>CM070706.1:1780000-3209763 GCA_036346265.1 Melocanna baccifera
CTCTTCGCGCCACGGTTTGGCTCACGGAATTCGATCAACAACAGCACGAGAAGGATAAGATTTCGAAACGCAGTTATACGCGAGGTGTTCTGCGGTGGCAGATCACAGAGCTAGCCGAGATCTTCACAGTAACATGTAAAGTTTTTTTTTTCCCCTGGTAAAGAGGGCAGTGCAGCCAAGGGGCCGGAGACATCGCAGGTGCGGGGTGTCAGAGGGGAGCATCTAATGCTGCTGACAGCTCATCCCAACAGCACCAGCCAGTCTCTTCACTCGCTCGCACAGTCTCTCTCACCACGGGGGGAGAGAGAGAGGGAGGGAGCTAGCTGCAGTGCTTCTCCGTCCTCTCCATTTCCGAGAACAATCATCCGTCGAAGATTATAAGATTAATCACAAAACGATGCTCGATTCTACAGCTTGTTTGATACCACTGCGACTTATAAATTTTAATTATTTATTATAGAGATTATAGAGAGATATTTACTTATAATTTTAGATGGTACAGATGTTAGGTTTTTAATGTGTACTATAATTAATTTATAAATATCTAAAAAAATATTTTATTTGAAAGTTAAATATTGTAATAAAAGACAAAAACTAATTTGAAAAGCTAAAAAGAATGAGCGCCTAGATTACTAGCTAGTCGTCTCCTACCGGCCAATTAATAAACGCTAAAGAACGACCAAGTGTTTGCTCTTGCATTGGCAGCACACCGCCGCAGCTGGCTAGTTTGCTCCTTAGTGCTCCAACATCTTTATTTTTCAGTCACTCCCCTGTCATATCCCTAGCTAACCCACTCACCGAATCAATCGAAGCAAAAGAAGCAGATAAAATCCTAACCAGTAAAAACCCCACGCTAGCTGACATCTAACTTATCACGCAAATTAAGATTATTTAGTTAATTCTATATATTCCATACTCACAAGAATACAAGTTCGTAAGAAAGGCACCAGAGGAATTGAGTTCTTCCATGAATATGTTCCTTTGAACATTCCATGAACACCGGAGGCCATCGCCACAGTTACTCTACCCATGCCCCGCGTGCAACTGCCGCCACCAATTAAATCTACAAAATTGCTATATATGATGCGCATGATTTTTTTACAAATCATTTGAATTTCCGACCTTGTGATCTTTATCACAATTTGAGCGCTTGCCCACCTTTGTCTCCGTGTCTGGTGAGGCTCCTTCAGTAGCGAGTTAGGGTAGAGGACTGCCGGGTTAAAGTTATGGTTCACTGGGGCCTACCTATAGAAGGAGAGAGGGGTGGTGGAGGCAAGACGGTGGGCGGTGGTGGCGGTAAGGCGACGGTGGCACCGTCGGCCATAAGTCAGAGGAAGATGGTGTGTGGTAAAGGTCGGCAGGCACGACAAAAACCGAAGTAGTTAGGAGGCGTGGTGAATTCGACGGCAATAGCCACCAGAGATAAGGAAGGAGGATGGTGCGGGAAGTAGACATGGGGCGAAAGGAGGAGGGTGTCGTGGGGAATCCAATGGGCCTCACCAGCAGCGGCAGGAGGAGGTACATGGGATGGGGGAGGGGTGGCGGCTGTTTGGAAATGGAGATGGAGAGAGAGGTGAGGGAGGAGTGGTTAGGGTTGAGGGAATTACATCCAAGGATATTGAGGTTGGTTAGATACAACGGTCTAGAAAATGAATGATTTTTGAGGATGAAATCATGCGCATGATGACTAGTCATTCACTTAAATCTATTAATCGTCTGACACAAAATGGAGAAACTGATCATAAAATACAACATCAAATTAACAAAATATAACGGCATTCCTACCGTATTGCATGCAATATTAGCGGTCTACGTACTCCTCCTCTGTGGTTATCCTTAACTTCTCTCTAATAATTTAAGGCCAAATGTTAATTGGAGTCTTGTGATGAATGCAGATAATGAGTGGAGTAATGTACAAGGTCCAGGTAGTTGGCTTCAAGTCTCGACATTGCGCATAGTACACCTAGCAAGCTGGCCAAATAGTCAGGTATTGTCTGGTCGCGTCAAATCTAGAATTTTTTTAAAATAATACACTTTTATTAATATTACATTAATATATCATCATTTAAAAAAAATTATATAACTAACCTACTGTTGCTATTCCTAACGGCGACAACACTGTCCTCAAGATGAGCCTAGCTAGCCGGCCGCACTCTCAAGGCTGAGGGGGTGATCGGAATAGCGATGACTTTTTGGTTTTTGCTGAAAAAGCACTGTAGCTGACTGAAAAAATACTGTAACTGAGTTGGTTTATTGAGTATAATTAAATGTAAAAAATATATAAAAAATCGAAAACAAAAAACGAAAAAAAAGTATAAGTAAATTTTTTTTAAAAAATAAATTTTACTGTAGCAGCTACAGTAAAAAAATCGCCACCACTAGCGATCACAGAAGTTGTATTGTGCGCCCCTGAGGCCTCCTCCTTGAGATGCGCCACCTTGTGTACGCTCTCTCTTTATCCAAAGTCCAAACCATCTCAACTTTTGGCCGTCCAAGGCGTTGAAACCGCAGGCCGGCCGGTGCTCTATCAAGTATCAACTGTGAATGGAGCCTAAAGGCATGGAGAATCTCAAGCCTGATGGAACGCCCGATTCTTTCCTTTCACCCTTCGATTTTGTGTGACCTGCAACGCATGCTGGTGCTCGAAAGTCCGAAACACATGCATACTTTTGTTGACTCCGGCGAGTCGACCCGTCGTCGAAACCTTGCCATGCATGCGCCTCCGACCATTCCTTTTTCCCAGCCAGCCAGGATCCTCTCCGAAGGGCGATCATGTGGCCAAGCATGTGCAAACCCATCTGAGCCGTCTTATTGGTGTCCTATAAATTAATCCTTGCGCATTGACAGAATGATGATCCAATTAAAGTACAGTAGAAGCTAGCTTATGTACGCTGGATTTAGAGGTCGTTCGGTTGAACTGAAATTTAATGTTTTATGGTTGAAATTACATTATAGTTTACTGAAATTACACTGTAACTGATGGTAGTTTATTTAGCGTAATTAGTTTAAAAAAATATAAAAAAATAGATCAATACATCACGTATAATACAAATAAATATAAAAAAGCTAGTAAAAAAGTTTTAAAAAATCAGAAAAGGATAAAAATTAAAAATAATAAAAAACAAATAAAAACTAAAAAATTAAGGGTCTATTTTTTTTGCTGCGACTTATAGTTTTTAGCAGAAATTTTTGAATTTTAGCTATTTGCGACAGAGATTACAGAGAGAGATACTCGCTTGCGATTTTGGATGGTACAGATGTCGGACTTTTAACATGTACTATAATTAACTTGTAGACTCTATCTTAAAAAAATACTCTGTTTAAAAGTTAGAAACTATAGCAAAAACTAAAAACCGTTTTAAAAAACTGAAAAAAAAAACGTACCCTAACCTTAAATAAGCGGGACCTTGGTACTGGCATCCTGCACCGGTAGGTTGACATGCTGCAGTGCAGGGGAAAGACCAGATGTCCTTGCCGATTGCAGCTTGGACTTGCGGGCTCGTACGTGCATACGCATGGTTAACTTCGAGGACGGCGAGCATGACAAATAAATTAAAATAATCCATCTGCACTGTGACTGATTGGTAACAATCAAAGGCGCACCACAGCTGTTGGTACGCAGCTCTGCTGGCAGAGGTATCTTTCCTACGAATGGCAGAAGGCCCCTTCTAAAAGCAGGAAATATAAAACTTCCACGTCTCTCTCGACCAGTATGTACGAACGACCTGCCCCTGCACCCAGCGTACGTACGGGCACGTTCAGAACAGCTTTGGTATTCACTTCTGTTTAAAAAAAATCATAAATTAATATAAGTATTCAGTTTCTCGAAACGACTTCTCTACTTCTCTTACTCTTTTTAAAAAATCACTTTTTCAGTCACTATTATTTATTTTCAGCTAAATATCATCAGCCGCAACTGATACTATCCATACATGGATATAGAGTTATGTTACACGAACTGAAAGGGACATTATTGGGGAAATTACGGAGGTAAATAAATACATTACTACAGGCTGCCATGCATGCTGCAAGGAGATGAATTCGGGCCTGTTCTTTTTGGCTGCGGCTTATGGTTTTTGGCTAAAATTTTTGAATTTTAGCTGTTTGCGACAGAGATTACGGAGAGAGAGATACTCACTTGCGATTTTAGATAGTACAGATGTTGGACTTTTAACGTGTGCTATAATTAACTTGTAGACTCCATCTTAAAAAAATACTCCGTTTGAAAGTTAGGTACTGTAATAAAAGCTAAAAGCTGTTTTTAGAAACTGAAAAGAACAGGAATATATTAATAGCACAACCTGGCTAGCTAAGCTAGCTCCTGATATGGTCAGTCATGGGCTCATGGCATGGCACCCTGCTGCTAAGATTTCTTGCAGCAACATTGGCAGCAAGCTGGGGAGTGAATGCGCATGCATGGTTGCTTGTAGAAAGATTTCTTGGCTATATGTATGCAAGTGTGGATGTAGCTCAGCAGCTACCGATATCTACCACTGGAAGCTACGTACACCAAAGTAGTTAATACCATTTGATACTAGCTATATCAGTTGATACGTATTGTCATATAAACCAGTACAAAGTAGGTTCACATACCGTACTGGTCTAAATACCAACTAATACTGGTTCGATACTCGTCAATATCAGTCATACCAACTTTGATATTAGTCAATACCAATCGATACTGACAGAATTGATATATGGTGACTCTTTTTTTCAGTTTCTATTTTTAATTTTTTTTACACTAACCAGTTTTTACATGAAGTATATTTTTAAAGTGGAATCTATAAATTAATTATAGTAGATACTGTAGTGACTTCATATATAAACTAAAATCATAGCCTTAAATCAAAAGTAATAGTTCAAAAGAACGTGCCCTATGGCCTATATCACTTTTTTACAAAATTTCTCTCTCGCTCCTGTTAGTGTGCGTGCCCTATGGCCTATATCGCCATCGAGCCTCTACTTGAGCTCGCGAGCCGGCTCGAGCCACCTGTCGAGCCTGAGCCAAGCCTGCCTTCTAGCTTGGTTGCTAAACGAGCCGAGTCATGGCTCGGCTCGGTGCGAGCTTGGCGGAGACTGGCTCGAGCCGGTTCGGCTCGTTTCCACCCCTAGATGTAACGTGCCTTTCTCCTGTCACAAAGAAAGGCGTTTTAAGCTGCGTGCAGTTAAATATTAAAGCTTTGGCTGTAAATATTTTTTTAATTTAGATTGGACATAAAAATGATATATGTATATTTTTCTCAAAAAGTATTTTTATGATATTATAATTTTATTAAGTTTTATAAATATATTATAATAGAAATGAGTGATCAAAATTATATTTTAAAGGCATGTCGATATAAAAAAATAACTTTCTTTTGTGAGTGGGGGGAGTACTAGTATGCATGCATGCTGATATATCAGTGATCACACCTGAATTCAATACGAGCCCTGCAATGCACGCAGACGAGGATGGGGTATAAGTCCAGGTGGATGGGGCCATGGGCCGCACGCGCAGTGATGACGCGAGGATCCAACCGGGCCCAAAATCCCGGCGGCCGGCAGCGGTGTCTGATCAAGTTGAGCGAGCGCCCCAAAAATTGGCAATGAAACGAATCCCGGCTGGGAAGCACCCACGTCCGTTTGTGTTCTTCGCTCGCGGATGATCATTTCACTTGTGCGGTTGATTTCTAGATCCAGTATTGTACTACCGGTACAAACGTATGTCCAAGGAAGTAAAGGTATATCGGACGAGAGTTTTTACCATCCTTAAAAAATACCAGAAGGTACCGATAATTCGCCTACAAATTCCAAGAAGTAAGAATTTATATGTGATTTATTGGCAAGGTATCGGTACCTCCTGGCAACTTTTCAAAAATAATAAAAATTCTCATATCAGGCACTGCCAACAACATGCAGCTGCTGTCTCTGGATATGGGTCTGTTCTTTTTTGTTTTGGTTTTGACTTATGGCTATAGCTACGTTTTATGACTTTTAAGTTATTCATGAAGAGAATATGGAATAGCAGAAATTTATGTGTAGTTTTGATTGATATAAATGAAGTGCGTTTTATGACTTTTGGATTGTTATCTAGGAATCTTTTTGGTCTACAGAGACATGTGCTGCATCAGTCAATGGAAAGAAAAAAGAGCCATCGAGATGATTGAAGAGACAGGTCACAGAGGAAATCTGAAAGCACCACATTCATAGCCATCTTTCTTTGATCCTTCAGGAGTAGCATCTTTCTTTGATCCTTCAGGAGTAGCCGCCCCAAAGCGTCACTGAATGTTCGCCTTAATGAACCTCGCCGATCTGCCATCTGACCGACCTGCAATCCCATCAATTTTTTTGGGTATAAGATACTACTCCCTCCGTCCATTTTTACTTAATACTTTTTATTTTTTATAAACTTCAATATACGATTTTGACTGCTAATTTTTATAACTTTATACTAAAATGTATTAATAAAATTATAATGTTATAAAAGTATTTATAACGATATAATTTTCATATAGACAATCTAGATAATTTTAAATCTATTAGTGATCATATTTTAAAAAGTTTGACAATATAGATTCTAGTAAAATAAGTAAAAAAGAAACAAAGAGGGTAGTATCTTACAAAATACTAACTCGTATTTTTGAACAAAGCAGAATAACTTGCGCTATACCGGAGCGAAGCTAGGTCTCGGATCGTTAGGATAATAGCCCGAGACTCAGATTAAAATTGCTTACTATAAGAGCAACTCCAGCAGGGCCCCTACTTGAGCCCCTAAAATCAAATTTGAGAGCCAGAGCAAAAAACTGAACTCCAGCAGGGCCCCTACTTGAGCCCTCAAAAATAGAGGCCTCTCAAATGAGGCCTCCAAGCCATCATTCCTAGGGGGTCCCTACTGGAGCTCTCAAACTCTGATTTATTCGTATTTGAATAAATACGTCTCTTATTCGAAACAAATTTGAATTTAAATTTGAATATTCGTATTTGAATTCATAAATTTAAACGTCCCTCATTGTGCTTTCAATTTAAATTCGGAATAAATTTGAATTTAAATTTGAATATTCGTATTTGAATTCATAAATTTAAATTCGGAATAAATTTGAATTTAAATTTGAATATTCGTATTTGAATTCATAAATTTACATATTATCCCTCATTGTGAAATCATAAATATTTTATTGTGTATTGTGCTTTTGTCCCATACATATGCATATAGTGTGTGAGAAAATAGAGATAATTGAGAAGTAGAGGTTCTGTTTTGAGGGCTCCTGCTGGAGTGCAGCTCAGAAAACAGAGCTCTCAAAAATAGAGGGAGTCCTCAAATGAAAAGTAGGTACCCTGTTTTGAGGGTTACTGTTGGAGTTGCTCTCACACACTATAGCTAGCAGTCAGTACGCGCTGCACCATGTTATTTTCAGTGAACTGGACCGGGGCCCAGCCGCTGGCTGGCTACGCCGCTGGTGCTATACACGGTAATTCGGGCGCCAAGCGCAAGGAACCAACAGCCTCGCGAGCCAAATCGGGATTACCGGTTGCTAAGTTGCAGTTACATTTGGAGAGAGCTGCGGCTGCGCAACGCCCGACAGGGAAGAGTAAGGCCAGGTGAGGAAGGGCGACGGAATCGAACCAGACGGCACCTTCCTCGCGAATCGCGATGCGACCAAGGGGACGACGAGACATGCATGGTGACACCGTCCGACGTGTCGAGGAGAAGAGGACGCCAGGTCGCGAATTGCTGTGGTAATGGCGGTGGCGGCGCGCGCTCGATAGAACGCGAGCGCGTGGTGCGCTCGATGGGACGCGTACCGCTCCCCGTTCCGACGCTTCGCACCGCCTCCCACCCCGATCGCCCGGCCACCCGCCGATCCAATTCCCGGCTGCACCACCGCCTCCGCCGCCCCGGCGACCACCACGATCCGCATCCCTCGCCATCCCAGCTACCGCCTCCGCCACCCGCGGCCGGCGGCGCCCTCCTCCACCCCTTCCCCACCCATCCCTTAACAAATTGGAGCCGAACACCAAACTAGGCGACGCAAACTTGCTCGTGAAGCAAACGACCCAAAAACCGCACATAACAAGCTGGGGGGAGGGGATGGTTGGAGCCGTACCTGGAGGGGCGCCGCGGTGGCGCGACGGGGAGCGCAGACTCGCGTGGGCCGAGGCGAGACGGAGAGGAGCATCCACCGGCGTTGGCTTCCATGGTGGAGGAGCATCCGCCCCGCCTCCACGTCCACTTCCCCTGGAGACGTTGGCTTGGCCCCCCTGCCGCGCCCATGCCCGGTAGCCGGAGGTCGCCACGCTCCGCGGCGGCGGTTGGGAGGAACCCCATCGGCGGCTCCCGAATCAGCCGGAGTGCCGGACCCAAGCGGCCAAGCCCACACATGCACTGATAAGAACAGAGCAGCAACAAAGTGGGCACTGAAGCCGTAAGAGGCAGCTCAGTGAAACCGCCCACGCTGAACACGCATCGCTCATCTCATGTATGTCACAGCGTGATTGGCATGCGAGTACACCCAAATCAACAAAGAATGCGCCACTGCTCCGTGCCATACAGAATCAGTATATACTTCTACAAACACATATTTATGATTCCACTATTTAAAGAAGGGTAGATAACATCATGGTTAGCCTTATGGTACAGCATAAAAATTCTGCAGTCCTGTGAAGAACAGTATGTTGTTCGCAAGCAGTAAATGGAAGCAGCAAATGGCACAATGTAACAAAAATTCAATTGCTGATAGTTTATGTCCATGAAAGAAGGTTAATGCTGTGTGATAAGGTATTACCCAAAGAGAAATTTCTTTTTTCCCCTGCTTTTAAAGAAAAAAGCGAAAATGATGAACAAACGGATTGTTCTGTAATATGCTGCACTTGGTGCATTTTGTGATTGTATGCTGTGTGCGCATCCTGTCGGGAGCAACAGACTCCTCTATCAAATCAGTCTGCACCAACCACACCTAAAAGAGGGCAAAGCTAGCATTATGCTTCTGAACTGTATGAGGACAATAAGGTTGTTACTCGCTGGAGTCTTGCTGTTGGTGATAGCAAGATCCTTACTCTCATTGAGAGGATGACACTCTGGGAATGGGGCAAATTTTCTTGTTTATTTCTCACACAAATGCCACACCAACCTGAGGGGTTGGGGATACAAATTTATAGGCCGCTAACCAGCCAAGCATATGCCAAGATGCTAGTCCTAGATGCTAGTCTAAAGCTGTCCTAAAGCTAGTCTAAGATGCTGTCCTTAAAGGAGATGCTGTCCTAAAAGGAGATGCTGTCCTTAAAGGAGTCAAGATGCTGTCCTTAAAGGAGATGCTGTCCTTAAAGGAGTCAAGATGCTGTCCTTAAAGGAGATGCTGTCCTAAAGAGAAAAGAAACGACAACACAACAACAACACAATGACTTATCCATCACTCTCCCCCTAAGTCTTGTGCGTCGTCTTGTGGAAAAGTTGAACCACCCCGACCCTAGAGCAGAGCTCGAGGAATTTGACCCTCCCAAGAGGCTTGGTGAGCGTGTCCGCAAGGCGATCCGTGGTGTTGATGTAGCTCGCCTTGATGTCGCCTTCATCCAACGACCTCGGATGAAGTGGTACTTCACCCGGATGTGCTTGCTCCGTTCGTGGAAAACGGGTTCTTTGCGAGCCGTGAGCGACTTGTCGCCCACCCCGAGCGCCACCGCTTGATGTCTTTGCCGAGGAGATCACCAGCGATCGAGCGAGCCGAGCGCTGAGTCGAGCGGTGGACGCCGCTATGTACTCGGCCTCACACCGGACAGGCCACCACCGCCGCTTGATCGATCGCCGGCTAACGAGGCACTTGCCGAGGAAGAAGAGAATCCGCTTGTGCTCTTGCTGGTGTCTCGATGTCGCTGCGTGGTCGCTGTCGCTGTACCCGATGAAGTGTGCCGCGCGGGACACCTCGGGTAGTGCAAGCCGTAGTCGGAGGTGCCCGCAACGTAGCGGAGGATCCTCTTCACGGCCCTGCTGATGCTCCGTCGTCGGTCGCTGCATGAACCGATCGACGTGGCGACGGCCAACGCCAACCGGGCGCGTGTGAACGAGGTAGCGAAGGCGCCCACAATGCGCCGCAGATCGCGTCGCGTCCACCTCCTCCGCCGTGCTCTCACGACTCAGCTTCAGCCTCTCCTCCATAGGAGTGTGGGCTGGGTTGCAGTCGGTGAGCCCGCCCAGCTCGACGGTGCGCTTGGCGTAGGCGGTCTGACGAAGGGAGATACGGAGCTGTCCTGGTGGACCTCGATCCCCAGGTAGAAGGAGAGGAGCCCCAAGTCGCTCATCCGAAGACGGTCTTCATTTCCGCCTTGAACGCCTCGACCTCGGCCTCCTTGGAGCCGGTGATCACCAGTCGTCGACGAGACGCCACCGCCAGGCGTTGCCGCTTTGCCCCGCCAGAGACCGCGGCCGTGCGCTCTGCTGAACCCCATTTGCTTGAGAGTGGAGTCCAGCCAGCGCCTGTGCTCGTGGTGCTGCCGCAGCCGTAGAGGGCCTTGCGAGGCGGAGAACCTTGCCCTCCTGCCGGGATGACGAATCCCGCCGTGGACGACGTAGGCCTCCTCCTTCAAGTCGCCGTTGAGGAAGGCGGACTTAACGTCCATGTGATGGACGCGCCAATCCTCCCGGGCCGCAAGTGCGAGGAGTAGACGAACGGACTCCATGCGCGCGACGGGTGCGAAGGCATCATCGGTCGACCCTCCTCGCCGCACGAAGCCTCGTGCCACCAAGCGAGCCTTGTGCTTGACGATGGCGTCGGCTTCATCCCGCTTCGGCTTGAACACCCACTTAAGGGTGATCGCGCGGTGGCCGGCAGAAGATCCGCCCGGCTCCCACGCCTGTTCCGCTGACGGCGTCCATCTCCTCTCTCGCATCGCGGCACGCCATGCCGCGTCTTTCTCCGCCTCGGCGACGGAACGAGGCTCGCCGTCGTCCCGTCGGCGAGTGCGCTCCGCCGCGAGGTCGCGCCGCGCCGGGCGGGACCGGCCGCCGCCGAGGAGGTCGCCCACGTGACGGTAGCGCGCGAGGCTCGCCGCCGTGGTAGGCGTCGACGCGTCCTCGTCGTGAGACAATGAGTAGCGAACTCCACCATGCGCCGCTCGTCGTGAACCGGCCGTTGGGGTCGATCCGGTGGTGTGGCGGCGGTGCGGAGAGTGGGGCGAGGCGGTGCCGGCGGTGGTGGAGCACTCGCCGAGCCGGTGGCGAGCAAGGTGTCGAGGTGGGCGAGCTTGGTGAAGACGAGCCGCTAGCTCCCGCTCTCTCGGTGGGCGTGTCGACAACAAAGTCCCTAAGAGTTGAAGTTGAACCGCCGCCCACCGCCTTGTCCCGTCGCCCACCGCCGCCGAACACAACGCCACGCGAGATGCGGGCGCTACTGACGTTACAGGTCGAGGATGCGGTAGGCCTTGAGCCCTCCGCGTGGCCGATGAACACTCCCGAGTGCTCCTGCTGCCGAAGCTTACCGATGTGGCCAAGCTCCTTGGCGAACGCGAGGAGCCAAGACCCGCAAGTGGAGACCGCCGGCTTGCGCTCGTGCCAAGCCTCGTCACGCGCCCCCGTCGCCGAGCGCCTGGTAGGCGAGCGGTTGAGGATGTAGACGGCCGTCACCACCGCTCCCCGTAAGATAGCCGGCATCCCCTCGCTGAGGAGAGCCCGAGCCATCCCCACAACCGCCTCGTTGCGCTGCCGACGACGCTGCTCACGCGGGTCAGACGGCGCGGAGTAGTGGCGCTGAATGCCCTCATCAGCGCAAGATCGACGCGACCGGCGCCGTGAATTCGCCGCCGTTGTCCGTGCGCGCGACGCGTGCGGCTTGCGGCCGCGCTCGCCTCCACAAGAAACTGCGTGCGCGATGGCGCCCGCAGCCTCTCCTTGCTGCCGAGGACCATCACCCACATGTAGCGGAGAGGTCGCCGACGGCGGCAGGAAGTAGCGTCGTCCTCCCGGTGTGGCGGTGTCACCGCCACACAAGTCCCGTGCACGAGCTCGAGCCTCTCCTTGGCTCGGAAACTCGCCCGCTGAGGAAAGGGGAGTCGCCTCTGCTTCGTCAACACGCAGACGTCGCAGAACGCTCCACATGGTCAAGGCACGGCAGCCTCGCACCATTTCCGTAGCACCGAGCCGCCGGGGCCTCGGGTGAAGGTGCCCAAAGCGCTCGTGCCATCGCCACGCCTCGTCGTCCCGACGAGCAGCGAGACAGAGGGGTTGTGCCACCTGCACGTGAAGAATGTAAAGTCGATTTGCGCCTCGTTACCTTGGCAAGAAGGCGCGCGAAGATCCCAAATCCGCAAAGACACCGTGCTCTATCTCGACACGCGAGCCGTTCTCATCCACCGTCCCAAGCCGATGATGGAGTTCCGCAGATCGGGGATGTAGTAGACGCCGGTGGCGGCTGTGCTCACCGTGACACGGTGGTGAAGATGACGGAGCCGACGCTCTTGATTTCCACGCCGGAGGCGTCCCCAAACTTGACGGAGCCTCGGACGCTAGAGTCAAACTCGGCGAAGAGCTCCCGTCGACCGGTCATGTGATGGGTGGCGCCAGTGTCGAGGCACCACCCGTCAGTCTTGTCGTTGCCGGAACCGTAGCCGAGGAGGGCATGTGCTTTTGGCTCGTCAAGGTGGAGGAGAGCCACTGCGGCCGGTGCCGCTGGAGATAGTTCGGTGCTCGCATGAGCAATGAGCGAGCCGCCGCCTCCTCCGCTGCGCGACATGGGCTCGCCACGTCGTGGTCGCCGACAATCCTCGCCCAATGACCAAGCTTGCCGCAGCTTGTGGCAAGAGTCGCCTCGTGCCGCTTTGCTTGCCGGTAGCGCCGCCGGGCGCCTCGGTCATCACCTCGGCGCGTCCTCGCGCCGCTCGGGCGTCTTTGCGTGGCTTGCCGCGCTTGCCACGCTTGTGGCCGCCTGTCGTGGAAGAAGGCTCCCCCTTCTTCCTGTCACCTTGGCTGGCAGCCCACTGCTCCCGAGTGAGGAGGAGCTTCCCGCCAATGGTGACGGGTCCCGAGAGACGCTGTGGCTCATCGTTGTCAACGACCTTGAGGCGACCAGCGCCTCCTCGATCGTCATCGCGAGAGGTCCAGCAGAGACTCGATCGAGCGAGCCATCCGCTTGTACTTCTGGGACGCAGCGGAAGAGCTTCTCCACGCCTCTCTCGCCGTAGGTGTCGTCGCCGAATCGCACTAACTTCGCAACGAGTGTTGAGACGAGAGCAAAATCATCAACGCCCTCACCGGCTTGAAGGCCGGTTCTCCCACTCCTTGCGTAGTGCACGCAATGTAGACTTGCGCGCGCGGCCGCCCGATGCGTCTTTGCGGCGATGGCGTCCCAAGCCTCTTTGGCATCCGCTTGTTGGTGCGAATCGCATCTCGGGCGGGATGCAGCGATGAGAGCATCCAGCGCCGTCGATCCCGGTCGTAGTCGACGCCGCCAGACGGATCGCATCCCACATATGCCGCACTGGAGCTTTACCCTCATCACCGCGCCCACTCGACGTAGTTGGTCTTGGTGAGGTAGGCCACCGCCGCCGGGCGACGACGTCCTCGACGACGGCACGGTACTCGTGGTGACCACGGTGCGAACCGGGAGAGAGCGCGTCGCTGTGAAGGCCGCGCTCTCGTCAACCCAGACGCCACCGTCGCGCGCGCCTCCTCGAGAGCGCCCGCGCGCGTCGCGCTATGCAGGCCGCCGCGCGCTCGTGGCGTCGCGGCGCCCATCGCGCTTCCGCCGCGCGCGCCTCCCTCTCCGCCGCTCAAGATCTCGCCGGCGCTGCCATCGCAGAGATGGAGCCGCCGCTCTTTGCCAGGCCTTGACCTCGGCTGCCGCCGCGACGCGCTGCCGCGCCGCCGCCGCCGCTTCCACTCTCGCTCGCCGCCGCTCCGCCGCCGCCGCCTTGACGCCCTTTCGCGCCGCGCGTCTCTGCCGCCGCTCTCGCTGGCTGCTGCTCTGCTGGCGAAGCTCGGCCGTCTCACGACGCCGCCGCGTGCTCGAGGCGATCGAAGGCCGAGATCGCCTGCGGACATGGCGCGCTACTAGGGGCCGTTGCATGGAGGAGGTCGCCCGACGAGCCGCCGCCGCCTCCGGAGGAGGAGCGGCGAGGGCGAGCCGCCTGCTTTGCGGGCCGGTCTTCTTTGCGAGGTGGAGAAGGAGATGAGCGAGAGATGCTCAAGCTACAGGATAGTATGGCTCGATACCACTTGTTACTCGCCGAGTCTTCTTTGTTGGTGATAGCAAGATCCTTACTCTCATTGAGAGGATGACACTGGGAATGGGGCAAATTTTCTTGTTTATTTCTCACACAAATGCCACACCAACTTTGAGGGTTGGGGATACAAATTTATAGGCCGCTAACCAGCCAAGCATATGCCAAGATGCTAGTCCTAGATGCTAGTCTAAAGCTGTCCTAAAGCTAGTCTAAGATGCTGTCCTTAAAGGAGATGCTGTCCTAAAAGGAGATGCTGTCCTTAAAGGAGTCAAGATGCTGTCCTTAAAGGAGATGCTGTCCTTAAAGGAGTCAAGATGCTGTCCTTAAAGGAGATGCTGTCCTAAAGAGAAAAGAAACGACAACACAACAACAACACAATGACTTATCCATCAAAGGTATGCACTATTTTTAATAGAAGCAATTGATTTAAAAAATATAAAATTCATAATTACCTTCCGTGAAATTTGGAATGCTCATAATCACTGAGTTTATTCCAACACCCCAGATTATATTCACCCAAAACGAACATGATCTCAGGTGAGGTGTCAACCAGGCAGAGATTGCCTCTTGGGCGTACTAAGCTTGTACCATCGCCAACTTGTGGTCATGTGCTCAGCAGCCCCTGTTGTATACTGCAACATCACCAGCCTATGGTGTCTCCAAGAAGAACTGATGTATAAGAGTTATAACACCCTTCTGGAAATAACACGGTCACCTACTTTCCTTCCTCCAGGGCATGACGCACTGAATGGATGCTTCACATTCATGTCTGTGCAGGACGATCCTGTCATTTCTCTGCTGTGTTGATCTTGTACGTGTTGCAGGCTCATCCAGTCAAGTTACAGATCTCTCTTTGGATTATAATTGTAACAGCCTAGCCATATGTAATGCTGCCCGAACTTTCCTCACATCACTTTTAAACCCAGCACTACGAAGCCCAGCAATGACAGCACGCTTTGCAGATGCAAGAACATTATTCCCTTCATGCAAGCAGATCCGCAAGAATTTGGATGCCATGTGGTATCTACCCACTTTACACAGACCATGGACTATTGATGTGTAAGTAAAATCATCTTTTAGTTTCATGCTGTTCAGTAATCTGACGGCTGCATCCACATCATGAGATTTGCAGAGCGCATCGATCAAGCAATTGTATGCTACCACATTCCACTCCATGCCCCTCACCTCCATGTAACACAGCTGCTTTTCCGCAGCCTCAATATGTCCCATCTTGCACAAACCATTAACCAAAATTGAGAATGTGTACTCGTCACTCTCCAAGCCGCCTTCTTCCATCATGCTCAGCAGCTCAAATGCGTCGTCCAGCTTCCCTTGTTGGCATCGCAGGTAAATCAGTGTGTTGTAGCATGCATTGTCAAGCCTAGACCCACTTTGTATCATGAGCTCACAATAGGTACTGGCTTCTTCCATCCGACCCTTCTTGACCAACGCGCTGATCACCGTGCAGTACGGGTAGACATCCGAAATGTACCCTCCGTCCAGCAACGATAAGAAGGTGTCCAACCCCTGATCAAACCTGCTGTACCTAAAGCAGCACTTCATAATCGTCGTGTACGTGATGGCATTCGGGGCATGCTCGGTCCTCCCAAGCTCCCTGAGGACCATGCGGGCGTAACCCACCTTGCCTGACCTACACAGCCCGTTGATCATCGTGTTGTAAGTCACAATGCCCACCGGGAGCCCCGCCCTCTGCAGGTACCTGAACAGTCTGTACGCATTCGTCGCGTGGCCGATCCTGAACAGCCCGTCGAGGAACGTGTTGTATGTGGTGGCGCACGGCGCGACACCTTTCTCGGCCATATCGGCGAACACCTCGTAGGCGTCCTCCGGGTGGCCGGACCGGAACAGGCAGTGCATGAGGGCGTTGTAGCTCCATGCGTCGGGGGCGATCCCCGCCCGGAGCATTTCGTCGAACAGGTCGAGGGCGCGCATCGGGAGCCCGCGGCGCGCGGCGCCCGCGATGAGGGAGTTGTAGGTGACGGCGTCGGGGTACACCCCGGCCTCCCGCATCCGGCGCAGGACCGCGAAGCCCGCGTCGAGGCCGGCGGCGCGGCAGTTGGCGGCGAGGAGGGTGTTGTAGGTGACGACGTCGGGGGGCAGGCCGAGGCGGATGGCGTCGACGAGGACGGACTCCGCGAGGGCGAGGCTCCCGCCGCGGCAGAGCGCGGCGAGGCATACGTTCATCAGCCGCGTCGACAGCTGCGCCCGTGCCCGAGCCATTATTGCTCCGCTTCCTCGTCGCGAGACTCTTCCAGGCTCGGTTGCGCTCCGCTCGCTTCGACTCCCATACAGCTCGCTCGTTGTCCCGAGCCGCTTGCCGGCTTGCTACGAGCAAGGCCGCTGCCCGGTCATAAGGAGAGAGCTCGATGCACGCGGCAGCGGGAGGTCGGTGGCGGCGCCGCCGCTGGGCGTCCGGGATCGGGCGGAGAGGTGGGAGTGCGCAAAGCGCAGAGGGAGAAAGATGCTAGTAGTAACTGGCTTGTGGGGCCAGCGCAAAGAGCCCACATGTCATTCATTAGTCAGGTAGGCGAAGCAGACACGTGGAATCTGTCAAACCTACCTGTCAGTGAGTACTAGGCGAGAGTTTGGAATTTTTTTATTTGAGTTCATGCGCCACCTTAAATTCGAAATTAACCACATACAAAACGATTCTAATCTTTCGCCGAGCGGAAAAAAACCAACTACCGACGAGGACCTCTTACCGTGTCATCCGGGAGCGGCATAGACTAGGCTAGTCAACCTACCGCTTCGGGGCACAGCGGCAGAGCCATTCATGCGATTAATTAGAGCTTAATTAGTGATTAATCAGCATTTAATTAGTAATTAATAATATAAATACATATATGGATGCTGCCGCGGTCGGCAATTACGGTAGCTTACTACCGTGGTTCTCAAACGCGGTGGTTAAGTATGAGGCTAGATCTATAATTACGTGCACATAAATGCTACATTTACACAAAAAAAAAATTGTTCGTAGTACGGCAAGATACGCGAACACAACGAACAAATCGGCAGCAGTACACCAATGAGTGAAATTACGCAAAATGGGGAGAAAAAAAGAAACAGATACAAAATTATACAGGCGCGCACAAACCCAAAACCTCACTGCGCTTTCATGGCTTTCTCCTTGCACAGCTGATGCCACTCCTGCAGCACGGCCGCCTGGAGAGCACGGTGCTCGGCTTCCTCCGCCGTGAGCTTGGAGAGCGTCGACGGGCCCTTAGGGTTCCCGAATTCGTCCACGTCCTCGTTCTTCTTCTTCTTCTCCTCTTCCTCTTCTTCCTCGGTCATCGCGGGTGGCACCTTCGGTTTGGCTGCCTTGAGCAGGGCTATTCTCTCCATGGAAATCTTCAGCCGCTCGGCGGCTGCGCTCTTCACCTCATCCTCGGGCATGTATTCCACGGCACCGTCAGTGATATCATCCAGCCAGCCCTGAAGGTCTGATTCGATCTCTTTTGTGATTGATTCATCCGATGCACGCACGACGAATTTGCAGATCATTGTGGTTGTCTCATCACCCAGATCAACGTTCCGGCTGACCTCGCTTGCGCCAAAGATCATCATGCCCACAAACCCACCAAACCAAGTCTTGGCAGCGTAACACAACTGTGGGAGATTTATAAGTTATGACCCAAAACTTTTGCTAATTCTGTAAGGGAAGAATTAAGACTTGCAGCAACATAAGAACAGTGAAGTGATACAGAGTATCAAATGCTTACCTGGAATCCAGCAACCGTTCGGATGAAATGAGAGCAGACTTGATGGAAGGGCTTAGAGGAAATTGACTTCAATCCACTGAGGAAAGGAGAGCTGTCATACTGCTGAGCAGCAGTGGCCTTGAAACCACTACCTTCGTATGTGTATGTACCAGTGCACTCGACCATGGCTGGCAAGCTTGGCCATAGCCGGAAATACTCCACAGGAGAGCATTCATATGGCAAGAGAAGTTCGGCGAGAGGGATTTTGTAGGGCTGGCACCGCAAAACAACTGGTTCCCCAAGCTCTGGCCGAAGTGAGCGCTTCTGCCTCATCATCTGTGAGTCCTCTTCTGCATAATCACCTTCATAGCCTGCAGATCCTCCGCTTCCATAAAATGGGTAATACAAGACTTGAACCCAGAGGGAGCATCTCTCAAAATGCGACACTCCAACAGTTACACTACTTTGGACTGGATCCTGCAGAATTAAAAAGGCATTTTCCACAAAAAAAATAGATTAAAATATGGATAAATTGATCTATGGTGCCAGAGCATAACCTATCTGGAAACAAGATATGCAAACTAAAAGTCCTAATTGTGTATTTGCTGGTTATTTCCAGCACCAGATGTTAATGTAGCAATCGAGAGACAAATGAAAGATAACAATCACTTCAAATTTAACAGCACCACCTCTGGATTTTATAGTCCCAACTGCTACATTCTGTCCAGTGTGCACTGATATATCGAGCTTTCAACTGGCTAGTCAAATATATATGGCCTGTTCTTTCTGGCTGCGGCTGATGGCTTTTGGCTGCGGCTGATGGCTTTTTGGCTGTTTGCGACAGAGATTGCGGAAAGAGAGATACTCGCTTGCAATTTTTGATGATACAGATATTAGGTTTTTAACGTGTACTACAATTAACTTGTAGACCCCGTCTTAAAAAAATACTCCGTTTAAAAGTTAGCTACTATAGCAAAAGCCAAAAGCGGCTTTTAGAAGCCGCAAAGAACAGGGCCTATAATGAGTGGTCCTAGTATTTGAGTTTTGGCAAGAAAGACATTGAAAAGCTTAGTAGCTAAGAAAAAAGAAATATTTCACTGTAAACTATATTCAAACCATATATTTGTAAGCCAACTGCAATCCTAGAGTTTGTGTGCTCCAATTCTGGCCTATGTCTAACTATTAACGGTAGTATTATATTCTAAAATATTTTAACTTATTGATGGGCCTTTGAAATTAAAGTGCATAGCAAGAACATATGCAAAATAGGAACATTTAGATTCATAGAAGCACCTGAGAAACAAGATTTCGCAGGTGCCGAACAGTGCGGGAAAATCCATCCATATAATACAGTGCTCCAGAGAGACCAACTCGGATATCCACCCTGTTGAGTTCCAGCTCAGTCAAATTCAAAATCTGCAATGGCACACACTAGTCATAAAACGTGCGACAATACAGTTCCAACTCAAACAATTCTAGAGCTTAGAGCAAAGAAATATGTGAAGACTCAAGAGTCATACATAGTTGTATTAACTTCTACCCAATCTACCAGGTGGCAAAGTGCACATAAACTATGCTGGAACAATAAAATTATGAGGTCCCTAACCAGTGTTTAGCAGTAACCATGACAGAAAAGTGCAGTTCAATAACATATTGTTAATCAAACAAGGAACAGATGGATTAATCAGGCCATACCTTAAGATGTAGGGTGATTCTACCATCAGTTGGATCTGCCAAATGATATGCTTCGATGTAGCATGGATCGCTGCTGCCAGTCAAAGTACATGCTTTTGGAAGCTCTTTGTGTAAAGCACCAATCCCCTTTGTTTGTAGGAGAGTTAACTGAGTGGGATTCGGCCTCCAAAGCTCCTGAATGGCCTTATGAACTAATCCCTCCAATTTCCTATCTTGTGCAGCAGACACCTCTGAAAACTGAACGGTAAGCTTGTGGTGGCTAAATGGATAATCCCCTGTAGCATCACCAACACCAACCCACCTGAATAATATATTGAAAAGTTAAGACATAATCATATTTTTTCAAAGAGTAAATTGCATTACACGTACAACAACTTGTGGGATAGGTGCAACTAGGCCACAAAACTTGAGAGTTGTTTAAATAAGTTACAAAACTTGTCTAAGTGGTGCATGTAGGTCAAAATTGCACATAGTAGCACATCCACAAACACGTGGTGCTAACTAGGATGCCACGTAATCCACTTCACCTTCTTCCTCTCGGCTCTCCCCAACTCTTCTCCCTCTCCCTTCCTTCTCTCTCCACTTTATGACCAACCAATGCCACACATAACCACACTTCAAGCCAAGCTACACAGAACAAATCATCTTCTTGGAAGCATGCACCTTGTGGAGGCCCACACCAATGTCATGGGCATAGACCTTGGACCCAACCGGTCCATTATTAGGAAATTAGATATTAGTTTCTATCTATTAGAGATATGATATTGCTTTTTATTTGTTAGAGATATTATTGAGATTAAATTCTATCTGTTAGGGAGAGCACATCTATATAAGAGGGGCTGTCGCATGCAATTGGATCAAGCAAGAAATAACAAAGCATTCTCATCTATAGTCTCTCCCTCTCCCTCTACGCCAACGCCGCCCGGCCATCCTCTCGACAGTTTTTACCCCCTATGAACTTAGGTTCTTAACAACTTGATATTAGAGCCACTCAGTATGGTTTTCGTTGCCAAGGAGATGTCAAGGACACTCCACGTCACGATTCATCATGTTCTCTATTCTATGACGGAGAATGTGCTTTATCAAGTCTTCGATCCTTATGGAGTTGTGGAGACCATTGAAATACTTCCAGGAAGTTTAAGGGTTGTGACCTTCATCACATTTGGTGCAGACCATGCAGCGGAAAAGGCTTTTAAAAAGTTGCAAGGCCAGAACATCTACAACGGCTGCTGTCAGCTTGCGATTGAGTAACTTTCAATGCCTTCCACAATGAACATATGGGAGGACCACCTCAAAACGTTTGAAGCCAACTTCTTGCTGAATCGGAGGCTATTAAGGAGAAGTTAATGCAGCGAGAAGCGAGCAACGAGGCAAAGAAAGAGCACCCCCCCCTCCAGTGGCGATGCTATTTCCAATAACAGAGGGTGCAAGAGACGCTCACCCATGTCGGTACGTTGTGTGGCCACAACGACGGGGTGACCGCGATCACAACCCTGATCAACAACTTGCCCTTCATTGTCTCGTCCTCCCGTGACAAATCGGTGCTGGTGTGGGACCTCACCAACCCCATCCAGGCCCTGGCCGACCCCGCTGCCGCCACTGAGTACGGCGTGCCCTTCCGCCGCCTCACCGGCCATTCTCACTTCCTCCACAAGATGTCCTCAGCTCCGACGGTCAGTTCGCGCTCTCTAGATCCTGGGACCTCTCCACCAGCGTCACCACCCGCCGCTTCGTCAGCCACGACAAGGACGTCCTCTCCATGGCCTTCTCCATCGACAACCGCCAGATTGTCTCCGCGTCCTGCAGGTTCGCTGCCGTTGCCACGGCGTCCGCGCCAACAACAGCCACAACGTCAGCGAACGGAATGGCGTCGGGCTCTTCGCCAGATCTAGCCGGATCGGGCTCGCCCGGCCAGGTCACTCAGGTTGTCGACGCCGCTCGGGACCTTCCCATCGATGCCACCGTTGGGAGCCTTCCACCGTCGCCGGCCTCCCGTTCGTCAGCGCCCGTTTGCCCTCTGCACCACCTTAGTTAGCTGGTTGTTGTACCTGACTGCAGGCCGCCATCCCCGCCGCCGCCCCTACCGCCGCTAGTTGTCGCCCTCCCATCGCCTCGGAGGCTCCACTGCCTAAGACCAAAGTCTCGGTCGAGACTTTGGATTAGATCTGATCCTTCTTATTGGTTTCCAAAAAAAAGGCCAACCCCTTCGACTGGATGGAGCTCATCAACCTGCAGGGCAAGACCAACTTCTTCGAGAAGCGCATCGACGACTACCAGAGGGCGGCCGTCATGTCCAGCCTCAACGGCAGCGCCGCCTGCAACCATGTCTTCAACATCGACGAGGACTTCTGATTCACTTTCGTCTCCGCGTACTTGGACCACAACCTCACCAGCCTCACCTCCACCCCCGACGTCACCTTCTACGAACCCTGCAGCAAGTGCCCCAAGACCATGGCCAACAACTCAAGGACAAGCTACATGTTCGGGAGGGGTGTAATGCCATGGGCGTGGGCCTTGGGCCCAACCGGTCTATTATTAGGAAATTAGAGATTAATTTCTATCTATTAGAGATATGATTAGAGATATGATATTGGTTTCTATTTGTTAGAGATATGATTGAGATTAGATTCTATATATTAGGGAGAGCCTATCTATATAAAGGGGGCTGCTGCATGCTATTGGATCAAGTAAGAAATAACAAAGTCATTCTCACCTGTAGTCTCTCCCTCCCATTCTACGCCGACACCGCCCGACCATCCTCTCGACGGTGTTTACCCCCTATGAACTTAGGTTCTTAACACCAAGCACGGCACATGGTAGCTGCACGGTGGCCTAATGAGGCAGGCGGGTGCCTCACCCCACGTGTAGGAGTGGCCAGTGGTGCTCGCAAAGAGGCCACAGTAGTAGTGCGTCGCACGTTCATCGATGAACCATGCCACCACTTCGTTCCACGGTCTTTTTGGTTGCTGCCATAAGTTCCCCAAATTCGTATAACATACTGCTCCTTCGTCCAAACTACCATGGCTATTAGATCCACCTGCACTAGCACAACTAAAGCCCCAACATCCCACCTCCCAATTTTTGCCAACATTCCTACTCATGACCACCGATCCCGCATGACATGGCTCACGCTGCCACCATTTTGTGTCACATATCTATCCCCAACCTCTTGGCCATCTTTGCGGTGTGATGACTGTACTTGGCTTGGAGATCCATGCATGGCTGCAAGGAGGTGGGAGAGAGATTGAGGACCTTGAGATGTTCGATTGAAATGACAAAGATGAGTTGGAGTGAGAAAGTCGGGGGGTGTGAAGCTGCCATTGGGTTGGGTGGCATCTGACTCAGCACCATGCATGCATGGATGTTCCACCATATACGACTTTTTGGCCCGCCGTACACCACTTAAACAAGTTCTATGACTTATTTGAGCAACTCTCAAGTTGGGTGATGTGGTTGCACCCACCTTGTAAGTTGTTGTACCTGTGGTGCAATTTACTCTCTTTCAAATACATGTTCCAGTAGATGATTTTTCTTTGCAGGTACAGTATGTTTATAAATACTGCAACCCTCTGTGAAAGAACTAGTTACTCAAGTTTCAAGATGCAGCCCTCACCTGTTATCTGGATGTTTCGTCACATATTTTATTATTTGCAAGACATAGCGCGACTGATGCTTGGTGACAGAATCAGCTGAAGTACTTGCCCTAAATTCTTCCAATTCTTTACTGAGGAGCAGGCCTGCTCTTGCGTTTCTTGTTCCCAAACGTTGAGCACATATGAGGACAGCCTGCACATCTTGTATCCTATTTGATGTAGTGGCAGAGGAATCGGAGTTGAATAAAATCTTATGCATGTTAGATATGATAATATTCAGCGGATCCTCTGGGTCATCAGCTAAAAGAGGATCCAGACCTTCAAGATCGAAGTGTTCAGAAATTGCCCATATCAACCGTGCTGATATTCTTGTGGTATGAACCTGGAAAGAAACAATTACTCAGATCTAATAAATTTATAGGCCAATCTGGATTAAAAAAAAATGAAAGTACATAGAGGAATTATGTCGCCATTTGTCTTTTATTCATCATCTCCAACTAAGAAAGCATCTTTAAAAATGATGCAGTTTAAGTTTATAAATATTTGCATGGGAGGATGAACGAAAGTGTATAGCAAAGACAGACATAATCAGATCGAAACACAGGTAAAGCCTTGACAAAGCAGATGCTTTTCCGCATTTCTTTCCTAAATAAGATACAACACTTATTTATAAAAGAGTTTAATGCATAAGTTTGCACAAGAGCCAGATACATGAGACAAGTTAAAAAAGCAAATACAAGTGACAAAAGATACATGCCAAGAGACAAAAGCACTTATTGCAATTCATAGAGTTTAGTGCATAAGAGAAAACATGGAAAAGAATATAGAATAGATACATGTAATGAACCTTAGTTCATCGGGATAAATACCGTACAGAAGATGACCAGGACAGCGTGGCTAAAGGGAGGGGCTTTAGGAGAAATGGGAGATCATGGACTGGGGAGAAGAACTTGAGAGAGAGACTAGAATAACTTTCTTTTTATTGCTTAATTTAACCGAAGACAAGACAATCCTTTTATAAAGACTATTCAATCTCTAAGACTCGTATCCTAGCAAACTCAACCTGAACTAGGAAACCAACTAAACTAACTATCCTAACCCAGCACGAACTCATCTTTCCTAAACTTATTGCTAGACGCTATTGATACTTATCTATCTTTAGCCCATACGGATATATTTCCTAAACTAATTCAGAACCTAACTCGACTTTGTAATCCTTACATGCCTTCACGTCTTGCCATGCAAGTCATCGCTGCTGGTCCTTGCCTATGTATGCCGCTGCAACAATCTTGCCGTGCACTGTTCACATGAACAGTAACCACACACATGACATACAACAGTATTCTACTTATTTGGTTGATGAATAAAGCATCAACTAATAAAGAACTATGTGGGATCATGCAAAACAAAACTATGCCATTGAGTTATGAAATAGTAATGAATAAAATCCGCACCTTACATTTCAACTGGTATTTAAAAGCACAATAAAGTGTGTTTAAATTTTAATATTCAAGAATAATAAGAAGGATCATAACCTCACGAAGATCCCTGATAAGCTGAAGCTGCAAATTTCTGAGTCTTGTCTCATTTAGAATCTGATCTTGAGATGCACCAGCTTTAATTGTCTTTACACCACCTCTAGTATCGTATATATGACAAAGCCGTACAAGCAACTTCAGGTAGCAATCAATTGCATATGTACGCCCATCGCAGTCCCAAAGAACACAAGGTCTACAAACTTCCACCACGTCTAAAGCAGGTTCTGTCCAATTCAATGCACCATAACCAGTTCCATAGGCTAATGCTCCTATAACTCTGCTCTCTGTCCCAGAATTCTTCTGCTCAGGTAGTGGAAGAGATAGCTGGAAACAACTTTCGACCAGGGAGGCAACTAGCTCTTCTCTAAACAAGCTTTTGCTTGTTATGCTCTTTAGATCGTCCTTCACCCTTGCATCCTCAAAAAGTGATATCACATCTGTTCCTTGAACAGGCTTCTGACCTCTTCGAACACTCTCCTTTGCAAAAAGATCAACGCAAAGAGCAGTACGACAAATACATGCCAGTGCATTCATACGATCTGATTCTGCTCTCAAGTTTTTCACCATCTGAAGTAGTCTTTTGAACAGAGACACCTGTGTCACAGAACATGCTTTTGTCAATCCATCTTGAACATAAATTTGCACAATTTTTGTTCACTAAATTAAAATTGACCCTCTCAACATCTTCTTCACAAGTTATGCACAGAAGGGAAGAAACTGGTAGAATTCGCTAATAGCTTTAGATTTGGACAGTCAAATCTTCAAGCTTAGATTGGACACTGGCAAGGGAGTAATCCAAAATTCAACTTTGGTGCATTATTCAGGACCAGTCCAAGGACTGCATGTTGTTGTGACTATCTATGCTAAAAATTGTCGGTTATAATCTGCACATGATTCAAACAAACTCTTCTTTGAATCTGGTTTTCTTCCTGGACCAGATTTTTCCTACTTGATTTTGTTCTTTTTGGGGGGAGCGTGGGAGGGCAGACAAACGATGCTCAAACGCTTTTATATAGTATAAATTATTCAGGATAAGCCAGTGGATACTTGTGTTTCAAGAAAACATTATGTATGTTAACCTGTTTAGTTGGTGTTCCAAAACAGGATATAATAAACAGTTACTGGTCCCAGAAATAACTGGTAGCAAAACTACTTTGCTATCTATTGGGCCGCTAGTTGACACAGATCAACATATGTTATTTCTTTTGTGATCTTTTCGGCTTTAGGCTAAATATTTTGCTGGGTAGTTGAGTATGTGCCTCTGTGGTATCACTAGAACTCAATCTTCACAAATTAGGGTAGTGAGAGCTGAATTTTTATGGTTTTTTTGTAGCAAAAACTGTTTGTGGTATCACTGTTACCTCCTTATCATATTTGTTAAAATTTTCTTACACCCGACTGCTCCTGAAGTTGCCACAAGGATACGCCGTGCTTCCTCGGTGGGACCCGTTGGACGACATGACTCCTCCTAGTGATGTCTTCACGGGACATGACCCTCTGCTGGCTTCTTCACGTGATGGAGTAGCAAGCTGCACTCCGTCTCACCAAAGCAAAACCAGCGCTTCTTCTTTGCTTTCTCTAAAGATTCAAACACTGAAATCAAATAGACAAGAGCACGAATACTTTTCCCAGGAGCCCACAAAGCACTTCCGCTTTACTCTTTTTCCTCTCCCACTCGTTCAAGTTTACAAGCCTACCTTTCCTCTGCATTTATACTCATACACAGCAACCTGGACACGGAAATGGACTACTATTCGTATATACACAGCAAGCTACACACCTTGCACTACTCAGATACGTTCTGGTATATGCACACTACTCAGACTCGGCAAGAAAAGAAACAAGAACCCTACCAAAAAAAGATTAATTCCAACAAATTAAAATTGATCTGGCACTTGTTATATATTGTATCCCTAATATTACATCATATAATCATTTTTGTCGAAATCTGCTCAATATACTGGCACTATTTGGTACAGAAGGTGCAAGGAGGAGTTGAGTCGGGAAGGGGATGGCGCTGGGCACACATTCGCGAGAAATCTATGCCACTCGGGGGGTTATTTGGAAAAATCCATAAGTGAGCCGAGCGAATCCGCCCGAGTAGGATCCAACGGTCCACATCAGCATTGGCATGTAGCACCGAAAACTCCATTTTATACACACACACCACATTCGTCAAGGTAATATCAGTTTGTCACTCTCTCGTAGCCTCTCTACATTTTTTATTTTTAAATACATATACACTTGCCGAATAGATGTATCCTTGTTTTTGAAAAATATCATATCACAGTATCGCCGTACCCGTATCGCATATCGGGGTAACTTAGGTGGCTACTATACTACAATGGAACACATTAAGAACAAGCATGATAAACTTTAATTTATGATATGCATATAACCGCATAAATCAGCAGTTAATGCTAGGGAATATACTGATGAACTAGTTCAAACCTGGACAAGGCCTTCGTATGCTACACTAGCAGGTTCTTAGTCTCTGCCTTTCAGAGATTACAGCAAATGGTGCAAATTAGATTGAGGTAAAAAAATGCGTAATACACTAATATTGCAGGAAATCAAATTCTTGTCAAGTTAAATGGACAACAATCAGGACATGGAAGTCCAAACCAACCGAAGTGCCTTTTGGTTCAATGCTGCAGCAATAATGAAAAGAATTTTCAAATACTTTGACATAAGATTGAAATAAGAGATGGTATGGGATAAGCCTGCATTTGTTTGGTTCAAACAAGAATGTATTGGGATTAGGATTTAGGAACATATTAACCCTTGGTGGTATTGAGAATTGAGATTACAGCTTGAGTTCATTTCAAGTTCATGTATTTTCAAGCTGGTGCACTCAAAACAAACACATATGGGTTCTTTTGAGCTGTGGCTTTTAGCTTAAGTTTTTGAATTCCGGCTGTTAGCGGGAGAGAGAGTACGGAAAGAGAGACACTCGCGTGTGATTTTGGCCGATATAGATGAAGTCGGTACAATATCTACTACAATCGACTTGTAGACCCCACCTTAAAAAGACATACCGTTTAAAAGCTAGTTACTGTAGTATAAGCCAACAACCATAAGCAATAAGCCAAAACGAACCTAGCCACTAACTGGTCAGAAATGAACATTATTGGAATAAGTTTACAGACTCCAGTTCAAACAAAACCTTAATTTCATTGAAAGGCAAGCTATATTTCAACTACAAGTTAGATCATTGACAATGACAGTAAATCAACATAATGGCCAAAAACTAGTAAACTCCAAAAAATACTTTATACAAACTTAGCTACCACCCACTACCAGCGAATGACAGTAAGAACCCAAACACCCACTTCCAGGATCCTTAATCCTACAGTTGACATTGGGCTAAAAATGCAATCATTATGTTTACCAAAGAAAAATAGCTAAAAGCAACCATCAAGTTGACTAGGCTAAAGTAAGTTGCTATAAGGAGATTGATTCAGCACCTGCATTCCGAGATCCAGCAAATGTAGATTCGTCACAACAGCCCTGACGATCGTCTCCCTCATCGATGAGAACTCTTGTCGGTCCCATAGTGTCAGGATTGCAATAATGGCAGCTGAAGCCCACTCCGGCTTGCCTCCGGGTACATCTGCGAGCGACAGCATATTGATCCCCACCTCAAACACCAGTGGTGGATCCAGCGAGCTAAGGAAAGGCAGCAAGTGCGAGACGATGTCTGACACCCCCACCAACTTCTCCGCACTCGACTCCACACTATCAGCTATTGTAGTATCCCCTGGCTTGGCAATCCGCTGTAGCGTGTTCACCGCGCCAGAAGCAACCATTTTCGCTGCGTGCACAAGAGGGTACACAGTGACCCGGAAACTCTCCACGGGCATCACCATGGAACGCGCAATGAGCATGTTGCGCCTGGACCAGATGAAGTCGATGGCGTCGGCGGCCCACTGGGCACGCACAGCCAGCGCGCCCTCCCCGTCAACAAGCTTGTCCCCCGCGAGCCGGCTCATGCGGCGCGCATCCAGCTCCTGGAACAGCCGCGCGAGCGCCTCAAACGCCGCGGCGGCCACGGCATCTGCAGAGTCCAGCGCGAGCTCGGCCAGGCGGCCCCACCACGTGGTGGCGTGCGCCATGAGCGAGGGGTTGGAGGAGCACATGAGCGCGAGGTCATCGCGCGGAAGGAGGGAGGAGAGCGAGGTGACGGCGGCGAGGCGGAGCGACTCGGCGGGAGAGGCGAGAGCGGCGGCGATGTCGGAGTGGGCGGAGGAGAGGAGGGAGGGGAGGAGGTGGGAGGGGAGCGAGGGAAACGAGGCAATGGAGGAGGCGGCGACGTCGGGGTCGGGGAAGGAGAGGTCGGAGCTGAGGGAGGAGAGCAGGAGCGGGTCGAGGAGGTCAGGCGGCAGGGGGAGCGCGCGGAGGAGGTCGAGCGCGAGGCGCTTGCAGACAGCGGAGGAGGGAGCTGACAGGATCTCGGTGGCGGCGGTGCGAGCGAGCGCGGAGACGTCGCGGCCGGCGGCGCACTGCTGCAGGGCTTGCAGGAGCGCGGACGACTGCCGGAGCGCGTCCGAGGAGCGGAGGTCGGTGATGATCTGCGCTATGAGGAGGTCCATCGCGCCTCCGCGGCGGAGGGGGCTCCGGCGATAGCCGGAGCTGGGGGAGAGGGGTGGCTCGCCGGAGCTGGGGGAGAGGGGTTGTCGAGTAGATCTGAGTCGGAAGGAAGAGTTCGAGAGAGAAGCGTCGGGTCTTGTGACTTGTGAGCCCAATTTCGAGAGCTGCGGCCTGCGGGTGGTGGTTACGGGTCGGATCGTTTCGTTCAGTGAGCACTGACGAGTGGGGACCAAAACAACTGGGCTCGATCTGGACTGTCTATGCGGAGTAGCTGGCTAAAAGTCAGCAGATCCGACGGTGGAGGCTGCTTCTCCTGCGGTGAAATTCTCCGGCCAGATGATTATTGTCCTTAAATGCTCTTTCTTATTCTTTTTTATCTTCATGAAATATGAAATATTGATGAGTCCACTAATGTTTAGGGACTCACAGTTTTATCAGCGGATAATCTCATACAAAACTATTTTTTTGAATAGATCAAAAAATAATTTATCTAAATTGCATCCAAGTTTATTCAATCCCTACTATGTAAAAAGAGCAGTTGGTGGTATGTACATTCGTTCTTCCGCTTCTTTCTCTGCAAAATTCGCGATTCGACTGGTAGACCACCAACCCACGTCACCTGTCTCCCCCCGAATCCCGTGCTGTCTCCCCTGAACTCGACACCTCCTCCTCCTTCCCTCTCCACCCCACCCCGCATCGCTTCACCCCATCCCATACCGCCTTCTCTTCCCTCCCTCCCCTCCTCCGTAGACAACCTTCTCCTCCGTTCATCCCCTCCGTCCCAAGGGCCTAGAGGATCCTGAAGTCCTCACGTAGGGAGATTGTGTGTACGCCCACTTTGCTAATTCTCTTCCTGCTATTAATTAATTGTATTATGTTTGTCCCACGACATATAATTGTAGTGGCATTGGGTGGTCTACATGTGCACACAGTTAGCGTGAGCGAGGTCAAAGTATTGTACAATTTGTTCAAAAAGATTAGCAGTGTCATGATAGATAACAGACTGATCAACAAGGTCATTGGGTAAACACCCGATTTTTAAAAAGTACAAAAATGATGTAGTTTTGTTGGTGTATGTGTGCATATCTGAAGTGATGAATGACCTGGGTTGTGATGCTTGCGCATTGACATGGTGCAGGAGGAGTTTCAGTTGGTGCTTTTCAAGACCAGTAAGAAAGAGAGTTTATTTGCTGATCGTGTAAATCTACATTACACATGTGTTGTTGTTTGTACGATGAAAATGATGTTTTGCTCTTATGTATTCTAATATTATTACTATTGAGTCTCTCTTTCATTTTTGGCATATTCTTGGGATCTTGGGGTGCTCAATAGAGAACACACTACTCAATGCCTTGTAGGAATTATGAGTGATATGCAACAAATACCCACTTGTAGAATGGTCAAGTGTGTTTTTGAGATATGTCTTAAGCCATGTCTTCATCTAGCCAGAAATGTACTGTTCTGCTTGTCTAAATGAAAATGAGGTTCTATATCATTTAATCAAACATCATGTAAGTAGCTATTTTGCTTCCCTTCGCCCACTTTGGTTTACCCTTCTCTAGAGGAGTACTTGACAGAAGGTGGTATTTTTTGGGGGATAATATGACTTTACCTACTAAGAGATATATTATAATGTAACTAAGGTTCTCACTATATTCAAACCTTGTGCTATCATGAAATTAGTTTGAGTAATATCTTTGACAGCTTCTCCATGATATTTTGTACACGACTTGGAGGCAAGTACTTGTATGTTTCAATATTATTGGCTAGGGTTGGAAGCAAAATCATCCATTTTTGTTGAAAGTTGTGATCATATTGGTGTATCGAAGCTATAAATGCCAAGAGCATAAGATTTTATGTGCTAAAAATTTCTTACATAAATTCCGTATCCAATTGCTCACATCCAAACCATTGGCACGATGGCACTCACCTACCACACCTTTACTCAGACTGTAATATACTAATATTACTAGTAAGGTGCCCGTGCGTTGCAACGGCAAATAAAAGTGATGCATACTATCAAATATCTCAAACTGAATAATAAATATCAACTTTTTCTTACGTCATCATGTATGCATATACAGGGCTCATGTTATTGTTTGCATATCAACACAAATATCAATTATTTGGCTCATTGGAAAATTAAAAATATTTGTAGTCCATGTAATTGTTCACTTAATGTTTATAAAAAGCATTTTTAGACAAAACACAGAGATGGCGAATCGGTTGCCTTGTAGCGCATCGTAGTTCCTAAAAGAACATCCGAATACAAATGGGTTAACAACTACTAATGAACTACGAATGTATGCAATGCCTATATAGCAATGCATGCCACATGCAAATTCCAAATATTAACCAAGATTCCAAATTTATTAACAAATCTTATTATCACTTACTTTTCCTCTTGCAAGTTTGCGTAACCTTGAACATCTCTTCTTCACCACAGACGCACTGATAGGATATAAATCGTGACAATATTTAGTCAATGTAGAAAACAACCGATCAAACAAGTAGGCAATAATAGTGTGCATTGAGAATTACCTTTGGCAAAAGAACATCCCATTTGCCGCCTTTTTCCTTCCTCTTTTGCTTTATTGTGTTGTTGAGAACCTAGATTTCACGAGTCTATTAATGATCAATGCAACACGAAGTGTCGTGTATCACAAATTCACAATTAGTTGGCGAGAACAAGCATTTACCTTGGCACGCTGCGTCCCGATCACGATCAAGTAGATACGGAGGAAGAGCACCCTCTTGAACATCATCATTGACCTTTTGTCGAAGTTGACTCATCGTGCATTTTTAGGCTGCAAAGAAACAATTGACAATAAGGCCCCATAAATGCGATCGCAACCAAAAAGGCGAATCTACACTCATAGACTAAAGGAGCAACACAACTATGAACATGTTGAGCAGGGGAAAATCTACCTAGCCTACACAGTAAATGGTAATATGACAGGATGAGAAGCTAAACAAAGAAATGTTGATAGGTTATGTGATTAGTGGTATATATGAGTGATTAAAATTTGAACCTTATAGCCACAACACTATATAGCCTGTCATAGAATCATGTATATGACAATCTTGATGCATTTCATTTTACCAGAGCATGAACCCATGTATCTACTTCAACAAAGATGTCAAGTGAAGGAGTAAGAAACTAATTCAAAACTCGTAAAGCATGCATGTACTACCTAGGGTTCATGAAGGGTTTCAGAGTATGCATGTAGAGGATGTCTGTCAAACATTGGCTACAAACAAGCATTATTCTGAAATAATATCTAGCTCCTACCGCGTAACTCAATTCAAGCAATGGAATACTATTATGCGAATGTTGTCACTGCATCTGCGGGAATCTGTAGAGAATTTCGCGCACTACTGGGAATCGAAACCTCGCATAAAACGCAAGCTTGAAGTTATGCATCGACAAGAAAAAGTTATAGGACACTCAGATTCACCTACTCCCACAATCTACGCCATATAGTGCACCTTTGCATATAGAGCACGATTTTAATTCAACAAACAAAAATTCCTAAACAAGAGCATCCAGATGAAACAACCTCAAAGCAAGCAAAATTTTGTTGTTTTGTTTATCATACGTAACTAATATGAATCAAGAAACACAAAGCAAAGCAATCGATCTTAACTTACCTAACAACAATCGATAATCGACTCAAGGCAATACAAAGAACACTTTCTATGAAGCAATCCAACAAATGATAGCATGCCAAGTGAATAGGAAAGAATTACCATTGAGATGAACCGTGATTAGGGCAAAGGAGACGTCGAGGTGACTCGAGTCCGTTAGGTGCTGCGCCAATACTCAGCGCATGCCATGAGATGATCGTAACGAGAAGGAAATAAAGGAATGCCAGGGCAAGAGAATGGAGCGCGTCTTGTCGGTACCAGCAATCACCCGCCGCTGGCATACTGACCTCGTCGGTGCCCTTGCGCATTTCGCCGCCACCTCTGTTGGCCTCCTCCTCGTGTCGATCTTTGCGTCGGCAAGACCCGCCAGATCCAAGTAGGCAAGGACCAGATCGCTGTCGCCATCCTCTCCGTGCAAAGATTCCACCGTCCGTCGTTCGGATCTGCAACGTGCGAACGAGGACAAGGCCCGAGCCGCTGGGTCGGGAGAGGAGGTGAGGGGAGAAGAATGGTGACAGATTCGAATCGGGAGGAAATCACGATGTGGCTGGGAGGAGGGCCCCTACACTCCCTTGTAGAAGAGCTCGTGCGCTGGGCAAGCTGCGCCACCGGCCGGCTGCGGGGAAGGGGCGCGGGAGGGGAGGAGGGGGTGGCGGGGCGGCGGGAGGAGTAGGGGGCGGCGGAGGGAGGGGAGGAGGGGCGGGGAGAGGAGGAGGCGCGGGGAGGCGGATCTGCGGAGGGGAGGGGGCGGCAGGAAAGGCACGGAGGGGATGGGGCGGCGGGCGGCGGCGGGGGAGGGGAGGCGGGTGTGCGTAGTGGGGCCCGGGAGGACCGGGGAGAGAGGAGTGGCGCTACGTGGGGAGGAGGAGGCGGCGGGCGGGGGAGAGCGAGCGGCGCGCGCGGGAGGAGGAGGCGGCGGAGGCGGCGGGAGAGCGAGGGGGAGGCGGGGGGCAGGCAGCGCGCGGGTGGGAAGGGGAGGAGGCCGCGGGCCGCGGGGGGAGAGCGAGGGGGAGGCGTGGGGGCGGCGGGAGGAAGAGCGAGGAGGAGGCGTGGGGGCGGCGGGGGGAAGAGCGAGGGGGTAGGCGTGGGGGCGGAAGGGTGATGTTGGGATTTTAGGGTTTAATCAGATCGTGTGGCTGAGAAGAGAGGAGAAAGATCGAATGGTTAAGAAGTGAGAGAGGGTGGACGTGACGGCAACCACCAACTCCTTCTTTTTAAATAGTAAAGATTTATGCCTATAGCATTCATCTATCAATAAGTATCCTCTACATAAAAGAAACAATCAATATTGGTCCACTATATATCAAGTGGAGTAAAAACAGAGAGGGAGAGAACTCATTAGGTGTTTTTTTGTTGCCGTTTATGATTTATGGCTATAGTCAAAGGCGAAGCTAGCCCTCGGGCCGCTAGGGCAATGGCTCAAGGCCCAAATCAAAATTTCTTACTAGAATAATGTAGCTAACATCAGTATGTGCGACACTAGATCAAAATTCCAGTGGACTGTGCCTGAGGTCTAGCCACTGGCTGGCTATGCCACTGGTTGTAGTATATATATTTTGGTTTTAACATAAATGTTTATGTGATCGAATCGAATATTATTTCTGCTACTTAAAAGAACCAGTTAGTGGTTCGTACGTTTTATCTATCTTTCCTTTCTCGCTTCTCATAGAAAATTTGGGTATTGCCATGTAGGACCAAATCACCATGGTATTTCCCCACCAAATCTGGATTGTCAAATCTTCCACGTGTGAACCATCCGACAGTTAGCCTCCTCCTCCTGATCCCTTCCCCACACCCCCTGCACGCTCGCAACAACGCGTCGCCTCCCTACCTTATCTCCCATCCGCCCCGCCTCCCCACCTTGCTCTGCCTCCTCTCCCATCTACCCACCGCCTCCCCCTCTCCTCCGTGGCTGCCGCTGCCTGCTCCCCACCCCATGCCGTTGCCTCCCCACCCCCGTGCCGCCGGCTTCTTCTCCCCCCCACTCCTCCATGTTGCCTCCTCCTCCTCCACTCCTCCGTGCCGCCACCTCCTCCTCCCCACTCAGCTAACCCTCGAAGGAATCGACCACATTACCTCCTCTTTATCTCGTAGCCTCCGCCTTTGTCAACCCTAACCCGAGTTTCGATATGGTTCGACGACTAGGAAGATGAATGTGGAGAATGGCATATCTGAGGAGATCCGACGATAGTGGAGGGGGAGATAGTGGTGAACGATCGGCCGGGGAAGAGGATGAGGATGAGGGTGGAGGCCAGGGACTTCGCGAGGTCCCATCGGCTGGGATGTTCTGGGAGGCGGTAAGGGGGTTCCTCGCGAGATACGTGCGGCTGCTGCCGCTGCCCTCCATCTTCTCACCGATGGCCACGGCTGCCTGTCGCACCTACTGACATGGAGGGTGTCGCTGAGGGTCGGTGAGGAGGGGGACAGCGAGGGCGATGGCGTCGGGGTGGAGCTCAACGTGGTGACCCGACCTCTCTCACATCCCCCTTGAATCTTTGTCGCCTCCTCTCGTGCACCAATGCCTCCTCTCCCCCGTGCCGCTGCTTCGTCGAGAGCTTCACCACCGACTAGGCCCCTCCTCAATTGGTAACTCGATGCAATCTGAGTGGTTTTGATAAGTTTGAGTTGACTTCTCAATCAGTTGATTTGCTTTGCTTTTGCTTGCTCCCCCTCAAATTCGAAGCCATCTTTGTGGGACTCAAGAGATCATCGGTAGAGTCTCTTTGCAAATCTCTTTGGGTCGGAGGTTGCAAGTGTGGCGAATTTGAGGGGCGCGATCCATGGAGAAGGGGAGCAACCAGGATCACACAGCTCGCTCCAATGGCCGGATAGGTGTCTCTCTCTCTGCCTCTCTCCTCGTGTGTGTGTGCTTGTGTTGCGTTGGATTAGTGTGGTTGAAATTGCTTGTTGTTGATAGGCGCCTCCTCACTGGGGAAGGAGAAGGAGGCAGCCAAGAAGATGGTGAAGATGTCGGAGACCTGTGACTTCATCTCCTACGGTGACGACGACGACACCAACATCAAGGGTACGTGCGCCCAACGCTTGTTCGCAGATCTTAATCGCTTGTCTTGTGGTTCACCCGGTTCTAGCCAGCCATTATTACCAAGGATCTCATTGGATTAGATTTTGTTGGTTTGTGCCATCAGAGGATTTCGTAGGGGGTTCCAAATCCTTAGGGTCTACAGGTACGACGATGCCATCATCGGCGCAGTCACTTGACGTCGCCAGCTGCACTGGCTCATCAGACATCCCGTGCGAGGGGATACAAGACACGCTTGATTACATCAGGAGGGGCCCTCGACTGACATCAAGGCCTGCTGTAGGATCAAGGATGACCGACTAGAGGGGGGTGAATAGGATGTTATAAATATTCTCGTCTAATTAAACAAATATTGATAATTGAAAACTAGGCAAGTACTCTAAATAAACCCAACCTATTCAATTCTAGTCATTCTAAGCAATTGATATAACAATTCAATCACAAGCACAAATAAATGATGCAAATATCAAATTGCTCAACTAGTATAATAAAAACTAAAGGAAGATAAAGAAATGATCACAATGAGACACGCGATATTTTCCCGTGGTATCGAAGACTTACTGGTCTTCACTAGTCCATATTGAGGATAGCCTAAGCACACTTAGACCGGCTCCACAAATTAAGCCTTCGCTTCTCGATCACTAGTGATTGCTTTTCCTCCGCTCTGGAGATGGCGAGCACCGAACCACTCACAAATTGCTCGGGCCTCTTCACAAGCTTCTCAAAGAGATCACCTCACAATCAACCTCCACACCATCTAGGTGCCGGCAAGCACCAAGAAAATGGACCAAGGATTTGCTTGACGGCGTTCAAGTGCAAATGGATCAAATTAGGAATGAATACACTTGAAAATCACACCACACCTCAAAATGAATGCTCAAATGAGAAAAGGGTGTGGAGTGAATGCTCTAGGCTCAAGAGTGTTCAATGTAAGTTCAGCACCCTACCATTGGGCAGGTGGATTGGTATTTATATCCTCACCAACCAAAATAGCCGTTACAAAAATTTATTCTGAAAATTCAGGGAAATCAGAACTACCGCCGTTGTAAGTACGGAACTAACGCACTTTACTGTAGCATACAGTAACAGCTATGTCAGAACGGTCAGAACTAGCCGTTTGAAATTCAGTGCGGAACTACCGCCGTTGTATCTGAGGTACTACCACACTGCGGTAGTTCCGCATGTCCAGTGTGGTACTATCGCGATCGCGGTTGTTCCACTGCTAAGTCCAAGATTTCGATTTTTAGCGCTTAAGTTTTTCAGGGGATACCTTCTGGAAAAAACGTACCGCTTCAAAAGTCGGTACTACCGGAAATCGGTAGTTTCACAGTACTATGCGATATTACTGCATTGTGGTAGTTCCGCCATTGAAATTCCGGTACTACCGATTTCTGTGAGTCGAAGTCCCCTCCGAGGGTGCTCTCTGGAAAAAACGTACCGCTGAAAATTCGGTATTATCGAAGGCCGGTAGTTTCGCTGTTGACATGCCAGAACGACCGCATTCCGGTAGTTCCGCGGTTACACCGGCAGTACTACCGATTTTTGCAAAGAGAGCACCATTTGTTTTCAAACTTATTTTCATGAGCATGCATTGTCCTAAATTGATCCAATGTGCACCAAAACATGTTGTTAAGCTACTTTCAATGATCTATTTTAATAGTACGGCATCTAACCTATAATCCGGTCTTCCTCCTTTTCACCTAAAATCTGTAAAATCGAAAAGCGATCATATATTTCATGTATCTTGATTTTGATCTTTCTCGATGTCCATTTTCCATGCAATTTGATCTTGTCCACTGCTCACATATGAGACTTTGTCTATACAATTCTTAAACAAACACATTAGTCCCATATTCATAAATCGTCATTAATTACCAAATCCCGATTTTAGAGGCCTAGATGCTTGCACCTGCGCCCCCCTCAGTGCCTACTCTTCTTCGTCGTCATCGCGGTAGAACACCACCAGCATCCAGGTAGGTTGCCTAATTTCTTCATTTATTTTTTCTTTTCAATTCGCTCTCTTTGCTCTAATCTGATCAAGAAAGGAATTGATTCGGTGGTGGTGGTGCATGGTGTCCACCTTGTGTCGGAGGAGTTCATCCAGAAGTAGCTCAAGTCAATTCTTTTAGGCATATTAGTGGATGTGGTGAGCCTTGTTTCCCTTTCAGTTGTGATGCCAATTTCAAATGTATTTACTAGCATCTTGGTTGGTGTTAGTTATTGGAAGAGCTTAGTGCTCTTTGATGTTTTAGTTAGTAGTCGGTGTTAGTTATTGGGAGAGCTAAGTGCTCTTTGATGTGGATGTACGTGTGATGCTCAGAGATGATGTCGTGGAGGTACAACTACTGTTGCTTTGAATTACCAAGCTAAGCATATGTATGTTAGGTGTTGCACACTTACTTGGCTAGAAACCGGAGCATTGTATTGGTAATCTGTCATGGAAGAAGTTTGAAGGTTGCTGCTTGACATAGTTAGTTCTGCAACAAATTAGGTGTTCAGGGCTAAACTCTCAATGACATTGGATTATTTCAATGTATTCTCATTTGGCACTGATTCTGTTTACTGGCTGTTTAAGATTGTATAGTCACAGATGGCAGGTTGTTGTTGCATTCCTATAAGCTATGTTGCAAGATGATTTTGTGTGTGTTTGTTTGAAGTAGTTAAATTTTAGTTGAGATGGTTATTTTGTCTACAAGAAATCTTGCGGATTGTCTAATCATCCTACTATTAGATGCCATCATATGAATCTAAAGTTAGAAGTGATGTGATACAATTTACTGTACATTGATTCCATTTGAGCAAGAGTAACTACACAATGTTCATTACTTATTCTCGGGTTGATTAGGTGAAAACGGGAATGCTCCCTTCAACTGGAGTAATTCAAGTTTAGTGTGAGAGTCTCAGGAAGTTTCCGGTCAAAGGTATGACACATTGTTTGCGATTGTTCGATTAAACATACTAGCTATCTCAACCCATTTATTTATTTACTACGACTTATGTTTTTGAAAGCAAACTTTAATGGTGGATCTAGTTATGGTTTCCACAAGTGGGGATTCTCTTTCAGAATCATCTACTCTAACTAAATATAGGTACATGATTAATATTTATTTTATTGTGTATTTATAAGATCTGGATGAAGCGATGTTGCCATTCCATCCTCAATCTCATATTCTCATAGCACATATTGAGATACTATTGGAATTGTTTTGGAGCAGGGATGAACTATTCGCTATGGCTGATATAGTCACTCCAAATGTGAAAGAAGCATCAAGATTACTTGGGGATGTATCATTGTGAACCGTTTCTGATATGCGGAATGCAGCAGAAGCCATTTACAAATTTGGTCCAAAGTGTACATCTCATATTTCCATGAATTTATGCTATTGTTCTAAAGTGCTTCTACCTTATTTACCCTCATAGACTATATGTGCACTATCCTGTGTTTGTACATCCACATGTTATACTTCTATGGGTAAATGTCAGCCAGGTCACCCAGTGTTTTTATCCATAGATATGAACCTTAAGTACATCCGTTGAAGCAAACTGGTTAATGTAGCTGTGATAAACTTTCTTGTTATTTACTCTGGTTGATTTGTCATGTCTGAATTTACAAAACATCTGATAGTTCCTATGTTTTGGACCTCTCATAAGGTTTTGCATGAGAGAGTGTTTTATAATGTATTCTTAAGCCTATGTTGGACAAGTGCCAAACCTTGTCGGCTGCTCTAACCATGTGCTATGAAAAGCTTTTCATTCATGACATATTGACATTGCTAATTGTATTATTGAATTACCTATTTAAAGATACAATCACTATATTCCTATTGTTAATTAGATCCATGGTGTTTTCAATCACTAAAATGAATTATGTGTAATTCACCAATGCAATTTTACCATGTGCAGATATGTGCTTATGAAAGGTGGAGATATGCTAGACTTATCAGAAGCAATTGATGTATTTTTTGATGGCATGAGTTCTATAATTTTATAGGGCTATTTCTTACAATTGCACCGAGAAGCTGCTCTTTGAAAGAGTTGCTACTGAGAGGGAGATTTTGTTGGTGTGGCTAACAGCAAGGTATATAGTTTGTATCTTAGATTTTATAATTGGATTCGTTTTTCTATTTCTTACTTGAAGACTTCTTCTCATATTAGCTTTCATATTTGTATAGCTACAATAACCTCTAATATTGGTTTTTGTGAAGATAAAATGGGAGGCTGAATTATTAAGGTATTTATTTCTATAGTTTATATTTCTGTTGCAGTGTAAGAATAAAAGATGATAAACCATTACTACATACCACTTCGACCAGACGATAAAGAAATTGTAAAGTCATAAGAGAGTAAGAGACAGGCCCGAAGCCGTCTCTCCCTACGAGTTCTTATCCTAGCGCGAGACTTCCTACGAATCTCTGTTTCTCCAGCACCCACCGGCCTCATCCCAAATCAAACCGCCTCTCCGTCGGATCGTTCCCAATCTGACTGTCCCTCCCACCGTCCAAAACCCTACCCCTCACTTCGCCTCGTACCACGTGGGCGGCGGCGGTATGAGATGACCGTGAGGCCTCTGCGCGGGTAAGCATTGCGGAGGCGATCGCTGGGGGCTGTGAGCGGTGTTGGTGGCGCGGAGTATGGCGACGTCGTCGTCGTCGGCTGGTGGGGGCGGCGCGACCGGGCTGAAGACCTACTTCAAGACCCCTGAGGGCCGGCACAAGCTGCAGTACGAGAAGACGCATCCCCCCTCCGTGCTGCACTACAACCACGGCGCTGGCGGCAAGTCCATCTCCGAGGTATCAACGGCAGCGAAGCCGCCGGTGATCGCATCGCGGGTCACGGCTAGCGCGGGGGTTGATACGACGGTTGGGATCTCGATGGGTTACTGTGGGTGGGATGGGGAATTGGGCGATGGAGCTGGGTGTTGACCTGATCAGGTGCCGGATTCGGGTGTTATTTTTTTAGATGTGTTGGGATTTCGATTGGTTTTAGTTAGGGTTTCGGGTAAGTTTTGGGCTGTGGTAATTTCTGGTGACATGTTTGGAGAGCTTACTGCATGTTTTGGTGCTTCTGTTAAAATTGGCATTATTGGTAGTTCTCAGGGTGCATTATGAGTGACAATCTACGAAACCTCTAATAGTGATGAATTTAGGGGGAGGATTCTAGCTGGGGATTATAGTGGTATGAACAAAAGGCTTGCAGTTATTTGCGCGGTAGAGCTTTGCAATCATCCGACCTCTTTGTGTTGTTTATTATTCTGTTATGTAAAATTAACATTATTGATTAGTTTTGATGGTGGTTTTTAGATGACGGTGGCATATTTGAAGGAGAAGCCAGCGGGGCAGGGCTCCACACCTTCAACGCCAAGCTCCAGCAGTGGGATGCGCTCTGCAGCTGCGAGACTTCTTGGTACAGGGAATGGGGGCCGGACACTTAGCTTTGTGGGGAGCAATGGTGTCAGCAGGGCTGTCTCGGGGAGCAGCCATATGGGTGGAGGCATTGGTACGTTGACGAGCGTTGGTGGATCGCAAGCCATGGTGAATTATGATGGCAAGGGCACGTACATCATCTTCAATACTGCTGATACACTGTTCATCAGTGATCTCCACTCACATGACAAAGTATTTATTCCCTTCTTGAATGCATGCTAAAGATACTTACAAGTGTCACCTTGTGGTTCTGATCAAGTTGTTAATTGCACCAGGATCCAATAAAGTCAATCCACTTCAGCAACTCAAACCCACTTTGCCATGCATTTGACTCGGAGGCCAAGGATGGGCATGACCTGATCGTTGGAATGTGGTCAGGAGATGGTCTGTTGAGTACTTTTTATTTTGGAATTCTTTATTCATAGAATTGAATTATGTCTTGAGATAAAGTATTTGTGTCCATTGTGCAGTCTATTCAATGTCATTGAGGCAACAGTTGCAAGATCCTGGAAAGAAGCCTGTTGCATCTCAACATTTTATCAATAAAGATAAAGATGGAACCCCCAACAGGCATGTTTATATTTTCATTATTTGCTTGAAAAATGAAAATGATAGCTTTTGTCATTATCAGCTCGGCAAATTTGTATCAGCATTACCTTCCAAGTACTCCAATTTTCATTGCATACCACGTCCTCAACACTATGGTTGTTTTAGGATGACTTTGCAAGTTGGTCTATATCAGAGTCATTTTTGCGTGCATTACCAGAAGTTGTAAGAGACTGCTGCTATTATTAGTGGATAAGGAAAAGGGTTTAAAACTTTATTTGGTATCTCAATCGATAGCAGCAAACATTTTTGTCCTTCATCATCTATGTTTATACCACAGATATGCCATGCTGCATGCTTTGTATTGTATGAATTTTTCATGCTGCCTGCTTCAAATTGGCATGGGAGAGCATAGTTCAGGATATCCTTATTCCTTCCATTGTTTTGGAATATTTTCTAATGCTACCATGGTGGGTCCAATAGTCATCCTGTTCTGTCTATTATTCTGGAGTTGTTAAGGAGATTTTAGTGCAGCAAGTTACCACCCTATGGTTCAGTAAGTAGTCTTGATATTTTGTCAGTCTCCTGATAGCTTGCAAGCAATCATGCTTTTATTGCACGAAGAGCTGAAGCTGAAAAGTGATATACCTTCCTCGCCTAGTTAACATCTAAAGTGAAGTATTTTGGTTCGTATGCATGTTTAGCCAGTTTAGGGGCTGCTAAATGTGAAATATCTATGGTGACTGAGCTACTGAAGGTACTGTGATACTTTAATGGATTTCTTGTGAAATATTTAAAGTTTTTTTGGAGGGCTGGGTTGAACTAATTTCCTTAGCTTTGAGGCTTCTGCAACAGTGCACCTTAAAACATAAGGACACCAATTTGTGTGGTATCTATGGATGTATATCTTTGTACAGTTATTAAATGATATACTTCTATATTTGATTTTTTTGGATGCCTTTTGCAGCCGGTGTACTTGTGTTGCATGGGTGCCAGAGCGTGAAGGCATTTTTGTTGTCAGCAATGCTGATGGAAATTTGTATGTGTATGACAAAGTGAGCCCCTACTGCTCATAGAATTTTATTACGAAGTAATCATACATTATTAAGTTGAGTGTGACTGTGTGAGCTGATTAATTTTCTTCTATATGTTCAGTCCAAGGATGGAAATACTGATTGGACATTTCCAACTGTAAAGGATCAAAGTCAGCTGATGATTTCACATGCAAAGTCCAGTAAGGTATCTTAGGGCACTTGATATCTTTTACTGAAAAATTGCATTCACATGGTTACGGCACTTGGTATCTTTAACTGAAAAATTACATTGACATGACTATCAATGTTGGGATGGTTTGATATTCAGTAACACGGAAGTTCTTGTTCTGGATTTTTTAAGGAAAAAACTAACACCTGGACTTCTGGAAATACTTGTTTCATCAGACACACTATCGCTGAGTTTGATAGACATAATGTGTAGGCTTGTAAGGTGTATGTTTATTTTTGGTTCATGATCATATTTTAAGATGATCTACAACCTTTTAGTTAATTTGTTTGTAACATCCCTTAAGGTAGAACGATTCATCAAATGTTTGAATTACATTGTAACATTTCAAAAAACTGTCTGCAAACATTTTAAAATAATATTTGCAACATTTCAAAGATAGCATGTTGTCAAAACCTTGTTAGGGAAACCCAAAACTGATCAATGTACATATGGTTTTGCAAACATTTATCAAATCTTTTTTTGTATAATAGATGAAATCACCTTGTGCAATATCGTATCTCACATTTTGAAAACTCACATAACATTTAAATCGTGCAACTTTTACTGATTCTTTATTGAAACATTGCAAAATAATATATGCAGCAACTTAAGTTAACTGTTCAATGTTTCGAGATAACATTTGCAACAACCCAAACTAGATATTGAGATAATAATTGCTTCCAACAAAATAAAATAACTACTTCAACATCTTAAGATAACATTTGCAACAATGCAAACTAGATATTGTAACATGCCAGAAAAATGGCTGCGACTGTAAAGTTAGCAAAGTAGGGGAGGTAAAAAAAATTGTACTGCATGTTGTCATTGCATGGGCACAGTTCTTTTAATCTTTATATTGCATTTTTGCTTCCAAATCTCAAACAAAAGCATGCATAATACTTAGGATTTGTGTTGCTTCCTTGCCTCTTCAGTCAAAACACGTAACTTATTGAGCCCTTATTGGGGCCTTAGGGGTCATGAGGAGGGGTGCAAACGGGTTGGGTTAATCCCAACTGATCCTATGCTGAATTCGGTTGATTCGAAATTTGGAGAGGGAATTCAGGGTTTATTCTTTTCAGCTTCTCAAAACGGCTTTTGGCTTTTGCTATAGTATTTAACTTTCAAACGGAGTACTTTTTAAAGATAGAGTCTACAAGTTAATTATAGTACACGTTAAAAGCCCAACATCTGTACCATCTAAAATCGCAAGCGAGTATCTCTCTCTCCGTAATCTCTGTCGCAAACAGTTAAAATTCAGAAATTTTAGCCAAAAGTCATAAGCCGCAGCAAAAAAGAACATGCCCTCAGTATGTCCAGATTCGTAGCAGTATCGGATAGTTTCCCATGGATTTGGTAGCGAATTCGGAAATGCTATTATCCACCCGAATAGTCTCGGTCAGTGGATAGCGGACTATTATCCAGCCGAATATCCACTAAACATCCACTGATGAGCATACCACCATGACCATCACTTCTTTTTGTATGCGCATACTATTCGCCTATATGGTTTGTTTCCAACTTGAAACCGTCATGTATCTGTCCCAACGATACTGTGTTCGAAACTCCGAATACTCCGAATTTGTCCGTATCCGGCTCCAAATCCGGGAAAAATATGGGTTATGATATGGTATGAGCAATATCCTTCCAAACCCGACCCGATATCACCCTAGTCATGAGGCATGTCCCCATCTGCGATGCAACAGCCCTCGGGTAGCTTGGGGGTTTAAAAGGTGGGATGAAGCGTCAAAGTATCGGACACAAGGCCGGGAGCTCTTTCATAAGTAAATTCTAGCGCTCTTTCTTGGTAGCTGATATGAGCACAAGCTGTATGTGGTGGTGCTGGCTTCACTCTTGGTAGATGACAATAGAAGACAAACTATATGTGCATTTGCTGGCCTCAACCTGCATTTACTGGGGTGGTGTTTATCTATCTCTGTTTTTACTTCTATCATATCAGGATATGCCAAGCGTCCAAGTACCATTGTACCAGTGGGCCATACTGGAATCAGTACTATGAACCCGGAAATTAGTTCTTGTTGTTGAGATTTTTTTTAGAAAATGCTGCAAAATATTGATTTGAGGAAAGTTTATTAGAATTTCTTGAACATGATGAATTTTAAAACTATAGCTACTATGATTGATTCTGGGGTTTTGAAATTACACTGCAGGGCAATCCAACTGCAAGATGGCACATTTGTCAAGGTGCAATCAATGCCATTTCCTTTTCACCGGATGGAGCTTACATGGCAACTGTTGGGCGAGATGGTAATTCCTCTGTCCAAGAATGAGAATCGACAGTTTTACATACTAAAGGTTTCCTGTTGGTGAGATTATATATTGAACTAAAGTTCTATCACATGCAGGTTATTTAAGAGTATTTGACTTTGCGAAAGAACAACTAATATTTGGCGGGAAAAGTTATTATGGTGCTCTGTTGTGTTGCTCTTGGAGGTAAACTGCCAGTGGCATGCATTGTTGCACTGACACATGGCACCTATTTTGTCGCACTTATTTCCAAAAATGGAACACTTTGCCATGTGCAAGTCTGACATTTATGAAAACAGAACCTCATAGTTCCATATCTATTTTCACACTTTGATTAATCTGTGAATCACACAAACCCAGTTCAGTCTTTTGGTGAAATTAACCCATCACCTTGTGAAACTTTTAGTTCGGAGGTTTTCGTCAAAACTGTTCAATTTTTACATATGACATTGTGGAAGCACAGCGGCAAGTGTTTTTATGATGGATAGTGTATAGTAGACTAGCAGCAATATTGTGGGTGCAGCATGCTTGCCTATTATTTAATATTTAAGTTATTACTCAATCTTAAACATCCATAATATAGAACCCAATATGACTGTCAAAGATGTAAGATTTCTGTTGATTGCATGATAAGAATTCAAAATGGCAGGCTACTAAATAAGAATTTGAAAGACTTTGGAGGAAAAAAAATCAAAATGGCGGATAACTAGATAATGAAGTAAATTATAAGGGGAGTCTGAAGGATTATGGAAGGATAAAGGCACATTCAGTAAAATTTAGATATTAATTGCTTGTAGCAATAAAAGATGCATAATAACAAATTCTTAAAAATGTAGTGGCTCACATGGTTGAAACATCTTTGTGCTAAAGCACTGAGCTATGGGCTAGATGTTGTAGCAGGCTGCTACAGCACCACAACTGTTATAGCAACTGATACGTGGAAGTCATGGCCCCTTATCTGCTATAGTGCATTATTTAAAACAATTTTCTTTGCTACTTAGTCGAAAATCAGCCTGATTTGACTGCTAACAACTTGCTGTTAGTTTTTGACTGGTGTATATTGCATGCAATAGAAGTTAGTTAGCTTCCACCTGCTTATCAAAAGTTGTGCGCAACTTGGTGCTTATGCTTTTTTTGGGTACTTGATTGTCACCTAGTTCTGCCGCTTGTCTGCAACCCCTGCTTGAGATGTTGTGTAATTAAACATTAAAGAACTCTTTGTTCATTGATACATCGGATCAAAGTTTCATCTTATCCTCCAGGCTCTAGCATCCCTCTCTGCCCTGATATTGTCGGATGTGTTTCTATTTTCGGGATCAGAAGATGTTTCAACCAATTCTGTATTACATTCAAAGTAGTGTTGCATCTCTATCTTTTTGTATGTTGTCATAACATAGCTTAGTGTAGAATGCAGAATTTTCCTAATGCAGTATGATTTATTTGTGCCATCTGACAACATTTGTGAAGTCTTCAAATTCTAGCTATATAATTGTGTGAGAGCATGCCCATACAGAATCAAACCTCTACTGTCATCATCTAAGTTCTATGGGGAATGGGATTGTTTATGGGTGGGTTTTTTTGGGCTGTGGTTTATGATTTTTGAATTCTGACTGTTCGTGAGAGATAGAGAGTATGAAAAGAGCGACAGTCGCATGTGATTTTGGCCGGTATAGCTGAAGTCGGTATAGTGTCTGCTACAATCGATTTATAGGCTCCATCTCTAAAAGACGCACCGTTTGAAAGCTGGTTACTATAGCAAAAGCCAAAAGCAACAAGTAGCAAGCCCAAATGAATCCAGATGCATATAGCAATCTCATATTCAATTTCTTTCTTTTATATTTCTTTTTGAAATAGAATCTGGTAGATGTTAACTAATTTGATTGTGCTCTCCTGTTACAGTGCGGATGGAAAATATTTATTATCAGGTGGTGAAGATGATCTTGTGCAAGTATGGAGCATGGATGACAGAAAGATGGTTGCATGGGGCGAGGGGCATACTTCATGGGTGATATTATCATTACAATTTTCTTTGTTTAGCAACATCTTGATGCTTTTTGTTGAAGCTTGCAATTTTGAGGCAAATCTCTTTGCTGCTTGGCAGGTTAGTGCAGTTGCTTTTGATTCATATTGGTCCCCACCAAATTCTGATGGAACAGGAGAAAATGTCATGTACCGCTTTGGTTCTGTTGGTCAGGTACCAAGAAGTTTATATAAAATAACAAAGTTATTAGCGTAGTTGCTTTTGATTCGTATTGGTCCCACCAGTTTCTGATGAAACAGGACAAAATGTCATGTGTCGCTTTGGTTCTGTTGGTGAGGTACCAAGAAGTTTATATAAATTTGTTAATCTGGAGTCTTAATTTGAGATTTATATGGTTTATGCTGTAACTGAAATAATAACAATTGCATAAGAAAGATACTATTGTTTACTAATATCTGAAATTTGGTTGCTTGTTGGGTTGCTTAGGAGACCTTACATTTGTGAACAATGGGCATGCCTCTACAGTTCATTGCTATTCTCATTTTCATGAATCATGATGCATAGGTCTGTCTCGTTTTTTGCTAGCAAGTTGTGCCACACTGTGTGCTACTTTCAACATACTCATGCTGTCCTTTTTCCCCGTTACTGCCTGATCCTATTTTATGTATTTGTTGATAAGTCTGGCCATTGAATTTTTGTTCTTGCCCAAGTAATTTTTGGTACAACTTGATATTCTGTGAGTATATCTTGAACATGGGATGTGTGATTGTCATGTGATCTATGCTTTAGCTACTATTTAGCATTGCTTTTCCTACTGGGCTAATACTGGCAATAACGCCTTTTCACTTTTGCATAACTTAAGGATACCCAACTGCTTCTCTGGGATCTGGCACTGGATGAGATTGCTGTGCCACTACGCCATCCTTCCAGCGGCTCACCAACTTTTAGCAGTGGAAGCCCTTCTGCACACTGGGACAATGCGAGCCCTCCAACAGGTGTTCTTCATTCTTCTCCACGGATGCAAGACGTACCAAAGCTCTCACCCCTTGTTGCACACCGAGTACATGCAGATCCCCTCTCTGGCCTGGAATTCACCAGTGAGTCAACTCTCACCATATGCAGTGAGGGGCTAATCAAAATCTGGGCCAGACCCCTCCATAGCGAAAACAACCAGCAGCCAAATTCTTCTGAGCCGGTCGTAGGCAATGCCATTTCAAAGGATATGATGATAACATCATCAAACAGAGCAGGAGTTTCCAGCTCCAGCTTCAAGCAACCATCACCTGTTCTTTTCACATAATTAAAGGCTTTTTGCTTGCACATTTGTCGTGCTTGCTTGGTCCTGGCTTTTCATATTTTGTCACTAACGCGACGATTAATGGGGCGGGACTTCTCTTGGGAGGCTGCCAGCGATGGAGGCGTGCCTTTTTGCCTACTTCCTAGATGTCTGTGGCAAAGGAAAATAACATAACTTGCTCCTGTACAGATACAGATATTGTCCCATGATGAATAGTACAAGTTTACTGGTTTTGCTCCATACTATTTCGTTGGTCTTTTATAACATTTCAGGATTAGAGTATGTACCCATTTTTTTTGCCTAGTCATGGTAAGTTAATGGCCTAGGTGCTCCTTTGAGGCTACAGATCATGGGTGATCAATGGATTCCATTGGGCTTCCCCTGGAAACAATCTTTTCCCGTTTGTTCTCCATATTACATTGTAAATTACTATTTTCAATTTTTATAGTGTTTCTGAATCTCGTTGGGTATTGAGTTCAATTTCTTGAGCACTGAGTTATGACCACTGTTAGGAATATATGACAAATTTGACAGATTTAAGTTTGTAAACAAACTTGAATCGAAGAGACGAAGAGGCGGTTGTCGATGGATTAAAAATGAAAATTAGCAGTCGAAATTACATGTAGAGGTTGTTGCTGCGCTTTGTCTTGCTTAAATTAGGTTAGCTTGACCACCTGTGAGTCATGGCCAAAGGCCACCACTGTTTGTGGCCACAGTTGTGATGCATCACACTTTCTTGGCACTTGTCCACTAACCGAAAATCGATTATTTGCCACCGTAAAGATTGCTTTTCGTGCTATGCCATGCAATTTATAGAAATAGTTGGGATTTGACACTTTCTATATATTAGCATTTTTCAATTTTTGTTTGACTGAAATTCACATGTGAAATGTCCTCTATGCCCTTCCTTCAACTAGCATCCACTTCTCCATCCGCTGTGGTTGTGCTCGCCGTATTTTTTTTTTACTTTAATTTATTTTTGGCTCTGGCCATTGACTGGTGGAGCCATGATTCACAGAGACCAAGTCCATGTGTGTTATAGGCAAGGGCTACGAGATCATAGGTGGGTTATTTTGGATTGTGACTTGTGTCTTTTGAATTCTGACTATTCGTAAGAGAGAGTATGAAACAAGAGTCACATGTAATTTTAGCCGGTATAACTGAAGTTGGTATAATATCGACTACAATAGATTTGTAGGTCTCACCTTGATAAGACATATTGTTTCAAAACTAGTACTATAGCAAAAAATCAAAAGACATAAGTATGAAGCTCAAAAGAACCTAGCCCATAAGCATGAATATGGGCCATATGGGTTGGGTTCTTTTGGACTTTGTGTTTGTAATTTTTTGTCTTTTGTTACAATGACTAGCTTTTAAATAGTGCATCTTTTTAAGGTGGGGTTTACAAGTTGATTGTCATAGACACTGTACCGAATTCATCTATAGTGGCTAAAATCATACGCGAGTGGTTCTTTCTCTGTACTCTCTCTTGCGAACAGTCATAGGGCCTGTTCTTTTTTTCTGCGGCTGATGGCTTTTTGGCTGTTTGCAACAGAGATTGCAGAAAGAGAGATACTCACTTGCGATTTTTGATGGTATAGATATTAGGTTTTTAACGTGTATTACAATTAACTTGTAGACCCCATCTAAAAAAAACACTCCGTTTGAAAGTTAGGTACTGTAGCAGAAGCCAAAAGCCAAAAGTCAAAAGCTGAAAAGAACAGGGCCATAATAAAAAAATTTAAACCAAAAGCCATAGACTAAAAGATCCCGCCTAATATTATTCCTTATAGAGAATATACTTGGGTTCACATGTCATAAGATAAGAGAGAGGGGTTATTGTTTTCTTCCTTTGGACATAGAGGAGAGTGATGGCAGTGCCTTGGGCGGGCTTGACGGGGCTTTGCTCAGCTTCTTCACGAGCGGGGCAGAGAGGAGGATAGTGTGGAGGTGAAGAGGGCGAGGTGAGGGCGACTAAGCAAGGTTTGGGTGCTCCTTTTACATATGGGAGGAGGAAGATGATGGGCTAGCTCGCGGTGCACATGATCTCACAGCTCAGGGCAGAACAAGCACGTGAGGGCACTAGGGACGATAGAGTAGTGGCGTGCGCGGGCGTGGGCACAGCACGGCTCGACCAGAACGCTACATGGGCGTGACACACGAGGTGTGGTGTGGGGCTGTAGACGGTGTCGTGGGTTCGCTGCGACATGACATGACGTGTGCAAGTCAGAGCGCAGCACGCAGATGGCCTGGGAGCGGCACTAATGGCTTCAGGGGACGCTAGGCTCAAGATGGGGGGATAGGAGGGGCATTTTGGACGCATGTAAATTTCTGTCCAAAACAAATTGAAAATGCTAGAATAAAAAACGTGGCAAATCACGACCGTTTTCATGCATTGGATGCCAATTCATATTAGGAAGGGCAATCCTTGCAGTGATATTTCATATAGTGGCAATCTTTATGGTGACAAATAATCGATTTTCGTTTTCACTTGTAAACATATGTCTTGACCGAAGTTTGTCCAACTTGACGACAAAAAGTGATTTGTAAAAAAAGTATAACAAGGAATACTTTAGCCAAAAAGTGTGTTGCAGTCTTGCAGATTGTAGGTTCTATCTGAACACAAGGAGAAGTGAGGCAAAATATGTGTGCATGTATCGTATCTAACAAAATATGTACAATAAAAGAAAAGGAAACCCATAGAACCTATTTTAGAATCCTTACCCATGGAACCAAATAAGTTACCAAACCGAACCCAATTAAGTTGGTGCGGCCAGCCCTATGGGCCCTACCGGTTTCTTGTCTTCTAAGAAAATGTGGATACATAACAAATACTCCGAAGGACTCTAGTTTATAAATATAAAAGAGAGGCTTATTATTATGTAGCGAGAAAATCATTGGAATAAAGAAGATCATCAAATTGCTCTCTCTCCCACATTTCATGTCTATTTATTTTTTTCTAACTTTGCATTGTCTAATTGTGTGAGTGATCTTGTTTCTAGTTGTGAGGATTGGTTGTATGGATTGCTCAGCAATACTACTTATTTAACACGTTATCAACACGATTGCTCTATAAAGCCGTAGTGTATCATCGAAATCGACCATCCTCCTCCTAGTAGTAGTGAGAATAATATTGTAGATGTTTGTCTCTAGTTGCTTTATTTTTTGTTTGCACGAATCGATGTCCTCTCATGATCAGTCATGTCCTAGGGTTTATTCTCGGTTGACCAACCGATGAGTTAGTAGCTCACTTCTTCCTACACGACATGTGTACAAAGATGGTCCAATTGCGAGAGTCATTCGCTGTGCGAACCCTAGATTCAATGATTTTTTTGCTAAATGAATCTATAAGAGCACCGAGCCTGAAAAGCTGGTTTTGCCGTTGACCTGAACATCGATGCTCGTTTCTTCGTGCCACCTTGATTGCCTCACGTGCTCCCAACCAGCAATAGCCTACATGCTACTGCGCCCCAACCTTGCCGCGTAGGCATAGTAGTGCCGCACGCCTGCATGTGTGCTGCGCCAACTCGATGATGACACGCACAAAGCCGACCTTGCCGTCAGTGCAATCCTGCATTGCACATCATGCTGGTATGTGCAGTGCATCACTCTGCCGATCTAATGCTGCCCCTACACGTGCAAAGGCACCGTCACCCTCGCCGTCAGATCTGCGCTAGCACGCATGTACTTTTGCATCTTCATCAGCTTGAATAGCACCGCCATCGACCACTGCCTCATGCTCTATGCCCACAAGCACAATCCATCACCATCATCCACCCACGTGCACCCTCAGCTGTAGCACCGATCTGCATGCTCATTGTTGGATTTGCCTCACCAATCCGTCACCGGCTAGCAGCTATGTGTGCCGCCGTCGCCCATGCTCCCTCGCCAGCAACTGAGCACCAACATCAACCTGTAGTCACCTCGATCTTACGCTTTGGTCCGCCGCCGTCTCCACTCGTTGTGTGCCCGTATGCGCATCACCTTCGCCTTAGCTATGCGATGCACATGTCGCTGTCGCTACACTTGCATCGTTGCACCTGAAGATGACGCTGTTGCCAAAATTGCGGCTAAGGTTAGAAACCATAGCCGATGCAATAACGGCCCAAATTCCATTCAACCCACATGCATAAACTGGGCTGAGTTAGAAAATCGGCGTAACAATGTTTTTTTAAAAAACCCTTCAATTTTAGAAACATTATGGGAAAATTCGTGGTATGTAATATTATTGCAGAATAACCCTTGTAGTTTTGATTAACTGTGGATGTAATTTGCAGTTAACAACAATTTGTAGAAAAATCCCTGACTTTGATAATATTTTTGCGGCATGGTGAAACTTTATAGTTTAGGCCCTAAAGAACTAAATAATTGCAGAGATTTTAAGGTCTTTTGCTAATTAGGCTATGCGGTTTAGGTTAATTAACTCTAAACACTAGAAATTCTAAACATTTCATATTAAATCATAGAAACTGAATTTTTAGGTATATCACCTTCTATAAATTTGTGAAACCTCAAACTTGGTACCTCTTTTGGAAGCATCATACTTTTATAGTTTCTTTTATGGCATTTTTTTTGTTTGGAATAACTACTTTTCTGCTCTCGTGGGTGTTCTTGGGCACGAGGTCCTAAGCATTCTTGGGTGCGAGGCCCAATAATATCTTAATCTATAGTGGTACAAGCCAATTCTTATAGTCCTGTAGAATATATTAATTGGTTGAAACTTTGAAAATCCACTCAGAGAAAGTTGCAAACTATATAGTCCCAAGTGAAGAGACTTGATATGTTATATCCAGAAGGTATGTGAAATTGCAACTAATTTTATTCCCATAGTCCTCTATAAGGATACAATATTTACTTGTGTTGCACAACAATTGCATCCAAATTATATTGTCCTCACAATCTCTGAAAGAAATAGTGGGATAAGTGTCTAGAAGACTAAAACTTATGATAGTCTAGTAGATTTATTTACAATATCATTACTTATATTTATTTTTAATAAATGTGACTACGACATTGGAATAGAAAGATTCCAATGGATGTTGTCTTGAGGGGAGCATATATGCTAAACTTTGATCATCATACTTTAGACTATGAAAATCTTAACTTTGATTTACCTAGAAGGAATTAATTTGATGATCACCACCTAAAGTTACCTAGAAGGGTTTTACCACTTAAATATGTGCAAGATTCAAGGGGAGCACTACAATGAATATTAGCCCATATATACATCTTTAAATTTGAAGATCAAATACTATACATGAAGGATAGTAATACAGAAGATGATATGATCAAGAAGATCAATTGTAGCACTCTTTTTTCCTTTAGTGAATTTTTACTAGAAGTTTTCTCACATGCGATGTACTATTTTATCCTATCCTTTCTTCCCACTAAATTTTTGGAAAGAATTTTTAACAAGGCATATGCATGTCAGTTATTCACCCAAGGGGGTAGTGTTATGAAACTGACTACCAATTAAGGGCCTATTCTTTTTGTCTGCAGTTTATGGTTTTTGGCTGAAATTTTTGAATTTTAGCTGTTTGTGACAGAGATTACAGAGATAGAGATACTCGCTTGCGATTTTGGATGGTATAAATGTTGGGCTTTTAACGTGTACTATAATTAATTTGTAGACTCTATCTTAAAAAAATATTCCGTTTGAAAGTTAGGTACTGTAGCAAAAGACAAAAGCCGTTTTGAAAAGCTAAAAAGAACATGCCCTAAGGGGTGTGATCAGCCTTGTGGGCCTCGCCAATTTCTTGTCTTCCAAGAATATGTGGGCGCATACTAAATATCCCCAAAGGGCTCTAGTCTATAAATATAGAAGATATGCTTATTATCATGTACTAAGGAATTCATTGAAATAAAGAAGATCAACGAATTATTCTCTCTCAGATGTTGTGTCTATTTGTTCTTCTACTTTTATGTTTTCTCAGATCTTATGTCTATTTGTTTTTCTACTTTTGTATTATCTAATTGTGTAATTGATATTGTTTCTGTTCAGGAGGATTGATTGTATGATCGCTCGGTGATAATAGTTATTTAATGAAATCAACAGAAAGAATGATCTCAGTTAAAAACTAGCTAAAAAATTGACACAAATGAGAGACCAAAATTCATATACACACCTGGTAAAAAACAACAAAATCCCACCCCCAAGCAAACAATCGAAACAGAAACAAAAACAAAAATAAAAACGCATCAGCTATAAACAAAGGGTTAAATGCAAAAGTAGACCCCTCTTCACTCATTTGTTTAAAAATAGCACTCCCTCACTCAAATGTTCAGAAATAGCCCCTTCTCCCACTGTGACAAGCCTAAGAGGTGACATGTGTCCTAATACGGTACCTGATCGCATTAGGTGCATGGTGGCACTTGCTGTACTACTCGACCGTAGAAGGTCTCCTGCTATGCTCCCCTATGCTATGTAACATGCTACTTACCGCGGTAGGGGAGAGCGGTATGTCACTTGCCACAGTTGCACAATGCAGCAGGTCGATGGGGCTCACCATCTGTTGTGCTAGTTTATCACTTACCGTGTTGGACCGATGTGCAGTGATGGACATCTCCTGCTATAGTATGATAGTATGACAGATGATACATATTTACTGTAAATATTGTGGTCGTAAAGGGGACTAGAAATACAAATTTAAGCATAAGATTGCTATGAAAAAGGTCTACTCGGTGAATATGCATTGGAGTCATAAACGAACACCACACCAAACATCGAAGGCATATCCTCCGCTCTCGCTGGAAATAGCAAACAGCGCACCGCTGCCTCGCCTTCGATCCCCTATCCAGCCTCGCGCCAGTCGCCGATGCTGCCGCCCCGCCGCCGCCCTGTCGCCGGCGACCTCTGCTGAGCAATGGCCGCCGCCTCAGCGGGCGCCCAGAATCGCTGCGTCTTCGGTGCGGCCTCGCCCTTCTTTCTTACCCCCCTCGGCTTCCTTGGTATCTTCTTGGCCCGTCTTGATCCGGAGGTCCGGAGCTTTCGATTTGATTCGGTGGCTGGTCTGGTGCGGGCTTACACGAGCAAAGCCGATTCCTTTCCATCGATTCGGCGTCGACTGCTGCCACCTTGTTCTTCAATTCGTCGTGGATTTTCCTTTGTTTTGGCGTAGTCGATGCGATTTTCGACGGAAGGAAGCGCGTTTGGCTGGTTCTGGTGTTGGATTTGGAGTCTAATTTTATTTCATTTCAGTTGTGGTATGGTTTAGGGTTTACCGCTCTTATGCTTCCGTTGACCACATATTTTCTGGCGCCTTTGGATTTTCCTTTCCCCCAAAGAAAGGTGGCTTCTTTGCTTGAATTCTTTTGAATTTCGATGCGATTGTGCTCTTGCTCGCTAAATTTGTGTTGGTCAAATTGCTGCGGCATCTGTAGGTGGTGCGTTGGGGATTTAATTGACGCGGGTGTTGGTTCTTTAATTCGATTGCAGTTGGGAACATACCGTATGATGCAACGGAGGAGCAGCTCGTGCAGATTTGCGAGGAAGTCGGCCCCGTGGTCTCCTTCAGGTTTAATTGAACTGAGCAAACCCTAGAAGTTGTCTGCGTGGCACTAATACACATGATACTAGTTGGTTAAGCTAACAAGATTATGCAAATAAAGGATTTAAATAGACATGTTTCAAAATAAGGAATTTGTTAGCCCGTGGTATGGACATAATGCTTTCTATGATTTTTTTGGAAAACAGAATTATACCGTGCAGCACTGATAATACGAATTGCTTTTATGGAAGTTGTGTGTGCGGCACTAGTATGCAGGATAGTTGGTTATGCAAATGCAGGATTTAGGATTTAGATAGACATGTTTTTTTGGATTGTAGGATTCACCAGTTACTGTCAAAATACCCGTGTGCCTTCTGTTTATTCTCTTTCAAAATAAGGAATTTGCTAGCCAGTGGTATGGAGTATGGACAACTGCTTTCTATGATTTTTTAAAAAACAGCATTATACTCTGCAACACTGAGAATACGAATTGCTTTGATAAAAGTTTGATGGCCTCATTGCACAGTGCAGCACAGTGCTACTAAGATCTCAGAACTTAAAAGGTGAATGGTGGGTGGGTTGGGAGGTTGTGCTGCTTATAACTGACACTGCACACTGCAGCCTTTGCGGTTTGAGAAACATAGGATGTTGAATGATGATCGGGTGTCCTGTTATCCCTAATGTTATGGGAATTGCATTCTGAACTAAACTTGTAAACTAATTCTTGATGGCAAATCATGGAAAATCCTAAAACCGCGCCTTCTTGATTCCGATATGTTTGGTGGTATATGTATGTGTGCTGCTTCTTGATCACAATTACTGTTAAGTTAAATTTTGACTAAAAGTGGTTTTAATTTGGTGATGCTGAGTTAAATATCTTTTACTGCTGATTAGTTTTTCAACATTTGGTGAAGTTGATATGGTGCTGTTGAGCTATGACTTTGTTGCATACTGACTGCTCACATGCTTGCAGATTGGTTATTGATAAAGATACTGGAAAGCCTAAGGGTTATGGATTTTGTGAGTACAAGGATGAGGAAACTGCTCTAAGTGCACGTCGGAACCTTCAGGGTTATGAAATTAATGGTCGTCAGTTACGCGTTGATTTTGCTGAAAATGGGAGGAACACTGACAGAAATAGAGAAAAGGTTGAAGACCCTCAGTTTATTATTGTAGAAGAACCATATTTCTCACCTTGCAAGTCCTATGCTAAGAAGAAAGCTTGTATCGCTTTGGTTCCCATGAATGATAATAGTACTGCATTCTCCAACTACCCTGTGTCTCCTGTTTCACTTTCTTACACAGCATGTGTATGTATGTACAGCTGCCTTACTGTACATACACACGCCAGCTATGTCTGCCAAATTACCTTGTGAAATTATCATTCTGGTACGGTGCATCATCTTTGGTATTGTGGTTCCAAAAATATCTCTGTTATCTCATTTTTCTTTCTTCCACGGAAGTAACGTGCCAAAGCTAGGCTTAACAAAAGCATATATCATGATTGGAAGAGCTTCACCAGAACTGTGCTGAATATGTGAGGTTCTCTGCAAATTGCAAAGAAGAATAGTCTATAGAAGATGTATACTTGGCCAATGCATCTATAGTTGCATCTTTTGCGATGTGCTCAGCGAAAGGATTGTAACTATTAGGAAATTGATTGCTGAAACGATATATCCAATTGACCTTTTATGTATGTGCACAAGCACTTATAGTTTTCTTTCGGCTTGCTATTACATTAATGCCTTTTTCTTTCAAAATATTTGCTATTTCCTTACCTGATATCGGCAGCCTTTGTATCTATCCCCACACCAGTTACTGATGCTGGTATATCTGTGCCAGTTTTTGTTGCCAAAATGTCAGTGTACACACACAAGAAAACACTGTGTATCACAAGTTAACAACTGGATGCAGTTGATTGATAGAGTTATTTACATAAGGACACAACTTTTATGTAAATTATCTGGAGGTCATCGTGAAATAATCTTGCATGGTGAAACTACTTGCAGAACACTAATTTTCACTATCCTGTTCTATCGACTTTGCATATTAGAAATTAAGTAGCTTCAACACAGAAATGGAGTTAGGGCATGCTTATTTCATGAATGAACAGTATAGAATCTCAACCAATCGAAATTGATTTGATTTTTAACTTTCAGTAAAAGCAACTATTGACTTATTCTGGATACATCTATGAATTGCAGGGTCGTGGAGGACCAGGAATGGCATCTAGTGTTGGTTGGTCTCATTTTCTTGATCATCATCTAATCTATGTGCATAATTTTAAATTTCCTAACCTGCCGATTTTATGTTGGTGGATGCTAACATTGATGTCGTGACGGAAACCTGCAGACACACAGAAACAATTAAGTGGGACTTCCATTGTAGGAGACACCAGCCTTCATCAGCCTGTTGGTCTTCCGCCGGCAATACAGGCTGCATCTGTGATGGCTGGTGTTCTTGGAGGAGCTCAAACTGCAAATGTGCAAAATGGTTTACCTGTCCAATATGGGCTTGGAAATGACCCTCTTACTCATTATTTGGCCAGAATGTCAAGGCATCAGTTGTATGAAATCATGTCCGAATTGAAGGTTATCTTTAAATCTCAAGCACTTTAATTTCTTGAAGATCACAAATTACCAGCTCTAATTGTTTCAATGATTTTTTATGACAGTCCCTTGCTACTCAAAATAAGGGCCTTGCCAAAAATCTGCTGCAAGGAATTCCACAACTTCCAAAGGCCCTATTTCAGGTTAGCTTTTGCTTATAGTGATTGGGCAATTAATCAATTGCTTATTCCTTGTTATTGTTATTTTGTACTTGGTTTAAGTTTTTGTGTTAAGTGTATTTCTTAGGTCGTGTACTCGTGTAGTCCGTATGAGTTCCTTTCTTATTAACCAAAATTTGTGCCTATTTTTTGGTTATGCTTCATTTTTCTTCAGACATTTTATTCACCTTTTTAATAGAATTTTAATCAACCCACATGTTTTATTTTTAGTAATCTACATTGAACTTTTCTTGTTCCAAATGTTTACTCTGCATATCCTGATTCTGGTTCTTAGAACATTGGTATGATTGATGGTTGTCTTGTGCTCCCGGAAGACACAAAAAATCAGGTTCCTTTGATTTTATTTAACATTTTGGCCTATCTGTATGTGTGATATTAAAGTTTGGCATGTTCACCTGGAGCTCCATTGTTGAAAAAGATGGGAGTTGACTCTCCCTACTCTTTGTTTCTTGTGTTTTGTGATGCAATGAAAGAAGCTTGTTTTGAAATTCTTTTGTCCATCATTCACTCATTGCTCTAGAATGGAAGATTAGAACCTCATGACCCTTTCCCTTATGCAGGCACAAATAATGCTTGGTATGGTGACACCTCAGATGGTATGCTCTGATTTTATTGAGCTTGAGGCACCCAATGTTTTCTTATATTCTGTACGGATAATCTATGTTTTGTTCAAATCGCAGATGCAGATGGCAAAGAGTCAACAGCCCTCTAGTTCCTTGGCACAATCTTCATCTCACCTCAATGAACCATTTCCACAGCCAGATGCTATGATGCCAATTGTTCCAAGAGCGTCTGTGAATTTGCCAGCCAATATACCATCAAACCCTACTATCCTGCAGGAACCAACTTCAACACTGAATAATTTTCCTCAGTATCAGCACTCGTCTCAGCCTCCAGTCAAAACGTTTCCACATGGCCATCAGTCTGGGGTGGTCGCACATCCTCCAATGCTATCTCAGCCCCTTGGCACCTCTTCCAGTGTTCCTACTCAACCCCTTGCAACCTCAGGAGGCTTCATATCGCAAGTTCAGCCCCCATTTATGCCACAGCACCCGAGAGCACCAGTTACTCCAGCTAGTGTACAGCAGCTACCTTTGACCCATCCTCATCTTCCCCAGGTATTTTTCTTCACTCTTGAAGGAGCTTATTGTAATTCACCAAGGATGTGTTAATTTTATGTAGCAAGCCAAAGTTTGTGATGAATCATCTTAATCAGGTCTCCTAATGTACAGAACTCTTGTAAACTATGAAATTGAATTGTCAAACTACCTAGTACAAACTGTACAGTTAATTAACCATCTACGCTTGGTTATGCCCATAGATGGATTGAATTGTTCTTTTCAAGTTATTTTGTGCAGTCCGTATAGACAAGAATACAAGATGCACTTTTCATTTTACTATCCACACAGGCCAACTCAATAATGTCCAATTACAGGTTGCTGCTGCACCTGAGATACAACCAAAGGAAATGAGATTGCCTGATCAAGCAAGTCATCTGCCAGAGTTAGCTCATCCTTCAAAATTGCTAAAATTGGAGGATGGAACATCCACGCCTGGAATTGTAAACAACAGTCCTGCAGTTTATTCCACTCCATCCCAAGTATTGGTCCCTAGTGGACCATCAGGGAGCTATAGTTCTGGTTCTGTTAGCTTTCAGCAACCAGAGAATGAAGTGCCTCAGGTAACCCCCTTTAATATAATTGGCATGTTTTCTGTTATTATATTCTATCTGTTTAGATTTTAATTTTCCGATCAGGGAGACTGGTAAGCATATAAAAAATCTGACCTATCTAAACATCTGGTATCATTTCTGTGGAATTAAATTGAATCGATGCACAAAGTTTCTGAATGACTATCATAATTTTCATGCGCTCACAAATCCAATTCTGCTTGCTCTGCTGCAGCTCACACCCGACGTTGAGTCAGCTCTTCTGCAGCAAGTCTTGCAACTGACGCCTGAGCAGGTGAGTTCATTGCCAGTAGAGCAGCAGCAGCAGGTGATTCAGCTTCAGAAGATGCTATCTGCTGGTAATTAGCACCGAGTAGGCACACCAAAAATGTTAAGTTTCAATGGACACCATGGCAAAAAGTGAAGAAACTGGACATGACCGTCGATTTGTCGAGCCACCACACCTGTAACTTCTCAACATTGTTGGCGCTAGGCACCTCAGGACCTTAAGTTTTGCTCCTGATTATTCATCTAGCATTCTTTGTACGGTTGGGGATAAAAATGTGATGGGAAAAGATGTTGTGAAGAAAGGCTTTTTATTGCCCATCACTTCTGTAACATTATAGAAAAGAATAATCTGTATCCAGAGAAGGGAGGCGCATTTGTGTCGCCATATGGTTTGTAGCATCAGATTTTTTTTCTTCAAAACAAACTGAAAGCTGATGCAGAGAGGCACTGGATGTATGCATGATGAGCTCTAAATTTGTTATCTTGCTGTCGTGGATTCATCTCTCTCTTGTTTTATGCCTGTTTCGTAGTTCTCTGCTCGTAACGTTGTTGCGTTGGTGCTGCTTGCTGTAATCTATTTTCCAACTAGTTATTATTGCGATTTGCAATAGCTCATGGTAGAAACATAACACGATGCGCTGATATATCAAGATATTATTAAGAAGCCCGTTCTACATCTCCGTCTGGCATCGCGGTAGTTTTTCAAAAGCTTTTTTTTTTTTAAGATTTACATATAGAACTAATTGGAAGCATCTTTCTAAGGCATAACAGCAACGACGCGCTCAATCTGGCTTCCCAACGCCGCATTCGGTGTTGAATTTCACTGTAGCAGCGATAATACATACTGTAGCAATTTGTTTGTTTCTGTTTTTTTTTTGTTTTTCTGAATTTTTATGTTTTGTTTTTTTCCTGTATTTCTTTGCATTGTCCGTTCTATATTAGCGTGCCGCTTTTATTTTTACAATTTTTTAAATTTAATTATACCTAATAAACTAACTCAGCTACAGTAAAAAATAAATCAGTTATAGTAAAATTTCAGCAAAAATCAAAAGCCATCGCTATTTCAAACGCCCCCTTAGCTGGTAAATCTTTCAATAGCTAAGTAGATTACATAGCATAGTGCAGCACAGGCTCATGTCATGCAATGTAAATGTGTTACAAGGGGTGCTAAGTTTTTTTACGGGCATGAGATGCTAAGTTAACTGAATCTCAACCTTAAAAAAAAGAGAGAGAATTTCGTCTGTTCACTTGCTACTGCGCTGCTTAGCAGGCTGGCATGGAATGGTTGTGAACTAAAAATGTCTAGGATGGAACGAAATGATCGCATGATAACAAGCATACAAAACCTGGTAAGCGCATCATCGTCTACGAACCTTCAGATATCTAAAACGACAACTTACATTTGCCTGAACTCCTGCAGGGCTGCCGACGGCGATAAGGGCCACCCCCCCCCCCCCCCCGGGGGACAAAAAATAACTAATACATTTGCTTTGCTAACATATGGTACAACTGCCAGAACTCGTCTCATCGCAGGTACGACGAGTTGGCAACACATGATACCACGGCGTAAGCTGTCAGTCGCCGCTCCAAACTTGTTTGCAAGGTTAACCCTTCCAACAGCTTGAGCAGCAGCTTTCAAGTGACCAGTGAAATCAATTTCGGTTGAAATTTAGCGAAAATCGGTTTTCTCAGCCCACCCTGAAAAAAGCCCAATTCAACCAAAAATTTCAACCTATTTTGAATTTTCCGGACAAATTCACCCACCGGTTCATCATCCATCTTCAACTACCCTCGTTCCTGTCGGCCCATCATCCATCTCTCTCTCTATCTCCATCTCTCTCGATCCCACCTACCATCCTTCTAGGTATAAAGTAAGTTTAAAGTTTTGGATTCTAAAATACTATTTCTAGTTTTTCAAATACCAACACTTCTTTCTAGTGCCTGCCTAAACTAAGTTTTTATGTTTGAAATGATATCAGGACAACTTAATTCCCTCATGTATCTAAGTAAGGCTAAACATGGCACTTAGATACGGACTTATCAACTAGTAGGTATACCATTTATTGTAGGGTGACAATGATTATGTCCAAATTCAAGGAATAGAATTTACTAGCACAATTGTTAATAAGACGTTAACTACTAGCTAGCAGTAATATAATTTGCTTAATGAAGTAATCATGCAATTTAATAATTTAATACAATATACTTTGCATTTAAAAGGTATGTGCAATATGATCAAAATGATGACTTGCCTAACTCAATTTACTGCGGGTCTTGTTCTTGCTTAAAGTTTTAGTCTTCGTCTTTATTTGAATCTTAATCATACTCGAACTGTTGCTTCTTTGAGACTCTAAATTCTAATTACGCGAAAAATAACTGAATCCAAATAACTCCAAAAATCCAAATAAATCCGAATGAACACAATTAAATTTTACTATGATTAGGTTTGTGACATGAGATAAGGTTTAGTGAGTACGGGATGTAGACGGGGTCAAATGAAGTTTGAGCAATGTGGAAATGATAGGGAGGAAATTAGGGGAAGAATATCATGGAATGATCAAGGAGGATGAATGGATATTTATAGGAATATTCCACTTTGAGTTTGAAGATGGTTAGACAAAGCTGATCGAAGGATACTATTGCTTGAATATAACTTAATGATTTCTTTCTATTTATTAAGAAAGTTCCATGAGTTAGGTAAGACCTATGGATATATTTATAGGTCTACACGGTGTACTGGACAGCACTTACCAAATATTATTACTTACAGATTATGGCGTGGGCTCTACCTACGTCAGGTATAATTTTAATTAATCATATAAATGTTATATTTCACATTGCTAGGAAGTTTATGAATATTATTATTTAAGGTTCAATTGCCAATTAATCAAAGGATTAATTAAATAATTAACTAAAATATGGGGCTGACTATTTAAGTAATTTGTATATATTTTATACGGAAGAAACACCTAAGTGGATGACAGGTTATACCACTAATCGCTTAATTATCAGCTAACTTCATTTAGGCCACTAATGACTAATAAATCACAATTGATAATTAATTAATCCTAGGATTTACAGGCATTTGGATGAAACGCAACTCTTATATTAACCTGGATACTAGTAGACCTCAAGACTACGTCATACTGACATGTTGGTGAATTAGTTTAATTAAAGTCTAATTAATTGGTCCTACTACTATGTAGTTCATCAAATTGCAGTTTAGCAAATTCACTATTAATGACCAATGGTTCATGTATTATTGGGACAATTAATTATATTTTACTGGAGTTGTATTTTAACATGACTCCCTTTTTAAAGTTATGATTTAAATTAAATGCTGTTGATACTCTAATTATCCTTAATTATCATCTAGCACAAATTAGTTTTAGTTAAAATCTAATTATATGGGAGCCTAGCTTGCTATACACATATTACCTTTATTTATATTGCAAGGGCATCATTCATGACCTAGGGCTCTATATAAACAATTATATTTCAATATAATTTTTATTTAAATTTGTATTTAAAATTGAAGCGCTAGAGGCATGCTAATAATTTTAATATCATTTATATAAAATTGTATTTTAATAGAATCTTGAATTGACATATGAGTTCTAAAACAAATATTGATAGTGTCATAATTAACCTCTATTTCTACCTAACCATTTTCAGGAAAATCTTTTAACTAAGGTGGATACTTAAAATTAAATGCTAATTATCTCTTAAGAACATCTAATTATATTTCAATGTAATATTTAATTAAATTCTTGTACTTTTAGTTAATATTAGTGATAAACTATTTAAATCAATTATATTAATTATTTAATCACTATTTGTAAAAGGGCCCCTGTGACTTTTGAGATATAGAATGGATTATACTTTACATGACTTAATCATGCACTAAGTATTTTTAGTCACTAATTAGTTCACTAATACTTATTGGCATGCAGCTAATCAAGATTAACTTTTCCATTATTTTATATTAACATAAATCCTAAATTATTTTGTATTTTAATTGACCTAAATTATTTTCTAAATTGGAAAATGGAAATAGACAATGACATGTAGGGCCACGAATAGTGCTTAGGCCTACTGGTCATATACACATAGACATACAGAGAGAGAGAGAGAGAAAACAGAGAGGGAGCACTACAGGCTCAAATAGAGAAAACAGGGGAGGCAACGGCACAAGGCCAAAACAAACTTGCTGGTGATGAGGCGACCACGGTGGTGCAATGACGACCGCAAAAATGGAACCAAGAGGGAGTAAGTTTGGCAAGGGAGGCGACATCGTGGCTCAGGCGGCACCGAGGGCGAGCCGACGGTGGTGCACAACGGCTAGGCGTGGGGAGGGAAAAGGGGCAGCGGTGCACAGGAGGGGGAGGGAGGAAAGGGAGGCATGCACAAGTATTAAAGGGGTGAGGGCAACTTAATAGTGCCTGCTGTGGAGGTGGAGAAGAACTAGGGTGGTCTGTTGACAGGAACTGGGGGTGACATGTTGAGGCTCATAGTGGCAGTGACATGTGGCAAAGGAGAGCCCAAATTGAGGGTTGGAGAAGGAAGAGGGAGGCAAGAGGATGCTCTAGGAGAGAGGAATTAGAGAGAGGCTCACCCGGGAGGGGAGGGCGGTGGCGGCGGGGGTTGTCAGCTAGAATAGAGGAAGACAATGTCGGTGCGAGCTTCTACGAACAATGGTGAGATTGCTTGAGGGGAAAGCTAGAGGTGAGTGTGAACATGTTTTGATGCACACGATTTTGATGGAGCTCACTGGATTTAACCAGAGCGCGTGAGGCCAAGGTACTGGCTGGCGTAGGCACGGTGGGTTGGTGAGCTTGATTTGGCTCAAGGAGGAAGAAGATGGAGGAGGAGTTAGGAAAGATGGTGAGGGATGCAAGAGGAATGGCCCGAGCGGTTCTTTTATAACCATGCGGAGGGGAGTTGGTGCTGCACGAGTGCAATTCACGGTGTGGGCCACGGTAACATATGTGATGCGATGGGGTTGTGGCGACGTGCGTGATATGGGTTGAGCGTGCGAGCTTGAGCGGTGAGGCGGCGCGATAAGCGGAGCACGTGCTCACGAGGTAGGCTGAGATGCACGGTGGGTTTTTGAGGCTCGGCATTGGCACGACTGTCGTGGTGACGCGATGGGCGCATGTGGGTGCGCCATTGGCGTGGCAGGGGCTACGGGCCGGTTCTCCAACGGCCGCCTCGCCGTCGACTTCATCTCCGAGGAGTTCAGGCTGCCGCCGCTCGTCCTACCGTACCTCGACCCGACCGCCAACATGAGCAGCCTCGCCGCCGGCGCCTGCTTCGCCTCCGCGGGCGCCGGTTACGACAATGCATGCCACGTCTGATCTTTTCGTAAGCCATCACACACGAATTCCTACGAGTAGATTTTGCTTAGGTTCACTCAGTGTTGCTTTATGCCAGTGAGATATACGTGTGAAGCAGTGAGCCGTATAGCCAGTAACGGAGATCGGAGAAGTAGGTAGTTACAAATGTGGCCAAGCGCGAATTTTTTTGATTCATATAAAAATTAAATTATTTTATATAAAATTTATGTGTTTTACGACTGATAAGACCACAAAATACGTACTAACATGCATGTAATGTAAGTGCCTTCGATTGGTTGCATGTGAACGAGTGAGGAGCACATCGAGACGCACTACTTGACACACAACTCCTGTAGTACAGGTAGCTGTGCCTAACTGCCTACATATGTTCTTTGGCTGATATGAAGTTGAAAGTGGTCTCCTTTATTTAGGTTTAGACTTGTTTATTTATTACTATTTATAATTTTCATCCTTTTTATTTTTTAATATTTTTGGAGCTTTTTTATCTGTTATTTTTTTCGTATTTATTTATATTATACGTGATAAGTATGTTCTAATTGCAGTCCGTGCTGCCACTATGGAAAGAAGTTGATTACTTCAGAGAGTACACGACCAAGCTGAGGTTCCAGGGGCTGAGGTTCCAGGGAGACGACAAGGCCCAGGAGACGCTCTCGGAGGCGCTCTGCAACGTCAGCATGGGCACCAACGACTTCGTTGGAACTGGCGGCAGCCTTAGCACCAGGAATACGATCTCACAAAAAAAAATAAGCACATAAAAGATAAGATGATTTGTTAACGAGATTCGGTAATGTCTATGTCTTTAGAAGCCAAATCACAGTGGCTCCATCTGGATAAAGAGTTTTTTCCTTCGATTAGGATTACAAACGATCGGTAGTACATATTTATACTCCGGATACATGATTTGACTTGGATACCTAATCTAAACACAGCCTCTTCCTTCGTATATATGAGTCATATACAACTGTAGCACTCTTAGCCCTATAAATTCTTAGTTCCTTCATATATCACACTATGCCAAGTTGTATATAGTGGAACGTCTGATTTCCTTGAGATATATCCGTCAATCACTGCAGCTGCTGCAAAAGTTCAAGCCAAGGAAGACGAAGAAGAGGAGGACTATGCTGAGGCCGATACTGGGCGCTGTTACGAAGTTCCACGGGGATGATGACGTGGACCGTCCACGAGAGGCAGCTGCACAGAGGGACGGTCAAGATGGCGTGGACATGGAATCTACCGGTAGCTGATTGCCAATTATGTGAACACAGGCTTTCTGACCATGTGGTCCCTTTTCTATCGTACTAGATTTCATTCATGCATGCTGTGCCATAATGAACGAAGGATACAACGTCAGCTTGAGGCCAAGATGATTTGTCATTACCAAAAGTTATGTATGGGATTAAGAAGGAAGTAATGTATGGAATACGTATTAAGTAGGGTCATTGGCTTGTTCAGTCAACTCATTGTTAATACGGGGCCATGAAGGAGTGAACGGCGATACATCAAGTATGTGGTAGCAGCTACTACATAAACATGGTAGCAAGAGTGTCTCTTTGCACGAAAGCGAAATGCGCAGAAGCAGCTCGTCAATCATGTTGAGCACTTGCGCTCTCTAGCGACTAGATGTGTGGTAATGAAGCTGACATTCTGTTTCTCCATGCCGAAATCTTGAAGGATTAACGGTCCTAGCCGTGAGCAGGGGAAATATTTTCAGTTAAGAAAAAAAAATTCGGACCGCTCCGAGAAATCCAAAATTTGAAAATTTTCAGTTTTCTTTAAAAAATCCGGTCGAAAAATTCAAAAATACGGTTTGAATCTAAAAAATTTAAATAAATTTCAAACATCGGCGCTGCTTACCCGTCCCTTACCAACGTCGGAGGCCACATCAGCGCCACCTATCCATCCCCTGCCGGCGGCCGCATCTGCTCTATGCCCCGACTGCTTTGCCCCTTACCGGCGCTGTCTCACCCCACTCCATTCCCGACACCGCCTCCCCCGCCTCCCTTGCAGTCGCATCCCTCTCCTCCATTCCCAATGCCACCTCCCCTTCCAATGATGCTACCGAATTCACCGTTTATGCAGCTGGTGTCGGTCGATTTTGAAGGATGTGGATGGGGGAATCAGAGAGAGAGAGAGAGATTGAGTCATTTCTTTTTCGGCCACGAAGATGGGGGAACACAGAGAGAAACACTAAGGATGGGGAAGGAGTCGACTCGGGGGCAACGATGTCTTATGTTGTGCTAATAGTAACCCCGATTGGGCTAGGCCAATAATTTCAAATTGGACCAAATTTTTTGGCTGATTTAGGTATTTTTCGGAATTGGTCAAGAAAACCGAAATTTCCATAAAATGCATTCCCTGGCCGTGAGATGTCTCCGAGAAGGATGCGGATGGCCGGAAGACGGCGGAGCAAAGCAGTACTTTTCGGGATGTGTTTGGCGATTTTGCTCGTGAGTCCGAGTCCGACTTGGAATCAGATGCCCCGCCCCCGCGCGCGATCCGTCTATATTAATGCAACATTGCTTTGCGAAAACCAGACGATTCCGGCAAGCAGCCTCGACTCGATCAAGAAACAAGACGAACTCGACGGAAACCAAACCGATTCGATCCTAGCGAGCAAGCGCGGAGCAGAGCAGGGGATGGAGGCGTCGAGGTTCGGCTTCGGCGACGCGTCGTCCGGCTACAAGTTCGACCCCACCGACGCCGACATCGTCGCCTCGTACCTCCTCCCGCGCGCGCTCGGCCTCCGCCACCCCTACGAGCACGCCATCATCGACGACGACCCGGCCAGCCTCCCGCCGTGGGAGCTCCTGCACAAGCACGGCCACGCCGACAGCCACCAGGCCTTCTTCTTCGGCCCCGCCGCGGACGGAACTAAGAACGCCGGCCGTAAGAACCGCGCCGTAGCCGGCGGCGGCACGTGGCGCGGCCAGAAGGGCGTCGACGAGAGCCTCACCCTGCTAAGCCCCGACGGCCGCGAGCAGGACATCAAGTACAAGCGTTACAACCTCACCTACTACAGCGGCGGCGAGCGGGGCACGACCGGCTGGGTCATGCACGAGTACGAGATCACCTCGCCGCCGCTCCCGGACACCGTGCTCTCCCGTATCAGGGTCACCGACAAGGGCAAGAAGGACATGCAGCAGCAGCAGGCCCAGGGGGAGGTACTGGGCGACGGCGCCGACCAACAGGTTTTCCCAGACCCAGAGCAGCCAGGCCCGAGCCACCAACATCACGCCGGCCATGTCGCCGGTAATGCCATCGCGATGGGCGACGGCCAGGGATTCGGTGGCGCGCAAACTGATGTTGCCCATCGCGCTAATGGCGGTGGCATGGGAGAGGCGGGTGGCAACTACACTTCTTTACACTACGCAGGAGAGGGCGGCGGTGACTGCAGCAACTACTACAATGCCGGTGGCGGCGACTTCAGCAACAACTACTTCAACGCCGGTGGCGACGACAACATGTACTACGGCGACGTTAGGTATGGGCCCTACGCGGCCAGTAGTACGGCCGCTGATCGAGGCTGAATCCAATGGAGAGAAGCAATCCAATTGTAGACAACGTATCATGTCATGTGTTTGTACCACTTGTAACTGATTTATTTATGAATTACTGATTCTTTTTTAAGAGAATATTTCTGAGTTTTTAATGACAAACCTATTTATGCATGCTTTATCGATATCAAGGATGGATCGTGTCTTCAATTTTTGAGTCACAAGATCGATCATGTTGGGCCCGGTCAGGCTCAGGATGGGCTTGAGCTGGGACATGTCCTGATGAATTGCTTTTGGGCTCAATTGCAACGTACACTAGGCTACACCTTAATTAGCTGATCTGTACAGGTAGTCTAGGTGGATGGGGGCTACAACTAAGCTGAAGCACTTTACTTTCTTTTGTGTGTGTGTGTAAACCAAACTGTGGGATCGGTATAGCAACATAGAGTCAATAGTGACTTTAAATTTTCTTTTAAGTATTCGTCGGTTATTTACTCTAATAGCTATTAAAAATTATGAAGATTAAGCAAATAAAATACTGAAAACTCACTGTGCTATAGTAAAATCAGCTTGAAAAACAGTAAAAATAACATTATTTCAAATCAAAAATTTATATAACTTTTGATACGCAGATCTAAAAGACTTGAAATTTTAACCAATGTTACATCATAACTTTAATAACATATCACAAACAAATATATTGTAATAAACTAAGAGAATTGAGATATTTTGGTTCATAAAACTCTGCTGCACCCAAATAGGGCAAAAACCGCAAATTGACATAACTTTCAAACCAGTAATCTAAATCACTTGAAATTTAGTATACACTTTCTTTAGGATGTTAGGAACCTATTCCAATCAACGATCAAGAAAATCATTGCCAAAGTTCTTATTTTTTTTGTTTAAAGGAAGGTTGCAACAAAATCGGACAAAAACTAAAAAAAGTGTATATGACTTGTGGGTGAATGATGGCCAAGATACCTCTAGATATATTATCATGGGAAAATTTGTTCTGTAGCACTAAAAGATCACCACTTTCGGAAAATACCATCAAAAAAATAGGGTTTCGAAAATTACCACCGAAAGATTGAAGTTGCTTCGGAATTTACCACTCCGTTTGTTTTGGATCGTTACCTCTCACACAGCGATCGCGAAATGGCTATTTTGCCCCTCACTCACTCGCTCGCTCGCTCGCGCTCGCTCTCTCCGCTCTCGCCTCCGCGCGCCGCCTCGCTCTCCTCCCGCTCCCGCCGCCGCCGCCTCCCTCCCGGCCCCGCCGCCTCCTCCCGCCCCGCCCGCCTCCTCCCGCCCCTGCCTCCTCCCGCCCCGCCGTCGCGGCCTCCCTCCCGCTCCCCGCGCGCCTCCTCCCGCCCCGCCGCCGCGCCTCCCTCCCGAGGCGTCGCCGAGTGGCCTCTGCGACGCCGGCGACTCGGCGACGCCTCTGCGGGAGGAGGCTGCGGCGGCGCGGCGAGGAAGGCGGCGGGGAGTGGGGAGGAGGCGCGACGCAGCGGGCGGGAGGAGGCAGGCGAGGAGGAGGCGGCGGGGCGGGAGGAGGCGGCGGGCCGGGAGGAGGAGGCGCGCGAGGAGCGGGAGGAGGCGGCGGCGCGGGCGGAGGCGAGAGCGGAGAGAGCGAGCGCGAGCGAGCGAGCGAGTGAGTGAGGGGCAAAATAGCCATTTCGCGATCGCTGTGTGAGAGGTAACGATCCAAAACAAACGGAGTGGTAAATTCCGAAGCAACTTCAAACTTTCGGTGGTAATTTTCGAAACCCTATTTTTTTGATGGTATTTTTCGAAAGTGGTGATCTTTTAGTGCTACAGAACAAATTTTCCCTATTATCATATATCACAACAAACTAGAATAGCCAAGGAATTAAGAAAAAAAATATTTGGATTAAGAAATCACTCGGAGAGGCCAAATCAAGCAAAAACCGGGCAACATCAAGAACTTGCTAACACGATATCTAGATGGATAGGGATTGATTTTCAAGATATATCTGTATCACTTATTTGTCCTTAACATCCAACAAGATCAATAAAAGGGAGATGTAAAATCAAAACTAACCAAAATAAGAGTAAATCAATCAATACAAGAGGGATCCATGAAAGATGAACAAAATTAATATATTGCTACTTGAGAATGAAGGTTTTACAACCACTCCATCTGAAGAATAAGATAGCACACCATAATACTCACACTTCTCAAAATTTAACCCTAGAATATTTGGTTTCAGTGAGCAAAGCTAAAATGGTTGGATGGTTAACTAGCAAGTTTCTATCATAACCTGTTAAATAGATAAGACAACCAGTCTTATCTAATCTTAATGAATATTATCCACTTAGTACAGATGAAAAAAATTTGTTGACCTCACATAACACAGATTTTATTGACACATTACACTTATGCACATTTTTTAAAACATATAAGTTCGAATCTACTAAGTTCTTAACCTTTGATCCACTTGATCATCCCAACTCCTTCTTAATCTAAATCGTCTTCCCAAACACTGCGGTTTTGATCTAAGATAGTTTGTGACCCTTTCTTCATTGGTCTTTATCTTTCCTTATAAACAACCGCCATGCTTGCAATATGTAGATACACCATTGACTTACCATACGTCAGCAAATCTCTTTTATTCCTGTTCCACCGGACTATACTTCACTCAGATCGACCAAACCACATAGAGCATCTTTTATGTCATACTTGAGCTTAGCTATCTCACCTAGTATATTTGATTATTCTGGGTTTTGACTCATCCATGAGCATAATCCCGGTTCTCGCTGTTGACCATTGTTGACTTCAAACGCCCCTACATATTTAAAGACCAAGAAATTGTTACTAGATACAAGTTCTTCTTAATTTGACCCACGTTAGCTGAAATATATGTCATGTCACACATGAATAGATTTAAGTCAAATCAAATCATCCAGTGATTCAAATTTTCTAAAATCATTCATTTCAACCGAAGTAACACAAGCTGGACGGTCAGACCGCTGTCTCAGCAAGCTATCCAGAAAAACCTACAAATCTGCAAACTTACAAATTCTAAGTTTCTACTCATCTAAAATGACAATAGTTCATCACAATAAAACCCTAAACCTTCTCGTACGGCCCTTAGCAAGCACAGCCCAAACTAGCTAGAGGCTAGCAAAAAATTTCTCTTGCAGTTGAACAGATGAATAAGAAGCAACAACGAAATACAGCGAAGGCGGCCGATGGCAAAAACCCGTGGAGCAGAGTAAGCAGACTGTTCGCATGCTCTGCTGAGTCTGTTGAGATGACTTGGTTCTTGCTGAAACTGTCATGGAATTGTAACACGGAGGCTGGCAATCCAAAGGAAATTAGACGACCTGCATGGTTATATCTATGCAAGTTGCCGTTCGCAGTTCAATCGATCTCAAGAAGCACTAGCCACTAGCAGGTCATCAGTTCACCGTCTGTTGGGTGCTGTGGAGAGATCGAAGTGGCATCGTATCACTCGTGAATCAGAGGACGACGCCTGTTGTCTGAAATGCATGCTACAGTACCAGCTTCGAGCTGAAGGGCATGAGGAGATGGATCGAAAGAAATATCAGCGCAAGCTTCAGAATAATAGCATGGCTCCATGCATCTGAGCTGCTGCTTAATTAATGCATGCATTCCCATGAGTCCTCGCGTTAATTAACCTTCTGGAACGTGCCCAGGATCCCAACATCCAAATCGGAGTAGCGACTCGGAAGCAAACTGAATCACCCAAGCTGAATACGCGTTTCTTCTCTGCAGAAGCCAGATACGCGCGGACGTTCTTGGCTAAGGGTGTTGTCTTGGCTACGTGCAGTTGATAGTCTTTGAGTGAAAATAAATAGTAGTGATTGAAAAAAGTGAGTTTTAGAAGAAGGACGTATGATAGAAAAAGTGAGAAAGAAATATGTGTGTATGATAGGAGTAGGAAAAGTAGGATACGAGATGCGTCTATTATCGTTTGCCTTATCTTTGAAGCAAGATAAGAGTGTGAGAAATAGAGAAACTGTCTTAAAAAAACAGATATTTATATTAATTTATATCTTTTTAAATAAAAACTAGAAACAGGAACTAATAATATCGTACCAAAGTCATTCCTTCACCTACTGCATTCCATGTTCAAACTTCAAAGTCTAAGCACCGACCGAGTCCATTCCAACCTAGTTGTAATTCCATAAGAACAACAACCCAATTTGCAAGATGCACACCTACCCACTTGGATACAATGATTAATGTGAAGACTAAACTGAACACACGACCAGAAATCTTCCATGGCTTGCTGCATGCGGCCATTTTTTAGGTCCAAACGGAAATTACTAAACTAGACACCTACCCACTACCCAAGTATCCAACCACCATAACCTGCCCTTAAATAGACCCATCCTTGCACCATCCACATTCATCGATCCCCAATGGCCGCCTCGGCGAGCAGCAGCATCGTCTCTTGCTTGGCAGCGCTCCTGCTCCTCGCGGCCACGGCGGCGGCGGCGACGGAGAAGGAGACGCGCCTGCGGGTGTACTGGCACGACGTGGTGAGCGGGCCGAACGCGACGGTGGCACAGGTGGCCGAGGCGGCCTCGTCCAACGCCTCCTCCACTGGCTTCGGCACGGTCTACGTCATCGACGACCCGCTCACCGAGGGCCCCAACTTGACGGCCTCCAGGCTCGTCGGCCGCGCGCAGGGCGTCTACGTCAGCGCCGGCAAGGACAGCCTGTCGCTGCTCATGGTCATGAACTTCGTCTTCGTCGACGGCCCCTACAACGGCAGCAGCGTCGCCATAGTCGGGCCCAACCAGGCTGCCAGGACCGTTAGGGAGATGCCGGTGGTCGGCGGCACCGGCGCCTTCCGCTTCGCCCGCGGCTACTGCCAGGCCCGGACATACTGGTTCGACGCCAAGACCGGCGACGCCACCGTCGAGTACAACGTCCATCTCCGGCACGACTGATTTGTGCTCGATATCGATTCTGTGATTGTTAACTTGTTATTGACCGGATTAATCATTAAGCCAGTGGCTTGATCATTTGCTTTCTTATTTTATCACCACTAGCAAGTTCTAAATTTAATTTTGAGAGTACGTATGTATGCATGTATATGTGTATCCTTGAAGATGAACTACGCGTTCCACCCTCACAAAAATAGAGAAAATTATCTACAAGTTCCGCCGCTCAAATGGCAATGCGTGCCACCGGCTGGCGCAGATACGAACAGGGTTTAAACTTTCGGAGCCAAAAAATTTCCGGTGGTCACCTGAAGGACCGAAATCCGAAATTTCGTCTGTTTTGTTTGAAATTTCAGACGAAAATTTTAAGTTTTCTTTATAAAATTTAATCAAAATTTGAATGAAATTTAGATAAAATTTAAATAAGGATAAATTCGGCTAAAATTTAGCCGAGTTATTACTCTCTCGAGGGCCAACGAAAGAAACGAAATTTCGCCTTCGTCCGAAATTTTAAACCCTGGATACGAAACGCAGGCCGAGAAAATTTCTCCAAGCAATCTGTGCTCTCCGATCTCCATGCAGGACTTCAGAACGTCGATCTTAGCTGATTATGCTCAACATTGGAAGGCTTCTTGATTCATAGGAGAACTGAAGTCTTGAACCATGGTCATGGGTACATGCACGGACAGAGGAGTCGGGCCATGGCCACAGCACAGCAGCAAGCCAACGCCCATAACACATTGTGATGTTGTTTCCATCGATCTGCTGTGTTGCGGGCTTTGTTTGGGCTTTAGATGGCTCCAGCGTGCTGCTGAAATTACGTGTGTTGTGCTTCGCAAGTAGAGTAACATATCTAGTCGAATGCTAAAGTGCAAAAGCAACGGCAGGGAGTTGGATCCGGCTCGGATGGAGGTGGATGGACACCTAACCCGCTCTCCTTTATCGTACGGTCGTGCCCCTTTGCTCCCCCGACTTATCCCTTTCCCCCTCTCTCTTGGGACTGAAGCAGCACTGCCACCTCCCGACCTCCTCCATTGCCTAGCTCCTCTACCTTTCCCCCCGACTTATCCCTTTCCCCCTCTCTCTTGGGACCGAAACAGCACTGCCACCTCCCGACCTCCTCCATTTTCTCCTCTACCTCTCCCCCCGACTTATCCCTTTCCCCCTCTCTCTTGGGACTGAAGCAGCACTGCCACCTCCCGACCTCCTCCATTGTCTCCTCTTACCTTTCCCCGCCGTCACCAAGCTATGCTTTCCCCAATGCTGTAACTCGCCCCCTAGTCCATTTCCGTTGTCGCCACCTCAACCGCCTGGTGCAAGCAAGCAACGAGGTGGCACAACGTCGGATGCAGAGGGGCGGCATATGGAGGAAGGGAGGGAGTGGAGATGCGTTGGTAGTCGGACACAGACGGGCGGCGCAGCGTCGGGTGAGGAAGAGAACAATGGAGAGAAGATGATGAATGAATCAGGACCTTTTCACAAAAAAAAAAAAATCAGAACACATGGGGTTTTCTAAAAAGAAAAGCTTAAGTGGGATAGGGTTTTCACCCGCCTCGATCTCAGCCGCATGAGCTAGATCCGATGGCGTTGGTTGCCTTTTGCATTTTACCACTTAATTATGCTTTTACACTAGATATGTTGCCCATAAGTAGAGCTTTTGTAAGAATCATTGCTCATCTCTGAATAAGTATGTAGCCTGATTGAAACCTCTCATCGACAGTAGTGCAGCACCAAGCGCCATTCTTTAGTGTTGTTGTCTTAATTTTACTTCTTAAGAGTGAGAGTTGCACTTTAGTATTGTTGTCTTAATTCTACTTCTAAAGAGTGAGAGTTGCATTTTAGTGTTGTTGTGTTAATTCTACTTGTTAAGAGTGAGAGTCGCATTTTATTGTTGTGTCTTAATTTTCCTAAGAGTAAGAGTTGCAGTCTTTGCTTGATTGTACCTCTACTGTTGTAATTGCACTTCTGCAAGTAGGAAGGTAGGGAGTGTTTCATGGCCTCATGGGTGTAACTAATGCAGTAAGATGAACCATACATGTGTCTGAGAATTTTGAAGTCCATTGGCATATTTCAATCCACCGAATAGATGCTACGAAACTTCTTGGATCCTAGAGTGAGGTAAACAGTCCAATGACATGTTCTTCGAACCCGGATGAGTGGGTGGGAATAAGTACACTCGATCCCATCACCAGGCCACCATGTAACTATTGTATGGTAGACTAGTGGTTGTCATCCTTCAAACTTAGTGGTATTTACTATAGTAACTTGTTTTTAAATGATATATTTTTTTGAAGTTAAGTCTATAGGTAGATTATAGTATAAATTGTGCTAAGTTCAGCTGTATCGGTCAAAATCGGATATAACTATTTTTTGTCTACGTATCGCCTCTCACGAACAGCACAAATTCAAAAGTTCAGTCATAAACCATAAGACAGCCTAAAAGAATCTACCCTTATCTGCAGGCTAGTTTTCAAAATTTATTCGTCATAGTTATTGAATAAGCTGACGATCATTATGCATCAGTTATATTTTCGGGATAGGCTGATTATACACTTGCCACCCTAAAACTTGTATTTGATCATACAGATTTACATGCAAGGGCATCCCACCACACGTACGTCAACGATTACTGCCGACAACTTACCAGTCGGATTTACATTCTCATCCCATGCACAGTTTTGATGTCTCCTTTCCAAGCATGTAAAACCAAATAGTAAGCTAGCATGGGTAAAAATGCTTAGTAATAATAGACAAAATACATGTAAAACCAAATAGTAAGCTAGCATGGGTAAAAATGCTTAGTAATAATAGACAAAATACTAACTATGTTATGTGTAACAAGAAAGAAAATAATTACCGGCAATAGCAGTGTCGGAGCCAGCTGCTACGACCTAAACAAACTTTAGTGGGTTCAAATAAACTATTGTTAATTTGTTATTTTACCGGATTAATAAGCTAGTGGCTTCATATGCATGCTTTCGTGATCACATGCAACACTAGTCTTTTATATTTGAGAGTATGTGTGTATTCTTCAGAGATGGCATATACATACGGAATAATTAGATTTAGTAGCATTTGACTTTCGTAATAAAAATGTTCGTATACAATGCATTGTCCATGGCCCATGGGCCTGTTACGTCCAGTTTTAGGCGGGCTTCTTATAAAGACATGCCGCGATTTAACCGGGCCTTAAGTTGGGCTGTGGGCAGGACACCCAGTTCGTTGGGCTTGTAGATTCAATTAGGACCATAGGCTTACTTTTATTTAGCCAGGTACGTTGATGACTTGATACACTCAGGGTTACTCTCCCTCAAATCTCAAGAATGCCCCGGCCGGTTAGCATGTTACCGGTGATAATCTGATTAGTCCTATGAACTTTTGACACATAAAGTTTATTGACGGTTAATTATGATTTGAGAAGATTTATAATTTGTTTTGGCTACAAGAGAGAATACGACTTAAGATAAAGATTATTAAGTTTGTGATCGGAATTTGTATTCAGTATTAATTTCCTTCTCCAGTCAGAGTTCTACTATAGAGAAGACGAATTCGTGGAGTCATTTTGTACCCTTACGTTCATGAATAGGCGTAACCAGTCTAGTGAACTACGGTTAATAAATACTAGTCACATATGCGCGGTGCCACGCTACGCTAACTATCATGTGGACCGAAGTAAAAGAGGGTAAAATTCGCTACCATATGGACCGAAATAAAAGAGACAAAAAACTCGTATAGAAATAACGTGTCAGGGGTCTCTTCGAAAAAACCAAGGACCCGTGCGTAATTTCGAAGAAACCGCGGGGCGTTATCCAGTAAAAGAGGAGTGGAGGGGTTTTTTCGCAATAACCGAGGGCCTTTTCGAAAGAACTAAGGGCCTACATGTAATTATAGAAAACCGTGGATTATTATCCAGTAAAAGAAAAACGGAGGAATTTTTTTATGGATCTTTTCGTAAGAACTAAGAATCTATATATAAATATAAAAATTCGGGGGGCTTTTTGGTTGCCTACCCAGACATAGACGTCGTTTTTCCTATCCCTAGGGCGGAGAGGCCATGGCCCATTAACTGCTTGTTAGGAGCGCTCAGGTGAAATGCACACCTGTCCGTCGAAGAGCAAACAAACAATGATATGGACCAAAGCAGAGGCGAGAGACTCCCCATCTTTAATATACGGAGTATATTAATTAAATAAAATTATAAATGTAAACTGAAAAGAAAATGTAGAAGAAAAAATTATTCTGATGCACATATTTGATGTCTCAATAAGCTTCATAGAGAAACAGGGTAGGGTTCTCTTTTTTGAGAACACACAAAAGACGTCATTTCATTAAAGAAGAACATTAACAAAGTACAACAATATTGAGATCATTTTCGGACATGTATTTGCTCTCGAATGGAGCAATACAACCATTGATATTCTGCGTGACGAATGCAAAGGTGTAACACCAACCATTAGCATGAGTTAGTGATCGGCTGCGGTACTATTTGTTGGAAATGTAGTTGATGAGGATAAAATAATTTTTTAGTTATTACATTATTATATTTTTTGAATATATCTCTTAGTGATAAGAGAAAAAATTTCATAAAATAGTCGCAAATCTCACTATAACTCCGCAGACCTTTCTACAACTACCTAGTCGTGAGTCCTCCTACGATTATCTAGTTGTAAGTTCTGCTACGACTACTTAGTCATAAGTTCTGCTACGACTACCTAGTCGTAAGCTCATATGACCATCTAGTCGTAAGCCTTTCCTACGACTACTTGGTTGAAGTTCCACTAGAACTGTCCAAGTTAGCAACTGATCTACTCCTGCAGTAGGGTGGTCTGACAGGGCGGTTAGGCATGCGCTTATATACCATAACCGCACAAGACCTCACCCATGTCTCTCTAACAACAACCGTCCTACGGCGAACTGTTCCCACATCTCTCTGACATTAACCGCCGTCTAGCAGTTAACTCCCAAAGCAACAAGGCGCCTCCTGGGCAGGGAGCAACTGCTACCTGTTCGCCAGCTATATAAAGGATATGTTTGTGTAGATAGGGGGAGAAGGGCAGTGCGAGTGATAGGACCCAGTGGGGTGTAAATCCATTCTGTAATTTCTTACACTGTACACGCTCTTGAGCCATTTCCATAACAGTAATTGCACAAGACGTAGAGTTGTTATTCTCTTAGGAGAATGCTTGAACTTGGATAACATCCGCGTGTCTTTACTCTGTGTGTTCGTATTACCGTCTTGAGAACTTCCCCCAAATTAAATAAATATTACGTAAGATCGATATTAGAACATCGATAGTTGGCGCCATCCGTGGGAAATGTTTATTCGAAGGCTTCGGTGAAATCATCGTCGACAATTCTCAGCGCTCTGATGCCATTATGGCGGGAGAGTGGAATGAGGAGAATTGATTCGACCTGGCAGACTACGTGGACATCAACATGGAGGCCTGCTACGACTTTGAGTAAGTCCTACTTGCCTCTGACGGTGAGGACGTTCCTAGTGATCCCGGGGAGGATCCCAAAGACCCTGCCGCAGGAAAGGCTGTGGAGGAACCTGAGTCCTCCGCAATGGTGTGCCTACGGGAGAGTTCATCCTCCCCAACTGACAAGAATTATTGTAACGATGAGCGGAATTCGTAATGCAACGATGGCTCTGTCCCAAGAAGTCCAGGTGTACCACCGGCGACGACCCGACCAGTTTCACCTGAGTTTGAGCAATCAAAGTCGAGGGCTCTAGCGTTGCCTATTGGTGGTAATGCTCCGATGGAGTCATCGGCGGATTTGCACCCTCAGGGTTCGTCCGCATGATCGTAGAGCGCTCCTCTCGCCAGAGTTAGTTATAACCTAGACTTCCCCTATATGGCGGGGATTGCTCCTAGTCGTGAAACATTGTTGCTCAACATCTCCTCAGACGAGTCGACCTCCACTAGGAATCAAGGTTCTATATAGGAGGTCCTGGCCCTCCCTTCAGATCCTCATCATGCTTCCGATGGAGGTCATCACGAGGCTTCCCCTTGAGCATACTCTGCCCCCTCTTTTGAGGATGGTGCAGACACCTTCGATGATGAATTGGATAATATTCTGATGAGCATGGGACAAATCCTAGAAATCACCGCTCTCCTCTGAGGCGGGCGCTCCCTAGAGCTTGCTTTAGCACATCAGGATGGACAGGAGGCAGAAGAAGCAACGGGACAAGATAATGAAGCAATGGAAGGAGACCTGCGACCTATCAAGGTCTGCTGCGGCCCACGACGAACAAGCAAGGGCTGCTGTGGCCTGGACCGAATAAGCTAAATGTGTCAGAAGGTTAGCTCCCCGCAATGACGGCCCCGTAGTAGCAACCCCATCCCGAATATTCCAACCGAGCATTTGCCGCAATGCCCACCTGAGGGGGAGACACCGCCCCTCTGTTGTTGCAGAGACCCATGCAAGTTATTCAAGTCTAAGCAGAGGCTCAACCTGGATATGCGTTATTGGGGTTGCACAAACTACTCCTGTGACTATCCCGACTGCCATCGGGACACGAGCAGCCATCGGCAGCCGGTAAGAACAAGTTAAAGTGTGTTTCCCCACTACTATTTCTCTTTTAAAATAAATAACGACCTCTTCCATTTACCCAAAGTCTCCGGAACTGTTGTGTGCTTACCGCAAGTAGATCGATCTAGAGATCCACTCATATGACTAGTGGACTATCGACTTCAAGGAGTAGAATGTCAAAAAGGCCTACAAGATCTAGGTGGAGGAGCGGCGCAACGATGAGAAAATCGAGTGTATATGTCGAGAGATGAAAGCTCATTTCGAGGTGTGCACGCGCAGAGAGTGCGAGGCTCACGAGAGGGAGTGTGAGAAAAAGAGAAAAATAGATGCCAAGGCCAAAGGAGCCACCGAGGAGCTCAACATCGAGCTCGCAAGGAAGAGAAAATGGCCCCAGTCTACGTAGTAGGTCAGACCGTTCCGCACTAGTTTTTATTCTAAAAAGGCGCATATGTATCGTAAGAGTTGTTCGGTTTGTTGCATCGTGCATGATGTTTTTTTTATGTATGTAATCAAACCCTGCGCGCTGTGTTATTTCAAACTTTATTATGAAGTCTATTTTATTTCGTAAAAGCACATCTTCTCGTCTTTTCGTATTTAATTCTTCGCGTAGTAAGGCATCCACCAATATGAAAAAATAAGTTCTCTTCTATATCTCCTCTATGTATGAATTTCTGGTTGTATCACAATATAACTTACCATTGTACTTAGCAATTGTTGCTATCTCAATCGTCCACAAAATAATTTTCACACAATTTCTTGCACCATAACAATATATGACGATCACAAATCTAGTAGATTTGTACAATTCATAATATACCAAAATCATAAATGGATCAACTGACAATGTCTTCTATTATTTGTTTTTTTAAAAAAATACAACTCATACATCAAATTTGATAAATGTTACTTACCTACAACAATTGTCATTTACCCCCATGTGCAGATCGAGGGGGGCAATTGCGTAAAAATAAGTTTAAATTATAATCGTCGAACGGTTGGACGACTGGATCTCCAGTCGTCCAACGGTTCGGCGACAGGTCTCAGCCGCCCCACCGTTGGGCAACTACAATCTGTTGCCTAGCCACCTACGGACTGGCTATGTGTCGCGCGGCCGTTGTTCGATAGGTTACAGTTGCCCAACAGTTGGGCGACTGGAGGTCATTCTTATAAAAAAATTTCGCGCGGGTATATTTCTATTTGTTTTGAATAAAAAAGTAGATTATTTAAAAAAATTCAGCTGGCAATCACCGTGCATATCACTTTTCTCAAATAAATAAATAGTATAGTTTTTTAACATTATTTTACAACGTGTTATCAAGAAATTCTTTTTTAAACGATTTATCCATTTATCGACATTCTGTTTGTTCATATAAACACTTGTTTTAAAACAAAAAATATATAAATTATACCTGAAAAGGCCCATCCTTACTTTTGGGATTGGCCGATGATACTCTTGTCACCTTAAAATTTGCATTTGATCGTACAGATTTACATGCAAGGGCATCGCACGTCATGTACGTCAACGTTGCCACTGGAATTGGTCGTTTCTTCCATGCAGGCCATGCGTGTTTTCGTTTTTATACGTGCAGGGGTGCACTCGGCAGAACGATTGGCTTCTCATGCATGCATGTCATCATTCATGGTTGAGACCTCAGATGGAACACTAGTGTATACAGAGGTGGATTCAGACGAGAAAATTATTGATGTCACTTATATTATATATATTACATTATAAGATCATCTCTATTGATAAACAGTAATTTTCTATAGATTTTAAAAAATTTCATTATGGTCTATGATCTTAATCCTTATATATTGAATCTGTCGTTGAGTGTATACATACACTGTCCTGTACCGTAGAACTATAACTGTATATGTTGTCAACGTCACGTTCTCCCTCTCTCTCACACGACGGAGAGGAGGGGTCAGTACCGGTTGCTGGATACCTCACATCGGCCACGTAACTAGCGCCGCACCGTCCACACTCGGCGGACGAGATGGCTTCCAATGATGCTACAGGTAATCACGGCAAGTGTGACCGCCATCCTTCAATTAAACAATACGTATTTTCTTCCTCTGTGTAGCCACGACACATATTAGCTTGGGCCCATTTGAAACACAAAGCTTTCCTAGGAATTATGCAAGAATTTCGCATAAAACTCAATTTCTGTAGGAATTAGGAATAATTCCCGTGTTCTACATTGGGACAAAAAGGATAATTCCTCTTTATTTTAGACGGAGGATTCTAGATTTTTTTTAACTGTACGCGACAACACATGCATGGTTCATCTTACTGCATTGGTTACTATTAGGAAACCAGGGATAAAGGTTTCCGTTTAAATGGATTCTTTCCGTTTAAACGAGTCTCTATCCATATTGGGCACCTCACCCTCCCCTATAAATAGAGAGCCATATAGCTGATTTTGTACTCCATTGAATTGAAGCAATAAAGAAAGACCAGGAGTTCTTTCTACCTCTCTCTGTGTTCAATCTATTATTCTGTCGCTTTGTGATTGATTCGTTCTTGTACTTAGTAGAGAAATCTCTTGGACTGGTCGCCAGCGAGGGGTTTCTCAACACGTTATCAGCACGAATCGCTCCGGTGAACGAAGGTAATCATCGAAGCACTTAATAGATTGGTTTTTCTAGATCGCTTTGAATTTGCTTTTCTTCGCGTTCTAGATTGTTTTTCTACGGTGCAAATCCCCCTAATCTACCGCAAGCAGACTTGAAGTCGCCGGCACAATGTCGATCGGTAGATTGTGAAACGGGGTAGATGTTGATTGCACTGTAGAAAACGATGCAAATCCGCCCTAATCTACCGCGAGCAAACACGAAGTCGCCGACACAATGTCGATCGGTAGATTATGAAACGGGGTAGATGTTGATTGCATCGTAGATGAGAAACAAAATTTCTTTTGCATTGTCTTTTCTGCTTGGTTGGCCTCGCCTCGTGCGCGCATACCGACCGCCGCCTCCGCGACGAGGCACCGCCGTCGCCGCCACGCCGCGCCCGAACGCGCGCGCCTCACCGGCCTCGGCTCGCGTCGCGCGCGCTGCACGCTGCTGCCGCCATCGGCCTCGGCTCGCTGCCGCGCTGCCGCGCGCTCGCCGCCACCGCCTCCCGCGCCGCCTCTCGCGCCGCGCCGCATGGCGCCGCTGCCTTCGCCGCCGCCGCAGCTGCCTCCGCCTCGAACAGCCGGCGCGCCGCTCGCGCGGGCGGCGCCAGACGGCCTCGGCCACGGCCCCTTCGCGCCCGCCCCGCAGACGGCCACCGCCCGCATGGCCGCCTCGCTGCCCGCGACGGCCGCCGCCCGTCAGACCTCCTCCTCTGCGCTCCATGGCCGCCGCCGGCCGGCCCCGCATGGCCGCCGCCCCGCACGTTATGCTATTATTATTTTATGTATTTTCTGTAATTATTTACTATTTTGATTAATTGTAATTATTTAATTGATTTTAATCACCAATATTAGCGAGAAATTATGGAAAATGCATAGAAATTTATAAGACATTATGAGAACCTATTGTACCATTTATTTACTGCGCAGAAATAACTTCATGCATGTTTACCTGAAGTAAACGTATATGTTCCATTCATCACATGTAGATGACTGGCATCACGAACCGGGAGTTCGAGGAGCTTGCCCAAGATGGCAAGAACTATCTCGACGTGGGCATCCGATGTCGAGATAGTACTTGGAGCCAAGAAGCTCGCGCAGCTATTGGGATTGGCGACGGCATGACGCCAAACCCACACCGAGGAAAATGATCGGCACTTCATTTCTCGTGCACCACCTCTGCATTACTCTCAAGAATGAGTATATGGCGAGAAAGCGCGCTAGCACTGGATCGCACTCAAGAAGCGGTTTGAGAGGGTAAAGTACACCATTCTTCCTCAAGCGAGCAGAGTGGATCGGATTAAGGTTTGCCGATTTCAAGACGGTCGGGAGTACACCGCCTTGCACGACTTTGTACCAATCTTCAACTCGTGGCAAGCGCATCACGATGAGCGTAAGATTGAGAAGACCACGCCCACCTTTCACCCCAATGTCGTATAATCCGCCCGCAACTATCGTCAAGACGGCTACAAGGAGTACGCCGAATTGATTGATATGATGCAGTTGCGAGGCTCGTGACGAACTTCTCCGCAAGAATTACGCCACTCACCACTGTAGCGGCTCCGCCGCCGTGAAGCCAACGCCGAAGCTATAAGGTGCGAAAGCCCTTGATGAAACGAAGGGAAAGAAGGGTAAGATCGCGCCCCGTAAAGGCAAGTCGATGCTCCAAATGACAAAAGGGCTAAGTAGAGTGGCAAAACCTATGGCCGCAGTAACCAAGGTTGCTACAAGTGTGGCAAGTGGGGACATTGGTCGCGGATCTGTAAAGCACCGCAACATATCATTGATGCCCACCAAGTCCAGAAGAACAATGGCAAAGGGCAGCCAAGCTCACTTTGCACCGTTGAGGGGAGTATCATGAGCCGCTCAAATGATGGAGGTTGAGTCCATCCCGCAGAAGACCCCCTTACGACTTAGAGGCAGCCACCTCCATGATTTCTCTCGAAGAGAAAATCACGCCTGAAAAGATAGCCGAAGAAGTCAACGATTTTCTAGTTGATTCCGTCTGATGCACAGAATGTATAAGACGTTAATTGTCATTTATTTTGCATTAAATGGACAAGTTAGATCTTGCATGAATGGTACTCTAGTTTTATTTTCTCATAATGGTTGGATGATTTTGGAATAATTCATTCATTTATTCAGTTTACAATGGCATGATATGTTCTAATATTTGTGTGTTTTATTTACGTGATGTATGTATTTTAATACATATTAATAAAATACCTTATATTAGAGCACGTGTGGCGCCCTATGGAGGAAATATGCCTTGCCGACAGTGGTAAGACGAATACCATCTTAAGAGAGACTAAGTATTTTCAGTCGATTCGTAAGAGCAATGGCAGCCTTACGACAATCGCCGGAAGCGATGTATGTATAATTGGTTCCGGAAGAGCCATAATTATACTTCCCATGGGCACAACTTTGGTCATTGAAGACGCATTATTGTACCCAGATTCGACTAGAACCCTCTTAAGCTTTAAAGATATTCGCGTAAATGGTTTCCATGTTGAGACTGAAGAAGAGTACGGTAAGGAATACCTACTCATCACGAAGCACGAAGAGAATGGCAAAAGGGTATTAGAAAAACTTCTTTCACTAGAAACTGGGCTATATTATACCAACATTAAGGCGCTGCAGCTGCATAATCGCTCTAAAGACAGTATTTAGAAGCTCTGAACTATTCTGTCTCTGGCATGACAGATTAGGCCACTCAGGTCTTAGGATGATGAGGAATATAATTAACAATTCTCACGGGCATAATATTAATGTGAAGAATTTTCCGAATCCTGAAGATTTTGTGTGCCCTGCATGTGCCACCGGGAAATTAATTATTAGACCCTCCACTCTGAAAGTGAAAGATGAAGTCCCTGCATTCCTGGAACGCATCCAGGGAGACATTTGCGGTCCTATTCAGCCCATCTCAGAGCCATTTAGGTATTTCATGGTGCTCATTGATGCTTTCTCAAAATGGTCATATGTGGGTTTATTATCCACAAGAAACCAAGCTTTCGCCAAATTGATCTCGCAGATCATTCGCATCAGAAATGTGTTCCCTGATCATCGCATCAAGTCCATTAGAATGGACAATGCCGGAGAATTTACTTCAAAGGTATTTGATGATTATTGCATGGCGATGGGGATTGCGCTTGAGCATTCGCATCGCATGTCCATACCGAATGGTTTGGCGAGGCATTGATCAAGAGAATTAAATTTATTGCCCGACCACTTTTGCAGAATTGTAATTTGCCGGCTACATGTTGGGGACATGCAGTCCTACATGCAATAATCTCATCAACTTTAGACCTTCTACCTACAACATCCATTCACCTATACAACTAGCGCAAGGGTCACCACCAAAATTTCTCATCTCGGAGGTTTGGATGCAAGGTTTATGTACCTATACCCCTCCGCAATGAATCGCAATGGGCCCTCTCCGTAAGATCGGATATACGTTGGTTATGAGATCGCATCCATAATCGTGTATTTGGAACCCATGTCGGAGATTTGCACACCGCCGCTTCACGATCGCATTTTTGATGAGGATAATTTTCCGACATTAAGGGGAGGAAATCAACCCGTTGATGAAAAATGTCGGGAAATTACGTGGAAGCCACGGAATTCATGCACATGACCCGCGCACTAGTGAAACGAAAAAGAGGTCCGAAGATCATCGATTTGCAAGCATTAGCAAATCAACCGCTCGATCACTTTAATGATTTGAAGAGCGTGACTAAGTCGCATGTGCCTGCACGCAATGCACCGGAGAGGGTTGAAATACCAAAGAAAATTGAAGGTATCCCTAATCCCGTCCAAAGGCCTCAGAATAAAAGGACGAGAACTCCGGCCCCTCGAATCCAAAGTAACCGGGGACGCCTGGCGAAAAAGGATAACAAGGACTTATCTCAGCCGATCACCGAAGTCCCCTGAATGAGAAGGGGAGCCGCTTGAGACCGCACAAGTATGACACTGTTGAAAAGGATATACCGATCTGAATATCCCCATCGGCATGGATGTGTGCGCACACATCGGAGCCGAAAAACTAAAGGACTTGCCACCGCAATGGAAAGAAGCGATCGCAAGATGAAGCTCCGAAGAAGCAACTCATGAAGAAATAGCTATAAATTATGTGCACACGGAGAGTCCTCGAACAGACAACGACCAATGTCGATATCTACTTCAAAAAGAAAATTGCCACAATCATTGATCTTGATCCCGAGCCCGCATCGCCACGAATGTAAGAAAAGATCAGATTGGGAAGATTGGAAGAAGGCAATTGCAACCGAATTGCTATCTCTGAACAAAAGAGAAGTGTTTGGGCCCGTATGTCGCACTCCTCCCCATGTGCACCTCAGTAGGGCACAAGTGGGTATTTGTTCGAAAGAGGAATGAAAGAAACGTAGTGAGATACAAAGCAAGGTCAGGTAGCACAAGGTTTCACTCAACGCCTTGGAGTTGATTATGAAGAAACCTACTCCCTAGTCATGAGTGGAATTACCTTTAGATACTTGATCTCAATGGCGTGAACTTGAATTTAGAAATAAAATTGATGGATGTTGTGATCGCATACCTTTATGGTAACTTGGATTCGAGATTTATATGAAAGTCCTCAAGGAATTCCTCTCCGAACCAAGACAGAGCAAATAGAAATCAGATAGTTGAAGCTTAGAAAGTCCCTGTATGGACTAAAGCAATCCGCGAATGTGGTATAATCGCTAAGCGACTTTCTCTCGCAAGAAAGGCTACACGAACAATGAGGACTGCCCTTGTGTATTTATACGGCGATCCTGAATGGATTCTCAGATAATCTCGGTGTATGTAGATGATCCGAATATCATCGGGACAATGGATGATATAAAAGAAGCAAGCTCCTACTTGGAGTCGAGTTTGAAATGAAAGACTTGGGCAAGACCAAGTTCGCTTAGGCCTGCGCTTGAGCATGTCCTCGAGGAGTCTTAGTACATCGGTCGACCTACACCTGTAAGGTGCTAGAAAGATTCGGCTTTGAGAAATCATTCCCATCAAAAGTATCTATGATCGGGAGATCTTTACAGCAAGAAAAAGATCCTTTCCGACCTAGGGAAGAGGGGGAGGAAGTCCTGGGACCGGAATTCCCATACTTGAGTGCGCTTGGAGCACTCACGCATTTAGCAAACCGCACTAGACCGGATATTGCCTTTGCCGTGAACCTATTAGCAAGGTATAGTGCAGAGCCCACCAAAAGGCATTGGCAGGGCATAAAGGACATCTTCCGATATCTCTAAGGAAGCAAGGACCTTGGATTGTTTTACAGAAAGAATCAAGATCTGAACTTGATTGGTTATGCAGATGCTGGGTACCTGTCTGACCTGCATACCGCAAAGTCACAAACAGGCTATGTATTCCTGTGTGGTGGAACTGCAATTTCCTGGAAATCGTCTAAGCAAAGCCTTGTAGCTACCTCGACGAACCACTCAGAAATAATAGCGCTGTATGAAGCAGCACGTGAATGCGCTTGGCTACGCCGAATGGTTCACCACATCCAGCAGTCATGTGGAATGAACATTGTGCAAAACCCCACAATTATCTATGAAGATAATGCCGCTTGCGTTGCACAAGTACAAACGTGCTATGTGAAGAGTCATCTCACAAAGTATATCAACCACAAGTTCTTCTATGCTCATGAATTGCAAAAGATGGACGAGATTAAAGTACTGCATACTAAGTCTTGTGAAAATCTAGCAGATCTATTCACAAAATCCCTCCCCGCATCTAGTTTTGAAAGGTGCGTGCGAGGGATCGGTATGACGAGACTTAGAGAAGTGCAGAATTCAGGGGGAGAATTCTCTCAAGTCCGTTAGTAAATCTTGATCTTGAAGATCAAGTACCCAAAGAATAAAAGTCCTGAAGACTAAATGAAGTTGGGTGAATTGTACTCTTTTTCCCTTGACGAGTTTTCCTGAAGTTTCTCGATCAAGGTTTTTAATGAGGCAATTCGTGCAATCGCAGCATAACATGCATCATGTACTCTTTCTCCAAATTTTTTCCACTGGGTTTTTATGGAGTTTTAACGAGGCATGAGTATGTCGGATGAGTGCCCAAGGGGGAGTATTAGGAAACCAGGGATAAAGGTTTCCGTTTAAACGGATTCTTTCCGTTTAAACGAGTCCCTATACATATTGGGCACCTCACCCTCCCCTATAAATAGAGAGCTATATAGCTGATTTTGTACTCCATTGAATTGAAGCAATAAAGAAAGATCAGGAGTTCTCTCTACCTCTCTCTGTGTTCAATCTATTATTCTGTCGCTTTGTGATTGATTCGTTCTTGTACTTAGCAGAGAAATCTCTTGGACTGATCGCCAGCGAGAGGTTTCTCAACAGTTACAACTTACACCCGTAAAACGCTCCCAACCACTGCAACTCCTGCTCTTAAGAAGCTAGTGGCTGGCTTCATATGCATGCTTTCTTGATCTCTGCACTGCTAGTTTTTGGAGAAATTTATAGAGTATGCATGTGTTCTTCACAGCTGGTATATACGTACGGAATAATAAGGTTTGGTAGCATTTGACTTTCGTAATAAAAACTTTCCTATGTAATGCATTATCCATGGCCCATGGGCCTGTTAGGCCCAATGTCAGGCGTGGCTTCTTATCAAGGCAGACCGGCCTTTCTCCAAGGTGTACCCAGTCTATTGGGCTCGTAGATTCCATTGGGCCCATGGACGTTATTTATTTCACCAGATACGTTGATGATTTTTTTTAGTTCAAGTCCGATTCTTCTTTCTTTAGCACATTGTGGCGTTTTTGTTTGTTTTTTTGTTTTTTGGTTTTTTTGTGTTTTATTTTTTTTCCCGTATTCTTTTATATTGTCCGTGATAGATTAGCGTACCGCTTTTATTTTTATATTTTTTTAATTTAATTATGTTCAATAAATCAATTCAGCAATAATAAAAAAAAATCAGCTACAATAAAATTTTAGCGAAAACCATCGTTATTCCGAACGCTACCTCACACAACAAAACCTGAAATCAGTAAAAGGCCTGCCCAGCTCCTGAATGCCTTCCAGCGCCGGAAAAACTACGTTGATAACTTGATTCATGCAGGGTTACTCTGTGTCGACAAATCTGAAGAATCCATTCTCTGGCCGGTTAGCGTGCGACGAATGCTTTACAGGCGAAGCAACGTTACGTCCTACCTACCTACGGCTCATCTACAGGCGACCCTGTATGTATGTATGCATGTGTAGTGTATATATGTACGGCCGTGTCTTGATTGGATTAGGTTTTGCATCAAGTTAGAGGCTGATCAAGAATTAATAATCAATTAATTACTTGATAATGCATCCCACCCAGCCTCCTTCCAGATGAGGACGATAACAAAGAGTGCATGCACAACAACTGACCTTATAGCTTGACATTTTATAATAACTAGCTTTTAAAAGAAGAGTTTTTTAGATTTTATAAATCAGTTGTAGTAGACACTATACCGACTTCATCTATATCGATTAAAATCACACGTGAGTGTCTCTCTCTATATTCTCTTTCACGAGCAGCCAAAATTCAAATTTAAATCAAAAACCATAAATCTCAGTCTAAAAGACCCCATTCATATTATTTAACCGTCCAAAAGTGACAAGACAACTAGCTTAATTTGATCTATCCTTGGTCAACCAAATCAACAAACTCACTGTCATTTCTACGTGTACTGTAGTGGTATTTTCTCTGCCGTGTCACACTCATGTCTGATTTTAGTCAGTTCGTCACCATCTCTTTCAGTTAACACGGCCCCTTTTCCATGTAAATCTGGCTAGCTACCAAAGCATGCAACCCCAGTTGCTATTAGTAGTTGTTAACTGAAACGCATGATGGGTATGCATGACCTCACCTACCGATCGAGTCCACTCTCGCAACATCATTGATGCCATTGCATTGTGCAACCCAAGAAGAATCATCATCTTTTCTTTCTAGAAAGAAAGCAAGGAAGAGGAATACAGGTGAGGAAGAAGAAAGTTGGTTACTGTACCAACCGGTCTGATTGGAACAGACAAGCTGCCCCAGCTGCGCACCGATTCCCAAGGACACCAAGACAGCACTGCACCAACCACTCACATGGCCAACCGACCTTAAATACAGCACACTAACCCACTTCCTTCTTCTGCCATTAGCTCAAAGATCGGATCAACCATGGCCAAGGCAGCTATGGTGGTGCCAACATATCTCCCCTCGATCCTCCTGTGCGCGGCGGCGGCGGTGGCGATGACGACGATGACGCTAGTAAACCCTGCCTCCGCGGCCGACCTGACGAAGTTCAAGGTGTACTTCCACGACGTGGTGGCGGGGCCGAACCCGACGGCGGTGCGGGTCGCGCAGGCGCCCTCCACCAACTCCTCCTCCACCTCGTTCGGCGCGGTGGTCGCCATCGACGACCCGCTGACGAGCGGGCCGGCGAGCAGCTCAGAGAAGCTGGGCCGCGCGCAGGGCACGTACACGTTCGCGGACCAGAAGACGTTCGGCCTGCTCATGAACATGAACTTCGTGTTCACGGGCGGGGACTACAACGGCAGCAGCCTGGCCATCTTCGGCCGGAACGAGGTGCTGACGCAGGTGAGGGAGATGGGCATCGTCGGCGGCACGGGCAAGTTCAGGATGGCGCGCGGGTACGTGGAGGCGCGCACCGTCGACTCCGGCTTCACCTCCGGCGAGACAGTCGTCGAGTACACCGTCTACGTCAAGGCGTAACTAGATCGAGGCAGTCCAGTCCAAGTCGATCTTGCGCGTGTAATTAATTGCTGTGCACGCATTCTCTTCGATCTGTTCCGTCCGATGAATATTGCTGTTGATTTCTACCTAGCTAGCCTCTTTGGCGACTTTTATGTGCTCAGTAGTTGTTGACTAGTTGAGCTGATTGAACAAGAGTCGACGGCAACACACCCACACCCACGCCTCGGAGTTGTTGTCACCTACTACCATTAGTTCTTCTCTCGGAATGATGATTTATACCTACTACCATTAGTTCTTCTCTCGGAATGATGATTTATATATAAATCTAGTATGCATGCATCGATGGGACAAGTGAATGAATCAATCAGTCAGCCAGCCAAATCATCGTTCCGAGAGAAGAACTTTGGACACATTAGTACTGTTGCAACCAAAATTTCATTTGTAGCTCTCAGCGTATATTAATTCTGTTTGTAGCTCTCAACGCACATTAATTCTGGGACCGCACGACTCAGCTATAGTGAGGTCGTGCGGTCCGAGACCGTACGACCGGACACGCGTCGACCTTCCGTGAAACGTACGGTCGACCAGGGGCTAGAAACGGAATTAATATGCGCTGAAGACTAAAAATGGAATTTTCGGTTGCAACAGCGTTAGATGTGTCTAAAATTTAACTAATGGTAGCAGGTGACAACAACTCCGAGGCGTGGGTGTGGGTGTGTTGCCGTCGATGGGCATGTCGCTGTCCATGGTCGGTAGCCCAACGCACAGCTACTGCAGACAAGTAAAGGAACGAACCCTGGCCGTCCAACGTGGTGTATGTTAGTGTCTTGTTTAGCTGGCGTTGCGTCAGGAAGAAAGAATCGACCGGCCGGCCACCACCCTCTGTGATCTGGGCGATCTGAAGTGATCGAGGGTGGATTTTCTTTAGACGGTATGATTTTTGATTCCTGCTTATTTATAAGAGAGTGTGAAGAGAGAGACAATCGTATATAATTTTAGTCGGTATTGTTAAAGTCGGTATAATATCTACTATAATCGATTTGTAGATCTTACTTTGAAAAGATGCACCGTTTAAAATATAATTATCATAGCAAAAGCCACATGCTGGATCGAACTCACCCTAGATCTCGAGTTTGTTCTTCTTATTGGTTGCAGTACTAACATGTTTCTGTCCCTACCCTCGGAGTTTTAACCAGGTTTATAAAACCATTTTCAATTTTTCTACCGGGGGTGGGTCCGATAACACCGATATCACTAATAATTAGAAAATTTCAAAAGATGTCGACCGAAAATTCTAAATCAGGACTTCAAATTAAAAAAGGCCAAAAATCACCAATTAGATAATCGGTTGAATATTGGTTGATGTTCTGAAACACATGCATGTACATTCATATAACATCTACAGAAATGTGTTAGCGAAACTTCCACATTGATCAAGAAAAAAATCAGGTCGCTTATTGGAATAACGCACAGGTATAAGCATGCATATATGGCTTACCTGAGTATTGAACCCAGAGGTTGAGCCATAAGCATGCGTCTTCTTGTACCATTCAATTGTAGCCTTGACACTACAGTTGAAATAAAATACAAGGAAAGTATACCCAATGTCTCTTGAAAATCAATAACAACAATCAAGATTCAAGAATTCATATAAATGTACAAGTACATCATTTCCATATATTGATCACAAATTCATGCAATCAGGTGATGGCGTTTGTGCATGCACTACATCAATTGTGACTTGATATATTTGTAGATCAAAATCATGAATTGCTAGTGCTACCTCAAAAAAAAAAAAACTACCTTTGACTGTCTGTGTGCTACTTTTGGCTCCTCAGTTTTTTACTTTTTACCATGCATTCCCTCTTGGTGCAGAACTACTACTTCAATGCTTTTTCATTTATTCCATGTTAGCTACTTGTTGCTATCTCCAGGTTTGTAATTCATATCTTTCACAACATCTTGTACAGATTAACTCCTACATTCTATCGAACTTTGCAGATGTTGCAAGCAATAGGGAACGACAATTGGCCTCTGTCGGATTTGCAAGAAAGCAACATCAGCCAATTTTCTACTACTAATTACATCAAAATCATATGATTCATATCCATACCTGCAGTTGTTGTCACTACCGATCCTCCTGTAGGAGTAGCACTGCTAGCACCGCCGTCCAAGCCTCTGCCCCCACGCCTTGGCCACCATCGCTGTACTGGCTTCTTCTCGGCCACCCCAATTACCATCTTGCCTCGAAACTCCACCACCTTTAGCACCCTCCATGCGTCGATTGTTCTCTGAGAATATTTTAAGACTTGAGAGGTAGATATTGGGAAGAAAGAGAAGAGGAGGCAAAGAACAGAGGAGTAGCTAAATGCAACGCACAGGTGCCACAACTGCTAGGGTGAAGAATCTAGAACCATCATTATGAGTTAATGATATATTTTGATAATTAATGATAATTAAATTGTGAGACTAATATTTTCATTTAGATGGATGAACAAGATATGTTCCACGACGATAGATGACTTGAGATGACGTCACGCAGTTGATAATCTCCAAGTCAAGCAAAGGTCATCATATGTTGATGAGTGAAGTCAAGGATCTAAACTTGAAGTTGAAATGTGTGTCATCAAGCTTCAAGAAGATGAGCAAGGCAAAGGTATGACTAGTTAGGGTTAAGAACGTGTTCCTAATCTTTTACCGGTCTTAGTGTTCCTAGTTTTTTAAAAGTATAGATTACCATACTATTAAGATGGGTCGTGACTAGTAACTTGAACGTATCATATGTTGATAGCTCAATTACTTACTCTAGCACTCCATGGCATAATGCTAATATTTTCGAATGTGTTATGAAAATAGTTGTAGCTCACACGTAAGTTCTTTGTAACATGTGACTTGAAATCTACGAATGAATTTTGTAAATTATTAAAGTCCATGTTTTCCTCCTCTTTGAGGCATGATGCTAGCATTTGTGAATGTGTATCTCAAATGATTGAAGTTAATGCAAAAACCGTTGTAGCATGTGAATTGAGTTTGAAAAAGTCCATGCCATTATTTCTTGTGGCATGACTCTAAAAGTTTGTGGATGTGTTATGTGACTTGTTGTGAGTCATGTCCGGGCCTTGAATGGATGTTGCTACAAATTACAAATTTGTTGTGCAAATTGCTCGAGGATTACACATTGCTTGTCTTTGTGTTGTGCTTGCCCTAGGAAATCGGTCAAACCAGAATTTTATATGCGGTTAGATCGGCTTGGAGTCAAACTGGCTAGGAAGAGAGGGCTCACTGATGCCGGCGCTAGATCGTTTTGAGGTAGTCGATCGGCAGCACTGCATGCACTCGGATCTAATGGTGGTCCGACCGACTTTCAACTGATCGATTTTCAATGGTAGTACTTTTTTTTTCCAAAGGCATGGTTTCTCTTGAGTCTTCAGCTGGTGGTCAGACCAGTCCTTTTGCGGCCTGACCAGACTTGGCGGTTAGACCAGGCCGTATGTGGGAGATCAGACCAGTAACTCACGTAATGGCTAATTTTCTAGCTGTTGCGAAGGCCACGGTAGTACTAGCCATTAGTTGGTGGTAGTACCGGGCTTTGAACTGTTTCTTGCTATTTTCTTGCTCCAATGGCTAGTTTCTTGGTCTAAAGGTATAAATACCTCCTTGTGGATGGTTCGAATAAGTTGCTAGTGCCATTCTTTTATTCCTTGAGTTAAGAGCAAGTCCTCTATTCTATTTGTGATATGTGTTGCACTTAGCGAGCTAGGAGAGACATAATCTTATGCATATGTTGCACTTGGTGGTAGACTTTATATTCCTTGTACTGTAATACTTGATTCGTTCAAATGAGGGTTTCCTACTTGTTACTCTTAGAGGTTGCCGACTCTTATACAGTTTTGGAGGCGTGGTGGTCCAGTAATCTTTTCAAAAAGCTTGTGAGAAGGCCTGACTTATTGTGAGTGGTGCAATGCCCACTATTTTCAGAGTGGAGGAAGAGCAACCTTGGTGGATTTGAGGTGATTGGATTAATTCGTGGAGTCAGTTCAATTCATTTAGACTTACCTTAATATGGATTAGGAGAAATCGGCAAGTTTCTAAACACCACGGTAAAACATCGTGCATGAAATTGTAGTTTGCTTTCTTAAGCTTAGTTTACTTCTTACAATCTACCTTCGTAGAAATTGAATTATTTGCTTGACAACCTAGGATTGCATACTTGACTTAGAATTAAATTGTTGGTGCACTTAGTCAAACTTAGTTAATTAGGCCTTACTTGTACAAAACCAATTTGATTTACGCTTCCATATTATATGGTATCAGAGTTTGGTTTCTCATTTATTATGCTTCACCGCCTAGAGAGTTCAAGGATGGTGACTAGTGATTTAGTACATCTCGGTGAGATACCTTTATTTGATAGCTCAAACTATGCTAATCAAAAAATCCGCATGTTATGTTACTTTAAGGTCATGAGTTCTAAAATATAGTGGATTGTAGATATAGGTTTTTCTCCTCCATTGGATCCTCTTGCACTAACAAATGAGGAAGATAAGTGCTTACATCTCGACGCTCAAGCAACTAACGCTTTATTTAGTGCTTTGAGTTTAGAAATGTTCGATGTTATATACAATCTCAAGATCACTCACGAGATGTGGACAAAAGTTTAAGATGATTATGAAAAATCTACCTCAACCAAGAAGGATTATTTACAAGAATGGATATCGAAGGAAGAGTGCTCAATCTCTAACTCCGACAATGAAGAATCCACAAGTCTCTCCATATCAACTCATTGCTTTATGGCTAAAGGTAATGGAAAGGTAAATAATGATAATAAACCTACCTACGATGAGTTGATGGATATACTAGAGGACTTGATTGAGTACCTTGGTAAGGAGAAATTAAAATTCAAAGTTTTGAAGAAAGAATTTCTTTCTCTCAAAGATTTTTATGAAGGGTTAAAGAAAACTAATGAGACTCTTCTTCTTAAGGATATCACTAAGTCTACGGTGGATATAGGTATTACACATGATTTACTAGATAATATGCCATGTATATCTTCTAGCCCATGCATTTCATCAAAGATTAACATATCCACTTCTTGTGATAATTTGCTTGACATGCCTTGTTGCTCTAAAATGCATGCTTATATTTTCTCTATGTCTTACAATACTAACCTTGTAAAGGAAAATAAAAGGCTTAAGGCCCAAGTCACTATATTGGAAAATGACTTGGAAAGAATCTATAAAGGGAAGGGCTCTCTTGGGAAACTTTTGACCAATCAAAGAAAATCAGATGACAAGAGTGGTATTGGATTCATCTCCGAGAAGAAAGAGAATAGTAAACAAGGCATAATGTAAGACACTCGAAGAATATCAAGTGCCGTGGTTGCAACAAAAAGGGTTACTTTGCCTTAGTGCTCCAACAAGATTGATGAAAAGACAAAGTCTTCAAAAATCAGGCAAGTCTGCAATGAGCAAGATATCTAGACAAGAAAGGGGATCAAAGACTTAACTTACTGTAAATGCCACAAGAAAGGACACTATGCTTCCGTGTGCCCAAAGAAGATGGATGGAAAGCAAGTGTCATCAACATAGAGGCAAACTAGCAACAAGTAAGACAAGAAGACAATGGTTGGAACAAAATATCGAACTTGCTACAATTCCTAGGAAAAAGGATATTTTAGTCAAGATTGTACCATAGGTATTACTCATAAGCTATCTCATTATAATGAACATTATTTACTTAGAAAGGATAAAAATGTCAGTTCACCAAAATCTACTACTAAGACTATTTGGGTGCCCAAAACCATTGTAACTAACATCCGAGGATCCAACTGAGTTTGGGTACTAAAATATGCTTAATTACCAAATAAGTGCTTGGAGATGCATTTGAAATTTGGCTCCCTCATGAAGAAATGGACTCCACCATATGCAAAAATAGAACCAAACATGAGGATTATCATCTCACATCAAGATCAATACTATCTCAGTAACAAGTATCTACATTGAAGTATCTAACCCTTGCCATGTATAGATTGCATTGTATGAAAATCTCTTTCAAAAAGGTGTTATTTCTCTCGTTCAAAATTTCTTTTAGTAATCTTGAGTAAGTTAGGGGTGACACATTAAGAGAGAGTGTTAATTTATAATCATGTATGTTACATTCTTAAATGTGTTCAAACTAATTAAGTGCTATTATATGTCTTCAAAATTGAGCAAATTTAGCCAAAAGTAAAATTCTTTGTAACTATTAGTAATTTCATAAAAAAAACTAGTTGCAATATATATAATCTTTGAAAATATTTTTGAAAAGGTTTTGATTTAATAAAAACTAATTTCAAAAGAAAATGAGCCTAGCAATTCAATTATGTCCCACTTCGACGTAGGCCGAAATATAGTAGGCCCAAAGGTGAAGCAACAAAGCCCAATCCTCCCCATGATCTCCAACCCAAAATACCATAGGCCGCACCGCGGATTTCCGGAGCGTTAGAGTGCATGCACAGTTAAAATGTTCGATTCTGAACGAACGGCCCGCCTTTATATGTATATATGTACACACACAAGCCTCAAAACCACAAGCTAGCTACGTGCACTATGTATGGTGCGCATCATCAGGCTAAGCATTGCATGCATGGATTGCTCTAGAAAAAAACAAAACAAAACACGTTTCTTAATTTTGACATGCATGCATCTTTTCCTTTTAAATCCTTCTACTTCCAGATGTAGTTACTCATATCTCTGATATATCACTTAACAAACTTGAAATATTCCTTTATCTTTTAGGTACACTCATATACTATTATAAGATACTCCAATGTAGTATACATGAAAAATTACAAGGTTGTTTATGGTTTTTAGTGTATTTTGCAAATACCTTTATATTTGTACATAAAAAGTATGTCTAAAAATTATACATATCATCTCTAAAAAAACGTACATAACTTATAGATGGTCATATATACTCATATACTATACATACATACTCTCCGTTGCGTGAGATAGGCCAGCTTAACATGAATACTCCTCTACTTCCTTTTATTAAATACAAGTTATTTTGGAAATTAACGCGGTCTCCATAGATGTATTAATCACTATCATAAAAATATGTTACAAATCACAAAAAAGATGTATTATGATAGCATATTTCACAGTTAGCACTATACTAATACCAAATTTGCAGGACCCATGCAGATACTCTTTTACATATTGATGGTTAGAGTTGATAGATGTTTGACTAGCATGAGTTTTAGGATCGATGACTTACATTTGCAATTGGAGCACTATCCTAAAGAATCTGAACAGTTGCTTTCCTAGCAATGCAGTGCACGTGTTTGCCAGCATTAAGGATTCTCTTGAATATGCCGGAGTTTGGTGAGGTTCGACGAAATGCGTCGGTCAAATATGCTGTATGCATGGCCGGGACAGTGAAACGTGTGCTCCAACCGTCACCAAAACAGAACCAGGACGCGTGTCCTACGCTCATGCCGGCTGCACTGCCAACTTGTGCTAGACGTATGTGGCGGTTGAAACGTGAGAATTTGGTAGAGAACACACACAGGGTGCACTAGTTTCTACGAAAATTCTCGCATCGCTGATTGAAAATGCACCACTGGTGAATGAATGTTGAACGACGGACGAACATATCGGACTCGGCCGGCCGGCAGGAAGCGACAGGAAAGCACGCAACTTTGGCCGTTAATTCTCTATTTTCGGCTTGAGATGATTAACGGTAAAGGATAATCTATTTTATTTGATGTTTGTATATGAAAAAATTTGAATGTGATCCGTATACGAGAATGTTAGTATTTATATTTGAGAATATTTGTATATGTATTTAAAAATATTCGTATCCGTATTTGAGAATATTTGTATTCGAGAATATTCATATTCGAGGTTATTCAATTCGTATTCGATCCGTTTTTATCTCTGATGATCTAAATTTATTTTACCAAGATTTGTTACAAAAGTTGTAAGATATTCACATTCAATCAAATTAAATACATATTCGATTCGAATTTGTATTTATTACGCTATTCAATTTGTATTCTAAAATATTTAACTATTCATATTTAATCTATTTCCATGCCTTCTGTTTCTGCGACACCATGGTAGCGTGGTCGCCACGGGCTCCATGTACTCGCCTCAGCTGAGTTGATGGGGTACTCAGCCACGCCATTGGCGCCAACAAGAAGCGCGCTGAGCCGTCGAGTGGTTTAATTTTCAACACGTAACGTTAACATATGAAGCTACGCTCTGCGGGGAACCTAGCTAGCTATCTAGGTTTGCAATCAATTTTTGTACAGCCCAGCTTAAATGGGTTTTTTTTTCAGCTTCAGTTTTTAATTTCTACTTTTTCATTATTCAGTAATTTCGTTTTTTTCTGATTTTTTTAGATATTTTAGACTTTTTTGTATTTTCTTTTTTCCCGTATTCCTTTGTATTGTCCGTGATAGGCTAATATATTTTTTTAATATTTTTTCAAATTTAATTATGCCCAATAAACCAACTCAGCTACAGTAAAAAATAAGCAATCTACAGTGAAATTTCAATCAGAAACCAGAAGCCATCATATTCCAACGCCCCTAGCTTCTAATTTATTCGCAAAATTAAGTTGCTAGCTAGGAGACGAGCACAGACAGCTAGGGCCCACTTTCGTCCGCCGTGTCCGGCGCCGTCCAGCCCCGACCGGATCGATGTACTAGTGGGTTCGTCGGCAGTGAGCTCCCTGAGCGCCGTGGCTAGGGCTGTAAAAAAAGCTCGAGACTCGTGAACTACTCAAGCTTGATTCGTTTTAGACTCGATTCGAGCTTGGCTCGAGCTCCAAACGAGCCGAACTCGAGCCTAATATCAAATTCGCGAGCTATTCGCGAGCTTAGATATTTTATCCCAAATCTCATATCCCGCCCCGCCCCCCACCCCCCGGCCCGAATCCCGTGCGGGCCGCCCCGCGCTCCCGCCCCCCCCCCGCCCGAATCCCGCACCCCCCGCCTGCTCCTCCTCTCCTCGCGCCCCCGCCCGCTCTCTCTCCTCGCGCCCCCACCCCATCCCCTCCTCTCCCCCCGGCCCCCAGCCCCCTTATCGCCCCCGCCGCCGCCTTCCTCTCCCCCCATCCCCTTCCTCTCCCCACCCCGTCCCCCGGTGCCTCCCCCATCCGCGCCCCCCCCATCCGCGCCCCTCCTCCTCCCGCGCCTCGCCCCGCCGCAACCTTCGCGCCTCTCTCCCTCGCGCCGCCGCCTCCCCATCCGCGCCCTCCTCCCCATTCGCCGCCTCGACCTTCGCACCGTGCCTCCGCGCCCGGCCGCCCGATGCCGCCACCGCTCGGCGCCCCTCCTCGCCGAATCCGGATCTCCCCACCCGAAGCCGCCGCCGCTCGGCCTCTTCCCCCCGGCCGAGGCCACCTCCGCTCCCGGCCGCTCGATGCCGCCATCGCTCGGTGCCCCTCCTCTCCCCCGCCGCCGGCGCCCCTCCTCGACCCGGATCCGGCCTAACAGGTACGCCCTCGGCAACTCGAGCTTTGTCCGAGCCGAGCTCGAGTTTCTACCGTGCTCGAGCCTAGCCAGGTCAAGCTCGCTCGAGCTCGGCTCGTTTACAGCCCTACCCGTGGCTCCAGATACGACTCGACCCTCACCGTTCTTCCTGTCATCATCTCTTTAGGGTGGGTCTCGGACCTGGCTCAGGCTGTGTTCCGGCCGCCGGCCGACGACCGCCATCTCTGGTCTGTGTGTTGCACTGTTGCTCACCAGGTTCTCCCACTTCACTGCCTCAGAGAAAACGTTGATTTATGCCATCGATATCAAACGCTTATTTCTGGCTCTTGCAAAACGTTGATAAATGTTGATTTATGCTCACAGTGGTAGATTCTTTCGCTACTTTCCTACTCTGTATCTTCTGCCCTTCTTTTTGTGAATCCAAGATGAATGGCTCCGCTCATTTTGGCTTCTGTTTCTAGCTTCTGCTTTTTTTTTCACTATTCAGTATTTCATCTTTTTTAAATTTTTTTAGATATTTTAGGCTTTTTGTATTTTCTTTTTTTTCCGTGTTCCTTTGTATTGTCCCTAATGGGTTAACATGTTTTTTCTATTTTTACATTTTTTTAAAATTAATTATACCCAAAAAGCCAAATCAGCTGCAGTATAAAAAGCCAGCTACAGTGAAATTTGAGTCAAAAGCCAGAAGCCATCGCTAAAAACGAGCGCCCTACACAAGAGTACCAATGGAGTCACGGACTATCTCAGAAACAAGGAAGCTCAAGCAACTCCTACAATTGCTAAGGTGGATGAAATTGAGCATGTTTAAGCGGATTCCCTTTTGTTTCATGTTATTTGCTTATAAATGCGGTGGACGAATGCAAGCAGCTTGTGAGTAGACCACTTAATTTAATTTTGTGTTTGTTGGACCGAGAATGACGACTTGAGACGGTGAATAGAAACCAACACAATTAAAGACCTTTTACAAAAACTTTTCCAAAACTGGAAGGAAGGCTCTTTACTCTAACAGCTATGAGAAGCTATAGAGATTAGAGACTAAGAACCCACATGAAAAGTTTTAAGAAAAACCAAGCCAAATAGATGTTGACACGCCTAAATGGTCTGACCGTACTCAGGTGATCAGACCCCTCCAAGGGTGGTCTGACCTCTCCCTCAGGTCAGATAGAAAATCAATACAATTTCAAATTCAAGAATTGATGCAATTTTTGATTCACAACTGCAAATTACTGAAAACTTGGTATGCACCTTTTTTTAGGATATTATGAACCTATTCAAATCAACGATTAAGAAAATTGTTGTCAAAGTTCTAGCTTTTTCTCATTTAAAGCAAGGTGACACCAAAATCAGACAAAACTCAAGAACTTGAGCCAATGCTTTCTCGTGGATAATTGATGATCAAGATGACTACTCCCTCATGTCCTAACAAGCCTAAACACAACAAGATTCCAAGCCAAAAGCCCTAAAACAAAAAACCAAAATCACCCTATCTTACACATCCTTGGTACAAAGCAAGATCAAAAGAAGGGAAGAGAAGAAAACACCAAAAATTAAGCCAAATCAAGCTACTAACACTTGAGCAAAGAGGAGAAAAATTTGGACGAATTTTGATATCTATTCATACTTGAAGATGAATGTTTACAATCAATCCCTAGCCACTTCACAAGCCTAAAGATAACAACAAGCTTAGAACCAAGAGTCATAATTCCTCTCACAAATGTTCTCTCCAAAAACACTAACTCCTCTCAAAGGCTTAGCGCTAGTTCCTCCAAAGTTTAGCCTCTAAGCCACTTCTCTCGCTTCTTATATATGGAGGCTCACAACGAAAATCCTAACCAACATCATTAGTTGGGTTTTATTCACTCTTACATGGGTTAACCTGTTAATCCAACACAATACCGGATTTTACACACACAAGCACGTTTCTCAAAGTGCACTTCTACTTGGCTACAATAGTCTGAATTCGCCATTCCATAGCGTCCACGAAGACTTCATAACCTAATCCACTTAGGCCACCATTGCGATCAACGAATCAAAAGTTCCATCAACTTTCGTTTTGAAATCGTATTGATTTTTCTATTCCTATGCTAATCGTACCGTAGCAGTGGTATTATCAATTCTACAAATAGAGGTACTAACGAAGTTACTGTAGTGGAACTACTGATTTTTGCGCGGTTTCGTTTAGGTCTTTTTATATGGGAAGATTGATTTTTGAACTTCATAACTTCTCACGGTTATTGAAGTGAAGAATTTAAAGGCATACTTCTACCTTAAAAAAAGATTTAAAAAAGTCTTATAATTTTATCAGCCCTGTTCATTTCCTTTTTGCCACATTTGCTCCTACGTGTTCTTTGTCAATTTTGAAATTTGGACATAACTAGCACTGCATGCCTACAGAATTCCAGAAATAACACCCTATGCGAAGAATTTCCGTTTTGACCCCCATTTCGACCGCACAACTTTGGGAGGCCAACACGTGCGCAGTCGTGCGATCCGGCACCGTACGATCGAGCTACAGTCGAGTCGTACGGTCTCGAACCGTACGTTTGCACTATAGCAAGCGATAGGACCGCACAACTCCACTGATAGGATAGGGATGCATGTTAATTGGCGGCGACAGCTATTGGACGAGGTCAGGTGCACAAATGCTTGTCAAGGGTTTACAGGTCTCCTTCCAGATCTCTGATCCTAGTAGGGTCGCGGACGCAACGTCCCAAACTTCTCTATGATGGATGACAAATAAAGAGATCGGACGGTCAGATCAGACGGTCTGTCTAGCTAATTGAGCCCACATGATAGACAACAATAGCCGGATTAATCGACGAGCATGCATGCGTTCGCGTGATTATATCAACCACTACTGATTAACTGATGCGACGTAGCTCAAAAAATCGTTGTGCATATCCTACATCCATCCAGCCGTCCATCTACCTGCAGCGACGTTGTCGACAATGCGCAGTCGTACACGTATGCCACGAGATGGACGGCGCCTGGCCGGCTTGCCTAGTGTTCAGTGCGCGAGTTAGGCGCGCCGGAAAAAAAAGAGATACACACATACTTGTCCAAGCAATCAAATCCATAAAATTAAGCATCTCTTTTTTTTTTCGTAAAATAGCACTAGTGGGTTAATCCAACCATCTTAACATAAGATCTCACTTATTTTGATTTAAAGTTAATTTCTGTTTCTGTCTTTTGTTTTTTTATTATTCAATAATTTTATCTTTTTTTTAAATTTTTTTAGATATTTTGAGTTTTTTTAACTTTTCTTTTTTTCTTGTATTTCTTTGCATGGGCTAACATGTTTTTCTATTTTTATTTTTTTAATTTAATTATGTCAAATAAGCCAACTCAGTTATAATAAAAATAAGTCAGTTACAGTAAAAAAGTCATAAACTATCGTTATTCTGAACGCCCCCAAATAACAACCCTGAATCCCAGGATCAATTCCGAAAAAAAAAACCTACACCTAGCTGCAGTACGGGACTGAAACTAATTGGACGCCTGATGTGAGTACTACTACAATCTTCATTCTTGCACTCAATATATATGTTCTCTTCTTTTCAATTTATGATTTTTTTAAATAAATAAGTAAACGAGATAATTTTTTTAATATTTTTTTAAAATAATTTATCAAGACGAGATCTACCAGCATTCATTTCAACCACATAGACGCTCGTAATAGAATAAAAAAAATCATTCGTCGCAGTCGAAGAAACCAACCTATAAACAATGAACAGTAGCATGGTTGGGGTTGTACACGGCCAGTGCTGTTGAGCCTTCGTTCTCGATTGAAAGGCTCGTCCACTAGCTGGCTAGCTAGAGCTAAATCGTGGTACTCTTATAATGGCGGCAATGATTTCTGGCGTGTTATCTCGATCGCTCGATGGGGTGTGTGCAGATGACTGGAGAGACGGGGACTGACAGCTACGCCGCCACTCATGATCGCTCGAGAGAGCGGCGCCTGCCGGCCGGCCGGCCGGCCGGCCGGAGTTGCTAGCTAGTGTGCCGTGCCCCGTTTCACTTTCTTGGAGCATGTAGTGGATGCATCGTGCACGGATCGATGGATGGGAGTGGGCGAGCGTGTACTCCGGAGTCGTATAAATCGCCGAGATATGTCGTATCTGCGGCCATGCTGAAATGGAAATGTGGTCCATGCTAAGACAGCGCTCAACAGGTGGCATTCGGTGTTTGGTTTCTTTGTCACTGTTAATTTTTTTTTGTTTTTTCTTGATTTTTTTAATTTTTGGTTTTTCTTTTTTCGTATTCTTTTATATTGTCTATGATACGTTAATATATTTTTTCTATTTTTAATTTTTTAAATTTAATTATGTTAAATAAGTCAACTCAGTTATAATAAAAAAATAAATCAGTTACAGTAAAAAAAAGCTACAAGTCACCATCATTCTAAACACCCTCCCAGTTTCATCGTACTACCAACCAGTTTATTTAAAACATTCAGTAAGTTAGAAAAAAGTAGTCAATATACTGATGTTTTGATAGTAGGAATTCTTAATGTAGTAACCAAATTTGTCACCACGAAAAAGTAGACCTAGGCGAAATCCGGACCGAGTTGGGTTGTGCTGCGGGGAAAAGCAGTATGTACCTCTGGTTTTTTAAAAAAGGAACTATAATATACATATGGGGCTATTATGGCTATTCAGGATAGCCTTGGGCTGAGGTTGGTCTCGGGTCAAGGACGGGCTTCTACGGGTCCCCGCTCAGCTATTCATCGTCAGCGTTTAGCGGTGGATTCCGCGGCACTATAGCATATAATATCTACTACAGTAAAAAAAAATTTTCGTTTTTTTTCTCATGTTCCTTTGCATCGTCCGCTCTAGATTAGTATGCAGTTTTTATTTTTAAATTTTTTAAAATTTAATTATACCTAATAAACCAACTCAGCTACAGTAAAAAATAAGCCAGCTACAGTATTTTTTCAGCAAAAAGCCAAAAGCCATCGCTATTTTGAACGCTAAGTTTTTAGTTTTTGAGTTTTTTGGTATTGTATAGAGCTTTTTTTACTATAGTTGCTATAAGTTTTTTTATATAATTAAATTTAAAATTTTAAAAATAGAAAACATCTTCTCTCATTATAGACAATGCAATGAAATACGAAAAAAAGTGAAAAAAATTATAAAAAATCAAAAAACTAGAAAAAAATAAAATTAAAAAATTAGAAGCTAAAAGCTACGGCTGAATTGAACACAGCCATGCATATCATATTCCTCCAGCTTGTCAATGTCCTTGTTCATGCCTTTTCCATCTTTTAAACCGTGCGTCTTCTTATTTTCAGTACGTACTACACCGTTAATAGTCTATTCCACGTGGGATATAAATATTATCATACAACCTAGCCAGCAGCTAGCTAGTCGTATGCGGTAACCAAAGCTAATTTTCCAACAACAACATAACTTGCTTGGTAGTAGACAGCCGCAGAAAATAAAAAAATAGAGAGGCAATCATATTGTTGAATGGTCATCTCACCTGACCATATCACAAATGGAGGCACTGATTGGCCCTGGCTAGAGCTGAAAGTTTGGCCATATTTTTTAGGCCAGCTCGTGACCCGATCGGCTCGACACAGTCTAAGCACGGTATGGACATGCCATGTAGTGAGCCATTTTCAGCATGGCATGAATGGTGGGTCGGGCCAGACCTGAAAAGTTGGCCCGTTAGGCAGCATGGCACGACGAATCGTGTCGTGCTCGGGCCAGTATGGTACGGGGAGCACGGTGGGTATGCCGACACCAGCGGCCAGACCGCCTCGGCCTCCCCCTCCCATCGACATCCTATATCCATCCCAAATTCCCCATAACCACAACCCATTAGGCCATCACAGAGCAGAGAGAGGTGTAGAGGGGAAGGACATATACCAGTCACCGAAACCCGGATGAGTGGACGACGGCCGCAGCAGGAGGAGTGGGGCAGCCAGAGCTGAGGGTGGCATTAGGAGTCAATAGATTGGGTAAGGTCATGACACTATCTCCCTTGGCGCTGGCACTGGCACCTTGACCTGCTCCTCAGCCGGAGACTCCACGCCACCACCTCCATCCTAGGCTCCCAACAACTGCCTCCCAACTCCCAAGAGCCTCCACTCGTCGGCGCAGGCGACGACACCCCCATCAGCCTCGGCCTCCCATGCGCCTGCCTTGGCCTTGCCAACGTCGGTCGTGAAGAAGATGGCAGGGGGGTTGGGGGAGGAGGGGTCGCCGGGGGAGGTCGAGGAGGGAGGGGAGCGATCGGGGAGGAGGCGGTGGCCGGGAGAGGAGAGGGAGGTAGCCGCGGGGTCTGGGGAGGTAGCCGACGAAGGGGAGGGGGCAGCCACCGCACTACACTCCCCAATCCTCATTTCTTTAACATCCCTCTACATGCTATTTCTTCAATATCCCTCTACTACACTCCTAATTTATTTACCATATTTACTATGCTACCAAGGAGTCAAAGTACCAAGGAGTTCTTGAGCAGTATGTAGAGGAGTCGAAGCACGAAAAGGGCAACAAGGTGACTTAGTGTAAGCTCCTGCCGTCGCTCCCCTAGTCCTCCTCTGGCTCCGGCTCCCATTGATGCTCATCAACTCTTACCAAGTATGAAAAACTACGGTATGGATGACCATCTTATAGATGGTACAAAGTGCTACGAAGAGCACAAGGGCGGTCCGAAGCCAATGGAGACTCCAGAGTTCTCTCGCCCATCCGCGGATGACAACATTAGTGAGTCTGGACGAAGGGCAAATTGCTGGAAACATATGACCTGGAACCAATGGGAAAGAGCCGAGAAAATTCGGTCTTGATATGAAGGTGAGGTGGAACTCGACAATATCATGTTAAAAAAGTTACAAGGATATGAAAATATCATATCCGTTTTTGTCAATGCTAACTCTCAAAATAATGAAGTGATAGTTACTAATTCAGATTGGCAGATTGCTAATAACTTTCGTGAGTTTTTAAGACCTTTTTATAACGCAACAAATGTTCTATTATATATTTATTATCCTACCTCTTGCTTAGTTATAGAATTTATTTGGTTAATTACGGATAAGATTGCGAAATCTAGGGAGGATCCCCTTTTAGGTCATGCCATCATTGCAATGGAGGAAAAATTTATTAAATATTTTTGTTCTATTTCATACTTGTATTGCTTTGCTATCATTTTTGATCCTACGAAAAAGTTGGTAGGTTTACAGGTTGGTATGGAGGGAATAGGTAAATATCTTGGCCTTGATTATTTGGAAGCTTTCGTACATATCAAAGAGGAGCTTTTTTGTGTTTTTCGTATGTATCATGACAAGTTTGGTAACAGCGCAAGATCGGAGGCCTCACAGAAGATGCAACAAGGAAACACATGCTTGACATCACACTTATAGAAGATGCTAAAGAGCAAGTCTACTTTTCATCCTCTCAGCCTTAGACGCCCTCCAAGTGGAATTCTGTCTCAGAGCTGAACCACTACTTGAGCATGATTTTGCAAATATTGATCCTGATTGTACTGGCAGAGGCAAGATAGACTTGTTCGAGTGGTGGAAGAACAACAAGCGGATATTTTTTATGCTGTCACATTTCGCATGGGATATTCTTCTGGTGCCAGTGTCCACCGTCTCTTTAGAAGCAATGTTTAGTACTATAGGTAGAATAATCGAAGAAAGGAGATTATCCCTCATACCCAGGATGGTAGAGGTAATCACATGCATCAAAGACTGGGAATTAGCTAAAAAGTGGTAATAACATTAACTAGAAGATCCTGAAATCGTGTAGACGTACGCTAACCTCGAGCGCATGAACGACCTAGACATTTATGAGAAGACACTATATACGCATGTTGTTATAGTTAGTATATACATATATTATTGCTGTACTCTTTTCCTTACTCGGAGTGGCCCACTCTAGGGCGTAAGGTTTTTAGCGAGATCGTAACATTGTATTTTTAAAATATTAAGGTAATTTCACTTTTTTTCGAAATATTTAAAATATTAAGGTAATTTCACTTTTTTTTGGCACGGTATGAAGTGAACCGAAGCATAGTGGATCTAGGCTGTGCCAGCACGACATGACCCAACTCCCAACTCTAGCCTTGGCCAAACAAGAAACTTCACAAGCAAATTGAAGCTCACCAAAATATATAGGGGACACTACATGCTACTCCTACTCCACATGTGCGCACTTCACATCTAGCTACGAGTATGTGGGGGACACAAACAGGTTAGGTTCTTTTTCCACACACACACAGAAAAAACAGTAGGCGTGCTGTCAACCTGATGCCAGGCCCTTTTTCCACCGGATAGTGTTGTTCCTTTATTTATGCCCCGTCCAGTCCATTATATACACATGCAGGATCGGTGCATCATCCAGACTTTCTTCAGAGATGTCTTGTCTTCCTTACAGCGCAGCAACCACGCATATATATCGGCCTCTTTTACTGACGATATCCACAGCCAAAAAGGTGCCACCACACTGCAAACCCTGACGATACTACTCTCGATCATCTAAGTCAGAAAATACGGGTAAAATTTTGCATTTGATCGTGATACGTAGGTCAGGCTAGCTGAACGTTCATTCAGCTGTGTCGAAATACCCAGACTATAAGTCAAATATTCCAGAGATAGAGTTCGTTGTATAGTTTAGATTCCATCTCTATGATTGTAAACTAATCTGCAGAATACCAGAACCCGTGTGATCTGCTTATCTGTGATGCTTCTCTGTAATCTGTTTCCGGTTTTGTCGGTACTGTTGCTAATACGGCAACAGCCCGCCTGTGTATAAGAATCATCATCCGCGGCTGTTCTTAACACCGCGTTCCGATCTAGCAATCTCCCATAGCTTGGTTTATTCTCACAGTATCAGAGCCTCCAAAATCTTCACAGATGTAGAGCAATTCTTTTGCCTCCGCAAACAGCATCCCTGCTGCTAGCATCACAAACGCCATGGGATCTCTTGGCCAGAACAGCGCCGGTCTCTTCTCATCCTCATCCTTTAGTCACCACATAAATATCAAGTTGTCCCGTGACAACTATCTCCTATGGAAGGCAAAATTCATGCCCTTCCTCAGAAGTCAGCAGCTACTTAGATATGTTGATGGTAGCATTGAGACGCCGGCTGCAACAGTCACTTAGACTACCCAGTCAGGACTAATGCAAGTCGTGAATCTAGCCTTGTAGCATCTCACACACCAATATGAGATACAACTATGGAACATCATCGCCAAAGATAATAATAAAACAACGATAGAATTTGCAAGGAATTTAAAACTTGTAAAAGTACTTACTTAAGAAACCAACGGAAACTAAAATAAAGGTTTGAAACATGGAACTGGTCCACTTCTAACTAAAGAGGGAAAACAAAAGAAATAACTAAGTAGTGGTAAGTTATGATGTTGAAAACTCGAGTGCTCCCATCCATACATGATGCTATCGCTCCACTAGTCTTTTACCTGAGAATGGACAGAGCAAGTTTGAGATTTGAAAATATCAGTAAGTACCCAACAATGATCGCAACACGGTAAGTAGAGGATAAGTAATGCAAGCAAACAAGCAATCAACTCAGGCCAAGGTAATGAAACTAAGTTACCAGAGACATAGGTACAGGGTGGAACTGGAGATAACGGTAATGTGACATAAGAGATAATTGTTATTTAGTAAGTTATGGGAAGGACACTGGCAGTTACTTCCCACATACCCAACAATACGAAAATAGTCTGGCATGTCACTGTCCTCGACTGTATAACTGCTGTGGGGTGTAATATCTTGAGTAATGAAAGTGTACGGCCCCCCGTACGTTACCAAGTGGGTGGCAATCTTCCCTATATGTGGTTAACCCCAAGCCAAGTAATCAAGTATCATTAACAATTCATGTGTTTAAGTGATTAAGGTAATGATAAGGAAAGCTAGGATAAAATTACGATAAATGAAAGGATTTGCTAGCCAGATGACAAGGCAAGTCATGATAAGAGGCAAGCTAGATCTTACTTTTAAATGATAAACATAACAGTCCTAATGTGAACAGGTATTTTTGGCTAACCCTATATTACGGCATGATTCCTAGAACATTGGAACAGAGTATTTAATAGACCTAAACATAACATCGGCTAACCTAAGTCATCATAATATAACTACTAAATTAACAGGATTTGATCGGCAAGCATTGCTATATGGCAATTATACTCAAGCCAGAAGTGACAGTTAATTTGGAACAAATGATATGAGAAACGAAAATGTTACAGTCGCGAGGTACTTGTCTTGAGTACGCTCAGCGGACTTGCTGCATGAAGGGTCTGAAATGCGCCGTTGCCCGAAAGCTCTCTCCACAGCTGCATGAGAACCTACACGGTTGAACGGTATGGAATCAGATGGAGGTTAAGCTAAAATTATGTAAGGACCAGAGGGAATCGTCCAGCTAGAAGAAATTGCATTCGTAAGAATTTACCATGCGAAACATCGTTCGGCTGGGCAAACGACGTTCGGTCAGGAAAAACGCGTTCGCTGGGCCCTTGTTGGGCGATTCGCTGTTCGGCCGGTCGAATGCTCGTTTGGTCACACAAACGGTGTCCCGCTACACGGTTAACCAAGACGCGCACGAACACGAGATTCAACCACGCCCCAATCGGCTGAAACATGTGATCACTTAAAACCGGCCGTTGGCACCACTGCCACCGACCGCTGTCGCCGCCATACCGGCTATCGCCGCCGTGCTGACTGCCGCCGCCCCATCGCGCCAACGCTGTGCCTACCGCCACACCGGTCGTCACCGCCTACGCCATAGACGCCCATCGTACGCCCACGCCATGCTGTCGCACGCTCGCGCTGTGCCACTCGCCCGTCGAACCTCGCACCGCAATGCCTGCGCCGCACCACACCGCAGCCGCCTGCCGTGCGCCCACGCTGTGCCGCCTGCTCGCAGCACGCCCATGCTGCGTGGGCGCCGACCGCGCCGTGCTGCCACCCGTGCGCATGTTGCCGCCCCTCACCTGCCGCGTTGCCCGCGTCAGTTGCGCCGCTACTTCGTGTTGCCGCCCCACACCATGCATCGTCGCTTTCGCGCCACCCACGTGGCACGCAACCCACCGGCCGCCCAAGCGCGCTCACCTTACGCCGGCCGTGCCGTGCTGCTGCCCACGCGCACGCTGCCGCCCCACGTCGCCGCCCTAACGAGGAGAGAGAAAGAGAAACTTGATGGAAGAAAGTGGTGGCTTGATTTTTGGGAAAATGGGTGCCCCTTTTTAATAGACCCTTAACCCTAGGTTAAGGCCCATTAGGGTTTACTAAGTGGCCCAATAATCAGGGTGTTACAAGCCTATCAACTGTGGTTGCAACAGGACCAATATGTTCTGAGCACCATACTCTCCTCCCTGATACTAGAGGTCCTCTTGCGGGTCTTGTTCATGGTCACCGCACGAGAAGTTTGGACAACATTGGAGTGTATGTTCTCGTCTCAATCTTAAGCGAGAATAATGCAAATCCGCATCCAACACTCTACGATGAAGAAGAAGGAAGTCACTACTACGGACTACTTCAACAAGGTGAAGAATTTGGTTAACACATTGGCAACCATTTGCTAGCCATTGGAGGAAGAAGATGTCATCATCTATCTCCTTGCTGGGCTTGAAGCAGATTATAATCCACTTGTAATGTCCATTATCACCAGAATAGATCCAATGACCCTTCATGAGGTGTACTCCCATCTACTCAGCTATGAGCTGCGGATGGCACAACAAGATGGCGTGCTCCAAGGATCATCATCCTTAGCCAATTCAATGTCTCGCAACTTCAACAACAGTATCCATGGGACACAATGATGGCAGCCCAACTTGTCAAGTCTGTGGCAAACTTAGGCACTCGACTCTGCGGTGTTACCGCAGGTTTGATCACTCTTATCAGGAGGAAGGCAAAGTAGCAGCTGCAGCAACAGGGTCATACACACTTAACTCCAATGGGTATCCTGGCACAGGTACCATGAATCATATCACCTCCAAGCTTGACAAGCTTAGCACAAAGGAAAAGTATCACAACAATGATCAAGTCCACATGGCTAATGGGACAGGTATGGCTATTGCGCATATTGGTTACTCAAAGTTCTTAACACACACACACACACACACACATATTCTTTATATCTTAAGAACATCCTTCATATTCCTCGAGCCAAAAGAAATTTGCTCTCTGTTTAGAAATATACTTTTGACAATAATGTCTACAAAGTTTCATCTTGACTTCTTCCTTGTAAAGGATTGTTGGGGGAGGGTCCCTACGCTACCTTAGGCCTACAACCACCTTAGAGCGATGGTACCCATTGGAGGGTATATCCTAAGCTAATTCCTTTAGTCAATCCTTAGCGAGGTGCACAAGGCCAACTCGAGGTACGCGAGGCCAACCCCAAGCAAGATACGCAAGGCCATCCCTAGAGGGGTCTGGGCCAAAACCCCGGGCGAGGTATGTGAGGCCAACCCTAGAGGGGTCCGGGGTCAACCTCAGGTGAGGTTCACGAGGCCAACCCCCGAGCGAGGTATACGAGGCCAACCCTAAAGGGGTTCAGGGCTAACCATAGAATGTCTAGAGCCAACTTTGGGCAAGGTCCGGGGCCAACCCTGGAGTCTTGGACATGGTAGGGCCCGTGTGGAGCAAATGACATGAATACCTCTATGAGTAAACTAGGCCCTGGGGGCAATCTTGTAACTTCACTTGTCTTCCTCTCTCTCTCTCTATAAATAAGACCCCTTGTAATGGGAGGGAGAGGCCATTTGTAACCCTAAACGCTTATATTGAATACACTTGGGTCATTTGTGTGCTTCTCCTTGAGTCTCTCTACATCCTCGGTGGTGTCCACATCCGACTGGGAGTGATTCTAAGTTTATTATCTGGTCTTGTATCGATGACAAGGATCAAGCCATGAGGGACACAATTTTTAGAGGCCAATGTAGAGGGGGTGTCTATCCACTTCCTTCCAAGTCTTTGGTACAACCAAACTTTCTTTTGAAGATTGGCATTCATCTCTTGAACATCCATTGTTTCCCACGGTTCAACATGTCATTCAATCTAATAATTTCTTGTGTTCAGCCAATAATTAGAGTTTAGTGTGTGATGCCTACCAAAAGGCAAAGAGTCATCAATTACCTTTTGCTTCATCGAATAAAACTTCCATTGCTCCTTTAGAACTTGTGTGTTCTCATGTGTGAGGTCCTACTCGCACATCAGTAGGAGGATACAAATATTATGTAAGCTTCATCGATGAGTTTAGTAAATTTACTTGGATTTACCTGCTGAAGCATAAATATGATGTTCCCCAAATTTTCTCACAGTTTCAAGCTCATATTGAACTCTTACTCAATAGGAAGATCATATGTATGCAAACCGACTGGGGTGGAGAGTATCAAAAACTTCACTCTCTATTTTCAACACATAGGCATCACATATCATGTTTCTTGTCCACACACACACCCCAACAAAATGGCATTATTGAACGAAAACATTGTCATATAGTTGAGATGGGTCTTGCTCTTCTTGCTCATGCCTATGTTCCTCTTTGTTTTTGGGTGAAGCTTTTCAAACAGCTCGCTATCTCATTAACAGACTTCCTAGTTGAACCATAGGACAAACTACACCACTTGAATGTCTCTTTGGTACAAAACCTGATTACAACTTCTTGAAAACCTTCAGATGTGGTTGTTGGTCGAACTTTTGTCCTTATAATGCCCACAAGCTAGAATTTTGGTCTCAATGTTGTGTTTTCCTTGGATGTAGTAACCTTCACAAAGGTTACAAGTGTCTTTTTCCTTCTACCGGGAGAGTTTTTATTTCTTGAGACATGGCATTTGATGAAAATGTCTTCCCTTTGCTCTTAGTAGCATCCGTATGCCTCCTCAGATTTCCTACGCACAACATGATCATCTTGTTTCTTCCATTTCTCCTAGTGACCAACTGTAGCACCCTGAAAATAGGAAGTCTCTTAGCATTTCAAAAGCTGGCAAGTATTTTAATTAGTTTTAATCTAATTGATTGCTTTTCTTAATCAATCTTGGAGGGGATTAGTTAGCCTTCCTGTTTTTCCCCTATCTTCCCGTGCGTGTGCTCCCATCTCCATATCTAACCTTTCTCTCTCCTTCTCACGTCTAGAGCCAGTAGTGGCGACATGCGTGGCTAGGCCAGGCGAGGCAGGCGATAGCAGCGCCACAACGGGTAGTTGCGGCTCCATGACGAGCGGCAACAACAGTTGTGGTGGCAGCGTAGGCCGGCAGCAGTGCAGCAGCCTGGGCGGAAGGTGCGCGGCTAGCGATGGGTGGTGGTGCGGCTAGCGGTGCGGTAGGAACTCGGGCAGCAGTGGCGTCGCGGCAGTTGGAGGGTGAGTTGGCCGGTAGCGGAGTTGGAAGCCCGAAGGGCGCGAGCGGCTAGTGGTGGTAGCTGACCTTGGCAACGTGGCACGAAGTGACAGCCGGCAAAGGTGGCAAGGCCACACAGCTACGTGGTGCGTGCGACCGTGTGGCGGCGACTCAACACAAGTAGCGACTGCTAGCGGTGGAGGCAGCTCGCGCCGGTATGGTGGTCGGAGTGGCAATGACCAATTTCCATGGTCACATGCTTCAGCCAGTCAGATGCACGGCTGAATCATAGTTCGCGTGGTGTTCGATGGTTGCGCGTAGCGGAACAGGGTTCACTTGGCCGAACAACATTTTGCACAGCCGAACGATGTTTTGCATGGCCAAACAGTGTTTCGCACAGCCGAATGATGATTCGCATGGCCGAATAGTGACTCGCACGATGGAGGCCTAGCGAACATGAATTCGTCTTACCGATTGCACTTCAATCCGTCTTTTCACAAGTCTATGTTAGATTGGATCTGATCCATCTCCGTTCCGTCTTGTAGGTTTGCAGGCAGCCTTCGAGGGAACGTTCGGGAAGTTGCGCACCTTCGATCCCTCGTGCAACGAGTCCACCGAGCATGCTCAAGGCAAGTACCTTGCGCCCGTAACCTTTCCGTTTCACATACCACGTGTTTCCAGATTACTTGTCGCCTTTGCCATTCAGTATAATTATCATATCACTCATATTGTCTGGTTTTTATCATATCACTAAATTTTACCTGGCTATTATCATATCACTAAAACTTACCTAGCTATTATCATATGACTAAAGTTTACCCAGCAATTATGATATCACTAAAGCTTACCTGGTTATTATCTTATCACTAATGCCTGCCAGGTTATTATCATATTGTGAATGCTCGCCTGGTTATAGGCTTCTAAAATAGTATTTGTACCATGTTGTTCTAGGTTATCTGATTTTACATATTTTTAGATTGTTGAGAATGCTTAGTTAATGATGTTATGAAATTCATGCTTTTAATTAATATTTTAGAATTCATGCTTAAATCATTAATGGGGGTAGCATAGAAAACATGTTTGAATTAGGGATTAAACCACTAGTAATCTTTTAACATTAAGGCTTCTATATTTAGGTTTCCCTATTATCATGATCCATTATTTGTGTGTTATTACTTGTGAGTCATGATTGTTATATGTATAATGCTTATTAATTGGACTAACAACTACTTATCATGTAATGAAATTTGAATGATTGTCAACCCTTATTTGAGCTATGTTATAATACCTCCTTAGAATAATTTTTATATCACTATCATCATATTATTATTCCACATCGCTCTCATATCGGGAATTATGTTTTTCCATCTCCAACCTTAACAAATCCTTTCACTTATCATAATATTATCTTAGCCCTTCCTTAGTTCCCCTAAATTCATTCTAGACAATCTGTCTACAATGTAATAGTTATCTTAATTACTATATCATCATCTCACATCGCCTTGTGTCGGGAATTGTGTCTTTCTGTTCTCCACCTTAGCAAACTTCTCTATTTAGTATAACCTTATCTTAGCCTACCCTTAATTACCTTAATCTTTTAACCATATGACCTGTTGATAATATAAAGGTTGTCTGGCCTAGAGTTACCCACATATAGAAGAGATTGTCACCCACCTAGTAACGTACGGGGGCTATATATTTTCATTACTCAGGATATTACACCCCGACAGTGGTTATACAGTCGAGGACAGTTACGTGCCTGACTATTCTTGTATAACCGGATATGTGAGAAGTAATCGCCAGTGCCATTGCCAAAACTTGCTAAATAACAATTGTCTTAAATTTCACATTTCCATTATCTCCATCCCTGATATGTATCAATGTTCCTGGTGACCTAAATTTATTACAATTAACCTGTGTCAATTACTAGCTTGCTTTAATTGCCCTTTACACTCACCTTGTTGCGACCGTTGTTGGTTATTTGCTGAGATTTTTAAATCTCACATTTGCTCTTTCCATTTTCAGGAAAAGGCTAGTGGAGTGATTGCATTATGCATGGGTAGGAGTACTCGAGGTTTCAGCACTGTGGTTTGCCACCACTTATATTTTCTTATTTACCTTTTATTTCGTTAGAAGTGGACCAGTCCCATGTTTCAAATATTTATTTCTGCTTCCGCTGGTTTTCAAATAAAATACTTTTAAAGTTTTAATTCCCTTACAATTCCTATGGATGCTTTTATTTATACTTATTTTGGTAATGACGTTCCGTAGTAGTATCTCATATTGGTATGTAAGGCGTTACACCAACATTTGCATAATGCCAATACTTCTGTTCCAACAAACTTGGTTTGTGCAGAAATTCCTTAGCAACAAGGGTGTATTTCAAATTGTGTTGGGGTGCCAGCACCTACTGAGAGTGATATTGCTGTCTCTAACCCTACTACTGCTATTGTGGTTCATCTGCCTAAGCTTGCTATTGGTGTAGTTCCTTCCTTGATAGTTGACGGTACTGTACTTGCTGCTGCCATAGATCCTACCGTGATAGCAGATGGCAATCAATTTGATTCCACTTCAGAGATTGCGGCAGACTCCACTGCAGTGTCTTCTAGTGCTGTTGAGCCTCATCCCGTGAAGACACAATTCAGAGATAATATCTGACAACCCAAGGGATACACTTATTGAACGGTATGTTACTGAAACAACCTCAAAAATTCAAATGGATTTTTGCTTTTCTTTGGATCTTTGCTTGAACCCTTAATCTCCACCTCCAGCTGTTGACCTTCCTTGAGAATTGTGCCGCCCCTCCCTGTTCTTCCTGCGCTGGCGCGATCGCGTGCGCTCGCTCGCTCCCATGTGCCCGCGCCCACTGCTCCAATCTTGCAGCGCCGCCCTTTCTCTCGCGTTCACACCCCAAGCCAACTCCTCCTGCCAGTGGCCCCACCCTCCAGTGCCTCCTCCTTCAATTGCCCAGCTGCTCCACCTCGCCTTGCGTGTCGAGCGGACGGAGACGCTTCCCGCCGTGCACCCAAGCCTTCTCTGCCGTCCATGCGTCCCCGCCCGTACCCGGTCTATCACTTCCTCGCCAAACCCTACAGGAGACGTACACCAACTCACCTACCAATGCACGCCCCTGGTGAAGCTTCCCCGCCTCCCTCCTCCACGCGCCGACGACACCCGCTCCACTCCACTGCTGCAACCGCCTCACCCGGGCTTTATAAACCAATCGCCGCCGCTGGTAGCGTCGCACTACTCTCAGAATACTCACAGAACCAACTGATTGAGTTCTCTCCTCCTCCAGCTCCGCCACCGCTCTCCCTAGTCCTGGTAAGCTCCCGAGCCAATTCCCCGCTCCGATCGATCAAAATCCGATTCCTCCTGGCCAGAGCACCACTGCAGCACCGCAAACACAAATCCAAAGTCAATTGTACACGAGCATGCCCCTACTGGCCCGGCACTGTGAACCTTTCTCTAGCCGCCGCCACCTCTCTGTGGACAGCCTGGCTAGGCTTTCCCCGAGCTAAACTTGTGCTTTCCCCATGAACTCCACCTCCCACAGATGGCGAAACCGAAACCCGTTTCATTTGAGCATTTCCAAAACTCCTCTGAGCCGCCGCTTCACCCGCCGCCTTCTCTCTCACCCGCGACCGCCACTTCAAACTCCCTCATCGATTTGAGCCCAAAAATGGAATCCCCGGACCCCCAGGAACCTCTTAGTACTGGTCATGGCTTCGTTGACCCTTTGCCAAGGCTGGATCGCAGGGAGGGGCGGAGCCCTGTTTTTCCCACAGTCGTGCCCGGCTGGAGGTTGAAGACGACCTCCCGGGGCGATGTGGCCGCATCCGAGCCGCCCGAGCGAAATCCAACAGTAGCCGAACCGGTTGAGCGCGAGTGAGCGTGAGCGGCAGCGAGCGCTCGCCCAAGCCACGTGGCCAAGATCCAGGGGCCAGTTGCACTGTGCTGCATTGTAGCAGTACTGTTCACCCGAGGGGAAAATTGCATAAATACCTCTATTTGACTCGTTTCAACACCCCGAATCCAATTCCGATGTCCATTACCCCAAATGCCACTTCTAAAAATTTAAACCCAAGCCATTTGAATATTTAGTTCATTTTATTTCTTTTTCATAGATTGTTATTTTATTTTCCCTAGCTTGATCAGAGGCAAGCATGGAATTGACTTTATTTTCTGTATGTTTTATGTTAGTTTCCGAGGAGTCCGAAGCAACTGTTCAAGGCCCTGAGCCAGCTCCAAAAATCTACAAGATTGTCGAAGTTGTTGATCCGCAATGCAAGTTACAATTTTTGAACATATTGATCCTATGAATTTCCATATTATTATTTACAGTATTTGCCTTACGGTTATTTATTCAATTTATTTGATTAAAATAAATGTTAGAATGACATGTTAAATTTAGTTATGTCGTACCATTGTAAAAAGCCATGTTTACTTTGAAGCCACATTCACCTGGACAGCTTTAGGTTTTATTATTTACAGTATAAATAACTATCATTTGTTCTCACATAAAATAACGAATCATCGGGTAGCCTGGTGATTCATCGGTAAAACCTTTTTAAAATGTTCTAGGGTAGGGCGGAAGCCGTGGAGTGCCCTGCAGTGGACGAGTCCTCGACCCTACCCTAGGGTGGAGGTTGCAGCAGACGAACGTCGATACAGTTATGTATCGATCACCGGTTGTGGTTGGCAGTCTCAGGGAAAAATGTAAGGACTAGACCCTTATGCTATGTATAGAGCACACTGAACGTTCAACCACAAGTATTGAACCATCAATCTTGATCCGGTAACTACTCAATTTAATTGGACCCCTTCAGGAGTTTGGAGAGGTGGTATGGATGTGTTAGCATCGTACTCACAACGGTAGGTGTTCACTAGCTTGGGCAGATGTGTTTCGCACTGGCCCGTGGATACCTAGTTTAGTGAAGGTGATAACCTATCGGGTAGGGTCTATATAGTAAATTGAGCAGCGAAAGCTTTTGTTTTCTCAATTTAGTCGCAAGCAAGTGGAGCGTGTATATTGCATGACATTAGAAATTGAGAACTCTTATGGATAAAGCTGAGCAACTCTACAGAGTGTATTATATTGGTATTCGAATACGCCGTGCTTCCGGTTAATGAAGCTGTGTAGTGTTGAAAGATCTTGGTGAGTTAAATTTTTTCTTGGGAATTGAGGTGCTCAAGCAAGGTGGTGATATTCTGCTCACTCAGTGGAAATACATAAGGGAGATGCTTCAGCGTGCAGGGATGCTAGACTATAAAACTTTATCAACTCCGATGTTAGTTTAAGAAAAAAAACACACCAAGTTGAGTAGTGTCGAACTTTCGAGTTAAGAGAAGACAAAATATCATAGCATCGCTGGAGGACTACAATATCTTACTCTTACAAGACCAGGCATCTCTTATTCGGTGAACAAAGCTTGCCAATTTTTTTCTTCACCCATGACACTACACTATACAGTAGTCAAACGGATACTTCGATATCTGAAGTTTACTATACATGAAGGGATTAAGATACAACGATCTCAATTAAGTGTCCTTGGTGCATTTTTAGATGCAGATTGGGTAGGGTATCCAGATAATTGTCGGTCCACAGGAGGATATGTTATATTTCTTGGCTGGAACTTAATTTCATGGAGTTCGGGAAAGCAAGCTATCATGTCTTGTTCAAGCATAGAAGCGGAGTACAAATCCTTGGCAAATGCAACAATAGAACTAATATGAGTGCAATCATTGCTTCAGGAGTTGGGAGTATTTCAGTCACGACCATTGGGTCTGTGGTGTGACAATTTGGCAGCAATTTATCTCTCATCAAATCATGTGTTTCATACTTGGATGAATCATATAGAAGTTGATTTTCACTATATTAGAGAGAGAGAGAGAGTTACACAAAACCCCTAAATATTAGATTTATTAGATCTCATGATCACACTGCAGACATCTTTACCAAGCCACTGGCCGTTCGGCAGTTTGCCGTGATATAGAGCAATCACAGTCTAGTTTAGCCTGGTCGAGATTGAGGAGGGCTGTTGAAATACCCAGATTATAAGTAAAATATTCTAGAGATAGAGTTCGTTGTATAGTTTAGATTCTATGTCTATGATTGTAAGCTAATCTGTAGAATCTCGGAACCCGTGTGATCAGCTTCTCTCTAACCCGAAGAATCCGCGACTGTTCTTAGCACGGCGTTCCAATCTGGCGGCCTCCCATGGCTTGGTTTAGGGGGTGATCGTTTTAGCGATGACTTCTGGCTTTTGGCTGAAATTTTATTGTAGCTAGCTTTTTCTTACTATAGCTGATTTGGCTTTTTAGGCATAATTAAATTTAAAAAAATATAAAAATAGAAAAAAAATATGTTAGCCCATCACGGACAATGCAAAGGAACACGGAAAAAAAATAAAAATGCAAAAAAGCTCAAAAATTCTAAAAAAATTCAAAAAGAGACGAATTACTGAATAGTGAAAAAAAAAGCTGAAACTAGAAGCTAAAACTGAAAAAAAAGCTGAAACAAGCGGGGTCTTATTCTCAAGCACGACCTAACAAACTCATCCTGAACAGTGATACATGGATATATGCTAGCTCTGTGAGAATCTATGCAACGCGATGCCGCAAAGAAACGTTCCTACAGAGGCACCCAATTCATTAATAATTCACCGTCGCAGTGGACGCACCTTTGTACGTGGAGTACACTGTAGTTCACAGGTACGCCCGGCCAAATTCTCACACGACAACACAGCGCCCACTACGCGCGCGGTGCCCCCACGATATCGACGACCTCACCAAGCATCCCAACAAGATAACTGATTTATTCTATACTACAGACCTATTTTTTTTAGCTGCGGCTGATGGTTTTTAACTACGACTGATGACTTTTTAGCTGTTTACGATAAAGATTACGAAAAGAGAGATACTCACTTGCGATTTTTGATGGTACAGGACAAGCCCTATAACTATTAATAATTTTTTATATAATTAAATTTAAAAAAAATAAAAATAAGTTAACCCATCATAGATAATACAAAAAATACAAGAAAAATAGAAAAAGATAAAATTAGAAAACTAGAAGTTAGAAGCTAACAGTGTAACGGAGAAACCGAAATGAGTAAGGCCCCGATCGAGCAAATGGCAGACGACGACGGTGATTTTAAAAATTTTCGTTTTTTTATTTTTTTTAAAAAAATTTACTTTTCATTTTTTTACATTTTTTTATATTTAATTATATCCAATAAACCAACTCAGCTAAGAAAAAAAGAAAAATAGAAAAAGATAAAATTAGAAAACTAGAAGTTAGAAGCTAACAGTGTAACGGAGAAACCGAAATGAGTAAGGCCCCGATCAGAACAGCGGCAGCGACGGGCGACGGGCGATTTTAAAAATTTTCGTTTTTTTATTTTTTTTAAAAAAATTTACTTTTCGTTTTTTTTCGGTTTTTTTACATTTTTTATATTTAATTATACCCAATAAACCAACTCAGCTACAGTGTTTTTTCAGTCAGCTACAGTGTTTTTTCATCAAAAGCTAAAAATCGTCGCTATTCCGATCACCCTCTAAGGCCAAAGCCGGACGGCTCCGGCTCATGCGCCGCCACCTGTCCATCTCCATGTCGCGCGGTGGCTTCGCTTTCCACGTGTCCCTCCTCGAGGCCATTTCCGGGCAAGTGTGGTCACCATATGCGTCCACGCACTGGCTGCAGATGAGTAGTTAGACGACTGTTTGTTAGCGTTAACGAGTGCCTATTGGGCGAGATCGATGCTGTTTTAACGTCTCGCGAGGAGGATATATGCCTTTGTATCTAACTCTCATGTCGTGTAGTATTTCCGTGGACCGAGCTGGCGTTGACAAGAGAGAGAGAGGATATATATAACGTGCCTGGTCTGGCCGACACCAAGGTGTGGCGTGCTCTCTTCTTTTACTTTATTACTCGTCTCCGTACAATCATTGACCGCAATTGGTGGACAGCCAAGGTCAAAACGGACAGTAATCGATCGGAGCCTGCCAAGTTCAAATTTTAAATTTAAATTTGACGATCGACACCGTTTGGGAGAGAACGGGTTCCCACCGGTAAATGGATTGGAACCAGTCCCAGCCAAGTTTGTTTGTTCCGTAACTGATTTTTGAACTCTCGTGGCAGCAACTATTACGTCTATGTTTTAGTGTGGTTTTTTTCTGCTGTAGTTGATAACTTATAGTTATAGTTGATGATTTTTTATCCTATCATGAGTATTTGTATGAACGTACCGAATACCGATAAATTATTTCAAAAAAACTGTTTTGAAAACAGTGAGCCATGTTCTCATTTTTTCCGGATCAATCGACAAATGCCACAGCAGACTCGCAGCTCTGGAAACAGTGAGCCATTTCTCTATGTTTCAAAAAAGAAGTGATCATTAGCAATTGCTAGCTAGTACACAACATTATTTGATGTGAATCTTTTTCTACTTTTTTTTTTGTTGCATACATACACTTGATGAATCTTATGTCACGGATCCAGCAGATAACTAAAGAGGCGAATAAAGAATCGAGCAATCCATCCATCGAATCCCAGAGCTAGCTAGCTAGCGGTAAAAAAAAGAAGAAAAGGAGATTAAAAAAGCTGTTTATTCCCTAGCTAATTCGCTTTGATCCGGAGAGTGACTTCGATCGACAGTACTGAAGAGTGAGATACCTCAGGCCAGGCACGCAGGGCGCCAACGCATGCCGTATGTGGATATATCTGACATCAAAGGTTTAATTGGTGGCTCGGCTAGCTTGGTGCTTGCACAGTCTGCATCACAGTTTCACCACTTCGGATTGCTCCGTTTTTATCTGCAAGCTGCGTAGACGGTCGGCACAAAACTGGCATTTCATGATATACGAACGTGGTGTTCTTTTATATTGTGGTTTATAACTTTTAAGTATGATTTATTAATTTAATAAATAATAATTACTAAAAAATCAAAATCAAAAATAAATTAAAAAGTAAAAAAAATAGGGCCACAGATAAGGAGCCTGTGTCTGTGTGTGTGTGTGGACTGGTTCATCTGTGTGAGTCAAAAATAATTTTTGATTATGGTGTATGATTTTTGAATTATTCGTGAAAGAGAGAATATAGGGTGACAGAAACTTATGTACGATTTTACTAGATATAAATAAAGTCACTATAATATGTACTACAAAATTTATAGATATAACCTTCAAAAAATACTTTATTTGAAAGTTAGTTATAGTAAAAATGTCAAAAAATAGTTTTTAGAAGCTAAAAACGTCTACTCTAGTTATTGGCCTGGGAAGAATATACCCTGTGACAAAATGATTAGGGGTGATTTCGGCAGAATACTTTTGCTGCTTGTGGACCGGAAATTGTAGGGAATTTGATTTTAACGGGATGCTATCGATCTAGTACGCTTAATTTTCATGCATGCATCCCAGCCACCAGATCTTTAAATAAAGGCACTATTTTTTTTACTTTTGATTTCATCAGAAGTCAAAGGACCAAATATCAAAACAAGTCAACTTATTAAAACGGATTCCAAAAGATTTTTCGAGTCTAAAATCATATGTGTTATTAAATCATATCGAAAAGCGTAACCAAATGACAACAGTTACAGCCAAAAAACATCAATCCTAACACAAAGGAATACCCCAAAGTTGGTGCTTTAATCATGTGGCTCATTTTCTTTCCACCGCTAGATGTTAGCTTCCAAGATCTCCTGGTATTAGAACAGTTGCTGCTTGTGGGTGGTAATTCAACACATTATTACCCATGTATTTCTACAGTCTCTCGGTAGTCCGGTCAAGAATCAAATACACTTATTGATATATATTGTGATCAGTTACATCTATATATCTACAAACAATAGGAGATATTTAAGATAATCCTTAAATTAGAAAATCTCACAATAATCCTTAAATAAGAAAAAAACTTAAAAAATCTCTAATTAATCAAGAGAAAATGAAAAGATTTACACTACTTATTTCGGTAGGGCCATGCCATAACGTTATGGGTTAATCATATATAAATAAGAAATTCTCTCATTAATTGAGAGAGAAAAAAGAGAAGAACTACACTATTTATTTTGATGAAGTCAAATTATAACGATGCAGATTAACCATATATAAATATTATAACTATTAAAATTATATAACAGAGACAATCATATTTTTGAAAGATAATAAAGTTATGTAACAAATACAATATGTTATAATACGTAGCCACACAAATGTACGAAAAATTCCGCTAGTTAATGCGAAACTTAGCTCACCTTTCGTTTATCTACGATGGCTGCGTATTTCGATTACAGTTCTTCTTACAGGCCGGAAAACACTCTTCTTTTGTCATGCCTATTGGGCCCAATTATTTTGCGCACGTTGATAACAAGAAGCAAGCACCATTGCGCTTCAAGATATTATGCAGGCATGCACCGCCGTGCATGCATGTCAATATATGAAATGATGCAGGCATCATCCATCCAAACGTACCTAAGAAACGAAATGGGCATCCATTTTATTCCAAAAGCCCTCGAGATATCAGTGCCCGAGGACTACTGATCGTGAGAGTTTGGCAACCATTCCATGGGCTAGCTAAGCTAAGCTAAGCTCTAGCCATATACCTTGAGTGATCCTTGGAACCACTGGGTGTTATCTAGCTAGTTAGAAGAATCCTGTGTGCCGGCTGAAATACGTTTATGGCCGGAAATCCTTTTTCTCGAAATTGTGCTTGTTCGATCTATAACGCCACCATTTTTAATATAGGATCGATGCATGTCTCTTTAGTTTTATCTGTCTTTTTTTTTTCCAATAACCGGCTGATGCCTTAGGTAGTGTTTAGAACGACGGTGATTTATAGCTTTTTTTATTGTAACCGAGTGATTTTTTTACTGTAGTTGAGTTGATTTATTTGATATAATTAAATTTTTAAAAAATAAAAATAGAAAAAACATGTTAATCCATCATGAACAATGCAAAGGAATACAGAAAAAAAATACAAAAATACAAAATACAAAAAAACAAAAATCTGTACAGTGAAAATAAAAGCCAAAGCCGAACGCCGAACGCTGGCTTTTCTTGCAGCCGAGCGGCCCCTTAAATTAAGGCACACCTGTCGTGTCGGTATGTTTTTTTAAAAGAAGAACTGGCCAGGAGCTCTGGATTAGGTTACAAAAGAAGGTAGGCACCAGAGTTCGACATCAACCAGTACGTACAATTTCGAAACATACAGATCCAGAACATACGGCTCCGGTCCGTACACACGCCGGTCAATTTTCGATCTGGCACTGGTATTATTGGCGGGCCGGGCCACGAGGGCTCTCGGCCGTCGAACGTGCACCGGCACCACCACCATCACCGCCACCACCACCATATCGTAGTCCATGAACAGATGAACATCAGCTTCAGCTAGCCTGTGTGGTTTGACCTCCCTCGTACGTCGGTTTGAAAGAGCTAGCTAGCCCTCTTTTTCCTACGCGTATTGGCCGGTGCTTGGATTTGTGAGCATCTCGCCCAGCCCAGTGTGCACCATTGGCAAGCAGTGCGAAACTGGAAAGAAGAACATTTCCTTGCACATGTGATGCAACCATAGTCGCTGATAAGATACCAACCATTAGGCGCCATTGTTGGCAATGTCGAAATGCATGCGGAGAAAAAAATACACCTAGGGTCCGTTAGTATTAGCTTTTGTTAATGGTTTTTGGTTTTATCTTATGAATGGTAACAGTTTATAGAGAGCTGTACGGAGATAGAGACATTTACGTGTGATTTTGATTGATATAAACAAATATATTATAGTATATACTATAATAGACTAGTAGAAAAGCTCAAAAGAAGAGGTGCCTTAACTCCTTAATTATTAGCGGATCCAATGCTTTTGAAAGGATTCTTCAACCAGCATCACGCGATTAATTTGTGAATCGCGCCAAAGGTCTTTAGGAGGTGTTCAAAATGGCGTTAGCTTATGATTTTTTTATTGTAGATGGCTTATTTTGTACTGTACATGAGTTGACTTTTTTTAGCATAATTAAATTTAAAAATAATTTAAAAATAAAAATATATTGATCTATCACAGACAATACAAATAAATAAAAAAATAAAAAAACAAAATAGTAAAAACAAAAAATTAAACAGTAAAAAAAAAAGCCGAACGCTACCGCGGTAGCGTCCCCTAAGCAAAACTACATGTCTAATTAATTAATTCCCATGGCCGCTCAGGTTCATCTCCATTCGGTAAGTGAAAGAAAACCGAAGTAGGACGACCGTGAGCAAAGCGAGCCTAGTCTCCTAGGTAGTGGTTCCTGATAAGCACTGCTCTTTTTACGTCTATATAAATCAACATCCATATTTTCCTACTTTATACACTGTGCTATTGGACCAAGCACGGTTGTGCTATCAGGTACCACTACCAGAAATTCAACTCTATCCGGACAACTACACCTTTATCACGGTCCCCTAAAAGTCCATTCGGGAAAAAAAAATATGCACCTAACATTGGCTGCAATTTAAAAAAAATTGATAGGCAGGAGGAATGTCGGACCCTGGGTTAGCAAATTCAGATCTTCTGTGATTCTATCGTACTATTATCTAGATCAGTAGATAGAAACTCATAGATACATTATTGTATATCAAAAGCATATTATGCGAAAACTTAGTTAATACATTAATAATTTACTCATGGGCTGATCAGGCCGAAACCAATAACATGTGGCAGCGAAAACTTCACACAGGTGAGACTCTTAGAACTTACCCATAGGCAGCTAGCTGAGGTTCGCAACCTAGTTCTTCGTCTCATCGGCTTCCAGCTCTGACGACTCCTTCAACGCACAGCAGGATTTGTTATTCTTGCCTTACTAACTGAATGATGGCAATTAAGCAAGAATGAGTACAATGGTAGTCAGCAAGCCACCTCACAGGATGCAATCATAATACATGTAAAGCTGTAAAAGGAAGGCTTGATGTTCTTTTAGTTGCTAAAAGCACTGTTTTGAAAATACAATAAGTAGGAAAACTCTTAAAATTTAGCAGTTTTAACTCGAAACAGATTTTCTAAAGTTGGTATAATAATGCAATATTAATTGAAGCGCGGGTTACATCTACCTTTTACAGTGTATGGTTACCTTCACCATATGTTAGTTTTCACCACTGGAGTGCAGTTCTCTTCAGGAAAAATCAAAGTCAGGTTCACCTTCGCCAGACTAGTTTTGATCCCATTCGCAAAGGTTTTTGAAAATAGAACTAACTCAAGAAAGTTCCCATGTTCGCCCTTGACCATGGGAATGGCTGTTCAAATAGTTTATACTCTGCAGTGACTGTATATCTTTACCCACAAGAGATAATCAACCCGATGGGCTTACACAATTCCTTCGTCATGCAGATCGAGAGATTGTCATGAGGCCTTTACAATACCTCGCCCCCTAGCATCTCACCCATATGGGCTGCTCCCACACATAGTGGCTCTCATAAGTTGTGCGGAATGTTCCACCATAGTCTAGCGCAGTTGAACTCCATTTTCCACAACGCTAGTCCTATGGCAGTTCCATTTCTTTTTATTGATTTATATTTATCAAGTAAGTTCCGTAAGTCAGGATAGACATATGGATAGATATGAAAGATTGCCCGATGGCACTAGGTATTATTTGTCGAGTGTTGAACTGAGTGGTCTCGAGGGTACAGTTTCGCATGCAATGGGTACATTTTAGTAGGTTAAATCTTGATATTTCTTGATGAGGTATTATCTGAGATTGCAACTGCCAAATAATTGAACCACTAATTCAAGATCTTAATTAAAGTATGGGGTTGGTCATGTAACCAATTATTATAGGAGTAAGGTTGATTGTTTATTGGAAAGGTGTGTTATGACTTAACAGGATCCTTTCAATAAAGTTATACTTTTCATTGTTAATGTTTCTCTATCATTATTGGTGAATTTAAATTCAGTGATGATGATTGGATGATTCCTAATTAAGCAAGATTGCATTTTTGTAGGATTCTTTAACTAAGGATTTTATTTGCTCATGTAGTGTTATTTTATGTATTCTTTTGTAAGATATGGGCTTAAAACAAATATTAGTGGCTTACAATTATTTCTGAGAACCATTTGATTAGTGATAGGATCTGAGATAAGAATCATTGATGCCCAGAAAGTTTTAATCAATTACAAGGTGATCCTTGACTTAATTCTTAGCATTTTACAGATAAACTTTGGAGACTTCACTTTAAATGATTTACCATAATTTATTTTAAGCACTATTTAAAAGAGGGGCCTCATGATTTTAGAGATGAGCAATTAATTATTTCTATTGTAGTTAACTTGCCATTTTCTCACTTGACTTGAACTCAAGATTAAATGTGCATATATATTTCAGTAAGCTTTATAATTAATCTTCTAGCCATGATATTATTTTTATTAAGTTATGGTAATTATTAGTATTCCACAAAAATTGCTTTTAAGTGGGAAAACAATTATTAGCGTAATCTTGCTTTATTAATCTTATGAAAGGATTAATTTAATAATCTTTATTGGTATGCATTTAATTAAAGTTACATTTTTTAAATTGCAAGAGCCTTCATTACAATTTTACAATTAAATTCTTATTACCACTATTTCATATTTTATCATATTGAATAATTCTTAAGTATGAAATTTGAAATTTTGTAATGCATTTGAAGGAATATAAGAGATATGCAAGCATTGGCTAGACTCTTAACTAGTTGGGCCCACCTGCCATATAAAGAAAGAGGAAGAGCAAGGCAGAAGAAAGAAACAGAGAAGGGAGAGCATTCGACTGGAGAAAGGCCGAAATAGGGGAGGACAGGGCGCAAGGCCAGGCGACGATCGCTGGCGAGGGGTGGCCAGGGAGTCAACGACGACGAACAAAATGGTACCCCAGGAGGCCAAGGGAGCTAGTGGCGGTAGTGGCATGGCTCTAGGCGGAGCAGAGGTAGGTCGAGGGTGGCTCTTGATGATTGGAAAGAGGAGGCCATAGGGGCGACGGTGGCCAGTGGGGGAGAAGAAGAAAAGGAGGTGAGCACAAGCAGGAGTAGGTGGATAGGAAATCACTGGGTTGTTGGTATGGTTGGAGGGGAGCCAAGGGGACCTGGCTACGTGTACGGGGGGCGGTGGCATGGTTTGGTCATCGCGGAGGGGGAGTTCGGTCAGCGGAGGGCATCGCTCGGTGGGTGTAAAAGCCTCAGGGCACCAAGGGGATGCTCCCATAGGAGTGAATCAGACTGAGGAGTGCCGAGGGGGAAACAATGGTGCTGGGGACGGGGTCAACCGGGCTTGGAGTAGAACGGCTGTCGTGGCAAGCTCAGCATGAGGATTTCCAATTTGTCGAGGGAGTGAGCTCTTAGGTGTGTGGGGCACACTGTGACGCGAGCGGATTTTGAAGGCGTTCACAGAGGTGGTCGGGACTATGAGGGGTGGTGGCGGCCGGTGCCCAGGGGCAAGGGTGGCCCAACTCAAGGACGAAGAAAAGGGGGCGAGGAGAGGCACTGGGAGCTCAGGCCTTCTTATAGGTGAGGAAGGGGAGAGGGTTGTTGGTGCCTTGAAGACGGGCACGGCGCAAGGTAGGCAGTGTTGGCCAGTGCGCAGTGTAGGCCTAGTGACGCAATGCGGCATTGACGCTAGAGCCAGGACATGCAGGCGTAGGCCGGTTGTAGGGTGGAGCTAGCGCGGAGTCAATGAGGGAGGCATCAATGCTAGTGGGTCATGACACGACAGAGGGGGAAACTGGGGGTGGCCTCGGCGCTGCGGGAGTGCGGCGATGCCACGGAGGAGACATAGGAGGTAGGGGCAAAGCTAGGTGAGGGGAGGTGCACACTTGGCACAGGTGGTTTGGCGAAACTATGGGTGGAGCTGGCCTAAGGCGGCATGGTGTGCGTGGGGCTGGGCCCTCTGCTCGGCGAGCACCAGGGGGCAGAGTAGAGGAAGGAAAAGGGATGAGAGGTGCCGGGTGGCCCAAGGCCAAGGGAGGAAAGACAGAAGGGGAGAGAGCAAGAGTTCAGGAGGAGAAATGGGCTGGATGCCCAAAGATTTTTGAAGAGCACCGAATTTTAAGCTTTAGACTTATATTTGTAATTAAGTTTTGAATTTTAAACTTAACTCAAAATTTTAGATTCAAGATTGAATTTCGAGATTGTCCCATTCCAAGATGTAACTTTTGAATTTCAGAATTTTGAAATTTTGGTTATAAAGATTAGATGGAAAGTTTTTAATAGCATTTTTGCTTTCAATTTTTGTTTTGATCAAGATTTTGATTTGAAAATTTTAATTCAAGATTTTGGCTCAAATTAATTTTCCAGATAGTTGGCTCTTTATCTAGATTCGGTCCTAATTAGTTAAATTATTTAGCATCAAACCAAACAAGAACTTTAAATGAACTCTAAAAATTTCTAAATAACACTGGAAATTGATAGAAGATTTTACATTTTTGCAAATACAATATCCCCATAATTTTGGGATGTTACGAGGAACTAGATATCAAGTTAATAAAAAAGAATAGACACAAAAATCTAAACCGAAGAGGACTTGAACCTCCCAACATCATAACTGAGCTAGGGTTAGTTTCTAAAATTGGTTGGAATTTTAGTATTAATTGTTTTTCTACCACAAATACTTGACCCCTCCCCGGCCCTACTTTAATTTCCATTGAGCCACACCACCACGCGCGCACGAGCTCGAGCTCATATTAACAAGGATTAAATAATCTATAATTAATATTCTACCATCAATTATGGATGTTATAATCATTTCAGCTAGAGTCCTCTAAGTATACCTCTGGTCAGAGGGTAAGTGTAGTCTATCAGTACCTAGTCCCAACTAAACTAGCATGTGGGTCATTCCCAAGTGGTCATTAAGCCTTTAATGCCTTACTCTGCATAGTTGAATGGGTATAGCATGTGCAGTTATGCCTCTTCCATAATATCATATTTTCTCCCATGACACCGACAAGAACTGCATGATAGTTTATATGAAAAGAATGTCTCTCTGACAACAACCCTCGATAGTTCTTACATAGTGGGTATCTCATTGACAGCAACCGATAGTATGTCACTACTACAAAAGAGACTATGCTGGATAGCTAAAGGAATACGCGTAGGCTACGGAAGCAGAAAACAAAACTTTTCTACCGCGCACCCAAGAACATCATGCTAAGGAAGGATCATGGATCGTTACCACTTAGACGCGCAGCGCAGCGGAAGAAGATTTGGAAATCAATCCAATCACGCGCGTCGAGGTAGTAGTGGAAGTAGCCGATCGTCCTGAACAGATTGTCTCCTCCACGCACGCCGATCAACACTGCAACGAGCAGTGCCTCCACCGGTATCCACACGTCCGGGGCTGGGACGCCGATCGCGAGTGTACTAGCACTCGTGAGCAGCTAGGGTTTGGCTCGGGAGGTGGCGGCTAGGGTTTTGCTAGATTTTAACAGGGACAAATCCCCTCTGCCCCTCGCCTCCATATATATAGACCTCCTCACGTGGGCCTCGTGGACCGAGGCCCAATAGGAGTCTATTCGGATCTCTATCCGAATTGAGCCCATATCCGAATCATATTCGAATTAGTGTTCCAACCCGTTAAGCGTGCGACCACAGCAGGTTCACGTATACTTGGTCGTGACCGAAACGCCTTCCGGTCACCATGTTAATAGCGACCTCTAGTAAGACATATTAACCCCAAAGTATATGTAAAGATCATATCGGCTGAACCTGTAATGTTCTCTCATGTACGAATCCCTTTGCCTCACGATATAGATTGAGCTCAAGGCGAGACCTGTGTCATCCTCTTAATAGCTCAATCACTCTCTCGATTCCGTGATGGATTATAAACTCGTGATTGACTCATCAATCACCTTGGTATGGCCATGCACTTTCATAATCCATTACATCGAGGGCCAGAGATATCTCTCCCATAAGGAGGGCAAATTCTATCTTGATCATTCACATCCCACTACATGTTTCATGGTAAACCCGAAGACTACTTTTATGACTACCCGATTCACGGAGTAGTGTTTAGTAGTCCCAAAATAAGCTACTACTCATGTTGGGAACCATGATGATCTCAAGTCTAAGGATTCTACATAAACACTACTTGAGACCAGCTGATGACACATGGAATCTCTGCGGTGTCTCATGGCAGTCTATCAACATATGTTCACTAACACATGTCCATATTATTGATTTGGTATCACCATACCATGATCCATGAGACATGATCATCAATCAATATATATGCTGATCTTTGTCTTTGAATCATATTTGTTCCTCATATGATATACGATCAGGGATCATTTAGAAATAGCAACATCTTAGTATTTAAGAGTCTCATGAATAAGTCACATACTCATTGATCAATAATGATGATGTCTATTCCAAGGAACAAAGTAATGTATCATAAACATAGTATGTGATATATACAACATCTCCATGTTGCCTCTAGGGCATATCACTAACAATAGCTACTTCCCAGACAGTTCATACAGAACTGTCTGTGCTGTAATTATCACAGACGATTCATACGAATAACCGTTTGTGATTTTTCACAAATGGTTATTTATACGAAATATCTGTAATAATGAAAGCCATCATAAACAGTTCCTATTAATAACTGTCAGTGATAATTTACAGACGGATATTTATACAAACCGTCTGTGATAATGGCAGACATCACAAATGGTTCGTACAAATAACCGTCTGTGATAGTTTAGAGACAGTTATTAATATAAACCGTCTGTGATAGTTTCATATCATAGACGGTTTCTGGTTGGAACCGTCTGATATACGCATTATATATCTAGCATGGCCTCGACAGATCTATTTTCATTGCGCTGCTTTGAAGGAGGCGGCCGGCTTTGGGGAGTTTGGTGAATATATACGCTTGTAGATTGATTTCTTCTTGACAATTAGAGGTTAGTATTTGCTTCTAATAACTTATATGCCTTGTAAGTAATAGAGAGAGATGATAGCTAGGTTTTTATATCTAGCTACGTACCTAGCTAGGTCTACAGAGAGATGACAGTTTGCTCCAATTTAAGAACGAGTTAGTACTCCCAATTTACTTCAATATATTCTTACTTGATATATATATATATATATATATATATATATATATATATATATATATATATTTATTGCTTCATGAATATGGATAATTTATTATAAGGTGAATGATAATTATGTGTGTAACTGGCTAGGCTAGTTAGCTATAGTAGCATTAATAATCCAATTTGACACTAGCTAATTTGTTATATGTATAGCGTAGATGGACCAAAACTGGATGTACATTGAGAACCGTTTAAATGAGGTGTACATTAATGGCGTGTCGACTTTTAGAAGAGTAGCCGAGCAGAATATGTTGAAGAAGAGAATAAAATATATGTACTATCAATGCATTGATTGCGATAATCTGAAAATGTTTACCAACTCAGCGTAGATTGAACCTCACTTGATTCCAAAGGGTTTCAAAAAGGGGTATACATATTAGACCAGTCACGGTGAAGAGAAGATTATATAGAAATGCAGTTATAACATTATCGAGGGAGACAATGATATGCCTGTTGTGGACTGTATTTTCCATGAGGATAGATCGCAGGTTGCTAATCTGGATCAGATGCTACACGATGCAGACAGAAATTATAGTGAGAGTTTGGTAAATTCGAGGGTTTGATGGAGGATTCAGAGAAACCTTTATTTCCGAGCTGCAAGCCATATACACAAGGTTGTCATTCGTTCTTGAACTGTTAAAATTGAAGTCAAGTGGTCCAACAAGAGTTTCAAGGCATTGTTGCGTCTCCCAACAAACATCCTTTAGAGGGAAATGTGTTCCTGAGAACCACCTACTAAGCCAAGAAGTTTCTTTGTCCAATGGGAATGGAAGTAGAAAGAATACAATCATATCTGAATGATTTTATTCTCTACCGTAAAGAGTATGTAAGCTAACATATTTGTCCGGTGTGCAAAGCATCCCGAGACAAGTGTAAAAATGACTCCGATGACGAGGAGAGCATCGAGGTGAAGCAAAGACCTCCTGCACGACTCAGGCTACTTCATCATGACCTTTGAAGACTTAATCCTACTATTCAACCTAGACGAACTCGATGCCTCACTTCTACGATGTTGGACACTGTAAGTGTACTGTACAATCATGTTCTACATTCACGTAATACCGATAAATGTCATAACTCATTACATATGTATAAATCTATGATCTAATAAGTCCGGCGACAGCGAGAACCAGTGGGTTTTCTCAACCCACACTTGGTCTCTGAGCAATCCATAACACTAATGCATACTTCGTCCAAGATTACATAACGAGGGGATTATTTGCTCATAGTGACAAGGAGTACATCATGATACCCTTCAACTATAGATAAGTACTTCACTAGTTGACATGCAACTTTCATTTGTACATTATACGCAACATGAACTTAGGATTAATTACTACGACAACATACAAGACTAGGTCTCACTAGATTCTGATTGTGATTGTACTAAAGTGGAGCAAGATAATATATCTTGATTCCTTACTTATGAGCAAACACGACTTCATCTGTGTGTAATAAGCAATTGACAGGTAAACTTATTTTCTCCATACATAACTCTATTGTGTTATTTCCTTCATTTGTCATGGCTGAGGCTAACTTTTTGAAATCGCGTAGATCGTTTAGCGCTTACGTTGCGACACAAGGAATTCAATGCCACACTGCGACACAAGACATGATTTCTGGTACTCGCTACAACACAATAACCCTATATCACACTTCATTATAATATCTCTACAACTGACAATACCGATGCATATAATTCTATTTCTGCAGTGCCACCAGCAGCTACAAGGTAAGGTATGTGGATACTACGTTTATGGCCATATGGAGGAAATCATGGACACTAAAACGAATAATCTAGAGGTTTGTCAGCCTATCAATAATTATTTTATGATTATCAATTTATTTATATATATATGTTAATAGCTTAACACTACTAGCGACAGTGTGTGGAATTCGATGAATTTGTAATCAATCTTGACAAATTCGTCGAAATTTGAGGAAAGCTCTCCCAATTCTTGATAGCGGATGTCATAAACAACACTGGAGAGTACCACCCCGGCGATGATAATTAAATGTTGAAACATTGGATACAGTTGTAATCACTCAATTGGGTTTAATCAAACAATTCATTCAAACGATTGTAATGTATTATATATTTGATCTGCTTGTGTTGTTTACTTCATTTGTGAGATCTATGTGATGACTGTTTTGTGCTATATATTTGTGAAATCTTCTATTTACTTCAAAGAGCATAAGCATTTCCTGAGGCTAACTGAAAAACATAAAATAATATAAATTTTAAATAGCTATCACAGACGGTTTGGAACACCAAATCATTTATGATGTATATATATCACAGATGATTTTTAAAATAAATCGTATGTGATATTTCTGTAGTCACAGATAGGTTTTAAAAAACCGTCTGTGATACCGACATATCATAACGGTTGTATGAAAAAACTATTTATATTTTTATCTATCACAGACGGTTCGGGAGCCGTTTGTGATAACCACCTATTATCACTGACACATGAATTCAAACAGTTTGGAAACCGTATGTGATAACCCTTTCTGTAGTAGTGTGTCTGGACTCCATAAATCAACTAGGTGTCTCTCGACCGAGTCTTGGAAGCAAGAAGATGTCTCTTGGCGAACGACAACTACAACACCTTTAGAAGTTATTTAAGGCTAGGCCAGAGGCGACAATCATAAAGACAAGAAGTAGAATCCGATTTTATACTCTTTGTAATCAAAGCTCCTAGAGCACCCTTATAAACATCCCTATAGCAATAAGAAAACCCTTGTCTCATCCTTCTAATTAAGTGATATTTCTCTTCATTATATTTTTAAGATCGACTTCTAAATCCTCGACACGTATATACTGATGGCATCATCCAGTATAGATACTGATGGTTTGTACATGCTAGTTTAACTAAATCATTCGTAGTAATAGTGGCTGCCCTGCTAGTGCGAGCAGTCGAACTCGGGTGAATAGTTAATTAGAAGTAACATGTCAGCACCAGAGGAATGGAAATGGAAAGGAAGGTGTCAAATTAATATCATTGTGTGGTCAAGGGCACATAGAATATAATTAACAATGGGGAGGTGAAAGTGATATGTCAAACTCTGCCAGATATATATATTTGGGCCGGTGGTTGCATGCATGCTCACCTATATAATGACTTTCTCCAATTAGGTGAAAGCTTGGTGGTTAATTAATAATTACTCCTGCCTAATTGGTTGATTAAATAATTACCCTAGTGTGCTTGTGATCAACACGGTGTCATTTGCTGCAGAGAAAAGAGCACACTTTGCCTTTGAGCTTTTGTATTGGTTATATATTTCCCCATGGAATCTGCTTGGGATTGAAGGGATAAGAAAATGACATCACTGAACATGTCAGTTACCTTAATGATATAGTGTCAAGGTTTATTTTTTACTAATGATTTCCATGATTTTAACTTTTCCCACCTCACTTTTAAGTGTCCTGTGATGCCCAAACGTCAGGAGCGGACCCAGAACGATCATAATCCTTATATCAAAGATGGGGGACTTCCCATCCTCCCACCTATGCCATGTGGTATATTTCCAAAAAAGCCCCCCCCCCCCCCCCGGTGTTTTCGTAATTATGTACATACTCTCGGTTCTTACGAAAAGGCTTTCGGTTTTTTTATGAAAAAGCTCATCCGCTTTTCTTTTACTAGATAACGCCCCGCGGTTTCAAGTAATTACGTACAGGCTCTTGGTTTTTTTGAATAAGCTCTCGGTTTTTTGCGAAAAGCCCCTCCGCTCTTCTTTTACTGCAAATTTTTATCTCTTTTATTTCGGTCCACACAGTAACTAACGTGGCGTGGCGCCGCATTTACGTTGCTAGTTGGCTGATGCACCGTCCTTTGCAAGAGTGGGATAGATATATTATTTTTGTGAACAATACGTGGTTCGTGATGATAGCACACACCCTGAGGCAGAGAGAAACATGGATGCTCAATCATCAAATGCCGAGATGAACAGGAGCTGGTATCTCACATATATAGTAGCTAAGTTAATTATTTACCGATTACTATGGGTTTTTGTGATATATGGGAATATATGCAGATCAGATTTTGCACTCACGTGAGGGTCACAACTTTCGGACTACACAATTACACTTGAAAGCTGGGACCGATGTAGGAGAAATAATAACTGGGGGTCATAATAGTTATAATCTAACAATTAATGATAATTAATCTCTTCGATCACAAAAGAAAGCCGATTTTGACTTTTTGAAATCAACAAAATACCACTTTGATCACTAAATTTTTGTTGTTATATTTTTCAAAAAAGTTAGTAAAGTGTAATATTAGGAAAATACTTTTTCCAAGACAAATTAACTCATACTATTTTTATATCTAAACTACATATTTTAGATAATACACCATTACAGAAAAAGATTATTATATACAGTTCAAAAATATCATCACAAACGGTTTTGTGAGCCGTCTAACTTTATAGCTCAGTAATAATATAAGGTCATCACAGACGGCTTTCGAATCGTCTGTGATGCAACTATCATAAACGGTTTCAACTACAAACCATCTGTGATATTCATTTCTATTCCTAAATCTATTTCTCTTTGTTGGCTAGTCTCAAGAAATGTTAGTCATGCCCTCTAAAATATACAACCAATTCACATTGATTCATTTCAGAAATAAGGACATCCATTTCACAAATCAATTAACTGAAATAAAATAAATTATTATTTAACAAATACACATATGTATAATTAAGGTTACTCTTCTCCCAATCAAATTCATTCTACATTGTGGAACTCGTCATCTGATTTCTATTCATTTCTGTTCCAACGCAGTTGTGTAATGATGGACACAACCTGTTAGTAGAAATATCAATGTCATGCATACAGATTAACTAGATAAGTATAAAATAATTATTGTAAGTTTGATAAACCTAAGGATTATTGGTCTTCGAGGAATCGATGAGTAGCTGCATGTAGCGACAAATATAGAATCTACAAGTGTTGCTTGGCAGCTGCTGGTGGCACTATAAAAATAGAATTTGTTAATTCGAGAAGCATTACTATGAAGTGTTATATATAGGATTAATGTGTACTAGCGAATACCGAAAAATCTAGATCGTGTTGTAGAGCGTTGATCACTCTCTTGGATTTTCGTACCTCTGCAACATACATGGCAAATGACCTACATGATTCCAAAAAGTTAGCATTAGTCATTGGGTAGGAAGAAAAGACTACAATAAAGTTATCTATGGAGGAAATGTGTTTACTTATCTATTAATCGTTGGACAACATAAGGTTGGTTTTGTCCTTCTTTTGGGAATCAAAGTATATTACCCTGTTCCATTTTGGTATAATTATAATTAGAATCAAGTGGAACCTATACAGGTATGTCATCATGATCATTAAACCTAATTTCGTGTTGCTTATAAAGTACAAATCAACAAGTATAGTCACCAGTGCAACACTTACCTCTTGTTGTAGGGTATAAGTATAAATTCCTTATTATGATGAGCCACCAATACCGTTACAATATAATTCTCAATGAAGGATGCATCCTCCTTGATGGTATCTATGGCGACCAAGCGTGAGTCGAGGAAATCAATCGGTGATTTTGATAATCTGATTTTAGTCACCATGTATATATATACACATAAAAGCAATGAGTTATCTGACATTTATCAGTATTACATGAATGTAGACCATGATTGTACACATTTACAATGTCCAGCATCGAACAAGTGAGGCATCGATGGGGTTGACTGTGAAGAGATCGAATAAGTCCTTGAATGTTACCGTGAAGACACAGTCATGAACGTCGCGTTGAAAATGATACGGCCTAAACTTGATGGTGAAACCGGAGCACTTTTTTCCCTCTGGCTTGTTAAACTGTTCCATGTACCATATATGTAATTTCTAGCAACCCAATCCTAGGGTTAGGAGACGCTCTTTTGGGACGACTATCGGCTCGCCTAGCATGAATTTTTACGCCAATGGTAAGTAGAGGATATCATCATCAGTCTTCTTTGATTTGCCCTTCTCGCCTCAACTGTAGGTCGACTTCATAGTAGTCGACCGTAAAGGCTGCTCCGATGCAGATAGCCCCTGTGGTTTTAGCATCAGCGCAAGTAGCTCAGGTGGAAATAGCACCCATGGTCTTGGCACTGGTGCAGATAGCTCTGATACAGATAGCCCCTGTGGATTTGACACTGGTGCAGATAACTCTAGTGCGGATAGCCCTTTTAACATAAAGAACTACATGGCGTTTCTTATTTACCTGGTCAGTTACATAGAAAACTTGAACATATTAGTTAGTAAGTACGAATGGTTCATCTTTGTATCCGACACATTTGAGGTTTACAGTAGTGATACTGTACTTGTCAACATTTACCTGTGGGATCTGGACCCAACGACACCGAAATAAGGGAATCTTGAAAAGCATGTAGTTAACTCCCAAATCTCATCTATGAACTCATAGTACGAGTTTCTCAACCCATCGGTACTGGATACATATATGCAGACACCGATGTCCTAGTTAGTGCTCTTTACATCCTAAGTCTGTGTATAGAATGTGTACCCATTTATATCATATCCTTGCCATATCACAACTATAAATTTTGGCCCTTTTGTCAACCATATCAGTATCTCATTTAACAAGCTCCTAGCGACTCGCTCCTTCAACCATTGGTTGAAGCAACTGTTGTATTATCTTGTGATTCAAACATCTGACCACTTTAGATTCTGTTGCTGAAAGACGTCCTTGTGCTGATCGATATACGAGAACACTTCGGTCATGTGTTGCAAGACCGTGAAATAGGCTTGAGCATATGCATCCATATCTGAAGTGATTACTTTTCTTCTGATGGTCCGATACACTTGAGCCTCCCCTCATGGCGAAATTGAGGCATACCTATCGGTTTAACCTAAGCCATATAATCAACAAAAAACTTAATAAGCTCTTCAGTTGCATAACCTTCAACGATCCTACCCTCCGATCAAGATCGATTTCACATATGGAACTTGAGAATTCTCATAAACCTCTCGAACAGGTACATGCTACATAGGAATATAGGCCTGCACATTTTTATCTTCTACACAATCTGAACAATGAGATGGACCATAATATCAAAAAACGATGGAGAAAAATATATCTCAAGATGAGATAGAGTCATCACTATCTCGTCCTATAGAGTATCTAGTCCTTGGGATCGATGACCTTCTGAGTAATTGTGTTAAATAAATATCATATTCTCATGATTGTCTCTCAAATCTTGATCGGTAAAATATTTTTAATTACAATAGGGAACATCTATATCATCAGGATATGAGAAATGAGACTTCATGTCAATTAATTTCAAATATTCCATCGAAGCAAGTTTTTCATGTTGCTGGAGTAACCAGACAGAGCTTTAACACCATGCAAGCACTAGTATAGTTTAGTTCTCTCGATCTTGGACAGAGTGTAACAAGCAGGGGGAGATACGTTCATCCTTTATCGGTCTTTGTCGGTGCTAACTCAAACCTGATGTCTATATCAACCAAGTTAAAACCATGCGTTGACACCACCCTTTGTTTTATTACGAATGTTCAGTAAGAGATCAATCAAACAGTCACATAACTTCTTCTCTACGTGCATGACGTTGATGTAGTGCCAAACTTTTAGATGCTCCCAATATGGTAAATCCTAAAATAATGATCTCTTCTTTCAGATATTCTTCTCATGGGTCCTTGATTTATGATCCTTTTCGAGGACAACATCTAGATACTTAACCGTATTATAGTTCTCTTTTCTGCCTAAATACCTTAGAGCTGAACTGCCATCCTTCTCTCTGTCGAATTGTTTCTTCATCTTGCGGTATAGGTGAACCCTCCGAAAGAACCTGTGTTAACTCATGACGTTGATGTAGTCATGTACACTCTTGGTATCATCTAAGCAGTGAGTACATGCTTTGACCCCTTTGGTACTCTGGCCTGACAAGTTAATAAAGGTAGGATAATTATTTATGGTGCAGAACAACAAGGAGCGTAAAATAAAATTCTCTTAGTTGTACGCATCCCATACCTGTACCCCTTCGGTCCACAGTACTTTTAGATCTTCTACTAACAGTGCTAGGTACACATCAATATCATTCTTAGGTTGTTTCATCTCTTGGATAAGTAGTGACAACAAAATATACTTTCGCTTCATACACAACCAAGGAGCAAGGTTGTAGATGAGAGAGTCATGGATCAAGTGCTATGTCAGCTGCTCATATTACCGAAAAGATTTATTCCGTCTATACTCAATTCAAATATTATATTCCTCAGTTCTGCACTGAAATCTGCAAACCTCCTATCGATATTTCTCTAGTGGGCGGAATCAGTAAGGTATCTTCGCATTCTATCCTTCTTCTGCCTCTCCGAGAGCCAATCAGCAGTTTTGCCTCCTTGGATTCGAAAAAAACCGCTTCAAATTATAGGAATATACAACGCCACCTTAATAGGAGGTCCTTTCGTCACCTCTATTCCCTCCTCGTCGTCTGATTGATTCTTACGCTTATATCGAGATGCGTTGCACATCGGACATATATGTATGTTTGCATACTCTTGTTGGATCGACCGTTACTTGTCTTTAATTTTAGCACTTTAAGGACAACTAAGAACCCCGTGTACTTTGACTTGCAGCATGTGAACAAAAGTTTCTCTGAGTCCTTCATCAAACCCCGAAATTTAACACACTCTCTCATCATAGTTCCCTTCTGCATCGCGAAGCATCTGATCCAGATGCTCATCGTGCAGCCTATCCAAATTGACATCACCGATAATATCATTATTATTACATTCCTATGTAATCTGCTTTTCACCATGACTAGTTCAATGCACATACCCGTTTTTTAAACCCCTTCAAATCAAGTACGCTTTAATTTGCGTTTGGTTCTTAAATATCTTTATATTCTCGAAGTCAATGCATGTACAATACATATATTCCACACCTTATTCAATATATCCTCCTCGACAGCTCTTGTAAAAGCAGACACGTCATTATTGTACTCTTCACTCACACAGTTCCCAGCGTACATCCAGCTTCTATCCTACTTTACGCATATATATATATACCATATCAAGCTAGTTAGATCTAAATCAGCTTCAATTCTTCTTTCACCAAAAGTTATATCTAAATTATAATGCAACTAGGAAAAAAATACTAACCATAAGTGTCAATAACTTGATGAATCTTCAATCGCTCTTGTCAAATAGTCTTCTTTCAGTAAATAGCCTCAAAGCCTCGCCTCCAGCTCAAAGCAGCAGTTTAGATCTAGAATTTAAGATAGAGGGTCGACGGGTATACGCGCAATTAATATAATAGAATTATCACAGATGGTTTTTAATACAAATCATCTGTGATGTCTTCATTATCACAGACGATTTAAGATACTTCACAGACGGTTCAAAAAAACTGTATGCGATATTTGGTAATATCACATACGATTTATGGTAAAAACCAAACCGTCTATGATATTACACCTTCACAGATGATTTTTAGCACTGACAGCAATACAGACGGTCTCTAAACTAAAATCGTCTGTGATAGTATTTAATACTGACGGTTTTGAAAAACCGTTAGTGATGTGATATCTAGTATTAGACTTTTTATAATAGCGATATATATGTTTGGTCAAAACTGATACGATCCGACTTCCTTGGAGGGCAATCATGTTACGAAGACCAGCTTCTTCTTGAGTTAGGCTCGGCGGTGCTGTGGTGCATGCGTAACTGGACCCCAATTAACCCTTTACGCTCGATCCGTCACTGGTCGAAAGTCGAGACATCCAATCGAACGGTCGAAACATGCGTTCCTGTTATCATGTCCTCGCCAAAAAGTAGTTTGTGCGGGCGGCCGGGGCCCGTCAGCATGCTACTGTGAGTCAGCAGGCCTAGCTTTCCAACGTGCAGGAGCAAAACATGCACATATCTGTGTGTGCATACATGGAGCACCTGAGTGAGATTCAGCGCTGTGCCTGTCCTGTGCTTATCCACCGTGCACGCGTCCAACTGATACATAATGTATGCTCGCTGTGTTGGCCTCCAACGACTTGCTTTTTTATATATTTTTTTTAAAAATAATGTGCGGTAGTATTGAGTTTCATGTATCAACAGCCCTAAAAGCGTAGGATGTGAGATAGAAATTGATTTTTTTACTCTAGATGCGTCTCACCATGAAGGCTAAACATTAGAAGTGTTTTTGGCTTACTAGCTTCAGCTTAGTCGGCTTTTTTAGCTCTAAGCACAATGCACATGCCCTAAGAAGTCAGAGGGTCTTGGTGTTAGAAATAGACCCAGAGGGGCTATTTTTTTAATTCTAAAGTATTCATGGTTTAGTACTATATTGCTAAGATAAGGTAAAGAGACTAATTTATAAGATGGAGTCCATACCACTCCTTAAATTATGGATAGAATAGTATGATGAGGGCTTTGGCTAATCACACACGTGCGTACGTATACGTGCGCAGGTCTTCGCATATTTTCTCATGAAAATCGCATGACTTGTGACTTGCGACGCGCGACCATACCGTCATATGATGTGGTGTGCCACTTGGCAAACCAAGTCTACATTTACTTTTTGCTGAAACGAGCATCACTCTCTCTGTTTAAATGAGATTCAAATATTTGAATTTGGACTTTATTGGGTTTGATGACAGGCAGTTACCAGTGGGTAAATGGCTGGTTAAATATGTTAGTTACCAATGGGTAAATGATTGTTTTTAATCATGTCAGTTATCAGTCTGTCTACATATATGTTTGGAGACATCCAGAGTATAGCCAAGAATCTCACTACCTCCATTTTCTTCCTCCTGCGAACTTGTGCTATTGTGCTACGTCGCCTGAGCCTCGTCGACTCTTCTTCCCAGCGTGCACCGTGAAGAAGGGGAGCGGTATCTCTAAGCCGTTGCTGTCTGAAGACCTGTACGGAACGGCAATAAGGTTTCTAGGCAACACACATCTGCGTAACCGCTCACTTCATTGTGTCATATACGTTATACACTGCATCGAGCCTGATTGTTTCCTATTCTTTATCAAGCTCAACAGTAAGTCGTTCGCGCGTTCGATCGACTTTATACTGTAATTTCTTTGTGTATTTTCTAAAGTACAATGAGTAGTCTACTGTTAGTTATATATTTTACATCATTAGTTTATTATATTTATCTCTTAATAATATTTGAAATTAAAATATTACCTATATTTTTAATACTTGGAAGGCTTCTTGTGTAGTTGTGTGGATCTATGTCCTCTAGCTCTGTCGGCCACCTGTTGAGCCGACGTTGTCTGGTTTTGGAAGCTCCTTTTATCATAGATCTCACTATCGATGCACGAATCCGCATCAGGGCATTAGTTTCTTGCAGCTTGATCAATGAAGAAAACTTTTGAATTCCTTTGAAACCTTAATCCTCCTGTTGGATCATGAACACGTGATAATAGTGTTAATTTGCTCCATTTTGATAAGGTCAGGTATACTAAGGGGGTGATCGTTTTAGCGATGGTTTCTGACTTTTGGTTGAAATTTTACTGTAGCTGGCTTTTTTTATTGTAGCTGATTTGGCTTTTTTGGGCATAATTAAATTTAAAAAAATGTAAAAATAGAAAAAAAAATTGTTATCCCATCACGGACAATGCAAAGGAACACGGGAAAAAAAGAAAAATGTAAAAAAGCCTAAAAAATCTAAAAAAATTCAGAAAAAGATAAATTACTGAATAGTGAAAAAAAAGCTAAACCTAGAAGCTGAAACTAAAAAAAACTGAAACGAGCGGGGCTAAGTTACAATGAAATAGAAGTATACGCAATCTAAGAATTGTACAGTGCGTAGGTCATATTCTCTACTCTAGCTAGCTAGATATGGAGAATATAGCCCCATACGTACGATCGAACACTAGTTTTTTTGAAACGTGTACTGAATCTTTTTGTGAGTTAGACAACTCGCCGCTCTCATGAACGTACCATACCATTCATTTTTAAACCATTTGGTATAACTTTCTAGTTCGTACTAGCAGATTTCCTAGACAGCACTTGTTCCTGACTTCTGATTAGAAATGATAGAAAACAATATAAATATCAAATTTTTTAAAATAATTTCTTTATTCATCTCGCTACCGTTTCACTCTGACGATAAGATAGGGATCACGGATACATCACACATCCTACTTTTCTCGCTCCCATCTCACGCATGCATCTCCCTTTCACTTTTCTCACCACTCATTCTCTCCTTTTAAAAGCTATTTCTTTCATCCACTACTATTTCTTAGCTAAAAATTATCGACCATAATTAATATAAACGCTCTTTTATAGGCATTGCCCGCTTTATAACATATCTTGTCCAAAATTTTGCAGCCACCTGCGGTCCAATTAAGACCCTGATCGTTTCGGCTTTTTTCGGTTTCAGCTTCTAGCTTCAACTTTTTTTTCACTATTCACTACATTATCTACTAACTCAGTTACAGTATTTTTTCAGCCAGTTACAGTGTTTTTTCAACTAAAAACCAAAAGTCATCGCTATTCCGATCACCCCTTAAATCGATCCATGATCCATCTGAGGCCAGCTACAGAAACTTGCATTTGCACGTATGGAGCAGATAAAGAAACAAAGGAGGAGAGAGAGAGAGAAGAAAGCAGCTTTTTTGTAGGATGGGTGCACGTCAAGCGCCTCGAAAAGAAAGACCAACGCAACAAAGGGGGGACGCATGCAACGAGGAACGCAAGGTAGCATCTATCCTGTAGGAACATACGTGTCGACGTGCTGCGCCCATTTTGACTTTATAAATCGGTTTATGCTTTTGATTTTTAACTTTTAAATTTTATTTTTTTTGAATTTTTTGTTTTTTCCGTATTTCTTTATATTATCCATGATATGCTAACTTTTTTTACTTTTTAAAATTTAATCATACTAAAAAATCACCAACAACTATGTGTAAAATAAGCTATAAACTGATTTATAAAAAAATCCATCTGAGCGCCAGCGACAACAACAATTAGGAGCACTTAGCGTCTAAGCATGACAAGTTTGTGATTCCTGGTGGGAGTATATATAATTCGTGACACGTACGTGTTGTGCCCGATCACATCGATCGATCGAGACGCACCTGCATGAGCCCCTTTTCCCTGTTTAGTTTTCGTCACCAGGACAACAACCGTTTATTCTTGTTCGATCTTTGTCCTAAAATATATTCTCCGGCGTGCAATGATATCTCAGCACGTATATATAACGCTCATGCGTGTGTGTGTGTCACGCTAGCCGCCATATATATATCTGGTGGATTCGTGAGATGCTACGGTTTGGCAATGGTACGTACGTGTAGCTGCCGGCTTTCGATGTTAGTGTATATATCTATGAGGTGAAGGTATACGTAGGGCTAATTTGTAGCTGTTGTGTTACGATATAATTAATATTGTATGTAACTCTAAAATGTTGCTTTCATCAATATATAAAGCAGAAAAAGAACTAGTACTTTTGGAAGAAAAAAAAACCACCGCAATATATATACCAAGTGAAGTCTTAATGCGTCCCATCACTTTTCTCTGTGTGCAGTTTTAGATTTTGCGTTCTTTTTTAAATATCAGGTTTCTGTATTCGCTTTGGTGTAAGGGTAAGCTGCATACAATGGCCAACATAAATTTGGTTTGAACTTTCAAAGGTTTTCAAATCGGGTGCCTGTGTTTTCAAAATGATTTGGCAGCACAACATTTAGGTAGTGTGTGAGAAAATATCCAAAAGGTCTAAAAAGGAGAAAAAAAACTATCCAAAGGAAGGACAGCCACTACATGATTGCGTTAGATATCTTAGTTTTTTCTTCTAATGAAAGAGAATATTTTTCGAAATTATTTTGTCATTTCATTTTTGGAAAATCCAAATATGTACATATGGAAATGTACTCTCCCAGGTTGAGGATTTTCCTCGTCGACTAACAAAAAAATCCTCTCTGCCAACTTTTGATCTTAATTTATTCTAACATTATCTTTGAAATAGAGTAGAGAATTATCCAGCATTGCTTTTTCTTGTGCCATCAAAAAAATGCTAGTACTAATTAGCCAGCTTACTATCTTGGACGATCCAACTGAGCAAATGCCTTGGGCCTAACCTTATCCTAATAATTCCATGACCTAGCCAGAAGCCAAGGTAGACTACGCTTACACAACTGTCCGACAGATAGCGTTATCGTTGTCAAGTGATTGGCTCGTGCAAGTTTTGACGAGTACATGCATGCAGGTAGCTAGCTTAAGCACGTAGAGTATCTAAGTGTTGGCTTCTTGTGAAGACCATGGAATGTGACTAATCATTGGGCTAGGTCTCTGTTCCACACTAATTATTGAATGATCCACTTAAATTAAACTGGCAAAGGCATATTTTGTTCTAGAATCTGTAGATGCTAGCTAGCTAAACGCTGAATTACTTGTAAGCATGCTTCACTGTCAAATGGTCTACGTACAGTATCTGGCATGAGTCGCCCTGTTAGCTAGCGACCACACCTTTAGGCAAAAGCTATTGAATATGAAATCAGTACTGATGGCTAGTAAACACACACACACACTAAGTTGCTAAATGAATTTGTAAATTCCATCCAAACCGTCCAAATTAAGGAAACTAATTCCATCAGTAATTAAGTTCACTGAAACCGTAGTTTTGAATATGCCACAGCAAAAATTGTGCCAAATAGAACACTGTATAATCGGTTGTCGTGTCAGCACACTCGTGCGGCTCTAATTAATGCATGCTATATTACAGTATACTGTATGACTAGTAACTATTATATGGGTGGTTTTTTTTCGACTACGACTTATAGCTGTGATAGATAGTTTTTAGCTCTAACACGAGTGTTTATACGAATGAATCGAACGTTGATACGCTGATAAGTCACTTTAAAAATAATATCCTGATAAGTCATTTTAAAAAGATGATAGAGAAACCGTTTTATTTGTTTATTTAGGAATAACCATAAGTCATAGGGTCTGTTCTTTTTTGTTTTGGTTTATAGGGGATGTTTATGAGAGAATACAGATTAATAGAAACTCGCGTGTAGTTTTAATCGATATAAATGAAGTTGGTACAGTTGGTATAAATGAAACTCGCCTTATCTCTTTAATGGAAAAGAACTCACCCGTATCTTGATATGCATTGCTTGTGCCAACTAGGAGAGATAACCAACGCAACATATTCTGATATCTACCATGCATGGTCCATCATCTATCCACAAGTACCAAGCAATAAAACCCTTTGCTAGTTAGTGCATATTGCCACGTTCTTTCTTATTTATAATTTACGGCTTATAATTTTTTTAAATAAATAAATAAAACATCTTTTTTATTGTTTTTTAAGACGATTTATCAAGACATTTTTTAAAAAATAATTTATCAATTTATCATCATTTAATTTATTTACATAAATACTTATACTAATACTAACAACTATTAACTGTAACTATAGACCATCCGTGGCAGCGAAAAAAAACTTAGATAAACCAGCTGCGGGAGGATTCGGCGAGAGATACGATCCGTTGAGCTGGCGCCACAGCTTTGGCGCCCTTTTAACTTTGGCAAAAGAAATGGCGAAGCCAAAGGAATGGATGGAACGGATGGGACGTGTGCTCCGGCGGCCAAAAAAAAAAAATGCAGGTAATTATGCAAAAGGGGGAAAGAGATGCCTTACGTTTGACCTGTGTTTTGCAACTCGTTTTTACAAAATGTCTTAGTAGAGTACATTGCAGTTTTGCAAGCTATAGCCATATCTTGCAATGCTCCGAGCCTTGGGAACTTGGGATAGTGTAAACCGTAAGATAAGTTCGCAATTAATCAACATACCTTAGTGGTCTATAAAAAAAATTAAGCACCTATAGTTCATATTGAGGTATTATCTGAATTTTTACCTGAATTCAAATGTGAAAATTCTTACGTGTATCACTTATTCGCACATGTTCCTAAAGGTGCCCTAGTTGTGAGGTTTCGGAGTCTCATGGAACGTACAAATTTCGCAAAAAAAGAACAATTTAATTCTCGAAGGATTATAGAAAAACACTTGTTTTTTGAATTAGGCTTTACATAATTACTTATTAGATGACATTTTTCTTCGGGAACAGTCATGTTGGACTACGGTTGGTAGGAATCTAAGAGCAACTCCAGCAGTAGCTCTCAAAACAGGACCCCTACTTTTCATTTGAACGCTTCCCCTATTTTTGAGGGGCCCTGTTTTCTAGGCTGCACTCCAGCAGGAACCCTTAAAACAGAGCCCCTACTTCTCAATTCTCTCTATTTTCTCACACACTATATGCATATATATGGGACAAAAGCACAATACACAATAAAATATTTATGAATTCAAATACGAATATTCAAATTTAAATTCAAATTTATTCCGAATTTAAATTTATGAATTCAAATACGAATATTCAAATTTAAATTCAAATTTGTTCCGAATTTAAATTGAAAGCACAATGAGAGACGTTTAAATTTATGAATTCAAATACGAATATTCAAATTTGTTCCAAATGAGGGACGTATTTATTCAAATACGAATAAATCTGAGTTTAGGGGCTCAAGTAGGGGCCCCCTAGGAATGAGGGTTTGGAGGTCTCATTTGAAAGGTCCCTATTTTTGAGGGCTCAAGTAGGGGCTCTGCTGGAGTTCAATTTTTTGCTCTGGCTCTCAAATCTGAGTTTAGGGGCTCAAGTAGGGGCCTTACTGGAGTTGCTCTAAGAAGGAAAGATCTCCATGCTTCCATCCATACCATTCTTTTTAGCTAGGGTTTTCATTTCTAGAAAAAGAGCAGGGCGGATCAAGTGTATTAGCCCGGGCTTGTGATCCCGACGACTTTATGCATAATCAATAGTAACACACTGTGTATACAAGTGGTTATTCTATAAACTTAGGTGAGGCTAGTGTATGGTGACCCCAACCAGCGGTGAAACTATGAGCCTGGCCCGTTCAGTTGAGTTAAAAAATAGTGATTTATGGTTAAATTTGTATTATAACTAATTTTTTTAGACTGTAGCGGATGGTTACATATTTGACATAATTAAATTTTTTAAAAAAATAAAAATAAAAAAATAGATTAACCCATTACGTCTAATACAAATAAATACGGCAAAAAAAGATCAGCAAAAAAACTCAAAAAACAAAAAAGTTAGAAAAGGATAAATTTAAAAATAGTGAAAAATAAGCTAGAAACTCAAAGTAAAATGAGCAGATCCTATATTAGAGTTGTATGTTCAATTAACTCCGCAACTTTTTTTACAAAGCTATCCTATACAAACAAAAATTTATGCAAAAAATGCAAAATTTTTAAGAACTAACTTTATAAGAAATATCTGACCCCATGGAATTAAAATCCTGGTTACACCACTGAGGCAGTGACTCATTTTTCTGGATACATTAATATTATTATCCGGGTCCAACTTTGGCAGCTGTCTCCGGCCGATCCACGCGCGAGGGCCACGCCTCAACCTCACATTGCTCACACAGACACGTGGCATCGCCTCCTCTTTGCGAGTGGACAGAGGGCCCCACTCCACCGGCTGGGATAGGCTTGAAAAAACAGCTGCTAATCAAAGGAGCGAAGGCGCGATTCACAAATTATTCGCGTGACGCCGGTTGAAGAATCCTTTCAAAAGCATTGGATCCACTAATAATTAAGGAGATAAGGAGCCTCTTCTTTTTATCTTCTAAAAACCAATTTTAATTTTTTTATAGTAATTAATTTTCAAACGAAGTATTTTTTAAAGACGAATGTCTATTTAGGACCCGTTCATATTAACTTTTACTGATGACTTTTGATTTTGGCTTATGAACAATAACAGATAGCCATATAAGGAGAAAGAAACTCACCTGTAATTTTGACCGATATAAATGAAATTACTACAGTGTATACTACAATTAACTAGTAGATCCCGCTTTAAAAAGACACCTTATTTGAAAGTTAGGTATCGTAGAAAAAATATTTACTGTAGAAAAGTAGCTTTTAAAAATCAATATAAACATGATCTAAGTTAATTATATTACATACTGTATCGATTTTATTTATATCGAACAAATCTACATATAAATTTTTATTATTCTATATACTGTCACATGAACAATAAGGTATAGCCAAAAAATTAGAGCGGCTTGCTCTTACATGCCGCCCCACCGCTGGGAAGCAGGACCTGACTGCTAGATCACTTGATAAAGAGCCACACACACGGTGTTATCTTGAGTCCTAAATGGCGTGTAACTTCAAAATGGAGAAACTCCAGTGCTATAGACTACAGCGAATATTTGAGCTAAATTATGCATTGCCTGCTTAATTTTTACAAAAAAGAGTGTACATTAGATGCTGTTTAGGCCAAAATATTTGCTGCTAACTAAAAAAGATCGGCAGCAAGCAATAGATAGTAACTGCTTTGCACAATTGCACTGCCAATGGGCTTGGTGAAATGCTTTTTATATTTAATTCCCATATGCACCTAGCAGTCTCGTGTGTACTGCTATTAACAAATTTTTCTGTTCTTCTAGGTACTCATCTGTTCGCTGGGGCATAGAGTTACCAAATGTTGTGATTCTTGTTGGTGCAACTGGTGATTCAGATTATGAAGAACTGTTTGGAGGTCTTCACAAGACAGTCATCCTGAAGGGTGAATTCAGTACTCCTGCAAATAGAATCCATTCTGTCAGACGGTATCCTTTACAAGATGTTGTTGCACTTGATAGCTCAAACATCATTGGAATCATTCTGTACTGTCTACTGTGTCGTTTGGCAACGTTCTGTTCCTTGAGCTTAAATTGCTAATTTTCTTTTCTGTAGGAGGCCTATTCAACAGTCAACATATCTATCTGCAGTTGTGAATTGCGATGGCATCTGTAAGTGCAAGTGTAAGTGATAGTGTAGGTGTAGTTGCATCTCATGAAGCGCAACTGAATGTCAAGAGACACCGTCCATTAGAAGTGCACGTAAGAGAATGTAGTACAGCATGAGGATGTTGAGCCTAATGCAAAGAGACAAAAGAAGAGTACATCAGCTGTTTAGGATGAGTACACTAGGAGTACAAAGACTGTAATCATCCGTATTATCCGCCTATGTTATTCGTTTCCGAGCCGAATCCGTTATATATCCGTCCTGATGGTACCGTATTCGAAACTCCGAATATTTCGAATTCGTATTCATATCCGGTCTTACCGTATCCGACTCCGAATCCGAGAAAAAAAATATGAATTAGGATACGATTTAAACAATATCTGTTCGAATTCGATCCGTTTACACCCCTAGCTGGGCCCTTTTGACTCCGAAGCATATCGTCCTACGGTTACGGCAAACTTTGCCTTTATCTCTATCGTCCTTTTTAGATCAACGGCAGGATGATTCCCAAGTTCTATGTGACTAGACACGCTTTTAACTAAGGGAAGATGATAGGGTGTTTAGGAGATCAGTAAACGGCATGAGTTTGCCGTGCAAAGGCCTAATCTTTCCCCTTCAAATCACTAACGAAACAAAATTAATAATAAGATTATTGTGCTCGATCGTTGGAAGGAATAGAAAGACACAGCCTAAGCATAAAACAGAGCAAGCAACGAATGAGTTTACATAGGGGGTGATCGGAACAGCGATGGTTTTTTGTTTTTGCTGAAAAAACACTATAATTGGCTGAGAAAACACTGTAGTTGAGTTGTATGTTAGGCATAATTAAATTTTAAAAAATATAAAAATAAAAACGGCTCGCTAGTCTAGTGCGGACAATGCAAAGGAATATGAGAAAAAAAACGGAATGCAAAAAAACCAAAAAAAAATTTCACTACGTGACAAAAGTGTTACAGTGTTTTCGTCGCTGCTACAGTGTTTCCGTCACTAAACAGTAAAAAAACGCTAAACTGATCGGGGCCATAACATGATTGAAACAGATCAGCAACTGGACATGATTACATTGTTCACCCCTTCTCAGTTTCTTAAAGAGGAAGCAACAGAAACAAAATACAGCATCCAATCATATTTCTTATATCATACTTACAAAAAAAAGTTATTTTATCTTTGTGAATCACAATAGGTTAGATCGGACCCATGTAATGGCCTAGTGCGACGGAAGACGAGCTTGCTCGGGAAAGCACCGTTGGTGTCTTGACAGCGCTGGGTTCACCTGGGGCTCCACCGCCCGCCGCCGGCGAGCCCGGGCAGCTGGCCACGGTGTCCGGAGCTGGCTCCGCCGCGAGGAGCGACGTGTTCGGATCACCGATGACGAACAGGTGACGCGCTCCCACACCACATGCATGGCGATGCGTCCTCTTCTCAGAGATTGGACGCCCACATGAGCCAGCGGCCACACACCTGTGCACCTATATCGCCTATTCTAGCTCCGTGTCGAGAGCAGCCTAGCCAACAACCCAATCGATGTATACGACCTCGATTCGTCGACGGTGCAATGCGTTGGTCTAAATCCCTTTTAATTTGGATTCGTATCCTCTGCAGGAGAAATTGAAAGCTGCTGTGCTTGTCGCAGGTCCATCGATCGGCTGGCTGGTAGCCGATCGATCGAAAATGGAGGGTAGAAACTTCGAGTGTCTCAGAAAAAAAAAAGCTCTAATGTTGGTTGCTTATCTTGGCAAGCTGTCTACGTGCAGGCATTGGTCCCGTCTAAAAGATGCCAGCATCGACTGGCTAGCGTAGATAAAAGTTGCAAGACGTACATATGGATGCATGGCCATGAAAGCAAGCGTCCTAGTCGGCAGACCATCGATCGTCTCAACTGATCCTTTTTTACATCACGAGTTCAACAAGGATATACTTGATGGAGATATACTCTAGAGACAATCATAGAGATGATTCTGTTTATTATGTTCATGAATTATTGGATAATTTATCTTGTTCCTTGAATAACATCGTCAATATTTATTATCAAGTGTGTGACTTGATTGTGAAACTCTATATTGTTGCGATGATTATTCTTAGATGATCCTTAGTCAAACATATGAGGACACATATTAATAGACTAGCATATGTATTGGTTGATGACCATGTTTCACGAGTCATAGATATAAAGATATTAAACCAATAATATGAACACATGTTAGCAAACATGGGGTTGGATCGACCCACCATGAAACACTGCGAGAATGTTGCATTTTTACCGTCATCAGTTGGTTTCATTCACAATGCGTATGCTATGTCTTTAAAACTTGAGATCGTCGCACGTACTCAAGATGCATAATGACTGACTTAGGGGTTGCCAAACACTACTCCGTAACTGGGTAGTCATAAAGGTAGCTTTCGGGTTTTTGTTATGATGCATGCATTGAGGTATGGTCGATCAAGATAGGATTTGCCCCTCCAAGCAACAGGAGAGATATCTCTAGGCCTCTCGAGTGATTGGATTCCAGAAATGCATGACCATGCTATTCACGGTTAAAGAGTTAACCGTAGTCGGGAATTCAAGTCACGTAATCGAGAAAGAGTGGTTGAGCTAACCAAACAAGGATGACACGTACTCGCCTTGAGTTTAACCGATATCGTGAGGCAAAGGGAAATGCATGAGTTTTGTTGAGGTTCGTCCGATATGATCTTTGCATATACTTAGGAGTCGACATATCTTGCTAAGGGGCCGCTGCCGATTAGTGGACGAGTAGGAGTACTCGGGTTATGTCTAAGTGTATGTGAACCTATAGGGTCGCACACTTAAAGGGCTGGGACTTAATTCGGATAGTGATCCGAATTCTTATGGGCCATGAGTTCCTAATGGGCCTCCAGTTCGAGACCCATTATAATGGATGCCTATAAATAGAGGGGAGGTGGCATAGGATTTGAGTAGTGAATTCGGAATTCCCGAAACCCTAGTTGCCACACCTTCCTCATCTAATACCGCGCCGCTGGCACTAGCACTCTGGCGTGTGGTGTTCCTGCCCCGTACGTGTGGATACCTTGGAGGTGTTGACGCGAAGCTTCAACACTAGGACGATCCGCAACTTGTGACGATCACAAGGACCTGAAGGAGGAGACGTTCTGCTAGAACGACTACAACTGCATCAACATGCCATATCGACTCTACTTCCGCTACGAGTCTGCGCATCTAGAGGTAATCCCGTGATCTATTACTAGAGGAGGTCCCTTTTACGCGGTAGAATTTTTAAAATTTTGCTTGCATAACCTACCCGTAGATCAACAATACTTATACACGTATGTACACACATAACACTACACACTCATACACATCTACGTGGATGTGTCTAATATATATGCTTGTGTCTAATGTATATGCTTGAGATGAGATGAAGACCGAAGAGTCTTTGGAGCGTGAACACACGCTTTGACCACTGCATGCACCACGTGAGAGTGTACTCAGAGGCACTGTTTCAATTGAATGTCCTAGAATCATGTTCTTGCTTGACCATCAATGATCCAAACACACACACACACACACACACACACATATATATATATAGCTTGCCTTTTTACGTACGGATATAAAAATATTAGCAAAATATACCAAAAACTATATACTTATAATTTTTTCATGTGGTTAGCATTTGAGTATCTTAAAGTTACTATATAAGCATATCTAAGGTGATAAAGGAGTATGTTTAGTTTATTTAGGTGGTATATTATGGGGTGGGAATAACTACACTCAGAAGTAGAATGTATTTTTCCTAGGAAACCTTTTTTCTATTCTCGGGTGTAGTTATTCCTTATACCATATCTAGCAAAGTAGGGAGTATCTCGAGCAACGAAGTATATGCACGTGTAATACATAAGTATATAAGGTTATCTAAGTAGTATGTATACTTTTTTAAGGTGGCAAATGATTCTATACTCGTAAGAGTACGTACTCCACTTGTTATATATCACATAAATGATATCGTTATATCTCTTTATTCTCTTAAGTATACTCTAATAATTATTATAAGATACTCCAAAGTGAGTTCTATGAAAAATTTTATTAAAATTTACTTTTTGTATAATTTACGTATATACTTCTTTTATATATGAAAATGGTATATAACCAAAATAAACAACTCCAATGAAATTTTTTTCAACTAAATCGCATTGAAATATCTTAGAATTAGTATTTAAATATATCAAAAATGATAAATAAGTATAATATATTTGTTTATGTGGTATATCACACACACACACACATATATATATATATATATATATATATATATATATATATATATATATATATATATATATATTATTTATGCCACTCTCTTCAATTTCTTTCCTCTAGCTGGGCGGCTAACTAGCTCGCCTCTGTTCTCTGTGCATCATTGTTCTGCCGTGTTTTAATAAGGGACAGCTTTTGGCCTTGCTCAGCGATGGACTTCTGCTACCAACGCTAACGTTCGGCTTCTATTTTCACTATTCTTTTTTTTTGTTGTTTTTTCTTTTCTTTTCGTATTCCTTTGCATTGTCTGTGATGGGCTAATATGTTTTTCTATTTTTAATTTTTTTTAAATTTAATTATACCAAATAAACCAACTCAACTATAGTAAAACATAAGTCAGCTACAGTAAAAAAATATCAGCCACCGCCATTCTTAACGCCCCCTTTGTTGCTTGTTTCTATTTTTGTTTCGTGGTAAGATATGGAGATGCATTGCAGCGGAGTATTCTATTGATTTTGGCATAGAAGCTGAAAATGGTGTTTATTGCCTTTTTGTTTCTGCTATTTAAAACATTTCTCACTTCACTTATTTTAAATTGTAGTTTAATGAAGGATGTGTAAGTCTAGTTTTAGCCTGAAGTTTCTTATAGCGTAAGCATCTTTCTTAATTTATAACCGTGAAGCTTATATTTATAAAATTGTAAGTGTTCTCTTGTGTATGCAGTGCTATATGTAATTCAGATTTAGAATTCAAATTCAAATATGCCATTTCGCTTTCAGAATGCATTGCTAGCATTTCCTGAAGCTAGCTAGTTTTGTTAGGTATAAAAAAACTATCGACGATTCTTATTCTGAACCGTCTGTGATATGTCCTAATCACAGAAGGTTTATGGTTACAACCGTCTGTAATAGTATACCTTCACAGACTGTTTTAGTTCTGAACCATCTGTGATAGTATACTTTCACAGACAGTTCTAATTCTGAGCTATCTGTAATATAGTTTTCACAGATGGTTCAAAACCTGTTTGTGATGACCTTATGTTATTACTGACCCATAAATTCAGACGGTTCATAAAACCATCTGTGATGATGTTTTTGAACCGTCTATAATGATATTTTCTACAATAGTGATTACTCATAATGACAGTGATGAGATCAGCTAGAGATAGCGTTTTGACAAAGAAACAACAACTCACATGGTGGTTGGATACATTGTTATTGCTCATATCCTTAAGTATTCCGACCAACGTCACTTTTTTGGTAGAACATGCCTACTCAATATCTCAACTACTAAGGCACTTCCCAAGCCATGCATGCATATATGTCACTAGTTCACATCTCTTAAACTAAGGCATGCATTTAGGAATTGTTTTGGATCTCATTTTCACATAATTACGTACAAGGCATATCTCAGCTCAGTCTCCTCCAAATTTAATTGTCTCACTGTTTTGCACCCCAACTGTTGGATTAGACTGAAGTACAGATCATGTGAGATATGGTACCGTACCATGCTAGGCTTATCATTCTATGAGTTGCCAGTACCATTTTGGGTGAAATTATCAGAAGTAATAGAATTAGGATTTCCAAAAGGATGGGAATCAGAGAAGAAAAAGGTAGTTCAATTCCCTCTTAAAAAGACAAACAGACAAGAAGGAAAAGGTCGTAGCGCCTTAAAAGTACCCACACATTAGATTTTTCTTTTCTATTCTTTAATTTTATTCTTCGCAGCTTTACAATGCAATCCTTATGCTAAGGCTTTATCATACATAGATTTTTAAGTACTCCACGTGTGTGTATTAGGTGCACGGTCCATATTAAAGAAAAATATGATATCATTTAAATGTGCTCTTCTAGTTTTATAAGTTATTGGAATTTTTTAAATAATCTTTTTAAATTCAAAATTACAGAAATATACCAACACAAAAAAATTTATAGGAGTGAGTTCCAATCGCCCAACCGTTAGATGACTGGATTCTATCGCCCAACGGCCACGGACACGTAGGCAATCGGTGATCCGTTGGACGGCAGGCTACAATTGCCCAATGGTAGGACGACTATCACCTCAACCCATTTTTTTGCGCAACTGCCCCCGTCCAGTGCGCATGGGGGTAAATGATAACATGTAGTCATCCAACGGTTTGACGACAGGGTTCAATCGTCCGATCTTTGGGTGACTGCATTTATGTCTTCCAACGGCCCACCGACTGCCTGCATATCGTGCGGTCGTTGGGCGACAGGGTCCAGTAACGGTTGGACGACAAGAGCCTATTTCCGTAAAAAAAATTTGCGTGGGTATATTTCTGTAATTTTGAATTAAAAATGGATTATTTAAAAAAAATCTAAGTTATTGCACCACAAAGCAGAGATTCCGTAGAATTCAAATCAAATGCATGCTTGCCATTGGGCGCCGCTCGATCAACCCTTTTTGCTTTCTTCTTTATGTAGAGAACAAAAGAAAGAAGAACAGCTAACTAAACAAATGCTGAACTACAAATAGGACAAACATCTTCTACGCTCTTGAGCAATGCTTCCAGCCCTCTCGATCAATTACATACGTACTTGGGCGAGCATGCATACATGCATGATTGCTCCAATTTCTAAGGATGCAAACATTAGACATCTGGAGACGACTATCCTTTTATTACCGTTTGATATCTCGGTCATCTCACTGGCCGTTAGATATTTAGAGTCTTTTTTTTTTGACGGTTGGAGACTGAGCCCTCACGCCAGATATTTAGTGTAATGAATAGTGAAAAAAAACTAAAACTAAAACTAAAACTTTTAAAAGCCAAAACGATCACTGCCTCAACGATACCTAGATAGCTCGTCTGCAAACCGTGTCAGTGTGTGCGGCAATGCTAGCTTTGAACCACATCACAAATTAAGATGCCTCTATATATTCCGTTCATCGATCCCATTTCACAATCCATAGGATAGGAATTAAAACCAAGGGAGCTTTGCCGGAGTTATATACGCTTCCCTCCTAGACTCATGAGATATAGATCCTCAGTCACGTCTCTATTATAAGAGACATATTCTACGTATATTATATATCGTGGATCACCAATTAATGCGCAGTTCCGAGCATCTGATCTAGATGACTTGCACGCTGTATCGAATTTTAAAAAGAAACGCGCAGAGAATTGAATCGGTGTTTTGAAATAAAGAAATTAAGTGATAGAGACTGTGCACGATATAAACTGGATCACTATATATGTACAATATAATACCAACGTCGACTCCAGACAATGGTTGGTTCACCTCGTCGTCGTCGTCTCGTCTTCCGACTGGCTATTTTAAACTGATGCACATGATCTCCTGGGCACACAAGATAGAAGAATGTCTTTGATATTTGGCATTCTACAATTTAGCACTAATACTAATCATGTGGAAGACCTTAATTCCTTAAGGGCAGGTACAATGGAGAGACAGTAGCTGTCTTTATCATACCAACACAGCAAAATCATCCGACGTGGACTGTAATTAAGGAAGGGAGAGACACAAGCCGTCCTCTCGCGAAGAGACGACCCGCGCTCGTGCTCCTAGGCGAAGAGACGGCGTTCCGAGCGTTGTATAAACCGTCTTTTTTACAAGTTGTCTTTTTTGTTGTCTTTTTTATGAGGTTACAGACAAGTAAATAGATAGCACATTGTACACGCTATCTTTTTGTTGTCTATATATGATGTGCATGTATATATAGATAGCAGTCGTCTGAACTGTTGTACATATCCTAATGTATCACAGGCATCATGCATGCATATATGTGTGCGTGTGCGTGTGCATGTGTGGATGTGTTCCTCCGGCCACTTGCAACTGAGCGCCACATATGTTGCTTGTCACTTGTGTCGCACGTATATACACGTGGTTCCTTCTTCCTTCGCATCACGTACTGGATCACCTGTAAATTACGTGCACCGTCCACCCCTAACCCTTCACATGTCGCTCGTCACCTCGCTGAGCTTTCCTCACCGTACAGATCGACAGAATATATATATCCGCAGCTCTGAAGAAATTAAAAAAGTCGCAGAGATCTGCACCCGACGATACTGCGCGAAAAAAGCGCGGCACGCAGCACCTAAACCCACGAGCTTAACAGCAGCTCGCAAATTAAAGCACCACGTATATTCATCCGCGGGAACCAAAAAAAAAAAAAAACGTCAAGAGGCCGAACGGTCCAGCCGCGCATGGACCGGACGCACGGTGCCGACGACCACTCCTTCTGCGTCTCGACCCGAATCGTGTTGTTTTATGTTCACGGGGTTCACGTAGACGCATGCATGCACCATGTGTGTAACGCGCATGTTAGGTGCGTGCATGCGACAAGCTGGTACGACATTATATAAAGTGCACGCTTTGTTTGCATGCACGTAAGAGGTTGCACACGTCGCACCGAAGGCAGGTAGGCCAGGGGCGGCTCTAATATGTAGTTTATGGGTGTTTTAGTTGAACTTTCAAATTTTTTGAGAAAATGCACTGTGTTAAGTAGGTATATGAGACATATATGTTTTATATTTATATCCCTAATATATTGCAGCCCACTGTCACAACTCTCTCCACAATTCGTCTAAAAAATTGTAGCCCAGCGGATGGTTTAAGGAGATCGAGCTAGCTATCGAGCTTTGTTCGAAATTGACATAGTTCAACTTCAAATCGTTTTATTTGTCTTTTAAGTGGTTGTTTAAAATTCGAGCTAATGAGCCACTATCGAGTCGAGCCTTATTAACATTTTTCACTCAATTTGACTCATTTCAAGTTCGAACTTATTAACTACTGTAATCGCAACAACTTTGATTTGATTTCAAATGAGCTTTTTGCCAGCCTACTAGGGGGTGAATAGATGTTTTTTTTTTGCCAAAACCGAGTTTTATGCAAAATTTAAATACAAGATAGTAAGCGACCAGTGACGAGCGCCAAGCGAGACCTAGCCAAATTAACCACCTAGGAACCTAGGCCCAAGAGGGAGCACGCAGCGGCACAACTAGACCACCGGAGACAGCAAGGTAAGCAGTACACGTCGACAGCAAGATAGGTGCATCCTCATTTTCAAGTCCTAAATCCCATATTCCCAATTCAATAATTTTTTTCTTAATTATTTTGTAATTTTTCTAAATTATTTGAGATGTTATCTCTGATACAAAGAAATTGTTTTTTGATTTTTGCTACTATAGATCGACTTAATACTTTCTTCATTAAAACAACATCTTATTAACTCCAAACACCTATCTCAAAAATTCTGGATCCGCCACTCAGGCAAGGTGAATGCGTCCAATAAATTCCGGAGAGATAGCAAGAGTAGGGTTGCCGGTTTCCTACCGGGGTATAGTATTTGAGGAGGGAAGGAAACAGGCGCATTGATTCGAGTTAGGGGCCACTCTGGCTTCGGCTTCTAGCTACTTGAAATATGTCAGTTTTTATTTTGGTTTTTTGGCTTTTATTTCTTTATTTTATTACATTGTCTGTAAAGATATAATAATATTATTTTTAATCCTTCAATTTTTTAATTGATTAACTGAAAAAGCTAATAAACATTATGATATAATTTTAGCTAAAAGACAATGATCACCGTTGAAAGCTGGAAGCTAAAAACCAGTTGCAGCAGGAAAACAAGGGCGTTGTTGTGATCCCATATATCCATATCACAGACGGTTTGTAACAAAAAACCGTCTGTGATATATCCATATCACAGACAGTTTTTGGTTACAAATCGTCTGTGATATTGATATATCACAGATGATTTTTTGTTACAAACCATTTGTGATTATAGCTATCACAGACGGTTTTTAGTTAGAAACCGTCTGTGATAACCTTCGATTATCACTGATCCATAAATTCAGATGGTTCAGAAAAACTATCTATGATGACGTTTTGAACCGTCTGTGATACGATTTTCTGTAGTAGTGTATTCCCTTCATTCCAAGCCTAGCTACCTAGCTAGACTGTACTTCCAATTCAAGTACACATGCAAGTACGCACACGCGTTCCCTACTGCAACAGAAGAAGTCAGAAACCAGCACCTAGCTAGCCGCAAGCTGAAATCCACTTAAAACACATCAGCTCTTAATTTCAATTTATCTTAACTTTTTTCTCTTATTTTTTACATTGTTTGTGATAATATAACATTATTTTTTAATTTTTTTAAAAAAATTCTTTTATTTTCTTAAAAAATGACTACTACAGTATAATTTTAACCAAAAGTAATAAAACACGGACATAGACTACTTGGTTCAGTTCACCGCCCAAGGCAGGTATACTTTCAAGACCATGCACGAACGTCTAAAGGTCTTGGATGCATTACATATCCATTCTTCTTACTCCCGTCACGCGTACATATCTTTCTGTTATTTTCCGCACCACTCATTATTTCAGCCACTATTTTTAGTTTTCAGCCAAAAGTTATCAGCAAAAACCAATACAAAATGCTCCTAAGTTTTTCAACTTCTAAAAGTTAGAAGCCATAGCTGTTTGTACCAGAGTTAAGGGCCTGTTCATATTAGCTTCTGCTCCAGAAGTAGAAGCCAATACGAATATCCCAACTTAAGCCGTTTCTACCAGCTATTACTGTTTATTGGCTATTAATTTTCGTTTTCATAAATTGTAACATATTTTGTACTTTTATTATATTACAATTTTAAAAGCTGCATGACAGTTCGAATGTTATAATACCTTTTATTTTACTATTTTTCTTACCTAATACACTACTATTCATCAGCGGCAGCCACCAGCAAAAAGCCATATAAACAGGACCTAAATCACCCACTCATTTGCGTAGCCACGTGTCGTAATTTGAAAAAGGTCACAGCGGAACTCCATTTCTTGTGTGCTTCCTTCATTCCTTGGGTGCCCCAACCGGAACAGCAACGTACACTAGCGAGTCGAGTCGACCCGGTCCAGCGCCAGCGAATTAAAGGTGGCGCGCGCCCAAAGCACGCCCCCGCGGTGGGCCCGGTCCTCCACTTACTGCGCCCTGCCGCCACGTGCCCCCTCCCCCGGTGACGTGGCCCTCACCACCCCCACGTCTACCTCCCCTGCCTCCCTCCTTATATACCCCTCGCCCTCCCGAGATCCTCTTCCCATAGCCGCCATCCATCCATCCCACGCGCGCCAAACACCACCAGCTGTGATCGATCAGCTTCTTCTTGCTTTTGCTGTGATCGATCAGCTTCTTCTTGCTTTTGCTGTGATCGATCAGCTTCTTGCTCGGCCTTGCTGTGGAGGGAAGCTCCAGCTTGCGTCCGTGGAGATCGATCCATCCATCGAGCCACGGCAATGCCTCCAAACGGGCAGGACGCGCACGGTAGCAGCCTCGTCGTCGTGCCGGCCTCCTCGGCCGCGCCGGCGCCGGCCTCCGCGGTGTCCAAGATGGACTGCTTCTTGACGTCCGTCTGCTCGCCGCTAAATCTCCAGGTAGACACACGGCTCGTATGGTCGCGTCGTGTTCATTAGGCACGTGCGTGCATGGATTGATGTTGGACTTAATTATGGCGGCGTTTGCTTGCACGCATGTTTTGTATGTTGCAGTTCATCAACGTGTCGTACCGCGTCAAGGTGGAGCGGACGGCAACGGGGGCGGGGAAGGCGCCCCCCGGGCGGATATCGCACTCGGGGGCAGGCGGCGACGCGTCGGCGGAGGTGGAGGAGAGGTCCATACTCAAGGGGATCACCGGCGAGGCGCGCCCTGGGGAGGTGCTAGCCGTGCTGGGCCCGTCGGGGAGCGGCAAGTCCACGCTGCTGTCCATCCTCGGGGGCCGCCTCGCCGGGCGCCACGCAGGGACGGTGCTGGCGGGCGGCCGCGCCCCGTGCCGCGCCGTGCAGCGCCGCACGGGCTTCGTCGCGCAGGACGACGTGCTGCACCCGCACCTCACCGTGCGGGAGACGCTCGTCTTCTGCGCCATGCTCCGGCTGCCGACCTCCGCGCCCGCGGCCGCCAAGGCCGCCGCGGCCGAGGCCGTCATCGCCGAGCTCGGCCTCGCCGCGTGCGCCGACACCATCGTCGGCAACGCCTTCGTGCGCGGCGTCTCCGGCGGGGAGCGCAAGCGCGTCAGCATCGGCCACGAGATGCTTGTCAACCCCAGCCTGCTCATCCTCGACGAGCCCACCTCGGGGCTCGACTCCACCGCCGCCGCGCGCCTCGTCGCCACGCTCTCCGCACTCGCCCGCAAGGGCCGCACGGTGGTGCTGTCCGTGCACCAGCCCTCCAGCCGCGTCTACCGCATGTTCGACTCCGTGCTGCTGCTCGCCGAGGGCAGCTGCCTCTACTACGGCGCCGGCCGCGACGCCATGGACTACTTCGCCTCCGTCGGCTTCGCGCCGGGATTCCACGTCAACCCGGCCGACTTCATGCTCGACCTTGCCAATGGTGAGTACTAAGCGCAACCTCTTAACAACTTTCATCATTGATTTCTTCTACTACACAACTAACAAAAGCAAGAGATTTATGTCTGTTAGTAAGCTTACGATGTGCTGGATCTAGATTAGTCTTATGGATGTGGCAGTATCCAACACAAGAAAGGATACACAGGGGCGGAGCCACCACCCGAGCGACCCTAGGCTGCTGACATGGCTCGCCGGCAAGCAGCCCCGTCGTCTTCCGAGCTCCGTGACAAGCATCTCCACCTGCCGGTGGCCAGCTCTGTCCGGGCTTCCACCAGCAGCTAGCTCCGCCACCCGAGGATACGTATCTAGGTTGACCGAATCATTAAAGATGAAAAGTTTGGCAAATGAATGATCTCAAGAGAGAGAAGGGGGGATCAATTTTGGTGTGTGGTGTGGCTTGAAATAAAGGCAGCAGTAGGAGTGTGTTCTTGTTCCCCTTTACCATTGTGAGGATTAGGCTAATCATCATCCCATTGGAGTCAAGTAAACACCTGGTGAGTGAATGAGTGAGTGTGGAGTGCACCCAAGAAAGAGAGAGGGAGGAGAGAGAGTGGAGGGGGTGAGTGCCCTAGCTAGCGTGTTCTCTCCCTGGCTTTTGTGCAAAGCACTTTACGGTTGAGAAACCAACACCCACGAGGCACTTGTCATGGAGCTGGAATTAGGGCACCAGTAGTGGGGCTGAACATCATACCGGACCGAAAGCTACATCCCGGCCATCCCACCCGCTAGCCCGCTAGCGAGTGAGGGTTATCCGCTATGCTGTGGTGTGCTAGCGCTTTCTCAAACTGTCGCGGAGAGAGGCCCGGTCGGAATGCGGGAGTTTTTTTTGAGTTCTTGCAGGAGTTTTTCTTCGTTCCTATGGGAATTGAATTGTTTTTCGTGAAATTTATGTAGATCTCTATGAATTTTTGCGTTCCAAACATAGCCAAGACTACGGCTCAACCCCGGGGGTAGGATTCCACAGGTGATGGCTATATCCGACACTTGTGGCAGCTTTCAGTTGGATCTGGTTCCCTGGTAGCTTCCTTTTTTCATGGTGTGTGAGCATGAGCTGCCTGGGATGCAAATCCTGAGGGCATGACATGTAGCGTTTGATATTGGATGTGTTTGGGACGGCTCTGCTTTGACTTTGGCTTTGACTTATGTTTGATAGCTTTTAAACGGTATATTTTTTAAAACTTAATCTATAAATAAATTATAGTAAAAACTATACAGTTATATCAACTAAAATCATATATAACTATTTTTCTATATACTGTCTCTCGCGAACACTCAGAATTCAAAAACCACAGCCCAAAAAACAAAGATACAATCCAAAAAACTCCACCCATTGTTCCATGTGCCGGTCTCACACTCTCACTATACTTGGAAATATGCCTGTGCTCATGCTAACTTTAGACAGGAGGAATCTTTTTTTTTTGTACAAATTTGCCCCTTCTCCTTTTGGCTTGGCACCCCTTTTGTTGAGTGCCCCCGCACGTGAAAGCAGAGCCCTAGTGATCCGTTTATCCGAAGGTCCTTCAGATCGTATCACAATCGGATCCGCGCTCTCTCCACATTTTAATCATGTAACAATTGAAACAAAAAGGAACTATAGGTGGGTTCTTTTCAGTTTTAACTGATAATTTATGGTTTTTAATTTTAACATGAGTGTTTATGTGAACAATCGATAACGTAAACCATTTCAAAAAGACTGTCTCAATAAACTGTTTTAAAAAAATAACTTATTTATTTTAAAAAACCATAGGAAATAAGCGGAATGAAGGGGACTGTATATCTCAAACGAGTACTTGCTGCTGTGCCTACCTTTCCTGTTCTTGATTCGTATGATCATCTTATCTTTAACTGTTCTTGTGCACTGTTGATTGTACAGGATCTGCTCAAGCAGAGTACAGTAATTGCACGACAGAAGGAGGCAACGTGAAGCAGTCGTTGATCTCATCTTACAACAGGGTGCTCGCCCCCAAGGTGAAGGCCGCCATTAACGTCGGTGGTCTTGCAGACCACGCCCAGCTCGGCAATGGCGGCGGCGAGCAGCAGCCGATGGAGAGCTGCAGCGGGTGCACGAGCTGGGCGAACCAGTTCGCGATCCTCCTCCGGCGCAGCCTCAAGGAGCGGCGGCACGAGACGTTCACGTCGCTGCGCATCTTCCAGATCATGGCGCCGGCGCTGGTGGCCGGTGCCATGTGGTGGCGGTCGTCGCCTTTGCAGGTGCAGGACCGACTGGGCCTGCTCTTCTTCGTGTCCATCTTCTGGGGCGTCTTCGCGTCCTTCAACGCCGTCTTCGCGTTCCCGCAGGAGCGGCCGGTGCTCGGCCGGGAGCGCGCCTCCGGCATGTACGCGCTGTCGTCCTACTTCATGTCCCGCATGGCCGGCGACCTGCCTATGGAGCTCGCGCTGCCGACGGCGTTCACCGTCATAGTCTACTTCATGGCGGGGCTCAACCCGACGCCCTCCGCGTTCGCGCTCACCCTCGCTGTGATCCTCTCCTACGTGCTCGCCGCGGAGGGGCTCGGACTGGCCGTCGGCGCCGTGATGATGGACGCCAAGCGCGCGTCGACGCTCGTCACGGTAATCATGCTCGCCTACCTCCTCACCGGCGGGTTCTACGTGCACAACGTGCCGGGGTTCATGGTGTGGGCCAAGTACACCTCCTTCACCTATTACTGCTACCGGCTGCTCATCGCCGTGCAGTACGCCGGCCACCTGCGTCGCCTCCTCCCGCCGGAAGCCGTCGACGGCGAGGCCAGCACGGGGGCCTGCGTGGCCGCGCTCGTCGCCATGTTCTTCGGCTACCGGATGCTCGCCTACCTCGCGCTGCGCCGGGTCAGGACGTGATCGCCGATCGCCCGGCCTGCCGCCGTCTTAGCTCTAGGTGTTAACTATTCCGGCAAGCACAATTACTAAGAGGCTCCGGCGCGCGCGCACGGCGATTATCCGTGAGTGGCGCCGCCGGCGTCGGAGAAGATGGCTCGAGCACTCCATCTGACGATCGACGGGGTTGTAGTTGTTGGCATGGCGATCGATCGATCGATCGACGAGGGCTTCTTCTCCTTCTCCTTCTCTGTTCTCTCTCTCTCTCTCTCTCTCTCTCTCTCTCTCTCTCTCTCTTGGTTGATTTCTTTCCGCTCGATCGAGATGGCTTCTTGCAAGTATATCATTACTATCAATCAATCAATCCGGTGTAAGTTTCTTCTTCTTGATGGTGGGATCGATTAAAATTGTAATGAAAATGAATGTATATTACGATGATGACAATATTGAAGAATGCTGCTGACTCTGCTGTCACATTTGGCCCAGATGAGACCATGCATGCGTGCATCCGTCTAGGCCCGCTACATGCTTGGTTCAACTGGGCCCAGCGAGCCGACTAAATCGAGTCCCTCGCCAAGAAAGTGGAGATTTAATTTTGATATTTGGATTTCTTCTTTTTTTCATTAGCTAATCCGTTTGGTTTATGCGTTCAAAGATTAAAGATGCTGATACTCCAAATCAGGGAAAACTTTAGTTGTTTTTAGAAAAAAAAACTAGCTTATACACATGCTTTGTTACAGATAAAAAAATTATATTACTCTCAGCGCATCAAGTTGATATCGTCGTAATTGAGTCACCTGGCTCACCCCCTCAGCTCTGCCTCCACGCTGGACCGTGTCAAGCTCCACCGCACGCCTAGTAGAGCTTCATTGTTTTTTTCTTGTTAAAGAATTTTTATGAAGGTGAAATACTTTTTCCGTTAGAGATTTTTTAGAAAGGTGGTAGGGAAAATTGGGATGGATGACATACCACCACTGTATTATTTTCTTTACTATTTAAAAGAGGAAGTTAGTGATAGTAGTTCATCTACCTCTCCTAATTCTCATTGCACCTCCATAAGAATCTCTAACGAAAATAGAAAAAGGCAATCTACTAAAAAAACAAATTCCACAGCTCTGAATATTCTCTAACGAGAAAAAAATAACAGAGCTCTACCTCGTGCGTGGCAGAATTGATGCTGCAATTGTAACCCAACGGATTGTACAAACATGTGTACTGCATCTCTGAACCACCGTAGCCGTGCAAGTAAAAGAAAAAACACTTTGTACGCATACTATTTTTCCGCTGTGGTAGATACAAAAATCGGTTTGCACGTTTAAAAAATCTAAAAGAAACTTTGGTTTGGAAGGTGCGCAGGAGTAGAGTGCACTCCAAGCATTTTTTTTCCTGTTTATATATTTGTCGCAATACAGGATAGAGGGAAGCAAAGGGATGGTGTTGCAATGATGACACATTCACTCCCCATGCATGCATGCTCTCACGGAAGATATGTTAGACAAAGAACGGATGCATTAGAAAAGCTATCTAGCTAGTTTGGTGATGAAAAGATGCCATTATACTGGACCAAACTTCTTTAAAAAAAGATTCCGGTAAAGCATACATACATACATACATACATACATACATACATACATACATACATACATACATACATACATACATACATACATACATACATACATACATACACGTATATATACATATATGTATGTATACATACACACATATATATGAAGTCTTTTTCGTACTTCTTGGAGTACATATTCCCACTTTCAATATACCACTTAAGTGAATATTTTATACCTGCTTATCACTTGCGGTATACTTAAATACTAATTTTAAGATACTCCAATGCAACTTGGTTAAAAACTTTTCATCAAAACCCTTTATATTTGCTATATACTCTTTTTATAAATAAAAGGAGTATATACATAAATTATGCTCGAAAAGTGGATTTAATGAATTTTTTTTATGAAATTCACTTTGGAGTATCTTATAATCATTATTAGAGTATACTCAAATTGATAAAAATAATAACAACACCATTAAAACGGTATATAAAACGTGAGAGTACGTACTCTTAAGAGTACAAAACCATTTTCCAGGAACCCTTTTCTGTACTCCTACTTTCAATATACCACTTAAGTGAATATTTTATACCTCTTTATCACTTTCGGTATATTTAAATATTAATTCTAAGATACTTCAATGCAATTTGGTTGAAACTTTTTCATCGAAATCCTTTATTTTTTTTCTGCATACCCTTTTTCATACATAAAAGTGGTATATATATACAAATTATGTTATAAAAAGTGGATTTTGATGAAATGTTTCATGAAACTTATTTTAAAATATCTTATAATCATTATTAGAGTATACTCAAATTGATAGAGGTACAAAAATGCCATTAAAACGGTATGTGAGACGTGAGATTACGTACTCCCAAGAATATGGAACCATTTTCCAAGAAGCCTTTTTCCGTACTCCCAGGACTACGTACTCCCACTTCATACATAAAAAGAGTATACACACACTCAGAAGTTGGAACCATTTACTTCCAAAAAGCCTTTTTCCAAGAATATGGAACCATTTGATATATACCATTTTTCATACATAAAAAGAGTATACACACAAATTATATTATAAAAAGTTAATTTTGATAAACAATTTCATGAAACTCACTTTAGAGTATCTTATAATCATTATTATAGTATACACACATACACACTCAGAAGTTGGAGAGTAGTACGTTCTTCCCTCCCCTCCTCATAGAGAAAACATCGCATCGACACGTGGGCCTGACAACCTTCCTCCCTAATCTGTTCCTCCACCTTCGACCCACTCCACTCCACTCCACCGCCTTGCCCCCTCCCTTCCCATCCCATCCCATCCACATTTTACCTTTCATTATTATGCTTCTATATGACAACTTTGCCTATTTTCCCTAATCTTAGAGTTTTTTGTTTTTTCTCCTCGATGGCTATGGAGATTATATGACACAATAATATTCATGTTTTTAAAGGACTACTCAATTAAAGGGCTACTGATAAAAAGTGGGTCGGGCGAGCACGGTTCCGCCAAGAGAGAGATAGTGTAGGAGCCCAATGAAGACTAGGACGGTGCGTCAATGTTGGCCTTCATCTTTGGAGATGGTGGCGAAGCCACTTAAGCCGAGGAAGACAACCGTATCACCTAATATTTTGCGGTGTTAGAGTTGTTGGGAGCCGGCGCAAGTAACGGGTAGAAGGAGGTAGAGGGAAGTGAGAGGAGCCCAAGAAGTTCCCAGTGATGGTGAGGACCGCCAGACTTTGTAGATCAAGGTGGTGTGGCTGTAGGCGGCGACAGCGCTAACCAACTCTAGGAGAGGATAGAGGGAGCCGAGGGGAGTCGAGGGAGGCATCGGTGGCTACAGAGGCTATGGAGATGGTAGATAGGAGTGGCAACACAATAGAACCAAGGTGGTGGCTTTTCAGGCAACGACTATTCGATTAGGAGGGAGAGGAAGGTGGGACAATGAGGAATGAAGCAGGGCATGATCGTCAACGGCGGTGAGAGCTAGCGAAATTGGTGGCGACAAATCGGGGCGGCCACGATGCTACTCTGTTTGAAGGGGGAGAAGCAAGAGAGAGAGAGTGAGAGAGAGAGAAAGGTGTAGTTGAGAGAGGGAGTGAAGTGAAGTGAGGAGAAAGAGCATTAGGGTTAGGGTTAAGAGGAGTCTGGCTCGAGCTGGGCCAAGTGTGCCCTACTGGGCTAAGTTGGAGAGAAAGAGATAGTTGGGCGAGGGGTTAGGTTTTAATCACTATTTACCATGGAGTCTTTTACAACAATACCAATATTAAATTTAACTAGTGTTGATGTTTAGAGAGGGCCAAACTGCTTGTTTCAATATCGAAAACCATCTTTAAAATATGACATGTCTGTTTAATGTATGTCGATTGGAACGAAGCTCATGTAGATGATTAGTGTGTTAGTGATATGCCCTCAAGGCAATCATAGAGATAATTGTATGATTTCTATGTTTTGGATCTTTTGTATAATATGTTATTTTATCATTTGAATAAATATTTTTCATATTAATCAACAAGTATATGTCTTATTCGTGAAACTCTTTATTCATATTCTGATGTTATTCTAAACTATCCTTGATATTATATCATTATGTGGGACAATTATGATTTACAGATCAGCACATATATTGATTGATGATTATATTTCGTAGATCATGAATATGGGATATCAAGTTGGTCTCATATATAGTGTACGTAAGATCTTTAGACTTGATATCGTCATTGTTTTCTATATGCGTAATAGTTTACTTAGGGGTTACCAAACACTACTCCATAACTGGGTGGTCATAAATGTAACTTTCGGGTTTACTATAAAACATGCGGAGGAATATGGGCAATTAAGATGAAATTTGCCCCTTCTATATAACAGGAGAGATATCTTTGGATCCCTCAATATGGTTGGATTAAGAAAGTGCATGTCCATACCGAATATGGTTAAGGAGTCAATCACAACTAAGTAATCCACTACAGATTCGAGTGAAGGATCAAGCTATCATAGGATGGCACGCTTTTCATCTTGAGTTCGATCTGGTATCATGAGGCAAAGAGATCGGTATATGAACACTATATAGATTCGTCTGATATAATCTTTATGTATATTTGGGAGTCGTTATATCCTGTTAGGGATCGTTACCGACTTGTGGATCAGAAAGGAGTTTTTGACCCATGCCCAAATATATATGATCCTACCAGGTTACACACTTAATGTGCTAGAATAATAAGGGTCTGGATGATACTTTCTGAGTGAGATTTGATCTCTACTCGTATCGGATAAGAATTCGATTGGAGACTATATAAGGATAGGTGCGGGGACTGAGGGACGTATCCCGAAACACACCCATCGACATCCTAGCTGCCACCTCTCGCAATCCCTACCGTGCGTGCTGGTGCTAGCGTACCGACGCATGGTGGTTCATCCCTGGACGTTTGGACTTCGATAAAGGCGCTGCTATAATTACGGCGCTGATCGGAGGACGATCGACTACTTCCACTATATTGATGCGCTCTTCGTTGAATTGGCTACTTCAACTCAACTTTCGCTGCACTGTATGTCTAGTGATAATGATCTATGATCTCTTACTCGTATGGTTTCCTGGTTTACGCAGTAAAAATTTTTAATTTGTGCTACTGTAGTCTACCCATATCCCAACATAGTGATACAATAATCTAAACTCTAAGAACAAAATAATATGAGTTTAAAATCTATGTTGTTTATTTAAGATCCGTTGCAATACATGGACGTTTAACTAGTACACAAATACACACCAAACTTTGTTTTCCATTAGGCAAGGTAGGGTCGTGCATGTACGAACATTTGAACCTTGTGCTTAGAGGTGGGAGATGAGCCGTGTTTTTCTGGGCAACCCAAGGCCTGACCGGCTCGATACGGCCCAAGCACGACACAGGGCCGGCTTTCCAGGCCGAGCTCAGCCCACCATTCCTGTAGTGCCAGCACAGCACGAACGTTAGGCTGGGCCAAGTCTAGAAAGCTGGCCCATTGGGTGGTACGGCACGGCACGACCAACCGTGTCGTGCTTGGGCCGGCATGGCACGAGGAGCATGGCGGGCACGGGTGGCACAGCGGGCACACCAGCATTGGCGGCTGGGCACCCAGGCCGCCTCAGACTCCACCTCGCCTCCTCCATCCCGTCGCCATCCCATATCCACCAGACCACTACTCTCACGGCACGATCATCCCCAGATTCCCTACAAGGCCACAACCGCAACCCATCAGGTCATCACAGACCAAAGAGAGAGAGTAGAGGGGAAGAATGTATGCATGTGTACCAGTCAACGGAACCCAGATGAGTGGACGACAGCCGTAGGACGAGGAGCAGGGCAGCCAAAGCCAAGGACGGCATCAAGAGTCAATGAAGGGGGTGAGCTCACGACTCGCGATGCTGCCGCCGTCGACGCTGAGACTAGCACTTACGCCTACTCCGTAGCCAGAGAGTCCACGCCACCACCTCCATCCTAGGATCCCAGTAGCTGTCTCCCAACTCCCAAGAGCCTCCACTCGCTGGCACAAGCGATGGCACCCGCGTTAGCCTTGTCCTCCCGCACGCCCACCTTGGCCTCGCCGGCACCGGTCATGGAGAAGATGGCAGTGGGGTTGGGGGAGGAGGGGTCGCCGAGGGAGGTCGAGGGAGGAGGGGGCAGCCGGGGAGGAGAGGGAGGCAGCCAGTAGGGTCAGGGGAGGCGGCCGGGGGAGGAGAGAGAGGTGGCTGGGGGTCGGGGGAGGCGGCCAAGAGGGGAGGGGGTGCCACCTCGCCGGGGTGGGGGGAGGGGAGGGAGGCGGGGAGGGAAAGGGGAGCTGCCACGTCAGGATGGGGGGAGGGGGAGGGAGACCGGGAGAGGAGGGGGCTGACTTGTAACAACTCAAGTTTTTTTAAAAAAAATAAAAATAAAATAAATAAAATAATAATTAATTTAGTTTAAAATAAAAATCAAAGTTATTTGGTCGCTTGAATTTTTAAAATTTTAGTTGACCTGATTTTCTGCTTTAAAGAAAAGAGCCTTTCTGTTAAACAAAAAAATATTTTATAAAGAAAAATATGCAAATTTTAGTTGCATTTTTTTATAAGTTCAAAATGGCTTTAGAAAGCTCTATGAATTTTTCTAAGATTTTTAGGCCTTATTTGTTATTTATTGTACTATTTTAAAGCTAGAAAAGAAAATTATTTTTAAAAATTAAAATAAACTTCAAATAATTCCAAAAAAATTTTTTAATCTTTTCAGGATCCAATGATCTTTAAAAAAATTTCTTGAAATTTTTCTGAATTTTCTTCTTCTTTTTCTTTTTTTTCTTTTCTCTCTCCTCCTTTTCCTTTCTTCTTCCCCGTGGGTTTCCTTCGTGCGCGCAGGACAGAGCCTCCATGGTTGTTTTTGGAGCTTTTTCAACTTCCCGTATCTCATGATTTACTCAACGGTTTTTAGTGAAATAAATTGCATTCTCTTTCTCTCATTAAGCTCCTTCATTTCCCACCGTTTCCCCTCTCATTCATGAGCCGTTTCACGAGAATTTAATCCATGTCATTCAAAGACATGATCCTTTGCTCTCCCTCCTTGGGCCTCCTCAACCCCTATAAAAGGGAGCCCCGTGAGCCCCTCCTCATCCTCACTCAATCTCGAAAATATCAAGTCCTCACTCCTCTTCTTTTGGCTGCAATCGAAGTTTTATTTTTGTGTTTGAAGCGTCGTTCTTCGGCCTTTTGCGCCTCATCCAGTGGAGCCCCGCCGCGTTTGACCACACCGTTGGCTTCGCCTCGTCGCGTTCTACACGGTGCTCACCTCGCCTTTGGCGGAACTTCGCCGGAGCATCGTCGCCACCGTGGGCCAAATCACGTCGTCGTTCCTCACGTCGCCACCAGCCGACCGTGCATGCCCGACCAAAACCAAGGTAAGCATCACGTTCTCCACGCTCTACTCTTCGTTTCGCCGTAAGTCTCGCATGTTAACTCCTCTTCGTTTGCCCGGAACGCCGATGTCAGCCTGTAGGCTGTATAAAGTCTCGTCCACCACATTCCGTTAGTCCGTTAGCCGAGCCGTCTACACCGTTGAGTTCGTCTCGACGCGTTCTACGCTGTGCTCCCCTCCGTTTGTCTAAAAACTATCCACAACTATTTACGCCCGACACCGAGCCATGACCGCAAATGGCACTTCACGTCCCCGCCTGTCCGAGAATGCTTTCAATAATCCGTTCGCATCAAAACATGCCAAACCATCTAAGGTGGCTACGTTTTAGACGGTTTTGGATTCGCTCTCTCGAGTACAAAGATATTGAGTTTTTCGTGTTTCGGTACCGTCATCGTTCAAACGACGATTGCGTCACCTCTAGAGAGTTTTCAGCTTAGCCGATATTTTTTTCTAACATTGCCTCACCATGTTCTAGGCCGTGCTTACCTTACTTCTCCATGTTTTGTTCCCGAAAATTATTCTTCTCTCCACACCCTGTGTCGTTGTTGCCGTACACGTCGTCACCGTGCTCCGTTTGTTATGCCGTCACTTCCTACATGTGCCTTGGGTGCTTAGCAACCCATTTTACTAGTTGGCTTCACCTTCCGTGCCTTTTCTCACCGATGACACGGCCAAAAACAGTGAAAAGGGCTGCTGTCCATTACTGTTTACGGAGGAATATTCATTCCTGATTTTCCATTTTTCAGCATTTTCTAATCCGACAATCTTCCAATCGCTCGTTATTCTTCGTCCGAACTCCAAATCAAGTGATTTAAGTTTCTAAATTCGTCTAAATTCATAATCTATTTTTAGTATATATTTCATAATTTTTGAATTTTCTCGACCGCCCTTGGCTGAGTCTCTTCACCGCTGGAACACCGTCTCCACCGCCGCCCGAGCTGCGCCATCGCTTCACCTCACCGCCAACCACCTTCTAGCCAATTGCGGTGATGTACAAGAGCACCAACGCACTCCTCGCAATCCCCTCTCTCTTTTCTTCACCTCGTCACCCCTCCACCAAGCAATCCCGCCACCAGAGTGTCTCTTCCGCCGATGCCCACGCCACCACCGCCAAATCTTTGACGAGACCACGCGCACCTCCTTTACCCTTTTTTCGAGACAGAGCATGACCGGAGTACCCCACCGCTAGTAACCTTTCTCAGGCCCGCACGAACCTTCGACACCCCTTCTTCGATAAAGCCGTCGTCGGAGAGTCTTTGCCGTCGATAATCATACCCACCTCCGCTACACCGTCGCCGCTAGACAACTCTGTGCAACCCAAACCTTACGCCATGGGAATATTTGATTCTTACTCTTCTCCCTCTTTTGTACATTTTCCCGGTCTTCGCCACCGTTGGATCACTCGAATCTCGTCACGTGAAGCCGTCCGACTTCTCCCAGCCATCCAATTCTTAGACTCTGACATTCGGAGGCTCATAAGACTTCGATGTCCGGAGGCTCTTAAGACTCCGACGTTCAGAGGTTCTTTAGACTCTGACCGTTCGGAGGTTCCATAGACACGGACTGTTCAGAAACTTGTTTAGACTCCGCTGATTCGGAGGCTTCTTAGTCTCCAACTGCTCGAAGCCTTCGACTTCGATCTTCATCCCCAGAGACTATGACCTTCAGAGACTCCGATTTTGACTTTGACCTTTGGAGACTTAGACTCCAGCCTTCGATCCTCGACCTCGAAGACTTTGACTTGGGCCTTCGATCTCGGAGCTTTCGACTTCGACCTCTGTCTTCGAATCGACCATGGCTGTTGGACCGTTTTAACCTTCGTACCCTCTGATCTCTCCGACCGCTCGACTCCGACTACTCTTTGTTCTTGACTGCTATAGTATTTTTCGACCACTGTATAGTTCCGACCAGGTCTTCGACTGAATCTTCAACTTCGACTTCACCCGTACTTGGAGTCTTCGTCTTCGGCTTTGACCTTCACTACTTTGAATATGCCTTCGATCATGGTTTCGACCACGACTTCGACTATACCTTCGATCATGGTTTCGATCATACACAAATATTGTAGCTTCCGACCACTTTTTCTTCACAAAGAAAAGAATTCCAATAATTTCTTTTATTCATTTCTTTGGAAATCAAACTACCAGAAGCTGTTCTCCTTCATCTTAACTCCAATTGGAACCATTCAAATTCCTAAATTTATCTAAATTCCTATTTTATTTCCTAGTATATATTTTATAATTTCTAAATTTTATTCGAGTTTAGCTTGTTCTGATTTTTTACGTGTAGACTACGACTAATCCGGAGAGTATAATTTCGACGAACCTCAGCAAACTTCGAAGCAAGGCAAGTTACACCTTTGATCTTGTTACTCCCAGTAATTTAAATTATTTATGTTGTTTTTAAAATTATTATGCATGCGTACTTTTATTCAAATCTAGTTTAAATTTAATTTAAATTCTAATTATATCCAAATCCTTTTTGTATGGTCAAATTTGACATTGAACTTCCTTATGTCTTGTTACCTTAGATGAAAATCTAGTTAGTACAATAGTATTGACTAAAAATTTTATAGAATTGTTTAGCCATACTTAGAATGATTTAGGTGGGAATATTTGTTTCACTTCAGAACGATGATTTTCTAAAATATATTCTTGACTTCGGTGAGTCAATAAGTTATATGAATGTTTCAAAGGAAAATATAAAACTTGGTTTTGACCTAAGCTAATGGTTAGGTGGTGGGTGCCGGCATGCATTGTTGTTCGGCGACACAATGTTGATTGTCAGGCACAAGGGGTTTGTGGTTTGAGCCTGAGTCAATTAAGGACCGGTTTGTGAGCTACTATTGCAAAGCCATATCGTACTACCACGAGACTGGTATGGGACAGTACTGGCTGACTAATTTGTGAGGTTCCAACTTTGGTCTCGCTATAGGTTAAATGTGAGCGTGGCGTAGGCCATGAGAAGTCTCACACGGCACAACAGTGGGCTCCAACTTGTGGATTCAAGTTGTGGTGAAATCTTAGTGGCAGCGTGACTAGGTTGAAGGCTTAGCATTGTAAAGGCTTTGTTATGATTTTCTTAGTCGCACGCCTACGGAAGCGTGTAATGGCCGATAAAATGAGATAATCATATCTTGTGGGTAAAGCTGTATAATCTTTGCAAAGTGTATAATCTATTCTGGATAGCCGTGCCCACGGTCATGGGCAAGCCGAGTAAAGTTTTTCATGGATTAGTTTTTGATTTTTCAAAATGGTTTCTGAAAAGGCTTATGAATGGATGGAATCCATATAAGATTTTAAAAAGCATTTGGATGGATGTATGGATGTGAATATGTTAGTATTTGGTCGGAACCTATACTAACGATATTATTTTATCACTATTTCTATCTATTATATCAAATTCAGCTTCTGAATCTACTTACAATATTTACTTCAATTTCGCTTTACGCTCAATTAACCTTATTATGCCTTTCATTGTCAATCCTCATGCATGCATGAACTCTGTTAAACTTCCTGGTGTAACTTGTGGAGTATTTTATGTATTTATGTTGCTTCATTCACCATTTTTAGAGAAGGATTTTATCAACTTTGGTGAGAATAACGACGAGTAGGCCACGTCTTACAGTCATTTGCTTGTGGGCAGGCAGGATGGGCTGCTGGTTTATTGGTTTTCTTTCACTGTTTATATTTAATTTTGGTTTATGAACCATTGATATAAATTTTGGCCATCAGACCCATATTTAGTTAATGAATAAATGTCATTGTGTATGATATGAATCTTTGTTATGCAGTATGTGCACTAACTTGATCCTGGACTAGTGTGATTTACACAGAGGATTCAGGAGTCGTTGCTCCGGGGTCCGACATGACTACCGAAGGAAGGGGCGCCGTGAAGGAGAGGGGCTAGACCGTTGGAGGAGGGGGCGTCGGGGGAGGGGAGGGGAGGGGGCCAAATCACTGGAGGAGAGGGCACCAGGGTGGGGAGGCGAAGGATGCGTGAGATCCAAATCAGGAAGAAGGGACGAGAAAAAGGGGAATGAATGGGTCAGCCGGGCGGAGGAAAAAGGAATGAGGAGAAAAGAAAAAGGGAAAAGGGAAAAGGGAGAAAAAAGAAAATTAAGTTATAAACCTAGATTTAGAAAATGCAGGTTAAAAGAATATTCTATAAAATGTGGTTAACACTGATTACCTTACGAAATTTTAATAGTAAGCCGGCATGTTATTAAAAGTTGAATAGCATGTCATTAGTAGACCGAAAAGGCGGAATTAGTGACCACCAATTAAATAAAATATATTACTATTAGATTATTCGAACACCATTGTTCCGTTTAAAAGCGGACAAAATCAGTAACTCTATATGCCACTTGCACATATACTTTCCCTAGCACCTAGTAGCTAAAGAAATTATACAAGCATGTATATAAATACAAAATATTGGATTATACATAGTTAGATTATACATGTATGTGTATACATAGGAATTCCAGTTCTCCCTCGAAATATTTACATGTCTATCTTTTTAGTAACTAATTCAATTTTTACTAGGTTTTTAACGAGGCGGGCACGAGAGAAATGATGATGGCAGACGTCACCTCTGCTGTCTATAGTTCATTACACATATACAGACAGAACGTTCTTCTACTCTATTGGTTTGAGATTTAACAGATATAATAGCAGTTCCAAACTTCTCCCGAAATATTTACGTGACTATGTTTTTAACTAATTTACGTGACTTTGTTTTTATGCAGTTCCAATGTTGGTTTGAAGTTACTTTTCTCCCGAAATATTTACGTGAATATGTTTTTATGAAATTAATTCAATTTTAACTAATTTTTAATAAGGTGGGTACGAGAGAAAAAAAGATGGCGACCACTGCCACTATTATCACCGCCGCCTTCGTCGTGTATAATTACTTCGGGTTGGGTTTGGGCTGGTACGGCACGAACGCTAACACGACGGGTTTTGGCCCGTGCTTGGGCCTAACCGGAGGCGAGGCGGGACAACACGGCATGGCACGATGAAGTGATTAGGCTAAGCCAGCACGACATGAAGCGACACGAAGCACAGTAGGTCTAGGCCGTATCGACATCATACCATCTAACCCTCAGCTCTACTTGTCCTTGACAAATGCAGTTTTGCTACGTTTTTGAGTACTTAATAGAGATTGATTAATGATTACTTGTACGTACATTCTGAAAAAGCAAGAAAAGGACGAAAAAGGATTATTATTGGATGTCTGGTCCATTCCAATGAACCATGATGGATGCTGATAAGTTCCAGTTAAACCTAATCCTGTCATTTGAATTCCCAGTAAATCTTTATATACTATTGATTTGAACCTTAATTAGATTTGGGCCACTTACTTGGATTGAATAAGTCAGCTTATAGTTAAAGTTTTACTATAGCTAACTTATTTTACATTATAACTGATGGTGACTTATTTAATATAATTAATTTTTAAAAATAAAAAAAATAGATTAGCCTATCACAGATAATACAAATAAATATAAAAAAGGATAAAATGCTAAAAAATAAATTTTAGAAATAGTTAATTAAAAATTATAAGTCAAAATTCGAGTAGAAGTAAGCGGGACATGGAGCTTGAGATAAGCGATCTGCTTATGCAGCTAGCCTGCAAGCCGATTAGCGGTGGGCCCAAAGTACCTGTGTCACTGCGCGATGAACAGTAGCACATACCGACAAGGGCAGGACAAATTAAGGATGTACGAGTCTACATGCTTCCAAAGCACGAGATTTACAGCAAAAATACTTTAATGAAGAAATCGATCAACGAAGGCTCTCACTCCTCAGATCTGAATAGTACCGCGTCCACTCTCAACTAATCGCTGTCTCCTTTCTTAGAGCCACAGTTATCAGCGTGTGTAGCTCTCAATAGCCAATGCTTTGTTTCCAACGGTAGGATCTGTTTATATTAACTTCAACAAGCTATTTTTTTATAGTAAATAGTTTTTATAGTATCTAACTTTGAAATAAAGTATTTTTCAAAATAAGATCTACTAGTCGATTATAGTATATAATGTAGTGACTTTATTTGTATCGGTTAAAATCTCACGAAAGTTTCTCTCTTCGTATGGATCTCTACAGATAGAATGAATAACTCTTGCAGTGTATACATTCATTCAGTAGTGTGCGTATAAATACACGTACAAGAGAATACAAGGGAGTACAAGGTATTGTGTCGCTGGTCATGCAACTGCATGCGTAGGAACCGGTCACGATGAGCTATCTACGCTGCCGATCCGCATGACTCGGCTACCGTTGTCACCCGGATGAATCGATGTGGTAGACGTAGTAGTAGTTGTCCCAGTAAGTCGAAATATATTCTGTACTTGTACTACCCCACTCTCCCACCGATGAAATGACTTTCAGAGTTCAGTAAGTTTATTAAGGCAAATTATACTTTACAGACTTGTGGGTGCACTTGTTTTCCATAGAAGGTCATGACAAGATTCAGTCCTTAGGATTATCTGGACGGTTCCATCCTCAAACCACATATTCTCGTGCATCCACTGCACCGGCCTCTCTTACCATCCGCCCAGATAAATAAGCATGTTGGGGATTTTTGGGAATATAACATACCTTGTCAAAATATACCAACCATTTTTCCAAATCCAATTTTAGGAGTAGAAGTGGTACTAGAGGCATTTTAGTGCTCTGAGTATCTAAGCAGTACTAAGCATGACGTGTAATTATAGACTTAGTTTCAAAGTTTATCATCATAATTTTTTCTAGGGTGACAGGACTCACATGTTCAGAATGTCTTAAGGGAATGTAGTACTAACAAGTTCAATAGTGGGCTTGTAGCTAATACTTTAAAACAATCATAGATTTGTATATAAATATTGGCATGCAATTTGATAATTTAAACAAAAATAACTTACTGAAAAGGTAGGTTCAACATAATCAAAGTATTGACTCATCTTGCGCGGTTTACCACGATCTTGAGCTCACTTGAAGCTTTCTCATTTGATGGTCTTAAGTTCCTGATCTTCATTCTCATCTGGATCTTAGACTCGCTTGATCCATTGTTTCTTTAGGGCTTCATTTCTAATTACGCACTAAATAGCTGAATCCAAATAAATGCAAATAACTCAAAAGGCCCAAATAAATCTAAATAAATTCAATTTGGTTTTATTATGATTACATATAGATTTGCAAATTATTGGTATATCTGTATCAATCTTTTTAATTCTTATCTCCGGGGGATTCACAACATATTATTATTCTGAGGTGTAGTTGCCAAATAAGTAAAGGATTTGGACACATGATTAATTTAATAAATTACTAAAGAATGGGATTGATCATTTACCCAATTACTAATTAATTTTTGTTAGATTATTATTTACTAACGATCGATGACTACTGAGTCTTTCTAGGGTTTACATGCATTTTCAGGTAAAATGTTCCTCTTAGTTAAAGTCTGAGTATGACTAGAATTCAAATTACCATCAATCGGTGTGTTAGCAAGTTATTTTAATTATGGACTAATTAATTGGTTCTAGCGTCACATGGTTCATTAAGGTGTAGGTTAGCGAGATTATTTTTAACGATTTGTGACTCATGGGTCATTATATTTTAATTAACACACAGAACTATATATCTTTTTAACATGATCTTTCTACTGAAAGATGCCCTTTTCATTAAAGGTCACTGTTATTATATGTATACTATAGTTATCACTTGACAATGTTTATTTTTGATTAAGACCTATTTATGGGGGGCCTAGCTTTACATACATATACCATTGTAGTTCAATATCATTTGTATAAAAACTATATTTTTACAGGACTCTTAATGGATATGTAGATTTCTAAATTAATATTTGATGGTGTCATCAATATCCTCCATAATCTTATCCAACTATATTTTGGAAAACTCTCTGATTGGAGTAGACACTCCAATCCAAACATTTTTAACTAATTTAAATGAGCTTCAAAAGTCATGGTTTTAGTTCCAATAGACAAATCTTGAATTTAGATGAATTTAAAAATTTATTTCATCAAATTTGGGGTTAAGATGAATAAATTATGCCTATTTAAACTTCTCTGTTAGAATTAATCAAAAAAATTATAAAGGGGAAGAGAGATCTCTTGCTGACAAGTGAGGCCTATGGCGGTAAAGTTCAGACCGATCTGACTAAGGGCCTGTTCTTTTAGTCGCACTGGTGGCTTTTGGTCATACGATGGCTTTTTGGTCGCTTTGCAGAGATTGCGGAAAGAGAGATACTCGCTGGCGATTTTTGATGATACAGATATTAGTTTTTTAACGTGTACTACAATTAATTTGTAGACCCCATCTTAAAAAAAATATTCCGTTTAAAAGTTAGTTACTGTAGCAAAAGCCAAAAGCGGCTTTTAGAAGCCGCAAAGAACAGGCCCTAAATGAGTGCATTCAAACCGTCCGATCGATCGATGGACGTTTGGACTACCTGATCAGTCGTCCAATCAATCGACGGACGCTTAGACCACTTGATTAGTCGTTTGATCGTCCGAACGACTTTCTAATCGTCTGATCATTCGATGAAGGTTCGGACTTTCCAAACGGCTAGGACATGCGAGCTATCCGATCAGTAAGGGACCGCTCGGATCATCTGGGAGGGTTTAGACCGTCCGAATGGTTAGGACGTGTAAGCCGTCCGATCAGCGAGGAACCGCTCGGATCATCTGGTAGGGTTTGGATCATCCGAATGGCTACCTTCATTGGGGGGCTAATTAGAAATGCTAAGGGTGGATGCTCTGGCCAAAACAAAGGACTGCCGTGTTGGGTAGGGTGGTGCACGATTTTGGACTTGCCAGCGACGGCTAGTGGCTGGAGAAAGGGCGACGAGCAGCAAAATAAGTTACTGAGGAGGTGGGTAGGCCAAGGGGGTGAGACTATAAGACAGGAAGGAGCAAGGCGGCTCAGACGACAGGTTGAGCATTCGGCGAGGAGGTGGAGATGAGGCGGCGCCAAAGGCCAGGAGAATGAATGAGAGGGATAGAGGGAGCGTGAGCGGGAAGGGACCAAGGGGAAGCTTAGCACGTGATTCATGTAGTCGGAGGAGGGTCGAGGTGGTTCAGCGACAGAGGCTTACAGTGGCGTGAGCAGGCTCATGGCACCAGCGAGTTGGAGCGAGGTGAAGGCTTGGCTGCCAGTTGGGGAAGGTCGAGGGCACCGAGGAGATGTTGGCGGAGGGAGGAATCGGAGGGAGAAGCTCTAGTGGAGAAGGGGCGCTGGTGGACGCATTGTCGACCGGGGTAGGGGAGGATGGTCGGCGCGGCGAGCTCCTATGCATGGAATTTCAATTAACTGGGAGGGAGTGAGGATAGAGCCTGCGAACACAAAGTGACGCGCTCATATTTGCAAGAGCTTTGCGGAACGGCTGGGATATTGGTGGTGCACGGTGGCTGGCGCACAAGCGAGCTCAAGATAAAGAATGATGGAGGAAGGGGAGGAGTGTAGGTGCAAGGTAATCCTCAAGGGCTACTCTGTTGTCAGTGACTCAGGATCAGTGCACGGCATGGAGCCTGACTTAGTCGTGATGCGGTCTTAGGTTGTGGCAATGGGAAGGCTGGTGGGAGGGGATGTCACTACAGGGCATGGCATTGCCAGAGCTTGCTAATGATGAGGAGATTCAATGGAGGTGACAGGAGCAGGGCGTGGCACAGACGTGAGGGTGATGGGGTAGAGGCACGCAGTGCGGCTAACAGAGGCAGCGGTCCAAGGGGTGCCACTTTGTCCTACGGCCGAGTGGCGAATCAAAAAGGGATGAGTTGGACACGACCGCACACTATGGTGACGAGGGAGATGGATATGACAGCACAGATGACTGACAGCGGCTGCAGGGCGCAGGAGCACGCCGATGTTTGGCGGTCACAAGGGGGAGGCACGGATGACGCCATACTAGGGGAGAAGGGACGAGGACAGAGAAGAAGGAAAAGAGAAGGGCGGCCAGACCCACTTGGCATAGAAAGAAAGGGAGGAGAAAAAGAAAAGGACTGGAAAATGCTCAACAACACTGAAGTTTGGATTTCTGCCTAATTCAAGATTTGAATTTTTAATTTTAATTTGAAATCAAATTCTTGGCTCAACTCAAAACATTTGGACGTGAATTTTAAATATTGTTTTGACTGCAGTTTTGACTGTTTTCACTTTCAAAGTTCAAACTTAGGATTTGATTTTACCTAATTAAGTTTGAATTTAGTTTTTGTTTTATTGGCTTAAATTTAAATTTAACTTTTCAAATTTTGAACTTATATTTCCTCGTTTGAAATTATTCACCTCCTTTATTTTTAGAATTAGCACTTAGACTTGGGAATTATTTCCCAATATTAATTTGCATAATACGAAAATCCCAAAATTCCAAATAAAATTCCAGAAGAAATTAGAATGTAATAAGATTCAATGAAAAGTTTTAAAATTTTCATAAATTCTGGGACATGAATTTCAGGATATTACAGCAGGCATGGTGGCAGAGTGCACAGCAGGAGCAGTGGAACCTAAGCTCAGATCATTGCTCATGGCGGAAGGAGTAGGAAGGGAGGTAGCTCTGATACCAAGATAGAATGAATAACTCTTGTAGTGTTTACATTCATTCACCAGTGTATAAATACACGTACAGGAGAATACAAGGTATCATGCCGTTGGTCATGCAACTACATGCGCAGGAACCGGTCACGATGAGCTATCTATGCTACCGATCCATAGGAGTTGGTTGCCGTTGTCACCCAGACGAATCGATGTGGTAGACGTAATAGTTGTCTAGCATCTACAAACTATTACTATTTATAAGTTAAAATCAAAAGCTATCAGTAAAAATCAATATGAACAACCAGTCTTACTGAGATGTTTTTCTAGTTTATACATCTTCACGGTCACTAAACAATCTGAACAATGCTAGCTTGTTCTGAGTGTGGTCAACGATGGTCCTTCCATGTGAGCACATGGATGCATGTCTGTACTCGTACAAGTTAAACCCTTTTCTTTTGACCACAACATGTAAAGAGTCACAGATTTTTAACAAAGTGAGCGAAAGCAAATAATAGGAGCTGAACAACAGGAGAAGAGCCCGGGGAACGTGCAAATTGGCCGGCAAACGAATTATGGGCGACGTACACGTCGAGCAGAAACAAGAAAGCAACACAGGTGACAAAAGAATACGTTAAACTCGTTAGGTGGTATATCATCGGTTAGAGTACCCAAAAGTAGTATGTATTTTTCTATATATACATATATATAAATAATTCTATAATTATTTTTCTATATATATATATATATCTATGGATTTGTTCTTTTCAGCTTGTCAAACCAATTTTTGGTTTTTGCTACAGTACATAACTTTTAAACGGAGTATTTTTTTAATATGAAGTCTACAAGTTAATTATAGTACACGTTAAAAGTCCAACATCTGTACCATCTAAAATTACAAATGAGTATATCTTTCTATAATCTTTATCATAAATAACTAAAATTTAAAATTTTTAACTAAAAACCATAAACCAAAACAATCAGACGCTGTATACATACATACGCATCTCTCTCCGTATGCATGCAATCAATCAATCATGTGAGCTCGAATTAGCAAGTAGGGACGTGACATCCATTCACTTTTTAAAGCCAGCTATGCTGTGTACGATCTCGATGAGGTTTATTGCTAAATTATAGACTTGTCTGCCAACTCTCTCACCAGCATATTTTAAAAAAAATATCGAACAAAGACACAACTACTAGACAAGCACGTACGTCCCCACAAAATTAAGAAACATTCGGATCCGCTGCAGAGGAGATCGAAGCGATTTTTATATATCAATCATACGCATTAAAATGAAAAACATAATAGCTCGAAATTAGTCGCATCCGCGAAAATTAACCCGTAATTCTAGCCTAATTCGATAACTCGGCATAGGTTGTGTTAAGTAAGCGTATATAACAGTATGCAATTTTTTTAACTTGATTTCCTATGTGTGGTAACTAAATTTATGTAGTACTTACAACGAAGCACCATGGATATATAACAATACATATAGATTGCGTTTCTTAAAAAGAAAAAAAAAAGAAAAAGAAAAAGAAAAAAAAGAGCAGCATATCGGTTGTTGTACCACACGTTGATGTGCAGGTGTGAATCACATCAAAGTTCGATTCAAATTACCATCAAAATACAGGCAAACTAAGAGAGAAAAACGAAAAGAAAAGATGAGACTTGTTTTCGATCCCAACGCTTTGCACATCCGTTATTTATGTACCTAATTGGGCGCATACCCGATGGATCTCGGAAGCGCCCTTATCGCCGCCCGGCCCGGCCCTGGCCCACTCGTCCGGGCCCAGGACGGGCCACCGCCACTGGCCGGCGCACGATGAAGGCGCCCTCGGAGACGGCCATGGCGCTCTTGCACCCGTACAGGTCGAGGAACCCGACCACCCCGCCGGCGAAGATGGAACACCTGCGCCCGCCGGTGGCCGCTGACGCCGGCGCAGGGAAGAGTGTGTCGATGACGTTGCCTCCGGCTCCTGATGCCACGGCGCGCTCCCTCGTGCACTCGGCGAGGGCGGCGGCGAAGGGGTCGGCTTCGTGGCCGGGCGGCGGGTTGGCGCGGCGGCGGCGGTGGTGGTGGTGGCGGGAGGGCGGCGCGCGGAGGGGTGGCGGGAGCGGGAGCGGCGTGGGCGGGGAGGCCGGGTCGGCGGGGAGGCAGTTCTTGGGGATGCCCGGGTGGTGCTCCCAGGAGAAGGGGACGGAGGTGGTGGTGCTGCGCGGGGAGGGCGACGGCGAGGAGGTCACGGAGGAGGCCGTGGAGATGGACGAGGAAGAGGAGGAGGAGGCCGCGCTGCGGCGACGGTGAAAAGAGGACGACGCCGGCGGCGGCAATGGTGGTTGCGGCGTTTGCGTTTGGGTCGTCATGGGTACGAGAGGAATGTGATAGCCTAGTGTGCGATGCGAGCTTAGTTGAAGCGTGGGGAAGGCGGGGCCAGAGGGGGAGATAAATACGATGGGGGAGATTTACACATGAGACCCTTTCGTTTTTCAAAATGTCATGCTTACTGTTTTGTTTTTTCCCTCTTTTTTTATCGGCTGAGGCCTTTTCTAAAAACATTAGGCCCGAAGCTATGACATTCACTGGAGGGGAGCGTGCACTCGGATGAATCCTAGTATTCAAACCTGGGCGAAGGAGGGGTTGAAAACTACTATTTCCCAGTCGAGCTAAGCTTGGCTCTTATTAGCGTAACATGCTATGTTCTATTAGTTTATATTTCTAATTTTATTTAGAAAAATTAAAAATTAATAAGATATTCGATTTCTTCGAGGAGCTTCTTTATTTCTTTCGCTACTACCTCGTTTCGGAGATAAAACAGAAGGTCACAGGTATATCACGTACCCCACTCCTCTCGCTCCCATCACACGTACGTATCTTTCTCTCACTTTTTCATCACTATTTTCTTTCTTATAAAAGTGATTTTTTTAATAATTACTATTTATTTTTAACTAATAATCAATAAAATCAATGCAAACGTCCTCAGATTTCATAAGCTGAGGCCTGAGGAGATAGGTTTCTTTGTCGGGAAAATAATTGGTTTCGATGACATTTGAGTGCTCCTACAACCATAGGATAAATAACTACGGTTGGCTGCTTGTTAGTCGTGGGTCGTCGAGAGTGTTTTCAATAAGTTCGAACATTAAATCATCTGAGTCATCTTCGTACGTACGAAGCTTTCTTTTGATTTTTTGTATCTTGTATGTATGCATGAGTAAGAAGATGACATTTTTTATTCAATGAGGTGGAAAAGTTTGGAGTTTTTTATTTGGCTCTATTGTGTCATTTCAATTTTGAAATTAGTATTATATGACACATAATTACAAATCTAATTCTCTTGTCGAGCGTGGAAGAAGCAACGACTAACGCGTGGCTCTTACCGTATCACCCGACCGTGGTAGTATCCAGCCTCCATGGCAGCACCCTAGCGCAGCATAAGGGGGTGATCGTTTTAACGATGGCTTCTGGCTTTTGGCTGAAATTTCATTTTAGCTGGCTTTTTTTATTGTAGCTGATTTGGTTTTTTGGGCATAATTAAATTTTAAAAAATATAAAATTAGAAAAAATTTGTTAGTTCACCACGGACAATGCAAAGGAACACGGAAAAAAAGAAAAATGCAAAAAAGTCTAAAAAATCTAAAAAAATTTAGAAAAAAATGAATTACTGAATAGTGAAAAAAAGTTGAAGTTAGAAGTTAAAGCTAAAAAAAACTGAAATGAACGGGATCTAATTTGACCGAATGCAGCAGATAGTGGGAGCTACGAAGGTACCACGCCATCAAACCGCAGCAGAGTCTAGGATAGGTGCCGCGCTAGGGAGACACGGCACCTGCCTTCTTCCCTACCACAAGGGCACACTAGACCATTTACAGAAGAAGCTAACTACATTTAGCCAAAAAAAAAAAAAGATCTCGTTTGGAGCTATGAAATTAAACTATTTTTCTAAGACAAGGGCAGAGGTCTGCCTATGCATTAAGATAGAAGAGACAAGTCAACCACAAGGCAGAAACCACAAAGTCTCGCCTCCAAGACTAGCAATAGCTAAACAACAAGAAGAAAACGAAAACAAAGACAAAACAAATGAGAATAAAGCTAATGCAACACTTAAAATGATCTGCTGAAACAAGCGTACGATAAAAATCAATCAACCGACAAAAACTATGGGGGTGATTGTTTCAGCTTTTTTTCAGTTTCAGCTTCTAGTTTCAGCTTTTTTTCACTATTCAATAATTTGTCTTTTTCTGATTTTTTTTAGATTTTTTAAGTTTTTTTGCATTTTTCTTTTTTTCCCGTGTTCCTTTGCATTATCCGTAATAGGTTAATATATTTTTTCTATTTTTACATTTTTTAAATTTAATTATACCCAAAAAGCTAAATCAGCTACAGTAAAAAAAAAACCAGCTACAGTGAAATTTCAGCCAAAAGCCAAAAGTCATCGCTAAAACGATCACCCCCTATGTAACTCTGAAATCGTACAAAAACTATTTTAAACGAGGCGCTGATGCTGTAGCAGTTAGTTATTAGCATATTTAATTACCGTTTGTTTTGATCATAACTGTTTGAAATTGATGCTAATTTTATTTGGAATAGTATTGTACAGAGAAGGACATAAACGTACTGCAGATAGGATCATTAACATTTGGGAGTTCAGTACTATATACATATGTAGCTTTGTTGGTCTTTCTAAATTTTATTACTTCTGATCAGCAGTAGTACACCACAGTATATGACTAAACCAATTATAGAACAAAAAGGTATGCACAGTTAGCATAATATATTATGTAGGACTCTGAAATCGTACAAAAACTATTTTAAACGAGGCGCTGACGCTGTAGCAGTTAGTTATTAGCATATTCAATTACCGTTTGTTTTGTTCATAACTGTTTGAAATTGATGCTAATTTTATTTGGAATAGTATTGTACAGAGAAGGACATAAACGTACTGCATGCAGATAGGATCATTAACATTTGGGAGTTCAGTACTATATACATATGTAGCTTTGTCGAGGTGCGACAGTCCAATTTTAGAGTATATCAGGTCAGAAATCCATACAATTTTCACAAAAAATATAGAAATCCCTACAAATTTCATATGTATTTTATGGTTACTACTTACTAGCTACGACCAAACAAAGATATATATCGTGTTTGCGTGCATTTTTTTTTACGAAGTTTGGTCCTTCTCTAATATATTTCTGTTGGTAGCAACAGGCCTTTTCAGTTACACTACTACAAAAATAATTTAATTCCCTCATCATTGTGTATAAGTTTGAAGAGAAATTTATCCAATATCGTTTGGGATAGTTTAGATATCTCTAAATATATCTTATGAGACACCGATACATAATGAAATTTTAGAATGTATAATAAACATAAGAAGAGGTGGAGACCGATCAAGACTGACATGGGAAGAAATAGTTAAAATAGACTTGTGAGATTGGAATACATCCAAAGAGTTGGTTTTAGATAGGTGCATATAAAAGTTAACATCCACATACCGAAACCATGATATAAGAAGATTTAGAGACATTGTTTTATATTTTTGGTTCAAGTCTTAGAGTTTTAGCTTTGTGGGTTTTATTACAGGACTCTTATTTTTTTGATCTTGAAAAGGTTTTATTTCTGATCTACTTTAATTTATTTTGGATAAAAGATTTTATTGTTGTTTATGTTGTGTACAAGCTGACAATTATAGTTCTAGCCGTACCTACTATATTAGATGACTTATACTTGAGTTTGTTTTCAGCTAAAGGGCTAGCAACGTTAATATAGTATACCATGTGTTACTTGTAAGGATTTCCTTTAATTGCACCACACTGCACTGTAGAAGCCGGCTCATTGATTGTACTGTACGTATATACGATGAGTGGTACACATACGCAATGGGGACATGTGAACTGTATGCTTATCCGTAGAAGGGAGGACGAGTGCAATGCAAGGCTGGCTGACTTGTTCGTTCTGCCATGTTCATTCATTTGTGTACTAGGCTAGTAGTAATACTAGTAACTAAAATTATTGTCTACTTTAGCCTACGCTCACGTTGCTTTAAAATCAGGTTCGTTTTTTTATTTCTGTTTTTTTCAAATAATTTTATATTTTTCTGATTTTATAGATTTTTTTGAGTCTTTTTTATCTTTTCTTTTGTTCTCTGTAATTGACTAGCATGTTTTTTCTATTTTTAAATTTTTTAAATTTAATTATGTCAATTAAACTAACTCATCTACTTATATTAGGATGGATGGATTTCGGTATATAATTGCACCTTCGATTTGTAATATGATGGAGGAAAATCTGTACCTGTAATCGCTTCCTCTCTAATGCCATATTGCCATTGATGTCTTCAATGTCTAGGTATGTCGCTCGAACAGCTTGACAGAAACGTCGTCTTGCATACGGAATTGGAGTTGGATTTAAGCAGGTACTCAGCATGTCAGTAGACTCAGTACACTGTACTGCACACCACTTTTTTTTTTGCTTTCACTTAGTTAGGACTTAAACCCATCTCTTTCCCCCCCTTTTTTTTCTCCTAGGTCGCATTTCTTTCTCTCTCCCTGTCTGTCCTGTTTCTCTCCCTTTAGGTCGACTTTCTCATTGTTGTGTCGCTTAATCTTTTCTGCCGGCTTTGCATGCAAAGCGCCTTTACACAACGGAAGCATCGACCATGATCATTGAGGGCGCATTTCTCTTGCCGGCGTCTCGTACGCCATGTCAGGTGTTTCTGAACAGGCAGATCAAGATTGGATCCTTCCAAGCTGACCTAGATCGCTACGCCTTCGATTGGAGAGGAGAGGAAATGCATGGCGTTGTGTTCATCCGTCTTTTCCTTCTCAGAGGCGGAGGATCACATCGCATTCGGAATCCCTAGATCACATTGTTCTTCCAGGACCGCAGACATGCGAGCATCGACACTTCAAATCGCCCTTAGCTCCGGTTGCTGGGTTCTCCCGTGTCCAGATTTCTGGAAGCCATGGACTGGACAGACAGTCCATCTCTCTCTGAAGTCTGAGCAAACCAATTAAGCAGGTCCCTGCCGTTTGGAGTCTACCTGGCCATGATTTCCCTCTCTCTCTCTCTCTCTCTCTCTCTCTCTCTCTCTCTCTCTCTCTCCCAAATTTTAAGTAAACCTTGTGCTCTCCCCACCCATTCGATTTGTACATTTCACCCTTCTGAGTGTGGCACTTCCAGTGGTCAGGCAACTCTGCAGCACACTCAGCACGCAGTGGAGGTTATAGAACGTAGAAAGAATGTATCAATAATCTTGTCTTAGTGTTGCATTTCGCAGATCATACACACAAACACAGACATTGCTTCCTCCTTGCAGCCTCCCATCATCTGTTTCTTGACGCAGCGGTCATTTTTTTGCGTGTGATTTTCATATAGGTATAAACAAGTGAAGGAGTCGGTGTCGTCAGCCGAGTTCGGTGTTGTAACGACTGAACTCCTGCAAACCAAAGAAGTAATGACAAGATTTTAGTACAAGAAAGGGTTTCAACTCTGAACTAGTACTGTTTGGTGAGCTACCCTACTTGATTGCACATGTATACAGAAACAGAAAAGATACCAGCTATAGCTGAACACAACAACTCGTACCTGTATTATCTGAGATTCAGATTGGATTAACTTGATTTGGAAGCATGCAGGCATGCTGACCTCATGCAACCTTTACTATAATGGCGTTGTTAGATTGACATGATCTTCATCTGTTAACTTGTTTTGTTGCATTACTGTTTAATCTTGACTTGCGTTCTGGCCGCAAAGTCCTGAATGTTTCACTCACCTCAAAGCTGCAAGTTTGGTAACTTCTCCTTTTCTGATACACAGTCACATGTTTGAATGCAAAATAAATAATGTGAAACTGAATTCACTTCTCTGTAATTTGCATCTTTCGAGGACAATGTGTGATTCAGGTTGATGTTGGACCGATAAAGCACCTGTTTTTGCTCTTACCACTACTGATTTTGACCCAAAACCTGTAATGACCGAACATGCAAGATGCTACGTTTCAGTCATAGTTTACCCAATTTTCTCTGAAAATGTTTTAGACTGCACGAACACAGAATCATTTTTCAGACAAAACAGAATTCTGAGCGAAAGAAGCAGGTTGCTTGCGTGATCCGATATATTCAGTACAACTAGCCCTCGTAAAATGAGGAACATCTGGAATCGAAAAATTCATATATATACAAGAAATTAATTGTTAGGAAAAATAGTCCAATATGAATATTGGAAAAGGAAAAAAGCACAACTTATAAGTGTGAGAGAGTCTTCACCTATCAGGCTAGTCTTTTAGGGGGAGGAGACTCAATACCACTATAAGGTTGTTGCTTAGGAGGCTTGCTTACGGGTAGCCCGTGCGCTTAGTGCGTAGGGAGCGCAACCCATTTAAGATTTGGGGATCGGGGAGTAAACCCGGTGGGTCCGGATACGTGGGACCTAGAGTGGATCCAGATGTAACAATTGGTATCAGAGCCCAGGCAACTAACATTTCTCAGGAGTGCGGTGTGCACAATCTATACGTGAGGGGGAGATCGTTAGAAAAAATAGTCCCACATGGATGGTGGGAGATGAAAAAACATAATTTATAAGTGTGAGGAAGTCTTCACCCATCAGGCTAGTCGTTTGGGGGGAGGAGACACAATACCACTTATAAGGTTGTTGTTTGGGGGGTTGCTTGCGGGCAGTCCGTAGGCTTAGTGCGCAGGAAGCGCAGCCCATTTAAGACTTAGGGACTGGGGAATAAACCCGGTGGGACCTAAGGTGAGTCCGAATACGTGAAACTTAGGGTGGGTCCAGATGTAACATTAACTAATTAAGAAAGGTGATCACGCATCAGTGTGTGCATATCTTTTCCCCACTAACACCGACAGTACTACTTATATTTGCGGAGTAGTAAAGAAAATATCCTTGTTGAGCACTAGAGCACACTAGCTCGAGAAATTATGCCTTTTTTTTTGCTATGGTCGATGATTTTTGTGTGTGTTTTTTGAGATGGCAGCAGATGATGGAGATGCTAATAGAGACCATGCACACAGCTTTGGGCTCAAAAGGTCATTCAAAGAATCAAATTCAAAAAAATTGTTCCATTTGTTTTGACTTTCGAAGAAATCAAAAGTCTAAAAGCACCCACAATGTGCAAAAAAAAATGCCTCCAAAAAAAGAGAGAAAACGCTTAGAGGTAGCACTATACACTGCAGGAGGCTACCTCCAAGCAAAAATGTCTTGCATCATCTCCAGCCTTGAAGGCTGCCTGAAAGGAAAAGTTTTTTGCATGACCCACCTGCCATGAGAGAGGTTAGTGGGAAAGAGAATTTTTTATTATAGTTTGTGAACCGATCTTAAAGAAAGTAATAGTTTTTATATATTATGTGAAATTATATTGAATTTAGAGACTACTTGCAAATTCTATTTTAAAGATAATATAAATATTACATTTATGGATGGCCTAAAAGAACTGAGCTAGCTTCTCTGTCACTGTCAGAAAGACAAGCTCAGTGATGCAATTAGTGATTGGAGTTGTTGCTGCTAACGAAGAACTAAGCTTAAAGCCTCAAACACAACTCTCAGAACAGTGATTAGTGCGCCACACTAGCACACTGAAAGTCTAAAATTGACTTGCACCGTTGAGAAGTGACTTCTTCCTACAGAAGTTATATGTACTTAATTTGCAGTCTTAGGATGCGATTGGACGTTACGGTAGGTGGCTTGGACCATAAATTTCTTGACTTTGTAGTGTTTCGATGGGGTGCCATAATTGATAGGTTGACTAGGATCGTGAATTTCTGGAACTAATTATAGGCCATGCAATACCTAGCTAGGAATATGTGTGAACAGTGAGTTTGAGTGTGTGGTAAGCTGGCTAGCTGGGGTGAGAGATGATAGAAATTTTGGGAGCTGAATGGGAGAGATTCGCTTAATTTGGTGGTGCTTCAACTAGTTTAACTAGTTTATAGCTATGATTTTTTTATTGAAATTGTATTGTGGTAGTTGTTAATTTTTCCTAAGAAAAAATTGTATTTTTTTTATTGAAATTGTATTGTGATTAATTTGGTGCCACGCATACGTGAGAGGACTGTGCGTATAGGAATACTGCCTACAACTGAATCCAAAACATGCATCCCAAAAAACGTATAGGAATGCTGCCACGCATGGCAATGGCAGCATGGGATGCTACTGCACACTGCGCCGCATGCTGCTAGATAGGGACAAAATCACGCCGCGGGTGCGTGCATGGTTTCCAAACACGAATCATTGTGTCCTCCTGCACGCTCTAATCTGTAAATCTGTGATCCATCACAAGGAACTATAGGGGGTGATTGGTTTGATTTTTTTTCGATTTCAACTTCTAGCTTCAGTTTTTTTTTCACTATTCACTACACCATCCACTAACTCAGTTACAGTGTTTTTTCAGCTAGCTACAGTGTTTTTTCAACTAAAAACCAAAAACCATCGCTATTCCGATCACCCCATAGTTGTTTAGTTTAGGCCTCGTTTGGCAGAGTCCAAAAATATTTCCCTAGTCATTTTTTTTCATTATTTAGATATTAAACGTCACTTTTTACAATTCTAACTTTTTTCTGATACATCGACCGCATACAATAGATGTCTACTGAACTAGGAAAACTTAGTAGCTATTGCTTACCAAGCTACTGTAGCTTGGTGCTTCACCTGGGAAGATAGGAGAACTCGACAAGTGACTACCGAGAGCACGGTAGATGCTAGAAGATAATAGATTTGTAAAAATAGACATTCAAAAGCCAAATTAAAAAAAAGTGTGTAAAGTGCATTTGTGTGTTTGATTCCATTAGGAATACATCCTGCGTCATTTGGCTTTCCAGCAGCTTTCCAAAATCACTTCCTTTTCTTCTACTCTTGATGTAAGTGTTGGTTGAAAGCACCTTTTCTGGAGCTAGATAACAAAATCTTAAAGATTCGTGTCCCGGTTGTGTGTGAATGCATATATGAGTGAAAAAACCTCCATAGTGAGGTTTAATTTGTCAGCTCAATTTAAAATTACTTTTATTACACTCGTTAATTGATTAAACATTGAATGAGTTAATTTCGGATGAAATTAAATTTTACTTCGGCTTGGGTCGTTAGCTCAATTCTAAAATAATTTTAAAATTTTAATAAAATAATATTAAATTAAATTGTTTTAATTCCAAAAAAACTCGGAATGACAAGGACGTGACTCGATATTCACTTCCTAAATGCATGGTACTAAAGAAATAAAGTACTCCTCCAATGAAAATATTGCATTGGCTGATGGTTTTTAACTAAAAATAAATAGTAGTAACTTTTAGAAGAAGAGCATAAGCAAGAGCATAAGCGGTAGGGAAAGAGAGATAGATATGTGCGTGAGACAGGAGTGAGACAAGTGAGATACATGATTCGTTTATGACATTCTATCTTATCTCCATAATAAAACAAAAATAAATAAAAATAAAAAATCATTTTAAAAAACTAAATATTTATATTAATTTCTTGTTCTTCAAGTAGGAAGCAGAATGAGAGTCAGTATAAACGTGCCTGAGCCCACCGAACACGAAGACTGCGGCATGCGATGACGTCACGCCTTCTAAGGCCCACGTGTCTGTCAAGGACAATCTCTCTCTCTCTGCCATGCACGGGCGGGCACGGCTGAGCTGCACGCGCACCATCTGTTCGACGAAACACCCGAATGCAAATTGAGCGCGCGCGCGCGCGCTCGCTCGCTCGCACCAATGACCCCGCAACGCGCGGCCGCGCCGCGCACCGGCTTCCCAACCCGCACCACCTCGCCCGCCTCCCAACACGCACCGCCTCACCCGCGCGCCACCTCCACCCCGTGCCCATGGCCGGCTTCCTCCACCGCCACGTCCTCCCGCCCTTCCGCCGCCCGCCTCTCCCCTTCTTCCACCCCGGCCCCGGCGCCGCCTCCGCCCTGCCCCCGCGCCGCCGCCCATGGACGCCCCGCCGCATCCTCGACCCCGGCGACGACGTGGTCCTCCGCTGGAACCGCCTCTTCCTCGTCACCTGCATGGTCGGCCTCTTCGTCGACCCCATGTACTTCTACCTCCTCTACACCGCCGGCGAGTCCTGCGTCAAGATCGACATGGGCATCGGCGTAGCCGTCACCGCCGTACGCACCATCGCCGACCTCTTCTACCTCGCGCACATGATCCTCAAGTTCCGCACCGCGTTCGTCGCGCCAAGCTCGCGGGTGTTCGGGCGCGGCGAGCTCGTCAGGGACCCCGACCAGATCGCCATCCGCTACCTCAAGAACGACTTCATCATCGACCTCGCCGCCATGCTCCCAATTCCGCAGGCAAACCTCCCTCTCTTTCTCATCCGTCCGTGGTACATGTAATTAATCACTCACTCACATGCTACGTTTCTTGGCCACCATTTCTTGATAAATATATAGGCCCTATATGAAACCATCAGGCCCAGGGGGCTCCCTATGATTAACAGGGAGGCATTTCATGTTTGGTAATCTTGATTTTGATGATGCATGTTGTTCCTTTCATGTGTCAAATTACTTGTCTGTGAAGTGCCAGGCTGTTCAAGATTTTTATGTGTTGCAGAAATCTTGTGTTCCTTGTGCGTGGCACATTGCGATTTCTAGTATGCTAGCATCAAAACCTATCCCAAATGGCGTTCTATGTATGAAAATAGGAGGCATAAGTTATACCGTGCAACAATAGTGTTCCTCATGCCAATCACCCTTTATTAAATGGGTGTATCGGATGCTGCATCGGTGTGCGAGTTTTCAGATATTAATACAGCTTAATTCCCTGATCAATGCTTGAGCTTAAATGTCGTATTACAGAATTCAGCTTATATAACCAGGATTTGTTTCAGAATTGAACAAACTAGGTTGATGTGTTCTTATTTTGTTACCCTGATTCCTGCAGGTGATTATCTGGTTTGTTATACCAGCTGTGAGCAACTCAGCCAATCACACCAACAACACACTCTCAATGATTGTGTTGATCCAGTATATACCAAGAGTGTTTCTTATCATATCCTTGAATTCTAAGATTGTAAAGGCCAGTGGAGTAGTCGCAAGAACTGCCTGGGCAGGGGCTGCTTACAACCTGCTTCTTTACACATTGGCAAGCCATGTATGTCATCATTTTTCCCTTATTTTTCAACAAAGGAATGCAAATTTGTACTATTACTTAAATTCTATTATCTACTTATTCAGTAATGCTTCATTCAAAATGTTCAATCATCTGAATTGTTGCGACTAGAGTTTGAAGATTTCAAATTTACCTTTTGTTTACTGGATTTTTCCTAGAATGATGCATGGTGTATACAGGTTCTTGGAGCTCTGTGGTATCTGTTGTCCATTGAGCGGCAGTACACCTGTTGGATGGACGTGTGCACAAAGGAGAATGGCACTGACGCAAAGATACCTAAATGTTTTATGAGCTATTTGGACTGCAAAACCATTAAAGATCCTATACGTATGGATTGGCATTCACGTAGTAACATTGATGAACAGTGCAAACTTCCCGACGCCACATATAATTATGGATTGTTTGTTGATGCACTGAATCTGGATGTTTTGAAGGCGACATTCTCTGATAAGTATCTGTACTGCCTCTGGTGGGGTTTTCGGAACTTGAGGTATAAAGATGGAGTTTCTGATATCTGAATTCTCACTTCAGAATGTATATGACACAAGAATAACCGTTTTTCCTTTTATTTTCTGCAAATTAGTTCCTATGGACAGAACTTACAGAACAGCACCTACAGGGGGGAAACCATATTCTGCATTCTGATATGTATTATGGGCCTTGTCTTCTTTTCACATCTCATTGGAAACATGCAGGTATTTATTCTCCTAAAAATGTATGCCTATGTTTGGCTCTCACATTTGAAGTATTAAATTTATTCTGCAATCGTTTCTTCAACAGTGAGTCTGTCATCACCCATAGGCCATAGCAATAATATATAGTTTATACCTTTGAAGAAATAATAGCCCTGATGATATCTTGCACAGGAAACTACTGTAATGCATCAGACTGAAGAACATATGGTTCTAATGTAGTAATCTTTTAAAGCCTTGTATAGCATTCGCATGATATAAAATTTAAGCATATGCCCTTGGATATCGTACAGAATTGGCATTCTTAAGGTGCTTCTTAAGATGGTTAATTTTGTAGAACTAAAATTTATACTTTCATGTCCAGGCAACACACTAAACTGCTTATTTTTGTCATATTTTATTATTATGTTGTACATTTAATTTGCTTCGTTTTATCATGTTACCACTTACCAGTAGTCTTTCAATATGATGTTGGAATTGCATTTTTGGCTATTCATGCTTTTGGTCCTGTAGTTGCCTCAAGTTCTGCATTTTGGTTGCAAATGGTTTTACTTTCAGCTGAAATCAGGGGTTCAGCATGGCAGTGTGTGTTCCATTTGCAGGACATCATCTTGAGCCATTTTCCTCACTACTAACTAATCCCCTTTCACCTTGCTTCCAGACATACTTGCAGTCGATGACAGTAAGGCTGGAGGAGTGGCGGGTGAAGCGTCGGGACATCGAGGAGTGGATGAGGCACCGTCAGCTGCCCCTAGAGCTTCAGGAGCGTGTGCGAAGGTTTTTCCAATACAAATGGCTCGCCACCAGGGGCGTCGACGAGGAATCCATCCTTCAGTCGCTGCCACTGGATCTCCGTCGTGAAATCCAGCGCCACCTCTGCCTCGCCCTCGTCCGACGAGTGTGTGCCATCTTCCACCTGCCTCAGCTCAGCTGCCTCACACCATAAGCTGACACTGACGGATACTAAAAACACACTTTTCAGGTGCCATTCTTCTCGCAGATGGACGAGCAGCTCCTCGACGCGATATGCGAGCGCCTGGTGTCGTCCCTGAGCACCAAGGACGCGCACATCGTGCGGGAAGGGGATCCTGTCAACGAGATGCTCTTCATCATCCGCGGCGAGCTCGAGAGCTCGACCACGGACGGTGGCCGGACCAACTTCTTCAGCTCGATCACGCTCAGGCCGGGCGACTTCTGCGGCGAGGAGCTCCTGACGTGGGCGCTGATGCCCAACCCGAGCCTCAACTTCCCGCAGTCGACACGGACGGTGCGGTCGCTGACGGAGGTGGAGGCGTTTGCGCTGCGCGCCGAGGACCTCAAGTACGTGGCGAACCAGTTCAAGCGGCTGCACAGCAAGCGGCTGCAGCACGCATTCCGGTACTACTCGCACCAATGGCGCAGCTGGGGTGCGTGCTTCATCCAGGGCGCGTGGAGGCGGTACAAGAAGAGGAAGCTCGCCAAGGAGCTCATGAAGCAGGAGGGCCTCTACTACCAGGGCCAGGGCGGCGCCGACGACGACGAGTACGGGGCCACCGCCGACAACGACAGCGCGCCGCTGCTCGGTGAGTACAAGGACGGCGCCGGCGCGGCGGCGGAAGGCGACGGAGGGAGCAACATGCACCTCGGCGTGACGTTCCTGGCGTCCAAGTTCGCCAAGAACACCAAGAGAGGCGCGCACCCGAAGGTCGCGCAGCAGAGGATCGACGACGTCTCCACCATTAAGTTCCCCAAGCTGGCCAAGCCCGACGAGCCCGATTTCTCATTTAACACCGACGATGTGCTGTAACAATCGTGACATCGAACAACATTTTCTCTTCTTCCTTCCTTCGGCCACGATCCTGGAATTGTACGTAGATAGATGGAAATGGAATCGCGTGCATGCCTTCGTCGTTGTACTGTATACTAGTGCTGATTTAGTAAAGTTGACCTTAATTCAGTTCAGAGTTCAGAATGTACTTGCGATCATGTCATGTTCCATAGAGCTCGTTGTGCAAATTATTGTGAGCTGAATAGCAATCTGTGGGCCCATTCATATAGGTTTTTTTTATGGTTTTTGGCTGTGGCTGATAAATAGTGACGATTAATAGAAACAACTGGTAGAAGCTAAAGCGTTTATATTGGTTGTTAGGGGCGAAGCCAGATGACAGGAGCATTGGAGTCACCTCCATTGCAAGATAGTATCCTCTCCGCTGATAAACAGTGATAAACAGTAATTTTCTATAAGATTTGCTAAATTTCATTGGGGTCATTAGACCCCAATGCATCTACACCGGCTTTGCCCCTGTTGGCTGTGACTGATGAATAGTAGTGGCCGATAGTAGCGGATGATAGTAGTTATGTGCAAATAACTTACGAAAATCGTGGCATAATAAAATACGTAGTGTGTTACAACATTCGAATGCGCTGACTAGAAGATTACAACATAGCAAGGTTCAATATGTGAATGCACTAACTAGAAGATTATAACAGATCAAGGTACAACATGCAACATCATAACTCATTCTACCAAAGCGTGTGCTATGCTATCTCGGATCACGTTCATGGGTTTGTCAAACCTACCAGCACTGCCAGATGGAGACTCCGTGTTCCCACACTCGTCTATCACGTAGTCCTTGTCATTGTCCATATCCAAGTAGTCATCACCGGGCATCGCTGAGTCGATGATAAAGTTATGCAATACTATTGTCACCACTATAAACTTTCTTTTGTGTCTCAATATCATAGCTCAGCACACTCGATAGGATGCGCTACTTGTTCTTCCAAATGCCAAATGCATGTTTGATGACAATATGAAGTGAGGAGTGGTGGTAGTTGAAGGTTTCTTTCATCCCAACGGGCCGTCCACCGCGTGCGAACTCCGGTATATGGTACCGTTGATTCTTGTATGGAGTCAGGAACCTCTCCTTATTGGCGTAGTTGGAATCCACCAAGTAGTACTTTATTGCTGTAAAATGCAATTGGAGGCTGAGTTAATCACCGCACCCGAGTGCACATGAATACGTTTATGTAAGAACGCACAACATATGTGCATGCTGGTGGGTGTGGGAAGCGGTTTGTGTAGATTACCATGCAATCCTATAGGACCTTCGCGTCGTGCGCAGCTCCACCCCATCCAGCACACATGAACGTGAATCACTCGTCAAAATCACACACCGCGAGCACGTTCTGACTTGTGTATCTGTGTCGGTTGTAGTGCCTTGGTGCTACGCGTAACGGGACTAATATTGCCACATGTGTTTCATCTATCGCCCCAATGCAGTTCTTGAAATATGGATCAAAATGTGCCTCCTTCAACCTCTTATGGACGGTGTGGAACTGTGGATCCACGGGATGTACAATATCACTGGCCATATTGCAAACGACGTCCAATACCCTGTTGAATGTGTCACTCACATGACCCGCAGAATACTAGAATATATTTTGTGCCTACCTATTTGGCTGAGGGGCATCACACGTCCATAGGAATAGTCCAAGCACCTTTTTAGAGGTCATCTAATGAGTGGATCGAAGACTATAGTCCCGCACAAGTGTTTTGTGCAATTCATTAAATATTGATCTACTCATCCGAAACATAGCTTTGCATGATTGTGGGTTGCGGAGCTGCTCCTTAATCCACTCTAAACTGGTTTTATCATGCATCAGTTGCATCTCACGGGAGGACTCCCCCTCGTCATCCCCCCACAAGAAAAACACGACCTACTCGAACAATCCAACAAAGGAGCTTGTAGCGACAGAGATAGAGTCGGTATATGTCTCCATCGCAAAACATGTCTTGCTTGACGATGACATCTGCAAGCAGTTCAGCTCATCGTGAGAACATAGGCTTCAACTCTTATGAAATAACATTGCAAGCTGTAGGAAAAAGATAATGGGACAAAGGACAACATAGCAGCAATTCTACTACACATGCAAAAGTAAGCTCAGGTTATTAGCATTTGTACTAAACCTACCCCTCTATTTCTTCCCCATTGCATAGATTGCAGAATGTCACATGAATGCAAATGCAATGCCATTCTACTAAACATCCACAAGCAAACTCAGATTAATGTCACACTGAACTATCACAAATTAGTTTCTAACCAGACTTACAGGGAACTGACAAGACACTTCAAAGTTTAAACTCGAGTAAACAAGTAAGCGTATGACATAGTAGGAATAACAAAGATGGCAGTAAATGAACTTGCAATACAATAGTAATATGAAAAATGCACACAAGGGTTTCATCACTTTGTGCTCTTCCTGTTGGCCCAGCTCAGCCTGATCCAGGTCAACCGCCCCTCGGGGTCTTGAAGTTGGTGAACATTTGACAGTACCAGGCGTGCATGAAAAGTTGACTCACATAGTATTACTCATCGTTGTCCTCCAAGGCACCACTGGCAATGACCAGCTCCATTAGCTCAGCCATTTTGTCCTTCTCCATGCACAAGGGTTGCGTGGTCACTGAAAGGGTGGAGCTGTGATGGACTCTGGATTGCTCATAGAGGCCGACGAATCTCTCGAGCTGCACATCCTGGTAGCTCTTCTTGGGTTTCTTCCCTTCTAGAAAATCAGGAATATGAATCGCTGCCATTTGCCCTTGCCAGTGGTCGAGGGTGCAGTATGTCCAGCTCCAGTCGATGGGTCACTGCCCTCCTCATCCTCGCGGCCATGGCTGGGCTCGGCACCGGGCATGTACGTGTCACATTAGTGCATAGAGTCTACTCAAAAAGCCTCTTCAAGAGGTCCTCGTTGGCCAGCGACACCTTGTGGAACTTCTTGATATCCTCCACAGTCTGCCAACAACAAAGAAACAAGGGCATTCTTAAGTCAGCACACCTAACTTAGATCACAACGAAGAGCATGTGCGGAGGCTAACTTGGCTTACTCCTCCCACCAGGCCAGGTTGGTAGCAATTGTCCCGATGATTGGATTGAAGCCGAGGCTAGTTGCACGTGGCTTGAGGATCTTCCAATCAGACAAATCCCTCTTCATGCATCCCATTTGTTCTTCATTTGTTTGTGGGTGTACTGTCGGCTAGTCTGCTCTTCAAACTTCCGAAGAAGACTGCAGTAGCACTTACCAAAGATGCAGTTCCGTGGGCAGTTCTATAGGATCAAGAATAACTGAGTAGAGAGGGGTGAATAGGAGGTTCTAAAAATTCTTGCATTCTAAAGCTAATATGCATAATTTATAGCTAGGCAAGTTTTCAATACAATTTAATTCTACACAATTCTAAAAGCTAAGGTACCACTAGCACAAGTCTCTACAACAATATTACTAGTACAGATTAGTATGATAATCACAATATGATAAAAATATAAATGCGAAAAGAAGAAATAAAGATTCAAATACTTGACACATGATGTTTTACAGTGGTATTCAAAAATTTGCCAGTTTTTTTAATCCACGTTGAAAAAACCCCAAGCACTTTGGATCGACTTTACGAATTAAGCCTCACTCCTTGATCATTAGTGGTTGTCCTTCCTCCGCTCTGGAGATGCTGGGCACCAAACCACTCATAAGATGGCGCTGGGTTTCTTCATAACCTTTTTGAAGAAATCACCTCTTAAGCTCCCGCTAAACCGTCTAGGTGTCAGTAAGCACCAAGAAAATAAACCACTCTTCGCTTAACAACGATCAAATAACAAGGATCAATATAACATGAATGCAGTTGATATTGGCTCAACCACCTCAAATGAATGGAGTGAAAGCAAATGAGGTGTAGAGTGAATGCTCTATACTTAAGGATGTAGAAAATGAAGTATCTCTCATTTTTCTAGGGCTAGTGGGAAAGTGTTTATACCTCCACCATCCAAAACTAGCCGTTACATAAAAGAATCCTGAAAAATTAGGAAAAATGATAGTACCACTATGTAAATTGTGGAACTACCGCACCTCAACTGTAGCAACAGTAACAACTATGTCAGAGCGACAGAATTAGCCGTTGGAAAGAAATGCGGTACTACCACTGTTGAAATCACGATAGTTCTAATTTCCGGTAGTTTCGAAATTTAGCGCAGTGCTTCTGTTTGCTTCGAGGCCAAAAGTTGATTCTCTCTGGAAAAAACATACCACCTAATTTTCGGAGCTTCTGAGATTCGGTAGTTCCATTTTAGGAGTGCAGATACACCGCTCTGCGGTAGTCCCACCGTTCAAATCTTGATACTATTGTTTTCAGAAAGACTAAATCTATTAAGAGCTACTCTCTAGAAAAAATATACCGCTCAAAGTACCAGTGCTTTTGAATTTTGATAGTACCGTTGAACACACAACGTTACTTTCAGATTCTGGTAGTACCGCTAAACATACTTCGGTACTTTTGATTTTTTTATAGAGCACAATTAGTTTTTAAATTTAATTCTAAGTGCATTCATAATCCTAAATTGATCCAAATAGCATAAGAGCATGCTGTCAAGTTACTTGCTATGATCTCTCTTAATAGTACGGTATTTAACCTATAATCTGATTTTTTAACCTTTTTCTTAAGACTGGTAAAATCAAAAATAGATTCTAAACTACTTGTACCTTTGTCTTGAACCATCTTGATCCTCATGTTGATCCTTAGCATGCATTTCCTACTTGTCATATTCACCGTTAAGGACTAAACCTTTTAAACGCTCAACAAACATATTAGTCTCATATTCATAAATTGTCATTAATTACCAAAATTATTTTTAGAGACATATATGCTTTCAGGCTCTCAGCATCCATTTCCTCCAAGCAGACGGCAATAAAAAATGCCCATCGCTTTGTCATCCAAAACTGTTGGGGTTGAGTGCTTAGGGCCCATCTCTAAAACCTTCGGTGCTATCAGTCAGCACAACAGATTGAAAAGCAGTGGAGGACACAAAATCACGCACAAAGAAATGCTACTACAAAGGAGATAACAAATGCAAATCGTGCGGGAGAGTAAGAACAACGAAGGAGATAACTATCGCAGATAAATGCTACTATAGAGAAGATAACAATCGTAAAGAAATTCTAGTACATAGTAAGAAAATGGCTAGGAGAGGCAGATTATGCCTTGAATCGGCAACGAAGATGGAGGGGATGCAGTGGCCGTGGAAACTCCAGGTGACAGGAGGGAGAAGAGCGGGTTGACGTCGAGCTAGGTAGAATGAGGCCGGATGGGGGCGGTGCGCGTTGGGAGGGAGGGTTCAGAAGCCGGGCAATCCTCTCCACGGGATCGGACGAGGGCCGATCTGGGAGTAGGGAGACCAGGCGAGGGGGTGGGCCGTAGGGCGAGCGGATCTGGTAGGGGGCGTTAAAGGGCGTCGGAGGGTGGTGGGCAGATGGGATTGAAAGGGTGAAGACGTCGCCGTTGAGAACTCGCACGTGACGAAGAGGGCAACTGGAGTGGGGAAAGTGGACAACTGCTATGACTGTGCACAGCCTCTTGTGACATGTATCAGACGCAACTTCCACAAGCTATTTATGGAAGCTGACCGCTAGAATACGCTTTGGCTTCTGAATGCAAAAGCCAGACGCCAAAGCTTGAACAGGGCCTATGTATAGTTTTGCCTTGAGGAAATATATCAATCAGAGAATCAAACAAGAGTTGGCAATGCTCCATTAGTCTAATCGAAATTTGACTTGACAACTTCGGGCCTGTTTGATATGGCTGTGGTTTCTAGATTTTGGCTAAAATTTTTGAATTTTAGCTGTTTACGACAAATATTACGGACAGAGATATAATCGCTTATGATTTTAAACTGTACAGATGTTGGGCTTTTAATATATACTACAATTAACTTGTATACCTCATCTTAAAAAAAATACTCCGTTTAAAAATTAAGTACTATAGCAAAATCTAAAAACCACTTTTAGAAGTCGAAAAGAAACAATCCCTTCATTTGGAGGTCAAGTCAAACGATGTTAAACATCTTCAAAAATTTTAGAGACCATTTCATTATTCTTTAGAACCACATTTCTAATTTGCTCAAAATTTTATGCTATCTAATCAACACTATCTACAAAGATTTCAAATATGCAAACTTCTTCATTTTTGAAGGTTCTACATTCTATATTTCATAAAGGTACAATCATTCAATGAATTGTTTGGGATTTATCGATTTTAAAATTTAGAGGGAGAGTGGGAGATTGAATGCAGTTCACCTGGGAATGAGACATTGCCGCAACGCCGCGCGTTTTATACCTTCCTACTCGCTACCTAGATCGCACATGTGACCTTAATTTGAGAATTGGTTTGCCTTCTCGTCGGCTCGCTGTCATCGGCCACCACTTCACACCACAATCCCCCTCTCCCTTTCCTTGGCCACCGCTGTGTGCGGCCATTATGGGCTTACGCCACTACCTCGTACCTCCCGTCTGGCTAGCTTTCTCATCCTCTTTGTGCGTGCTGCCGCCAGGTTGAGAGAGAGAGAGAGATAAACCAGTTAGGACTAGGACTTGAGTAGGCGGTTGAGGTCTCAGGGAATTTGGATTGTGATAGGTCAGTGGGCCAAGAGAGGAATGTGCTAGTTGGATTTGGTTGATTTATGTTTTTTGGATAGTAGCTTGAGTTAATTAAACGTGTATATATATATATGTAATATATCTAGTATATATTATATTTTTTACAAAAAAAAAGAGCTCCAGAGGGACCGCCCCTGTTACCATGCTACACCGTGTCTCTCTCTCTCACACACAAGCGCTGGATAAACAGGCCACACCTGCATCTCCGAGATCTGTAGCACTATTTCAAGTTGCGTGGCACTAGGGACGCAGCGATCGAATAGCAGTCAACCCAGAGCGTCGGATTTTGACCGAGAGAGGTCAGGAGATGCTTCCCGTGCAGCGTACTGTAGCCCATCTATCGTCGTAGCGTAGTGGTACGTCACGCCTCGTCGTATCGTGCCGTTTCGTGCGGGTGGTGGGGCCCACGCGTCTGCCCTTCATTTCTGCGTCCCACGTGGACCTGACGCGCCGCCGCGCCTTATCCTTGCGCTTTCCGAGCCTACGTGGCGTGGACCCCACCCGCAGCGTCCGCATGGACCGGTCAATCTCGCCATGAGTCCGCCTCGCGCTCACCTGCGAATAGACGTGGGAGCTGGCACAGGAAGGTCGCGTCGGGCTGTGTCGGACACCGCCGTGCCGTGGGGTGCGCCTCCGGCTCGCCCTACCACGTGTCGTGCTTGGTCATATGGCCTAACTCTAGGACTATCTGCAAAGATGTTTAAAGTTGAAGAAGAATCAACTTATTCTTCTTAGCTTATAATTTATGAGTTTCTTCGAATAAATAAATAGGATGATTTTTCGTCGTATTTTCGAAACGATTTATCGAGTCAGTTTTTTTAAAACGGTTTATCGGCTTATCGATATTTGGTTTATTTGTATAAGCGTTCGATATAAAAGCAAAAACATTAACCTAAAAGTCAAGTCCCACCAGCATCAACTTGGCAAAAGAAGAAGAAAAGGAAATGGTTTCAACCACGTACTATCCATGTTCTATACATGCACCTCTCGTCATACTTGCATCAATCCTTGTCCAACAACTACATACGTGGAGAGATGAATTATTGGATCACACAAGCAAACATAACAAAATTAAAAGAAAATGGCATCCCTTTGATTTGGTGTTACTACGAATACTATAAATTTCCTATTGTGCTGGTACACTTGGAATCTCTCCAATTGTGCGGTGCACATTTGTTCACAAACTACCATTAAATCTCATGCCACTAACAAACAAGATCCAATCTACGTGTAAAACATGCTAGTATCAATCTTCTGCGCTTAATTCAAGTCGACCAGGTATAATTTATATTGTCGTATGAGAGGTCGCAAGTTGAAAGGGAAGGTTTGTGGTTTGTGTCAAGCACACAAGATATATTATCCTTTCCTGGACCAATTTGTCTCACTCTAAGGGCGTTCGTTTTAGCGATGGCTTCTAGTTTTTAGCTGAAATTTTGTTGTAGATAGCTTTTTTTTACTGTAGCTGATTTAGCTTTTTGGACATAATTAATTTTTTAAAAAATGTAAAAATAGAAAAATATGTTAACCCATTAGGGACAATACAAAGGAACATGAGAAAAAAAGAAAATACAAAAAAGCCTAAAATATCTAAAAAAAATTCAGAAAAAAATGAAATACTGAATAGTGAAAAAATAAACAGAAACTAGAAGCAGAAGCCGAAACGAGCGGGGCAAGTCTAATCACACTTAATAAAAAAGAAACTAGAAAAATGAGGCATACAAAACTGAAAAGAAGCAAGAAAATGTCTAGAAAAACGAGGCATACAAAACTAAAAAGAAGCAAGAAAATATCAGGGGGCATAAAACTAGAGGCAGGGGAAGCTTTACACACAAGCACAGGATAAAAACAAATAAATAAAATAAAATAAAATAAAATAAAAAGGATTCTTTTTAACGAAGCAGAGCAGCCAAGACGATGGTCTTCTCATTGTCCTGAAGGAAGGCAGCCCAACCCATCCAATCATCCATCCATGGCAGCAGCCTCGCCGGCTCCCCGAGAGCCGTCGTCGTGCTAGTGGGCCGCTGCCTCTAGATGCATGGGGTGCTCCCGCGGCCGCGCGGCGGCGTGGCGGTCGGCCGGCGCCGCGGCCGTGGCGCTCTGCCTGCTCCCGGTCGTCGTGCCGCTGGTGCTCCTCTTGCTGCCACTGCTCTGCTTCTCCGTCGCCGTCGTCCGGTTCCTCCGCCGCCGGAGGAGGATGATGATGAGGGGTAGCTGCTCACCACCGCCAGAGGGGGAGGCGGAGGGCGCGGGGGCCCACCGGGTGGCGCTGCTGCACAAGTACCTCGAGGACCAGATGGAGCTCGCCGGGGCCGGGGCCGAGGCGGAATCCGGGGACGCCACAGCGACCGTGCTTCCAAGAAAGCCATGGGCACCATAGAGCAAGAAACAGAGGTATCAACTGGGCAACACAAGAAGCAGAGCTCGATTAAGCTTTCTTCAGAGCTCGATTAAGCTTTCTTCTGTTTTCTTGGAGGAAAATTGCTCCCTTTTTTGCTCGATTTTTTCAGCTCTGGTAGATGTTAAAAGGAGATTCGTGTTTGTGCGCGAGATGTAGTAGTGAGATGAGTGATGAGATCATCTCCTGACTAGGTGCTTCACTTCAGGCAGCTGACTGATTCATCTGCTACTTGATTGGAATTTTTAGTTCCTCTCATCCTCTGCTTTTTGCTCGTCCCAACTGAGCCTATCGTGCGGTAGCATTGCACATATACTGCAGACATGTATTATTGAGTTGTTTTCAGATTATCAATTTAGCATTTGTACCTTGGAGAGTTTGCAACTCGTCGCGATTACTTTCTGAATTATTCACGTGAATTACAATAATTAAGCTCTGTGAACCAGAGATGAGACCTCAGGAGGGACACTATATGCTAATACGCAGAGCCCATAATTTCGATAGCATAAACGGCAAAATTGGCAAACTGAAGTACAGACCGGAATCGACATAGTTTTGAAGTGCAGGTGATTTCCACAAAATTTCCTCAAAACAGTCGATTACATAGTTCAAAGATAGACTTGACTCATCCCCTAAGAAGATATTCAAGGGCTCTGAAAGGTAGCAGTTCATCGATTAATCCGTGGCGTTGATGGGATTAGAATACGCGGACCTGGTGCACATCCAGTAACGTATAACGTACAGGCGTATAGCCAATCGTCTGACGAGATTTTTACGAGTCTCATCACATCAGCGTGATGGTTGATGGCGATCTTGCCGCGTTGCACGCCACAACGAAGAGCCAACCGCCAGAAATTAACCAAGGGAAATTAATTAAGGTGCACGCTACTAGTCGCTAATCCTATATGGAGAAGGCATGTTGGGGGGTAAGATCCGCCCTTTCCCTGCCATCTTATGAGTTCGCCATGACATGTTCTACCCTATGCTCACTATTTATCAGCTTACTCACAGGAAGGAGGGAACGACCTCACCGTCCATCTAGCCGACCGGAGCACGTCGCCGCTGCCCTGTCCCGACTGCCTGGCTGAGCTTAGGCTACTTAGGTGTGCTACTCTGAATAGGTGTACTAGTTAGGCTATGTATTAAGATATTTGTAATCAGTTTAATCGGGGGAGTAAGTAAGAGAATAGAGAAATTCAGAAATTCTCATATGTTCTCTTAGTTTATTTGTGATGAGTGCATTTTCTCCTAAAGCAAAAAGTAACATATATATATATATATATATATATATATATATATATATATATATATATATATATATATGAAACCTCTTTTCTACACCCACCCTACATCGTATCTCATAGCGTAGAGAGTATCTCGCATAACGAAGAGTATGTACGTGTAGTATACGAATATTTAAGATTATCTAGGTGGTATGAATAATTTTTCAGAGGTGGTATGTGTATTTTTTATATATACTTCTTTTTATACGCATATATGAAGGTATTTATAAAATACGCTAAAAATTATAGACTCTCTTGCAATTTTTTCATGTGGTTCAATTAGAGTATCTTATATTTAGTATATGAGTATACCTAAAGTGATAAAGGAGTATTTTGAATTTGTTTAGGTGGTATATTAGAGATGGGTGTAATTACACCCGGGTGTAAAGAATATATATATATATATATATATATATATATAGTGGATTAGTCACCAATTAAGCCAGGAAAAGAAGCAGAACATGACATACTAGCGTAGACCTTAAATTTCTCTTGCTACTAGCTACTGCAAAACACATTTAGTTACTCCCCCTGATTCACGAAAACACGTTTGTTTTACGATACATACAATGAAACTTTTAAAATTTTAGCTATCATTATCTTTTTAAATATTTAAATTAGATGCATAAAAATTATATGTATAGAATTGTTTCCAAAAGTACTTTTACAATATTATAATTTTATTAGATTTTAAAAATATATCACAATAAAAATTAATAGTCAAAGTTATTTTCTAATGACCGTGTTGATAAAAAACGTGTTTTTGTGAATTGAAGTGAGTATGTTTCAACATTCTGCTAATTCAAATGTACAGAAGTGCTATACTACTGTTGACTGCTTTTTGGGAAAGAACATGCAAATTTCTAACCTTTCGATCTTTGTAGAGATTCTTGTACTTTTTTCGCTGCCGACATCTTCCTCCTCTTCGGTGACACTATTGTCTTCTCATGCTGCCGTCTCGTGGGATTAGGGTTTGGATTCATCGTTAGAATTAGAGTTTACTCGAGCTCCCAAGCTTAGAGGGAGGCCGAGGTGGTGGCGGGCTAGCAGTAGGAGGTGGAGGTGGCGGGGTAGGGCGATGAGGCGGTCGTAGCGCCGCCTCGGTTGTGGGTGGGAGGGCAGTGGGCGGGGTAGGCAGTGGGGCGACACATCGTGAAGTCCATTAGGTGGTGGAGGGCGGCACTGGCAAATCCGGCAGTGTTTGCCGTCAAAGACAGGGAGGAAAGGTCGGGCAGAGGCTTCGATGCCAGATCTAGACGGAGATGGAGAAGGCGGTAGGGGCGACACGTCGTGGAGTCCATTGGTGGCGGAGGGCGGCGTTGGCGGATCCAGCAGCATTAGCCACTGAAGATGGGGAAGAAGGGCAAAGCGGGGGCTTCGACGCCGGATCTGACCAGGGATGAAGAAGGCAACAACGAGGAAGAAGGAGGAAGGGGGGAAGGGGGGAGGCAGGGGAGACGGAAGGTGGTGGCGCGGCGGCCTCACCGTCGGCGAGGAGGCGGGGACAACACAGGGGAGGGAGCCACAGGATCAGGTTGGGACAGTGGCTAGCGGCGGGGATGCGGGGTTAGGGTTAGGAGGGAAAGAATATAAAGGAGCCGAAGATAGATCTAGGCCTCTGAGTCTCAATCCAATGGTTCAAATATTTGACTACTTTCAATCCCTGAAAACTATAGACAGACCCTTAAATGTACAATAATGTTCATATCCTCTAGCATATGTCTTGATTAACATCAGTACATTGTGCACCTGTGCAAATTTCATCATGTTTGCTTCTGCCCTCTTTATTAACATTTAGAATGCACCAAAGATGAAAATCAACACAGATTGTTTTACTTTGCATTCCTGGTATGGAATCAACAATGTTTCAATAGGTAATATTGGTATATCAATTATGGGATTATTTTTTTTTGGGGGGGGGGGGTGGGTAATTGGAATCGGAAACTTGGAAATCCAGAGGGAAAACTCCACAATAGCACAGAACTTGATGGCATCTCAGATTAAAAAAAAACTTTTTATGTACGGTAATCTGTGTAGTGTTTTTTACACGTACACTGATCGATGCTCCTTATCAAAATCTCTAATTATGTGGATTAGAATTCATATCAACAACCACATAATTTGGCATCTCTGTACTCTGTACCTACAGACAAAATGCAACGAATTTCCGATGCACACTTACTACTAATATGGTGTGGCTACTTGCAGGTGTAGAAAATGCCTGATCCTCGCAGTGCACATGCTACCATAGATCATGCTTCAGCATCCTGACACATGCAGTCAGGCATTGGGAGGGTGTATATCGATCCATTCTGTTTCCTGAATCCGAAACCTTTTAATTCACTGTGGCGACGAATATCCTGCATGTGGTGCTTGAACCGATCCCATCTACACTCAAAAGAAACAAGTTGGATATAGTCCTCAAGCAACTGATGAATCTGAAGGGATAAGATTAGAGGTGTTTCAAATCTGCCGAACAACGCTAGCGTTTTGAGTTAGAGGAGATTTAAATGTACTTTAGTGTATAAACATAAAATAATTTCGACACTGTATCTTCATCTTGCATCTGAAGAAAGTGGATAAGGTAACTGAAAACTGACCTGATATTCGGGTCGTCAAAGAGAAGCACCAGTCTCCGTTTATCTGGTTTTATTGTCTTTGCGTGTCCTCCGTACAGATAACGCCTGTGCCCCATCAGAAAGTGAGGGAAGTTGCTTCCTTGAGTTGCCACAAAAGCTTCGCTCTGCAAACAGACGGTGTAGTCCAGTGCTGCCAGTCTAGATGAATGCCCCTGGACAGCATAGGCAGGTTGAGTACAAGGTAGTTCGACATGGAAGTAAAAAATAGTTCTAATCCAATTTTTGTCCTCTGATTAAACAAGGATTCCAGATGCTTGATGCAACGCGAATGAGAGAAAGAAAAGGTTACATGCTCTCTAACATGGTTGAGAGAGGAAGACACATGACAGTACCTTGAACTGTGCAAGCTCCTCAGGTGAAGTGAGAGTTTCCTTTGTCTGTAGAAGTGGAAACAACTGGCGAAGAGGTGTCATATACTTTTCGGGATTGTATATTTTACCAGAGGCGACATAGAGGGAGGTAGTGTTGTCAAATCCCATGCCTCGCAGCATCATTCCAACCTGCATAAAGCCATAAACTAAACGAATGAGAAAATAGCAGTTTACTCGTGCCATAAACCAGAGCAGCATTTCAAATGCTTCCGACAAAGCAGTTTATGGAAATGCATCTGAAATTTGTGTTGGCGGGATACAAATTAAAGCTTCAAGAACCTAGTTAATTAGTCATTCTATTGAAAAATTATGATAAAACATTCGAGATTTGATCTGTCAAAATAACCTCTTGCACTCCATATTGTGTCTGCGGTGCAATTGCCTAAAAGATGCTATTTTGCACGAATGCACAGACACACACACACTCCACCCTGCAGGGGTGGGCATTCGTTTTTTACGATTTTATCGGTGCAATTCATTCGTATAAATTTAATTCGGTTTTCCAACATTGCCAACAGAAATTACCACATGAAAAATAAAAACCGAACCTAATAAGCCGAAATAATTCGATTCAGTGTATACCGAAATGTTCAAGAGTAAGCAGAAACAATGAGCTAGCCAGAGACGTGCCAAAAATCTGAAAATGGTGTAGCTTAACCGCCAATTAGCTGGTGCATGCGGTTGTATCAAACAATAGTTGATACAACATAGCAACATAGATAGAGTTTGAGAATTGCCAACATATTCTTGTGGTTTGTATCAAACAAAGACATTAAAATGTTGTGCATGCGGTTGTATCAAACAAAGACAGAGTTCAAGAAACAATGACATAGTTCAAGAAACACGAGCATTGAGCAATGAGCACCACATAGTCTTCTCTTGATCTCTTTGTTAGATATGTATTATATAGCTGTGTATTTACCCTGTTGTGTAAGGGGTTTCCTGTATATATGTCATACCTGTACGTGTATATATACTGACCCATTGGCCTCATGATGAATACAAGTGCTATTCATAACATAGTATCAAAGCCATACCTAAGGTTAGGGTTTTTCATCGACGTCGTCGCTTTTGGGCCGCTGGTTCATCCTCCAGCCACCACCACCGCCGACTTTGCCCCTTGCCACCTTCGCTTCTTCCAGCCGGGTCGCTGTCGTTGGCTCTTCTGTCCGCCGGCCACTCACTGCTCTCATAAATCCGAGCTTGAGATTTGAAGGAAGCCACAACCCACTCGTGAGGTTGCTGCGCTCTAGAGACACCCGACTCAGAAGGCGCTGCTTGTTGGTCAATGCTACAAACGTTGTCTGCCGACTGCGGTGGTGCCATGCTCGATCTGGATCCAAGGTGGATCTGGACCCCACCCGCTCGTGAGGCCGCCTCCCTCTGGAGATGCCCAATTCGAAGGCGGTAGCCTGTCGGCTGTCACCGGAGATGTCGCCCGCCGGCCGTCACCCTTATCTGTAGCCGCTCACCCGCCCATCTTAGCCTTGCGGCGTTTGTGTCGCGTGTGTCTTAGTCAGTTTCTTAAATTCACCGACCAACCGATCAAGAGAGAGAGAGAGAGAAGAGAGAAAAAAGAACAAAAAATATTTTCTTTTGCAGACACCGTTTTTGTTCTTCGTTGCCCGGTGATCTTCAATGGTCTCAATTATCGGCACTGGTTTCAGCACATACACCTCCATATACGTGGTCAGCGTCTTTGGGAGTTTCTTACTGGTGAGTTGCCTTGTCTGCCTCACCCTGCTCCACCTGTTGAGCATGTGCTCTCGAAATATGCTTCCAAAGACGCTCGTACAAAGACATATGAGGCTTTTAAGGATACCATGGAGACTTTTCAGACTCAATATACTGCATACAAGACATGGACCGATGAGAATACTCGTGCTTCTACTATTCTGGTTGTTAACATGGAGGTGTATCTCATTGGTGATGTTGTTGGTTTTGCTTCTACATAGGCGATGTGGATGTGGGCACATCTGCGCAACCGCTACCGATCATCTGGTGATTTCTTGTACCTTACTGTTGTGCATCAAGAGTAGTCACTGCAGTAGGGAGATGTCACTGTGGATGAGTTTTATGCTCAGCTGTTTGTGGTATGGCGTCAGATTGACTCTTTGGGGCCAAATGTTTGCCACACTTGTCAGTGCTGTCAGCGTCAGTAGTCTAAGCTAGAGCTTCGCCGTAATTATAACTTTTTGACACATCTCCGGTCTAAGTTTGAGCAGACTCGTGCTCAGTTGTTGGCTCGTCACCCTGATGTGACTCTATTGGAGGCTCTTGTAGCTGTTCATACTGAGGAGATTTGCCTTCGTGGTATGGATCTGATGTCATCACCGTCGTTTCTTTTGGTTTTGGCAGCTCCTCCAGCTTCTACACCTGCTGCGCCTCCGGTTACTCCTTCACCAGTTGCGCCTCTACAGTGACAGCTGCTATTGGTAGGGGACTCTACTGCACCTATTGCAACAAGGATGGACATGTGGAGATGTTTTACTATAGAAAGAAGAAGGATTTTCGTCGTGGTACCCATCCTACGAGGGGCACTGGAGGTTTCTCCTCTTAGCAGAGTCCTGGTGCCTTTGACACTTAGCATTTTCTCACACTGTTGGGTCGCATGGTTATTTCTGCATCGTTTGGTTCTGCTGGTTCTACTACTAAGTCTTCTGGTGAGAGGCAACCTTCTACTTCTACTTCCTCAGGTGTATCGCCTTGGATTCTTAATTCTGGTCATTCATTTCATATGATATCTTATTCCACCAGTCTCACTTCTATTAGTCCTTTAGCTGCTGCTATCATTGTTTAAACATTAGATGGTACCTCTTTTTATCGCAAGACGAGGCACTATTTCAAATTCATCCTTTCATGTTCCTACTGCTTCTCATGTTCTGAAACTAACCATGCATCTCATATTTGCCGACCAGCTCATTGAACATGATTCGTGCCATTCTCGATTTTGATTCTTGTTGTGTTCAGGATTGTCGCACAGAGACTTTGGTTGGTACTGGTCTTTGCCATCGTGACTTACAATGGCTCTAAGAGCTTGACTGGCTTCATCTTCCTTCTGCTGCCCCTATCAGTCTTGTCGCCTCCACTACTGCCTCCGCATCTGCTGCAGTCTCCACCATATCTTTTGCTCCGTGGTATCATTGTTTAGGACATCTTTGTGGGTCACATATGTCTTCATTACTTTATCGTGGTCTTTTAGGGTCTATGTCTGGTGATGCTTCTCTAAATTATCACAGTTGTAAGCTTGGCAAATAATTTCAACTCTCCTATCCTTCCAGTGAGTCAGTGTCTCAACGTCCTTTTGATCTTGTTCATTCTGATGTATGGGGACCAACTCCTTTCGTTTCAAAAGGAGGTCATCGATATTATATAATTTTTATTGATGATTTTTCTTAGCATACGTGGATATACTTTATATCATCTAGTAGTGAGGTTCTATCAACTTAAAAGATTTTTGTCACTATAATCCGTACTCAGTTTGACTCTTCTATTTATGTTTTTCACGCTGATTTTGTTGGGGAGTACTTGTCGGAAGTTCTTCGTGGTTTTTTTGCTGAGCAGGGCACTCTCTCAGTTTTCTTATTCCAGTGTTTATGCTCAGATTGGTGTGCCTAAACGTAAGCATCGTCATCTTCTTGAGACCGCTCGTGCTCTCATACTTGCTTCTGCTATTCCACCACACTTCTGGGCTGAGGCTGTTTCTACTACCACTTTTTTTATCAATATTTAGCCCTCTTTTGCTCTTCAGGGTGGGATCCTAGTTGAGCGTCTTTATGGTAAAACTCCTGATTATTCCAATCTTAGCCTCTTTGGGTGTGTGTGCGCTATGTTCTTCTTGCACCTCGTGAGCGCACCAAGCTGATTGCTCAGTTTATTGAGTGCGTTTTTCTGAGCTATAGTGCTAAGTATAAGGGATATCGCTGTTAGGATCCTGTTGGCCGACGGACGCAGATTCTCGAGATGTTACTTTTGATGAGTCTCATTCTTTCTATCCTTGCCCTTCTCCTTTCTTCACTTCAGCATCTCTTATCGGGCCATTTTCTTTCCGAACTTTTTCTTCCACCTCCATAGTCACCACTCCACCATAACTTTTGGTCTTTCTGGTGTCTTCTTCCCAGTCGGCACCTTATTCACCACCGACACCCTCTTCCGAGATTACTCCTGACTTTGTTCCTTCTCATCCTCTTTACTATACTTATCGTCTACGAGTTGAGGATTCTTTTGATGTGCCCTCTCCTTCTGATGGGTCATCCTTTTCAGCCTTTCCTCTTCGGTATGCTCTTCGCGATCACTAGTCTATTCGGCTTTCTGAGGTTTTGGTTTTGCTGTCGCTGCTCTTGCCAAACCAACTTCTTACCGTGATGCTGTTGTTCATCAGGGGTGGCAGCATGCGATGGCAGACGAGATTACTACCCTTGAGCGTACTGGCACGTGGGATCTTGTTCCTCTTCCTGCGCGTATTACTCCTATCACGTGCAAGTGGGTCTATAAGATTAAGACTCGCTCTGATGGTTCTCTTGAGTGCTACAAGGCTTTTGTAGCATGTGGTTTTCAGCAGGAGCATAGCCGTGACTATGATGAGACCTTTGCTCCTATCACTCACATGACCACCATTCGCACTCTTGTTGTGGCATCTGTTCAATAGTGGTCTATCTCTCAGTTTGACGTCAAGAATACTTTTCTTAATGGCGAGTTGCGTGAGGAGATCTATATACAGTCACTCCCTGGGTATTCTATTTCTGAGGGTATGGTTTGTTGCCTTCGCCAATCTCTCTATAGCCTCAAGAAAGCTCCTTGTGCCTAGTTTGATCGTTTCTCTTCTATTGTCAGTGTAACTGGTTTCTCTGTCAGTGCTCACGATCCTGCTCTTTTTATTCACACTTTGCCTCATGGTCGAACGCTTCTCCTTTTGTATGTTGATGATATGATCATTACTTGAGATGATTATCAGTACATCACTTTTGTCAAGGAGCGTCTTCATGATCAATTTCTTATGTCTGATCTAGGTCCTCTTCATTACTTTCTTGGGATTGAGGTTATTTCTACTCCTGGGGGCTTCTATCTGTCCGAAGAAAAGTATATTGAGGATCTTCTTGATCGTATCTCTCTTATTGATCAACGCACAGCTAAGACTCCCATGGAGCTTAATATTTATCTTCGTCCCACTGATGGTGAGCCTTTTACTGATCCTATTCACTATTGTCATCTTATTGGGAGTTTTGTTTATCTTAGTGTCACTCGTCCTAACATTTCGTACCCTATGCATATCTTGAGTTAGTTTGTTTCTGCTCCCACTCAGCTCCATTATAATTATTTTCTTCTACGATACCTTCATGAAACTCTCATCGTCTTTTTTCCCTTACTCCAGCTCTTTACAGCTCTAGAGATATTCTAATGCCACCTAGGCTAGTAATCCCTCTGATTACTGGTCTCTATCTGCTTATTGTATTTTTCTTGGGGGTTCTATCTTCGCTTGGAAGACTAAGAAGTAGATAATAGTTTCTTGTTCAAGTGCTAAGACTGAGTTGCAAGCTATGGCTTTATCGACTGCGGAGGTTACTTGGCTACGGTGGTTACTTGAGGATTTTGGTGTTTCTATTTCTGCATCGACTCCTCTTTTGTCTGATAGTACAGGTGCTATTAGCATTGCTAAAGATATGGTGAAGCATGAGCTTATAAAGCATATTGGTGTTAATGTTTCCTACGTGCGAACACAGATGCAGGACCAGATTGTTGCTCTTCAGTATGTGCCTTTAGAGGTTCAGTTGGCAGACTTCTTCACAAAGGCACAGACTAGAGGCCAACACAACTTCTATCTCCAAACTCCATGTTGTTGATTCTCCATAAGTTTAAGAGGGGTGTTAGATATGTATTATATAGTTGTGTATTTACCCTATTGTGTGAGGGGTTTTTTTGCATATATACTATATCTATACGTGTATATATATTGGCCCCATTGGCCTCATGATGAATACAAGCGCTATTCATAACACTCTTCAGTGGCATGGCGCAGCGCCCTAGGGTTTCGGCAACTAGTGGCGTGCAGCCATGGCGCAGGCTAGTGGTCTGGCAGAGAGCTAGAGACGTGGAGTGGTGGCCTGGCAGACTGGTGGAGTGGGAAACACGGTGGTGGGGAATGATGGGGATGGGGTGGGGAATGATGGAGAACTGGTGACTAGGAATGGGGAATGCGGCAGTGAAAATAATGGGGATTGGGGACGGCCGTTGGCGAAGCGGTGAGTGACACTACGATAGTGCAGGCGACGACGTGCGGCTAGGGATACTACATTAGAACCTAGGTGTCAGTGCGCGGTGGCTTGGGTTAGAATTTGAGAGTTGAGTGAGAGGCTTAGACTTGAGAGTGCTGATGTGGGCCATATGGGGTGGCACCACGCGGTTGGGCCTTAGGCTTTGGCGGGGAGTTAGGGTAGGCTTTTACTCATATTTTAGTTTTTTTGGCTATTTCTTTTTAGAACATGGAAACCACGTTACACCAAATAACAAATAGCATAAAAATTGTTACCGCACCCAATACCAAAGAAACCCCACATTTTTTGTTTTTTCGGTTCGGTTCAGTTTTCGGTTTCGATATAAAAAATGCCCACCCCTACCTCCCTGTGCAACTGTATTGTTGAACAGTGGACAGCCTGATGAACCTGACACAAGATCTAAAAAAGCATAGACTAAGCAGTTTTGCAGCAAGAACATACTCAAAGTAATTGCAGGGAACAAACGTCTCAACCTCTGAAGGAGTTAAAGGACATCTCCCATTTCGCCGATTTGCCTCAGGATTTACCACTCGACCAGGTCGGTGAAACTTCCCTCTCCAGCTCCTTTCACGAGCATTTTCCATTGCAATATTCTCCTTCCAGCCACCATCATATGTACAGCATGAAAAAGCTACCATATCCTAAACACAGTGCACACAATCATCATAAAATTTAGTAGAGTGAAAAAGATATTAATAACAGTCAAGAGACAAAAGAGATCGTAGTAGAAGTGTAGAACCTCTTCAAATCGAAGATGCACTGAGACGTACTTTCCACCTGTTAAAGAACTTTTCCTGATCATTCGGTCAACCATATTGTCTGCAAGAATTCTTATTGGTTCTGAAAATCTTAATGCCTCGTAGTTTGCCAAACATCTCAACGCCTGGATATTTGATGGAACCGAATGGGCCAATCTATTTGAGAAAGGGGCAATACGTACAGCCCTGTGTCATAGAATAGGAAATAGTTAAAGACATGGTACTACTGAACATCCTTAGTTCTAACTTCCAAGGATCTGATGCAACTTCAAGGCAAGGAAGGAGGGGAGTGCATACCCCAGCTCCAACAATTTTGGAAGAACCTTTTCTAGGTAGTAACTTTCAGATGAGAAGGCTTTGGTTCTCATATTTGGTATATTGCTGATATTACAGTCAAAGCGCAGAAAAACATCTTCAGGAAGTTCTTTGACAACCCTTACATGTTTTCTGAGTGACTCAATAAAGTGATCTTCATCAAAGATATCACCAAATTTGCTGAAAGCAAGAAAACACATTATCCTTAAGGAACTGCTATGAGAAAAACTTGCATATGACACAGCATGAAGGGATAAATACAATAAAATATGAGATGACACCAAATGCTAGATCAAAATAACTACTTTTTATTGAACAAAATAGTGTATTTTTATAGGATACATGTAAAATCAGCATCTTTACATGATAAAGGGCAAACACTAAATGGATACATTGGAGCTGACAAAGGTCTGTGCTTAACAATGAGCAAAACCAGGTTGTTAAAATGCATTGCTAAAATGGAAGTGTAAGAGAAAGGACACAAAAGAATATATTGACCAAAGAAAGTTTTGCAGTTACAAGAGAAACTACTAACTTTGCAAACCACGTAAAGGACTTGGAATAGTAAACACATCCGTGGCATTCTAGATGTAAATAAAATAGTAACCTGGAATCACGCCAAACACTATTTAAATGAAATGCTGGGGTCACAAGAGTTGCATTAAGTAAGCTGGCCACAGCAACAGCATCGCAAATCTGTATTGAAACATCTCTGTTAGGTAAACACCAGACAGGCTGCAGGAAATCTAAGATGCTATAAAATTGAAAGAACACTACAGATGAAAATTAGTAGCATAATAAGTTTACAACATTCCATTATGGTATGAACTTATTAAGGATTCCACTACGGAAGATAAGGAATAAACATGAAACAAAACAAACTATCATGTTGATGGAAGAAAATAACTTCAAAACATGTATGGAAACTATCAAATAGGAATCTAGGGATACATCAATGTTCATTGTTCAGATTACTAACATGGAACCTTCAAATCACAGGGTTTTTATGATAGACTGTTGGAAAAAAATATTTCAGTACCAAAGTTTTCGTAGTAGTAAAGGAAAATAAAGATGCACTGAGCTTTTAGATAAGACTGAATCAGTGTACATATCTATTATCTAATTGTATATTTTACATTCAGTAAGAAAAGGTTAGTGCAATTACACAACGCATTGCTGACAATGATTGTGTACTAACAAAAATGTGCTGCTGAAAATGTTTGTGCAACTTACAGAAATGTTCTACTGAAAATGATCATGCAACTTACAGAAATGCGTTGTTGATTCAGGCCACCATTTGCTTCAATTATGAGAAAACCATTTGAGGGTGGTAACTCTGACAAGTGTAATGTAGAGCATCAATATCAACTACTTAGTTTTGTTGTATTTCACTGGTTATAATGACACAAAAGTCAAGAAAAAAGTAGCTTTCGACTGGCATGTTTGGTATATTAACCCAAAACAAGTAGTTCGAATTACCACCTGATTGTGCCAACCTCTTGCTGATACAAGGTGCCCATCTCTTTCCAGATTTTCTATAATGTGATGTCATTAACTGCAAAATGCCAACACAAAATTATGTTATATGTGTTATGAATATTGTGTGTATATTCATGAAGTCCAAAGAGTAATATATATAGAGAGTATAAGAGAATATTACAAAAAATATGCCATAAACAAAATAAGAAAACAAAGGCATATAAAGAAATAAATAATTCATATCCTATTCTAACCCCCCAAACTTATGGTGGATCACATACACTGAATTTAGAGAGAAAATACAAATGTTATACTCTAATCTGTGGCTTCGTGAAGAAATCAATAATCTATAACTCTGAGGCTATAAACTGTAAAGCAAGGACTTCCTCCTGCACCTGTGAGCAAGTGTATGAAGCATCCACACCAATGTGTTTGGTTAGCTCATGCTTCACTGGGTCACGGGCAATACTGGTAGCACCTATACTGTCAGATAAAAGAGTCGTTGGTTTTATCACATGTACTCCAAAATTTGCAAGTAGCCACCTCAACCAAGTAATCTCTGTTGTCACTGCTACTATAGTTCTTAATTCAGCCTCTGCACTTGAACAGGAAACTGTAGTCTACTTCTTTGTCTTCTAAGTAATCAGAGAGAAGCCAAGAAAAACACAGTAAACAAAAAAAGAACAATGATCAAAACGATCACTAGCCCAGGTCACTTTGAAGTACGCTTGAAGTTGTAGTGAGTCAGAACTAGGGAAAAACAAACAACGAGAGATTGTTCCACACAAATAGCGAAAAATACGAAGAAGGTGACTATAGTGAAGATGAGTAAGATGAGTCATGAACTGACTCAAAATATAAACAACATGAAAAATATCATGATGAATGCTCATAAGATATACCAAACTCTCAACAAGATAGCGATATCGAGTAGGATCCTCAAGAAAATCACCATCAGTAGCACCAAACTGAAGGGAGAGCTCTATGGGAGTCTCGACAATGCGAGTATCAGTCAGACCAAACCGATCAAGAATATCTTAGACATACTTCTGCTGGGAGAGATAATAACCATCGGGCGTGGAAGAAACCTCAATCCTAAGGAAGTACGTACAAACTAAGATCAGTCATCAGAAACTACTCATTAATATGCTTCTTCACATACGTGATGAATGAGGAATCGTCCCTAGTGATGAGCATATCATTCACATATAGAAGAAGCAGTGTCCTACCATGAGGTGAGATATGAATAAAAAGAGTAGGATCGTGGGCACTGATAGTGAAAGTGATAGTGGTAATCACTGACGTAAAACGTGTAAATCAGACACGAGGAGCCTGTTTGAGGCCATAAAGAGCACGACGAAGATGACAGATATGGCTATCTGGAACAGAATACCTAGGTAGTGGTCACATGTAAACCTCATCCAAACATCATTAAGAAAGACTTATTTAACATCCAACTGAGAGATAAACTACCGACGAACAGAAGTAACCGCAATAAGAGTGCAAACAATGGTCATATGGACAACAGGGGCAAAAGTCTCATTGTAATCTTGACTATACTACTGCTGGAAGTCACGAACCACAAGACGAGTCTTATAGCGCTCGATGGTACCATCAAACCTGATCTTAATTTTGTACACCCACTTGCATGTGATAGGACTTGCATGCATAGATCTCGGTACAATATCCCAGGTCTTCATACGTCGAAGAGCATCAAGCTCCTCTACAATAGCAAGTTGGCACTCAGAATGAGAAGCAACCTCACGATAAGAGCTAAGCTCAGTGACAGAGAGAACATAAGCTATCAAAGAAAAACTAAGACGATCAGGAGGCCAAAGGGATATCCGGTCACGAAAAGCATAACGAGGAGCATCATCAGAGGAATCAAGCGTTGGTGTTGGCAAGATAATAGGAGAGGAGTCTAGTGAAGGACAAGGATGCCTGGAGTAGTGCACCTTAGAGAAACGAGACTGTAACATTGCAGGAACAAGAGGCGGTGCTGCAGGAGGTAGCACAGGAGGTGGAGGTACAGAAAGAACCACTAGAGATAGACTAGGGAAAGGCTGTGATAGGGGAGAAATGGGTGAAGAGTCAGAGAAGGACAACTACAAGATCATCTCAATGGTGAAAACAGGATGAGGAGCTGAATCCCGATAGAAGAAAGGTCGAGATTTGTCAAAGACAATGTCTCGTGAGATCTTGATCCATCGAGCAAAAGGATTATAATAGCGATGACCCTTATGCTCAGAACTGTAACCGAGAAACACACACTCAACTAACTAGGCTGACAATTTGGTGCGCTCATAAGGCTGTAGAAGGACAAAACAGGTGTAACGAAAAACACGAAGGTGAGTGTACTGGGAGACTCTAGAGTAGAGACACTCTATAGGATTAACATCCTTAAGAGCAGAAGGCTGCATATTAATGAGATATACAGCCGTAGAAATAGCCTCAGCTCATAACTATGGTGGAACGTGAGAGGCAAGGAGAAGAGTGTAGGCAGTCTCAATCAAATGATGATGCTTGCACTCAGCAACCCTATTTTGAGCAAGGATACTAGGACAAGAAGTCTGGTAAAAAGTATCCTTCTTAGAAAGAAATTGTTTAAAAGCGCTAGAACAGTACTCGCCAACAAAATCATAACAAAAAGTACGAATAGAGGACTCAAACTGAGTATGAACCACCGTTGCAAAGCTGCGATAGATCGTAAGAAACTGGCCACAATTAGACATAGAGAAAAGTCATGTAAAGCGAAAATAATCATCAATGAAAATTACATAGAATTTATACCCACCTTTAGAGATAATAGACATAGATCCCCATACATTTAAATGAACTAAATCAAAAGAACGAGAAGATAAAAACTCACTATAATGATAAGTTGTAGCTGCTTGCCTAGCTTACAACCCTGAGAAAACATGGCTGTGTCAACAGTAACACGTTCAAGAACACCCTGACGAACTAGTGAAGAAAGATGGGACCCACACAAGTGGCCTAAATGGTAATGCCATTGAGTAAAGCTCCAGAGGTAGTGACAGAAGTGGCGATGGAGGTAGACGTGGATGGCAGGAGCAACTGAAGTGTACAGAAGGTAGAGGCGGTCGAGAATGTAGAGACCCTGACGATCCCTACGACGCCAGCCAGTTCTAAGTATCGTCCTTGTGTGTTGATCCTGAACAAAATAAGTGTGAAATTCGAAACCAACCCTACAGCGGTGGGGGTAGAGCGGTGGCGACCAGACCAGTGGACGGTAGCCCAGAGGGCGGCGGCTTGTCCGTAGACTGGTGGCGGCGGCGCATCTCTGGTGGTGGTGCAGAAAAACTAGGGCTTGTGCCCTAGCTCTGATACCATATTATAAATATTGTGTGTATATTCATGGGACCTAAAGGGTAATATATATAGGAAGTACAAAAGGATATTATAAGATAATAAGCCATACATAAATAAGGAAACAAAGATATATAAGAAACCTACCCTTTTCTAACAACATGCATGTGATGAGTGTACTTATCTCAACAAGAAAAGCTCGGTGGTCATGCATGGTGATCAAAGGCATCCAACAGAGTAATATAATTGGATTATTGGCACTATTATACTAATCAAAATCAACACCATTGTCGTGATCAGCTGTCAGACGAAATCATCTGGGCCTTTCAAAAGTTAAAAATAGCTAATGCATAGTACTGAAACCTGAAAGTAATGGAAATAGACACCAGAGGAAAGTAATGGAAATAGACACCAGAGGCATGACAAAGAATCAAAGACACTGTCTGTACATTAGAAGAGATCTTGTTGAACAGGAAAGCCGCTACTCTACTTCCATGCAAGATGGCTCTTCAGCCTTGTTTAAAAAGGCCAAACATCAAAGGTAACACGTAAGCCACAGCAAGACATTACAATGGTGTATGCATTAGCTATTTTAAACTTTTGAAAGGCCCAGATGATTTCGTGGTCCCAGAGAATGTGCTTCACATATCATTTCAATTTTAAACTTCACTACATGGAAATGGGATGTCCTTGCCGGCACTCCACAAACTGGGTATGTTATCCATCATAATTGTATCAAGAACCACCTTTTTGCAAAAGAAGTGTCTTCTTTTCTCTTATATTCTCCTCTTGTTTAGCATCTCATGTTGAAGGGCAGATTCTAAGCCTGCCACATGAAGGGCGATACCTTTTGGACATATGAACATGAAAAAGCACATTCTACAATTTTACAAGTAAACTATGTCATCTAAGGCACAGAAAGTATGTTCTTTGGCTTGCATTGGTGCATGACCCCGTCATACACGATTCAGAGCTAGCTTGCCCTATTACCATATTTCCTTCTACAAGCAACCTAATTCAGTGTGTTTTCAGTACAACTAAACTAAATTTTAAGACAAGAAATCTGATAATGAAATGCAGTTTTCCAGGTCTTTGTCAAAGCAGAAAGCAGGAGGCTATGTAACAGCATTTGTTTTACAGACAGCCCTCACAAAACTAGCATATGAGTAGTAGTACACACTACACACATTGTTGCAAACCTACAGACAAAGGACAATAGCAGCGCTTCACAATCAAATGATGAACATAACGTTGAAATTGGATGCTTCGAGGTTGAAACTTTTTCCAGAATTTGCCTAAAAAGATTATGAAGATGGAAAGTGAGAACTCGATCCAGTCACATTACTCCAGGGGTAGCTTTGTTCCTTGAAACAAACACGGAATTGGATCGTCCCATTCCATCTATACTCATCCACCCAACCAAACACCGCCTAGTGCACTCACCGGGTTAGGACGCGAGGCGCAGGCGCGCATGTCCGGGATGAGCCGCTCGAACACGAGGTGGCTGCGGTACACCGACCCGGGCGGCGCCGGCGCGCGGCGCCGCAGCGCGCCCATCACCATGCCGCCGGCGCCGCCCAGGCCCGCCGCTCCTCCTCCGAGTAAGAGCACGAGCACCGCCGCCGTGTACGCCAGCGCGAGGAGCAGCACGGCGGCCCGCCGCCTGCGCCCGACCAGCGCGCGGCCCGGGCGCCGCGCGGCCTTCCCTGCGCTACCTTCGCCGCCGCGCATCGACGCCGCCGCGGCCGTCACCGGCATTACCGCAGGTCTCCCGTGGGATCATGCGAGCCGAAGCTCCAATGGAGGAGAAGGTCCGGAGGTGGCAGTGGTGGTGGTGAGCAGAGCACGAGACCAAAAATGGCACGTACAAAAGAGGAACAGGGGAAACCGGAAACGATGGGCGAAGAAAACTTTTTCTCTGGATTTTTTTTTTGTCTGAACTCCCTTTTTTTCGTGGCATTAAACCTGTCTTTCACTTCTAAATAGCTGGAAGCCTCCTCAAATAGGATAGCGTCAAAATAGAATTATTGATAAGCCAAAAGTCAATTTTAGGACATAAACACGAAGCTGAAAAGCTAGCTATGAGGTGTTTTTTGGTTTTTTTTAATACCTGTTTGCTACTAGAAATTTTTTAAAAAATAACCACCAAATACCACCGATTAAACAGAACTTTTGGCTCTCATGCACGATGAGAAGCCAATCGTTCTGCCGAGTGCACCCCTGCACGTATAAAAACGAAAACATGCATGGCCTGCATGGAAGCAACGACCAACTCCGGTGGCAGCGTTGACGTACGTGTCGTGCGATGCCCTTGCATGTAAATCTGTACGATCAAATGCGCCAAGATGCGTGCGAGCTCAAGCTAACCGAAATCGTGAACCGTTCCGTTTTCTTAAGCAACTATTTATTCTGCAATCACTAGCCAGGTTTGCAGATCTCAAATGCAAGAATTGCGTTGAAAATAGTACACGCTATAAATGTTTTCTACGAAATTCTCATGTTTCAAATACGACATACGTTTAGCACCAGCTGGCACTGCGATCGGTTTGAACGCAGGGCACGCACCTAATTTTGTTTTGGGGATGGTTGGAGTACATATTTTACTGTCCCGTCCTCGGGCCTAAACAACTTATGGAAAGAGGTACAGGGTGGATTTCTTTGAACGGGAGTTTATGACTTATGGTTATAATTTTTAAATTTTAATCTCTTTGTGAGAGATAGTATGTAGAGAGAAATAGTCACATGTGATTTAATCTGATATAACTAAACTCAGTATAGTTTATACTACAATTTACCTGTAAATTCCATCTTAAAAAATCACACCATTTAACAGCCAGTTAACATAGAAATAGAAACCAAAGTATAAGCATAAACCTAAAAAACTAAGCCACAACATATTTGACCGACGCATTTCTGCGAGGAAACTGTACACAGATTAGGATAGTGCTCCAATTGCAAATATAAGTCATCGATCCTAAGGGGACGTTCAGAATAGCGATGGATTATAACTTTTGGTTGAAATTTTACTGTAACTGATTGATTTTTTACTGTACCTGAGTTGACTTATTGGGCATAATTAAATTTAAAAAAAATATAAAAATAAAAACAACGATTAGTCTATCACGGACAATATAAAGGAATACGGGAAAAAAATAAAACATAAAAATACCAAAATACCAAAAAAAACACAAAAGGACAAAAGTTTGAACAGTGCCAGAGAAGCCAACGCCCACGCGATCGCTGGCGGCAACAGAAGCTGAGCGGGGCCTAAACTCATGCTAGTCAAACGTTCTCAAGTCTGACCATCAATATGTAAAAGAGTATCTACATATGGATCATGCAAATTTGGTCTTACTCTAGTACTAACTATAAAATATGCTATCATAATATATTCTTTTGTGATTTGTAACATAATTTTACAATAGCAATTAACGTCTAGTTGAAGTGGTATATCTATCGAAGATCATGTTAATGTTCGAAACAACTTATATTTATTTACAATATAAGGGAAGTATAGGAGTAACTACACTAGGGAGTTAAAAGATATTTTCTCTCTCTATATAAAGAGATATATAATATTCATAAGTGGTATATTAAAAGTAGTAGTATACACTCATAGAAGTAGAGAATAGGCTCTCTCTCTCTCTATATATATATATATATCACTCTCATGCATGTCAAAATTAACCAAAAAGGGATATTCTAACAATGATGATTGCCCATGTGTGTTCATCAAAAGATCCTTAACAGGATTTTGTATTATATCTGTGTATGTTGATGATCTCAATATAATTGGTAATACACAAGATATAGATGAAACACGTAATCATCTTACGACGGAATTTGAAATGAAGGATTTCGGTAAAACCAAATTTTGCTTAGATATACAACTTGAGCACCTTCATACAAGCATACTAGTGCATCAATCAGCCTATGTCCACAAAGTATTGGAGAAATTCAATATAGACAAAGCATATCCATCGAAAACCCCTATGGTTGTTCGCTCTCTAGACAGGGACAAAGATCCATTTAGACCCCGAGATGACAATGAAGAGCTATTGGGACCCGAGGTTCCATATCTCAGTGCCATCGGAGCGCTTATGTACCTTGCAAATTGCACCCGGTCGGATATTGCATTTGCAGTAAATCTACTTGCTAGATATAGCGCTGCTCCAACCAAAAGACATTGAGTAGGAGTAAAGAATATCTTTAGATATCTTCAAGGCACTAAAGATCTCGGTCTATTCTTTCAGAAGAATAAACGTATAGATTTAATAGGATATACAGATGCTGACTATTTATCAGATCCTCATAATGCCAGATCTCAGACAGGCTATGTGTTTTTACATGGTGGAACAGCCATCTCTTGGAAGTCTTCGAAACAGACTCTAGTGGCTACATCCACTAATCATTTTGAAATAATTGCATTATATGAAGCATCACGTGAATATGTATGGCTTCGTAGAATGATTAACTACATACAACAATCATGTGGTATCGGTGCTATCGCATCACCCACTATTATCTACGAAGATAATGCTGCTTGCGTTGTCTAAATGCAAACAGGTTACATAAAGAGCAATATCACAAAACATATTGCACCTAAACTATTTTACCCACATGAATTGCAAGAGAGTGGGAAAATAAATATTCTGCAAACTAAGTCTTGTGATAATCTCGCAGACTTATTCACTAAGTCATTACCAACTTCCACATTTCAGAAATATGTTCATGGAATTGGTATGCGAAGACTACATGATTTGCAGTCATTAGGGGGAGAAATCTCCTAAAACTTAACCTGTTCGAATATAAATATTGTACTCTTTTCCTTTGAGTTTTCCTTTACGGTTTCTCATCAAGGTTTTTAATGAGGCAATATGACAACGTAATCATACATATCTATTTTCCCCACAGGGGTTTTTGAAAGATGTAATCAAATATATGCCATATCATTTTTCTCCTTAAATTTTCCTATTGGGTTTTGAAGGAGTTTTTCATGGCATTTCTATTCTACAAATTCTCCTCATATTTTTCCTACAGGGTTTTTGGAGGAGTTTTTCGCAAGATGATGAATCAAGATGATCATATGACGACACATTGGTCAAGGGGGTGTGTTACAGACAATATTGACCAAACGGTCGTGTCCGTACGGACGCGGCGATCCGTACGGACGCCGGATTGTCGCCGGCAACTGCCACCTCTACATCATCTATATATATGTATCTCATTCATGTAACAGAGTACAAAAAATTAATAAAGTAATAGTTCTTACAAACACTTGTCAAACCTCTTGCAATAAGAAGCATGGTGGGATGCATCGATCCTGCATTCATGGTTATGCAACGTCTACGAGACAAACCTCTACAGCACAGGCGACCCACACCTTCCTCACGCAACGCCAGCGAAAAAATACACCACGTTGGACTCCTAAACCTGGACAGCGACACGGCCATCGACAGCACACGGCGACCCAGACCTCGGTGTTTTCGGTGTTTTTGAAAAAAAAAATCCGGTTTTTTGGGTTTATATTTAGTCTTTACTTTTTTATTTATATAGTAACTCATCGTTAAACGGTGTGTTTTTTTAAGATAGAGTCTATAGATAAATTGTAATATAAATTATAGCAAATTCAGTTGTATCAGCCAAAATCACATGTAACTATTTCTCTTTATATAATACCTCTCACGAACAGATCAGAATTCAAAAATCACAACCATAAGTCATAATTCTCAGTCCAAAAGAATCCATCCAAAAGAACAAAAGATGAAACACTATATTTCATTAATTTTGTATTGCATTTACAAAATTACATGCTTTCGCGGGGATTTATCTTTTGTCTTCCGCGTCTATACTTAAAGGAGAATATATGACTAGACATAGCGTAGTTCGCTAATTATTAGTGCCTTTGTATGGCATCCAATTAATTATATCTGTAGGATAAACCTGCAGAATACCTCTAATTAAGCTATGTTGCGGTCGTCATCTTTAAATTTATGTTGCTCGTTCATATGCCTGTATGGTGTTGGTGTAGATGTAGGTGGTGAAGATACAGATACGGTGCGGATGGCTTTGTTTCACCGATGCCCGGTCACGTGTACGCCATCATCATGTCGATTTGCGAACAGGATATGTCAATGAGGTAGTGACCTTGCTTGCCTCATCGGTTGTAGATGTATAATAATACGGGTTCGTCTCGCCTTATCGGTCGTAGACGGATGATAATGAAAATTGGCCTTTGTCTCTCGTCGACACCCGGCTCTGGTGTCAACGGATGAAGATTATGCGAGCATATGCCTCAGCCTTGCGGCTAGCCAAGTGCATACAGGAGGCGTTCGGAATAACGATGGTTTTTAGTTTTTACTAAAAAACATTGTAACTAGCTGAAAAAATCTGTAGCTGAGCTGATTTCTTGAGTATAATTAAATTTAAAAATTATAAAAATAAAAAAGATACGTTAATCTAGAACGGACAATGCAAAGGATTACGAAGAAAAATAAAAAAACAAAATCTTTTTACTGTAGCATGTACAATATATGCTATAGTAGAATTATCGCCACCGCTCAAGGTTTGTATGAAAAAGTCAACCTGAGCGGGGCGATAATGCATTGAATGATGCTTATTTTGAGCATTAAATTATCTTGCTCCTGCGCAGAAATATTAATTTGTAGGTAGGTAGCCGCAGTCGGTTCTTTGCCAACTGGGAAGCCGTGCTACGCTTTTTATATCTTTCTTTTTTATTTTGTAGTCGGCTTCGTCATGTTGGGAAAATCCATATATACCACGCTCACGTAGATTGCACAACCACTTCCGTCGCATTGAGAGAACCGATCGACTTCGTCATGTTGGGAAAATCTATGTCGTATTTTGAGAGATATATGTTCTTTTCATCGGACGAGATCAAGTTTCTCACCAGCAAACACGAGCGTCGTGAGTTGTAACATGTTGACGACGATGCGCGGAGTCGACGGCAGGAGGCGAGAGAAATTTATCTGTTTTACTCCTCTTAACTCTCCTGCGTGATTTTAAATAATATAGTTTTTTTATTAATATTCTATTTATATATCATCACCTAAAAAATATAAAAATAACCTTCTATCGTCATGAATTTGGAACAAAGTTTATGTCATTATTTAAAATGACGACATAATCTCTATCATCAAACGAATGGATGATAATGTGCCACGTCTGCGCCATGGCTTCTGTTACTATTTCAATTAAAATAGCGACAGAGGACCACACACCCTTTGTCTCCATTTCAAATGGCGATAGAGGCCAGCGTATTTACTAACCAAAAAAATAGCTAAAATTCATAACAATTTGGTAAAAAAGAGAAAGAGGTTAGGAAATGAGAAGAGGAGAGGAGAGAAGAGGGGAAGAGGAGGAGAAGAGAGCGGGAGAAAGAGTGATTTTTGCATCGTAAATGTGAGTTTTTGATTTCGCATCGCAAACACCAAGACTGATAAAAGAGTATAAAGAGATCATTGGACTATATTTTAGCTGGGTTCGGAAGCACTTATACTTTTGGCTTATTCACTATTGCTATAGTAACTTTTGCAAAAACAGTGCATTTTTAAGTCGGGATCTAAAAGTCAATTGTAGTATATATTATGCTGACTTCATATGTATCGACCAAAATTACATACGAGTATCTATCTCTCCATAATCTCTCTCGTGAATAGCCAGAAATCATAAACTATAAGCTAAAAAAATATAAACCACAACTCAAAAGAACCCACCTTTTACCTTTACCTTGAGTTTTATCTTGATCCACGTCAATATTTGTCACTTTTGCATGCATTTCTCATCACTTCATCGAACTCTAAGACTAAACCTTTTAATCATCTTAATAAACAAATTAGTCTATTTAATCATTGTCGTTATCAATTACCAAAATTATTTTTAGGGGTCTAGATATTTTCAAGGAGATTTAGACCAAGAGGATCAACAACAACGAGCTTCGCATGTAGAGAATCAGGGAGAGAGACACTAGGAGGTGGTCCATGTCTGCAGCAACTACCACCCGTACTGCTGCTACGCCAACCTGAGTTGCAATTCGTCTGCCACTACCATGACAACCAACCACTCCACACCGCCCTAATGACCGCCACTTTATCTGGGTGCCCTATGGAGTTCCATTTTCGCTTTAGGGGTGTTCGCCCACAAGCCTGTTAGATCTACAAACATTATGTTGTTTACATTCCATAAGGCACATATGTATCTTACATGTAGTTTGGGTTGACGGTTCGTACATATTGCCATTTGTATTGTAGGAGTAGTAAGACAAATATATGCATTTAACAAAACCCTACACACCATGTAATTTGTACTTTTATTATAAAGTGTTATATCATGCTCGAAATGATTTGTTTAAACAAAAAGCATGAGTGCAACTCAAATTCTGTCTTTAATTGTTAGCTATTATTTTAAAATTACTAAAGCCAAAAAAATAGAAGATTTATTCATAAAAGTACATTTTTAATTAGGAAAGTTATAAATCTAGTATGCATGCATGCTGTTCGAGCTGAGGCAATCTTCATGCATGCGTGCATCTGTTAGTAGTGGTATGAATTCCAGCGACGACTCTTGTTCAATCAGCTCAACTAGTCAACAACTACTGAGCACATAAAAGTCGCCAAAGAAGCTAGTTATTTATTTACGCGCAATTACTGAGCACATACAAGAGAATGCGTGCACAGCGATTAATTATTTACGCACAAGATCGACTTGGGCTGGACTGCCTCGATCTAGCTAGTTACGCCGGCCTTGACGTAGATGGTGTACTCGACGACCGTCTCGCGCCCGCGGGAGATGGAGCCGAAGTCGACGGTGCGCGCCTCCACGTACCCGCGCGCCATCCTGAACTTGCCCGTGCCGCCGACGATGCCCATCTCCCTCACCTGCGTCAGCACCTCGTTCCGGCCGAAGATGGCCAGGCTGCTGCCGTTGTAGTCCCCGCCCGTGAACACGAAGTTCATGTTCATGAGCAGGGCGAACGTCTTCTGGCCCGCGGCCGTGTACGTGCCCTGCGCGCGGCCCAGCTTCTCGGAGCTGCGCGCCGGCCCGCTCGTCAGCGGGTCGTCCATGACAAACACCATGCCGAAGAAGGTGGAGGAGTTGGAGGAGGAGTTGGAGGAGGGCGCCTGCGCGACCCGCACCGCCGTCGGGTTCGGCCCCGCCATCGAGTCATGGAAGTACACCTTGAACTTCGTCAGGTCGGCCGCGGCGGCAGGGTTTACTAGCATCATCGTCGTCATCGCCGCCGCGCACAGGAGGATCGAGGGGAGAAATGTTGGCACCACCATAGCTGCCTTGGCCATGGTTGATCGATCTGAGCTAATGGCGGAAGAAGTGGTTTGTGGTGTATTTAAGGTCGGGTGGCTATGGGGGTGGTTGGTACAGTGCTAACTTAGGGACTGTTTTTTTTGTTTTTAAAAGCGATTTTTTATTTTTATTATAATATCTAATTTTTAAATGGAGTATTTTTTTCAATACAAGATCTATAAGTTAATTGTAGTACACATTAAAAACCCAACATCTGTATAATCTAAAATCGCAAACGATTATCTCTCTGTCCGTAATCATTGTCGTAAATAACTAAAATTTAAAACTTTTAGCTAAAAATCAGAAACCACAGCCATATCAAACAGACCCTTAGTGTCCATAGGAATCGGTGCGCAGATGGGCAGCTTGTCTATTCCAATCAGACTAGTAGGTATAGGTAAAATTTTTTGCTTTTCTTTACTACTTTAAAAGAAGGAGTTGGTGGTTGATGAGTCCTCCCTCACTTTTTTTAGCCATTCGATCTGATTATGAGATAGCATCTCAACCGTTTACACAGAAAACCCAAACCCCCGCCCGCCCCCGCCTCCCCCTCGCTATACCCCCGCCGCCACGCTCGCTCTCCGCGCTCCCCCTCCCCGCCGCCTCCCCCTCGCTCTCCGCTCTCCCCCCGCCGCCTCGCTCTCTCCCCGCCTCCCCCTCGCGCAGGGCACCACGAGAGCCGAGGAGGAGGCGGAGCAGATCCAGTACCCCTTCTTCACTGAGTAACTTCTGTATATGTAATCATACACAGAGTACCCCCTGTCAATGTCACCGCCGCCGGGGACCGCGTCGTGGCCGTCCACGTCGTCCTGGCCTCAGCGGCGGAGGCGGCCGCCGCGGTAGACTTAGACACCATGCTCGGCGTCTACGAGGGGTTCTGCAATCTCAAGCAGGTCGCCTCTCTCTCTCTCTCTCTGTGCTTGTTCCGCTGTTGCTGTGCTATTAGTCGCAAGCAGGTCGCCAGTGTCTAGCAACCATGTGAAGCTTACCCCTTTCCTTGTTTTCTTTTCTTTTTGCATTTATTTTTGTTTCTTGCCTGATTTTTCCACCTTTTCTTTTATGCTCGGTTGGGAAGATTGAATTTTAGGAACATCTTTTATGCGATTCTTCCGGATGGTATGGCAAAATGCAATCTTTCGGCTAATTTTGGGCCTGACCTAGGTTTTGGGTTCATGCTTGCCTAATGCCTATGCCAAGTTGGATTTCTGGGGCTATTCTTTGACCTTTTTTTAATATCTTGAACTGTTCATAGCGTCATGCATAATCTGATTTTTGTTCACATTTCGCGGTTAATTCTAATCGGACCATTTCGGCTTACCTTGCATTGATGCGATTTTTCCCTTCATTTATGGCTTTTCTTCTGCAATCAACATGTTGACTTGTTCCTGTAGCAAATTGCAATCTTTTGCCCCCCATTGTGCCATGGTTACACAGTGGTAAATCCACCTGACATTTCTTGCTGCTTCTGTGTACTAACTGTTATTGGCGCACGGGCAAATCAATCTAAAGGTGAAGATTTGCATGGACTCGTCGGTTCGCAAGGCATTAGTTCGTGAGGCCAGCTTGTTTGGGGCCTCCAAGGTTGTCCTCGGCATCACCAAGAAGAAGCGTGCAATTGCGTAAGTGCCACAGGCATTGTATCGTCAATGTTTTCACTATCAAATCTCCCATCCCAGCTTTTTCACCCGATGATTAACACCCACTATTGTAACTATTGCTTTGGATTCATCGGTCCTTGTCGTCCGCTGCCAAGCATTGCGCAAAGAAGCTGCCACAAAAGTGCGCGATCCTTGCCGTGAACAATGGCAAGATTGTCTTTCGGAGAGAATCGAATGTCCACTCAAGCAAGGTATCGAGGTCCCCGGTGTGGTGACGATTAGATGTATTGCGTAGTGCCATTCCAAGCCCGTCGAGTAAAGCGGCCTGTTACCTTTAGATGAACCCAAAGATGGTGGTTGGGGCGACGAAGAACAAGATGATGTTGGCGATCGGCCAGAGAACATCATCTCCGATGAACATCAGCCTTTGAGTGCAAGTCCCATCGGGTTGTTGAGCGATCATGTTCGGAGTGACACGGATCCTTCTAACAAGGGTGAAGAGTCGATAACAATGCAGAAAGATGAGATTTCGAGCTTCGGTGAGGGTGCCAGCGTCTTTGTCAGTGTGTTGTCGGCGAGGATGGCCTTTCGCTTGCAAGTATGTCAAGTCGGCAAGACAATAATTTGATTGAGCCACCACCGAGGGGTCGGGAGTCAGATCGCTTATTGCCCCCAAGAAATGGTCATTCGGCAGAGTAGCGATGATTCTAGACGCTCAACTCGAGTCGGAAAGACGACAACTCTTCCAATCTGCTCTCAAGGTGATGGTGAATCAGATCGCCACGCCAAGGAATGGGCATTCAGCAGTGTTCTGGGGATCCAAGCGCTACGTTGGTGCAAAAGGTGTGATTAGGCGTAGCAATAGTTTCTCCAAGATATTCAATTGAACTCGGAGACATCACCCGACAAGACGGATGGCTCGGGTGGCAAGATCGCCACGAATGCACTCGCCAACAAAGATCTACGAAGTTGAGAATTCGCCAAAGAACGCCGCACGGAATGCGTAAACACACACCGGTTTTCCAATGTCTCGAGAAGGATGATAGAAGGAAGGTCGACCACCGTGCCTCCGAAGGAGGATCTTCAACCATCAAAGAAGCTCATCTTTTGAATGGGCCAAAATGTCTATGGTTCAATGGGCAATGAGGCTTCCAAGCCGTTACGCTTCATCCATCCAGATAAAGAAATCATTGAAATCAGATGCAAGCCCAAGGTTGAACTGTGATTCAGAATGTGAATCCATGTCAGCTGTTGAGCCCGAATCTATCTTTTCTTTCTCTTTGTATGATGTAGCATGGCCTCCAAGTGAATTGGAATCTCTTCAAAAAAAAGTATTCTTCAGTTTGTAGGCTGTTTAGTTACAAAGAACTGAAACTTGCTACATCAAATTTCTCACCTGGTAATTTCCTTTGACATGTGCATTACTTTGGTACTCTTGTTTCTTTCAGCAAAATTGAATGCTAATTTTCTTTTATGCCAATTTAGACATGTTAATTGGGAAGGGAGGAACTAGCCAAGTTTACAAGGCACAATTTTTTGATGGCACATTATCAGCTGTTAAGATTCTGAAACCTTCAATTGATGCACTACAAGAGTTTATTACAGAGGTTGAGATCAGAATCACTTGCAACATGAGAATATTGTCTCACTAAGGGGATTCAGCTTTGAGAACTACTGTCTTGTGTTGGTGTATGATTACATGCACCATGGAAGCTTAGACAAAGTGCTTCATGGTATGCAGTAGTTCGTACCATTGTTTTTATAGCATGCTGTTATACATATCCATTCAAATTACTGTAAGTCATATTTAGGCGGGTTGTCAACGACGGTAGAGAGCAATTAAATTCATATTCTTTCCGAATTCAAGATATGCCACTGAGTTGGAAGGTATAAGTCTCTACACCATTAATATACTAATTATTTTGCAAGTCTCTAATAATTATTTTCATTTGTTTGATGTTTCAATTGATAAAGAAATACATATATAAGATGTTTCGTAGCAACGCACGGGTCTCTAACTATATTTTGTCTGCTACTTAGTGAAGAAGTTACTCAGTGTATTTTTGTAGCAACGCACGGGTCTCTAATTATTTTTGTCTGTCTTGGTAACTTCTGGGTGTATGTTTCTTTCATAAGGGGCCTTGGGCTCACCCCAAATATTTTAGCTTGTCGCAGTACAAAGGTTAGTCAACAAATTCATTTACCGTTATGTCAGTATCTTGGTAGATTCTTCACTTTCTTGGGTTTCTTTACATTACTTTTCATAAACTGCATTGTTATTTAATAGGTTTTGGAAGAAAATGTGAAGGAAAAGCTCTCACAGTTCTGCCATGTGCCGGTAATGGAATTGTAAACTTTTGTTTGTGTTGTCAGGGATAGCTTCATTTGCTTTGGCAGCTAATTGCTCCTGGTAGTCATCAAGGACCACTTTGCCCGGTTCAGTGCTCCTGGTACGTCCCATAGCTTACTTCTCAAGATCGTGTAACTTTTGAATATGAAAGATGTTGATTGATTTTCCCTGGAGTGCTGTTTGCTAAAACATGTGAAGGATGGTTAACTTTATCTTAATACTTCGTATTCCGAGCATACCTGCAGAAAAATGGGGAACACGCTACCTTATTTTAGGTTTTTAACATGCTAAACTGTGCTGTCGGGAGAACCAAACATTTTACAAGCCTTTCAACATTGTACACTAACATCGTGTTGCTCAAATAACTTTCATAAATACTTTCCAAAAATGCCACAGTGAGACAGGGCGTCATACTTGATTAGCGCTCATAGGACACCAATCTGTCAACCTAAGTAATTTTATGATTATATTTGTCTATTCATTCATCTGCATTTTCAAGGTAAACCACTCTCAATTAGTCCAAGCAAGTTAATTAATCCAATTAGGACTCCCAAATCTTTCAAACTTTTTCATTCATTTGCAAGATGATATTTCTCAACCCATACTGTAGTGCACTTATACCGGGCCTAAGACAAACACAAGTCTATGCAAAGAAAACCTGCAAAGGTGCATCACTTTATTGTTCCTTAAGACAACACATAATATATTTGACTCACCGTCCAGATCAGGGAGATGTAGCAATGCACATTGCACTCCAGCACTACTGTTTTATAGGGCTGATTAAATATGAAACCAATTTATTACTCCCATTTCTGAGTCTTTATCAAGTAGTGCGCTTTCTGTGTCAAAAGGCATTTTTCTTCTTTTTGTAAAGTGTTTAGTGTATGAAGTATGTGTATATTGGCCCATTAGGCCCAATAAACTTAGGGTTGTGTTGTGTTGTGTGTGTGTGTGTCATATGCTTGGGAATAGAATTGAGCTTGCCTCTCTTTAACATGGTATCAGAGCCTTTGTGCTCCTGCTCCTATTCCTTCCGTCGCGGACTTCTCGTCAACGAGTTTCCACCGGCGAGGTCTCTAACGAGTGCTCGTGCCGCTGCTCTCAACTCGCAAAGATCCACGATACCTTCGCTATTGAGGAGCTGTCGCTATTGAGTATGAACATGTATGTTTTGTTTTGATACATGATGATGTAAGAAAAAGTTGATATTTATTATTCAGTTTGAGATCATATTTGATAGTATGCATCACTTTTATTTGGTTTTTCGTTGCAACGCACGGGCACCTTACTAGTTAACCCAAAATTTAAAAGTTTTTTACATATAGACTCCTGAAGAAAAGATTTATAAAAATGGACATTTAGCACGGCGCCAAAGGATATGACGCTAAGGGTACATAGAACGGCGCCATATGCTTTGGTGCCGTGCGTGGACACATAGGAGCTACGGTGGCATAGCACGGCACAAAAGCACATGGCGCCGTGCTATGTAACCACCGCACTAACGGCCGTGACGCCGTGCTCTAGGACTTAAGCCTGAGCACGGCCCCCGGCCCCCCACCCCCTCACTCATCCCTGCGAACAGACACAGCAGCCCGCCGCCGTCCCTCTCTTTCCCCTCCAAATCCACTCCAATCCATTGCTTTTTCTCGCGATTTTGCTTCCAAACCAAGCAAGCAAGGTGAACTCCCTCCTCTTCCTTGATTTTTTTAATAGATATGGTTTATTTGAGGTACATTTCGTGGGGCAGAATTTAAAACTCTAGATGAAATTAGTTGAATTTGGCTCGGTTTTAGGTTGGATTTGCAATAGATATGCATAATGTAAGAGTAGTCATGAGTGTAGATTCGTTTTTAGGGTTTGATTTGAGTGAGATTGATGAATGTTTAGAAATAGGTTTGTTTTTAGGGTTTGTTTGCTTGTTTAAAAATAGGTATGTTTGCTTGTTTAGAAATAGGTATGGGTGTAGATTCGTTTTTAGGTTTAAAAATAGAAAAAAATTGGTACAAGTGATATGTTGGAGAGAAATTTGCGATTAGTGATATTAGTAATTTAGTTTATCCGATATGGTATATCGGTTTTTGTTAATAGTTATAGCATTTTGTTGTTGCGATTAGTGAATATTAATGTATTTTGTTATTCTTATCATTAACGTATTTTTAAATGCACAGGATGGCAAGGTACCGGCTGTTGGACGAGTTCTACGAGAGAGAGCACTGCGGCAGGCTCACAGAGGACGCCCAGGTACCTGTGTTATCGAAATGTATTTTTCTCGTGTTACTTGTGTTTTCATCACGCAACTAACTTTTAAAGCATTTCCAGGAGATTCCCATACTTCGTCCTCGAACCCATGATGTGTTCCACTTGATGGTCTACGACAACCGCTACACCCCACTGCTTCGCCGTGCTGGCCTTCACACGGTCGCTAACCTACTGCGTCGGGGCATATCAGTCTTCAACCCCGCAGCTTTGACCGTACTTGTCGACAGGTGCATTTTCTCTATCGGGTTCGTTTATTTTTGTTTCTATATCCTTACGCATGTAACTAATTCTTTTCTCCATATACTATTAACAGGTGGAGGCCAGAGACTCACACGTTCCACCTTCCCTATAGGAAGATGACCATCACGCTACAGGACGTGACGATGATACTTAGACTTCCCACAAGGGGACAGCCGGTGGTGTCTGAGGGTTGGAGGGCACGTGTGGAGGCCTTCCTGGGCACGCCATTGCCTCCTGTCCCAAAGAATGCCAGGCGAGGCCGTGTCTCGGGGGGTCCACATTAGCTGGTTGCGGACCACCTTTGGTACATGCCCTAAGGACGCGGACGACGACATGGTGAACTACCACTGCCGAGCTTGGGTCCTCCACATGTTCGGGGTCATGCTTTTCCCGGACGCCACGGGGGACGCTGCTTCGTGGATGTACATCCACTGCCTCCAGGACTGGGTCGACACTGGACAGTTCAGCTGGGGCTCGACGGTCCTCTCGTTCCTTTACCGCTAGCTTTGCGAGGCCTGCAGACGCAAGGCGCCCACGTCGATGCTCGGTGGCTATGTCTTCCTCCTGCAGGTGTGGATGTGGTCACGGATTCTTGTGGGGCGCCCTCGAGTGTTTCAGGTGCAGCCTTGGTGTCGATAGGATGTGGATGACCTCGGCCCTACTGTGGCATACCTGTGGGATAACGTCTCAGTCCCGTACGTGATCACTCAACGGGCGTACGTGGATTACAGCAATAAGTTAGACACCTTGTCTCCCATGATGATAAGAAATTGGTAATACATTATTTTTCCTATAGTTCTTGGTTTTTGTCCATGGCTAATCGTATTATATGCATGTTTACTTACTAGGTCTCGTGGCAGCCTTACTCCGAGGCATAGGTTCTAACTCTACCACTAAGCACCATGTGCCACAGGGACTATCATATTTGGAGGATGAGGTGTCCGTTGATTTGCTTCTATGCTGTGGAGATTCACCTCTCCCACAGAGTCGCGCGGTAGTTTGACCTCGCGCAGTTCTACCCCTCTGAGGAGGTGTTGACTTCTGTTGCTTTGCACAAGTAAGTTACAAGTTTTGTTTCATTTAGAATTCTATTGGTTCTTACTCTAACACTTATTGTTGACATCTGCTATATGTACAGGTTCGACAGGGTCCGCCAACGAAAGATGACAAACTTCGCTCATCACTACCGAAACTACGTCCAGTAATGGAGGAGGATGGAGGAGAACTGCGAGCAGGACGCTACCCCCCACGCCAACGCCAACTTCCAGGATTACCTGTCCTGGTACCACAATGCCACCCGCTACAGGCTGAGGCAGCAGCGGACCAATGTGACTACACGAACCTCGCTTTGTTCGAGGATGAGGACACTACGTACGACAGGCGTGCGAGGGAGGGCACAGTGGTCGAGGCCGCTCCGATTCTCGATCGAGTGGTACGGAAAACATGATATTTTCAATACTTTGGTTCAATATGTTTATCTCGCACTTACTTATATTTCCTTATTTCTTTAGGGGACTTCTCTCCGAACCTCGGTGCATAAGATCGATGAGGCTCTCAACTACCCAGTTGGCGGCTCGGACAGCGAGATCTGCCTAAGGGACTTCTTGACGGTATGAAGATAATTTGTTAAGTTAGAGCCATTCAGCATGTATACTATTCTAACATATCATTACTTGCAGAGACTTAGACGTTGCCTCAATCGGACGACAGGTCGTTGTGGTTGCCGCTCACGCTCGTCCGCGGACGTGATTATACCGGCGGCCTCCCAGCGCTCGGGTGCCTCAGCCGTTGCAGCCTCATCATCACACCGTAGCAGGCGTCAGTCCACAAGGAGCTCGTCACGCACTCCGACTTTCAGTCAGGGCGATGACGAAGACGACTACGATGAGGCGGAGTAGGATGACGACGAGGAGGAGCACGAGGACAAGGAGGCATCTACCCACGACAAGATTAGGATGTTGCAGATGCCCGACTCACCATCTACTCAGGCTTCGCAGCAGTCTCGTCGTTCGACCTGTCCCTCGAGCACGTATACTCCAGGGACTGATGCTCTGGCCATGGGCAAGAGAAGGGCCAAGAGGCAGCGAGACTGACTTTATTTTGTGCGCTGAGACCTATATGATGTGAATGTATGTGTATGTGTGTATGTGTATTGAGGTGTTTCTGGAACAAGTTGCAAGGGAATGTATGTTATTGAGGTGTTCAACTGTTTTGTATGTGTATGTGCACGTGCTTTGTATATGCAGAAAAAACAGCACTTAGTTGTTTTTTCTGCAGGTTCAGGTAGAACGACGTCAAAGGACCCAGCGCTGAGGTATTCAAATATGGCGCCAAAGACCCTGACGCCACAGTTGAATACCTTGGCGCCAATCCCTTTGGCGCCGTGGTATTTACATACGGCACTAGGGTCTTTAGCGCCGTGAGGGAGTTGGAGGGGGGGCAGGGGGCTATGCTCGGGCTTAAGTTCCAAAGCACGACGCCACAGTCATTAGCGCCGTTACATAGCATGGCGTCATGTACTTTGGTGCCATGCTATACCACCGTGGCTCCTACGTGTCCGCGCACGGCGTCAAAGTATATAGCGTCGTGCTATGTACCCTGGCCGCTATATCTTTTGGCGTCGTGCTAAGGGTCTATTTTTGTAAATTTTTTCTTCGGTCGTTCATATGTAAAAAAAACTTACAAATTTTAGGCTAAAAATCAAAAATTTTACTAGGTACAGTAACCAGCTTGTCACTTCCTTGCTTTCTTTCTAGAAAGAAGAAATGATGATTCTTCTGTGCAACCTGCAATGGCATCAACGATGTTGCGAGCGGACAGCTGAGCCTAGCGCAGTTGGCAAGACCGCGTGGTCGCTCAGTTTTCCCCTCGTGTTTGAGCTCAGCTCGGCACGCGCTCATGCGGTACTATTCATACTCAGTTGGCTAGGTAATGTTTATCTGAACAGTACTATTTTGAATACATATATATATATATATATATATATATATATATATATATATATATATATATATATATATATATATATATATATATATATATATATATATATATATACACACACGTACGCTCAGTGGTTAAAGTATATACCTACGTTTTATAAGACCTTGAGTATCCTTCTCATATTAGAACAACATGCACATTAAACGTACTCATATGATATTATGTACCGACATACATGTGCACATTCTTGTTATACTCACTTATAAAAAAAAATGATGTTGCGAGGTCATGCATACCCATCATGCGTTTCACTAAACACTACTAAGAGCAACTGGGATTGCATGCTTTGTTAACTGATAGACATGGTAACTGACCGACCGACAAAATAAGATTCAGACATGAGTGTGACACGGCAGAGCACATACCACTACAGCACGCGCAGAAATGACAGTGAGTTTGTTTACTTGGTTGACCAAGGATAGATCAAATTAAGCTTGCTGTCTCGTTACTTTTGGACGGTTAAATAATTTGTTTGCTAAGGTCGGTCGTCGTGCATGTACTCTTTGTTAACGTGGTTAAAGTACCATCATCTAGAAGGAGGTTAGTTGGGATGCATTATCAAGTAATTAATTGATTATTAATTCTTGATCAGCCCCTAACTTGAAGCAAAACCTTATCCAATCGAGACACGGCCGTACATATATACACTATACACAAAATCAAGACAGCCTGTGTCGAGTAGGCAGCACTTTCAGTGGCTTGAGGGTGCTCCCTCTTTCTTATGTAATTGCCGTACATATATTTCGGAGGCTCTGGAGCGAGGCCCCACTCAGGTTAGCTTTTGCCAACGCTGAGCGGTGGGCGATCGCGATGAGTTCACTGTAGCGCGCACTATGCGCGCTACAGTGAAATTTATTTTTCGTTTTTTAAAACAAATTTACTTATACTTTTTTTCGTTTTTTGTTTTCGATTTTTTATATTTTTTTACATTTAATTATACTCAATAAACCAACTCAGCTACAGTGTTTTTTCAGCAAAAGCCAACAGCTATCGCTATTCCGATCACCCCCCCAAGACGATAGTAGTGGCCTTATATGTTTTTGATTTTTTAAAAACTTCACTACTATTTAGGCTGATCAGACGTTTTTATAGTCAAAATCTAATGTGTACCAATAATAAATACAAATACTTCTAGATAATCAACATACTATTATATGAGCAAGGTAATACATGCTAAATTTCTCTTACAAGTTGCAAAATACATATAACTTAAAGGCCTAATTTGAATCTCGAGAAATTTATTATATTTCTTGTGAAATTCATATATTCCAAATATACCATTTAGGAATGAAATCATAAAAAAAAAAGCTATTTATGAGATTTTTCAGTTAACCAGGACAGATAACTAAGTAGTCCTCAGCCATACTAAAAGGCAAAAGCATCAACCTTTAAAAAATCTTTAATCCTTCAACTGATATGGAACTTTCTGTTAGTCACCAAACACAATTACATGCACTAAAAATCTAGAGTTCTCGACTACCAATCTTCTAATTGAAGAGATAGAGATAGAGTTGTTTTTGCCATGTGCAAATAGCCACACGCTTTCTGGTTCTTTCTCCTCTATTTATTCATTAGAAGATTGCAATTGATATATTGCCGAAAAATATGTTACAGACTTGGCCGAATCGAACATGATCCGCACAATCTGTTTTTCAGCCGGAAATAGGGAATCAGTGATACTAACAGAACAGGAAACTTCCTAATCTCTATGGAACTAAATGCAAACTTCAAACTGAAACTAGGAAAGTAAATACAGCATGATGCGGTGAAATTGTAGAATTCCTGCATCTGACTTGAACTATTTTTAGTTCTATTTCATTTTATGTCCTCTCCAGATGTATGCCTTGCACTCATATACCATGCCTTCGATGATTCATGAATTACACTTGTAGATGTTTTCTAGGCAAATTACCAAAGTTTTAGTATTCACTTGCCACTTTTTTGTTTAAGATATTTACTGGGTGCTAATACTCTCAGAGTACTATCTTGTAGTTTAAGTAATATTTCTGTAACTGATATTTGATGCACTTTAGGCTTCTAGAATTGCTTGTCCATTTCACTTAACATTGTTCATTGATTTGGTACAGGAAGGCTCGAAGCTTATTGGGAAGCGCTTTGGAAACCAAAATCTTATACAGGTTAGTCATAACCTTATACAGGCCAGTTTGCTGGTAGTATAATTGCGGCCTGCCTTGATAAGAAGCCACGCCTGAAACTGGGCCTAACAGGCCCATGGGCCATGGATAATGCATTGCATAGGGACCTTTTTATTACGAAAGCTGGGCTCACGCCGTTGCTCACCTTTACGCTGGGTTGAAGTCCCACACAAAAAAGAATCCACGTACAGTGAGTAGATCAAAGCATGTGCTCGTGCAGATTTTGACCACGGCTCTATTACTCATGTACTAGTGACACATCCATGTATACGTGTGTGGGCCTGCGTGTGGTGCGTGCGTTCATGCGTCCTTCTTTATACTTAAAAATAAATAAAGTCAAATGCTACCAAATCTTATTATTCCGTACGTATATACTATCTCTGAAGAATACACGAATACTCTATAAATTACTCCAAAAACTAGTAGTGCGGAGATCACGAAAGCATGCATATGAAGCCAGCTGCAGTATGTAATATACCTCTAATACAATGTATTATATATATAGTTATCTGTAATAGTCTCATACAATTAATGTGTTTATTGTCTATATAGTTATTTGTAATAGCCTCATATAATTAATGTGCTATCTATGTAGTTGTCTATATAATGTTATAGACAGTAAAAAATCGTCTAGTAAATAGTAGACAACATCTTTCTTTCTTCTCCATATCACTCAAAATCCTATATGATATACATTTACAGACAGCTGATATGTACCATTATGCATCTCTTAGGAGTTGGATCGTATTCATTATATATAGCAAGGAAGATTTACATTCTCTGGATGAGCGGGAACATAGCGATCCGCATGACGCGGTCACACCAACTAACTCTACGACTAAGCACTACATTAGTTACAACAAACACTACACCGTTACAATGCTGATTTTAACAGCCTCCCTCAATCTCAACCTCGGTTTACTAGATTGAGATTGCTGCAGATGGAGTTGAACGGTGCTTGTGACAATGCCTTAGTGAATATGTCAGCAATTTGATCCTTGGATGAGATGAAGTGAACCTGTAAGGCCTTCCGGGCAACTTGCTCTCGGACGAAATGGAAATCGACTTCAATGTGCTTTGTACGCGCGTGGAACACTGGGTTGGAGGTTAGGTAGGTTGCTCCAAGGTTGTCACACCAGAGAACTGGTGCATCTCTCTGACAAACACCAAGTTCCTTAAGCAATGTCTGAATCCAAATCAGTTCAGCTGTCACATTGGCAATAGCTTTGTACTCTGACTCAGTACTCGATCTGGACACTGTTGACTGTTTTCTAGAACTCCAGGACACCAAATTAGGTCCCAGCAGAACTGCATACCCACTGGTTGATCGCCTGTCATCGGGGCATCCGGCCCAATCTGCATCAGAGTATGCATTCAGAGTGCTGTTGTCGGATTTCAGAAATTTCAGGCCTTGATTGCTTGTTCCTTTAACATACCGAAGGATCCTCTTGACGGCAGCCCAGTGCTTATCTGTTGGAGCTTGGATGAACTGACAAACACGGTTGACAACGAAAGAGAGATCAGGCCTTGTAATTGTTAGATATTGCAAGCCACCGACAATGCTTCTGTACCGAAACTGTTCTTCCCCCGTCAGAAGTGTGCCGGTTTCCCGTGAAAGCTTTTCAGTAGCAGCCATGGGAGTAGAAATTGGTCTGCACTTCTCCATATTTGCACGTTTCAACAAATCGTGAGCATATCTTCGCTGAGACAGGACTAAGTCATGTTTGTCAGTTTGAACTTCAATGCCCAGAAAATACTGAAGTTTACCTAAGTCCTTAACCGCAAAATCTTCTGTTAGCTGTTGTATCAATTTGTCGGTTGCAGTCGGTGAAGAGCTCACAATGATTATGTCATCAACATAGATCAACACATACATTGTCACATCCTTTCCCTTCAATATAAACAGAGAAGCATCAGACTGTGAGGTAATAAAACTCAAACTCTGAAGTTTCAGTGCCAACCGAGAGTGCCAAGCACGTGGTGCTTGCTTTAGGCCATAAAGTGCTTTATTCAACTTGCAAATGTAACTTGATGGAACATATGCACTCTCATAGCCAGGAGGTTGGCGCATAAACACTTCTTCTTGGAGAAAACCATGTAAGAAGGCATTTTGAATATCAATTTGTCTCAAACTCCATCCTCTGGATACTGCAAGTGAGAGGAGAACTCTGATAGTGGTCGGCTTCACCACTGGGCTATAGGTGTCAAGATAATCAATACCATGCCGCTGCTTAAACCCCTTAGCCACCAATCTAGCTTTATACCGATCAATAGATCCATCTGACTTTCTCTTGACTTTGAAAACCCATCTACTATCAATCAGGTTAATTCCCTTCTTGGGAGGAACTAGAGTCCAAGTCTGATTCTTAAGAAGAGCTGAATATTCAGCATCCATTGCTTGTCTCCACTCCTTGTATTTAACAGCTTCAACAAAAGAGCGTGGTTCTGTTTGCGGTATTAACTGATCAGGAACAGTGGCTCCAGCTGCATATCTGACTGTTCCATCTTTGAACTCCTTAGGCTTGACTATGTTGTCTCGCAACCTGGTGCGCATAGGATGGCAAGATTGCTCTCATCGAGGGTCAGAAGGTTCGTGTTCGCCTCGATGGTCCAGATCAACTCGACTCCGCTTCACCCGGTGATCTTGTAAATTCAGATGTGCCTTCATCTGAATCCTCAGTAATAGTATGTGTAGGTCTATGACCAGTAGAAAAATCACTTATTGCAGGACTATGAGGATGATTGTGTGAAGGAGTGTGTGTTGGACAGGAAGTACTTAGTGAGTTTTGTGATGGAGAGCCTGTTGTCGGATTTTGGTCAGTTAAGAAATGTTCAGAGTAATGTGTAGCAGACGGGAGCACAGTTGATTGACAAGTTGTCTGTGCAGGAGGATTAGACTAGCTTGGCAAGGAATCAAAAGGAAACACATTCTCGTCGAAAACAACATCACGAGAAATGTAAACTCGTCCTGTTTGCCGATCTAGACATTTGTACCCTTTATGGTTAGCACTGTAACCCATAAATACACATTGTTTGGACCTGAAGCTGAGCTTTCTGGAATTATAGGCTCTTAAGTTTGGCCAGCAGGCGCAACCAAAAACTTTAAGATATTTGTAATTTGGGTGAACACCTAGGAGTCGGTAAAGAGGAGTGTCATTGTGTATCACTCGGCTTGGCAATCTGTTGATCAGGAAACAGGATGATTGAAAGGGTTCATCCCAAAACCGAACAGGCATATGTGACTGAGCAAGAAGGGAAATGCCAGTGTCCACAATATGCCTATGTTTCCTTTCTACAAGGCCATTTTTTTGGTGAGTATGTGGACTTGAAATTTGATGTTTTATCCCTGCTTTGTCAAAGAATTTGTGCAGCCTATGGTATTCACCACCCCAATCGGACTGCACTGCAAGGATTTTCTTCCCTAGAAGTCTCTCAATATGACATTGGAATTGCATAAAAATGGACTCAACATCAGATTTGTTCTTAATGAAATAAATCCAAGTGAATCTGCTGTAATCATCAACAAAACTAACATAATAGCTGTAGCCATTTACAGAGGTCACAGCTGGTCCCCAAACATCAGTGTGGACTAGTTCTAACGGACTGGTAGTGGAATGGGCAGAAGAATAGAAAGGCAATTGATGAGCCTTGCCTTGCTGACATGCATCACATACAGCAGATTCTTTTTTGGAAGGTACAGAAATGTTATTTCTAGTTAGAACTTGATGAACAACAGCAGAATTGGGATGTCCTAGTCGGCGATGCCAAAGATCTTCAGAGTTCTTTGCTGTGAAGAAGACTTGTCTGGAAGGATTATTTGGAAATTGGTAGAGCCCGCCTATGTAGCTCCCTCTAAGAAGAGTAGTCTTCGTTGCTTGGTCCTTAACAAGAAAATGAGTGGGATGAAACTCAACATAGACATTGTTGTCTGAGACAAGTTTATGGATGGACAGGAGATGACGATTTATGCGTGGAACGTGTAGAACATTTCTTAGAGCTAGAGGATAGTTTGTGGCTGTAAGAAATGAATCTCCAACATGAGCAATGGACAAACCTGTACCATTAGCAACTTGGACTCGATCATTGCCGACGTAGCGTTCCTTTGTTGTCAGACGCTCGAGATCATTGGTGACGTGGTCAGTGGCACCCGTATCTGCATACCAGTTGGAGTCAACTGAGTAACTGTTGGTAATTGCAGCTGCAGCAACCCTTGCATCATTGGCACCGTAGTTGTGATCAAAACGATGATAGCAGTTGGCGGTGTCATGGTTGTCGCGGTAGCAAATCTGGCATGATTGCTTCTGTCCTCCTTTGTTGAAACTTCCCTGATTAAGGTTTCTGTTCGCACCACGTCCGCCTGGAGTGCGACTACCGCCATTTCCTCGACCACGGCCTCGGCCAGGGCCGTTGCCACCACCACGTCCTAGGATCTTGTTCACCTGGTTTACCTGAACGATGGTATTATTGTGGTCGAGTCTCAGCTGGTAGCTCAGCATGTGAGCGTACACATCGTTGATGGTGATGGTGTCAGGACGTGTTGTGAGACTGGTGGCGAGGGGATCGTACTCTGATCCGAGACCTCACAGGATGTAGGCGATCAATTCGTCGTCTTCAAGTCGTTTACCGATCACAGCGAGAGTGTCGGCAAGACTTTTGACTTTGCGGAAGTAGTCTGTAATGCTGAGATCCTTCTTCTGGATGGTGGCAAGTTGCATCCGAATTTGCATAACTTGCGCGCGTGAACCTACAGCGAAAACACGCTCGATGGCACACCATACCTCTCGAGCAGTGGTGCAGCCCACGACCTGTGCGAGCACGCCCTCGGTGAGAGAAGAGAGGATCGCGCTCATCACCAGTTGGTCCTGTTGGTACCAATTGTTGTAGTCGGGATTGGCTACAGTGTGCGCGACGCCGTTGGAGCCGGTCGTCGTGATGGTGGACGCCGGGCGTGGTGATGTGCCGTCGATGAACCCCATGAGTCGCTGGCTTCTCAGGTAGGGGAACAACTGGGTTGTCCAGAGGAGGTAGTTGTCCCCGGACAACTTCACCGTGATCATGTGGTTAAAGCCCGGAGTCAAGACTGCCACTGCTTGAGTTGGCGTACTGGAGATGATGACGCCAGTGCTGGAGTTCGTGTTTGTGCTACTAGCGTCTGCCATGGCAAGCTAACAATGGAAGCGTTTTGTGGATTGGATCGTGGCTCTGATACCATGAAAGAATTCAAGAAGAAATGATATTAACCGAACTGCTCAATCATCTTGGATAGTATTCATTATATATAGCAAGGAAGGTTTACATTCTTTGGATGAGCGGGAACATAGCAATCCGCATGACGCGGTCACACCAACTAACTCTACGACTAAGCACTACATTAGTTACAACAAACACTACACCGTTACAATGCTGATTTTAACACTCACACATGTATGCAACATTTTTTGGCTATGTATGCAATAAAATATTTTGATAAAAAACTCAATATTTCATCTGTTGTTGCTGATTGTTGCATACAAGAAATTAGAATATTGCATCAAGAGGGCCGAGCGGCAAGGATGGCAAACTTAGTTAAGGATGAAGTTTTTTCCCTGGTGCTCGTGGCCACAGACGGAGATGGCCCCAATGGGGCCCTTGACGAGCTGCATCGCCGCCCATGATTCCGAGTCCATCCAGCATGAATCTAGCGTGATGAGGAGCTAAACTTGGGGGAGGAGGACACGGGTGGCCTGCGGAGCTTGAGCTGACGCCCCTCGTGTCGGATTCGGGGTCGGCGGCAGGGTAGGGCGTGCGGGGGCGAGAGCTCCAATCGGGGCATAGGGTCGGCGGCATGGAGTCGAGAAGGCGAGAGCTGCACTTGCTGATCCCATGGTGAACCACTTGGGCGGTGCACGACCGCGAGGGTGAGAAGGAGGTGGGAGGCAGGAGGTGGAAGAGAAGGAATCGGGGAGGGGGCATCTAGTGGGAGCAAGAAGGGGGAAGAATGAAAGAGAGGGTGTTACTGTGGTTTTGGTGTGTGAGGCGTCCCGATTCGTTCGGTAGGACGTCTTACGTGTAGCAACTCCCTTTAATGTTTGTAAGTTGTAACCAATGCAATAAGATGAACCATGCATGTGTTGTCACTTACAGTAAAAAAAAATATAGAATCCTTCGTCTAAAATAAGGAGGAAATATCCTTTATCCCAATTTGGAATGTCGGAATTATTCTTGATTCCTATAGGAATTGAGTTTCATGTGAAATTCCTGTATAATTCCTAAAAGTCTTGTGTTTCAAATGGGCCCAAGTTAATATGTGTCGTGGCTACACAGAGAAAGAAAATGTGTATTGTTTAATTGAAGGATGGCGGCTACCGCCCAGCTCGCCGGCGGCACCACCCCTTGCGTTTCACCTCTCTCTCTCTCTCCGTACCTCTCTCTTTCATGCTCAGAATCGCCTTGATGGCAAGGCAGGAAGGCAGCGAAGAGGCTGCGGCCGACACCGGTTGCATCACGCTGATGGCTAGTGGAGCCACTGCAATGCAAGATGATGGCAAAGATGGTGAAGCCGACACTGGCTGCGCTACGCCGATGTCGAGTGCGAGAGTGCTACGGCCGGCCATGGTGTGCCCAGGCTCCAGAAAACTCTGGCTCGACCGCTGATGACCTGTAGCTAGTTCTACTTGAGAATTGTGATCGACAAGTTGCATATATATGACCATGCATGTCCTTCAATTTCCTTTGGATTGCCAGCCTCCATATTGCAATTCCAAGACAGTTTCAGTTTAGAGCATGGGAAGGCATCGAATGCGGCAACATCAATCGCCCTCGGCTGTTAAGTGTGTGTCATGTGAGGTTGATGCAAAAGAACTACAGGTGGATACTACCAAGTTGAAGAACACATGAACAAGACAATGATTTGGTCGTACCAGACCTTCCCTCCCTCCGGATCAGCAGAGGAAAGTAGTTGGAGGGGTACGGCTGCACCAACCTAGGGGGGGGGGGATTCATGGAGGAGGCGGCGGAATCCATGGGGAAGGTGGCAGCGCTCGGTGTCGACTTGTCTCGCAGCTGTTGTGGCGCAACGACGCAACATTGCAGACCCATTTGTGAGGAAGAGCCACTACTACTAAAAAGTTAATATTAGACGTCTCATCACAGACGGTTCATAAAAATCGTCTGTATTAAACGCAATCACAGATGATTGTTAATAAGAACCGTATGTGATATTGCGGAATATCACAGACGGTTCTTAATTAAGAACCGTCTGTGATATGGTAATATCACAGACGGTTGTTAATTAACAACCGTCTGTGATATTTTTTCCGCCTCACACACCCCTAAAATTTTATAATTTTTCGTCATAGTTCAAGTAGAATTCCGTTTTGACATACCTTCAGTAAAACAGACATAACTTTTGCATACGGTGTCTGTTTTCGACGTTCTTGTACTCGTTGGAAAGCTAACGACGAGCCCGATCCAAACAAATGACCCGCTTGTGCTAGTCGCCCTCAAAGACCCCCCAAAATCGGCCATTTCTAATCTCAAATTCGAATCGCAAGTTTTTGATTTCCGTTTTGCCAAAATTTTTGATCTTCTCTTCGAAATGTGGGGTTCGTCTTAACTGCAAAGTTGTAGATCTCATCGAAACCTTTCAAATGAGTATATATAAGCCATATAGAACTTTGTTATTTCATATTTTTAAGACTAGTAGTTTATATTGTATCGGTATATATATAGCTAATATCACAGAAGGTTCTTGGTTTACCAAGAACCGTCTGTGATACTATTACAGACGGTTCTTACCAAGAACTGTCTGTGATAATTTGTTCTCTGACCGCTGGACCCGTCAATCCTCATCAACCCAATTCCAGCCAATAGAAGCCAACCAACCCACACCCCACGAATCGTAGCTCTCCCTCCTCTATAAATACTCACCCAAGCCCATCCGCTCCTCCCTTCAAATACGTCTTAAGCTTCATCCCTCCATTGTTTCTTCTAATATTTGATTCTGTGGAGTTTAGGTCTCCATCGTAGCCTCCATTGCTGCCCGGGAGGTTATAGTGAGACGGCCACTAAAAAGGCCTACGCGAGCTGCATCAGGGATGAGCTTCTCTGTTGTTTTCTGTTGCTCCATTGTTTGTAGTATTTGATTCTGATTCTTCTATTTTCTTTCTTCTCTGTTGCTCGAATTGTAATGGATATGGAATGTTCTCTGCTATTGTAATGGTGGATTGTAATCCTGTGATGTTGTAATGGTGGATTGTAATATAAATAGAATGTTCTTTGCTTTATTTGTTGTCGTATTTGCTTGTTTTCAAACGGCATAGCTAATATTTTAGAGGGTACATGTTGATCTGCTTGTTTCAGAGGGCATGGCTAACATTTCCTGAGGCTAGCCAATAAACAAAAATAGATTTAGAGGTAGAAAATAATATCATAGCGATTTTTAAGTAAAAATCGTCTGTAATAGCTGATAATCACAGACGGTTTTTAACTAAAAACCGTCTATGATATTTAGATGGTTCAAAAATCGTCTGTGATAACCTTCGATTACCACTGACCTATAAATTCAGACGGTTCAGAAAACCGTCTGTGATGACGTTTTTGAATCATCTATGATGATGACTTTTGTAGTAGTGAGCGGCAGCTTCACCTTGGGCCCATGGGATCTGCAAGAAGGGAAGGGGATTTGTTGTGGGGGTGGTCTAACCCCCCGTAACTGGGCTTTGATATGGGCCCAATATGTAATAGGCCAAGTAGTATAGATGAATGTACTAATGTATTCTCACCTTTTGTAATTATCAATAGATAGAATGAAAAATTCCTATTCTACCACATTCATATATATAAATCCTTAAGGGGGTATGAGGGAGAAAAGATCCACTCATTCTTACTCACCAGCTCTTTACCTAGTCCCCTCATGTACTGTTTAGTTAGTAGTCATAACAGATGGTACCATCCGTGAAGACCATTACAATACTTTGTTTTAATTAAACAGTCAGAGAGAGATGGACCTCAGAGGACAAGGCATAGAAGGGTTTGGTGATTTCACACTCAAAAGAAGGCATGGAAGCAGCTTCACCTTCACCTTGCCTTCGCATAGGTGAAAGGACGGCTATTATCTCTCTCTTCAATTATTCTCTTTCATGTCATAAAAAAAATCTTATATGAGATCTCTAAAAGATTGCTAATATAGATTATTAGAGATGTCCTTAGAAGATGTATATAGGATCTCTAAAAAATTACTGATATAAACTATTAGAGATGCTCTTAAAAGATGTAGATATAAGACATCACGACTGGTGTAGTTACGTTCATTCGTCAACTACTAGACTGCTGCCCACAAAAAAAAATGACTACTGGACTGCATATATAACTAATATCAGCAGCTGAAAGCAGCCTTCTGCCTTTTTTTTCTTTCGGGATTTGAGACACCAGGTAGTGCGTGGTCGGTCTAGCTCTGCATATCAATCGCTACTTGCACTGCTGCTGGTGGCATGCGTCGATGCTTTTCAGTTTTCAGCTCTGGTTGCCCCGCGTGGAAGCCAAGCACAGCATCCACTACACAGCAGTGTCTGCAGCCTAGCTTTGTCTAGGAAAGATCCTCCCAGTTAGCCATTTGGAACGCTGGAATTTTCAGGAACTGAACTATTTTCTGCAAATCTCTAAGCTTCAAACATGCCCTGAACTGTCGTCTGCGTTTTAAGGCCCCGCTCATGTTCCATTGTTGGCGATGGGTGTTGGGCGGAAAAACACTGTAGTATCTATTATAGTAAAAAAAAAATTCGTTTTTTTGTTTTGTTTTTTTTCTCATGTTCCTTAGCATCGTCCGCTCTAATTTAGTACAACGTTTTTATTTTTAAATTTTTTAAAATTTAATTATACTCAATAAACCAACTCAACTACAGTGTTTTTTTCAGCCAGCTACAATGTTTTTTCAGCAAAAACCAAAAACCATCGCTATTCCGATCACCCCTAATAATTAATTTGCCAGATGGTTTTGTTACATCTTTGACTGGTGCTTGGGGATTTATATCATCAAATTCACTGCTCCGATTGCTATCGCTGTATGTCTGAAAGTAAATGTTAACTTAAAGTGCACGCCATGGTTTCTCTTTGTAGAGGCATCTTTTAGCGCACGCTTGGGGATTTTCTCTTTATGTGGTATTTCTGCTATCTTTTTCACCGTCTGGCCAAGCCCCATGAACGCAACGCATATATGCTGTCCTGGCTGCCAGAGCCATGACGCAAGGCGTGCGTCGTGCTTTAGCTAGCTGTCATATCGATCTGCTTGATGCTGATGTATATTGGCTGTTGGCTTAGGGGTGATCGGAATAGCGATGATTTTTGACTGAAAAAACACTGTAGCTGACTGAAAAAACACTGTAGGTGAGTTAGTGGATAGTGTAGTGAATAGTGAAAAAAAAGCTGAAGCCGAAAAAAACCGAAACGATCAGGGCCTTAGCTTATTGGCTTCAGCTTTATTTTTTTACTACTTTTAAATTTTTATTTTTTTCTGATTTTTTTGAGTTTTTTTGCTTTTTTGTATTTATTTTATTGTCCGTGATGGCCGAATCTAATTTTTATTTTGAAATTTTTTAATTTTTAAATATGCCAATAAACCATAAGTCGGTTTATTAAGCCGAACTGAGCACCACCTTAATCAATGTGGGATCTCTTTAACATATATGTTTGCTTTCACTCTACATTACCTCGATCGATCACCTCTTATTGATACTCGTAAACTGCATGAAGTCAGAGGCGGATTCAGGCCCATGGTAAGGTGGGCTTTAGCCCGAGGCATAAGAATATTAGTAGTGTATAACCTAGGTGCATTTAGTCCAGCCCGAGTAGTATTGCTAAGATTCAACCCAGGTAGCTCATGCAGATATACGACCATACTGCCTACTCTTGCCACAGATCTGGAGATCAATTGAAGCGATATGCTTTGGACGGCTGAAATGTGAAGTTAAAGTGATAAGTGGAATCGAGCGGCTCAGCATTCAAAGAATGTTCGGACCAACCGAATGGTTATCATCTGTTATGCATCCGAAGTAGATCCAGCGGCCAATAGCGATGGTGATGTTCGGACCATCTGAATAGTTATCATCTGCTGTGTGTCCGATATAGATCCAGCAGCCGAGAGCGATTTGACGTTCGGATGGTTCGAACGTCTGGGCTGAAACGGTTCGCACGATGTTGATCGGACGGAGGTCTGAATTATGGAAGTCGTTACCGACTTCAATTAACGAGGGGGTATGGGCCGATAGTCATTTGATCCAAATCCAACAGCCAATGGTTACTCAACCGATCATTCAATCCGAAAAGTCACGCTCTACTGATCGTCTGATGTACATCCAACAGTCGAAAGGTTATTAGTGATATTCGGACCGTCCAAAGAGATATGCTTTATTGATGATCCAATCCAGATCTAACGACCGAAAGGGACTGCAATATTCGGACAATCCGAAGAGTCCTCTTCTGTTGTTTGGACGATGCCTATCGAATGGTGGAGATTCTCTGATACCCTTTCGCTCAGTCCGATCAAACCAGCACTGGAGTTATGAAGATCCATTAACGAGGATTACAGCAAAACATTTTAGTTGCATCCCACGGCTGAAAATCTATTCAGCAGCGATTGCTATGTACTTTTATCTTGTTGTAATTACTATTTACGGTCAATTGTTTTTTACTTTTGGTTAATGCTCCAACTGGTATAAAAAACTTGTAAGACTCTTTTGGGAAATCATCAGAAAATGAAAAACCCTAGCCGACATACTAGTATCTGTAGTTCTTGTAGTTTATAGCTGTTAGTTATCTACTTTACTCTTTCTTGCCATGATTTTCTGCTTGTCTCACCCTGATGATTCTAAAATCGATCGAGAAATTTTTCAATCTTTCCAGGGTCCTAACAACTGGTTTTAGCAAATATTTATGATTCAGATACTTAAATTATATCTTTATTATGTTACATTGTTTATATTTTGGCATCATGCCAAATTTTCCTTATTATGCTTCATGTTTTAGCATTGAACTCAAGTTCTATATCAATAATGTAATTATGATGTATTTTTATTATATCATGGTATGAGTATAAATTAGCGTTACTTTTATATTATTAAAGTTCAGTCTGAGACGTAGTCAAATCCTAGTTCTGGTACTGTATGAAGTTACATCACTATCGACCAATAAAATACTCTGAATACTTGATCTTGTGCGAAGTGCCAAGTATCTACTGCATAGTGAATAGATGATGATATGATCGGTCGTAAAAAACTCAAAACACCTCCCAATTAGTTCAGAGGGTGCGAAGTCACATCTCTACTTTGTGAGGAAATATGAAGAATCCTATGCACGTTTTTTTGTACATGGCTGTCCAAGGCCCAAGGGCATGCACGCATACAAAGCTACTCTTTCCAGCTCAAATTATAATGCGTATTTTGAGTGGAATCAAGGGAAAGAGAAGAGAAAATTATCGTGCTATTCCTACTTAAATACCTTGAAAATAGGAGATACAATAATTTGTGAGAATGCAAGTCGATAAAGTGGTATGCACGTCACATATTATGCAACAAGACGAAGAAAAGTGCATGCCATATAAAAAGAAATCGGATGGAGTACATAGTTACTGTATAAAAGGATTCACATTAGATGAATAATATAATAAAAACAAATGAGACCCGAATTTAACTTGCATGGAAAACCCAAATCGTGAAAAGAAATCACAATCACATATTTTACACAAGAGAATAGTGAGATCGGTCCCACTCCAAACAGTTTCAACTTTCAAAAAAAAACTAACATATGCTATAATACAATTTTAATTAAAAACTAGTTAGTGCACCACTAAAGTAAAGACAGAGGGATGAGCAATGGCTTGGTTGACTTCCAAGGGCATGACCTTTTCATCCCTTTCGTTTTCCTAAATTTCAAACAATATATCTTTTAGTTGGTTTAGTGCGTTCTGGGAGCAACGAATTATCGATTTTGCGATGTGTCCCAATCAGTAAGTGTAACGTACGTGAGCCAATTTTGCTCATATTCACGTGCTAAGATAGTTGGAAGGTTTGACCCCTAATTAAGGTCCGTTTTAGATAACGATAACTTCTATTTTTTAAAAGTTAATAGTTATTTAGAACACGTTGATTTTTAATATAATATAATTTTTTTTATTTTTTCTTATTTCTTACATTATCTATATAAATATAATGGTGTTTTAAAATTTTTCATTTCCTTTAATTAAATATCTCAGCCACTATATCGTTATTTCATCTAAAAGCTACAACAATTTAGACAGTACCCGATAGTTGCACATCATAACTCGTAACAAACCCATGCATCTCCCCCGTTGTTCACTCTCCACCGACCAGGCAAGCGATCGATCATCAAAACCACAAGCAAGAATCGCCACTGCCATCTGCTCCTCTGCACTGTGCTCCCCAATTGGTCAAGCAAAGCATCACCCTTTTTTTTTCCTGTTCTACCACTCGACGCTTTCTTCCGCTACGCGAACTCCTGATGCCACTACAAATAGCTCGTGAGCTCCGCTTGGAGTGAACACAGCTAGCACGAGCCACACTTGAGCTCGAGAATGGCGAAGGGAGCAGTGATGCTTGTGCTCTTCCTTGTTCTGGTCGCGAGTGAGGCCCGGCTGCAGCACGGGCCGCCGGCCGCGGCCCACAGACGGCGGGCCGAGGCGGCGCCAACGCACCTCCACTTCTACTTCCACGACACGGTGAGCGGCCGGTCCCCGACGGCGGTGCGGGTGGCGGGCCCGCCGGACGCGTCGTCGCGGACCATGTTCGGGACGGTGAACGTCATGGACGACCCGCTGACCGCGGGGCCCGAGCCCGGGTCCGCGCCCGTGGGCCGGGCCCAGGGCATGTATATGTCGTCCGACCAGGCCCAGATGGGCTTCCTGCAGGCCATGAACCTCGTGCTCACCGCCGGCCCGTACAACGGCAGCGTCATCACCGTGCTCGGCCGCAACTGCCCGCTCGCCGACGTCCGCGAGATGCCCGTCGTCGGCGGCACCGGCGCCTTCCGCTTCGCCCGCGGTTACGCCCAGGCCCATACACACTGGCTCGACCTCAAGACCGGCGACGCCATTGTCGAGTACAACATCTACGTCATGCATTAGCGAGCGATGGTGATGAGCTCAATCTGGAGAAATGTCTAAGGGCTTAATTTTATTCTACTCCACACTTCCTCAGATGTTTGCTTCTTTTTGTTTTTCAGTTCGGCTGTGCTTTGTGTTGGGCTCATTTGGCAAGGAATAAGGGGACCTTGGTGAAAGTGGTATACCGAAGAACATAGAGGAGTTTTAGTTGCTGCAGGCTTGATCCTGATACAAGACATATAATTTTTTTTAATTAATGTAAACTTATTTATGACATTTTGTGTTTCCTTCTTGATCCTGATGGTTTCCTTCTTGCAGTCTGAAACTTGATTGATTTTGTGTTTCTTCGTTCAGAAACTAATTCTTTCCTAAAGAGTGAAGCAACTGACTTACGCCAGTTAGTTCATTGTTACCAGGCATGGTATCAAACCATCTCCTAGCAAAAGCCAAACAAAATCGATACATGTACTAAATTACTCATCATGGTTGAGTTGGCAAGTGATGCTTACGAATGCTTTCTTGAGGAAACATTACTTATCAATGCTGACGATATGTGCAAGTAACTGTAGTACTGCTACTATCTGACAGAGCACACAACCAGTATTCATGGTCTGAATCCATAAGGTTCAGAGATCTAATCAAGATCATGTTGATATTAAAGAAAAATGAGGCACTAGCTCCTACTTTTATCCGAGTGTGCTTCTGTCAGCCCCACTATTTCCTGATCAGAAGGATTGGCAAAAAAGGATATTCCTGCTTTAGCATGACATTGATCTTCGTAATAATTTGGGGGGTAAATGTTCGGCCCATTTTCTTCCTCTTTTTCTTCCAACCATATGCACAAATGTAAAACTGAGTTCCTAAAACGCACATTAAATAAAAGTCTAATGAGCTATAAGCTGAAGTCGCTGCTTCCGAAACTGCAGAAAGCCAGAAAGCACTTCGGATTTCTTGCTACTTCTCAATTCTCAGCTAAAGCCTCACCATTTTCAGCGCAAACACTCATCTGAGAACGGCACCCACTCAAAACTGGCCACATTCCTCTCCCTGCACCAGAATTGAAGGGACTCTCTAATTCTAATCGGTCATGGTCATCAACTGGCCGATCCACCATGGCTACTGCTAGCCGAATTGGTTGCCTCCTTCCTCGCCGATCGATCAGAATTATTGTAGCTGTCTAAAAGCTTCTTGACCCTTTCACGGGTTCCGCATGCTAGATTATGAAGATCCAGCACCATGTCTAGAATGTAGCCTTCAGTCTTCTCCTTGTCGGCATGGTGCAGTGTCTGAATCTTAAGCACCTTGCAATCAACAGTTCTGTTGGGCGTCCTACAAGAATGTGAGAAATCATCCGGACCAAGCATTTGTTGTGCATCTGGTGTATGGAAATTTGATCGGATTTTTTCTGGTTTTTTCGGTTACTAGACGGGAACCGGTACTAGCCCCCCGCTGGGATTTAGGTTGGTACCCGGTTTTGGAACCTTGGTTGTGACCCAGCCTGATGTTCAGTGTGGAAAAACTAAATTATGAGGTGAATAGATCATTCATTTAGCAATGCTTTGCACTGGTAGTTGAGATGGTTGAATCAATCTGGTGTATGCCGTACCTTCTTGTGGATTCTGCCATTGACAAAAGTGTTAGAAATAGGCTTACAGAGTGAGACTCATTTTCTTAATTCTAAAGCATATAAGATTTAGTATCATAATGCTAAGGTAAGATAAGGGAGACTAATTTATAAGGTGAAATCTATGCCACTCATTGAATTATAGATGAAATGACATGAGAAATGCCTTGGCTAATCATACACACGTGCACGCACACACGCACGTGTTTTTGTGTGACTGTATCGTGACGTGGCGCGTTACTTGGCAGACGAAGTCCACCTTTATTTTTGCTGAACCGTGCATCTTTCTCTGTTTGAATAAAATTCAAATGTTTGAATTGGTGTTTTATTGGGTTTAATGACAGACAGTTACCAATGGGTAAATGACTAGTTAAATATGTCAGTAACTAGTGGATAAATGACTATTTTAATCATATTGGTTATCAGTCTGTATATATATATATATATATGACTGGAAACGTCCAGAGTAGACACCCTAAGAATCTCTTTGCCTCCATTCTCTTCCTCCTTTGTGCTGTTGTGCTGCGCCATCTGAATCTCGTCGACTTTTCTTCCCAGCGTGCACCGTGAAGAAAAAGAGCGATATCTCCGAGCCGTTGCTGCCGTAAAGATCTGCACAAGAAGCGGCAATAAGGTTTCTGAGCTGCGCACAACTGCACAACCACTCACTACACTGCGTCATCTGCGTCTTACACTGTATCGAGTCTACGCTGTTTTCTATTCTCTATCAAGCCCAACAGTAAGTCGTTCGCGCTTTCGATCGACTTTGGTACTATAATATCTTTTTGTTTTCTTTTTTGAAGTACAATGAGTAGTTTGCTATTAGTTATGTGTTTTGCATCACTAGTTTATTGTATTTGTCTCGTAATAAAACTTGAAATTAAAATATTGCCTACATTTCCAACACTTTTTATATTAAAAATGAGACGTGCGTAATGCAGCTCAAGATCAGCAGACCCTAACGTTTGCTGAAGGCTTCCTGTGGCATGCACAGGTACATCTTCACGTTTCTTCGGGAAGACACTATTGATCTCCAAATGCAAGAAATGCACAAGGTATACAAGTTTCTCCACAATCTGCAATAGAACGGAATGGAGCATTTGTCATAAATCCATTATTAGGCAGAATGAACATTGATCAGCAATATGGTATAACATACATGTTCCATCTTCTTAATGCAAAGTGTTCTCTTCCTCAAGTCCTGCACGCATTTTCTATCGATCTCCACTGCATTCCAATGAGACTGAAGTGGTATTTCTGCATACATATACATTAAAATTATAAACTGAAGGGAAAATCAAACATATTTCTGATTAAAAGTCAGAGGTGCCAATCACAAACATATGTATAGCACAAACCGGTCTGCAAAGCGGTCTGGTTCTCGCTTCCTGTCATGTACTCGAGATAGCATTTCTTGTACAGCTCCTCAGAGGTGTCCAATCGGAGCATCGCATGGTACAGTTGCTGTGCAACAGAAATAGGACAGAAACAGCATCAGGATTTCAGTGATTTCACAGAGGGAAAATTATCAAGGACATCAGCATATGAACTATGAGTGAAGGCATACAAAGAATACACATACAGCATGAGGGATGATGGAGCCATGAATTCTCTAAGAACAATAAATTAAAGTGGCGGTACTAAGAACTTTACTGGGAGAAATGCTGATTCAAATTGTGCCATTTGGGATCTCTGCACAGGTTTCCAAGACGAGCAACAATCTGCAGAGGTGCTTCAATGCTTTCCTCAATAGTGATTTGCACAATTTTTAAAGCATGACGAATGATGGATAGATGTTACTTACCTCTTCATTTGCTTTGAGATTAGTACTACTCTTATTAAAGAGAAAAGCATTGAAGCACTACTCATAAACTCCTCTCTGCATAATTAAGCCAAATGCATGTAAGCAAATCTTGAAACCACTGCTAAAATAATCTAAAAAACAAAATCACTGCTAAATTGCAGAAAATACCACTGCACCTTATGCCAGCTCCAACAAGAACAAGCAACTAGTTGAAATAATCCGGAATCAAACATTTCACACCTTGGGTATGAAGCAACACAGTTTTCAGTTGCCTTATGCTTTGTTCAGAGAGGAATGTCATCAGATTAGAGCCCTTGGCAATTGTGTTGGCAACCTCAAAGGCCAGGATCTCTATAGTCCTACTTTCTTTGGCAGCAGTACAAGACATAATGCAGGCAATTGCAGTTTTTGATGTCGACACTCTAGTCCGTACTGTGTTGGAATTCTCTGCTGAATGGCCTGATTTTGCTTGCAGGTTTTGCTGAAAAATGAATCCATTTCTGATGCCTGTAAGATCAAAGAGTCATCAGATCAGAGGTTTTTCTAAGTTCTAATAGGATAGTTTGATTGGTATACAGTACATGATTAATCATACAAGGATTTCATAAATTCTTTTTTTACAAAATATATGACTTCTATAAATGATCTGCGAAAAACTGAGGGAACTGTGAATATGTTTTGACAAGGAAAAAAATATCAGTTTCAATCACTAATCAGACAGATAAGACATTGTGCACATAATTACTCTGTAATTACTTCCCATAAAAACTGGACCCGATGCAATGCAATGTTTTTATTTTTGGAATTTTCATAACTAATTTCCATATGCTTGGGATAGAATGGATGAATTTCCAATGCCATGCCATGTCCACTGCCGTGTAGAAAAGAAGAATTCATAACCTCCTCACCACACTAACACATACAGAACAGTCACATTAACAAATTCATCAACTATAACAAATTCCCTTACGAATGATGATGTCCCAACAAATTATTTTCCCTGAAACACCAACACTTGTGAAATTGCCATTCCTAAAAGTACCAATGGATCAAACAAGAACTCTATCCAAACAGGACTACAAAGCAAGCATCAAGAATATTAATACCTAGCACTTGCCTTTGCTATCCCCTTGTCATGCAATGCCATCTCCTTGGAGACCGGCGGTGGCACTTCACCATCCTTGAGCTCGTCTGTCGTCTCCGGCGCTGTCTTCCTGCTGCGCCTCTTCCCAGCAGATTGCAACTTCGGCTGCTGCTGCTGCTGCTTCTCCTCATGGGAATCAAAGGTTCCCTCATCTGACGATGATGGGGAACCCAACACAAGTCCTCCCGAACAGCAAAGTCCACCCATGTTCTCTATCTGAACAGAAAGAACTCAAAACTATATGATTTGGATGGCAGGTTGGGATCTTTGGAGGAAATCCAATTCGCCTGTGAACCATGATAGATTGGTCGCGGAGCCCATGTAAAATGACCATGCAAAATGCTCTCATTACAAGAACCAGAGAAATCAAGAATGCGATTCTCTGTTTACAAAAGAATACCTACAAACAAGACGGCAACAAATGGAAACCAGCTAAACGAGGAAACAATTGAAGAACGGCTTTAGGCCCCTTAGGTTTCTAGCGTCTCACTTATTTTTTACTATTCATAATTTCAACCTTTTTTTAGTTTTTTAGTATTTTTTTTAAGCTTTTTTACTAGTTCTTTTTCTGTATTTGTTTGTATTATACATGATGGACTAATCTATTTTTTTTATTTTTAGTTTTTTTAAATTAATTACGTCAAATAAACCATCGTCAGTTATAGTGTAATTTCAGCCAACTACAGTACAATTTCAGCCATAAGACACCAAAATTTAGGACAATTTCAGCTATAAGACACCAAAATTTAGGCCAACCGAACAGCCTCTTAATGTATAGCAAGAGGGGAAGAAGTCTACTGTGAGACCATGTGGAGATCACTCCATGGTTGTGATGAGTAATTAACTTTTGGGTTAGTTTTTGTGGAGGTTGGGTTTGGTTTTTAAGGAGTTTGCAAAAGATCGTTTTTTCTCTACTGACTTGCAAATTGATGATCTTTGTGTATCGTGTGGTGCTACGTGACGATTTGCTTGCTAGTGTTGGTTGCAGGTCATGGTGAGGCGTAGATGGACCGAGACTAAGCACAGGGTGGTGTTGAGGTCCAAAACGGTCAAGGGAACGTTGAAGATGGCTGAGGCTGACGGGGTGGTTGTAAGCCAGGACGACAATGAACTGGAGCGGGAGCTATCGATGGTGGACATGACAAGCAACAACGAGGTGGACCGGGACTAAGCTCAGGGAGGAGTTGAGGTCCAGACGGTCAAGAAAGCCGGGTGCCATCATGAGCAAGGAAAAGCATATGTTGCATCAAATGACTTGGGTCGTTTACAAGCGAGGATAGTTCGGTGGGATTCAGACACGTAAGAGGTTTGGCGGCAAGTCATTGGGGCCACATAGATGATGGTGAAGCATGGACGTTGCTTCGTGGCAAAGGAAGTGGGAAACTTCGAGGAAGGCGGTAGAGGGGTATTTTGGTAAATTACCCTATAACGAAAAAGTGGTGGTGTGCAAAACCGCGGTGTTGGCCTAAGTGGTTTAGGTCTTGTGTGTAGTGAAAATGCGAAGTGGATCAAGTGTAATGCGCTAATAGGTTAATGGTTGTAAACCGCTTTAAGAAGTGTGCATAAGAGTAAAACCCGGTGTTAGATGGGGTTAACAGGTTATCCCCGATTTGGTCTAATGGGTGGATCCATTAGTTTTTGGTTCAGGTTATGAGGCTATATAAGGGGAGGAGAGGCAAGAGCTAGGGTGGGAGAAAGTTGGCTAAGCCTCTTGGTGCCTAGCTCCTCCTCCCTCCCATGGGAGATAGATTAGTGTTAGGGTTTTGAGTATATGGTGTACTCTCTGTCCTCCAAAGTGGAGTGACTGTAAAACTTATCTCTTCAAGTGGCAATACATCAATTTTTGATGATCTCTTTGTCTATTTTACATTTTGATTGATTTGCTTTTTGATTTGGTTGGTTTGATCTTTTCTTTCTTCTTTTGTGATCTTGTTGTGTCAAAGACGTGTAAGAGATGGAGATAATCCTCAGGAATCCATCTCCATCTATCTAGGCACTTTGATAGCAAGATTCACGAGAAAACCCAATTTTGCTTGATTTTGGTTTCATCAAGTGACTTCTTGTTTTAAAGATTTTTGGGTAGTGATTCTCAATGTTCTAGCTTGTTGTGACATGTGGGAATACATCCAGAGCCATCTCCGCCATCTTCTACACACGAGCAAGTTATTTTCACCGTTTGGGGTTTTGGCCTGGTTTTGGTGCAACCTTCCAACAAACTGAAAAAGGTCCCATCTTTGACCATATTTTTCATGATCGTTTGTTGGAATAGGTTCACAATAACCTAAAGAAGGTTCATGCAAAATTTCATATCATTTGGATCTACAGATCAAAAGTTCTCTTAGTTTTTGGATTTAAAATCGTGTTGAAAACACTATTCATCACCTGATTTTACTGTAGCAGTGGTCAGACCGCAGTTATAAGGCTGGTCAGACCGCCGGAAAGGGTTTGATTCCAAGTTTTGTCGATTTAAGCTAATTGGATTGATTTTTAGCTAGAGATTCTGTGTTCTACACCTCTGTGGTATCTGAGTATAGAATCTTGAATATTTGGGGGGGAATCAGAGTTGGCATCATTCACCCCCTTGTGTTTTTAGAGCTATTATCGGTTAAGGGTAATCTGACTGGTCGAGGGGGTAATCTGACCGCAAGTCCGATGTAATTGGACTTCAGTTAGCGGTCAGACCACCAGTGCGGTGTGGTCGGTTTCTAGTTAGAGACTATTTTTTTACAGAGGTGTTTTCTGGGTACTCGACCTGAGCAGTGAAATTGACCAAGGAGGTGGTTTCAATTGGAGCCAGTGGTCTGACCGGCCACTCAATGGCTGTCAGACTAGTTTTGTCTGAAGGTATTTGAGAAGTTTTGGATATTTGGATGAAATGGTCATAGATTGTGTTTTGGAGTCCTATGTCATTGCATTCATTGTGCATGAAGTATGTTTGGACTAATGTGGATCAAGTTGCAAAGAACGTATACCCAAAAATAATTTCTTGGTCTTTGATATGTAGGAAGCTTGAGGAAATTATAATTGATGGCATGGACCGAGACTAGGCTCGGGGATAAACTGAGTCGGACGTCAAGAAAGTCGGACGGGATGATTGAGCTCAAGTAAGATACAAAAAAGACTAAGGATATTAAAGAGAAAATTCGAGCAATGATTTATCGAATGATGCGATCAGTGTAAGTGAGGCATGGTCGAGGGAAACTGACATAGAGAGACTTGCTGATGTATGAACCATTGGTGAACCTACACGTTGTAGCCATGGAGATTGCTTGCAAAGGAGGAGATGATTATGGACTAGACTCAGGGAAGAGATGAGATCCATAATCAAAGCGAGGGTGCAACCATGGGACTAGAACCACGGCGCTTGGAGGACGTTGGAAGAGCAGTTTAGGTCAAAGACACGTTGAGGAGGTCAAGTGGATGGAAAGCTTGCACCTTAGTAGGTTTGAGTTTATGTATGGTCAACTATGTCTGAAAATACGAAATGCCCTATTGTATCCGGTCTTCAATATTCTAGTTTGACACTGCATGAGACGAATAGATGATCACTTAACTACTTAAGTGATCTTGTCGAGAACTAGCCAACCCCTCATCTATTGTAGTATGTAAGTTCACATTAGACTTAAGTCTTTCGCCAAAAATAACACTGTAGACTAATGCATGCATCACCTTCCAAAAAACAAGGGATAAAGGAATAAACTTCGAGAGATCTGTTTTGTTTCCCTTTGCTTATTCGATATTTCATCGATATTAGCTAATTAAATGAATTGGTGGAGAAACAACATGACTTGGTTTGTTGAACAGTTACAATATAAGAAGTATGTTAGGTCCACTCAACTATTTTCATGTGGCAGTTCAAACGGAGGATTAGATCACAATATTGGCATGTGTACATTTTTTCCAATTTTCTTCTAAAGTAACTATTCTTAAGTAGATAAGGCATTGTACTGGATGAGTGCATTCACTGTGTGCATCAATATGTATGTTAATGTTTCCGGGAAAGTAGTTTTTTTATTGGTCTTTCCTAGCAATAGATGAGGGGCATAACGCTTAGGCCGCGCTCAGCAATCAGAAAGCCAACGTTCAGCTTCTGCGTTAAGCGATTTTTTCACTGTTACTTTTTTTTCTGTTTTTTATTTTCTTTTTTGTGTTTTCTTTTTTATGTATTCCTTTGCATTGTTCATGATGAGCTAATATGTTTTTTCTTTTTTTAATTTAATTATACCAAATAAATCAATTTAGCTACAGTAAAAAAACCATAAATTATCACCATTCTAAACGCTACCTTAAGTAGATAAGGCATTATACTGGATGAGTGCATTCATGATTGTAAGCATAACACTTAACATCCGATCGGGCTCTCTTGAGTTCCACGAAAAATAGGTTGGATGTTTCTAGATTGAACCATGGGATCATCACTTGGCTACCCATGGTTGCTGGGGTTGATAAGATTCTGCACTTTAGAACAAATGTTTGCCAAACTGTATGTTTTAAGACATCGACTGAATCGGTTCCTCGCGTTTTGAGAGGAGGAATGAACGCATGCATCACTGCTCATCAACCCCATCTTCTTTTAAAGCAGTACAGATAAAGGTTCTAATTCAGGAAGAAAAGCAACACAAGTGAACACAGAACAAGGTACAGTTGGGGATACACGCGATTCTTAATGTGAGACAACCATTCACTTCTGATCAGGGAAAGTTAGAGAAGCTTCCTGCTGAAAACTGCATCAGTCTTCATTGCTGTACGTGAATGATGTCACCAAAGCATGGTACAAGAATCGAGGAAGTAAAGGGACAACAGACGGTCGGTTACGTCGGGGCATTGCATGATACGACTGGCGTTACTTGTCCCTGCAGGAAAACAACTTGAAATGAGAATATATGCAAGATTTTGGGATTACAAATGCAAGCAAGTATATGTTTGTAACTAAGATCCTGCATGCACAAAGGATGTTGTACAGTGTGACAGTGCCAGCGATATTTCACGTGTGTTCGTGCATGAAACCTACCTCGAAAATGTTTCAGTGATGTAAATCTGAAACCATATCTTTCAGTTCGTCCACAATTGCACGATAGCAAAACTTGTATTGTTCCTGCAAAGCAGCAGAAGATGCCATTGGGATAGCTGGATTGTAGTGCTTGTAACAAATCCATTATGCAATCAATGGATAATATTGTTTGATTAAAATTTAAACGCCTTATTAATCAGGATATCCCAACCAACCCCTGCAGAGCAATCGCTTGCCGCTAGCTGCATATTGTCATTACAAACAAAAATTCTCTATCTTGTGCATGAGCTACCTGTATATCAATGGAGTAACGTGGCTGGTAAAAGTGTAGCTAAATTTCACATTTTAATTGCAGATAACCAACCATGCATTCGCTAACTCTATTTCAGCAAATATGTAATAATCATCGTTCTGTGAGCAAGTGTTTTTCTAAAGACTTTCGGTGTGCAAGTACCGACTCCACTGCTGAAACTATTCTCAACTTGAGAGGATTTTGTAACCGAGCTAGAGACAGAAGTAAAGAAAAACGAACTGTACCTCTGTTTGGACCATTCCAGGTCGCTGGGATCTAAACTTTTTGACAGTTTCAGCGAGATCCAAAGCAGCCTGTTCACCAAGTAAAATCCTCTCTATTGTGTTATGGATGGTGATGTAAGCACCAGCTCTCCCAATGCCCGCGCTGCAGAAAGAGAATGCAATATATTTAGAGTGTGGTAAAGGGTGCACAAGGAAGCATTGCTTTAATTTCAATCAAACCTGCAATGTGAAACTATTGGATGCTCTGTTCGAATGCCATGTAATCTTTTAAAAATTTGCCGTACAGCACTGCTGTCGTTTGGCACCCCATGGTCGGGCCATTCGGAGTACTGAATGTGAAGAACATTGTGCACTCTATCTGACTACAAAATGAAGAATTATCAGTCGGAAGATACTTCAATCATAGAATTCTTAAGCACGGCAACGCAACTATTCTTGTGCGATCGTGTAAAAGGAAAACAAAAAGGAAGTAAAAATGGAGGGGAAAGTACAAAAGGAGGGGAACAACGAGAGGAACATAAAAAGAATTCATGGAAGGAAATGAGTTAAGGTTTCCAGCTACAGAATCTTCAGCATTTATAGCAGCCAGATAAATATTCACAAATGGTAAGCTAACATGTATGCCATGGTTGACTTGACATCTCACTCCGCGAGGCTACATCGAATACCAGTAAGAAGAGGTCTTCATTTATCATTGATAACAGGACACTTTGTGATGCCAGTATATAGTCAATAGCCTATCACAGATCAATGCCCTAAAAAACTGAACTGAAACCTTCACTACCACCGAAGTGTAAACATGAGCATCCTAACTGAACAAGAAAATCAGTCCAGCAATAATATAACTTATGAAGGATACCATTCATGAGCTATAATTCAACAGAGCTATATGAGAGGACCTTTCCTGCAAATGGGAAATACACCACGCTTCTAAAGGAACTATTATGCCATTGGTAATGGATCCTACAGAAGTAGAACTTCAGTCTATGCCTCTATGAACAAGAAATAACTCTTCATCTTTGACATTTATACCCTATGAATATACAAAACATGGAATAGAATAGTCTTAGCTGGTACAGCCTACCTTACACTTTACCTACAACAAGAAAACAACGCATATATAACAACCTTTATATGTTTTTACCTCATTCCGTTGAACTTTCACACCACGCAACACTAACTGGCCAGCTAGTTTGGCCTTCGTGATCTTAATGTTGAATTTTCCATAATCTCCTTGTCCCTTGCTCAATGGAAGATACTCATCACACTGCCATTATATTAAATTGTAAATACTATTTAATAGACTTTTATCAAACATATAGTTGAAACTTCAGATTGTGTCTACAAGATTAAGAATCCCACAAGATATCCATGGTAAGAAATCTGCGGGCATGCCTTTAGGGGCCACATGTCTATGTATCATAAGGTAAAGTGTATTTCTCAAAGTCACAATCTCAAATGGAAAATGGTTGGATCAAAAACACCTAGCTAATCATGAGAGTATTCTCCCTCTCCCTGCCTCTCTCTCTGAGGGCAATCACGAGTGTATTCGGGAAGGAGGAAAAGAGAAAAGTACAAAAAAACTTGCATTCTATGTTCTGAATTACATAGTTGAACCTGAGAACTGTACGTGTAACAGGCTCAAAAGTATAGGTGCAAGATTGGTTTTCCTGTCCAAATTACCTAGGCCAACCTGAGAAGTGTATGTGTACAGGCTTGTCCATAGAGATGCTAGATCATGCTTTCCTATCTATTTCATGTTCCGAACAACTGAATTACATATGACAACCTGGGAACTGGGAAGTGTACACGCAACAACCACATCCATAGAGATGCAACAGTCGTCGAGCATTTTTTGTCCATTTCAAACATACTAAACAAAAGAGGCTCATCCATGGAGAGGCGAAATTATAAATGGGAACATGGCAGTAATAATAAAATAACCCTACACTTGTAGGACATAGGTGGACATGTGGAGTAAGAAGGCTGTGGTATAGTCAAAATGATGGAAGAAAGGAGCAACTGAATATTAGCTCAACTCAATGAAAATCTCAGGAGTGTTCAACATTAGCACCTTAACACTGTCAAATTTGGTGACCATAACAATCACAGGACAGCGATTCTCATAGACCATCTGCCAGAAATCTTCAAATGTCTTGACTAGCGGGCCTTGTGTGGAAATGAACTTTGTTTGATATTGGCCATCAGTCTGCACATTTTATATGCCATATGTCCAATTAGGATTAGAAAGAAAGGAAAGAGCATAGAAAAAGTGAATACCAGGAAGTATGGCATTTTTACCTTTATAAGGCTTGCATTGATGTAATCATTGTTTGAGGTCTGAATGCCTGTTGAGGACTGTAGTCGAACCCTGGTTTCATCAACTAAAGGAGAGAAGTGAAGTTAAATCAAATTAAAATTCCAAATAGTGGTCTTGCTAGCTAGACAACAGCCTATACAAGTTCATGATGCTCACATGGAAAGACATCAGGGTAGCGGTTTCGTTCCCTATTAGCAGGATTCCGAGCAACAGTGAACTTTTGTGTCGACTGGAGCACTGTTCTTATGTCCTGAAAAAATTACATTGATCAATACTTGCTTGACTTAATTCAAAATAAGTATTTCTTATGACAGACAACTTACAAAATTTTCCAACAAAATATTTCTTCCTTTAGTAGTTTTTGAAAGAAAATAAGTGAAAACAAAAACTCAACTCCACAAGCTCTTTGTATATTGGACTGAGTAAATATAGCTAGTCCAGTATCTACTTTTTATCACCAATACATATATCTGAATTATTTCTTTCCCTTGCATTGAAATGAATATGGACAGCTAGTGCGGTATCAGGAATACAGATCTGAATGGACTTGTGATAGATTTTACTCCCTCCATTATTCTTTTACTTGTCGTTTTACAATACTTGATGTTAAATTTGTACAACTTTGCTTACAAATATACATAAAAATATTAAAATTTATCGCATGAAAACTACACTAGTAGATTTGCAATCAAAGTAATTCTATATCATTGTATTTTTAATAACTTTTCTTACACATAATTAGAAAAAGTAATAGCCAAAAGGGTGCATTCGAGACTGTGACCATATCCAAAATGACAAGTAAAAGAGAACGGAGGTAGTACATATCCACGGGTTTTTGTTCTTCTTACAGCACGCCAAGTAAGAGGGTAAGAGCAGTTCATCCAGTCGTTCATACAGCATTTGTTATGGACACAATGCCATCTGAGAATACATTTTCTTTAATTGGTGTCACATTGTCGGTCTGTCCTCATAAAAAAGAGGAAAAAACTGTTCGAGTTTCAATAGCAGTATGGAATTGATCCTATTTGAACTTGGAAATACAGAGTAGACCCCTTTGGTCAGAAGTTACTAAAACAGATAAGTTTGGATAACTCAGATGTGAATAGAGTCACACAAGCAATAAGTTGGATGAAATTGTCCCAATCACCATAAGGGGGTTTAGTGACTTGGAGCATTTCCCTATCAGACATGGACCGTGGGCTGAGCTACTGGGCTGGATGAGCTTTTGGGCTGGCCTTATGGCCCATTCAGCTGGGAAGCAGAAGCAGCCTATGTTGCACGGACACGCGTGTCCGACACGACACGACACTGACACCGGAATTCGCCATTTTCCCAAAAATACCGACACGGCGACACGGCTATATATATTTAAATAATAAATAAATTACATATATATATATATATTATTTTCTATGTTTCTCATGCTTATCAAATTGAAACAATATAACCTTGTAAAGTGTAAAATGTATTCAGAATGTGTACCTCCCGTGCACCCACACCGCTGTTGAAAAGCCTCCCAGAGCCGCACTCGCCCCCACCCGGATCCGAGCGTCTTTGCGCCGGATCCGGTCGAGCTTGCCCGAAGCCGCCGCTGCTCCATCGTCGCCGGCCCGCCTCCTTCGCGCCGCCGTTGGCCCACGCCAGATCCGCGCTGGATCCAGACAGGATATGTCATCTTCGTCGCCGCCGAGCTAAGATCGCGCGCGCCGCCAATCCGGCCGATTCTGCCGCCTCGCTCGCCGTCGTCGTCGGCCTCGAGCCGTCTCGCCACTGATGCACGCGGAAGCGCCGCTCCATGCTCATCCCCAACGCCTTCTTCCGCACTGGTTGCGCCGCCGTGCTGCTCTCCAACATCCGACCACCTCTTCCTCCGCCCGGATTCGGCCGCCACCGACCTCAGCCCGCCGGATCCGACCACCTCCGTACGAGATCCAGCCGCCATCAGCCACCATGCGCCCGGATCCGAGCACCAGCGGTTGGAGGGAGAGCGCCGGCGGCTGGAGGAGACGAGATGCGGGAGAGCGCCGACGGTTGGAGGGAGAGCGTCGGCGGCGGGAGGGAGAGCGCCGGTGGCGGGAGGGAGAGCGTGCCGGCAATGGGGAGGAGCGCGCCGGCGAGATGCGAGATAGGGGCGGCGTTCGCGATGGGGAGGGGTGCGACTGTGCGAGTGGTCGATGGGGACTGGAGAACGGGGGCGGCGGCAGGGGTGGGTTAGGGTAAAGCCAACTGTGTCTCCTGGCGGTTGGTGGGCCAGATATTGCCTGGGCCGGTCGTGTCTTGGGCCGGCCGTGTCCTGGGCTGTGTCCGACTCGTCTATTCGCCGTGTCCGACACGTGTCGGAAATTTCAGCAATTAAAATTTATTCAAAATTCGACCGACACGTGTCCGTGTCGTATCCGTGTCGGACACGGTGTCGGACACGGATACGGCAGTTTAGTGAAGTGTCCGTGCATCATAGGAAGCAGCAGCATGAAGACACACTTTTGGACGGATTTGACACTGTTACACAGTAAAAATACCAAATCTAGCCCTCTGCGCGATGAAATTCCAAATCTGGCTCCCTTCCGACCGCATAACTCGTGTGCGTGTGACACGTGTTAATGGTGCAGTTGGGGACCGCACCACTACACTGTTTACCAAGTTGCCACACAATCTCCCTAGTAGCAATCCTTGTTCGCCGACCGCACCACTTGGTGAACAGTGTAGTGATGTGGTCCCCGACCACACCATTAACACGTGTCACGCGCACGCGAGTTATGCAGTCGGAAGGGAGCCAGATTTGAAATTTCATCGCGCAGGGGGCTAGATTTGATATTTTAGCGTGTAACAGTGTCAAATCTGTCCAAAACTCCCTAAACCGAACATATATGGCGTTGGCCTTCTCCCTTCCTGTGTCTCTTCCCAGTTTCCCTGAGTTCTTCCTCCACCTCTATTCTCTTCTAATTCCTCCTCAAACCCACATCTATTGTATCTCAATTACCCAAACTCTTGTACTATTGGTATCTAGCAAGTGAAGGATTAGTCTTGATATCCAAGTACATCCCAATTTGGTTGCTTTGTTTACCATCTCAGTCATCTTAATTATAGGTGATGGCTGCAGAACACTTTTTTGGCATGACAAATGGTTACATGGAAAATCCTTGCCTGATCTTGCGCCATCCCTGTGTAAGCATGTGAAGAGGAAAATTGCAAACTGTAGATCTGTGCAGGCGGCTTTAACTGATACTACTTTGGTCCGTGATATTAGTGGTGGTCTGTCTACAAAGGCGCTTTTGGAGTTTTTTCAGCTTTGGGATTTGTTGGCTGAGGTGAATCTTGCTCCTAAAGTGGAGGATCAGCACTTATGGGTTTCTTCACCGTCGGATGAGTTCTCCACCAAATCAGCCTATAGGCGGTTCTTTGTGGGGGCTACTGAGTTTGAGCCATAGAAAGAGATATGGAAGTCTTGGGCCCCTCCTCGCTGTAAATTTTTCATTTGGTTGGCCTCACTTAATCGATGTTGGACCGCCGACCGTCTAGCTCGTCGTGGACTGGATCATCCTGAAAAATACCTACTTTGTGATCAAGAGGAGGATATCCAGTATCTGCTCACCACCTGTGTATTCTCAAGAACAGTGTGGTTCACAGTTTTATCCATGGTTGGCATGCAGCACCATGCACCTGGGCCTACTACTTCTAACTTATTTGTCTGGTGGTGCCAAGTTTTGCGGCAACTAGATAAGCATTAACAAAAGGGTTTTAATTCTTTAGTTCTATTGGTGGCTTGGTAGATTTGAAAGTGTAGGAATAGATGTGTTTTTTAGGGGGCCTCTCCTAACTCTAGCGTTTTAGTGCAAGAGATTAGAGATGAGGCAAAAATGTGGTATATGGCAGGGGCCAAAGGCCTCAGGCGCATTTGGCCATAGCATGGGTGTGTAGGTAGTCTGTTGGTTGCCTTTTGTATACCTGACCCCTTGTGGACTTGTTTGAGTATCTTTGACTCCTTTTTCTTCTTAATATAATAATACGCAGCTCTCCTGCGTGTTCGAGAAAAAAAAAGGATTATGACAATTGGTATCAGAGCCTCCCACTTCGCGCTCTGCTACACCACCGACTCCAAGCCATGGACGACCTCTTCAGCGAGGCCAGGGCGGAACTGAAGGCGTGCAAGGAGCTGTGCAAGAAGATCTTGGCCCTATGGGCAAGGCCTTCCCCAACGCCAGCTACTATTGATGCCCTCGACGTCGTCACCGATAGCACCGTGGCAACGCCCGCAAGGTGTTCGACAGAGGGTCTCGACCACAACGCTCATGTGTCAACGGCGGTGTCTACTCCTTCACCAGCGGCCACCCTGGCCGCAACGGCGCGAGACGCTGACACCAGCAGCCCCGGCTCCACGACGCCCACCATGTGTTCGACGCCGGGACTGGCCCTCAAGGAGACATCGGACGAGCCGCGGGAGTCCGCCCAGGAGTGGCACGGGAGGATTCTTGGCAAGCTGAACCACTTGATCGAGGGCAGGCGCAACACCAACGTCGACGCCTAGCATGTGCAACCAACGCCAGCCTCTATTTCCACGCCGACGTCATGTCGCGATGCGGTGGCCTTAGCGTGCACCTCCAAGGTCGCCCTAGCACCTGTGGAGCCCCTGTCGGGGGACACGCCGAAGTCATTCACCGAGATCAAGCTTGACACCGTGATGCCCACCAGGTGTTCGATGTCATGTCCTGACCATGGCACCACAGTGCTAACATCAACTGTCATCCAAGATGTGGCTCCAACTTCAACTCTAATTCTTATACAACCATGGCCACCACCAATTCGAGAAGATTGGAGCAGCAGAACTGAGGTGACGTTTTTGCAATCTTGACCATTCTCTATGAACAGTGATACTGGAATGAGGCTGCTACCACCCTGGCTACCTGATCAAGCTATTGGTGTGAAACGTGTGATAGTTGAGATGGGAAATGAGGGGTCTGGTAAAGTTCCATTCAAGATATTTGAATTCAAACCATGGCCGCCGCCCAAACATGAATATCTCAGATGCCTGCTGTTCTGCCCAGGGAAGAAGCGGGACTACCATTACAACAAGTTGCTTCAGCATGCCGTTACAGTGGGCGCATCCAACTGCGCTGCAAAGGTGAAGGCAAACCACCAGGCCCTGGCCAATCTTCTCAAGATCGACTATGCTGATGCAAAAAGCTCATTGCCATTGCGACAAGTCGTTGCACCAAGTAATCCTCCAAGGCCAATGCAAGATCGGGAATTGTTTGTTTGGCCCTGGATGGGTATCCTCGCAAATGGTCCAGCTGAGCAAACAAAGTGGGGTGGAGCCATTCTGATGCGGCAGCTAGCTGAGTTTAATCCCTTGCAATTTAATGTTGTGTATTGTTCCAAGGGGCATACTGGCTATGCAGTTGTGCGTTTCACCATGGATTGGATTGGGTTCAAGAACGCCTTAGCATTCCAGAACTATTTGAAACCAAAACGCTTGGGTAAAATGGACTGGAACGAGACAAATCGACAGGGGAAGTATAATTATGGATGGCTGGCAAAAGAAGAGGATTCTAAATCTATCAGGTTCTACTAATATGGTGCCAGCAGCTTGTGAGGCATGCAAGGCTATTTGGTATCTAGCTCATGCTGTTGACATGATGTCCCTGGGTGCACATCACTTTGTTAAAGATATAGGGTTGTATTAGGATACAGAGTTTATATTATATACCTTATATACCTCTTTATCTCTATATGGTATATTTTTCTTGTACTATCTATATATATTGCCTATTGGGCCTCTTCAATAAATACACACAATATTTATAACATGGTATCAGAGCTAAGATTCATACCTCTCAAACCCTAACCTCTCCGCACTCTTCCGCTGCCCCCGGGAGGATCGATCTTCACTCCCAGGGGCAGCCATCTCGTTTCGGGTCGCCGCCGCCTCATCTCCAGTTGCCGCCGCCCTCGGGTTTGGATCCGGATGCCTTCGAGCCGCTACGCTCTTCCCCAGCCACTGGGCTGCTCCTCACCGCTGAACCTGATCTCATCGGCGGCAAATCCACTCGGATCTGGGCTGAAGATGCCAGATGCGGCCCAGCTCTCTCGGATCCTCGTCGTTGCCGTCATGGAGTCCTCTGGCGGGCTCTCCCTGCTTCCCTAAGGGTTGTCGGCTGCTCTTCGGTGCGTACCTCGCTGGATCAGGCTCGCCGCCACCTGGAGACTCTATCGAATGCGATCCGCCTCCGCCGCTGCCAGCTTCTTCCTGCACTGATCCAGCCTCCTTCGTGCCGGATCTGACTGTCTCCAGCCCGCCTCAGCCGCCGCAGTTATCGCGCCCCTAGTTATTAAAACCGGACCGGACCGGCGGTTCGACCGGAAAAAACCGGAACCAGAGTCTAGACCGGTTTGGTTTTATTGTTGGACCGCCTATGCAGTTAAGCCGGATTGAACCGGAAAAAAACCGGTTGAACCGACCGGTTCTGCACAAAACCGGAGAAAAAACCGGTCGGTTGGACTAGAGATGTGCTCAGTGGGAAAATTTGTGGAAAAATATGCATGAGACAAGGCTCGAACCCACAACCTCTTGTGACACCCACCTTATAAGCTAGCTCTGATAACCAAGTGAGCAAGTTGGATGTTATGATATATAAGAAACTTACTATATTGTTAAGTTATATTAAACCACCGGTTGGACCAGTAAACCACCGGTTGGATCAATGAACCGGTGAATCGGAAGGTCGACCGGTTCAATGACCGGTCCGGCTTTAATAACTATGATCGCGCCTCGTCGGGTCGCCGTTACTTTTCCTGGCTCTGGCTGCCTCCCTCGCCTCAGGCTCGCCGTTGCCTGGAGGCTCTCCCGCCCGAGGCGCTGTCCGATCAGGCCTCTGGTCTCCGCAGCCTCCTCCAACCTCTACTCGAGCCACCGCCGCCGCTCTGCTCGCCGCCACCTCTTCTGAATCTTCCGCTGTCGGCCTCTCCTCTTCTGCTCAGATCTCTGGCCTCCGTTGTCAACAGCCTCTTCTCGCCCTGGCTCTGGCTTCATCTCCAGTCCTCTTCGGTCGTTGACGCCATCGATCAGCTCTCGGTTGTCGAGGACGCCGCCGTCGTCCTCTCCCCTGGATCCAACAACCTCCACGCCACCAGATATTTCTCCGGCGGGTGGCTTGACTGGCTGGCTCTCTCATCGTTGCATTGGGGAGAATACGAGAGGAGACGCTGCTCTCTGCTCTCTCTCCTCTTTTATTACCGTGAGGTTGCTTTATCGGTGGAAGGGAGGCAGCATTCTTATGCTGTTACATGGTGGTCTGAGGTTAGTACTGCTTATAGTTTGCTGGTAGTATTCATAGCTTTTGAGTTATTTTTTGTTTTAAGTCTTTCGTTGTGTTCATCTAAATCCATAGTCATCTAAATCTTTTTCAGTTCGTCTAAGCCGTGTGAGTCTATAAATTTTTGTGTCAGTTAGTCGATTGCTTTACTAGGCTCAGTCCATCTTTTAGGATTTTGTGTGGTCTTTTGCATGGTAGCAACCACCGCTCCTCTCTGAGCTACGTGCAGGTCGTAAAAGTTATGATGCCGCTGCTTTTTTTTGAGCCGCCGCCCCGAATTTTTAAGCCCGTCGCGCTCTTTCTGCACTGCATTTCTATTGCGTTTCTTGTGCACTGTGCCGCCGCCGTCTCAAGCTTCAATTTGCTTTATGAGTTGCCACCATACTTTATGGGCTACCGCATGATCTCGGATGGAGATTTTCTATTTTCAACACAATTTTCAAGAGTCATATGCTACGACAACATTTACAAAACTTGGATTTTAGAATTTTTTTCTCTTTAATATCAACTCTTTCAAATGCCTTGCATTTGAGGAGGGTGTTAAGAATATAGAGTTGTATTAGGATATAGAGTTTGTATTTTATTCCTTATATACCTCCTTATCTCTATATGTCATATTCCTTTTGTACTCGCTATATATATTACCTATTGAGCCTATTCAATAGATACACACAATATTCATAACACACTTTTCCTTTCCATTAGCTAACTCATGGCGACAAGTTCACTCAGAGCTCGATGGTAAAATGCAAGAGCAAGGTTCATTACCAGATTCAAACTCTACCAATCTGAGAAGCATATTTGTCAAGTCATTCCCGGCTTCACGACCAATGCAGGTTGCAGTTTGCCACTGCTTGCATAATGTTTGCATGTTGTGCATCAAAAGAACAGTCCAACTTGCATGTCATCAGAGCAATTGGAGCATCATTCGTGTCAAGAGATTGCACGTGCCATGGGACCCCGGTGGATTGACATCGGCTTAGGGGCAAGCCGAATTTCAAGGAGGGGGACGAGCTTTTGGGCTGGCCCTATGGCCTATTTGGCTGGGTAGCAGAAGCATATAAGCAGCAGCATGAAGACACACTCCTGAACAGAACAGATTTGGCGTTGGCCTTCTCCCTTCCTCTGTCTCTTCCCAGTCTCCCTGCTGTTCTTCCTCCACCTCTCTTCACTTCTAATTCCTCCTCAAACCCACATCTTTGCATCTCAATTACCCAAACTCTTGTACTATTGGTATCTAGCAAGTGAAGAACCGTGACAATCCCAAGGCAACATTAGTGATGACAGATTAGTACCATATCAAACAACAATCAATTCCAGCAATACTTGTTTTATCTGGTAGCCTAGACAGCAAAAAAAATAGTGAACTACTTCGTTGTGTTAGATCAAGTCCATTTCAGGTAAGTGAATGAGAAAACACAAGTTAAGGCCACGGGTAGGTTCAGTTCAAGGAAGAGGCAAGGGGAGCAGATCACACAAAGTTCTAGTTTTGTTCACTGAGTGCCAGTTTGACTTAAGCAGAATTCTGGAGCTAGCGGCAAAAACTCTTGAAAGTAAGGTTTTTACCGGTCCAAATCTTGGACTTCAATACCGGTTGCTAAGCAAGACCCCATGTTGCCATGTAGTTTCAAGAGAGAGAGACTGAAAAATTATCCACTGGAATGGTGTAATCATATCGACGCTTCACTTGGAAGCAACGCTACACTAACGCGATTTCCCAATGTGTTACAGCACTAAGCCACTAACCATAGTGCAAAGTTCACCTTGTACGTTATTTGGCAACTCAAACTTGGTCTTCGTCCATGATTGTAAAATTAGAACGCATGTAAGCATGTAAATGAACGTGTGTAAACATTACTTGGGACCTAGTGTTGGACCATGAACCATCACAGGAAACCCCCAAGCAGGAGGAGAGGAGGAGGAGGAGTTTGTACCGGGAGGGTCTTGAACTCCTGGGAGATCGCGCCCGGCTGCTTGAGCTTCTTGTCAAACACCTTGAGCGCCTTCTTGCAGTGCTTCACCTGGTCCCGCGTGAGCGCCCGCGGCAGCGGGGCGTCTTCGGGGTCCAGATGTTGAAGCCCGGCCTGCGCAGACCGCGGGGCGGAGGAGGCCGGGCGCTGGCGCCTGTCTCCGCCGCCGCCGCGGCGCAGCGGCGAGTTCCCCGTGGCTGCGGCGGGTTCCGGCTCGCGGCGGCGCTTGGAGCTGGAGAGGGTGAGGAGGGCGGGGTCGGAGGCGGGGGAAGTCGTCGGGGTCGCCGTGGCGGTGCGGGTATAAATAAGATTTTGTTGCTGGGTTGTCGACTGGAGAGGTTGAATTGGAATTTTCTGATGAGACTTGGCTTGGCGGGGTCTAGAGGCTAGGTGGGAGAGCGGAGGCAGATGTGAGAGAGATTGTACTCGGATACTACTAGCTCTTAGATTCGTTGTTGTCTTTAATAATTCCTTCGAAAAAAAGACTTCTATTCATTCAAATCTTTAGGCATGTAGCCCACAGTTTCTGGATTCTTAATTTTATCTTTTTCTAACTTTGTAGACTTTTTTGTATTTTCTTTTCTCTTTATTCCTTTGCATTATTTGTGATGATATAACTTTTTTATTTTTTATTTTTAAATTTTAATTACGCTGAAAAAACTGCCAACAGCTACAGTGAAAAAAAGGAAAAAAATTTCTACAGCACTGAAAGTTCACTACTTTCGAAAAATACCACTAAAAGAACTGGACTCCAGAAATTACCACCGACAGGTTCATCTCGCTTCGGGATTTAGCACTCTGTTAGTTTTTCACGTTGACGGTGTTCACTGAGACAAAAATGCCCTTCTTTCCTCTCTGTCGAGTGGGCCGGCACTCCTCTCCTTCTCCCCGTGCCGCACCCGGCAGCCCCTCACTCCTTCCCTCCCTCTTTCTTCTCTCCCTCGTGTTGCTCCCGTCTTCCCCGAGCGTATGCCGCCTCCGCCCGGTTCCTCCGCCGCCGCCCCTGAGTTGCTTCTCCTCCGCGCGCCGCCCCGGATTTGCTCCCTCTCCCCCGGCTTTCCGCCGCCGGCCATGACTTGAGACCGGCCAGATAGACGACGGTGGCTCTCGGCGGCCGGCTGTGGGGGAGAAAAGAGGCGGCAGCGCTACGGTGGAGGGGAGAGGAAGGAGAGGCAAGCATGAGCGAGAGAGGACCCAGAAGAGTTCACCTGCGGTATTGGCTTGGCCGGAGAGGCATCGGAGGAGGCCAGCGACAGAAGACACGGGCGGCGGCGGGGAGGTTGCCGTGGGCGGTTCGCTGGAGAGGAGGACGGCCCAAATTGAGGTTGGGGATAGCTTCAAGGTGTCGCGGGGGTGCTCCAGGCAGGTTGAATTGAAGAGGCGTTCGCCGGAGCGTGCACGGCGGCGGTGGTGGTGCTTTTCGGCCGGCGAAGGGGAGAAGTGGTCGCGGGGCGATTTTGCTCGGGAGAATCAAATTGGTTGCTGGTGGAGGTTCCTAGGAGGGAGGGGAACAGGGGAATGCAGTCAATTTGGGGAGAGCCTCGTCGGAGCGGCCAAGGGCGATGGCGGGGCTCACACGGGTGAGGCTGAGCGGGGGAAGAAGAAGAAAGGGAGATGCAGGGGAGGCGGCGGAAAGCTAGGGGAGAGGGAGCAAATCCGGGGCGGCGCGAGGAGGAGAAGCAACCCGGGGGCGACAGCGGAGGAACCGGGCGGAGGCGGCATACGCTCGGGGAAGACGGGAGCAGCACGAGGGAGAGAAGAAAGAGGGAGGGAAGGAGTGAGGGGCTGCCGGGTGAGGCACGGGGAGAAGGAGAGGAGCGCCGGCCCACTCGGCAGAGAGGAAAGAAGGGCATTTTTGTCTCAGTGAACACCGTCAACGTGAAAAACTAACAGAGTGCTAAATCCTAAAGCGAGATGAACCTTTCGGTGGTAATTTTCGGAGCCTAGTTCTTTTGGTGGTATTTTCCGAAAGTAGTGAACTTTCAGTGCTACAAAAAAAAATTTCCCAAAAAAACGTTACATTGCAAAAATAACCTATAAGCTCGGGCTTAAAAGCCTAAATGAGCACCATAGTGCTGCGATAGTTATAAGAAAAGCTTCCGGTGAATTTTAAAATATACTTGGACATGTGAAGACTTCTCAAAAACTAAAGCGGTGAAATATTCATGTGCATATTGCTGAACTGTTCATGTATTACGATGGTCGACAGTTGGAAACATTGTAAAGTGGATGAAAACCTTATGAAAAGGTATCCTTCATTCGCATGCAGACAACGTGCTTAATTTATCATTAGCGTAATGATAGTATTGTAACGTGGTATGCGCTAGGTAGCCATGCTTACTTGATGAATGTGTTTCCGTAATTACCCATGTTTAGGACGTGATAGTGGTGAGAATGATTATTTATTGTAAATAGCTCAAAAATACGAGCTAAAGAACTAGCTAAAATATTTTTTATGCAAGTCAACATGTATATATTTGTTACTCTTGTGCAATCACAGAATGTCATAGAAAATGATGGTTGCATATGCACTGTTAGTTGTAGTGTCTGTGTGTGTATATACATGTGTATCTATATACATGCATTTAGGCATATTGACCATGTTTTTGTAAATAGCTAAAGAAATACACGTTGTTATTTTTAGCATTCCCGATGTGTGTGCAATTTAGGAAATATGTACATAAGTATGTGATGTGATTATTCTCAGTTATGGTCAATTGTATTTAGCACCATTGGACACCGACACATTATTTTCTGTATTGCAGGGAATGGTTGTTGGTGGCAATCATGAGCGTGGCACATTACTAGACCTATGTTAGGATGGGCATCATTGTTATCGAGTGTGGTTGAGCGGTAATAGACCGCCCCTTTGTTCTCCAAGGAGCTCGAGAGGATTGGCCTCTCGACGATCAGTACAGTCCAGTTCTGTGGTGGGCTGGGTTGCAGCCCATAGAGAGAATGATACACATTGGGCAGTCGTTCGTGCTGGACTCACTACTTCTGTTGGCACTCATTGACCAGTGGAGATTAGAGACCCATACGTTTCACTTTTGGTGGGAAGAGACCAACATACATATCATCTTTGTGCCTGGTGTTCACGCTGACACTACTCTATTTTCGTTTTCGTCGTAGAGGCAGCCTGACCCCAGACCTCCCTCGCCGGGGGGGTGAGGGATCACTCTACTTCCTTCCTCATCACAGAGGCAGCCCCGACACACACAACACCCCAGGCAGCGACGTTGACTCCCCTGTGCGAGACTGCAATGTGCAATATGGCATGTGTGCACCTGCAAACCACCCACATCTCCGGCAGTGCGGCGAGTGGTATGATCGAACATACGACGGCTACACGGTCCACTAGTACAACAGGACTATGTGGCATCAGGCTTCACTGCAACGCTCTACCGTGGATCAAAGTACCCGGGAGGTTCATCGTTCGTGCAATACGTGACACCGATGCTAACAATTATGAGTTGTATTGTAGTAGTTATACCTTATTACATTTCGTCAGCCTAATGAAACACATCAACTTTCCCCAATGATTTGACAACTCGTACTAGCTTTTCTCAGTGAGTTCACAGTACATGCCAGTTTTTTTAGTGACTTGACAACACATCAGATTTTCACAGCTAGTTTAGAACACACACTAGCTTTTCCTGCTAATTTGACAACACATACAAGCTTTTCTCAGTGAGTTCATAGCACATATCGACTTTTCCAGTGATTTGACAACATATACTAGCTTTTCACAGTGAGTTGACGACACGCGGTAACTTTTCTCATTAATCAAACATCAACCACTAGCTTTCCGAGTGAAATGCCAACGCATACAAGTTTCACTTCCGAACAGTGCACATCAATCGCCTATAAAATCCCACCAGCCCCTAAGACTGGATCCAAAACTCCACTAGAGCTGATCTCAAAAATAGAGGATGGAGAGAGGGAGAAGAGAGCACAGTTACAAGACGTCACTATGCCGTTGTTAGGGATATCGAACTACGGAAAGATGCGAAAATAGGTAGCCAAGAAGAAGGGATCGTACTCTAATATTTCTTGCAAGGATGCACCTTGCCGCCATAGTTTTTGCGCCTGCAGTGTGACTGTGGCAATCCAGCACATATCATTAAGTCCACATACCCCGTCATTGCCATCCAGGCTCCCTATACGTGTGGCAAATTTCTTGTAAGTACGTATTGACAATTCACATTACATGTTTTATTTCACACATCGCTAACCTACTCCGTGCATACCAGCAGACCACAGAGCATTGCTACTTCGTGAATTGACAACCTAGATATGTACGACAGGGCATTCATCGAGCAAAAATATGTACTCAACTACCCCGGTGGCATCGGAGAGATTCACACGGGAGAAGCCTTAAACCCCAGATGACAAAGGAAAAGCCAGGATGGTGGAGGACAAGGGTAAAACGCCAATGGTCCCTAATGCCTCCATTGAACATCAAGTTATTTCCGATTGGGACAAACCTACATAAGATGTGGAAGCCGAGTACTGGGCACGGGTCACAAGGTCTAAAACCTGCAAAGGAGAGAAGGAAAAAGCACTAATAGATGCAAATGTGTACAACGAATGACTGTAACCATGACCTCCATGAGGCTCACATGTATCTTTGTTGTAATTGGGATTGATGGTTCATACATATTGCTATTTGTATCGTATAAGTAGTGAGGTAAACATACACACCTAACTAAGCCCTATGCGCCATGTAATTTTCACCTTCATTGCGAAGTGGTTTGTCGGCCTATACATGGTCCATTACGATAATTATTTCCAATAATATATCTCTACTACATAATACAAAGAGTTGATGATAGTGGTTCATCTACCCCTCCAAACCCTTTTGCACCTTCCTAAAAAATTTCTGCGCACACACGAACAAAACAGTGCCTGCATAATATGATTTTTTTAATGTGTATCAAAGCATGGGTTTTTAAACTTGTTTGCACATATATTCACCTAATTACAAAAAAACTAAATTGACCGTGTGGCGCTGCCAAGTCGTTGTTGCAACCAAGCCCCCTCCCGGTTTGCCCCAGCCACCTACCGTGCCCAGGCTACTCGGTAGCACCATACCAAGCAGAGTCAGCTCGGCAACGCCTGGACCCGCCTGCTACCACGCATGCGCCCTCGCCTCCCATGCTAGCCTACCCTACTGCGCACCCTCGCTCCTGCCAAGCTCCCTAGGCGCAGCAGGAGATAGCTGTCGCCTGTCGCGCCTTCTGAGCTCGCGAACATGGCTACTTTTTGCAAAAACGGATGTCTGGAAACTAAATTTGAAAAAAAAAGATGGCTATAGTGCTATATACATGAACAATTCCGTATTGCTCTCTTGGAGGTATGCAATGAGAGTACTTTATAACTGTGAGAAGATCAATCAATCAGTAATCATATAGAATTATAGACCAAACACCATCCAAACATTGCAAGAAACGTCGAGGTGCAGCTAGCTACCTGATAAAACTAGCCGTGTAATATATGTACAGACACTACGTGGTAGATAGTTTTAAGTTGACCGAACATTTGTTCAACCACTACGTTAGATAGATCAAGCCACTGATTCGTTTTGTAGTGACGCTTACTTTAAAAGAAAGAAGTTTCGCGCGTACTAGCTGGGTATCCCCCGTTCTTTGCACGAAATCAGACATGCAAAGTTGCAGTAATCTATGGCCGTCTCTTGCAATTTGCGAAACAAAAACAAATGCTGAAGTCATAAAGAAAATAGAGTATGAGGCAACCTGGCAGGAGAGGGTCAAACACACGGAACAAAACCATTTGGCAAACCACCCCGAACCTGGACAAATAACCTGTTCTTTTAATCTGAGCAGCTAGATCGATAACTTTTGAGCTACGGCTGATCCATTCTTTTTCGAAATCGATTACGAAAAAGAACTATTAACCTTAACTTTTCGAGGAATCTTTCATCAGTGGTTGTGAATGACTAAGTTCTGTAGGAACAAGTCAGAAAGGTTGAGAAATAGAACCATCTGATTTGATTCATTCCTAATAGCCATGAGATGATTATCTTAGGGTGATCCTTTTATCAACTTTTTTTTGATATATATCTTGTTTCTTCTTCATCTTCTTGAAACGTTTCTTCTTGTTTTCTTAAGGAGGAAATGACGGACGCGGTGGTCCGGGCCGCCGGCAGCGAGGGGCCAGCCGGCGGCTGGGCCTATGCGGTGAGCGCGCTTGGCAGGGACTAGAGGCTAGGTAGGAGAGGGGAGGAAGATGTGAGGGAGAAATTGAAATACTCAGATACTGCTAGCTCTTACATTTGCCGTCGTCTTTAATAATTCCTTTGGGAAAAAAAAGAGACTTGTATTCATTCAGAAATTTTAGGCATGTTATAGTGCGGCAGTAGTTATAAGAAAAGATTTCGGTGAACTTTAAAATAGACCCTGGACATGTGAAGAAATGTAACCTTCTCAGAAACTAATTAAAGCGGTGAAATATTCATGCGCGTATTGTTCTCTTCAAGTTATGCGACGAGGATACATTATAACTATGAGAAGATCAATCAATAAATAATCATATTTAATATATATATATATATATATATATATATATATATATACACACCAAACTCCTTCCAAATAATCCTATATTTCAAGCGGGGAACTCTGGCTTCCTGTTGTTACGTCACTGTTTTGCAAAAATGCCCTCTCAATTTACGAAATAGCGTATGAGTCCTTCATTTTTACAAAAACAAAATCACTACACGTTAGCAAGTTCGTGAAAAGACCCTCTATTTTTTAGAAATTACATATAATCCCTCAAAATTTTCAATTAAGCCCTCCTTTTGCTTGATAAAGCCCCGAGATTTCCCTAGAATTACCTAGAAATCTTTGGTTTTTTCAGAAAACACCTTCGGTTTTACGGAATTGCGTATGTTTCCCAGAAATTATGTATAGTCCCTCGAATTTTTTAGGGAAACCCTCCTTTTGCTTGATAAAGCCTCAATTTTTTTTCAAATTACATACGGGTTCTTAGCCTTTTAGGAAAGACCTTCGATTTTTTTTTGAAATTATATATAGGTCCTTTTTTTTTAGAAAACACTCCTTATAAATTATCGGCTCTTTTATTTTGATCTATACGGTAGCTAACATGGCGTAGCGTGCGCTACCGCTGCCAGCATTAAAAGACACTTCGTGGTGCAGCTAGCTACCCGGTAAAACTATGCGGTTGGTGGTTTTAGGTTGACCAAATATCTGCTCAACCACTACATTAGATAGATGGAGCCATTCCAATTTAAAACGACAAAGCAAGACCGTGTAGACTGGCACGTTTTATATTTTTCGAAGACTTGACTCGTTTCATAGTTACACTGAGTTTAAAAGAAAGAAGTTTCATGCGTCCGAGCCGATCTAGCATCCCCGTTCTTCGCACGAAATCAGACACACAAAGTTACAGTAATCTATGGCCGTCTCTTGCGATCTGCGAAACAAAAAACAAAGGCTAAGAAGAGGAGTCATTACGAAGATATATAGAGGACGAGGTAAGCTGGCAGGAGGGGGTCAAACACAGGGGGGACACAACCATTTGGCAAACCACCCCAAACCTCGATTGGTGGTGATCGTTTTAGCGATGATTTCTGACTTTTGGTTGAAATTTCACTGTAGCTGGCTTTTTTTTTACTGTAGCTGAGTTAGTGGATAGTGTAGTGAATAGTGAAAAAAAAAAGCTGAAGCTAGAAGCTGAAGCCGAAACGATCAGGGTGAGCTCGTGCCCATCCGAGCTGGCATGGATAAGGGATGGGTTTTTTTTTATTTGTTTCCTTCGTTTGTAAAGGTCGGTGTTGCACGATATATCGGTGCTAAACACAGTTTTAGCCGAAATGTGCTAGATCTGGCATTATATCTGCACATACATATTTGCTTTCAGTTGTAAAGATGGGGCTTACCGGTCATTGAATTGAACTTGAATGTTTGTGAAAATTCCCTCTAAATTACATACTTCAGGTATTTATGAAAATTCCCTTGTTTATGGGTCTGTTTATATTGGTTTATGCTTCTTGTTTCTGTTTGGAGAAACAAGAAACCAATGTGAACAACGTATCACTGCAAAGCAAGGACCATAGACTTCATGCATCTACTGCAGGTGGATAGGCGCCACCTACTTGACAGAGATAGTGACGCTGATAGGCATCGAGCAGCTTGATATTCTAAACCTCTGAAATCTTCTAGCTCGGGAAGGTGGATTAAGGCATGCCCTTGCTATCCTGTCATTTTTACATTTCATTGCGCCTCCAAATCAAAGCAAAAGCAATAAAGAGACACAAGCAAATCATATTCGCATGATAAAAACAAAAATGATCCAAGATTAGCAACAAGGGAGGCGCAAATTTGCTTCAAAATCAAGATGGATACTTTCTGCACGAATTGGATCAAGTTTACAACTTTCAAAGCTTCCTACTATTACAACTCAAAGCTAGGGTGAAAGAAAAAAAAAACCTCAATGCTCTCAGCTCATAGCTAGAACAAGAAGCTATGATCGAAACGACAAATCAGGGAAGGTTCATAACCATTCACAAGAGGGGAAGTTCACAACCATATATGCTCATACCTGGGTTTACAGAGAAAAAAAATACAAGTGGATACAAAACACGGCACAATAGTTGGTACATGTGAATCTCTCTGTCTGCTGCACCTCAAAGAACTGTGGAAAACAGACGGTCAGATACACCAGGCCATCGCATACGACTGACGTTACTTTGCCTACAGGGAAGCAACATGAAATGAGAAGAAATGCGAGGTCTTTATATTACTGATGCAAGCAAGTATATGTTTGTGACCAAGACCTTGTACACAGGCGACTGTACAGTATGACCGACACATTGATATTTCATATTTGTTTGTCTTGAGTTTGATACCAGATCTTTCAGTTCATCCACAATTGCACGATGGCAAAACTTGCATTGTTCCTGCAAAGCAGAAGAAGCTGCCATTAGGACTGCTTGATGGTAGTGTTTGTAGCTAATCTATTTTGTATCACTCTTAGGCATTGTTCAATCAGTGGATGGCATTATTTGACTAAGACACCTTTATTATTCAGAGTTCAGGACTTCCCAAGCAACACCCTGAATTCAGCACTTGCTTCCTGCTAGCTTGATACTCCCATTACCAAGCAAAAAAGAATATCTATCTAGTACATAAGGCACCTGTACATCAACAGCGAAACGTTGCATGTAAAAGGTTTAGCTATCAAGTTCAGAGTGTAGTTATCACCATCCATGCATTATTCACAAAATCTAATTTAGCAAATAAGTACTAGTCATCCTTTTGTGCGCTCTGATAAAGCAATTCTAAAGGCTTTTGGTGAGCAAGTCCTAACTCCAATCTAATGATACTTTTCTCAAGTTAAGAGTATATATTGTAAACTGAGCTAGGGACAAAAACAAATAAAAAAACAAACATACCACATTTTCAACCATTCCAACTCGCTGGGATCTAAATTTTGTGGCAGTTTCAGTAAGATTCAGAGCAGCCATTTCACCAAGTAAAATCCTCCCTTGTCAGTACTGAAAGAATTATTGGATGCTCCCTTGGAATGTAATATAATCTTTTTAGAATTTGTCGTACAGCAGTACTGTCTTCTGGCACCCCTTTGTCCGGCCATATAGGGTACTGAATGTGGAGAACAGAGTGTACTCTACCTGACTGAAACATGAAGAATTATCAGTTGGGAGATACTTCATAGATTTCTTCACCATAACAATGCAACTGTTCTTGTACTATTATATTAAGGAGAAAGTAAACATGGAGCGAAAAGTACAAAAAGAAGGGAAACAATCAAAGAACCAAAAATATTAGTGAAACGGAAGGAAGTAAGACTGCCAGTTTACAGAATCTGCAGGATCTGTAGCAGCCTGATACACACACACACACACATATATATATATATATATCTATGAAGCCTCTTTTCTACACCCGTTATAAAGGAGTATTTCAAGTTCGTTTATATGGTATATTAGAGATGGGTGTAATTACACCTGGGTGTAAAATGTATATTTCTTATATATATACACACTCTCCTAATAACAGTCTGAGTTCAAAACCCCTCCAAGATCTACAAATATTAGCCCTCCATTCTCTCCTCTTTTCACATTAGGAATTAGCTATATCTATTAATTGGCTTGCTGTTTTTCCAATCAAGTACATTCAATCAGGGAACTTTTTAAAAAATTGGAATTATTTTGCACTGTAACTTGCAACATCATGCGTGCCTTCGACCAGTATTGATAAATGGTGCAGTTAACATCTATGACACGGTTGACTTGACATCTCGCTCAGCAAGGCTACATCAAATACTGGTCGGAAGAGGTCTTCTAACATTGATAATAGGACGTATTGTGCTGCACTGATGCCCATATATAACCAATAGCCTATGATAGATCAACGCCCCAAACAACTGAACTGAAACCTTCACTAACACCAAAGTGCAAGCAAACAGAACAACAAAATTTTTCCAGCAATAATATTACTGACGAAAAATAATTCAACATAACCATATTAGAGGACATTTTCTGCAAAAGTAAAACTGCATCAAGGTTCTAAGGGATAAAAGGAAACATATGCACTATTAAGAGATCCTTCAAATGTATAACAACATCTATGCCTCTATGAACAAAAACAACTCTTCATCTTGATATTTATGCTATATGAATATGATGCAAAACATGGAATGGAATAGCCACTTGATGGTACACCCATAAACTAGAAAAAGAAAGCAAGTGGTATACAACAGCCATTATATGGGTATGTTCTTTTCGACTATAGCTGATGTTTTTGGCTCTAGCATGAGCAATCATGTGAATGAACCGAATGCCGATAAGTTACTTCAAAAACATTATCTAGATAAGCTACTTCAAAAAGACGGTGGAGAAGTCGTCCTATTTGTTTGTTCGGAGGAAGCATCCCATCTGTTTGTTCAAGGGAAGCCATAAGGCATAAGCCATAATATGGTCGGGCTTATGAACAGGCTTTCGGTGAACAGACAGGGGCGGAAATAGTCTAGAACGGGAGAGGGGATTATATTGCAGAGGATATCAGGAGGAATCAATCTCGCCCTTGGCAGCTGGTCCGGGATTTCCACCGGCAGCCTAGAGGCTCTGAGATGCCAGAATTACGAGAGTAAGGTTCTTACTGTTAAGGATAGAATAGATTAGGATTAGGACTCTTATTTGTTTCCTAATATGCTACTTCCTTTTATGCTGTGTTGTATTCCTTTTGTACATCCCCTTGTACCTGTATATATATTGCCCCTTGGGCCTCATGAATAGATGCACACAATATTCATAACATGGTATCAGAGCCTACCTAGGGTTTGCCTCGGTTCGCTCGCCGCCGCTCCCGTGCCTCTCCCCGACGTCGCCGGCGCTCGCCGCCCTCTCCGTCGCCGCTCTCCCTCACGCGCGAAGCGCTCTTTGCTCGCGCGCCGCCAGCGCCGCCTCGCCGGCGACCACTCCACCGCCGCTCCTGCGCCTCCACGCGCGCCGGTACTCGCCGCGCTCCGCGCCTCCACGCGCCGCGGTACTCCGACCGGCCGCTCCGCGCCTCCACGCGCGCCGGCTCTTCCTCGCGCCGCCCGAGCGCTTCGCGCCGCCGCCGGCGCCTTCGCCTCCGCGCCCGGCCGCGCGCGCCGCCGCCGCCTCGCCTCCGCGGCAGCCGCGCGCGCGCCGGCCGCCTCGCCTCCGCGCCCGGCGCGCGCCGCGCGCCGTACCGCCGCCGCCTCGCGCCGCGCGCCGTACCGCCGCCGCCTCCTCCGCCCGCCGGTCACCCGCGCCGCCTCACCGCCGCCTCCTCGCCCGCGTGTGTGCGTGTGTGCGTGTGTCTTGTCTTTGTAATCGGGCGAAGGCCCATATTAGTTAGGGTTTCCGCGGAAAAAACGTCGATCTAACCGCGCGCGTTGGCGCCGCTGTTAGACCGTTGCATTGGTCGCCGCGCCGTCGGCGCCGCCTACCAATGGGCACCGCTTCCCTCCTCATTGCCGGTGGTCTTTGATGGTGTTAATTACACCGACTTCGTGTCTCACATGCGCATTCACATGCGTGGTCTCGTCTCGGGCGTCCTCTCGGCGATGTCACCGCCCGCCTTGCCCTATTCCTCGACGAGCCCACGCTGTTGCATTGCCCCGACGGTAAACAAGATTGCTACCGAGGCTGCTCAGATTGTTGATGATGAAGCGCCTCGCCTACCAGAGGCTCGGATCTCTACAAGGACCGTCGACCACCTACACTCGGTGGTGCGATGACGGCGCCGAGCTGCTTCTTTGTCTTCATCGCCGATCTCGGCCTCGATTCTCTTACGAGGTTGTGGGACTCCCCGGCTTCCAGATGTGGACTCATCTTCGTCGGCGCTCGAGCCCTCTGGTGATGCCACATGCACTGTCCGTGGTTCGCCAAGAGCACTCTCTTCAGCAGGTGATGCTCTGTTGATGCCTTTACGCTCGAGCTCTGCATGCGGCGTCGATTGGACTCTCTCCGCACCGCCTGTCGTTCTGTCCGTCTTTGCTTGGATATACGTCTTGACTTGGAGTTTGGCGGGTCTCGAGTTCCTTACTCGCCGCCGTCTGAGTTCGAGCAACGGCGTGCTCAGCTTCTTGCACGCCACCCTCGTGTCACTCTCCTGGAGGCTCTCACCGAGATACGCGCAGAGGAGACTCGTCTGAGTGGTGCTGGTCTGATGCCACTCCCCTCTGTGCTCGCCGCTCGTCTACCTGCTACACTGCCTTCTTGGTAGGCCACGGTGGTGGTGGCCGTCATCCGTCTGGAGGTGGTCGTCCTCACTGTTCCTACTGCGACAAGGCCGGCCACATTGAGTCCCAGTGCTATAAGAAGAAGCGGCATCTTTCACGCCGTTCTTCTATTGGCACCGGTGCTTCTACGACGACGTCTGCATCGACTTCTTCAGCAGCTTCTTTCACCGAGCAGGAGATAGCCAGACTTCGCCGCTTGCTTGCCGCTTCGTGTTCTCCTCGGCGAGTTCTCGCAGTTCGCTCATCGACTCTTGAGCACCGAGAAACCACCCTCTACACAGTCAGGTACCTCCCCGTGGATTCTTGATTCTGGAGCATCTTTTCACATGACTCCTGATGCTTCTACTCTGTCTTCTATTACACCTCTTGATTCTCCTGTCAGTGTTCTTACTGCTGATGGTACATCTCTTTCGTCTGCAGTCGAGGATATCTTAGCAACTCATCCTTTCATGTTCCTTACATTGCTCATATTCCTCGCCTCACTATCTGACTTATTTCTGCTGGGACAGACATCGACCTTGGTTATCGTGTCATTCTCGACTCGACTCTTGTTGTGTTCGGGACCGCCACACGGAGCTCGGTTGGTTCGGCCCTCGGCGCCGTGACTCACGCGTCTCGGGAGCTTGACGGCTTCACCTTCCTTCCGCGCCACCATCGCGCCGGTCTCTCCGCTTCGCCACTTCGTCTACTGGCTCTTTTCAGCGGTGGCATCACCGTCTTGGTCATCTGTGTGGATCTACTTTGTCATCCTTAGTTCGTCGTGGTCTTAGGGGTCCGTCTCGGGAGACGTGTCTTTAGATTGTCGTACTGTAAGTTAGGTAAACAAATTCAGCTTCCCTATCCTCACAAAGTGAGTCGTGTCCCAGCGTCCTTTTGATCTTGTTCATTCGGATGTTTGGGGTCCGCTCCTTCGTTTGAAAGGGGTCATCGTTATTATATCATATTTATAGATGATTTCTCTCGCCACACTTGGATATATTTCATGTCTTCTCGTAGTGAGGTCTTGTCTATCTATAAACAATTTGCCACTATGATCCACACACAGTTCTCCACTCCTATTCGTGTTTTTCGTGCTGATTCTGCTGGCGAGTACCTTTCTCGTTACTGCGCGAGTTTCCTTGCTGCGCGAGGACTCTCGCCGATTCTCTTGTCCCGGTGCTCATGCTCGAAATGGTGTCGCTGGCGCAAGCATCGTCACCTCCTTGAGGCGGCTCGTACTCGATGATCGCCGCCTCTACCCCACCTCACTTTTGGGCCGAGGTGTCTCCACTGCCACCTATCTCATCAACATCCAGCCATCTTCTGCTCTTCAGGGTGCGATCCCTGTTGAGCGTCTCTGTGGTCTTCTGCCTGACTACTCTGCCCTTCATATGTTTGGCTGCGTTTGCTACGTTCTCCTCGCCCCTCGCGAACGTACCAAACTAACCGCTCAGTCTGTTGAGTGTGTCTTTTGGGATCTGATGCGAGCACAAGGGCTATCGGTGCTTTGGGATCCGGTTGGTCGAAGGATGCGGGTTTCTCGGGATGTGACTTTCGATGAGTCTCGTCCATTCTACCCACGTACTACCTCTCCTTCGACTCCCTCTGCGGAGTCTCTGTCTTTCTTGACCTTTCCTGATACACCTATATCTGCTTTGCCCTCGTCCACTTGTCCCACTGAGTCTCCACATATTCCCCTGTGGCCTCTCCACCGTTGTCACCGCTGCGTCGTCTCCTCCGACTCCCGTGCTCCTCTCACTCTGATACCTCCCTTCTCTTTTACACTCGTCGACCTCGTATTGAGGCTTCTCCAGCTGAGTCATCTTCTCCTGATGATCCACCTTCTTCTGATGCTCCATCATCCCCTGATGGGTCATCTTCTCCTCGCTACGCTCTCCGCGATCGCCGGTCGATTCGGCCTCCTGCCCGCTTTGCCTTTCTTTGGCGCAGCTACTCGTGAGCTTGTCTCCTACCGGGATGTCACATTACTCACCCCGAGTGGCAGCTTGCCATGGCCGAGAGATTGCTGCCCTCGAGCGTACTGGTACTTGGGATCTTGTTCCTTTGCCATCTCATTCTCGTCCCATCACGTGTAAGTGGGTCTATAAAATTAAGACTCGCTCTGATGGCTCTCTTGAGCGCTACAAGGCGCGTCTTGTTGCTCGTGGCTTCCAGCAGAGCATGGTGTTGACTATGACGAGACTTTTGCTCCGTGGCCCACATGACCACCGCTCGCACTCTTACGCCGGTGGCGTCATTGCGCCACCGGTGCTGCTTTCGGCTTGATGTCAAGAATGCCTTTCTTAATGGTGAGTTGCGTGAGGAGGTCTACATGCATCCGCCACCGGGTATTCTGCCTCGAGGGCATGGTGCGTCGCCTTCGCCGCTCTCTCTATGGCCTTAAGCAAGCCCCTCGTGCTTGGTTTGAGCGCTTCTCCTCTGTGGTCACTTCTTTGGGCTTTTCCGCTAGTGATCATGATCCTGCGCTCTTTGTCCACACTTCGTCCGTGGTCGGACTCTTCTTCTTACGTATGTTGATGATATGATCATTACGGAGATGATTCTCGAGTACATTGCCTTTGTCAAGGCTCGTCTTAGTGAGCGCCCTTATGTCGGATCTTGGTCCTCTCGCTTATTTCCTTGGGATTGAGGTTACTTCCACTCCGGATGGTTTCTTTATGTCCCAAGAGAAATATATTCGAGATCTTCTTGATCGCGCCTCTCTCATCGATCAGATCGTTGAGACTCCCATGGAGCTCAATGTCCACCTCCGACCCTCGGATGGCGAGCCTCTTTACGATCCGACTACGCTATCGTCACCTTGTTGGGAGTCTTGTTTATCTTGTCATGTTACTCGTCCGGATATCACTTATCCTGTTCATATTCTGAGTCAGTTTGTTTCAGCTCCCACTCGTGTCCACTACAGACCACCTTCTTGAGTTCTGCGATACCTTCGTGGGACTATCTCTCGCCGTCTCTTCTTTCCACGTTCGATTCGTTCTGACTTGAGCCTATTCGGATGCTACTTGGGCGTGATCCTCGATCGCGGTCTCTCTCTGCCTACTGTGTTTTTCTTGGTGGTTCTCTTATTGCCTGGAAGACGAAGAAACAGACTGCAGTGTCCCGTTCGAGTGCAGAGGCTGAGTTGCGAGCTATGGCTCTCTTGACAGCAGAGATTACTTGGCTACGGTGGTTACTTGAGGATTTTGGTGTTTCTGTCACTACACCGACTCCTCTCTTGTCGACAGTACAGGTGCTATCAGTATTGCTCGTGATCCTGTGAAGCATGAGCTCACCAAGCATATTGGTGTTGATGCTTCCTTCATGAGGTCTTGTGTGCAAGATCGGTGATTACTCTTGATATGTGCCTTGGAGCTTGGATAGCGGATTTCTTCACGAAGGCCTGACTCGAGCACAAAGATGCACGACTTTACCTCTCCAAACTCAGTGTTGTTGATCCACCATGAGTTTGAGGGGGGGTGTTAAGGATAGAATAGATTAGGATTAGGACTCTTATTTGTTTCCTAATATGCTACTTCCTTTTATGCTGTGTTGTATTCCTTTTGTACATCCCCTTGTACCTGTATATATATTGCCCCTTGGGCCTCATGAATAGATGCACACAATATTCATAACACTTACTACTTGACCTTCAAAGTACATCACGCCTCTACTTATATAGGACTCACACCTGATATCATACGTATTCCTGCTGCCATGCTGCTTAGACTCCTATTCCGAAACTAATACTTATACCTATCCTTATCAGAATACTATTACTTATCTATTGCTTGCCAGTCGGATCCGCTACTGCGCTGGGAACTCATCTCCCTATTGACTGTAGCTCATCTTGCCGTATCACCGATGGCTCCTGATTGCCTGAAGCCAAAACTGCAAGCTACCCAAGCTGCCAAGGCCGCTGTTCTGAAGCCCATCGCCGACGAGTATAGAACTTCCCCAATAGGAGTCCACAACATGTCCCCCCTGCTGCTAAAACAGCTCGTCCTCAAGCTGGAAGTCGGGATAACGCTCTTGAAATTCTTGAAGAAGGACCCAAGAAGCCTCCGAGGCAGGACAATCTGTCCACTGCACCTAAAGTTCCCAGTGATCCTGATTCCTGATGGAGACGAGCCTGTTGGACCATCAGTGGTTGAGGAAGAACTCGGCCATGCAAAATATCTGGCAAACTTGGTATCGACACTGGAGGATCACCATGGAAGGCTTTAAGCAAGGCCACATGAAACACATCGTGAATCTTTGCACGTGGAGGAAGCTGAAGACGATACGCTACTGACCCCACACATTGTATAACCTGAAATGTTCCATAGTACTTGGGAGCCAGCTTAGATGCACCACGAGGAGTGATGGACAGAGCTAAGCGGTGCTACAAATGCAACCAAACCCATTGTCCTACCTCAAAATCTATATCCCGATGGAGGTTGTCATGCTGACTTTTCATAATGGCCTGTGCTTGTAAGAGTCGCTCCTGTATTTCAGCCAAAAATTCATCTCGATCCATCATTTGTTTCTCAACAGCAGCTGTGCGAGCAACTCCTGGTTCACAAACCAGCAAGGGCGGGGGGTCTCGGCCATAAACCACATGAAATGGAGTAGCTCCAAAAGTTGTCTGATAAGAAGAGTTGTAGCAATACTCGGCCCACGGTAACCATTGGACCCACTGTTTCGGACGATCACCACTTAAGCACCTTAAATACATGACAATGATGCAATTGGCCACTTCAGATTGCCCATCGGACTGGGGATGAAAAGCCGAGCTTAAGTGTAACTGAACCCCGGTAAAATGAAACAACTCGCGCCAAAAATTACTTGTAAAGATCGGGTCATGATCACTCACAATAGAGGAAGGAATCCCATGGAGCCGAACAATGTTGTCAAAGAACGCACGAGCAACGGAAACTGCAATATACAGATGAGCCAGAGCAATGAAATGCGCATATTTGGAGAAGCGATCAACAACTGTTAGAATAATGGACTTGCCATGGTCTTGTAGGGTCGATGAGGAAGTCATCTCAAGACGCAACTGGTCGAACCACTCAAATGCGGACTGGAAATCGCACATACTGCTGAATTCTATTCCTCACACCTAGATAAAGCATCCGCCGCCATGTGGTGACGTCCTGGTCGATACTCAACCGTAAAATCATACCCAAATAGTTTACTAACCCAATGATGTTGCGGTATCATGGACAGATGCTGATCTAATAGGAATTTGAGACTATAATGATGTGTGCGAATGAGGAAAGGACGTCCCCAAAGATATGGCCTCCAATGTCGAACCGCCTTGACTAGCCCGATAAGCTCCCTCTCGTATGCCGCTAACTTAGCATGTTGAGGCTCCACTGGTTGGCTAAAGAAGGCCACGGGGTCGTTCGCCTTGATGAAGTACTGCGCCAAACCTAGAACTAGAGGCATCACAATTAACCACAAACTGTTTAGAGAAGTCTGGCAGTTGTAAAACCGGCCGGGGCGGAGGTGAGCGTCTTCTTGAGAGCTTGAAAAGCCACATCAGCTTCTATGGACCACGCAAAAGCTTCTTTCTTTAATAACTTGGTGAGGGGAGATGACAAAGTACCATAATCCCAAATGAATTTATGGTAATAACTTGCCAGGCCAAGGAACCCCTGCAACGCTCATACAGACGTAGGCTGTAGCCAGTCGGTTATAGCCGAGACTTTTCAGGATCCATGGACACCCCATGCCGAGAAATAATGTGGCCCAAGTATGCCACCGATGCTTCTCCAAAGAAACACTTTGATCTCTTAAGAACCAACTCATGAGCCTACAAGACTTGAAAAACCACCCTCACATGTTGTAAGTGCTTTGACCAGGATGAACTGCAGATTAAGATGTCATCAAAGAAAACCAACACAAATCGTCGAAGAAACAGCTTAAGGATCTCATTCATGAGTGCCTAAAAGGTAGCCGACGCATTTGTGAGGCCAAAGGACATTACAAGAACTCAAAGTGTCCATGATGTGTGTGAAATGCCATTTTTTCAATATCATCAAGATGCATACGCACTTGATGATATCTACTGCGCAAATCCAATTTGGTGAAGAAACATGCCCCTTGTAGCTCATCAAGCAACTCGTCCACCACTGGAATCGGGAATTTATCTTTAATAGTCTGAGCATTCAAGATACAGTAGTCCACACCAAAGCGCCATGAATTATCCTGTTTCTTGACCAACAATACTGGCGATGAGAAAGCCGACGTGCTGGGACAAATAATACCCTGAGCAAGTATCTCTTCACACTGTCGTTCAATATCATCTTTGAGGAGGTGAGGGTAACAATACAGCCGCACCGCTTCTGCTGCAGTCTCAGGTAGCAAGTGGATCCTATGATCCTGGCGGCGTGCCGATGGCAGCCCATGAGGCGACTCAAAGAGAGCAGAAAACTCTTGCAACAGCTCTTGCATCAAATCATTTTCGGCCATGCTGAAGATTCTCAAACTGGTTGTTGGAGCACCAATGCCCTACCATGATATGCGATGATCCTCTCTCTAGAATGTCATCGTCAGGAGTTCAAAGTCCCAAACGATGGGGCCCAATGTATGCAGCCATTGAACTCCAAAAACCACATCAAAGCCATCGAGCAGAATGACAAAACAGTCCACTTCAAACTTGTCTATATCAATGAGTAATGGAACTTGTGGGCATACCTTAGTGCAGGTCACCTTATTGCCATTAGCAACTACCACACTCATGCCAGGACGAGGAGACAATGGAAGTGCAAGCTGGTTGACAAGCCAATCCGACACAAAATTGTGAGTTGAACCTGTATCCACCAAAGCCCGGAAGGTCTCCCTAGCGATTGTGACCTACAACTGCATTGTTCGGCCAGTTCTAATACCCATGAGGGCATGCAACGAAATTTCCATAGCTGGATCATCTCCTTGGTCTTCATCTTCCTCCAACTCCAGTAAATAAATGCCTTTCATCGAGCATCGGTGCTGGGGACCAAACTTTTCTGGGCAATTGTAGCATAGCCCCTTGGCCCATCGCTTAGCCATCTCGGTCGCAGTCAGCTGCTTCCAGCGAGTTGGCGGTGTCGTAGCTATCAATGGCGGAGCCTTTGGTGCTGCTGTAAGTCTTGAAGGCGACGGGGTGGAAGTGGCCTTTGGAACCAGAACAGATGATCCTGCACTTACAATGGGAAGGTTGTCCGTGCAGATGGTAATTGCCTGGGCGCCTTGATCACTCCTGATTCCTCCAACCCCTGTTGTTCATAAGCTCGAGCTAAGCTCATGGTTGTTTGTAGATCGTTAGGATTTTGTAACTTAACATCTGTGCTCAACGGCTTCATAAGACCAGGGTTACACATTTCGGACGAAATTTCGGTGAAATACCGAAATTTCGGTCCTTTCGTTCGGTGCCGAAAGGCAAATGTTTCGGCTGAATTTCGGCCGAATTTTTCCCATTTGAAATTTGTGTGAAATTTGTCCAAATTTTGATTAAATTTTATCAAAATTTTAAATACTATTTGAATGGTTTGGTAAAATTTAGTAAAATAAACGAAATTTCGCCATTTCGTTCATTTCGTCCGGTGCCGAAATTTTTTTCAAACCGAATAAATTTTCCCTGCATAAGACCCGCTGTAAATAGCTGAACTTGCTGACGTTGAGATAGCGGCTCGACACAGCAGTACAGCACAGCAAAGCCAATTTAGCAAAACGGGGCTAGGATAGCACACCCTCATCTCTCTCCAGCTGATAGTAGCATTGTTGGGTCACTCCTGTCAGGTGGTAAGCCGCTAACCACAACTTCTCCTCTTCTAACGTCATGTGTCCACAAAAAATTGCTCACATCTATTAAGCCACAGAAGCAGATCTTCCTCATCATCGTACATTGGGAAGTTGAGCTTGTGGCAGTGCAGAGCACTTCTTCTGCCATCCTCCTGCATATCCCTCAGACCAAGGGATCTGTTGGTTATCCTGTTCCAATTATTGGAATTTAGAACACCACCTAGCACGCCATGTTTGCCTTGCTGCAGCTGCGATATCGCATCCTGGTGCTGGTCCTGCTTGTTTTTGACTTCACTAACTTCCCTCATAAGGGCAGCCAACATCTTGCCGAGATCTTCAGTTGTCTTGGGTTCATCCATAGGAAGGGTGGCAGTGGAAGGCTCTGATACCAAGTAAATATGATCAGGCTTATGAACAGGCTTTTGGTGAACGGACAAGGGTGGAAATAGTTTGGAACAGGAGAGGGGATTAGATCGCGGAGGATATCGCTAATGGGTAAGCAAAGAATCATTTTTAATTTGATTTCAATTTCATTTTTGTTGTATACATATGTCTGGACCGATTTGGGTCTGGATGGATTTGGGATGCATGTGAGAGCAGTAATAGCCCCCGAGGAAGTGGAATGTGACAGTAGTAACAACCCAAAGATGCATTTGAGTCTCATTTTTTAACAGTGCCAATTTGCGTTTTTTTTAACTATTGCAGGGAGGATCCAAAGAAAAAATATAGTGTAGAGCTTTGTGTCCAATCTTACCTCACATGCAAGGATGGAAGAAAAGAGTACAAGAAAGGAAGAACTTTCAGATGAAATGTGGGATTTGATGAGATCTCGCTTGTGGATTTGACAAGTGTGTGAAACCATACTACTCTTGAGCCAGTGATGAGTAGGCGATATTTTGGTATGTTGGGTGGGAGAATAACTTGATTAGAGTGGCAAGTGATGCACCTCTGATGGAGGCTTTCGTTAAGAATAGTGCACAAAAGGAAGTGAAGCTATTCATGTCAGTTGGAAGTGTTACTCAATCATCTTAAATGAGAGCCACTTTTCAAATGATAGTGCAATAGTGAATGAGAGTTAGATAGTGAATAAGAGCCACTTTTTGTATGATAGTGTAGTAGTTAATGACAGTCAAGTAGTGAATGAGAGTCACTTTCCACATGATAGTGTAGTAGCGAATAAGAGTCAAGTAGTGAATGAGAGCCGCTTTCCACATAATAGTGTAGTAGCAAATAAGAGTCAAGTAGTGTATAGAGCCACTAAAATGAGAGTGAGGCAATGAATGAGAACACCTCCCTTTGGTGCAAAATGCAGCATCTTGGTTGCAAGAGCAACACGACAGAAACCCCGATGAGGATGAAACTATTTAGGTGAACTAGGAGTGGTGGTACTTCCCAGATGAGGCAAGACCACAACAAGAGGTCCCAGAGTAGGAGGCTTCGCACCATGATGCCGAAGTAGATCAAAATGGCAATGTTGATGTATCAGACCATGATCCCCTCTCAGTTCTAGATGATAATGCCACAATGGATGCTTGCTTTGCACCACAGACTCTGTATCATAGAAATGATCCTCAAATTAAGGTAGGAGACAGATTTCCTGACAACATGCGCTTAAGCTCATTTTGCGGCAGCATACAATAAAAGGGGTGTTTGAGATGACCGTAACACATAGTGACACAAAAAGATACAGAGCCAAATGCACAAGAATTGTCCATGGAGGATATATGCAAAAAAGATTCATACATTCATGTTATATGCCCTTGTGTAATAGAATTGTGTTTTATGATTGCTTCATGCTTTACAATTGTCCATTTCATGTAATTTCTAATTGTTTCTGATTTCTTTATCATGTACAGGTGATGACCATGGTGTCTGATCATAAATGCGCAACAACAAGTAAGACGAGAGGAACTATGGCCAACAAAGCATGGGTAACAGATAGATGTAAGGAATTATTGAGGAAAGTTCCATCATTTGGTGCAAAAAAGCTACAACAAAGACTTCAACATGACTACAATGTGACCTTGTCATACAACAAGGTCTGTGAAGGGAAGAAGGATGCACTCGTTAAGCTACATGACACCTAGGAGGAAAGTTTCGACATGTTGTGGAGGTTCAAGGCAGAGTTGGAGAAGGTGAACCTAGGTAATATTGTTGAGATAGACTGCAAGGGGTTTGGTGATAAAATATATTTCAAAAGGATGTTTATGGCCCTCAGGGCATGCATATTTAGGGGTTGACTCAACCCATCTCACAGGGAAGTACAATAAACAATTTGCTACAACCATCAAAATAGATGGGCACATTGGATGTATCATGTTGCCTATGCAATATTTAACAAGGAAACTTTAGATAATTGGTAATGGTTCATGGTGAATCTTAAGAGAGCTATTGGTACCCCCATGGTGAAGCAAGTTGTACACAAAGTATTTTTTGATGCAGAGCATAGAGAATGCTTTAGACATCTACTCAACAATTTTAGAAGAAAGTTCAAGGATGATGTACTTAAGTATATGTGGCTTGCAGCTTGGGTTTGTACTCCTCAAAAGCACCAACAATTTTTGGACATAATTGCTGAGAAATGGCCAGCTGAGTTTGAATATCTTCTAAAGGAGCACAAAAATTTGTTGACAAGAGGTAAATTCATAGCACACTGCAAGGTCGAATACTCAACAACACCATTGCTAAAACTTTCAATAATTGGATAAAAGACATTTAAGGATTTTTCCAGTGGTTGATCTCATGTATAGAGTGAGACAGATGATAATGAAAAGATTATCAGCAAGGAGGAGGGTGGCCGATAAACTACAAGGCAACATACTGCCTAGTGTTATCCTTAGGCTAAACATGAAAACTAGAGGGTTAAAGTACACTTTTTCTCCAAGTGGACACATGAAAGTTAAGGTGTCTAGGCTAGACAGGTTCCAAAAGACTTAGAGATATGCTATCCATCTAGTGAAAAAGGAGTGTACTTGTGGGCAACAGAAGCTTTCTACAAAACCATGCACTCATGCCATAGCTCTCATATGTTCAAAGAGGTTGAAGATAGAGCAATATGTGCATGAGTACTACTCATTAGATAGATTCAAAGATGCATATGAATTTGACATTGATCCACCTGGTGATAAGTCACAATGGCCGGTTGTTGACAGGGTTTCTTCATGATTCCTTTCAAGCTAACTAGGTCTGTAGGAAGGCCAAGGAAGAAAAAGATCAAACCAAGGGATGAGCCCGACGACCAAAAGAGCTATCAATGCAAGAGATGCTTTCAATGGGGGCACACAGAAAAGGGTTGTAGTTTAACACCAGTAGATGATCCTTTTGAAGCTGCACCTCCCCCTAAGAGAACAAAAAGGTAATCTGACTTCACTTTTTTCCCTTCTCATCCTTCTTGGTATGCATGTGAATTTCTAGTATTTCCTTTCTTGATTGTAGGGGCAAGAAGAAACGAACTAAAAGCACTCAAGATAGCAGTCCACCAAGCACTCGAAGAAGCCCTAGAGTTACAACAAGGAGGATGGTAGCTGAAGCATCAACTCCACCAAGAAGAACCACACCAAGAAGGTTTGCTGTAGAAAGGATAGCTAAAGTAAGGGTTGCTGCACATGCATCCTCCCCCACATATCAAAAGGAAAAGCTCATGGACTAGAACATGTTATGTGCCATGTGTTATGTTTTGTGTCATGCCTAGTTTGCAATGTTCTGAGCTTGTATAAGTCAGATTGCTTCCTTTTGGACCTCATAATGAGGAATATTATGAACTATGCTATGATTTGTGAACCTATATCTATTGTGGATTGCTCATTTCATTTGGCATATAAACTGATATGTTAGGATGCACTTTTGAAACAGATCAAAATTAATTTTTCAAATCCCATTGTTTAGCATTTCAACTGCACATATCTGATATTGTTGTCATGCTCATATCTGTACTCTGATCTTGTTTTCATTCACGAATTAGTTGATCTGCTTGGTCAGTGTTTCTTTCAGCACTTAGTATGCTCTTGCCAATCTTTAATAATAACATACAAATCACTTACCCCTCATTATTTGGGCACTTGCACTAACCTCGCCTGGGGATTCAGTCACTGTAGGAGCTATCACCAACCACCTGCAGCCCACATCGTCAGCATAGCACAAGAGGGAGATCTCCAAATCTTTCCCTGATTGCCCTGTCAATGACTCTGCACACGCCATGGGGTTGCTCCCTACTAGGGTTTGAGTTTTGGTTGGACTTACATATGAGAAATGAGAACATAAGGCGATAAGGGAGAGATGTAAACAAGTTACACCTAGGAGATAACAGAGAGGTAATGGGAGTGGTATTTCGTGGAATGGAGCAGAGGGGCGATGGTATTAAACTGAACCTGAAGAATGCGATGGTATTTCCCTATACTACAACTTTTTTTATGGTACCAACCCAATTTTTCCTAAATTAACATTATATGAAACTTTAAGGTGTCGTTAGCTAGACGGTAGAACTAAACACGTGTACTAGGTAACTCATAGTTTTGAAGTTACCAAGCATTTGCTTAGCTAGTACATTAAATTGAGTCATGCTATTTCAAAATGACACGGACGTGCTCGTTTTATAACTAGGCATTCTTTCCAAAGGAAGAACTTTACCGTGTACATGCCGTGTGTATTGCACTACACATTCTTAATTTACATCAAACAAAACGAATAAATTTGGAGTATTAATCTATGGCCATCACTTGCAATTTGCAAATTACAAACCAAAGACAAAGGCTGAAGTCACAACGAAAATAAAAGGAGAGGATGAAACAAGTTCATGTAATAACCGCAACTATAAGGGGCCATTTCGGAAAACCACCCAAACCTGGTCAAAGACCCGGACTGTCAACTTAGTTAGACCGGTCTAGTCCCCATCCGAGCCGGCCCAGATAAAACCGGGCTTTTTTGCTCTCAGCACGGCCCATCATTTGCTCGGTCTCTTCGCTCTCTTCTCCGGAACTTCTCCGTCTACCTCCCTCCCAATTCCCAAATCCCACCCTACCTCCGTCCCAAATCCCAATCCCCAAACCCTCCCCAACCTTCGCGAACCTTCTCGAAGCGCCGCCCAATGGCCGCACCACCGCCGCCTCATTCTCCCCCCATCTCCGTCGACGACGACGATGACGACGTAAGCGCCCTCTATCACCTTCTCCTCCTCGCGCATCCTCTCGCATTTTACCGTCTCCAAACCCTAACCGCAGGGCTTCGACTGGGAGGCGGCCGTGCGCGAGATCGACAACGCCTGTGCCCTTGCGTCGGCCTCCGCCGCCGCGGCTACTACGGCCACCGTTTCGACGTCGGCGCCGCCGTCCGAGTCCTCGGCGACGGCGCCGGGACCCAATCCCTCGGCCACGACGGCTCCATTTCACAGGCCATCGGCGGACGGCGCGCGGCAGTCGACGCTCGACCGCTTCGTCGACTCCTTCACCAGGAGGCAGCTGTCCATCCACATCCAAAATTGTCCATGAATCTTATGTCTGTTAGTTAGCTGGCTAATATGAATTATTTCATTGGTTTTGATGACACCTCTTGTTATGTACAAGATCGTCAGAGCAAAATGGTGATTGGTGCTGGCCATCGTAGAGGATCTATGGGCCTCTACGTTCTTGACACCTTCCAGCTTCTGCGTTGTCTGTCACTTATGTTACTGCTGCTTCAGTGTCCTCTTTTGCCTAGTGGCATCATCGCTTAGGTTATCTATGTGATTCTCGTTTGTCCACTTTAGCTCAGCAGGGTGTTCTGCGTCATGTTACCATAGATGCTGGTTTCCATTGTAAAGATTGCAAGTTAGACAAACGGATACAGATTCCATACCCTTCCAACACTACTTGTTCTAGTTATCCTTTTGGTTTAGTGCACTCTGATGTATGGGGCTCTTCTCTCTTGTTTCGAAAGGTGGTCGCCCTTAAGGATATAAGGGTATTCATGTATTTTTCCTATTGTAGGGTTTGGTCTTATGTCCTTTGAGTCTTGTATTATATATTATGCCCTTTGGGTTGTGCAATACTATCTACGATTTATCTATTCATCTATAGAGCTAACATGGTATCAAAGTCAAGGTTCAAATCCTAGGCGTTCTTCTGTTGCCCCCGGGAGGAACGATCTCCACTCCTGGGGGTGGCCACCTCCTAGTCGTGCCCTCGAGCTCTCCTCGTCTAGGTCAACCGAGATTCGTGGCTGCCGACCGGATTCGCCACCGCCGACTGGCCGCCGGCCTCATCATTGTCGGTCCCCATTGGATCTAAGCCGTTGACTCGTCGCCTTGTCGCCACATCGGAGACGAGGACTCTTCAGGCCGCCACCGCCTCCTATGGCCGCCATCTTGCTCGTCATCGACGTCTGCACATGGCCAATGGCCTCATCATCGTCAGTCCCTATCGAATCCTAGCCGTCGGTCGGCGGCATCCTCTTCGAGCTCAATGGCGATGGGGACTCTGCTTGCTCCGCTTCACCTCCATCACTGATCTCCTTCATTGCGCCTGAATCCTCGTCGTCTCATCTCTGGTCGCTCCGCGTTAGATCCGGTCGTGCTCTGCCCGGATTTGGCCGCGCCAGATCCGGTGTCTCCGATTCACCAGCCACCGCCGGTCTCACTGAGCGCGATGATGAGTGTGCAGAGCATGGCGGAGACGGAGCCGTTGCAGAGGGAGTACACGGAGGAGCCGAGGCGCTCCATGAGGTAGGACTGCCACAAGCCCATCCCCCTACCATCGACATCTTGTACCAGCTCCCCGTATGCAGGAACGGCTTCCACAGGTCCGACGACGACAATGACCGCCCGCCATCCTCGCCGCCACGCTGCTTTCTTTTGTGGATTGGATTTGCTTCCTCGCTGTGCTACGTGGATGTGATTCTGTCTCTTACAAAGTTTGATTGGGGAGGGAAAGATAGGGGAGCGAATGGTACTCTGGCATCATGTGTAGATGTAGCATCTATCTTTCAGATCGTCAACGCCATGCGAGTACACAAAATTTTTCTTAGTCAGCCGATTGCTTTGCTAGTCTCAGTCCATTCTCTAGGATCGAGTGTGGTCTCTTTTTCGCATGGCTGCAGTCGTCGCTCTTCTATCTGAGCTATTGCAAATTGTAGAAGTTTTATGGCCGCCGCTTTTCTCTGAGCCGTCACCCCGAGTTTTAAGGCTCCACGCTTTATTTCCGTGCCACCGTCGTCTCGGCCTTCAATCTGCGCCACCATGCTCTATGTGTTACTACACGATCCTGGATGGAGATCTTTTGGCCTCAATACAATTTTCAAGAACTGCACGGTACGACATCTTGGAGATTTGGATTTTCTCTATTTTAGTGTCAACTTTTTCAAATGCAACGCTATTGCATATGCCTTGCATTTGACGAGGGTGTTAAGGATATAAGGGTATTCGTGTCTTTTTCTATTTTAGGGTTTGGTCTTGTGCCTCTTAAGTCTTGTATTATGCATTGTCCCTTTGGGCTGTACAATACTATCTACGATTTATTTATTCATCTATAGATCTAACAATCGCAAACACTATGTTATATTTGTTGATAATTACTCTCAATATACTTGTGTCTATTTCATGAAGTATTATTCTTAATTGATTTCTATATATCAGGCTTTTGCTCGTATGGTTCATATACAATTTTCTAGTACTTCGTGATTGTTCTTCCATTAAGATTCCAGACAGATATTATTTCTGTGCAGAAACAGCTCATGAGCCTAGTACTTATCAAGATGCAGTTCTCTTGGACTTGTCAATGTTTTAGATGGTGAAGTCAGAAAGATATGGAGCTTAGTCCTAGGCTAACCTATTATATTAAAAAAGGAATTGTTCCTGAATCTCCAATCCATGAAGTTAGTCACCAACAATTAGAGACACAGTGCTGCCAATATTGGTTTTTTGCCTAAGTTGGTTCTTCGAAGTCGCACAGTCAGGGAGCTCAGGTCAATGGGCTGGGATGTCAAAACAGACCGTTGAGCTTTGAGAAAAAAGGGTGGTTTCTTTCTGGGATCACTTCAACTTGATGGCTCATCAAGAGCAAATGTCCTAGATCAGACTCATGCAAAAACAGAAGAGTCAATGTGTCCTTCAAATGCGAAAATGTGTAGTCCTGCACTCATACTCCTGCAGCAAATCTACTGTGTGATAGTTTGTGTGATTATTGGTAGCTTAAGTCAGTAGGGGATACATCAGGGTCAGTCTAGCAAGCACCTAAGGACTCTGCAAATACGGTGACAAGATCAAAAGAGTTTCCTCCAAGTCTCTGGATGACAGATATGATGGATTTGTTGGAGGACAATGTGCTCTTGCAACTAAAAGTATGCCAAACCAAATGGGGCATGCTATTGGTGAGTTGAACACCTTTTCTTTAAAACTCTCTTTAGTTTTGCAATTCTCTCTTTAATCTTGTTACGAATTCAATCTTTTATGAGCACATTGCTTATTAACCTTTTGTTGTCATCACAACCCTCATCTTTATGAAATCTTTGTATCTTGATGGACTTTTTTGGTTCCTAATCTAGGAAACAAAGGGAAGGCCAAGAGGCATTTGGATACATATATTGTTGAGGAAGTCGAGTAAGATTACTAAAAACCTTTGTATTGGAAACTTGATATCAGCAAACAAACTAATGCTGATTCTATTTGCTATTATTGTAGCTTATAAATGTAAGTGTTTTAGATTACTCTAGTAGAATATTGCATTTTGTCAATTATAACTATCTTACATTATTGCTTTAGGGCTTCTGAAGATGCTGATATGTCAGCGGATGAGGAGGATGGTCAGAGTGATGATAAATATGAAAATAGCTTTATTGATGATCAGACAACTCCTACCAGTCGATTTACCCAAAGTGAATAAGGTGGTGAAAATACTGGTGATGTGATGCCTTTCTACAGGTATATTACAAGATGATCAGGCAACTCTTTCCTCTGGTGTTTAATGATGTTTGCTGCGTAAATTGTTTGTTTTGAGAGCATTCTGTTTTCTGTCATTCTTTCTGCCATCAACAAGCACAACTGGGCACGCCAGTTACAGTTCCAAACTACAGTGTTGTTTTACGGCTGAATGGCTGTAAATCAGCAGCATGGTTCGAAATTACAGTATTGCTTCACAACTGAATGGCTGTACAATTGGACACGTGTGTTAGATTAATTTGTTAAGATACTTGGCACATAATGCAGATACCTAGAACCATTATGTCCACATAATTCACATTCAAAGTTCCGAGGTGGTGAGTCCAGTTTAAGAATTTACTGCCAATTTTGTACATGGGATAAGTCATGAGAAGCTGACAACTATTGTGGCACAGTATTTTTTTTTCTTCTCTGTAAGAAGCTTGTTTGTCAGCAGTCATGTTAGAAACTGAGAGCCGGATAAATCGGCAGTCAGCATTCTCCTTTTCCTGTTCACCAATAGCTTAGTTCTTAGCATAAACATTCCATAATTGTGTTCATGTTTCTGTTCTTGAAAAAAATTGAAGAAAGAAACTATGAAATTCAATTTCCATTTGATGTTTTTGCAGGCGGTCACTGCTTACTCAGTCCCCTGGTAGTTCTGCCCTCACGATACCAAGATGTTTCAGACAATTATGCTTCTAGAGCTGGAAGTGCAAGCTGTTCATCAGAGAATTTGCACAATTCTATGGAAACTCCACAAGAGATTCCTCAAACACATCATACCATTGACCCCCTGGAGAGGGCCAGCTCAATAAAGGAATGGAGTGAAGCAAATGCAGTCCAGTGCGAATCATCCACTAAACTAGACTGCAGAAAGAGAACTAAGCTTCCAGCAAGCTGCCTCAACCTCAATCCCTATTATAAACCTTGCACCAGAACCAGCACCACAGCCTTCCTCGCACCTTGCTACTGGAGTCAATATACTGGGATGATGCTTTCTTTGAGAACCTCGATCTTGATGCGATTGAAGCACAAGCGACCAAGCAGTGGAGACTAAGACAGCACAATCCACACAGAAACCAGCAGCGGAAACAAAGTCACTATCTGATGTGAGCTTTCCACCTCTGTCATTTGATATTGGATTCTGAGGGAGCTCATGTTAGTGAACAGCCATTCAGAATGTCTATCTAGCTGTGGTGTCAGGATCATCCATATGGGACCATGGCTAACTGTGCGGTGGCAACGCCATCATCTAGCAGTCTGCAACTGATGAAGCTCTTCTGCCAAAAGGTTCGAGCTTGCAGCACATGGTAGCAGGCCACAGGATATTCAGATGATGAACCCTGGTGTGCTGTGCCTGCTGGTAAGACTGCTTTTTTGGGGTATTTATAGGAACCCTGGTGTGCTGTGTTACGTATTGTACTGCTTTTTTGGGGTATTTATAGGAACCCTGGTGTGCTGTGTTACGTATTGTTTCGTACATAATTATACCGCTTGTATAACGATAGTTTCAGGTCTGTAAATAATGTCTGATATGTAAGGGTTTGGCTGTGTACACACACTTGTTGGACCCTTAACAGTCTCGTGATAGCGTAGCAATGCAGTCAAGGTTAGCTGCACTGCGGTGAACAGTGATGCTGAGCCAGCTGATTTTGCATGGATGGAATCATGGTTTCGAGGTAGTACCAGCGTGACAGTACTCGTTTGGTCAGTAGATTGTTTGGTGGCGTGCTTCATTGGTGCCTGGTTGCTTTCTCTGAGCAGGAAACAGTGGCGCTATGTTATTCCAAACCTGTCAATTCTCTGTCGATCTTAACGTGCACGATGTGGCGCTTGAGATCGACATTGTTTCTAGACGCGCGTTCTCGAGAACACATCTCGCTCTCAGGCCTCAACTCTCGAGAGAAGGATTATAGATTAATTTATGCGCTCGATGGCACACACGTTATAATCTCTCTTTTTACGCATTTTGTACGTAATGTGATCTGATGAGCAGTGTGTGAACTTAGTTACCATCTCTGAAAAGTAAAAAAGTGTATTTACTTACTGGCATGCAGCAGCTTAATGCTACATGACAACCTATCCACATCATTGCATCATCAAGATGTATGCAATTATCCATAGTTACTTATGTTAGGCCCGCTTATTTTAGCTTAAAAGCTAGTTTCTGCTTCTAGTTTCTGCTTTTTTTTTACTATTTAGTAATTTCGTTTTTTTAAGGTTTTTTAGATTTATTGGATTTTTTTCTCGTATTTCTTTATATATACGCGCGCGCGTGCACACACATGGGTATGAGTAATTGAGTCAGTGATGTAGTATGAACACAGAGATTCTGATGGCAAAAATAATATAAATGAGGAAAAGAACATTTTTGATGGCGTATCATGAAGAAAGTTCTTCCCGGTTTACCAATAACACGTAAAGCAACGCAATGGCTGCAAGGAACAGACACCGCCGGCGTAGTTTTCAATTCGTTTTTTTAGGTTGAACAGATCAATGTGCATGTGTGTTTTCGTGTCAGCTAATGCTTAACTAGTCGTAATTTCTTGGAAGCCTTAAGCCTTAAGATATGGTGAAATATTTTTCCTAAAAAAAGGATATGGTGAAATATTTACAGCACATTTATGTAAACCAGAACCAACAAATATTAAGGCATCACTTAATTTAATTTCTGATTTCTGACTTCTGTTTTTTCACTATTCATTAATTTCGTCTTTTTTTATTTTTGATTTTTAGACTTTTTTACCTTTTCTTTTTTCTCGTATTCTTTTATATTATCTGTGATAGACTAACATGCTTTTCTATTTTTATTTTTTAATTTAATTATATTAAATAAACCAACTTAGTTACGATAAAAAAACACTATAAGCTAACACTATTCTGAGCATCCCTAAGTTACATGAACCGGACATGTAGCTTTTACATTACAATTATTCATGCATGATTCTGTTAATTCTTCACTCCAAGCATACTTTTTTTGTGAAACAAACACACCCAAGCACAAAGAGTTACTAGTGTGTTTCGGCAAATTAATGGACGTACGCCTAAATCCGGTGCTGGCCTGTTGCTACTTGATTTGCATTAACTTTCACTAGAAATGAAAGTCTCTAGAAGCTAAACGAGTCATGAATACGTTTCAAGACACCGTTCAATTTAATTTCTAACTTCTAATTTTTATTTTTTCTTTATTTATTAATTTCGTCTATTTCTAATTTTTTTTAGCTTTTCTTTTTTTCTTGTATTTCTTTGTATTGTTCGTGATGAGCTAACATGTTTTTTCTATTTTAAATTTTTTAAAATTTAATTATACCAAATAAGCTAACACTATTCTGAACACCCCTAAATACATACTACTAGCTAGTATTCTAATTTCACCCATATATTAAAATAAAACTATTTATGGCACATACAAACTTAGAGAATAGTACTAGTAATCAAGAACACGCATGCTTACACAACTAATAAAGATATCTAGCACCACAGGTCGCCAAATGGATGATGCCCACAGTCTTTGCCCTAATCTATTCTATGATCTTAATAGTGGTAGTAGTACATTAGTACTGCTAGTTTACTACCCAACTAATAAAGATATCTAGCACCACAGGTCGCCAAATGGATGATGCCCACAATCTTTTGCCCTAATCTATTCTATGATCTTAATAGTGGCAGTAGTGCATTAGCACTGCTAGTCTACTACCCAACAATATGCAAGTTAGTTTAGGTGCCAAATAAGGTGAGGTAGGTAGGTAAGGTAGGTATGCAGGCCTTCTAGAACCCAACAAACCAATACGACTACCCTGGAGCTGGAAAGGTGCCCCAGAACAAAAACAAAGGCATGAAAAAAGCGTATCAAGCTTAATGTTGGTAGATTGGGTTGTGCATTATTAGGTGACCCATCAGCGTTAGGCTCCGGTCATGTGTCCTCGATTCACATGAAAACTACTCCTACTCGTCCATTTCAGTTGGAATTGTTGTCACGTATATATGCTTCTAACTTCTTCCAATCTACACTGCTGTTGTGTGCGTGTGTGTGTGTACGCAGTTATTGATTATTCGGTGAGAGGATACGGTCGTGTGCACGTACTAGTGTGTTCAGACACCTCGCTTTCTAGGTTGTTCATGTATGCTGCTCCTGTTTTGGATATAAGTTTTTTTTTATATTTACTGCTATAGTCTATGATCCTGACGAGGCACGGTAGTAGACATGTGGACAGCATCGTGGGTACTGTAGCATGTGTGAACAGTACATATATGGCACTGTAGCGATATAATCTTATTAGTAATCTGTTTAGGGATATAATCTTTTATATATATCTTAATATTAGTAATAGTTAGATGCATATCTCCATATTGAAAATATTTAGATGTATATCTTTATATTTAGATAGTATGGATACAATATTTAGTCCATTGATTGTATTAGATCGTGTTAGTTTCTCTATTATTAGAGGCTAACCTTATATATATAAAGAGAGGAGTCACATCATTCATAATTAAATAATGAATAATCAAACAAATCTCTAGTCCCACTCCTCTTCTAAAATCATATCTCAAAGTCTCTCTACTATGTCAAAGAAAAACTCTGCCGATAGTTAGATAAGGACAAGAATCCTACCATTCATCCTCGGACCTTTGCCCAGACATGTGCCACGACATTTACAGGGTATCTAAAGTAACACTTTTGACTGCTAATTACTAGTTTACTACCATAATACGTACGCTACTTATTAATTATTTACGAAAACATCTTCCTCGGTGACTCCAGTAGCACTGATTTCGTCTGGCCAATCTAAATATACCTCTTACATTGATAATCAAAACTAAAAATGCTTAACTGCATATATTTTTTTAAGACGACTTATACATTCACAGCTAGAAGGGTAGTACATCGCAAGAAAAGAAGAAGAATGGGTGCTATATAGGTATCTAATACGTACATGTATTTCAAGCATATTAGTGGTGAGTTGAGCCGTCACGGACTCGATCCGACACCCCCGTTAATGTGTCCTACGTAAGTGCCATCCATCCGCATCCATTTCCATCCCTACCGTGATGGATCGAGGTTGGTGTTTTGCTATGGTTGTGCTGTTTACTTTTGGGACTAAAACCTAACTCTCATGTCAAATGGTGTGTCGTTTCAACGACAACATATACGGTGTCTCTGTTTACACTGACAGCAGCTAATAGTTTTTTAATTAAAAATAAATAGCAGTGGTTAAAAAAAATAAATTTAGAAGGATGGTACGTGTGACGGAAAAAATAAGAAAGAGATACATAAGTAAGATGGAAGCAAGAGAAATAAAGTGTATGATATATCTATTATCTTCTGTCTTATCTCTAGAGTATAAAAAATAGAAAAATTAGATATTGGTATTGATTTTTGACTTCTTCGGGGGAGAAACCATGCACATGCACGGAGCCCGTATGAACATGTCCGTAGCCTTTATGTCGTACAAAACCAGCAAGAAAAGAAGAAAAATCATCGTCGCACTCCTCCAAACCGCCTCAATCGGTACGATCGAATGAGGTTTCAGAACCCGGCTGCGATCTCTGGACTAATTTCTAGCTCCTACCAATCAACGAGTACCTGATCGTGCCCGGCTCCGGGTGCATGGCAACTTTTGCAGCACGAAGTGCAGAAACGTAAGCCGGTAAAAACTCACAGAAGAAAGTAATATGGGCCAGTACGACAGAGGAGTTTCACAGATATAAGATATATTCTTTTGGGCTGTTGCTTTCTAGTAAACAGTGATTTCTAAGAGAAATCAAAATCACTGAAAAGTAAAAAAAACAGGACCATAGTGAACCAGCATTTGAAATCTCACCACTAGGCAAAATTTCTGATGATTGCGTAATTAGGCTCTAATTTCACTAACGGTGGGGTTTTATCCAAACTTTACATATACTTCAGAGTGTCTCAGGGCTAATGTGGAAATTTTGTAGGTGTAAGACAGCACCATCATCTCCTAGGGCACGAGCTCATCCATCTGCACCACCTCATGCAAGGATGACAACCAAACACATCCAAAAAAATATTCCATAAGAGAAGTTTAGAACTTCTGTCCGACGAAAATCCAGTATGAGCTTAAAACAAGATTCAAAGCCAAATAACATCAAGGTAAAAAAAAAACAACAAAGCAAAGACCAACACAAAGGCTGTGTTCGAATGAGCTTATGTTTTTTTAACTTTGATATTTAGCTACAGTAACTTTTTTTTAAATGATACATTTTTTCAATACGAAGTCTTCTAATTAAGTATATAAACACTGTACCGATTTTAACTGTATCGGCTAAAATAAAATAAGACAGGGACAGTGGCGAGGCACTGTTGATTCGGGGACGCAAGAGCCAAACTTAAAATCCTGACAAGATCTGTCCCAACGAAACACAAGGAAACGTTTCCTCGCGGCCGGATTCGACCCGATTCGATTTGATGTCTCAAGTCAAAACTGTCATCCTCTCCGGCCTTTTTCCCTTCACATCCCGCAGACAACACTGAGCTCCTTGGATTAGTTTCCAAGCTTCTGTTTGACAAAACAAGCGTCGACGAGTCGTACCGTACGCTTCCAATGGGATCGAACGCTTAGCATCGTCATCCAAAGAAAAGAGAAAGCTTCCGTACCATCTCTCTCCTCTCCTCTCTTCTCTCTCCTCTCTTCTCTCTCTCTCTCCTCTCTCTCTCTCTCTCTCTCTCTCTCTCTCTCTCGCGTTCTCTCCACTGCTCCCTGTTTGGCCATGCGTAATGGCGACATTACATCAAGAAAGGATGTGTTTAGTTGCATCACCTAGTTAATTACCCCCAGTGCTCCAAGTTGATCTGCCACCTTTTCCTATCGTTTCTACAGCTAGTCCATATCTTGACTCACAGGTCACCACCACATGCCGATATTTTCCTTGGTGTGGTCTTGCGACATGTCTGAAAGAGATGGCCGGGGGAGCTCTGTCAGCTGGGGAAAAAACTTTCAGGACACCTGCTTTTGAAAAGTAGTGTACCTACCGCTCGATACTGTTGCTTGCTATAGTGCTGAATTGGCCAGCTTGATAGCCTGTGAACGGCTCAACCTTCAGGTTTGGATCTTGGAGAAGCAACAGTTACGGAATAGGCCGCAGGCGTGCTGGATCGCCGTCGAGGGGCTTGTGCTGGTTGGTGTCCTGAAGATCAGTTCAGTTCGGCGTAAAATACATGTAGGCTTCCTTTTGAGATGTAGGTAGCTTGCCTGAAGTGTGACGGTGGCCTTTCTTCCCGGTCGCTTCGGACATCCACAGGTTGATCTTGTACTTCTGATTTTTAACTTCTTAATTTCACCTTTTATTTAGCTTTTTAAAGCTTTTTTACTTATTCTTTTTCTCCTTATTCCTTCGTATTATCCGTGATAATATAACATTTTTTCTATTTTTAAATTTAGTTATACTAAAAAAACTAACTGTAGTTATAGCATATTTTTTAGCTGTTATAATAAAAAAAGAAAGCTGAGCTTACAAATACATATGAGCACCACCTCAATGTGTCTTAGCGATGGCTACTGAATAGTAAAAAAAAGCTGAACCTAGAAGCTGAAACTGAAACGAGTGAGGCCTAATCCACCTGTCATTGCGACCGTTGGTTTCCAATCAAACGGCTTGCACGCTATTATAAAGTTTGTCAAATTAAGGGCACGGATCCCTCGGACTCATTTTAGCGATGGCTTCTGGCTTTTGGCTGAAATTTCACTGTAGCTGGCTTTTTTTACTGTAGCTGATTTGGCTTTTTGGGCATAATTAATTTAAAAAATGTAAAAATAGAAAAAACATGTTAATCCATTAGAGACAATACAATGGAACACAGGGAAAAAAAGAAATATAAAAAAGCCTAAAATATCTAAAAAAATTAGAAAAAGATGAAATACTGAATAGTAAAAAAATAAAAATTAGAAGCAAAAATCGAAAAAAAGTCAAAATAAGCGGAGCCGTCCTCTTCCGTGAGGTTGTGCGCCCTAGCTAGCATTGTTCCATCTCTGCTGCCACTTTTCGCTCCTCAATGATTCCATCATTCCATGTCTAGTTGAGCAGATAGGGGGGGGGGGGGACTGGTGTAACAGCAGCAAGGCAGTACAGGGTGCCGGTGAGACGATTTATTGAAGCATACGCTACCTACCTCTTGTTGGATACGGCCAATTGTAGTAGCTGAGCAAGCAGCTCATTCAGGGGTGCTTTAATCACTGAGGCCGATGGGTTTCGTTTTTTTAGTTGGATTATGATAGTAATAGCTGAAAAAAATAGTTATTAGAATAAAATTTAAAAAATAATTTTTGAAAGATATGGATATGAAGGAGACAACAGAGGCCGGCCGGCTACTTTTGGAAGTGGCTTGAAAAAATCGCTTTTAGAAGCAACTTAGAGAAACCACTTTTAAAAACCAAGATATTCACATTGAGCTTAACACCGCCGTGACTTACACTACCAACTGCTACAATTGCTGTTGCTTCTCTTTTCTTCCCTTCCTCGTAGGAATGGCTTTGGCTGGACCAGGTATATGTGCCACAGCTCTACACACCTCTCGGTGTAGCACTAGACACACAAGGTGTGAGACCATATGGAGATCACTATGTGGTGTATGATAAGTATTTGACCTTGTTATATAAATATTGTTGAAGTTTAAGTTTAGTTTTAGGAGTTTGCAATTTTCAGATTTGTCGTAAGATTTTAACCAATCTAACTGGTCTGGCAACGGCGATCTGATCGACAGATATGGAGCTATTAAACCAGCCATATACCTTTTGAAAATGGACACCATACACTTGTATATGTATATTTGAAAACGTCTTTGGTGTCACTCAATTTAAAATTCTAAGCTAAAACTATATAGGGTTTAATTGACCGACCCAGCGTTTGATCAAGTAATGGCTGTTAGACCGGCATTTGGTGAATTGGTCATAAAATTATGTATTTTGGTTTGAGATTTAGTTCTAAGGTTGGGATCTATGTATAAACATGGTTGAGTGTGTGCACGGCATAAGTGATGTTGTTTTATGTGATGTGTTGAATGATGTATTGTTTTAACTAACATGGACCAAGTGCATGGAGCTTACGCTCGATATGATTACTTGTTCTTTAGATGCGTAGGTGGCTCGAAGGATGCTCAGTTTTTATTAGACGTTTTCTTGTGGGTGCTTAGTTTCTTATCTCTGTAGTTTTATATAGCTATTAGAGTGAAAATCTTTAATTTCACTTTGACAAAAGATTTTCAGAAGGTGTTTGATAGTGGTGGTGCGTATTTATCCCTCTAGTCGCTATTCTTAGTGCTACACAACGAAACCGTCTAATTGGAGAATCAACGGTTGAGATCAAAGTTTTGGTGAAAGAACTACTGAACAAGTACCTACATTTTATCGACCGTGCAATCCGTGCAACCGCCGACCGTTGATACACAGGAGGGGCCAACTCCAGTCGAGGCATGAGCCAAGGAGCCAAAGGACACGTCCCCTAATTTCTCAGGACTTGCTGGTAGTCATACTACTTCAGCTACTGCCACTGGTTCTGACATTGTAGTGCATGAGGACTGGGTCCATGGAAAGGGAGGGTGTCAGTCTATGCAGATAGCACTGTTACAGGTTTTTTTTTCTAAACATTAGTTTTTTTACAAATCTAACCTTCTTTATGAATCTATCAAACTCGATATATACCTACCGAGTCAAATGAGCTCGACAGATGACCTGTGCATCTGTCAAGTTTCCCTAGCTTGTCATGTGTCTGCTATGCTTAGTAGATCCATGAAGAAGCTAGATTTATAAAAACAAATATTCATAAACCAAATTTGAAAAAAAAATTGTGACGGTATCATTTTCATATAATGGCGGTGCTCAACATTGCGTTGCGTTGGCGTTGAGCTTTTTTTGCACTGTTTAATTTTTTGATTTTTTAGTTTTAGGTTTTTTTTGTTTTTTTCTCTATATTTCTTTACATTGTTCATGTTGGGCTAACATATTTTTTCTATTTTTAAATTTAATTATATTAAATAAATCAACTTAATTATAGTAAAAATAAACTAGTCATAATAAAAATCTATAAACCATTGTTATTCTGACCATCTCCTGTAATGTAATTCAGGGTGCCAATGTGCCATTACTGAGGATCTAAGCCCTGCCTCCCACTCCACTGTGGTTTGGACATTGTAGGAGCTGGCTGGGTTGGTCTCTCATGTCATGTCATGTATGGATGGTGAGTGGTAGGTGATGGATGCATTTATAGGTGCCTGGCCTTGACAAGGATACCAGGCATCTGTACTACGGGGACTGGCCACTTATCTCCACCAAGGGTGAAAAACAAACCGAACTTCTGGGAGTTATTTCTCACCAATCAATTCCTAGCTACCTACCTCCCATGCTCCACATGTAAGGCCAAGGCCAAGGCCAAGTATCTGGTATTTCCTCTCCTTCTCAGTAGATCTTCCTGTCCTCTGTTTGGAGCATGCTCATGTGCACCCCAGACGAAGAAGCATGGCCAAAAGTTATTCAGCAGCACTGTTCACATGCTATATATGCTGCAAGAGTAAAACGACAGAAAACTTTGGAATATCTGCAGTCTTTAACAGAAGCAAATCAGTCAGGAGATTACTACTACTCCCTCTATTCTTCTTTAGTTGATGTTTTTTTTTATTTTTTATGATCTTCCAGATACGCTTTTAATCACTACATTTAATAACTTTATGCTGAGATATAATAATAGAATTGTACATTATAAAAGTATTTTAACGATAAATTTAATGATATAGTTTTCATATAACCAATTTAGATAGTTTTAAATCTATCAACAGTCAAACTTTAAAAAAAACTTGATGGTACGGATTCTACAAAGTCAAGTAAAAAAAGAACGGAGGGAGTAATTGTTTTTCAATGTCATGTAATTTTATTTTAAACAGAGCAGCTAAGCACTTTTATTTGTTGAATTGTAGATCTATTGCCATTGGTCATGCATCATGAAAAATGCATAAGTGATCGAGGTTTTCTGTCACCAAAGGGAACGGTTGCATGGATGGGAGTCCGTTTAATCCAGCTTTTGCTGGTGGTTTCTATCTGTTTTTTAGCTAAAATTGCATTATAGTTGCTGTTAGTTTTATTTGAGTCATTAAATTAAATAAAAAATAAGAAAACACAACTGTATATCTATGAACAATATAAAAGAAAAAAACAAAAGAGAAAAAGCCAACGGCATCGGCCTATTCTTTAGCACTGTAATCAATGCCACTACCAAACCCCTGCATGAGTTTACAATTCTTAAGGATACATCCTTGGGAATAAAGTATTAAAATAACTCTTTTGTTGGAAGAAGAGCAACGGGGATACTTACGTTACGTACACTTTATGTGTAGTGACAAGTCCAGGAGGATTATGGAAGTAGTCCAACCTTCCGCATCAGATTCAGACATCAAATATTTGCAGTGAGATTTGAAACAGATGGTCGCACGAATTTGTCAATTCCCCCATCGCCATCTCAAGGTTCAAAGTAAATTAGATAAGAAAAATAGGCACGCAGAAGACTACCAAAGCCCCAATATCACGAACCGTGCGTAGGATTGAAAAACGGCATTGGGCGTGAAAAATTATCATCGGTCTTGTTCTTTTGAGCTTTTAACTTCTTCTCTGAAGGTCAAAATAAATAAGAACTTCCATAGCGATGATGCCCAGGGCTTCCAGATGATTTTGTGGAAGTCCGGCTTTACTGCCCCGGCGAATCGCACAAGGTAGGCAGACCTTGCGCTGTAGGGTCTGTTCTTTTCAGTTTCTCAAAACGGTTTTTAGCTTTTGCTACAGTACCTAACTTTTAAACGGAGTATTTTTTTTAAGATAGAGTCTACAAGTTAATTATAGTATACATTAAAAGCCTAACATCTGTATCATTCAAAATCACAAGCGAGTATCTCTCTCCATAATCTCTATTACAAACAGCTAAAATTCAAAAAAAATTTAACTAAAAATCATAAACCACAACAAAAAAAGAATATACCCGTATTCTCCCTCAGCCGTCCACTTCCAGGCTACGGTACACACCACCCCTTCCCCGAGAGCGCGACTTCCGATGCAAGCTTGTACGCAGGAATCTCCCTACCTGCAACATGCACACCGACAAGCCAGGAATAAAGTAGTGGATTAAACAAGAGAACAGCTTTGCCCCGTATCAAGAGGGGGGAGCGGAATTGGGAGCGGGAAGGGTAGCTCACCGAAATGTTTCAGATTCGTCCCCTTTCTTGCTTCTTTTCCTTTCTTTGCTTTCTTTCTTGCACAATCACACACACAAAGACATGCTGGGTTTCTAGAATCTCAGGGTCTGCGAGCCCGCTCCAAAGAGGTTAAACTTCTAGTTTATGATTTTGACTATTATTTTTTTGGTTGAAATTGTATTTTAGTGGTGGTTAGTTTTTTCTGAATCATTCAATTAAAGAAAAACGAAAAAAACATTATATCGTCACAGACAATACAGATGAATAAGAAAAAAAGCAGAAAAAACAAAATAACCCAAAATTAGAAGTCTCCGCGTTTCAAATAGCTTCTAGTTTAAATAAACCAAAAAGAAAAAAGAAACTTCTACTACTAATATAGATATCTTCTACTATTAATAAGGACTTCCCATTATAAAAGACTACCCTGCCTAATGCTTATATAAGGTCTGTTCTTTGCGGCTTCTAAAAACCGCTTTTGGCTTTTGTTACAGTAACTAATTTTTAAACAAAATATTTTTTTAAGATGGGGTCTACAAGTTAATTGTAGTACACATTAAAAAACTAATATCTGTATCATCAAAAATCGTAAGCGAGTATCTCTCTTTCCACAATCTCTGTCGCAAACAGCCAAAAAGCCATCAGCCGCAGCCAAAAGCCATCAGCCACAGCCAAAAAGAACAGGCCCATAGTCTCCTTTGTTGTCGTCTGCCCTGAATCCTCTCCTTCCTCATATTCAGCCGCAGGATCTGCTATTGCCATGGTCGCTACTATGCTTTGTCCAGATGTTACCGACGGCTCAACTTGTTGTCGTGGACACCAAATATAAACCTTTCTAACAAATACATCACAACATAGGGGATGTAGAAAATAAACGACAGGCAATGTGCCCTGAGTCAGACAAGGGAATACACACTTTCGATACCCATTAAGCATCACCATGTGCAGCTGATGTGTGCCCCAAAAAATCTACCAACATGGAAGTGGGGGTGGAGCCATGGAAGTTTGTTTCCAACTCAGCCTTTTCCTTTCATGAAGCAACCGCTATTCAAATAACTTTAACCGGGGCCCGTGTTCTCGAACAAAGAAAACTGAAGTTAGAAATTGAAACTAAAAAAAATTAAAATGAATAGAGCCTCAGTCCAATCGAAGTTATGTTAGATTAAATTAGAAATGTTCGATAATAATAGGAAAAATGTAACCTCACAACAAAGAAATGAAACTTGTGTAGAAAAACGCTTAGCATGTGCCTAATTATAAACTGCCTTATATATGTAAGGTTAGATGGCGGCAGATGAACTAGAGAACACAAGCTCGCAACAAAAGATCGATTTACGTGCCTGATGTGCACCATCATCCTAACAGCCACTCTTTGATCTAAACTAACAACTCAATTGCCTTTTTGGCCATTGCCATAGATGCCACGTACGCTAGAGTACAACTTGTAGCCTTCCTCACTTTCCTCGCTTTTACCATGTTCGGCTTTGTTTGGTCTCTTCTCCCATCAATTCTAAGGAGACCTTGTAAGGTATGGCAATTTAGAGCTGAAAAAAAAAACTTGTTAGTGAGGTTTGTTGACTCAGTTTAAAATTATTTTAATTACTCTTGTTAATTAGTGAAATATTGAAAGAGTTAATTTCGGATGAAATTAAATTTTCCTTTTGCTCGGCTCGGCTCGGCTCGTTAGCTCGATTCTAAAAATAATTTCAAACTATCAATAAAATAATATTAAATTAAATTATGTCAATTTTAAAAAAAACTCGATAAGATGAAGAACAGGCTCGATATCCACCCCTACATGGCATGCCCAATAAAATTGACAAGAAGAGCTTAAAACTAAATGCACTAAAAATGGGGAAAGAGTTTGTGTGCTATCAACGATTTCTCACTCTCAACACGATTGTAGTTTCCATAAATGAAAAAACATTATATCGTTACGAATAATACAAAGAAATATAGAAAAAAACAAAAAAACTCTCACATAAAAAATAAAATTAAAAAGTTAAAAGCTAAAACTATTTAAATAACATCAGTGTTCAACTTAATTTCACCTAAAACGAGAGCATAATTGAAAATAACGCCACCAAAGAGGTACAATCCAGTCCACTAGACCACACCTACTCACGAACCCACGTTGGGCACACTCAGCGAGTACACCTCCCAGGCACCCTCCCAAAACAAACCGGGAAAAAGAAGGAAAGAAAAATAGGGAATCACAGAAAAGAAAGGGAGGGCACCAGGGCAAAGCGGCACTCGAGTCGAGTAGAAGCGTACCTACCTACCAAACCAAACCCATCCCTAGGGCTTCGCAACCACTCACCCCCCTCCCCTTCGATCCCTCCCGCCACACCAGCTAGGTCAAAGTGGCCCAGAGGGATCCGGGTCAATGGGGCCCCCTCCCTCTCCCCTCCTCCTCCTATAAAGCCAGCCACCCGCCCGTCCCCCCAAAAAGCTCGCACAAAGCACACCGCTCCGTCGTCCGTCTTCTTCCTCTCAGGGCTCGGCTCCACCGCAACGGCAGCAGCAACGTATCTCTACCCCCCACACACGCCGCAACGCGTACGCTTGTGCGGCTCCGTCTACCGGCATGGGGCGGTCCCCGTGCTGCGAGAAGGCGCACACCAACAAGGGCGCCTGGACCAAGGAGGAGGACCAGCGGCTCATCGCCTACATCAAGGCCCATGGCGAAGGATGCTGGAGATCGCTCCCCAAAGCGGCAGGTAAGAAGACGGGAGTTCTACCGCCTAACACCTGCGGCTGTGGCGGCGGCGGCGGCGGCGATGAGGGATTAATAGATGTGCCGTTCGTGTACTTACGTAGGGCTGCTGCGGTGCGGGAAGAGCTGCCGGCTGCGGTGGATCAACTACCTGAGGCCGGACCTGAAGCGCGGCAACTTCACCGAGGAGGAGGACGAGCTCATCATCAAGCTCCACGAGCTGCTCGGAAACAAGTAAGCCTCAGTAAAGAGCAGATGGTATATATCACCAGGAAATCAAGGGTGATGGTATTCTTACCATCTGTTGTCCTGCTATGCGTATGCATAGATGGTCGCTGATCGCCGGCAGGCTGCCGGGGAGGACGGACAACGAGATCAAGAACTACTGGAACACGCACATCAAGCGCAAGCTCCTCGCCCGCGGGATCGACCCGCAGACGCACCGCCCGCTCAATGCCGCCGCCGCCTCCATGCCGGCGCAGCGGCAGCAGCTCCAGACGCAACGGCACCTCGCAGCTGCTCCAGGCCAACACCAGCAGCAGGATCACTTGGCGGTTCTCTCCAACTCGCCCGAGGCCTGCAGCCACAGCAGCGACGACGAGCCCGGGTCCACCACGCCGCCGCCGCCACGGCACCTCGGCATCGACCTCAACCTGTCCATCAGCCTAGCGCCCTACCAGCCGCCGCAGGAGCCAGATAAGCCGGCGCCGAAGCACGAAGCAGCAGCGACACCGGCAAGCAACAATGCGACGCTGTGCTTGTGCTTAAACCACCTCGGGTTCCAGGGCGGCGAGGGGTGCAGCTGCGGCGGCGCGGCGTCCTCCATGCAGGCCAGCACGCAGGTGTTTAGATTCATTACACCACTAGAAGGAGCCCAATAGTAACATAAGGAGAGGGAGGGGGATATATACCTAAGGACTTTAACTAAAGGCCACACATGCTTAGATCTCTGTAATATGGTCACGAGGAAATGTGCTCTTCTTCTTTTTTTTTTCATCTGCAGCCTCGGACAGAGTGATCACGCCTCATCATCTGGGCGACTTGGTTCATGGCCTGTGCTAGCTACATCTTCTTTCTTGTGTTAACCCTCTAGTTTCTTTTAATGTATAGCACCATAGGTAGATCATCATTTTCCATTAGATCGAAACATGCCCATCACTCATGGATTTCCAAATGCATGCTCTCTCTCTCATCTTGCCTTTGCAGCTTGTTTTCATGGATTTATAGATGATCTTGGTTGGCCGAATATGATTATATGATTGAAGAGTGATACATACTGATGAAAGTGAAGGGTGTTGTGGTGGTGCTGGTGGTTATGGGGAGTTAGGTTCTTGGATGTTTGCGAGCACATGACCACCCAGTGAGAAAGAAGGGGGGCAGTTTTTTATTTTATTTTCCTTTTTTTTAAAAAAAGGGTTTGTCTTGTAGAGAGAGGGAGCAGGGGGAGTGGGGAGGCATGTGAGATGCTCCTTTTTTGGTTGGGTAGGTAGAAGGGTTGGCAGAGGTGTTAATGAAGGGGATAAAGTGCCATAGAGGAGCATGGGTGGAGGAGCTAGCCGTGTTTTTTTTTCTCTATGGCTTATGATTTAAGATTTTTTTTGAACAAATTAATAGAATACTTTATTCTTGTTTTTTCAAAAAAATTTATAAAAACAATTTTTTGAAATAACCTATTGATTTATCGGTATTCGATTTGTTAGTACAAACATCTGTGTTAGAATCAAAACATCATAAACTACAGTCGAAAAAACCCACCTTTAGTTAGTTAAAATGACAATGGTCAGGGTTTGGCGTGTGGTGTGTATGGAGGTGGATGGTGGGCTTATTAGTAGTTTAAACATGGATCAGGACTACAGTTACGTAAGCTAGCTTCAGGTTTTTAAGCAGAGTGGGGCCGAGGAAGGGTGATCTTCAGTGGTTTAAGCACAGGAAGACCAGTGGTCTGTCTGATCTCTCTTGTTTCACACTTATTTGTTCCTATTCATTCCATAGCTTGACAGAAGCTTACATATTCCAAAGTCACATGGACATTATTCCTTGATCAACCTGAATCTCTCGAAGTCACTTTAGGCTTCTTACAAACATCTTTTAACTTTTAGAAACCTGTTTTTAAATGAAATGGCTTCTCGATGTAGTTTTTATAAACCGTTTATAGAAGTCATTGCAGGAGCTACTTTCAACAGAATGACTTCTCAATAGAAGTGTCTCTTACTCTTTTAATCTCTCTTATAATCAACTAAAAAAACCACATGCAAAAGCCATTGTACTTTTGAAAAGGGCCTTAACCTAACGTTCATAGTACTGTCCTTACACTTGTATCGAAGAGAAGAGTCAGCTGTTTAAACCAATGGTACTGGGAAGAGCTTTCTACACCATTCCTAGCCTATTTAATATGATGAAGTTAACAATTGACAACAGTCAGAAACTCAGGGGTTATTAAGGTCTTAATAGTCAGAATTAGAAGTCCAATATATTTGATATAGGGAAGGTGTAATTCCAACAGGAAGTTCTTCTGGTGGAATTTTCATGAAATTCAGAAATCCATTTAGAGGCTACATATTAGAATTTTCTTCAGAGAAGTGTGTGTGTATATATCTAGGTGGTATGTACACTTTTTAAGATGGTATATATAGTTTTTTTGAACATACACATTTTTATGTATGAATACAAATGTATCAGCAAAATATACCAAAAACTATGTGCTCTTTTGCAATTTTTTGATATGGTTACCATTGAAATATCTTGGAATTATTATATGAGTATATCTAAAGTGATAAAGAAGTATATTAAGTTTGTTTATGTGGTATATGATGGGTGAAAGTAACAACACCAGGGAGTAGAATGTATTTTTCCTCTATATATAAGCACTTTCCTTCACAAAATTTGCTACACAAGGATGGTATATATTGTTCCCCTTCTGTGGGAGAGCTTAGGAAGAAAGTTGAAATGTGATAGTATTGTTCTAATCAATTATGATATAGTCATAAAAGTGGAAGACTTTATTCTTAAGCCTCAAGTTTTGGGACAAAAGGAAGGTTAGTGTCATTACTTAATTACCGATGCCGCCTCAAAGTTAAAATGCCAAGTTGTAATGGAATTGCTGACCATCAGGTTTTCTTTATATATTCCACAGCGCTTATCTTGAAATGAAAGCTAAGTACAGGTAAAAAATGTCGTTAATTCTTCTTTTGTTGCCATATGTCACGCTACCCACCTTTTTGTAGGATTCACCATCTTGCATTCAAAAGAAGGTGACAAAAAAAGAGCAGCTACCATACTAGTATTAGTCTGTCGTAATTAAAGGTAGGTCAGAAGAGTAGGCCACTTATGTTCTGAATATTAAGGGGGTGATCGTTTCGGCTTTTTTTGACTTCAGCTTCTAGCTTCAGCTTTTTTTTCACTATTCACTACACTATCCACTAACTCAGCTACAGTGTTTTTTCAGCCAGCTACAGTGTTTTTTCAGCCAAAAGCCAAAAGCCATCGCTATTCCGATCACCCCCTAAGAAGACTCCCTGTGGCTTGTCGTCCAGATCATTAGCTAGATCTAATGAAAGCCAAATATGTAGTCTATAAATAAGCTGGGTTGTCAGATGCATACCTCATTTTCTTCCAGATGTAAGCCTCTATACGCAGGTGTGAGATGACAAAAGAAATAAGCTGAAACAAGTGATCACAGAAATAAGTCTTCATCCAGAACTAAATAAAATTATGCATAAGTCAGTATCGACAGCACACACATCTCATCAGGTCTATGTAAAGCATGCATGTAACACCTGCACTCACAGGAATGGACGAACCCCTCTCTCTTTTTTTTTGTCGTTCCTTCGGAAAAATATTCCTACTTGAGACCTCAATGATTTTTCTCCATGGAAGCTCACTCACATGAGAAAGAAAATAAGATGTCTAATGAAATCAATTTAAAATAGGGATGCTTAGTCGAGTAGCTGTTCCTGCAAGAAAGGGCTGTTCATTTGAAAAACGAGAAAACCAAACGTTTACTTAACCACAGAACGTCTGTGGAAAGAGTAGGTCTGTCTTAGTCTAATCGCATGCGCTTATGGCCCACAGAGAGCGGAGCGCTCAGAATATTGGAGGCTGGTTTGTTGAGATACGTCCGTGAAAACTTGCACCTTGTAAATAGACAGCCGCTACAAATTTTCCACAACGAGAAGCAGTTGGACTCGCGGTCTTCTGGACACAAGCCCTCTTGCTGGAAAGACAGAGGTTTAAGTTTTCTTGCTAGAAAGGACAACCATGTAAATGACATGAACCTTCCACCCGATGCTTTACAGTGACTTGCAATCTACTGGCTATATGATGGAATATTTTACAGGGTGCGGGTCTCATGCAAATCTTTCTAACAAACTATAGGGTCTGTTCTTTTTAACTGCGGTTTATGGTTTATGGTTGAAATTTTTGAATTTTAGCTATTTGCGACAGAGATTATAAAGAAAGATATTCGCTTGCGATTTTGGATGGTACATATGTCAGGTTTTTAACATGTACTATAATTAACTTATAGACTACATTTTAAAAAAATACTCCATTTGAAAGTTACGAACTATAGCAAAAGTCAAAAGCTATTTTAAGAAGTTAAAAAGAACATACCCATAAAAGGGGTAAATGTAAACGGGAACAAAATAAAACAAAACGTCAGGAGTATCCGCGGTTGCTAAAGATTTATTCTGATCTGACCACTCGAACGCATGGTGGGGGCAAATCTGTTCTTACCCCTCAGCAATCACCCGAAAAGCGCCGCGGATGACGAAACTCCGCCCAGGTATTCCCCCCCTTTTCCCTTGTGCCACCGCCCACCGATGGTTCAGACAATCGTGAGGCGAGCATCCATATTCTTAGCTGACGACGATTCATTAGGTTCCTCCCGGACAAGAGGCGAATTTAACAGCAGCATAAGGAGGTATCCATGGCGACTGAATCGTTTCTCAGACCACAAGGACCAGTGAGCCGACGATCATGGGCTCATTCTCTAGCCCTGAAGCTTCCTACTGAAGGTTGCACTCGCCTTGTCGACCACTCAAACCGACGCTGGTCCGCCTTCGCAAGAAACACGAAATCTTCAGAGTGTAAAAGACCACGAATCTTCAGAGTGCACCTTGGGAGAAGAGAAGATGACAGTGGCAGCAATGGATGGACAGGGAGAGGAGGAACGGAACAAGGGCTAAGGTCTTGGGGATACGCTGGGCGGTGGTAGTCGGTGGTTGGTAGCCCGCATGACGTCACCACCAAAAGACGGCAGCACAGCGGCCGGTGCCCTCTTTGTGCGCACCCCCCAATTGCCAATCGCCACCGTCTCTGATCTCTCGCCTTCCCTTTTTCAGGCGTCGTTTTCGACCGGCTCCGGTGAGCTTTCGATGGCTTTTGGGGAAAGTGTTAGCTTTCTGTGGGGGCTCACCTTCTAGAAGCCCAAGTGACCCCTCCCCACCACCAGTGACTTCCCCACGAATGGTCAGTGGATGCAGCGTCCGCTTGCAGACTATCCCTGTCAGTGATCTACCAGCTCAATGGCAATGGATGCGACAAGGGGGTCTATAGTGCCGGATCGCCTAATTTTTTTTTTTTTTTCAGAAAGGAAGAGCTGCTGCTCCTACACACTAAGGAAAGTAGAAAAGTGGTAACAGCCGGCTATTTCCTAGGCCTAGCCGGCACACGAAAAATTCAACTGCTTCTCAATTAACTTCAGTCCAACATAGCAGCTCCAGTATGCAGCCCTTTTTCTTTCATTGGGCTGGGCGATTTGGGTCCGGGTGACTCTGGCCCACCCATCGTCTGACGAACGGTCAAGATCCGAGGCGGGTAAACTTTGATCATGCACCTTTGTCCGAAATCTTGTCACCCACATCACGTGCTCGCTGGTGAGCGATGACCGGTGGTGAGTGTGCCGATCTTTTGTTAGAGAATAAAAGTGATCTTATCCTTCTGCCTAACCATTAAAACATCACATTCACATGCTCATGATGCCCATCCCCTTAAGATCTTGTCCCCTTGCCCATGTATCTAAGTGGGTGTATTGTGTACAGACCTGGTTATCTAGGGGACATGGCGCGTTCTCGGAGTATGGATAGGCAGTCCAGCCACATGCAAGCACACATTCATAACCTGCAAAAACCATATGCAAGCCATACGTTAAGATCACTCCAAGACTCGAAGCACATATGTCCAGTCTGCATCAACTCTTTTTTGAGGTACCTTAGGGTAATTGTTTGGGAAAACAGTGCCTTGCAGGAGCTTCTGAGGGTGCTCGTCGAAGTTGTAGCTAGTCATAGTTCTTCAATCAAGCCATTGATTACCACTCCTTGAATTTTGATGTGTCTTCTTGATAAAAGGGCATGTTCTTTTTTTGACTTATAGCTATGGTTTATGATTTATAGTTGAAATTTTTGAATTTTAGGCTATTCACAACAAAGATTACGAAGAAAGATACTCGCTTGCGTTTTAGCTGATACATATGTTGGGCTTCTAGCGTGTATTACAATTAATTTGTAGAGACCATCTTAAAAAAATATTCCGTTTTAAAGTTAGATAATGTAACAAAAACCAAAAAAGAAACCATAAAGAACAGGCCTAAAGCAATCACAGCGACTGCAAGGCACATACAGGCCATAGTAGCCTGCAGATCAAGGAAGGTCCAGCAGAAATGCTAAGACTGAGATATCACAAACTCTTTTGCACTATCTTTCTACAAATCACATCAAGAAAGAACTGTGTGCACTTAACGAATCTGTTGAATAATGCAACAGCGAAGTGGTAGAAATGCACATATAGTTCTTAGAAACTTATGCTAAGATTAACCCTAATCTGCTTACATGGGACCTTGTCTCCATGCCATGCCACCAGAATACTACAAACCATGGATCCGCTGCAATTGATCTTAGTGTTACGCCTTTCGCTTTTGTAGTATCTAAGAGAAAGATGTGTGACACCGATGCTCCGTCTTGGAAGTGCTAAATGATGCAAATAGTATATGCTATGAATACAAAGCACAGCAGCAAGTAAGACTTATACCTCTTAGTTTCAGTGTACCACATCCCCATGATGAGTTATTGAAGTATAAGTATATTGCCTACATTTTCTCATCAGCTTAGATTTTTGGACGAACTGGTTAATCTATACAATTTAATATGGTATCAGAGTTAAAAGGTCTTGAGTTCAGGAGTCGGTTAGCGTAATTTAAAAAATAATAATTGCAACCAATTTCTATTCCACGTCTTAGCACTCCCCCTCACGTGTAGGCTCCTCAGGCCTAAGACGTGAAATATAAGTGTGTTATAGTTTTTTTTAATTATGTCAACCGGGTCTTGAACTCAAGACTTCTTGGCTCTGGTACAATATTGAGTTACATACATCAACCAATTCGTCCAAAAGTCTAAACTGACGAGGAAAGACAAGCAATTCACATATACTTCAACATAAGTAACTTCTTCATAGCTGTTGAGCTAGTCGTAGTCCCACAACAAAGTCAACTCAAAGAGCACATACTGCAGGAAGTAGCAGAATCTGGAAAGAACAGAACAGTACATTAGGCACATATATACATGGTATAGTGGTATTTTTCTTCTTAAAATTAGAATATTACTTTATTCATGGCTGCACTCAAAGACATGGCATAGGTACTCCATTATGGAGCACTAGAACAATTGGTGAGATTCTCCCTATCAACAATGCGAAATGCCCAATTGGTTTGACTGCATGTTAAATTGCTCTCAATCGTTTCCGACATGCAGCACACATGACATGAGTGGGCAGATAAGTGCTCAGCTGCTTTTTCCCTCTGAAAGTCACATAAACTTTTGGATAAATCTGCTTTCCGAAGCAAAAGAGGAGAAGGGGAGCAAAGATGTTTTGACATTCATACTACATAGGATGAATTAGGTCTAGTGAAGGTTCTACCTACAAAAAGGACCCTGCAAAATAAAAAAAATCTAAAGTAGGTGGGATATTGTGGAGGCATGCGGATATGATGCAAAGCCCAGTATAGTTTTACCTAACACCACAGTTTGAGCAACAGAAAGGTGGTATATGATCTGTCTGTAACATCAATGATGAAGAGTGCAATAACCCCTTCTAGAACGAGGTAGGTCAGGTGCAAAAATACTTAAGATCTTTGTCATTGCATCACAACTGGCACCTAACAAGAGAAAGGAGTAAAAAGATATTATAACCTCCAGTGCACCCACCAGGCCACTCTGGCATGAAGATATGGTAGGCTCAATGGATTGGAAGCTTCTATGGATCTTTGTCATTGCATCACCGGAGTCACCGGACTACCTAACATGCAGATAACAAGAGATAATTTTCCATATTTTGTGGAATGACATCATGACTGGAACATTTTGTTGATAATTAATTGTACCACTGTCCATGTCTAACTCCTATTTCCAGCGGATAGTCAAAAAATAAAAAAAAATCTTAGTTGATACATTTCTGTTGTTCCACTATCAAGCAGTAGTAATTAGTTAATAACTTAATATAGTGATTAATGTTCCTCTCATGATAGCGCAAGAACTATGTAAATATCTACAGCATGTACGAAACAACATGAGTTGCACCTGTGAGGTACCTAAGCTTGTGTGACATTATGCACAAGACTATATAAAGGTTCAAGTTAGGCCTTTTCGTTGAGTTATTTAAAGGAGTTGCTTGTTAGAGTGTCTAAGAAATAAATGTTTATTTTGACCGAAGCTTGGTTAGATATGTTTGAGTTTAAATGCATAAAGAAAAAGCAATCAGCTGTAGAAAAAATGATACCATATAAGGACAATATGTCCCAAATGTTCAATGAAGAGAAAGACAGCACAGCTGAAGCAAGAACTTAACAGATTTCAGGATATGCAATGTTATCTGAAGAAGTCATCCTAAGAACAGACAAGAGATGATACATCTTAGAGCACAGGTTATTATTTCTATTTCCATATTCATGACACAAGGTAAAACATTTCGTATCATATGGTTGAACACTTGGAGTACTTGGGTGATGTTTGAAAACAAAAACTGCTGAATGGGTTGGCCAATTCATGCAAAGCACATTGACATGCGACCAAAGCATGCTTAAGCATTTAGAAGGAAGAAAGTATTAACAATGCAGCCTTGGGCCTGAATTCCAGACCACCATTTAAACCACAACTTAAATTCATTGCCCATACTAGTCAAGATTCAAGAAGGCGATAAAACCATGCCCTAATTTTCAAGGAAGAAAAACAATGAGGAAAAGATATTATCATTTTCGAGTTTACAGATCTCAAAGATGTTTTTGCTTCTTTTTCTTCTTTTGTTTCTTTCTTGGTTTGTCTGTTTACATTTTCTTATTAATAACACAATCAGGTTAGTTTATTTTGGGCTGACGCGGGCTTGTTACATGGATGGCATGCTCTTGAGTTCCATAAAACAAGTAGGACGAAGTGGGCTAAAGAAATAGAACATATAGATGTGCAGAAATAATTCTGGATGAAAGATGTTTCCAAGGACTATGTAAACAAGAATGATTTCTAATCTACTGGAGTCACAGATACCAGAGCTGAGAATGATTGTAAATAAACCATTCAAATATACGAGATTGAAACTTCAATGCCAGCAGAAAATTTAATGGGATTTGCTGAGAAAACAGCAGAGGATCTAAATTGGTACAGAATTAATTTTGTGCTATGTTAAAATATATACACAGATCCATACATCATGATCAACTTAACCAAAAATGCCTTTAACAATCACTGTTGGATCATACAGATGCCTTTGTTCTGACCAGCAGTGTATGTCCATGCATACTATGTTTGTGATTGCAACATCACATTTGTTAAGGATATGAGGGTATTTCACTTATACTTCAACACTTCCCTTTACGTGTAGCTTCCTTCATACCTAAGATACGGAATAGAAGTGAGCTGCAATTATTTTTTTTAATTGCACCAACCGGGTCTTGAACTTAAGATCTCTTGGTTTTGATAAGTCCAATGAGTGAGATCTCCCTCACACTTATAAGTTGTACTTCTTCCTTTCCCATAACCAATGAGACTATTCCTAACAATCTCTCCCTCACACATTGATTAGGCACTTCTTGTAACCATGAGATCTAAAGAGACGCTAGGCGTCTGTGCTTTGATACCATGTTAGATCTATAGATAAATAGGTTAAACGCATATGTATTGCACAGTCCAATGGGCATATATATAGTACAAAACTCAATAGACACAACTAAACCTTAAGATAATAAGAAAAGACACAAATACTCTCATATCCTTAATAACATTGACTCTTCCAACTTCAAGCTATGCTGATGTCCACCCTTGGTCCCTTGCACAGTTGCAAGGAAAATATATTGTCAACATGGTTCGAATTATATGTAGCATAAAAAATGGAAACTAGAAAGATCCATTTTCAGCCTAACAATCATTAATCATTTAGAGAGAATGTTGTATTGAAGAACATAAACACTTGAAAGTCATTCTGAACATGCCAAAAGCTCTTGGTGTAATAGAAATTTAGAATTCATGAGTTGGGTCAACTAAAAATACACTTTGTGGATCTAAGGGAGAGTCAAAATATATCATATGGGCCTTTTGTTGCAGAAAGATGGTTGTGTGCCAACTTAAAGCATGTGATCACCGATGCAGATGCACCTGCATTCTTCAAACAGCTGAATTCTGCATAGGGTATATGCCGACAGGCCTACTGAAAATATGAAATGACATTTTCCATTGTACAACTGGGCAACTGGGCATTTTACTGAAACTTGAGTTTCTTCAAACAAGTTTATGCTTAATAGTGTTGCAACTGGCTGAATTCTTCAAACAGGAATTTTAACCAAACTTGAGTTTTGCAGGGGCAACTGGCCATTTTTATGTCACCAAGTTTATGCTTGACAAGTTCTGTGGAAACATCTAATACTCTTGCACTGCTTCTGTGAAGATTGAGCCTTAACAATTCTTTAGCAATTCATCTTCAAATCATTGAAATGAGAATATTTGAGGATTCTCTTTGGTTGCGTTACATCAGGAATGAATGTTGTTCCTGAGTCACACAAATATTTGTTTGAGAAAAGAGCTATCACCAAGTCTTCGTGCACAGGCTTCAAAAGCATAATTTCTTGTGGCTCTTAAAATAAACCTATGTATTCTTTCTCCAGTTATTCAAGTAGGATATAACAGTATCCACTTAACAAATGTCTTCCCATTGGATACAGTACTTAAATTTGGCTATGTGTCATTCTGTAGACCGACAGAACTGTATCCTAGCTTCAGATTCAGCCTTCCCCATGCCAATGAGTGACAAGACAAAAGACCAAGTGTAGACTAACATTTACAGGGTAAGACATCATCTTTACCAGATTGGCTAGCTAGCTTATCCTAGAAAGTACCGACAAAAGACTAAGCCTTAGATCAACATTGACATTTGGATCGGTGACCAAATGCACAAGCCAGCAGAGAAGTAAATGGCAACATATAAATACTTTTAAGAACAGAGTGTGGGCCAAGTACAGCCTTCTATGGTTGAGGCCAACATGCAGTCCCTAAGAGGGCCATCTGATCACAAAATCAGGCAGCTAAAATCATGCTTGAGCCTGAAATTCACAAATTCTCACAAGAAACCGAAAGCCAATATGTCATTCATGATGACATGACCGCTCACAATCTCAACCATTGATCTTTCATAAAACTGAATAGCCATTGCTGCTCGCGCTCACTGAACGGCTACAGCTGATCCACATCCCTCAGAACAACGCCGAAACTGATCCACTGTTCATGAACTTTCCTTTTGGCGTTGTATTCCTCAATGCAAAATCCAACAACCAGCAACTCGAAGCAGAACCATGTACATGTGTGCACATGCGCATGCATACGCACGGACAATGCAATAGGCGGCGCATACCGAGAAGGTACTGATCGGTCAAAACACCAAGCAGGTGCTGGGCCTGCGAGGCGACTCATCCACACACAACTATCAGATTCAGAAGCAAACACGCCAATGGCGAATCAAATTGCAACTACGCGAATTCCGCTAATTCCTGCACCACAGAATGCAAACAACAAAACCAGACACACGAAACTACCCCAAAAACTACATGCATCATACCTCGCAATCTCCCCAACACCATGGATTGCTCCGCCAGTTCCACAGCCGAAACCCCAAACCGACAAGCTTTCCTCACGGGAATCCCGCCGATCACCTTAGGGGCAGGCCGCGCGGACAAACCCTAGAGGGAATGGAAACACCAGAGTAAGTGTAAGGGGCTCACTGGACCGGGAGACGTGTTCGAGGCGCGCTCACCGCTTGCGGCGCCGGCTCCTCGTCCCAGCCCCGGCGGCGACGAGACGGCGATCGGATCTCCCTCACGGCGGCGGCGGGGGACGGTGGCGAGTCCCGCGGCCTGGAGATTTTCAAATGGGAGCAAAATTTTTTTCGGGGGTTTGGTTTTGAGTTGGGATGCGGGCGTGCGCTGGTTAGCGCGAACAGAACACGCAGGACGCGATGGCACTTCGCGATGTGAGGTCGGCGGCGTTCACCTTTGCAAGAAAAAAGTTTGTTTTTCCCCCGTAATCCACCGCTACAATCACCAAAATCGTCACCAAGTCCTCTTGGACTTGAATTGAAAGGCGTGCACTGTTTGGTATTTGGGTTTTTTCTCCGCGAGACATCCCATGGAGCAAAAGAAGGATACGCAGCGATGCATTACTGTTTTAAGAAACAAGTCACATTAAGAGTTATGGATTTTAAGGGGACGCTGGTTTTAGCGATGGTTTCTGTCTTTTGACTGAAATTTCACTGTATCTAGCTTTTTATACTGTAGCTGATTTGACTTTTTAAACTTAATTAATTTTAAAAAATATAAAAATAGAAAAAATATGGTAACCCATTAAGGACAATACAAAGGAACGCGGGAAAAAAAGAAAATACAAAAAAGCCTAAAATATCTAAAAAAATTCAGAAAAAGATGAAATACTGAATAGTGAAAAAAAGCAGAAACTAGAAGCAGAAGCAAAAAAAAAGTCGAAACAAGCGGGGCCTAAGATTGTATCCCTGACTTCATATCTTCCTAATTATTAATGGAGTGACACATAAGTCTTTTTGCGTGTTCACAAAAAAAAGTTATGAATTTCCTCTTTACATTAATAGGAAATGGCAATGCTTTATTTTGAACAATGGCATATTACTATAAGGATTGTTGGATACAATCATGAACATTCCTATCCAAATCCCATAGGTGCCCTCTTCTAGTCTCCATCCTTTAGCTGTAACGAAGCTAAGCTAATGAAATGCCTAATAGTGTTATAATTTATAAAAATTCTTTGTTAATTCCTGTGAGTAAGTAGCATCCTTTTTTAATATATATTTTAGATTTTTTGCACTCACTTTATAGAAATAGTTTCCTTCATCTATAATGTTGCCCTTAAATAAGAACTTCCTCTTAAATTTTTACCTCATTCCTCACGTCTTCTCACCCTGTCCTTGCTAGCAACACTCTTCTCCACCTCCACTCCCTCTGACACCAACAACGCCTTCAGATATGCCCCAACCTTATAATCCCTTTCGTCCATATATCTACTGTACAACCACACACTTCATTGTCTCCCGATATACTATCATTCTCTATTGACTACATCGCTGCATCGTATATCGTTGCCGATTTATCATTACTTTTGACCACTCTCTATCGCCCACCGTCGGACTCATTTGATCAGTCGTGACACCGCTGCTCACCTCCCTAACTCGTTATTGAGAATTATAGAGTTGGAGGGATTGATTCGTCTTTAAAATAAATTATAAAAATCTCAATATAATCCTAGAAATCATAACTCATTACACGGAGAAAATGGCTGTACCACACTCAAAGCGTTTGACCTTTGAATAGTTTTTTTCCAAGTTTTGTGCCATATACGCATCGTGGTATCACCGTATCAGACTACCGGTTCTGACCGGAAAAGAAAAACTCTAATGGCATCTCCAATGGTCTGAGTCAGCTAGCTATTTGTATGTACACATCAGCATAAATCCTATGTGGAGGAAAGAGAGTATGCAAAAAAAATCGAGCCGGCTCTTCCTTAAGCACTAGGCTATAACAGAAAACGAGACAGTCTCTATAAATGACTGTGTGTGCATGTAAGTATCAAATAGCTATCCTTATAGACAGTCCTTTGTATGCTAGCTATTTAGTTGATGATGTGGAAATCTCCTAGTTAATTGCTAGCTAGGACCATTGGAGATGCCCTAATACCCGCATTCTCCAGGCACCTCCCGCAAAACCGCACCGCCCCCCTCCCCCAAGCTCGTGGTCGGGCGAGACGACGAGACCAACCCGCAGGGTCGCGAGGGCAACTCCCCGACCGCCCAGATCTCACCGCCGCCGACGAGATGTTCCGCCGCGTCCTCCTCCTCCTCCTCCTTGCCGTCGCGCGGCCTCCCGTCGCATCCGCCTCCGAGTCTGACCACAAGGTGCGCGCCGCAGCCCTTCCTCCTTATCCTCCCTAACCCTAGATGCGAACCTCCCGTACGCCCCTCGGCTGGATCCGTCGAGGCCCGCGCCGGATCTGGGCGCGGCGCGCGGTTTGGACTTGGCTACGTCGCGGTTCCGGGGCCGCGTTGTTCTGGGCTGGAGCTGCATGGTTGGCGGCTTGATCTGTAGCTCTGCGATGCGAAGGGTTGGTCGCTTAGAAATTTGGAGGTTATGGTCGAGAGGATGGTTTGAGGGCTGTTTGAGAAATTGAGCTGCTTTGGGGGACTACTTGATCTCGTTTGCTGCGAGAGTGCAGAAAAAAACATTAACAGAGCCACATTCTGACAAAAAAAAGTTTTCGGTGGTATAAAATTTCGAATTAGTTCTGCATTTGGACAGAGAAACAGCTTTAACTGTATTGTTGTTAAGTCAATATGTATCATGCTAGGCCTTGAATAAGATTGAAGATAGATAGAAGACTTTTCCTAGCTTACATTCTGATTCTTTCTTGGTGGTGCATCCAAATTCTTAGATATGGCGCATGCCATTGTTTGGGACATGGTGCAACGCTTGTATATTGCTGTGGACATAGAGTTGATATATTATGCTTTGATGTGGCAGTTTTCTTGGGTGTTGGTCGGTGAATAGTCTTATCATTCTATTTCGGGCCTCCTAATGTTTGGGAGCAAACCAGTTGAACAAGATGTTGCGGCACATGAATCGAGAGTTTGAAAAACAAAATAGCGTGCCTATTCTTTATTATTGGTTGTCTTACACTTCACACCATCTTTACTAGTAGGGACCGATTGGGGATTGGATTTAGCACTGAGACAGGTGGTTGCAATGATGTGTTGGCGGTAGTAGTCTGATTTTTAACATTTGGCAGTATTAGTTTGATTTTGGACACTGATTTGTCTTGTGCTGAGTGCAACTGTATCTACTTCCTCCGTAATAATTACTTGTGTTTGCTTCTATTATGGTAACTGCTGCCTGGTACTTCTGTAACTCTGGGGTTTAATGCCCTCAGCTGGAAACATGTGATTAGTAATAATAGTAAGGTTATATATATATGCGTGCGCGTGCGTGGTTTTAGTGGATCATGAATTGTGTTATATTTATCTTAAGTTTATACTGTCAAAATTAAACATAAAGTGAGGTGATCCTGGAAAATCCGTGTGAAATAAATAATTTTGGTAAAGTATTCTCATGCATCTAAGTAGTTTAAGAAACTTTCATGCCATTGAATAAGTTTCCATTTGGCATTGTGGTGTCTTTAAATGCCTTGTGAGCGTATTAACTTTGGATAAATTAATTGCTTGGTATCATTCTTTTATAATCATAATGGTAATATTTATATTAGATATGGCAAATACACCCTGTAACTGTGTGACTCTGTAGCACATGGAAATCTGAAATAGACAGAGCCTTCTTCTTGGTGAACAGGTGAGTGGCCTTCACAATCAACTAGGCCCTTAGAAGTTTTAGTGCTTCTCTATTGACTTGTCATGGCTTTGTAACACTATCATCAACTGGCCATAATCCTTGTTCTTCTCTATAGCTTACATAGTTGCACTTCATACCACAATGTGTAGATTCGGAAAAATCGATGCTTTCTTATTTGTCAACTTCTTTGTTGCTGTCTAATCTAAAATTTAATTCATACTGATGTGCAGTACAAAGCTGAAGAACCAGTTAAGCTCTGGGTAAACAAGGTTGGCCCTTACAATAACCCTCAAGAAACTTACAACTATTACAGCCTCCCATTTTGTCAACGATCTGAAAACCCTGCACATAAATGGGGTGGTCTTGGAGAAGTCCTAGGTGGAAATGAGCTGATTGATAGTCACATTGATATAAAGTTCTTAAGTATGTTGATCTTGTTTTCACACCCTCCTTGGGTTTATTTACTTTTGATTGGAGCATGCATCAATGTGTGTTCTTTTGTAGTAAGTGGTTTATCTGACTGACTATTCATTTAAAATTTTCTTTTGTTTTAGAAAACGTGGAGAAGGGCCCCATTTGCACAATTGAACTTGATGCTAAAAAGGTTCAGCAATTTGCTGATGCCATTGAAAGCTCATATTGGTTTGAGCTTTTCATAGGTATGATGATCCGTATTTAGTTCTATGTTGCTGCACATGATTTTCTTGTTTTGGATGCTATTTCTTGTTTCTGACATTCTTTGTATGCAACTTCCTCTCCTTTGCTTGCTGTGGTCAAATCACCTAGATGATCTGCCATTGTGGGGTAGGTAATTCTAAACTTAAATAGCATTTCTTTTGCTTAAATTCTTTCTACCCTCTACTTCTTTTTGATGATAGGGTGAATTGTCCTCTGAGCAGGTTTTGTTGGGGAGACTGACAAAAACAATGAAAACAAGCACTATCTTTACACACACAAGAGCATTGTTGTTAAATACAACAGTAACAGGGTATGTGTTGCACTTATTTATAACCTGAAAAATTAATTAAAACCTATATATATTAGCTAATTAAAATTCCCTTATAGATAATTCATGTCAATCTCACTCAAGAGTCACCTAAGCTTCTTGAAGCTGGTAAAAAATTGGACATGACATATGCAGTGAAGTGGGTGCCAACAAATGTGGCATTTGCACGACGTTTTGAAGTTTACTTGGACTACCCGTTCTTCGAACACCAGGTAATTCTTGTTTGCGCCAGAGGCAACCTATAACTTTTTTAAGGATGTTTTTTGGCCTTGTTATATTTTCTTGGCTCCATGTTGATTCTGACAAAGAGGTAGACTTTGCTTTCTGTCTGAAGGAATCACAAGACCACTAACTTGTGTTGCAATTTTCCATGTTCAGATTCATTGGTTCTCCATCTTCAATTCTTTCATGATGGTTATTTTCTTGACCGGTTTAGTATCAATGATATTGATGAGGACCCTGAGAAATGATTATGCAAAGTATGCTCGTGAAGATGATGATCTGGAGTCGCTTGTAAGTTCTGAATCCGAGTACTTCTGTTTGCTTATGTATTCCCTCGGGTAAAAAAAAAAGAATTGTCATTTTTTATTTTCATGCTCCAGATGGAAGTTTGACCATTAGGCCCAGTTCCAAACTGCTTCTGGCTTCAGAAGCTAAAAGCCATTGGAACGTGTTGGTTTCTTAACGTGGATTTTTTTTTCTTTTTCCCTTTCTTTTCCTCATTTTTTCTTTTTCTTTTTTCCTTTGCATTATCCATGGAGATATAACAGTGTTTTTCATTTTTTTTCCTATTTTTTATTCATGTTACATTTAATTGAATACTTCGGAAAAAGCTAACAGTCGATTCAGTGCTATTTCAGCCAAAAGGTACAACACTTTTGAACATGACCTTAGTCTTATCGTATCATCTTTGTAAAAGTTACAAATATATAACATTATGTTGGTATTGTAACGATGCATTTACTCATCATTTCCATGTGAGTAATCTAATATTTGGAAAGAAAGAATTAGCCAAACATCAAGTTTGACCATACACTTCCCACACTGACAACTTTTTTTAACTGGAGAAATTCTTTGATTATTCGTAGCATATTGTTTGGCACGATTTTCATCTATTGTCACTTGATTGTGGTCTTAAGCTATGGTTTTCCTTTATCAGGAGAGAGATGTTAGTGAGGAATCTGGATGGAAGCTTGTCCATGGAGATGTATTTCGTCCTCCTTGCAGCCTGATGTTTCTTTCTGCTCTTGTTGGTATTGGCACTCAGTTGGTGGCTCTTATCCTGCTTGTGATTGTATTGGCCATTGTTGGCATGTTATACGTTGGGTAAGCTCAAAAGCAGCTTTCTTTGTCTCTGTTTTTCTGCATTGCATGTGCAACATGTAGTAGGCTTATAATTGAAAGTAGTTTTGGTGCCATGAATATGTTCATCTCAAACATTACTACATACACATTCCCATAAGTAGTTGAAGATCATGAATAGCTGAACCTTTACAACGTCTCCTGTTTTGCATTCACATGAAGCTGGATATTTTTTTTGGACAAAATGATATGGTAGAATACACACTGTAAATTTGTATTTTTGGTAGGTCAGTGTCCTCATTATTTAATTTGATTTCTGGCCAAGGTAGTATATATCTGGATAAAATGGCTGGTTTTGCATTATCCAACAACTACCTTTGTTAAAGCCCTTCTATTGACTTCTGGGGCAGTTTGTCTTATTACTGAAATGCACAACTCATCTGCCACTAGGCATGGTGTGCTGAAGTGAGTAACCCTGAAGGTCAGGAAACAAAAGGAACTCATTTCATTGTTCAGACTTAGAGAACATGAAAAATTGATAAAATCCAAAAGTGTACCTAAGTAACTTAATATCTAAAATTGTTCTGGGAGATCAATAATGATGTTTGTGTTAAGGGTATTAGTGGTATTTCCTATTGTACTAGGGTTTAATCTTATGTCCCTTTTGTACCCTATATATATTGCTCATTGGGCCTCTTTAATATATACGCAATATTTATAATATGGTATCAGAGCTTAGGTTAGGATTACCGTAGCCGCCGCCTCCTAGCCTCCGCATGTCTTCCGCATCTGTTGCCCCCAGGAGGAGTGTTCTTCGCTCCTGGGGCTGGCCATATCATCACCTGCTCGCGCCTGCATTCAGTCGCCTCCGTCCTCTTCAGGGGCGGCCATGTCGCTGAATCTCCTGCGTTGCGCATGCATTCGGCCGCCACCAGCATGCCCCGCCTTGAGCCACCACGCACTATCTTCGGTTGTCCTCACCTCGGCCGCCGCAGTCCAGATCCGATCTGGATTGGGCCGCCGCCGTCTTAGGGGACTCTGTGTCGAGCTCAATCCGGCTGTCGCCTCCTGGACGCTATCCCAGATCTGGCCGCGCCCTGCTTGGATTTACCACTGCCATGGGCTTCCCGCTTCCTCCCGGCTGCCTCTGGCCTCCTCTGCGCTCTGAGCCGCCAGATCCTATCGCCGGATTTGTCCGGATCCGGACTTCGCTGCTGCCCCAGGCCTCCGGCTCCTCCCACTGCGCTCGACCCGCCTGCGCCCGACACCGTCCGCCCGTGCCAGTGCTCGTGCCCGCCACGCCACGCTTGCATCGTCTCCTCTTGGCCGCCATGCCGCTTCCACACCCTCGCTTAGCCTTTCGTCCAGCTGCCGCCCTCCTACTCAGGCGTCGGATCCCACCGCCGTCCTCCCACTCGGGCCGTAGAAGACCGCCGGCTAGAACCCACGGGCAAGGACCTACCGGACCGAGAGAAGATGGGGAAGGTGCCAGGTGTAAATGGGCATGGGGAGGAGAAATGAAGGAAAAGCAAGGGAGGAGAAGACATGGCAGTGGTTGTTTGGAGTGGTGCGCCCTTAAAGCTTTGTTGGGTTGGAGTTGCTGTAGGTCATTGCATGTTGTTTGGTAGCGAGAGGTCTTGCTGCTGCTAGAGTCTTTTCTCTTATGTCTTCCGTTGTATCGATCCAAGTCTGTTGCTATCTCTCTATTAGTTCGTCAAGCTGCGCGAGTTCACAAATTTATTGTCAGTCATAGAAGTATAGAAATTTCTTTTTGCGCGGCAGCAGCCATCGTTCTTCTCTCTGAGCCGCGTGCAGATCGTAGAAGTCATTATGATGCCGCCACTTCTCTAGCCGCCGCCCTGAGCTTCTAAGGCTACCGCGCTTCTTCTGCATATTGTGCACTGCACCACTATGTTTCTATCTATTCCTCTTCAGCTTGATTTGATAGATTTCTCTATCCAAAAGTTGCATGCTACGATAACATTATCAAGACTCGGATTTCGGATTTTTTTTCTATTTTAGTGTCAACTCCTTATTCAAATGCAATGCTATTGCATACGCTTTATATTTGATGGAGTGTTAAGGGTATTAGTGGTATTTTCTATTGTACTAGGGTTTAGCCTTATATCTCCTTTGTACCCTATATATATTATCCATTGGACCTCTTCAATACACACAATATTCATAACAGTTTGGTCAACTAGTACGATTCCCATTAGCTTTTCTCCCCCAACTAAAATATTATACTCTGTCAGAGAAGGAGCAATCATCACAAACTTTATCTGTGCTTACACACTTTACATCTTTCATTTCTGGATAAATGATTATGTTTGTTCAGCTAGTATGTGTAACTAAAATACGCTACTCTATTTTTCAGACGAGGAGCTATCATCACAACATTTATTGTGTGCTATGCTCTTACATCTTTCATTTCTGGATATGTTAGTGGTGGCCTCTACTCAAGGAATGGTGGTATGGTTCTGCACAAGTTTTTATCTTGTTTGGAGTATTTCCTTTGTTGAACTTCCCCATGTTATTCTGCTACCATGAATAGATTTTTGAGTTTGAGAATTGCCAGTTTCCGTGTTCTTTAGCTCAAGTTGACTCTGCATTCCTTGATTCAATGGCAGGCAAAAACTGGATAAAGGCTATGATCCTTACTGCATCCCTTTTCCCGTTCTTATGCTTTTCAATTGGATTAGTGTTGAACACCATTGCTATCTTCTACCGTTCATTAGCTGCTATACCATTTGGCACAATGGTTGTTATATTTGTCCTTTGGGCTTTCATCTCTTTCCCATTGGTGCTATTGGGAACTGTAGTTGGTAGAAACTGGAGTGGTGCTCCCAACAATCCATGCCGTGTGAAGACGATTCCACGTCCTATTCCTGAGAAGAAATGGTACCTTACACCTTCTGTTATCTCATTGATGGGTGGGCTTCTCCCCTTCGGCAGCATCTTCATTGAGATGTACTTCGTGTTCACTTCATTCTGGAATTACAAGGTAAAGTAGATTTATCTATGCACTTTTATTTGAAGTATGTCTATGCACTTTTATTTGAAGCACCTTTCTTTTAATTTGATAGAATAGTGACACCATATCTTTTGGCCTTTGCAGGTGTATTATGTCTATGGTTTCATGTTGCTGGTATTTGTCATCCTCATAATAGTCACCATATGTGTCACTATTGTGGGCACTTATTTCTTGTTGAATGCTGAGAACTATCATTGGCAATGGACGTCATTCTTCTCTGCTGCATCTACTGCCCTGTATGTATATCTATACTCCATATACTATTATCATGTGAAGACAAAGATGTCAGGCTTTTTCCAGACGAGCTTCTACTTTGGCTACACCTTGATGTTCTGTCTTGGGCTAGGGATACTTTGTGGTGAGCTTTCAAACTTACCTATGGTTATTCCATTTCAAGTTAACAACTTAACATTATATCCGTTTTGGCAATCCTTCTGTGGTTGTTTAGGTGCTGTTGGCTATCTGGGATCTACTCTCTTTGTGAGGAGAATCTACAGAAACATCAAATGCGACTAAATTGCTACTCCGTTGCTGGTAGAGGCTGTTAGCAAATCATGTGATCTTCAGGTCCAGTGCGGAGTTATGCTTATAAGATTCTGATTAGCTTTTGGAAACTACACAGGAGGTCGCTCTCCCCTTGTTTACTTTTTTTTTCTTTTATGTTTTTTTGGCCTATCTATTTCCTTCATGGAACTGCCCTCATAAATGTATACCTATATTAGTTCAGTAAGTAGTCTCAGTGCTGGGAAGCACATTTAGGTTCTCTTTTTGTGGTGGTCTCTTTGGTCAGTAGTAGGTTATCATTAATGAACATTGGATTCCAGAGGACTAGATTTGCCCTTCTTATGAATTGCAACATCACCATGTAGTATAAGCAAACTAATACATTCCAGTTACATATGGTTGAAGTCTGTATGTTTCGCCCTCACCAGTACTGTTGAAGCACACATCAATGCAATATGCTTGCTTTAGTTTTTCGTTTGGGCTTGCATTCTTTCAGAATTGTTTGCCAACAGCCAATACTGAAGTCTGCCTTATTTGAGTTCGCTGCGGCTGCAGTGGCTATGAAGTCATTTTGTTTTGGTCAGACAATCCATGCAATATGTCAGTCTGGTTATGGAGACGTACAGTCAGTATGGCCTTAAAATTGCAATTTGGGGTTTTAGTGTGCTCATCTGTTGACTTAAATGTCGTTACTCATTCACTTATATATCTATGATAAGTGCTTGTTAGATACCTTTGGGCTTTGGCTGAGATAGACACCTCCAAGCTAAGAAATAGAAAGATCTGCTGGTATGGTTGAAAAAGCTTTTGTTAGCACTCTCTTTTTGGGGGAAAATGCTGTAGCTGCCGCTGTGTCGAAGAACTAGCTCACATGAACTCATCTGTGTGAGAGAAGCATAGAACTTTCCAGTCCTCTGTTATGATGTTCTGCTCATTTGGGCTTATTTTTGGTGGTTTATGACTTATTTTTTACTGTTTGATAATATAACTGGTTTATTTTGCATTGTAACTACGGGTAGTTTTTTGGCATAATTAAATTTTAAAAATTTTAAAATAAAAAATAGGGTAGTTCATCACGGATAATATAAAAAAAATACAGAAAAAAAAAGAAAAACCAAAAGTCCAAAAAAAGCCAAAAAAAAATGAAAATAAGAATCTAGAAGCCAGGAGCATCGTCCACATTTGTATCCTCTGATTTTTTTAAGCATCCTATAGCTTTACTGGAGTTGACTGCCCCAGTATGGTCTGCGCAAGATACCCTAGCAGCAAAGATAGCATTTCTTTGGAAGATCACGGCAAATGTGCGTACCTCGGTCAAGGCTATGTTGTTTTTGTGGTTATTTGTGTTAACTGTCGTTGTCCCTCGATAACCTATTGAGGGTGTGTGCATTGCTTGCAACATCCTCCCCGGTTTACGCCCCTGCCTATGGTTTCGGGGTGCTTAATTTGGTGAAGCGAGTACACATGGATATATAATAATCTATGCATAAAATTTTGGACTGATAAGACTTGCAACCTTTGAAAGAAATATCAACTGGCTGAGGCAGAGAATGAAATTAACAAACACGCTAGTTGTGCTTGTGATTTTAATGTGTAGGATCATATACAACAATCAGAGTGAGGTGAATGATTATCATCATTTATTGACATCTGAAAAATAAATCTCAAATACGACTGCCGATGTACGTAGTCATAATCTCCTTTTACTTGAAAACTTTAGCCACTCGAACGCTTTAATCGCTCGAATGAGTACTCGTCGGAGATAGAAAAAAAACGATACTCAGCAAATACGTTGTTGATGTCAGCAAAATTTTTCTTAGAATAGATCTGATCTATTATTTTTGTATCATGGATGTAGTTACAAAGTACCCTCACGGTAACCCTAAAAATTCTCTCGACGAAAACACTCTAAAAACATACACAAAAACTCGCCAGTTAGCCCTTAGTCTCTCCTGCTTTTATAGGCTAACGCCCTAATCGAGCCTTATTCAAACACGAACACAATACCTTTCTCTTCCAAAAACTAAGGGGCTCGAAACCCTTCCTAATACGGGTTTTAACATATCTCTAAACCTTCCTGTTACGGACTCCTTCCATAACGTCTCCAATATCACCACGTAACAAAGCCTCTCCATCACGCATAACTCCCGTGACAAAGCCTTCAGGACCGCACATCTTGTAGCTTTTCCACGCATCATCACATGCTCTAGCGTGAGCCCGACTACCTCACATGACATCTTGACCACTTAGACCTCAGATTACCCTCCTAGTCTCGACCCTCCTCGTCACCAACTATGACCATCTCCACGCATCTACACATCATCCACATTTGATCTCACGTGCTTCAGCATGAGTCTGACCACCTCGCACGACATCCCGACCGCTTGGACCTCAGATTACCCCCTTCTAGTCTTGGTCTTCCTCGTAACCGACTATGATCGTCTCCACGCTCACCTATACATGCAAAGACCAAAGAAACTTTCTCCCAGCATAAGTTTCCACAACTTGAACATCATCAGCACACACACGCACACTCACACCACCCTTGTCCATCCATAGACAAGAACAAAATCATCCACGACCATCAATCAAGTTGTCCATGACCACATATTCTATCGCTATCCAAACTTCCAACTTCAGACCACTCATTACAACCGCTAGCTCAACGAGTACTTGAAAACTACAAATACTCAGAAAATCCTATTGCTTCACTCAAAACACTTAGGAATAATACGCATTTCCAACGACTACCAAGAACTAAGTCCTTCCGACTACCGAAAACCAAGTCCTTCCGACTACCGATCACCAAGTAATTGCCTGGTAATATAGTACCGTCGACTAATTACCGAACATCATGCACCAGGCAGTCATACTGCTAGGTTAACACGAGTACTCGAGAATCACAAGAAATAAATCACTCGTACTAACCATGAAGTCCACGAATATCGATCGCGAAGCCTATGACAACCGATTGTAAAAAGCCTTCGACAACCGATCGCTAGATATATGACAACTGATTGCGAAGTCTAAGACAATGACAGCAGACTGCAAAAGTTTACGAGTACTGATTACAAAGTGTTACAAATAATCTTGACTTTAAGTCCAAGACGAAGTTGAGTCCGTCTCTGTGTCTAACTCAAGTAGAAGTCGAGTCCTACTTAGAGTCCGAATAGGTGTGCTAGTTAGGCTATATATTGATATACTTGTAATCAGTTTAATCAGGGAAGCAAGTAAGAGAATAAAGAAATTCAGAAATTCCCCCGTGTTCTCTCAATTTATTTGCGAGGTGTGCGTTTTCTCCTGGGGCAAAGAGTAACAATTGGTATAAGAGCTAAAGGTTCAAGATCAAGTCCAAGTGAAGAAGCACAGCACAAAGAAATCTCTAAGATCAGAAGTAACACGTCAAAGCGTAAGCGACAATTACGTCAATAGGAAATTTTGACGTGATCAGAGTTGTGAAGCATATTTTCTCGAAGTTCCCAAGACTCACTTCAAGGTAGCCTGATTTTTGATCCGTGCCCAAGATTATATCACATTCTTCAGGAAGTGGTGCCACCGGGGACGAGGCATCATCCTGGATGACGACGAAGGAGAGTTCCGCTGTCACGCTGCATTATTCGATGCTCACAACAAACAATTATACAGCATGGGCAATCAAGATGAAGGTGTTTATGAGAGCTCAAGGAGTATGGAATGCGATCGAGAACGGCAACGTTGACGTGCGCAAAGATCAGATGGCATTGGCGGTCATCTATTAAGGTATCCCAGAAGAGACGCTCTTCGTACTGGCCGAAAAGGAGACGGCCAAAGATGCGTGGGAGGCGTTAAAGACGATTCATCTTGGAACTGATCGTGTGAAGAAAGCAAAGGTACAAACTCTCAGAATCGAGTTTGAGGTGCTGCGTATGAAGGAAACGAAGTCGATCAACGACTTCGTCGTCCGGTTGGTGGTTATCGCCTACAAGATACGAGCTCTTGGTGAGAAGGTGTAAGAGTTATACGTGGTGAGAAAAATTCCTTCGTGCTGTTCCCTCACAGTTTCTCCTAATTGCTCTAGTCATAAAGCAATTTGGCGATCTAAAGATAATGACTATGGAGGAGATCATCGGTCGTCTTAAGGCGTATGAGGAACGCATCTCCAACAACCATAACAACAACGAAGGACATGTTTTATTGACCCGCGCCGAATGGGAGATCCAATCAAAGCGTGAAGACAAGAACACTTCCAATGGCCGAGACCATCAGTATCGGAGGTTTGATAAGGCAAAAGTGAGGTGTTATAATTGTAATAATTACAGACACTATGCTTCAGAATGCCACAAGCCGATGAAGGGGAAAGCGTCTCTTACCAAAGCGCTCAGCGATGATGAATCAACAGTGCTCTAAATGATGATATGAGTTCGAGGTGTTGAGAATATGCGTAGCCACCCAAACTCAGGCAAACTCAATAAATTAGAGAGTCAAGATTACGGGGGAGATTGTTACAAATAATCTTGACTCTGAGTCTAAGACGAAGTTGAGTCCGTCTCCATATATAATTCAAGTAGAAGTCGAGTCCTACTTAGAGTTCGAATATGTGTGTTAGTTAGGCTATATATTGAGATGATTGTAATCAGTTTAATCGGGGGAGCAAGTAAGAGAATAAAGACATTCAAAAACCCCCCGTGTTCTCTCAATTTATTTGCGAGGTGTGTGTTTTCTTCTGGGGCAAAGAGTAACACAAAGTATACGCCATCGACTAGAAAGTCTACGACTATCGATCACAAAGTTTACGACCATCGACTGCAAAGTATATGACCATCGACCAGTAAAATCTACCACTATAGAAAAGTACTGTATTTACGACCATGAAAACTACTATAGTTATGATCATGAAAAGTATTGTACCTATGTGGTCGAAGTCGGACATAGTCGAAGTTGAACGTGGTCGAAGTAGAATGTGGTTAAAGTCGGACGTGGTCGAAATAGAACGTGGTTGAAGTTATTGGATCCAATGCTTTGATGTTACTCAAAAGCCGACTGTTGTTACTTAACCGATCGGACTGGTCCGAATATCCTTAAAATTGAGCGTTGCCCGATCTCCGTCTCTACTCGACAACCATCCATTACCATTTACCCGATCGGACTAGTCCGAAACTACTCAATGCAGTCAAAAACCGTTCGGACTCAAAACCACTCGTAGCAGAATCAAAACCACTCAGAGAAGACAAAAACCGCTTGATCTTGAAACATTCGACTGCAATCGACTGAAACTTTCACAAACGTAAAATTCAAAGCAGTTCAAATATCAATTATTCAACATCACTTTATTTATGACCATCTACATGGTCTAACATAATACAACAAAGTCTAAGAGAAATGTCACCATTGCGTCGCGAGCCCATCACAGAAGGATGATTACCAGTTCACCACACAAACGGCAAAACCGATGGTTGGTGGTGAACTTCGTCTCAACTTGCATAATTGGACAATAGGTCATCATCCAGCACCAATCAAGTAAATGACTAGTATTTGTTTACAATCCCAGTTGCCTTTCTTGTCATCAATTGGGTTTCTTGGTTCAATCTTATTTTTCTAGTCTTCCTATTCTAGTATCCACTTTGCCTAGTCCACGTCCAAACGTATCAACATGGCAATACACTATGCTATCCCTGTCTCACTCTCGCCATCGCATCCATATATTAGGCAGTAAGTTCCAATCATATGATCAATTTGCATTTGGAAAAGAACGTAATCCCCAATCAGGTCAGAACGATATGAACGCAAAATTGCAACATGATATTGGATTGGGCGTGGAACAATGCTATTAATTTCCATGCACGCCCCATGCAAACTTGACACACACAGAGCTTAATCGGCAAACGCTTTGCCCGGAGCAGCTGCTTGCACGCCATGAAGTTGGCGGTCGAGGTCGTCGGCGCGCACGACCTGCCAGCGAGGCGCCGCCGCGGCGGTGTGTGCCCGTTCGTGCAGGTGGACTTTGGCGGCCAGCGCCGAGCAACGGGCGTGAAGCCTGGCGAGCTCAGCCCGACATGGAACGAGACGGTCGTGTTCGTCGACGCGGCCCATGGCGGCGGCGGCGTTCTCTCTGACCGCGCCATCGACGTGGCAGCCTACCACCGGCGTCCATCTGGCGGTAAGAGCTGCCTCGGCCGCGTGCGCCTGTTCGGCGCGGCGGTCGCGCCGTCACGCGAGGAGGCCGTCCTCCTGCGCTGCCCGCTCGACAAGCCCAGCTTCTTCGCCCCTGCTAGCGGCGAGGTCGTGCTCCGCCTTTATATGGTCCCCCACACGTCGTCGATCTCCTCTGCGGCAGCGGCGAACGCGCCGGTGGCCAATGCTGCCTACTCCACCACGTATGCTACAACCTTCGACGACACAGCCTCGGCGGCCGGACCCGAGACCGTAGTTGGCGGCGCGAGCACGCAGTCAGCTCCCGCAATGAGAAAGAATAGCAAGAAGAAACCTCCGGTGCAAGTATACCACTCCATGCCAACGCAGTCCAGCGCCGGATCAGTAATCCGGCCGCCGCCACCGCCTCTCATGCCGCAGTCGGCCGGTGACCCGAAAGGGCCCAAGAAGGCAGCGGCTGCCACCACCGACGATGCCAAGTCAGCAGCCCACACCATTGTCAATCAGATGGATTTCTTGTACGTCAATGTAGTGTGTGCCCGGGGCCTCCCCGATATGGACCTCACCCTAGACCTCGACCCATACGTCGAGGTTCGGGTGGGGAACTATATTGGGGTGACCCGGCACCTAGAGAGAAACCATAACCCAGAGTGGAACCAAGTGTTCGCCTTCTCCGAGGAGCACCTCCAGGCAGATAGCCTGGAGGTGATTGTATGGGACAGGAACCTCGTTATTCGAGATGGTTTTGTTGGCAGAGTTGTCCTGAACATCATGGAGGTTCCAAGCCGGGCTCCTCCTGGTGGCCCTCTGGCGCCTCAGTGGTATGAACTGAGGGGCGCATGGGGCCAACAGATTGATGGAGAGATCATGCTCGCCGTCTGGAAGGGCACCCAAGGGGACGAGGCCTTCGCCGACGCATTGCACGCCGGCGCGCACGGCCTCACCCCGAGCGCCGTGCTAGCCACGCAGACCAAGAGCTACTATGCGCCGCGGCTGTGCTACCTCCGGTGCCACGTCATCACGGCGCAAGACCTGGTCCGCCCTGACCGGAGCCGGTCCCAGCCCAACGTCTTCGTGAGGGTGGAGCTCGGCGCGCAGAGGTGGGAGACCCGGACGTCGCCGGAGCGGTCGCTGAGCCCAAGGTGGGACCAGGACTTCTTCCTCGTCGCCGCCTGGCCGTTCGAAGAGCCGCTGGTGCTCACCGTCATGGACAAGGTCTCGCCGGAGCGGCACGAGGTGCTCGGCCGGCTCGTCCTCCCCAAGGGCACCATCAAGACGCAGCACCTTGACAACAAAATGTTGAAGCCGCCGGCGCCATTATGGTTCGACCTCGAGCGGCCGCATTCCAACGGCAACGGCGACGGTGACAGAGACGGAGGCTGGCGACATGAGTTCAGGAGCAAGATACAGCTGCGCGTCTACTACGATGCTGCGTACCATGTTCTCGACGAACTGACGGCGTACAGCAGCGACTTCCAACCATCGGCGAGGTCGCTCCGGTCGCCGCCCATCGGCATCCTCGAGCTCGGCGTCTTGCGAGCAACCGGCCTCCCGTCGACGACGAAGGCTCAGAACGGCGGGCGCCGAACCGTCAACCCGTACTGCGTCGCCAAGTTCGGCCACAAGTGGATTCGAACACGCACGCTCCTCGACACCGCATCGCCGAGCTGGCAAGAGCAGTTCACGTTCGACGTGTTCGACCCCTGCACCGTGCTCACCGTCGCCGTCATCGACAACAACCAGCTCGACGGCGCCGGGGAGAGCTCGCGGCGGGGCGCGGCCGACGCGCCGCTCGGCAAAGTCCGCATCCGCGTCTCGACCCTCACCTCCGGCCGCATGTACGAGCACCCGTACTCGCTGTTCCTGGTGGGGCCCGCCGGGCTCCTCCGTTGCGGCGAGCTCCACCTCGCCGTGCGGTTCACGCACACGGCGTGGGCCAGCATGATGTATCTGTACATGCGGCCGACGCTTCCTAACGAGCACTTCGCGAAGCCGATCCCGCCGCATCTAGTCCTGCCGCTCCGGCGGCACGCCGTGGACATCGTCGCCTCCCGGCTGGCTCGCGCCGAGCCGCCGCTCCGCCTCGAGGCCGTGCGCTACGTCCTGCGGGACCCATCTGCGCACCCTAACCCCGCTGTGCCGGAGCACAATGCGTACAGCATGCGCAAGAGACTCGCCGCGTGCGCGCGCCTCCGCGCCGTGCTCGCGCCCGCCGACGAGTTCGCGCGCTGGTTCCGCGGCGTCCGGGACTGGGACAACCCGGCTACAACCGTCCTCGTCATCTTCTTGTTCCTGACGATGACGTGGCAGCCCCGGGCGATCCTGCCGACGTTCTTCCTCTACCTGTTCGCCGTCGGCGTCTGGAACTACCGGTGGCGGCCGGCGCGGCCGGCGCAGATGGAGCACCACACCGACGGGGTGCCCCCTGACCAGTTCCAGGAGGAGTTTGACGAGGGGCCGGCGTCGGGGACCCCGCCGGAAATCGTCGAGTGGCGGTACAGACGGCTGCGGGACATGGCGACGAACGTGCAGGAGCTCATCGGGAACGTCGCCGGGCTGGGCGAGCGCGTGCACGCGCTGCTTGCGTGGAGGGACGGTCGCGCGACTGTGATCGCGCTCGTGGTGGTGGCTGTGCTCATGGTTGTCTTCTACACGGTGCCGTTCCGGGCGGTGGTGGCCGCGGTCGGCTTGTTTGTGATGCGGCACCCGCGGTTGAAGAGGAAGGTGCCGTCGGCGCCAATGAGCTTCTTCCGACGGCTGCCGACAAATGCCGAGGTCATGTTGTGACGGACGTGCGCTTCACCATGCGTGCGTGTTAGATGACGTCTCAACCTTCCAGGATTTGTTATTTTTTTTTGTTCCGTTGTGTAACAGCCTATTCAGTGATGGATCTAGAATTTTTACGATGGGTATTCGGATTTTAAAATTAGGTTGCTTAGATATATTGATATCGATACATCGATACCGTGACACACCGTTTCCCTAAAATACCGATACAACGATATGTGTATATAGATATGATAAAAATACAAAAAATATAGAAATTAATGATTTCTTACGAGAAAATGAGCGATATAAGGCTAGCATAATGACATAAATTAAATAGCAAAAAGATTAATGATAATTGCATACCGTATTGATCCTACCCTTTTTTGCTCTTTCCAGCTCTCTCCTATAAAAATTTTAAATATGCAAACTTCTTCATTTTTTAAAGCTCAAAGATCTACAAAATCAAACATATACCTTTAGGACACACTGCTACAGACAATCCTATCACAGACCGTCATCACAGATGGTTCTCGACCGTCTGTTTTTATGTGTCAGTGATAATAGGTGGTTATCATAAACGACTTTGGAGCCGTCTATGATAACTTACATTACAGACGGTTTTTGAGCAAAAATCATCTGTGATAGTCTACTTTCACAGATAATTTTTTTATACAAAACCGTCTGTGATACTCGACTATCACAGACGATTCATACCAAAGACCGTTTGTGATATACATAATATCACAAATGGTTAGTAACAAAAATCATCTGTGATATTGTGTATGTCACAGATGGTTAATAAGAAAGGCCGTATGTGAAATCGATATATCACAGACGGCTCAGTCTTTGAAACCGTATGTGATATATATCATAGATAGTTTTCAACAACGAACCGTCTGTGATAACAATTGAAAAAGTAATTTTTTTGCCGTTTTTTGGCTAGCCTCAGGATATGCTAGCCATGCCCTCTGAAAACAAGCAAGCAGATTACAGATAATGACTATGTCATAACTACCTTCTTGTGTACTCTTCTCTTCATTATGATTGGTCCAACATTTGTACCCTTTTCTGAAACCCCTTCAAATCAAGTGAGCTTCAATCTACGCTGAGTTACTAAATATCTTGAGATTATCACAATCAATGCATGGACAATACATATATTTCACCCCTTTCTTCAACATATCCAGCTCGGCGGCTCTTCTAAAAGTAGACACGTCATTAATGTACTCTTCACTCACACAGTTCTCAATGTACATCCAGCTTCGGTCCATCTACGCTATACAAGTAATAAATGGGTGTCAAAACCTAATATTATCCATTCTGAAATTGATCAAACTAACATTATCTCTGACCTTCCATTACAAAAACATGCATGCATATAAGTTATTAAAAATAATTGAGTACTAATCTCTGATCAGATCACTAAGAAGACATCGATATGTTTTCATCTCGAACTCCCTAAATCCGACCGCCTTACTCCATCGATGCAGCGCAATGAAGACATATATGTGTCGACATCGAGGAAGTACACCTAATAATTAATAGTGCAAATTATCACATATGATTTTAACAAAAAACGGTCTATGAAACACAATATCATCGACGGTTCGTGTTAATAACTGTCTGTGATTTATCACAGAAGGTTATTAATACGAACCGTCTGTGATAATGAATATCAGAGATGGTTTGTTATACGACCCGTCTGTGATATATCGATTATCACAGACGGTTTGTGTTAATAATCGTCTGTGAAAGTATACAGACGGTTGTCAACACAAATCGTCTGTGTTGTCTTAATTATCACAGACGGTTCATATTAAGAACCGTCTGTGAAAGTTCATAGACGGTTATTAACACAAACCGTCTATGTTGTTTAAATTAGCACAGATGGTTTGTGTTTATAACCGTCTGTAAAAATATCACAGCTGGTTGGTAGTATGAACCATCTATGATAGTTTAAGCACAGACGGTTCCGTATGAACCGTCTGTGATGTACCTATCCAGTATAATCTGTTTTGTAGCAGTGACAACATAATGTTAAATGATTCAAACAAAATGTATCAGACATCAAACATGACATGGTCCTTCGAAGTACCTTAGTTGGAATATAGTTAGAATTCAATGCAATTTAATTTTGAATTGAATCACGACTATAATTCTATGATCACTCATTTGTCTTCTGTTTATGTCAGATAAGGAGAAGGGTGGCACTGAGAATTCATCCACTAAGAATGAAGACTTAGATGAGAAAAATAGGGGCTCACTTTAGGATCACACATCAACACAAGATGATCAGAATATTAACTGATCTAAAGAAGGAGGTTAGTTCAGCCAACTGATTAGGTTCCTATCTAGCTTGTTTTGTTGTTTTTATATCATTTTATTTAAGTGCTTTAGTATAAGTCACTTAAGAAGCATGGTGTACTGTGAAAACTTTAGAAATAGTGATTTCAATATGACATAGATAGATAAATGTAGGGATTCCAGTAAGACTGCAAACTTGCTACCCATATGAGTTGCCACCCCCTTAATAAAAAATACATAATTCTTCAATGAATAACTATGCTTGAACTTCAGAATCTAAAATGGATCACTATAAACATAAGCACCGCTCTGCATTTAGTCCTATTTTCCTATAGCACTATAAATTCTCCTAATAAAATCAAGTAATCTGGCGCAGATGGTGAACCATTGAAGAACAAGGAAACTGAAACAACCACAAATTCTATAGAAACAATTGTTCCTGTCAGCACCATAATTGAAGATATGACAAGCAATAAGGATGGCTCAACATCTGATAAAAAATTTAAAAACTTTCACATGAGACTAGAGAGAGAAGTGAAGAAATTACCATAGCTGATTCCCGTTCATGGTTAGAAGAAAATATTGAAGGGTTGCTACAAGATAGGGATTAATCTTGCAGTCATGAAGTTGCAGTGGTGGCTGATACAGTTGAAAACCTAGAACAAGGATAGAATGGGGTTAGAGGATCAATAGATGCCAATCAAAGGAGATACTGCATCATCAAGGCATCAACTTACCAGATCTGCCAATTGCCGAACCGCCTGCTCACCTCCACAAATCAGGGGATGAGGGGAAAAGCACTACCTGGCAGCCTGGGGCTTGCGTCTTGGCATCTTGCAGTGCCAAGATTAGACTTCAATGTGAATACATTATAATATTATACGATATATTATTCTACATATCTATATTTTGCAAAATTTCTTCTAGATGTGTGATTAGACTTTTGCTAGTGACTCACCGAAGCTTTCGTAATGTCGTACTGAGATACTTGTTGTCATATCTTACTTTTCTTTTCATCTACAGGCATTCAAATGTGTGTGTGATTTCAAAACTATTGCGGTTAACTTTCGTTGTCATATGTATATAGATTCATTCGCGTTTAGTAGCTATACTTGATCTCGCGCTGCGCCCAGGCTCCTACAAAATCCTGACTTCGCCACTGCTTGTGCAAGCCTCCCACAAAATCCTGGCTCCGCCATTGTTTGTGCAAGCGAGACACACATATGTAATGGGGGTGCTTGTATGGTTTTTTAACAGCAATTTGTATAATTTTAAAAGTATTATAAATTAAGAAAAAAGTATAGAAACATTACTCGTCATATGTAATTAGTACCTGTTTATTATACCACTACCAGTGTTTTAGGCACCACTTAATTTAGCTTTTGACTTTTGCTTTTTTAATATTCATTAATTTCATCTTTTCTATTTTTTATTTTTGGGGTTTTTTTGCCTTTTGTTTCTTTATTTCTTTATATTATCCATGATAGACTAATATATTTTTAATTTTTTAATTTTTTAAATTTAATTATATCAAATAAGTCAACCTAATTACAATAAAAAAATAAGTTAACTATAATAAAAAATTATAAGTCAATATTATTCTGCACACCCCTATATGTGTATATATGTACGTGTACTGATGATCTGATAACGTTACTTTAATAGCGTTCTTTCAGCAGCTAGAAACAACAAAAGAGAGAGAGAGAGAGAGAGCGCGTTGAAATTTGTCGCGGGATGATGTACGGCCATAAAGCAGAGGCCCAACACGTTCTCGCTAAGCGTCCTGCTCAACTCATAATGCCAACATAACTAATCAGCACAGCAGCAGTGCAGCCCATGTGCCTGCCTCACTGTCACTAGCTCTCTAGTCCAGCTAACCTGCCGGCCGAAATTTATTTTCTCTAATTTTAGATGCCCTATTATCTTATTAACAAGATATAACACCGGTGTCTACTTAAGTATCTATAAATATTTCTATCTGCTTAAGTACCTATAAATATTTTTATCTATGTATTCTACATGACAAGAAAAAAGCAATTTTTTTACTAAACACTTCGCTAAACCTCTGCATTGTATATGTTCGAATACACTTGGATTAGCAGATCAGTTCAATTCGATTGTAATTAGCGGCAGGCGCCACGCTCGATTTATATCAAGTAGACGAGTGCTTCCCCCGATCCCGCGCCGACCGCATCCACCTCCCCTCCCCTCGATCCGCATTAATTGCTCCTCTGCTCCGCAATCCCAAAAAGCAAAAATCCAGACAGCCAAGCTCGCTCTGTCAATGCCGTCGTAGGCGCCGGAGCCAGGCGAACCGGCCAAGCAGCCCAAGCTAGCCCCGGATCGCAGCGCAAGCACGAGGTGGTGGTGGCCAGCGGCGCTGGAGGTGGGGCCCGCGGGTCAGTGGGCGGAGGATGGTGGAGGCGGGGAGGTCGCTGGCGGAGACGCCGACGTGGTCGGTGGCGACGGTCACCACGCTCATGGTCGCCGCCTGCTTCCTCGTCGAGCGCGCCCTCTCACGCTTCGCCAAGGCAAGTAGCTAAGCGCTAGCCTGCCTTTGTTTTTTTTCTCTCTCCTTCCCCGCAGCTTGCCGGATTTGATTGCCCAGCAAGCTTGCTTAGCTAGTACAGCTCTGATTAGCTGATCTCGCCTTTGCTTAATACACAGTGGCTGCGGAAGACGAAGCGGAAGGCCATGTTCGCCGCGCTCGAGAAGATCCGCGAAGGTGGTAGAGTAGACAACTCGCAAACTGACAGCAGATTGAATCGTATACGCCAATACGTGCATTTCTTATACAGCACCGTGTGTTTAGTCATTTGTGCATATACTTTTGCCTTCAACTAGCAGATTTATCCGTAGCTAGATACTATGATACAGTTACTTTTAATATACAATTCTACTGTTATAATTAAAATATAATTATATTTACTATATAATTTTAATATACATATATAATTAATCTATAATGTTATAATATAGTCTTACCAAAATAATTGGTGAAGATGCTTTTTATTGTGAAAATTTCTAGAATTTTTTTAGAATTATTATGAAATTTTTGTATCCTTAAATGCATGAGATGTCTTAAATCTCATCGGTTATTTTTATTTATATAGATTGCTTGTTCATGAACCATGATAGTTAGTGTTTTCATTTAATTTGTTCCTCTTGTTTTTAGTATCTCTTTAAATCATTTCAGCAGCATGTCTTTTCTGTGAGCCACCTTGCCATTTGCCTTTTTTTTAAAACAAAAAAGAAGTTGCAATTTGCTCTGACTATTGCCACTTCACTGAATATGGCTGCTTATGGGCCTGCATTCTAATTAAGCTGATAATCGTGACACTAGGTGTCGCTTTGGTAGGAGTTTCAGGTCAGGGCTTCTTTCTCGGTGTCGGTGTTCCCCTTTGGGAACGGTGTTTCCTCAGTCGATGTTTTTTTTAAATAAATAGCAGAGCTACTGCTCTTAGTGTCAAAAAAAAAATATTGGCACTAGGGTCACCATTCCATTTAGTGTAGTTTGCCTAGGTTATGCCCTAACGAAACTATTTTGGGTTTTATTTCATCAAAAGATGACTGTTTTACGTTGGCTCGCTAGGTTTAACATAATTCTTCTCCTTTTTTTTTGACTTGGATATGCTATGTAGAAAACTACATAGATGGAGTTGGTTTGCTTGTTACTTGTACGTACATATTACCAAGATCATGCAGAGAACTTCATATGTAATCCCCTTACGTTTACTTCTCGTAATTGAAACACACATTTTCAATGGAAAAGTCTCTGTGTTGCTGCTGCCTGTAAGGTGTTTGACTGTATGCCTCAACAAAAGAAACCATGGCTAACTGCAGAACTGATGCTGCTCGGCGTGATCTCGTTGCTGCTGAGCCAGACGGCAAGGTGGATATCAGAAATCTGCGTACCATCTTCGCTCTTTACCAGTCGATTCTACATTTGCTCGGAGAACGATTTTGACGACCTGGTGGAACAAGGGGACGGCGCTGCAAACCAGACGGCTCTTGCTAGCAGCCTATTCGGTGGCCAGTCAATGCATATTTGCAGCGAGGTAAATGTCAAATCAACTTGCTTCTACCCAATCAAGTTTGCGGTGGAAAGGCACCATTTAGTGATTTTGTTGGTGTTTTCTCTACTTGCAGGGTCATGAACCTTTTGTTTCATACGAGGGCCTTGAGCAGCTGCATCGGTTTCTGTTTATTCTTGGTATCACTCACGTGTTATATAGTTTTGTAACAGTGGTTCTGTCTATGATTAAGGTAGGTGTTCCCTATTCGTTGATCTAACATTGCAACACTGCCTTTGGGTGTTTATTGTGTATTTTTTGCCATTGTTGCAGATATATAGCTGGAGAAAATGGGAAGCCAATGCATGTTCACTCTCCAATGAGCAGTTGCAAGGTAAGGTCAAGTGAAATTGGATGCTTTTGGGTCATATATAGTACTACTGATACATTAGATTAATTCTGTTGTTTTGTTCAACCTGAGAAGTGTTTCTCTCTCTCAGCTAGGAGAAAGGTGATGCGGAGGCAATCTACCTTTGTTTTTCATCATACATCCCACCCATGGAGCAAAAATAAAATACTTATTTGGATGGTAAGTTCACTGCATTGCTCCAAGCAGCATGTCGAGATTGCACTGATTCTTATTGCAATATTTTAACTCATGAGCATGCTAGAGGTAATGAGTTATAACTTTGACGCCTTATTTGCCCATTTCATTTAGACATTTCTACTTTAACCTTGAGAGTGTACTGGATGTTTATCGAAAACAAAGAATATTATTGGACTAAAAGAGCAAAGGATTAATGTATCTGAACTTCTGTCAACTGCTTAATAGGCTATATATCCATATGTACTCAACTACACATTGCTTTTGTGATGGCTTCTTGAAATATGAGATCCTATGTCATCAATGAAGATTTTTGGGAATGTCTAATTTGCTCTAGAAACTCTGGAAACATTGCAGCTGTGCTTTCTACGTCAATTTAAGGGCTCCATCACAAAATCGGACTATATGGCATTGAGGTTGGGTTTTATCACAGTAAGTACTCTGACTTCTGTCTACTGATTCAATCATCACTTCTGCATTGTGATTACTTGTCTAGTTTTTTTATTAGTATCATAAGCTGCCACATTCGTATGACTTCCACAAATACATGGTACGGAGCATGGAAGATGATTACAATGGAAGTGTGGGTATCAGGTAAAACAGAATTTGCACTCCCGAATATCTGCTTTTCATCTGATGATATAAGCAATAAAGCATCAAACGAACCTATCTGTTCTGGAAACTTCAGTTCAAAGTATGTACTGTGGTCTGAAAAATCTCTTCCATTAGGCTTCAGTGCTATGTGTTTGCTTAGGTGTTCCTGATCTTTTCACTGAACAGAATGTACATTCATCTATCCAATGCATCTGTTTTATGTGTGTGCTGAACACCATGTTGGTGCCATATTGTGCTTGCCAAAACAGATTGTCCGCTGAAGCTATCTTAACATTCATCCTCCTAGGATCTTGATTATCGTATTATGTCAGCAGCTGATTTGCTTTCAATTCTCTTATGATTTATCAGTATATCATGGTTTTTTTCAACATTCTGCTGTACTATCTGTTGCCATCTTTGTTCTGGTACTCATGCACGAGGTAACATTCCGTTTGTTGTGCAGTTGGCCGCTTTGGGCATATGCGATAGTATGCATTTTTGTCAATGTTCATGGTACTCTCTCTCTCTCTCTGTGTGTGTGTGTGTGTTTTGCTTGTCAGCTTTAATCCTCATTTGGCACTGTTCGTTTTTTCCGTTAATTGCAGGTCTTAATATATATTTCTGGATATCATTTGTCCCTGGAATTGTAAGTATTTCTGTATTTCTTAACCAGATTGCTAGATTCAGTTAATGATTATTGTTGTTACTGATCTCAAACTGATACTTATGTCTTGTCATAATTACCTGTTTTTTAAAAAAATTGAAAGCTGGTCCTACTGGTGGGCACTGAGCTGCAGCATGTTGTTGCCCAGTTGGCTCTGGAAGTTGCTGAGGCAACTGCCCAATATGTTGGGACACAACTGAAACTGCGGGATGATCTCTTTTGGTTTGGAAAGCCTCGGGTCCTCTGGTGGCTTATACAATTCATTTCATTTCAGGTGATGTCTCTTTCTACTGCAGATAATGTTCTGTTGTCATGCTTATATGAACAATTGCTTCCGGACCTTAACACTTACTCTTGCTTCCAGAATGCTTTTGAGATGGCAACATTCTTATGGTCTCTGGTGAGAATCATCTTATTAATTCATGATCGGTGATATATCGTTTGGGATTAACAAGCATTAGTGTAAGGAGATGAAAGGCAGGTGCTGGGTTCATGGGATCTTTTTGAATTGTTGGTCTGGACCACAGCTTATTAGTGCTAAAAACATAAGTGGTTGCAAAACTTATCAATTAAATGACTTCCTAGGCCAAGAGAAAAAGAAAGGAGCCACGCAACCTTTCATCTTCACTTCGCATATGAAAGTTCCTATGGATTATTAGATGAATTTCTCATGCCATCCTTATGACTTTGTTGGTTGTTTATTACTTTGCATACATCCTATGCAGTGGGAACTGAGTGCACAATCCTGCTTCATGAAGAACCATTACATGGTTGTTATACGCTTGGTTTCTGGGTAAGTTTCAAGAAATGAATATGTTGTGAGTTATGACAGCAGCAGAACTTGGCATCTCCATATGTTCAATTGATATAGCGTTATGAGAAAACTGCCACATTAATGTTTCACATCGGTTTTTATGTCAATCTACTTTAAAATCACATGTATTTACAAGAAATATCTAATTATGGATTAAACAAATCCCACTATCATTATGAACTAAGTTTTTAAAATACAAGTATATTAGTTGGGACCCGGGACTCAAAAACTTTTCCTGGACATTGCAGGCTGCTAGTTCAGTTTTGGTGCAGCTACAGCACACTGCCTCTTAATGTGATTATCACCCAGGTATTCTTGAATGACAAACCTAATTTGAACTAGAGAGACACTTAGCAAATCCTTGGCATATTTCATGAGCACTGTTTACTATCAACATATCCTTACTATGAATTGCTTCTTCATTTGGGCAGTTATTTTCTTACCTGATTATGAAGTTTTATAGTCCATCCTCTTTATGTAGTTCATAACAAACCACTCAAATTTGTCTGCTGCGCTCCATATCCAGAAAAAACTGTTCCATCTGAAAAATTGTTAGTAGCTTGTACTTGTATGATCGTCAGAGGATAGCTCCTACCTAGGTGATATGGTTGTGGCTCTCCTCTTCACGTTTCTTGCTTCTTTGCTGAATTTGCAGATGGGATCAAAGTTCAAGAAGTCATTGGTCTCCGAGAGCGTCAGGGAGTCACTTCATAGCTGGTGCAAGAGGGTCAAAGACAAGGCAAGGCACAACAACCCTCTCTTCTTGCGGGATGGAACCGTCACATCTAGGTCCGTTTGCTCCCTCGACACAACCATCTACGAGACTGATCACGAGACGAACACGGTGTGCACCCTGTCGAGGACCGTGTCAGCAACCTCGTTGGACGAGGAACTGACAGTGGCTACCGTCAACGAGGAACCCTCTTGCATTGAGCAAGATATTTGACGTCCTTGCTCCGGTAATCCCCATTGTTCACCAAGCTAAACCGGTGCAGTTAGAACCCAGCCGATCCTGAACAGGAGTGCCGGCGCCTGCCTGTGTAGAAACATGAACCTGAAGTGATTTGACCCTCATGGCAGCCACGGAATTACTCTGTGTGAACTGTGAAGTGATGTTTGTTATGAATATTGTGTGCATCTATTCATGAGGCCCAAGGGGCAATATATATACAGGTACAAGGGGATGTACAAAAGGAATACAACACAGCATAAAAGGAAGTAGCATATTAGGAAACAACTAGGAGTCCTAATCCTAATCTTATTCTATCCTTAACACCCCCCCTCAAACTCATGGTGGATCAACAACACTGAGTTTGGAGAGGTAAAAGCTGTCTTTGTGCTCGAGTCCAGGCCTTCGTGAAGAAATCCGCTATCCAAGCTCAAGGCACATATTGAAGAGTAATCACCGATCTTGCACACAAGACCTCATGAAGGAAGCATCAACACCAATATGCTTGGTGAGCTCATGCTTCACGGGATCACGAGCAATACCGATAGCACTGTGTCTGTCGACAAGAGAGGAGTCGGTGTAGTGACGTAAACACCGAAATCCTCAAGTAACCACCGTAGCCAAGTAATCTCTGTGTCAAGAGAGCCATAGCTCGCAACTCACCTCTGCACTCGAGCGGGACACTGCGATCTGCTTTCTTCGTCTTCCGTGCAATAAGAGAACCACCAAGAAAAACACAAGAGGCGAGAGAGACCGCGATCGAGGGATCGCCGCCCAAGTAGCATCCGAATAGGCTCAAGCTGTAACGAATCGAACGTGGAAAGAAGAGACGGCGAGAGATAGTCCCACGAAGGTATCGCAAGAACTCGAAGAAGGTGGCTGTAGTGGACCTGAGTGGGAGCTGAAACAAACTGACTCAGAATATGAACGGGATAGGTGATATCCGGACGAGTAACAGCAAGATAAACAAGACTCCCAACAAGGTGACGATAGCGAGTCGGATCAGAAAGAGGCTCGCCATCCGAGGGTCGGAGGTGGACATTGAGCTCCATGGGAGTCTCAACGATCTGTGATCGATGAGAGAGGCGCGATCAAGAAGATCCTGAATATATTTCTCTTGGGACATAAAGAAACCATCTGGAGTGGAAGTAACCTCAATCCCAAGGAAATAACTGAGAGGACCAAGATCCGACATAAGAAACTGCTCACTAAGACGAGCCTTGACAAAGGCAATGTACTCGTAATCATCTCCGTAATGATCATATCATCAACATACGTAAGAAGAAGAGTCCACCACGGGGCGAAGTGTGGACAAAGAGCGCAGGATCATGATCACTAGCGGAAAAGCCAGCAGCAGTGACCACAGAGGAGAAGCGCCAAACCAAGCACGAGGGCTTGCTTAAGGCCATAGAGAGCGCGACGGCGGCGATGCACCATGCCCTCGAGAATGAATACCCGGTGGCGGATGCATGTAGACCTCCTCACGCAACTCACCATTAAGAAAGGCATTCTTGACATCAAGTCGAGAAATGCACCGGTGGCGAACAGACGCCACCGACAGAAGAGTGCGAACAGTGGTCATGTGGGCCACGGGAGCAAAAGTCTCGTCATAGTCAACACCATGCTCCTGCTGGAAGCCACGAGCAACAAGACGCGCCTTGTAGCGCTCAAGAGAGCCATCAGAGCGAGTCTTAATTTTATAGACCCACTTACACGTGATGGGACGAGAATGAGATGGCAAAGGAACAAGATCCCAAGTACCAGTACGCTCGAGGGCAGCAATCTCCTCGGCCATGGCAAGCTGCCACTCAGGGTGAGTAACGGCATCCCGGTAGGAGACAGGCTCACGAGTAGCTGCGCCAGCAAAGGCAAAGCGGGCAGGAGGCCGAATCGACCGGCGATCGCGGAGAGCGTAGCGAGGAGAAGATGACCCATCAGGGGATGATGGAGCATCAGAAGAAGGTGAATCATCAGGAGAAGATGACTCAGCTGGAGAAGCCTCAACACGAGGTCGACGAGTGTAAAAGAGAAGGGGAGGTACTGTAGTGAGAGGAGCCTGGGGAGTCGGAGGAGACGACGCAGGCGGTGACAACGGTGGAGAGGCCACAGGGGGAATATGTGGAGACTCAGTGGGACAAGTGGACGAGGGCAAAGTAGATATAGGTGTATCAGGAAAGGTCAAGAAAGACAGAGACTCCGCAGAGGGAGTCGAAGGAGAGGCAGTACGTGGGTAGAATGGACGAGACTCATCGAAAGTCACATCCCGAGAAACCCGCATCCTCGACCAACCGGATCCCAAAGACCGATAGCCCTTGTGCTCGCATCAGATCCCAAAAAGACACACTCAACAGATCGAGCGGTTAGTTTGGTACGCTCGCGAGGCGCGAGGAGAACGAGCAAACGCAGCCAAACATATGAAGGGCGAGTAGTCGCAGAAGACCACGAGACGCTCAACGTGGATCGCACCAAGAGCGTAAGATGGCTGGATGTTGATGAGATAGGTGGCGGTGGAAACGACCTCGGCCCAAAAGTGAGGTGGGGTAGAGGCGGCGATCATCGAGTACGAGCCGCCTCAAGGAGGTGACGATGCTTGCGCCAGCGACACCATTCGAGCATGAGCACCGTGACAAGAGAATCGGCGAGAGTCCTCGCGCAGCAAGGAAATCGCGCAGTAACGAGAAAGGTACTCGCCAGTGAGAATCAGCACGAAAAACACGAATAGGAGTGGAGAACGTGTGTGGATCATAGTGGCAAATTGTTTATAGATAGACAAGACCTCACTACGAGAAGACATGAAATATATCCAAGTGTGGCGAGAGAAATCATCTATAAATATGATATAATAACGATGACCCCTTTCAAACGAAGGAGCCGGACCCCAAACATCCGAATGAACAAGATCAAAAGGACGGGACACAGACTCACCGTGAGGATAGGGAAGCTGAATTTGTTTACCTAACTTACACCGACAATCTAAAGACACGCTCTCGAGATGCACTTAAAGACCACGACGAACTAAGGATGACAAAGTAGATCCACACAGATGACCAAGACGGTGATGCCACCGCTGAAAAGAGCCGAGACGGCGGCGTGCGAGAGATCGCGCGCGATGGTGGCAGCGGAAGGAAGGTGAAGCCGTCAAGCTCCCAGAGACGCCAGTGAGTCACGGCGCCGAGGGCCGAACCAACCGAGCTCCGTGTGGCGGTCCCGAACACAACAAGAGTCGAGTCGAGAATGACACGATAACCAAGGTCGAGAATCGCCCCCAGCAGAAATAAGTCTGATAGTGAGGCGAGGAATATGAGCAATGTAGGAACATGAAAGGATGAGTTGCTAAGATATCCTCGACTGCAGACGAAAGAGATGTACCATCGCAGTAAGAACACCGACAGGAGAATCAAGAGGTGTAATAGAAGACAGAGTAGAAGCATCGGAGTCATGTGAAAAGATGCTCCGTAATCAAGAATCCACGGGAGGTACCGATCGTAGAGGGTGGTTTCTCGCGCACAAGAGTCGATGAGCGTAACTCGCAGAACCTCGCCGAGGAGAACCTGGCGGCAAGCAAGCGGCGAAGTCCGCTATCTCTGCGCGGTGAAAGAAGCTGCTGAAGAAGTCGATGCGACGCCGTCGTAGAAGCACCGGTGCCAATAGAAGAACGGCGTGAAAGATGCCGCTTCTTCTTATAGCACTGGACTCAATGTGGCCGCCTTGTCGCAGAGGAGCAGTGAGGACGGCCACCTCCAGACGGATGACGGCCACCACCACCGTGGCACCCAAGAAGGCGGTAGCGGTAGACGAGCGGCGAGCACAGAGGGGAGTGGCATCGCATCAGCACCACTCGGGCGAGTCTCCTCTGCGCGTATCTCGTGAGAGCCTCCGGAGAGTGACACGAGGTGGCGTGCAAGAAGCCGAGCACGCCGTTGCTCGAACTCAGACGAAGGCGAGTAAGGAACTCGTAGACCCGCCAAACTCCAAGTCAAGACGTATATCCAAGCAAAGACGGACAGAACGACAAACAAGATGCGGAGAGAGTCCAACGACGCCGACATGCAGAGCTCGAGCGTAAAGGCATCAACAGAGCATCACCTGCTGAAGAGAGTGCTCTTGGCGAACCACGGACAGTGCAGGGCATCACCGGAGGGCTCGTGCGCCGACGAAGATGAGTCCACATCCGGAAGCGAAGAGTCCCACAACCTCGTAAGAGAACCGAGGCCGAGATCGCGATGAAAAGCAAAGCAGCCGGCTCGGCGTCGTCATCGCACCACCGAGTGTAGGTGGTCGACGGTCCTTGTAGAGATCCGAGCCTCTGGTAGGCGAGGCGCTTCATCATCAACAATGAGCATCCTCGTGAGCAATCTTGTCGGTATGTCGGGGCAATGCAACAGCGTGGGCTCGTCGGAGGAATAGGGCAAGGCGGGCGGTGACATCGCGAGAGGACGCCCTGAGACGAGACCACGCATGTGAATGCGCATGTGAGATACGAAGTCGGTGTAATTAACACCATCAAAGACCACCGGGCAGCGAGGGAGGGAAACGGTGCCCATTGGTAGGCGGCGCTGGGAAGAGCCGGCGGCACGTGGAGGCGCGGGAGCGGCCGGTCGGAGTACCGGCGGCGCGTGGAGAGAGACGTCGCACGGGGAGAGGCCGGCGAGCGGCCGCGGCGCCGGGGAGAGGCACGGGAGCGGCGGCGAGCGAACCGAGGCAAACCCTAGGTATGCTCTGATACCATGTTATGAATATTGTGTGCATCTATTCATGAGGCCCAAGGGGCAATATATATACAGGTACAAGGGGATGTACAAAAGGAATACAACACAGCATAAAAGGAAGTAGCATATTAGGAAACAACTAGGAGTCCTAATCCTAATCTTATTCTATCCTTAACAATGTTGATCCATCTGAGACGCGTCAAGAGGATCGTGTCATCTTTATGCTACATTAAGACTGCCACTGGTACACCAATGGGTATAGATCTTTGTTTTGGCTTCGAACATTGTAGTAACTTGTCAGAATTTCAGAACCACTCGACTCAGGTATATTGCATTTTGCCAATTGTACGTGCGAGTTCAAGAACAACATGTGAGGGCAAAAGAGAGGGGCAAAAAGGCGGCCAGGAATTTTGGGACGAAAATCGGGGGGACAGATGTGGGAGAGTAGTATTTTGCTTCCAGAAGCGGTGCCATATTGGATATTTCGGCATGGCGTGCCAAAGAACCTTCTTTTTTTTAACCTTGAATTCGTAATCTTCTAGCAATTAATCATTCTTTGGCCAATTTTGAGATTAAATTATCTAAAAATAAAAACAAATAGCATAAATACTAAAATGTCAGATTTTTTTTTTTGAAATTTGGACAAAGAGCTATGCTATTTACTCATGAAAGAAAGGTAACCACTCGGGTTCAAAGCCGGGTGATAAAGCTTGGAGCACACCCTCCACCGACCGAGCGCTGCTCAGTCTTAAACGTCAAAAATATGGAATGCGCAAAGGATTCACTGAATGACTTATTCAGCCTGACACGTGTTTAATGGGACAGCATGTACTTATGCTTCGGATGTTGTTGAGCCTCCGATTAGATCTTAACATCATGTGTAAGAGACCGTACGTGTATGCGTGTGAGTTGTGTGCGTCTGCATTGTATCTCTCAAAAAAAGAAAGAAAGAAATCAAAAGGAGGAAAGAAACGCTCCTTCGAAACCCTACATTGGGTGGATTCTTTTATATTAAAATTTATAGGTGTGGTTTTTGAATTCTGATTTATTTGTGAAAAAGCAGTATGCAGAGTAGAACCTATTTTGAAAAAATGTACCATTTAACGGCGAATTATTATAGAAATGGAAGCAAAAACCTAAAGCAAGTGTGTCTAATTATCATCCGAATATTTTCTTTCAAACAATCATCCAAATTAAGTTTGTTTTCTCAATAGATTCATGAGTATTTCTAGAGATTCCCAAGTGTTTCGACCTTAGTAGTCGGCTACGTTCCTTCGTAGTCATAGCTCACTCCGAGCACGTTTCTTCGTGATCGTAGCTCACTTTGAGTATGTTCCTTTGTGGTCGTAGCTTACTACGAGTACGTTCCTTCATGGTTATAACTCATTTCGAGTATGAGTGTCTTTCTGATCGAAAGAAACTACGACTACCTGATCAGAAGAAGTTACGATTTCTTTGTCAGAAGAAGCTCCGACTTCTTGATCGAAAGTCTGTAAGTCTGTGTGCTCGTGCTCCGACTTGTCGCAACACCACCTTCGTCCACATGATCCTGATGCTGGACGATCTCGCTGCTCGTCTGCTCTTACCTCTCCTTCTGGACCTACTCCCTCTCGCAGACGATGGCATCGTCGGCATCCTCTTCCGCGTCTCCTACGGGCGCCTTGCTGGCCCTCACCGCCGGCAACCTCGTGGGCCCCGTCACGGGAATGGCCATTGTGCACCTCACCACGGCCTGGGCCGCCGGATTGTTTGGCTACTCCCTTCGCAGTACCGCCAGCACACCGGGACCGAGCAGCGAGTGAGCAGGCCGCAAATGAGGTGGTCACCCCCTCCCGCCGGAGCAAGGAGAAGAGACAACAGATGTACACCGCCGTCCACCCTGTTTTCACATCGAGCATGGCGTCCCTGCTCCCGGCTCCGCGCGTGGTCTTCTTCCAACCTACGGCGACATGTACCTCGTCGTGTGGGAGTTCTACGTCCTGATTTGGGGCATCCTCTACTTTTGGGCCTTGCCTTCAAGTTGATGTTGCATGGAGCACTCATCTCGGTGGTCTCGATGGTGCGCATCCTGTGCTATTTCGTTGCATCAATCTTGCCCAGCATCGTGCTTGCCCTCGTTAGCCAGGTGCTCTGGGTGTACCTCGGGCTGGAGATGATGGCCATGGCGGCGTTCTTCGGGTACATCCTCGCCATCCAAGCACGCTACGAGCATATGGTAGCAAGGTAAGCGCTGCAGCAGACCAGGTAGCTTTGACTCGTTAGCCTCCATCAAATGATATGGGTTTCACTAACCAATAGTTTCACACGAGCTGAAGTTTCTTGACCACTTGATTGTCATGGCTTCATGCTTTGCTGGAACGACAAACTTAGCTACCCCAGCCGAATGACCGGCAAAATTCTATCATTAATGTTATCTTAGGAAAAATTGGAGTATAATTTCAATAATCATGACTTGAATGGCCTAGATACAACCTTATTTGTTTATAACGTATCCAGATAAAAGTCTTGTCACATTCGTCGTCAACTAGATCTACAAATTGAATCTTGTTATTTCCAAACCAACTTTTTTTTCTTAAGCATCCAAGAGGACTTTTATTTCAGACGTGGTCAACATGATAAATTAGATGGCAAAATTTCAGAACAAATTGTAGCAAGATGTTTTCAGAAAGCCACAGAATTCCACTAATAATTTTATAACACAAATGACACTGCAAAAAAAAAAATCTGCATGAACAATGTTAGTTCTCATTTCTCAGAACTTGCAGTAGGGAAGTTGTACTTGAAAACTGAACCAGAAGTGATTGGAAACATTTGTTAAGTGTGCATTCTGATTTTTGATTCTAGCAAGTATATTGGATTGTATTTTTTTCATCTTAGAACAGAGTCTTTATTTTCCTTTTGTCTATCATGGACAGGGGCCAGCCTCTCCTGACAGACCTAGAGTTAGGTGACTGTGATCAGGAGCCAGCTCTGCTTCAGCCTCACCTGGAGAAAAGGCTTAAAGCGACTGTGGCACTTGCCATCCTGAAGAAACACCATCGCTCGACAACCTATCGCCGCAGAGCAGTAACGCAGCTTGACCTTCTGTGTATTTCAATCGCTAACGTATTTACGTATTGATACTCCACTGCATTATTATCTACTCTCTACTACATTACCCTGTAACATGAACATTACTAATACTAGTAAGGTGCCCGTGCATTGCAACGAAAAACCAAATAAAAGTGATGGATACTATCAAATATGATCTTAAACTGAATAATAAGCATCAACTTTTTCTTACGTCATTATGTATTAAACAAAACATACATGTTCATACTCGTAAATAAATCAAAAATATATACAGAAATGATAGTAAACAAGAAGTGTCATGTATCACAAATTCACAATTAGTTGGTAGGAACAAGCATTTACCTTGGCACGTTGCATCTGATCACAATCAAGCAGATATGAAGGAAAAGCACCCTCTTGAACATCATCATTGACCTTTGTCGAGAAGTTGACTCATCATGCATTTTCAGTCGCAAAGAAACAATTGACAATAAGGCCCCATAAATGCGATCGCAACCAAAAAGGCGAATCTACATCGCAAGGAAAACTTAATTTTCATGCTCACATCCCCTACTCCATAATTGTTTGAGAGTGCTGTTTGCTAGAAAGAGTTGTGTGCTACGTCGCGCCAAGTGGATTTATACAAAATGATTGGAAGACAAAATACAGTAAATAATGCAAAAGCATGTTGATATGTGTGGATCAATTGTACTATCTCGATTTAGGCGATCGATTGTCGACCCAGTAAATAAATGAAAACAATCAAGATTATCAATTTATCATACCTCTTCAACTTTCCTTTGTTCTCTTTTCAACCGATTCTTCATAGTTGGTTTTGCTACACTTAATGGTGTGCGGTGCTTCTTAATGGCCTGTTGCAGATAACGAATGCATTGAGATATTGAAATGTTTCAGGTTAGGCTAAGAGGTAAAAAAGATTACCTTTCCACCCAATTCAACTACTTTACGGTTCTCTATTTGCTTCCGCTCCTTCCATGTAGAGGCACCTATAAAATTAGCATCAGTGAATGTTTGTACAACAATAAATCCTAACAATCAAAATTAAGATTTTTAAGGAGAGATGGAATACATATCCTTTTATTCTAGTCTTTAAAAAAATGTAAAAGTGAAATGTGAATACCAAAACCACATATATTAAACGGTTAATCGATATAATTTAATTGACAAATGTTTTACTTCTATTTCCTCAAGGATGTAAGAGGAGCCATTCAAGCATGTCCAAGGTCCACTCATGGTGATATACACTTGTGCCTAAACACCAAGCGTAACTGAACAATTGAAAAGGTCTGCATTATAAAGCAATTAATGACAGGTAGATATGTTATATTACCATACAAAGGCATGTACATTCAAGAACTCCAAAAGCACATGCAAACATCAAGCTAACAATTCCGCACATATTCTCTTTAACTTGTAGCATGCTCATTCTAAGCAAACAATACACTAATCCAAGAATGTCCGTATTGAATCAAACTTAAGAGATAATATTGAGCGTCCCACTTTAAGAGCACAACAGTGTGAACTAAACATGTTTAATTCTCCCAAATATTTCTACATATTAAATTTCTGATAAGTAGTTATATTTTAGCTCTGCACCACAATAGCATGGATGCATTAAAACCAATGTATTCCTCCACCCAAATCTTAGCATTCATGCAAAAAAAACTAAGCAATCGAGCCAAACACTAAAAACACTAATGAAGCCTAAAAACAAGGTTTCCTCGATCCAATAGCCCATTTGGTGGCGCGCACCTCATCAGAGGCATATAACTTGGAGTTTAAAAGATTTTTGCTTCAGCAAGACATGTCTCAAATTTGAGGATTATTTTTTTTGTTCACCTCAGAAGTGATTAAGTTAGGTGGGTTATTGCATTTGCAGATAACATCAAAACAATAGAAGATGTGTTAGGCAATGCTGATAATCTAACATTGCACAAAAGATCCATATTGAGCGCTGATAGGAGGACACATTTAAGGTATGGTGAAGCAAGGTAGGTTTACATAATGAAACTCAACGACATCACCAAACATTGCATGTGATTTTGCAAAACATGAACCAGCTTGTCGCTTTCAAACATATGCTTTACCAAATGTACTAACAAACGATGAGTTGAAATCCAACAAACAAACACTTCCTCAACAAACTCCTTCACCAAAGATCTGCAAACATCCAAGCAACAACAAAACTAAACACAACCCCAAACACTTTCGAGATATCTTAGCCAAACCGACAACTCTACATGCTTATACAATAGCAAATCAACCTTCCCAACTCGCGGACACATCGAACACAAGAAATGTGAGCATCTCCACAAATTATCCTACCATTCACAAACCCACAAAGAAATCTCTACCACCTTCACTATCGAAACCCACGTGCGTATCAATAATCCATTGTAAATAATGAACATCAACACATCCAAAATCGACATTTGCCAAACCAATCCCTCTCACTTAGCTCCCACTACACAAAAACCCAAACCCTAATCCGCGAATCGTCACCAAACCAAGAAACAACCAAAAGGGGGATCTGATCGCGACTAACAGCGTCGGGCGTGGTGGCGAGGCCGAGAGGCCGGCGTAGAGCTTGTCGTGGATCTTGAACACCCTCGAAATCGGTCGCGACGGTCTCGCAATGCACGCCCGACCTCCGATCATCGGCAATAGCGGCGCTTCTTCCCCACCATCGCCACCACGGCGCGCCATTGTACTCGAAGATCTCGCGAGCCGCGCGCCAAATCATCGAAAATTGAGATCCGAGGCGAGGAAGGTTTGGGGCGCGGTGTTTGGGGACTCACCGACATGGCCGAGTTGCGAGTTCGCAGACGAGGTCGAGGCGAGGCGCCGAGGTCGAGGAGGAGCACCGCTTGGGCCGCCATGGGTGGGGTGGGGATCACCACTTGAGGATGAAGGCGCGCCCATGGCGGCGCGGCGAGTTGGTCCTCCAGTGCCGTACTCCTGCAAACACCACCAACGGAAGGTCTCGATCGCCTTGAGCACCGCTTCCAGCCTCCTCTTGGCTCCTGCACTCGGGAGTTGCGCCGCCTTCTTCGCCTTCCACTGCCCATCGCTCACCTCCGCGCGCCGCCGGCTTCTTATCCGGCGCCACTGCCGAACGAAGTCTTCGGCCGCGGAGGAGGGGAGGATGCGGCGGAGGAGGAGGAGAGGATGGGGTAGGAGGCGGCGCGCGGGGACGGAGAGGGGAGGCGCGCGCGTGGAGTTGGGGAGGAGGGGAGGAGGCGCCGGGGCTGGAGGTGAGGCGGCGCGCTGGGAGGAGGAGGGGAGGGCGCGCCGCGGGGTGGGAGGGGGGGAGGAGGCGGCGCGCGGGGCGGGATGGGGAGGAGGCGGGGCGCGGAGGAGAGCGAGGCGCGGGGAGAGCGAGGGGAGGCGGCGGCACGGCGGGGTGGGGAGGGGGAGGACGCCGCGGGCCGCGGGGGGAGAGCGAGGGGGAGGCGTGGGGGTGGTGGGGGGAAGAGCGAGGAGGAGGCGTGGGGGTGGTGGGGGGAAGAGCGAGGGGTAGGCGTGGGGGCGGAGGGGTGATGTTGGGATTTTAGGGTTTAATCAGATCGTGTGGTTGAGAAGAGAGGAGAAAGATCAAATAGTTAAGAAGTAAGGGAGGGTAGACGTGACGGCAACCACCAACTCCTTCTTTTTAAATAGTAAAGATATCGGTGTGCTGCTGTGCTATAATTGTTACGTTTGCTTCCACTCATTTTGCCGACGTCCAAGGAGCATCAGAAGCGAAACTCTGCATCCTGCAGGTGGCGAATGAACCGACGATGGTTATGGTGTGCAACAGAGCAGCCATGGCTTACGTTTCCATCTTAATAGTTTTATTTTCCGTCCGAATGAATACGAGTTGCATAAATCTTAAAGTAAAAAAGAAAGATAAGTAGTCACTAATCGTTCTCTATTTATGCTTTAGTATTTTTGCAGTTTCACTGTTCAGGTGTCTGGAACTCCGGAAGAGAGGAGCCCATTTCCTGAAAAAAGAAAAGAAAATAACTGACGCAGGTGAAAGTAACGAACCTTCCAGACAGTAACTTCCCCTAAAAATAAAAACAGATAAATAAAAAATAAAACCAAATAAGAGAGAGAGAGAGAAGAGCAAGGCAGAGGTGTTTACGTAACCACAAAGAAGACGAGCTCTTCCATTCCAACATCCCAAGGTCTTCTCCGGAGCCCAGCGAGACCCAGCGCCTCTTTGTTTTAGAGAAGATGCAGACGGCGGCTGTGGCGTGGGCGCCGAGCCCATCGCCGTCCACCTCCTCCTCCCCTTCCTCGTTCAAGATTAGGGTTAGGCTTCTCCTTGTTCCTCTCTGTTCCCTCTTTTCTTTAGGAGCAATTTATTGGTTCTACTGAGCTGATGGGTTCTTGATTCGTTTTGCAGGTGGGGATTGCGTCACCTAGTAGGGCGGCTGTTCCTAATTCCTCTGCGCCGAGGCTGGTTGCCGCGTCCAATCGCCAGGGGAGGCGGCGGCGGCACCAGCAGCAAGGTGAGTGTTTTCTTGGTTTGTTCTCCTTCTCTCCCTGTTTCTTACCGTATTGAGAATTCTGTATTGAGAATTCTGGATTGGTAGAGAGCTATCTCGAGCTTAAAAACAAGAGTAATCTTGAGACCTATCTCCTCGCAAAAAAAGGTAATCTTAGACATGTCATGGAATTTTGGTAGTAGAAATCTGGAACGACCGCATCGGCTCAAAGAATAATTTTGCAGCCCCCAATTGTATTTTTGTAAACCGAGTTTGTTTGCTTATCCCTGTTGTAGTGTGATGACTGGCTTATTCTTCCTCCCAAATAAATTGTTTGCTTGTGTTCTCCAGCTAGGGACAACTTTTTCATTGCCTGCGCTACCCTGCCCTGCCCTCTGACCCAACAAGTTCAACTTGTTCGTATGGTGTCCTGGGGGCAATGAATCGTAGATGCAAACCCTCAGTATTATGTGATGTGTTTGGTAATTACTAATTAGGCATCCATAGTGCACCTCGCATTTAGTCCCTGCCCAGAATGGTTTCTTTTGTACGCTGTACAATGGGACTATATGATACCGCTATAGTGGGAGGCTCGGAGCTTAGTTTCATATGGTCTCCAGAGTGTGATAACCTAGCATATAAACACCTAGAATCAATTTATTAACAACCAGATTAACCATTTTGAACCAAGCAGGATCATCTCCTAGTGTTGCTATAGGTTAGATATTGGGGCATGCCAGAATATTTGCTTCTATTACTGTTTTATAAGGGAATTAAGATGTTACTGTTTTGAAATAATGCAAATTATATTCGTGTTCTGCTCTGGCAGTGGTTCAAGCTATTGCCAACCCAGACCCAGCAGTGGAGCTGCTGTTGACTGCTGAAAATGTTGAGGCGGTGTTGGATGAAGTGCGACCGTACCTCATGGCAGATGGAGGCAATGTCGCGTTGCATGAGATTGATGGGAACGTGGTGAGGTTGAAGCTGCAAGGAGCATGTGGATCATGCCCAGCTTCAGTAACAACAATGAAGATGGGCATTGAGCGACGCTTGATGGAGAAAATACCAGAGATTGTTGCAGTTGAACCCATAGCTGATGAGGAGACTGGGCTTGAGTTGAATGAAGAGAACATTGAAAAGGTAATTGTTCTTATTTTTGGCTAAATAAATTTATTCACAAAGATCACTTGATGCCTACAGCTTGTCGAAGTAACTCAGGCTTTATGTTGTGGTCTAATTGGATGAATTTGCGTAAGATAAGATTCTTTTAAAGTTGATGCCTACAGCTTATCGAAGTAACTCAGGATTTATGTCGTGGTCTAATTGGATGAATTTGTGTAAGATAAGATTCTTTAAAAAAATGTTTTAATGCCATGCTAATGTACTTTAAGAAACTCAAATTCAGATTTTCCTGATGCATTGTGTTTAGTATGAGCTGTGAACTGAAATCTAGTGCACTTACCTAGTGAAGTTATTGTCCACTATCCATCTTGCACTGCCAGTTTATGAGGTGTTAATCTGGTTATTCATATTTGAACGTGTTGTGAAAAAAAAGTACTGCAATATTAGGATTTATCCTACCCAACTGTTTTCAACAGTTCTTGACTATCAGTTTGTGCCAGGTAGGAGCAGGTTAGGGACCTTTGGTTAATCTTTTCGGTATAGTTGTATAAGCATTACTGTGGTTATTTCTTTTGTTACAACTCTGGTACTTCAGCGTATCTCCAAATCATGTACCTTGTAGTCATAGCATATGCAGCTAATTGCTCTGTGCCTTGCTTTTCTTTTCTTTTATTTTTTTGCCCTTTTGATTGTTTTTTGTGTGAAGCAACATCCTTTCTGCTGTCAACAATATCACAGCCTTCTCTGACTGATAGAGAAAGTGCTATTTATCAATGCTACTATTTCATAGGAAATTCTGGTTGCTGATATGCTGATATGCTAGGTTTTATGTTTTTAAGACCTTCCCAAGTTCATTTCCAGTAGAAAGCAATTGAGAAGGATGTTGGGACCAATAACCGCATGATACTTATTGCTTATATCATGCTTCATATTTAGGCACTCTGTTGCCAATATCTTGCATTGTGATACAGATCAGATCAGATCAATTTTTGTACTGATGTTCTTCTTGGAAAAATAGCCCTGAAGATGTATATTCTTTCTTTCCTTTTGTTCAGCACATGAAGTTCTATCTTTTGAGTCTCTTGTTTTAGTATCTTTCGATAAAAAACAGTGTTGAGATAGAAATTGGAGCACTGCTAACTTCTGTTCACCTATATTACCTATATCAGGTACTCGACGAGATTAGGCCATACCTTGCTGGCACAGGAGGTGGTGAGCTTGAGTTTGTTGCAATCGAGGATCCTATTGTTAAGGTCAGGCTTACAGGCCCAGCCGCTGGTGTGATGACTGTTCGAGTAGCCCTAACTCAGAAGCTCCGAGAAAAGATCCCTAAAATCGCAGCTGTCCAGTTATTGTCGTAAGCTTTACAACATTTAGAAGCCAAGCCCCCTACAATGTAAATGTGCCGCTACAATAATTGTCAGGAAGAAAGTTGTAATGACTTAGTATGTGTGGTCCTGAAGGGTATTCTGTGCCCACATAAACTATCAATATTCAATAGTTACGAATGTTGTAAGGGTTTTCTTGCTAGATTCATAACAAAGTTTTGGTTTCTATCTGTACAATGCGTGAATGCAACTTCTCATTTATATGAAGTTAATTTTTTAAAAGAGAGAAGTTACTACTGAATGACAGCGTTGCAAGTTTTTGGAAAAATGTAAGTACTTGCCTTTTCTCATAGCAACATTCTGTATGACATGACCATGAGGAAAGAAACTGAAACATGGGAGTGAGTAGCAGAACCCGCGGGAGTTGAAAGGTGAGACCTATTTTTACCTACAAGTACTCAGAAAAACACTCGAAACAATGTTTCCCTTTGGTTAGAACTACAGAGAATGGCAACACCGATAGTGCCACACAAGAAGCATCACCGAGTTAACCATACAAGATCTACGACGACGACGACGAGGGGGCGGAGGCGGCGATGGAAGGGAGGATGTGGGAGACGAATCCGGCGAAAGCGACCAGGAAGGTCACGAACAGCTGTTTTTTTTTTTTTTTGCTTTTATGGCCGTCTGGTGGCCTTTCTTTTTTTTTTTTTTACAACTTTAGCATTTTATTTGCGGTTTTAGCCTCCTCCGGAGCGCGGGTAAAATGGCGTCCGACAACTAGCTTGTTCCGCGCTCCGGGTGCATGGAATCTCGGCGACGACCGGCGACCGCGGACAGTCGGCGAGCGCGGGAAGGTGTTGCCGGGCGTGGGGCTTAAGGGGGCGTTCGTTTTAGCGATGACTTCTGATTTTTGGTTGAAATTTTACTGTAGTTGATTTAGTTTTTTTGGACATAATTAAATTTAAAAAATATAAAAATAGAAAAAAATATGTTAGCCCATCACGGATAATGCAAAGGAACACGAGAAAAAAAGAAAAATTCAAAAAAGCTCAAAAAATCTAAAACAAATTTAGAAAAAGATGAATTATTAAATAGTGAAAAAAAAACTGAAGTTAGAAATTAAAGCTGAAAAAAAACTGAAACGAGCGGCATGAATACGTACTAGAGCGCAGGAATATGTACGCATATTGGCTTTGTATTCTTCTCTGATGCTACGTTTCCTCATCATTATGAAGACGTACGCATGTTGTACTTGCATGAATTGATCCATCGTAGCGAAGAATATTAATTGGGGGAAGGAAAGCATGCAGCGCAGCACAAGTAACTTCACTTCAGAAAACGCCTTGAACATGCATGCAAAAATCCCGGAGCACGGAACGAGCCAACTGTTGAATGCCATTTTGCCCGCCCTCGGAAGGGGGGTCAAAACCGTAAATAAAATGCCAACGATGCCAAAGTTGTAAAAAAAGGCCACAACGGCCAGAAAAGCAAAAAAATTTCGAACAGCTTCGTTTCCTCCCCTGGCTGGTGCCTTCTTCTCGTTCGTGGTGTCGGTGGTAAGATCAGGAGACATTAAAATGATTAAAATTGAGTGGAAATCATAGACGCAGTAGCGCCCGTGGCCTAATGGATAAGACGTCTTGACTTCTAATCATACGTTTATGGGTTCATCAGGTGTGCTTGCTTGCCTTTTATTTTATGTTTTTTATTCATATAATGATACCGGACAGACGTCCAATAGCATCAAAACCATCATACGCTTCAGTCATAACTCAATTCCACCATTTCTAATTTATCTATTCCCCTTCTCTACTGATTCTTTTCCTCTCTTCATCTACCTCCACTACTCATCCTCTTTCGGTCATAGCTCAATTCCACCATTCCTATCTTATCCATTCCCCTTCTCTATTGCTTCTTTTCCTCTCTTCATCTACCTTCACTACTCATCCTCCTCTCCCAGGCATCAAAAGCATTGTAGGCTCCAGTCACAACTCAACTCCACCATTCATATCTTATCCATTCATCTTCACTCTCCATCTATCATATGCTATTCATCTTCCATGCTCCCCTTGCATCCTCTCTCCTGACTCCTCTCCACAACCGAGCCGCTCTTGATTTCCTTGCCACCGCCCTCTCCGTGCACAACCTACTCACTCTCTCTCTCTCTCAATTCTGTCACCTTCATCAATTTTAGCCACCACTGGTGATAATTTCTTTGTTTTCGGTCACCGGTGATGTCCTTTCAATACTAGCATTCTACTTTTTGTGCTAATTTCAAGTCTATCGTTTCCAGTGAGTTTTTTTCTTCTAAATCCCCACATCTTCTTCTACCTCTGTCTGATTCCTTTTTTTTTGTTGCGGTGATTCTTCTAGGTTGTTGCATCAAGTGTTATATTTTGTTGCAAGGGGGTATTCTTAAATGTTGCAACATGAGAGATATTTGTTGTGGTAGTTTTGCCAAATTATTGGAACAGGAGTTATTTTTTGTTGTATTAGGTTCGATGATTTGTTGTTGTATCATCTTCTAAAAATGGTCCAATGTTTTCGATCATTTGTGATATTCTTCTTGTAAATCTAAAGTAATATTTTAAAAAATTTCTTCTCAACATTCAATTATTATTATGCAATTTGTTGTATATATTGGTTATAAATATTGCAATATTTTGATTCTATGTGTGCAACAATCAGCAACAACCAATGCAATATCGAGATTTTTATCAAATACTTTGTCGCATACGGTGATTAAAATTGTTACACACATTGGCTAAGAATGTTGCATCAAAGCATACGATGGGAATACTCCTATCGGACGTACGGGCGCTAGAAACACCTTTTTATTCTATATTTTTGTTCTGACAAGCATTAATTAAGCCGATAGTTCTAATTTGTTACACATTTTAAGGTTGCACTATGTGTTTGTTGCAGGCTCAACAACGCGTAGCCGTGCTTTACCAAATATTTGTTGCACCGAATTGACAGTTAAGGTTTAATTTTCAAGTGAGGTTAGACGGTGGATTGGAGCGCCCGATCAATATGGATATGAGGGCATCCGTCCTTGCTTTCTGAATTTATGACTTATGACTTCTCTTAAATAAATAAATAAATAAATAGAATTGTTTCTTCACCATCATTCTGAAGCGGCTTATCGAGAAAGTCTTTTTGAAGTGGCTCATCAGTTTATCGACATTCAGTTCATTCACATAAGCACTCATGCTTGAGCAAAAAAACATAAACTGCAGCCATAAGCCGCAGTCGAAAAGAACCCACTCACCATAAGACCTAGCACATGTGCAATATTATATTTTTTCTTGAGAAAACTAGGGGTTTTATTAATAGAAGAGTAAACTTTATAAAAACTATACTTATTCTTACAAAACTATTATAAAACTAAACCTTTTAGAACTAGTTTCATAGTACCATACTTATTCATAATCATTTCAAAAAACTACACTTTTGTCACTTGCAACAATTTTGATAGGGCGAGCCAATGTATCATTGAGACTCAATCACCTAACCCTGTTATTTTGACATGGAGGGCACTAGTGCGTGGCCAACCGATGTAGCTTGTGGCCAACTTCACTTCAACTCAACTTCCTTCTCTTGCAACTGTTGTTCTTTTCTTACTCCATCAGATTTTTTAGACAAACAACACCCTTCATGTCGGTTGGCTATGCAGCAGCACCCTCCGCGTCGGTGTAACGGGTTTATGTGCTAGAGTCTCAATAACATGCGGGCCAATCTTGTCAAAGTGGTTGTAGTTGACAAAAGTATGATTCTTTAAAATGATGGGTAAGAATAAATATGGTTTTGTGAAACTAGTTCTAAAAAAAATGGTTTTCTAATAGTTTTATAAGAATAAATGTGGTTTTCATGAAATTTAAGAAATCAACAGGAGCACAATCACCGAATAGGCAATTTGTAACACCCCTGTTTTTTGGAACAGGGTTGTCGCACATCCCGCAACAGCCCAGGAGTTTAGTTGCGGACAGAAGGAGTACCTTGCCTGCTCTCAAACATTTAAAAAGGATTAGTTTGACAGAAATAAGACCTAGCAGTCAATTTTAACAGCTCTATGGGTGTCTAAACCCAAAACTTAACTTACGATCAGAAGAACTAAAGAAAACTCCATAGGAACGCTTGAGTGCAGTCGCAACCCTAACATGAAAACTTGAAATATGCTTTCTTCTTTTGGTATCTGTCGTGATGTTAATATAGCAAAATTGAGTACAACTAACAATACTTAGTAAGTCCTATAGCAGAATGCATTTATAGGGCTATTATCTATATGCAGGGTTAATTCCAAGGATGATTCTATGTTTCATTTGCGCAAAGACAGATTTTCAATATTATATTATAATGAGATTCCAAACCTATGACTTAGCCACTTTAACTGAAATTAAATAAATAAGTAAAGTGTCCATAAGCATTAGGTTGTGTAGGAGCAACTCTCCTCACGGGTACTTCACGTCCAGTCCATGGCCTCAGCACATGTCCATTACCATATTCCCATACCATTTTGTGAAAACTACACACTGTGGTATTCCAACATGTTGCCCATAATCGGGGGCACGGCTATTCGAATAGATCATTAACACTCTGCAGAGGTGTATAACTTTACCCACAAGATATGATTATCTCATCATATTGGCCTTTATACGTTTCCGTAGATATGCGACTGAATGATTATAACAAGGCCTTCACAATGCTTGTTTCGGTATTTTTTCCTTGCTCCGAAGTAATTGGCCCTCAACGCTAAGAGACTCTGTTATTAGCTTACCCGAGTGCATTCTCACTCAGGGCCGAGACCTTTCGGGTCTCTCCCGGGTAGTGACCCCTTTAGGCTCACCCCCAAACATATCTTTCCTGGGCAATGACCCCGTAGGTCATCCCCAACTAGTACAGGAGATCATATCGAAACAAAACAAATTAGTCAGCCAGGTTTGTCTCATACTAGACTTATGGTTGTACGGTAGGTGTAGAAATGAGCGCACACGGAATCGATCCTTAATCAACTCAAGCGAGACAAACCCAACAATTCAGACCTCGGGTAGTATCTACACCGGTCTCAAGATAACTTCTCGCCCGGGTCTCTCATCATTTTATAAAAATTTCCCTGTTTCTAGTGGTAACCCATGTTACCACTACCATTATCATGTTTCAACTTTTAGTTGGCAATGTTTGTGTCGTAATTACTAATATCTCTAAAGCATGTCTAAACACAATCCTTATTTAGTCATATTATTATTGTGAGAACCCTATGGTGACAGGAATGAGGTAATATCAAAAGGGATCATAAAAGGGCATTGTTGTAAGGTGTAGCTAGGCAGTCTATACACACAATAAGGACAAGAATGCATTTATATTTGAAATAAAATTATTGTATTTGAAAATTTGGTTCAACATGATCAATATAAGGACTTGCCTTTCTTTTTGATATATTATGTCTTTTCTTGTAGGCTCTAGGCTTGGTTCAATTGTTCATGTAGTTTCCCTGTTGACCAACTCACTGGGTCCGAATACTATCGTGGGAAAATGAATGCTAATAAGTTCTTGCTTTGCAGAATGCAAGCTAGGAACAAAAGACAAATAAATAGCCAAAAGACAAAAAGAAAATAGGATCAGACGATTGGGGTTTAGGTGGCGAGGAGTGTGGTTGTTTGGTGTTGGAATCAGATTAGACGGTTTCAAGACGATCGGGACGGTCTTTCAGGTATTGTTTGGGTTTCGACGGATGGTTGTAGTTATGAATAGTATTAGGTTTGGAGTCAGGACATCATCTTAGTGGTTTGTAATTTTGTCGGGTTTTAAAAGGGTGAGGCAGAGCTAAGAATAGCGTAGATGGGCTTTAGATGATCAGAAAGGTTGTATTTAGGGTTTCGGTGAAAGGTACGAGTTCGCACTGTCCTAGGTTTAGGGTTTTGGATGGTACTTTAATGGCTTTTGGATTTTATCTGCGCCCGATATGGAGAAACGGAGCTGGAAAATGGGTATACGGGCTTGAAGTGATCGAAATGGGTATTGTTGTGGCTACAGACCAAACAGAGAGAGATGGGTATGGTAGTGGAGAGTTAGGTGAGCAAATGACCTCTTCTGTCTTTCCCGAGGACTAGTCACGATACATAAGCACTCCCGATGGTAATGAGCGACATTACCGTCGTAACCTTACCCAGAGCCCCTCGCCGAGGACAAGCTATGTCATTTACATGATTTACAACCTTCTCAGCAAGCTAGCTGGGTTTAGGTGGGGGCCACCCCTACAACAGGTATATTTTATATTTTTAGGTATGGATGAACAGTAACGGGTGAACACTGTTCATTGTGGTCTAGACACTATTCACTAACGGGTTTTTACTATTCGCAACGGGTTAAGCGCTATAATATCGGGTTCGGGTGAACAGTAACCAAATTCACTATTCATCTTCCTCTCCTGTTGGTGCTACAGTGGCCGAAAGTAGGGCAAATGGAAAAACGAGCAATTCTCGAGCTATAGAGCCTTGCGGCGAAAAATGAGGATATGGATGGATTCCTGAGAATGAGAGGGTTCCATTTTTGGGCTTTGTTGTGGTCGGGGGGTGGCCGGAGCTTCGCCGGCGGTGAGAGTTCTCTGCTGCGGTTTTTAACAGCACCGGCAAGCTTCGAGGTTTGAGAGGACGAGAGCATTAGCAATTAAGTATCTCGGAGTATAGGGGAGGCTTAGGGAAGTGATGGCTAGGGTCGGGGGTGTCCGTTTAGGGCTGTCCACGGTGACGGCCTTCGGTTGGGCGGAGGCGAAGGCGGCCTGAGCTGTGGTGTCGAGGAAGCTTGGGCAAGGGTGGCAATGGAGTACACGAGCTATGGTGTCGAGGAAGCTTGGGCAAGGGTGGCAATGGAGTACACTGGTCCTGAGGAGGGTGTAGGCAAAAGCAATTTAAATCTAATTGGCTGAATAGTAAGAATTGAAAAATTAGCTTACTTGGAGTCTTTCCGGCGATCGGCGGTGATGCAGCGGCTGCCGGTGCAATTAGGGGGGGGGGGGTGGCGGCTCACCTTGGTGCTACTACGGTTCATTGGGAGGGGTTTGAGGATTCTTATAGGTGCAGGAGGCGGTTTTGGGGTGGGGGCGACGCTGTCGATTTTTGACACGAGGTCATACGGGATGGCGAGAGAAGGCCTGACAGGGTTCGGTAGAGACAGCAAGGAGGTCAGCACGTGACGTTAAACTTCAGGCTGGGTATTGTGGCGGTCAGAATTGGCGGTGTAGGTGGTCGGCTGTGAGAGAGCAAGGGAGGCGGCGGTGGCAAAATTCGGCCCAGCTCCTCTACCGTGTGTCAGGGGCAGTAAAGGGGTGTGTTGGGGGTATGGCTGACAAGCTGCAGGGACGTGGGTGACGAGAGGATTGACCGGGAAGGCGCGGCGGTAAAGAATCCGGTCGGCGGAAGGGTTGTCGGACGATGAATAGTAACTTCTGGCCGTGCCGCGTTCAGATAGACGAGAGAGGGTGGCATGATAGGGAAAAGATCGCGTGAAAGGGGTGCGGAAGGTGTTAAATAGAGCCAAGGTTCGAATGGAAGCAGGATTTGATGAAATTCAAATTGGTTTCAAAATCTGGTTCATTTCACAATTACATAAAAAAAATCCGGCGTTTGATTAAGCCACACACAAACACAACGTTGCTCTTTCTTTACATATAAGTGAGCACCCGCATTGGCATTTCTTCTAACAAAACTAAGCTTGAACTCACTAAGCTCCCTACTACAAATGTCATGAAGGCACTAGTCGGCAATCACGATGATCCAATGCTGGAGAAACTTTCTCCTACTGGGCCGTAGCCCGTAGGCAAACAAAGCATGAAATGCACTTGCACGGCGTGGCCTCTCCTCCCACCACAACTCTCTCAGTTTCTCCACTACCACTGCCTTGCCACTATGCTATCTCTGGAGGAGAGGTCACGCACAGCCGACATGCGCGCGCACGCACGTACTGGCTAGCGAGAGCGCAGGAGGCGGCGATGGGGATATGGGACTGGCCGTGGGGACGACGGCGAGGGCCGTCGGGCTTCGGCGCCGCGTCCACCGCCGAGGAGGTCACCGCCGGCGTCGACGCCAGCAACCTCACGGCCATCGTCACAGGTTCGTTTCTGCTGGTACTGTTTATTGTTACGACTGTACGTGAACAGCCATGGATGGTGAAAAGGCCGTGAAAAATTGCAAAACCAGCAGAAGTTCTCGCACAAATGCCGAAGGCAGAGTCCAATCAATCTCTTATCGTCAGCTTGCTGATTAAAAGCACAGAGCAAAATTAATGCTATAATTTGCATCTGAAATCTGGACATGATTGGGTTAATGACCCATTTCGGTACTTTAACTTTCACAAAAGGGGGAAACTTCGTCATATACCCTCCTCATATTTGAGAGTTTCGGGATTTACCATCCCGAGTCACTGACACGTGGGGTCGGGATGAGTCACTGACATGTGGGCCGGAGGGTAAATCCTGAATTTCAGTCTAAGAGGAGGGTATATGATGAATAATTCCTTCACAAAAGGGCCATTTTGGTCCCTCAGGTTTCGGACGGGGCAATCTATTATTATTATTTAGGTAGATAACAACTTTGCTTATATTATTCGAGCTCAAGTTTCCCTAAAAAAGTTTCATTCTTTTGATAAATGCACTATTTTGCAACAGAGGTTCACTGGATAAGTAGTAAAGAAAAAATTTCACTTATTATGATTAACAAGACAATTTCTGGTATATTTCCGTTATCCAGATTACAGTAGAATACATGGAACATAGGGGTTGGTCCTACTAGTCGACATCCTTCGTTTACTCTTTCTACTACCATGTACCTCGTTTGATATACAGGAGCAACAAATGGCATTGGAAAGGAGACAGCCAGAGTGCTTGCACTGAGGGGAGCAAAAGTAATCATACCAACAAGGACACTGGAGAGTGGCATGAAGGTAAAAGAGAGCTTTGCTGATCAGATTACAAGGTCAAAGCTCCATGTCATGGAGATGGATCTGAGCTCCCTCGATTCTGTCCGCAGCTTCGCGCGGTCCTTCAACTCATCTCATAAGCATCTGAACGTGCTCATGTATGTATCATCATCGCTGACATATTGCAAATGTTCATAAGTGCAAGGTGTACTAGTGAACACACTGACATGGTCATCTGCATTGGCTTTCTCTGAAGAAACAATGCAGGGATAATGGCCTGCCCTTTCCAGCTATCCAGAGATGGGATTGAGCTACAATTCGCAACAAATCATGTCGGTAAGTGCTATATATTTATATAAATATATAAACAAGGCTGTCATTTATTCATCAGTCATGTAAAGACCCTTGTGCTTGATGCCCTTGATCCGGTACTATTACTCATCAATCATCATTCATGTAAACTTCAGAAGATTTTCTATGTTGATGCTGAGACAGCTGAGTTGAGCTGAGATGCTACAGTTGTGTCAGTTTTCGGCTTATTTACACACCTACTGAATGTCACCTTGCAAGCAGGCCATTTCTTGCTGACAAAACTTCTACTCGGCAAGATGAAATCGACTGCCAGAGAGACCGGTGTGCAGGGCAGGATCATAAACGTATCTTCTGTAGCGCATAAAAGAAGTGACGGTTCATGCTTTGATCTGAACAAGCTGAACGATAAGTCTAGGTAAGCAATATGGTATTCCTTATTGATTTTATTTACATGAAATCAACATAAGGGGCTAAAAATTTTCTTCCTATTGTATCGCAAAATTTACAGGTACAATCCATACATTGCATATTCACATTCCAAATTAGCCAACATTCTCCATGCAACTGAGCTAGCCAGGCATTTTAAGGTCTGCAATCTCTTACAAGTTTGCCTCTCTTATTCATGATGAATAAGACTTGAAGAAAGCATTTGTTTCTTTGGGAAAATTGAAGCCTGACATTAATTTGAGTAGTCTAAGCAATGCGCTTGCAACAAAATACTGTGTTGATTACTTGTCTTGGTTTGAGCCTGATTAAATAACATTGTACAATAAGGTCAAATATACTGTGTCAGATCCTAAGAACTAACATTAGCTCGGTGGAAATTCAGGAACAAGGATGTAATCTGAGTGCAAATTCCTTGCACCCTGGAATAATCGTCACAAACATCGCTCGCTACGTCGCCACAAACAGTAATATCATTACAAACTTAACATGACGATTCTGAAACCAAATTGTTCTTTTCACCACTGAAGTAGTAGTTTCAAACCATAACTGAATGTTCTGCAGGTGTGCTGATTTCAATTCTTTCCGTGGCAAAGCATTTCCTGAAGAGCACGCCCCAGGTGATTGAATCATAGTGTTCAACTATCTCACTGTAAATTCCGCGGCAATCAGTACTGTCAATCTGTCATAAGAAGATTTTAACCTGGCAAGATTAACCTGACTTGCAGGGAGCTGCGACTACCTGTTATCTGGCATTGCATCCTGATGTGAAGGGTGTGTCCGGCAAATACTTTGCGGATTGCAAGGAAGCGACACCAACGGCAGTCGCAAGAGATGCAGAGCTAGCGAAGAGGTTACAGGCGTTCAGTGAAGAACTTGTGGAAAATAGGCCAAAATGATATATATAATCTTATGTGCTGTAAGCCTGTGAGAGTATCACTTCGAATATGACATTCTTTTAGAGCAAAACTTGCTAAAATCCGAAGTACATGTGTGCACTAATTCGAAGATAGTAGGTTTTTTTTGTGTTGTAAAACAACAAAAATCTAAAGTACAAGCGAAAATACACAATTTTTAGAAGTGTGGTATGGTGCAATTATTTATTCACTCATAGTTAAAAAAGATAAATTGATGAATGGTACAAGAGTCTACTTGCCATTACCTCCTCACTATGGTATTACGCCAATGCCGCACTCACCGCCACCCACCCCTGCTAGAGGCCTGGCCCCACCGTCGCTACTACATCATGCACCGTGCTCTCCACCAGCTCTGCCCCATCACAATCACAAAACTTAAGAGTGTTGGTCTTGTGCTTGCACCTAGATACTCACATGATTGCCTCGGACTTAGGACCACAGTGGACAGTAGTGCTAGCAACTCACCTTTGCACTAGCAACTCATGGCCTCAGAGTATTCTCAAACATTGTTTTGCTTTATCTATGTCCTCCATATTACTTAGAAATAAATACAGATATAACTCCTCTAATACATAATACTACTAGTAGATCTAATCAATAAATTGATGAATGGTACGAGAGTCTACTTGCCATCACCTCCTCATGCATGGCATTACACCAACGCTGCACTCACCCCCACCCACCTCTGCTAGAGGCCTGCCCCACCGTTGTTACTACACCATGCACCGTGCTCGCCACTGCTGCTACCCTATCGCAATCACAAAACTTAGGGTGTTGGTCTTGTGCTTGCACCTTGATACTCATATGATTGCCTCGGACTTAAGACCTTACAGTTGATAATAGTGCTAGCAACTCACCCTTGGACTAGCAACTCAACCTCAGGGAATTCTCAAACATTACTTTGTTATGTCTATATCCTCCATATCACTTATAAATAAATATAGATATAATTCTTCTAATAAATAGTTGCTACCAGTTGATCCAATCACTAAATTTACACCTTCTTCTACATTTCTCTCTCCCTCTCCTTCCTCACCCATGACACTGAGTTAATGGGGTAAACACAACCCTCCCCCCAATGCATATTTTAGCTATGTCTTCCTTATTAATTTGTGTGCTTAAGCAATGTCCCATACAAGACACTTCTTTCCTCTCTCTCTTCTTTAACTCTTTGACATATCATCTCTTATTCTATGTGGATAACTAATTATTAACTATAGATTTTATATAACATGGAGCATTGGAAGGAATTTTTGGCATATATGGTACTGTTGCAACCTGTATTTATAGAAATGGCAATACGCGCACGACAATAGCAAAAATATCGTTTTCACTACCCGGCCACCTGGTGGCGACAACGTAGAAGCGACATGTGGCAGTTGGAGTCCGACCACCAGGCGGTAGGCAACCTACCATCCAATGGCCGAGCTCTAGGTGATTAGCAAGTGATTATCACTACCCACAATACCCGTTTAGGCGCATTCTAATGGCCTGCCACCTGCCATCAGACGATAGGCTTTGGAATCGTGCGACAAGGTTGGTCATTTGCTTTTATTTGCTTTGTTTAATCCACATGCGAATGAATGGAGTGGGCCATAAGCATTTGGCTCATATGAAAATTGAGCACTCGTGCAAGAAACAGACCACTGAAAATGTCACTTACATCACGTCTGTCTCCCTGCGTGTAGTTCACTCCCACCATTATCGGCGCTTCGTTAGCGTGAGCGCGCTCTTGCTCGCGCTATAAATTGGGAGCGCATTTGCAGTCGCTCTCACAATCTCTTCTTCACAAACTCTCTCGCAGTCGCTCTTGGAGTCTCGCAATTCTTCGCAGCCGTTTAGCCATAATATTAATAGGTACTTTCTGTGTAATACCTATGTGTGTGCGTACACACACACACATGTGTGTGTGTGTATTTATTTAATTATTTTTGTCATAAAAAATTTTAATTTATAGTATTGTACTGCCATTATATATATTTATTTTATCATAATTTTTATGTAGTATTGTGCTGCCATTATATACGTATATGTATGTATGTATGTATATATATGTACATGTATATACACGTCTTTATGGATGCTTGTAGTGTCAGACTGATAAAATTGTCTTCAAGCATTTTAAGAAAGTTTGTAGTGATTTACCTCCAGTTTTATGATCACAGGTAAATTATGTCCTCTCTCATAATGGTACAAGAGAACATATCTTGGATATAACACTTAAATCCTGAATTTTAGATTCTTGGTTAGTTCTCCAGTAGCTCTACTAACATAAAGAGCTATATTAGACTAGGTGTATGTATGTTTAAGTTATCTTTAATAAATAGTTCGTATGAAAAGCAATACAATAAAAAGATTTAAAATAGAGGATTCATCATTGAGTAATTCCTGTATAGGCCCTCTGGTCTTAGGTTGTTAAGTAATTTCACACATAAAATAATGAAGCCTGAAGAGAGAGAGAGATATATATATACACACACACATACTATTTATTTCACCCTAAATTTTAATTTATAGTATTTCATTGTCATTATTGCTACTGTTATATATGTATATGTATATATACATATATATGGATGTATGTATGTACATATGTGTATATATATACATATACATATGTATAATATATAATACATATATGTATGTACTGTTTAATTCATTATAAATTTTAATATATAGTATTTTACTGTTATTATCAATTTTCGCACTAATATTTCGTCTATCCCATTTGTTGGAAGCTACGTTTTTACTAGAGCTTCTCAAACAGTTCTACGATGAGAACCACCGGAGCCACTCATGGATGATGGCTGGCGCAGATGACCCTCTGCCCTTCAAGTTGTAAGGAGGGAGGAATCATCGGGAGCTGGACGATTGCTACGTCCCAATCCTGCAGGCCACAGGCTTGTTGCCCTTTGCAAGGTTGGTCTTCATCGGACACCAGTTCACACTCGACGGCAGCCTATTGACGACACTGGTGAACAAGTGGAGGCTCGAGACGTACACATTCCACTTTCAGTGGGATGAGATGACAGTCACGCTCTAGGACGTCTCGTTCTTGACTGATCTCCCTTTCCAAGGTGACGCAGTTGTTGCAGCCCCTACACCGTCGGACTGAAGGAGAGGTTGGTGTATCAGTTAGGACAAGCTCTCTCGAAGGGTTGTCGTGGCGTCCCCTGCACTTGGCTGAAGCATGTCAGTGTGTGCTTGCAGGATGTACCAGTCGGGGTCATCAAGACGCACCCTGTCGTGTACTTTATTCAGCTCTTTGGTTGGAGCATGTTTACAGCCACGCACGGCGATATTTGCAACCCTGAGTTCATCCGCCTCGCTGAGTCTTTAGTTGATGTGGAGGTTGGGGCGATACCTCAGTACATTTGGGGATCAGCCGTCCTATGCACCACATATCGGGGCTTGTGTAACGCTTGCCAGCGAAGCACCAGTGATTCCCTCAACCTGGCTGTATGCTACATGCTCTTATAGCTGTGGAGTTGGGAGCACTTCTCTGTCAGGCGTTTGGCCATCCTAAGGCCAGTGCACCCATTCAGCGAGTTCATCGACCTGATAGATGGGCCCACTATGGGCTTTTCGGTGGATTGGTGATATCTGCGCTAGGCTAAGGACGGAGCGTTGAGGTGTTATTTGTTGTGGCACAATGAGTTCAAGGCATTGCACGATAGAGACATCATCTGGACTTCATAGACTCCAGATTTCGTGGAGCGTGTAGCACTGCATGGGCTATCTGTGCAACACCTGCAGGATGCGAAGCTATGGGTGACGACTGCCATCTAGTGTTCTCGTACATGGTGGAGGCTTATGTGTCGCAGCGCGCAATGCGACAATTCGGTTTGTACCAGGTCATGCCCCCTCCGGATGGCAGGTTCCTACCGCGAGCCGTACACCAATGAGTTAAACTCTATCCGAATAATGTTTACATTTTGTATGTCTTGCTCTGTAACATCGATGATTATGAAAATGTAGGCAATCAAGGGCAGATCAGTATGGTACAAACTGGCAGCCATTGCAACAAGAGTGGATGATGTCATGGATAGGCAGGGCGCTACTAGATGTCATAATGGAACAGTGTTTGTATGATGTCCAGACATACGACGAGTACCTACACAAACCCCGGTCGCGTGGTAGACTCACCATTCCGCCGCTAGATCGCCCGGTGCAGGTTACGCATGAGGACAGTCTACAACGTTCGATTGATCATTTTCGTACGGCCAATCTGGATATTTCGTTCAACCGCGCGAATCCTTGCAGCCCTAGTCACCGAGGTTATTGATTCCTAGTCCATCGCACAATTGTGCTTCTGTGTGTTTCAGTTACCCAGTCAGACGTACGAGATGCTGCTGTGTGTTATGGGGCACCTCTCTCTCAAGTCCCCTATCCTTCCATCGTACTTCCAAAAGACACGGAATTACGTGGCTCAGCTGAGAAGCCATCTGAATTCTGATACGCTAGCTAGTTTTCGATCTGGCCAAGAGTCAAAGATCACAAGCAGACTTCATATTACTAGTCCTGAAATTTTATCGGAGGGGTTCGGTTAGACCAGAAAAATCTGATTTTTGGATTTTTTAAATTTTTTTGGCCAAAAAATTCAAATGAAATTTAAATTTTAAATAGAAATTGACCGAATATCGCCAAAAATTGGTTGAAAGAATGGGTAAAATTTCGGCCGATATTCTCAGGCACATCATAGTACAATACGTGCAGAGCAGAAGCATGCAAAGCAAATCATTCGGATTTAAGAGACCAAAGCAGAAATTAATGGTCCAAAGGTCCATAGGCACAGATACATAGTGTGCAAGGCATTAGTCCAAAGTCTTATACTTCCATCTAGCCAAAGATAAGCAGTGATTTCCCAAGTAGCTTCTGTGCATCCTGTCTCCCGAAAATAATAGTAAGTACTTACACCACTACAAAAAGATTTATATTAGACGTCTCATCACAGATGGTTTAGCAAAACCATCAGTATTAAATACAATCATAGACAGTTTAGATGAGCACCGTCTGTGAAAGATAATATCACAGACGGTTTATAGCACATACGATTCTTACCAAGAACCGTATGTGATATTAACAAATATCAGAGACGATTTTTTATTTAAATTTTATTGCCAAATATCTCATCTTTTGAACTGTGGCTTATGACTTAAAATTTTGAATTCTGATTGTCCGTGAGAAGTAGTACGTAGAGAAAAATAATTGCATATAATTTTAGACGATACAGTTGAACTTAATATATTTTTTACTACAATATTCTTGTTGATCCTATCTTCAAAAAATATACTGTTTAAAAACTAGTTACTATGATATAAGTCATAAACCATGAACCATAAGTCCAAAAAAAATACTTATTAACCGGACAAGTTTAAGCTTCTGTCCCTGTCTAATCTGCTTCTTTGAGAGGCGTTAGTCTTTTAGCTAGCTTAGATTGTATACAGGGCTCTGTTATTTTGGACTGTGATAGGTAGCTTTTGGATGATAAGGGAAGATGGATGATAGGGGAAGATAAAGTAGTTGATATAGATGGTATATATGATTTTGGGTTTGAGAAATTATTTGAAAATTTTGTTTTAAAAAGTCATCACACTTATTTCTACTTTGAAAGAAACCAAAAGCTAAGAGTACAAAACAATAGGACCCGTCTGTGTGACGCCTTCTTTCGGCCATTTTTTATTTGAGGTCGTTTGGCCTTTGTTTTGTTGATACCAAACATCTGGTAAAAAGTGTTTTCTCTAAATTAACTAGCTTCTCTTGTGCAGTTTCATGTCTGTATAACCTGTGATATATCGCATATGTTCACCTCGATTAACCCATCAACTGCGTAGAGCGCACAAGAGCCGGGCTCGTGTGGAAGGAGAGGAACACGAGGATTTTTCATTCAGAATTAATCCAAAACGAACGGCGCCAATGGAATTATTCTGGGTCATCAGAGAGGAGCTTTGGACGTGGCCGGGATGCGGGAATAGAGGGGATATTGCCGTGTTTTATTTCTTTGTTATTGTCCTGTTATATATCATCCTTGCTGATGTTTGCATTGCATATATCCCTCAAGTTAATCGTTGGCTCACCATTTTTCTTTTTTGCAATTATTATGGCTTTGGCTCTTTGCAACGTCATGCACTGAAAGTAGTCATAAACCAGAATAAACAACTTTAATTAGGATATATTCGGAGTCAGATGTTACATTATAGAAAAGATCAAAGTTTCTGTCAAAAACTAGGCCGCGGTAATTTTGCGCGGGCCAGATAGTCTAGCTAAGTCAAATGAGCAACTGTTTATGCTTATTTGCTTTGCATAACCTGCGGTAAATAAGCCCTAGGAGCGCACACTCTCCAGCCAAATTACATACACAATCAGCTGGGGTCTCAGCGTCTCATCACACACAAGGTTCTATATCTTTCTCCTATCTCTCTTCAACAATGGTGGCATGCAATGCATGGCAGCCCGGCGTGCCCGCTGTCTCAAAAGAACCACCCAGTGGCAGCCTCCACCTCCTCCCTCGCCTCCGCGAACCTCCTCCCGGGCGGCAGCGGCAGAGACGAGAACGAGCTGGACGCCGACCGCCGCAGTCCCCGCTCCCCGTCCGACTTGAAGCTGCTGCCAGACGAGCTGGAGCTTGACCCAGAGCCGGAGCTGCCTTTCTTGCCGTCCCTCCTCCGGATCAGCATAGGGAGCGGGAAACACCTGTACGCTGCCACCGCCGCTTCATGAGCTTCAGACTTGGCGTCTGTCGTCGTTCGAGGCGCAAGTTCGATGAAGGCGGTCGGCCGCCGGTGGCCACCGTGCCGGCACCGGGCCGGCGATACCGACGCCGAGCGGGCGGAGGAGACCCTTGGGGAGTGGTACGGCGAAGGCGAGGGGGACGCCATGAAGGGAGGAGGCGTCAGCTTGGGCGCCACCTTGGAGGATGCTGCACTTGCGCTTCTTGTGTGCTTCGGTGTTCCGGGGCAGATCTCCCACTTGAACGGTATGGACCCTGGCCTCCTACAAGAGTCATCCATTACTGCAATCCTCTCTCTCTCTCTCTCATGTAATGATCTGATCCTAGTGATCACTGCCTATTTTATAGAGGTGTTGTGACTAGCTATGATTCAGGAGTGATTGGAGATAGCTAGTGCGAAGTAATCTGAACCTGTTTAGTGTGTGCCTGTGTGGGCGTTGAGATTGTTGGAACACCGGCCGGCGGTTTGGCACCAAGTGGCAGTTTAACTGAGGAATTTGTGCGCCACCATGTTATGCTTGACTTCGTGCCTCATTAGCAGACAAGTCCAGCTTGATTTCTTTTTGGATTCAGCAGATCGACACATTCAGTTAGGCGTAAGTCGGGGGATGTCGTTCTCAGGTTTGACCGCAGCGACAAAGGAGGCACTTCGAAGCAACTTTGCCCGTTGATCGGATTGGCGGTTTGGTCGTGGGATGTCTTCTATTCAGACTGCTAGTGACATACTACCGACTTTTTTAGACTGTCTGTCGAACAGGTGATTGAATTTTTTTTTCGTTTCAATCACTTTTTTTAATCTATCAGATAAATATCTTTCGACGGTCTCTTTTTTAGGAGGTGAGAATTAGCACTATAATTTTAGATGATTAAGAGTGTAACTTCAGAAAAAGGGGGAGTTAGTATTGCAACTTTAGATAATTGAGAGTGCAACTTTAGGTGGCTAAAATAAAAGAAAATTTCATATGATTGTGCAATAGCAAAATCGATTTTTTTTATAGGTAACAAACGTGCACACAATCCATTCATACCACATACGTATATCTCACATATACATATATGTGTGTGTCTCTTACACATATTAAAATATTAAACGGAGGTCCTGAGACTTTCAAAGCGAGGGAATACGTGTCCTAATTAACATATATGCGTGTGTATCAATAAATATTAAGATGAATGTACGTGTCGAGCGGACTGCACGGGGGATTTTGACTAGTTTTTGTGAAGGCAAGAAAAGTTTACACGCGTGTATCTTGATTAAAATGTTTTAGCGAGCTATGCATTATGAGCCAAGCTAATTCATTTACAGTGATGTGACAAGCTGACAGCTGTTCTTCGATCGTTCAAGTTTCGACTGGAAATTCATACGTCAATTAGGATTTTTTTTATAATATAATTTTTTAGTAGTTAAAATAAAATCTAACTGTTGATTTGTGAGGTATTATAGATTTTTATTTTTCAATCTTATTTTTTTTCGATGAGTTCACGTCGGCATCCTCTTGCACTCCTAGTCCGCATCTACGAAACTCCGTTGAGAATTCATTGGCACGATCAGCGCGCAACTGATCTGCAACGAACTGCGAGACCCTGCAAAGAAACTGATGCTGGCCCTGGGTTCCAATCTTCAAGAGCAATGGATGCGGTCGCTGAACCTCGGCGTCACCGACTCGACCATGGATGCTCTCCGGTCAGGCGTTCACGGTATTCTCCTACGCCCTTTCCGCAAGCAGGTTGTGGAAGGTCCAGCTGAACTACTGCACGGTTATAGCGGAAGCGAAGACCTCACGCAAGGCTCCTCCCCATCAGCTATTGAATCGAGTTGATCATCTCAATTCAACGGTGGATAGAAGGGTCACATGAGGCCCTCCCACTGCATTTTCTTCCGGTTGTGGCCATGATCATGAAGCACCCGTCCCATCAGGCGAAAGATGAGAAGCTGCTGTTCTCCCTGAACTACCAGCAGCTCGAGATCGTGATCCGGTTCGTCTATAGAGTGGCCATCAAGGAGGACTGGATCGCCGTCGTCGGCAACGTCGACAACACAAGGTATCTACTCCATTTCATTCAACTGATCATGTCACCATTAATTCTGCTTTCTCCAAGCCACAGCCGACAGCGGTGGTGCAGCCAAGGCGCCGCATTCGCGTCGTGTTCGAGGACCCTGACATGACGGATTCGGACTCAGATGACGAGGCTACCGCTGGTGCTTCTACCAACCGCTTCTTTGAGCTGTTCATTGGCAAGGCATCGGCAAAGCCGGCCACCCCGGCGGCCATTGTTGCTGCCTGTGCCAACTCCAGGAAAGTGGCAAGCTACCGTGGGGTGCGACTCCGCAAGTGAGGCAAGTGGGCGGCTGAGATCCGCAACCTGTTCATCGGCACGAGGGAGTGGCTTGGCACCTTCGATATCGCTGACGTCGCCTCAGTCGCCTATCAATCAGCTTATCAGCTTCTCGTTGGTAACTCCTTTACAATTTTACTCTTTTAAAAATTCTACTATTAATAGTGTGATGATAATATAACTAAATTTTAACTAATCTGAACCATTGGATTGCAAAACTTAAGTGGCTCATATTCATTTTAAGGTATCATAAAAGAACTAGTCAATTAAGGCTAATGGTCTCACTCCAAACGACTTCAACTTCTTTTTTTTATTACTTTCAGCTTATTTAAATTAGAAGCTACTTAAAAAGTATCGGCTTCTAATTTTAGTTTACTTTAGCTTTTCTTTTTTTTCTAACAAAAAACCAATAAAGCCATAAGTTTAAGTTTTTTGGAGCAGGTCCAAAAACTTATAAAAAATTATATAAAAAAAACCGAACAAAAAGCTAAGCACAACATGTAGCGTGCTTCAGAGGAATAATCCATTTATCAATAAAAAATGGATGCTAACCACGCTCCCACGTGGTGATTGTTGCTTCTGTGCTCGCTTATTAGCATATGAGAAATCTAACTTCCGTAGGCGATGTGGTATTAAAAGAAACACATGGCGCTCAGGTTCAGGCCCAAAAGTACAATAATTGTACTTGGATTTGATCTAGGCCCAGTGGCCCAGAGCTGGGAAACTCGATACTCCTAATAAACAAACAGATTTTATGATCCGTTTCTTTTTTTAGCTTTTATTGTGAGAGAGTGTACTGAGCAATAAAAATTCGTATGTAGTTTTAATCAATATAAATAAAGTTACTATAGTGTGTACTATAATCAACTTATATACCTGTCTTGAAAGAAAATTCTGTTTGTAAGCTAATTATTGTTGAAAAACCGAAAAAAATAGTTTTTTAAAACTGAAAAGTAGAAGTCTATATCTTCTTACAAATTCGTGGTTTTAAACCAAAAAAACGCTGGTGTTCTTGAGGACGGCAAGAACAGCACATGGGACACTTTTTAACTCTAGTCAATTCAAACGAAGGTAAAAAATTGTTTATATAAAATAAAAGGCAAAGCACACATGTAGAATGCAAGAATTTTGTATAAATTTTGCAGGAAACAATTACCAGGAGGAGTCGGTAAAAATTCTTCCATTCCAAAAGGGCCAGCCTATTGCAATTTTGCACAGATGTGAGAACGAACTGCGGTTTAGGCCCAGTAGGCAACATTTTAGGGAGACCGATCTCCTAATCTTCGGACCGTTTTACATTTTTGTGCTGGAAAAGTTTACCTACTCCGTGTGGTTCATATTTTTGGCATTCCCTAAAAGTTACTTCTTAACATCACTTTTGTGAGAAGTGACCAAAGTGTCATCTTAACTTCAAAATTAAAAAACAGCCAAACTTAATCTAAATCCCTTTTATTTTCGAGAGAGAGCTCAATACAAATCCTGACACAACCACTTGTTTTCACAACAATGCCAAACTAAAATCTTGGTCCCTAGTCTTGATGATTCAGGTACCTTGGCGGAGCAACATGTCACACTGCTACGTCTTCAGGGTACTCTTACAGGGAGATGTAACATCCAACTTGCAAACAGGACGAGCTAAGCCTCATTAGTGATGACCAAGTGACTGGCTTAGCTTACTCCTGATGAACATTCTAAGGCCGGGTTTTTTGGACTTAAAGTTAGCTTATGCTTCTACATTTTTTCAATACAGAGTTAATAGAAAAATAAAATTACAGTAAAAAGTACATTAAGTTCACCTGTACCGATCAAAATTATATGTGACTATATCTTTCTACGTACTGTTACTTATGAACGATCAGAATTTAAATATTTAAACTATAAGCTATCAGCCAAAAAAAAAAAATACGAGTAAGAGCACTTGGGGCGAAACTTCCAGATCCGGATGTAGTTTGCGCCATGCGTCGTCACAATCTTCTTCATGGCTACCGACAGGCCCGTGATGGGCGGGCGCAGGCGCGTAGGGATGTTGTCCAGCCGGGCATCTGGACCAATCCGGCGGACGCTTTTCTTCTCGACCTGCTGCCAGGAGCTGCATTCTGCTGGGCGGCCTGCATCCACGACGAAACTTCGAATGGTTTCACCGGTTCTTCGGCACATCAGACGAAGCACGCCGTCGATACCGCCGACTGCCAGCGTCGCCGTGTCACCCGGAAAGTGGTGCGCGCTGTAGATGACATTCGGGCTAACCCTCTTCTCCCAGAGCGGCCTCAGGGTCCTGTGCAAAAACAGAGGAGAATGAAAGGTACAACTACGATGAGATCACAGTTACGAGTTATGACTTGCTGGAGTACATCGTTAGCAGTTCAGCGCTGGGATGTGTTGCCAACAAAATAACCTTGTTCCCATATATTTGTTAAAATGATACAAAATAAGTAATAAAAAACAACTCCAGGCAGAAAGTGCACTTGGTCATATGAATCTAAAAATGAGCAACTTGCTGACATGAACCGTAGTTGCCCTCTGATAGAAATTATGCATTCACATGATAATTTACTGCAATAGTTTAAAACTTTACATGCAGAAAATTAATAATCTACCATGTTAAAGCAATCTGAATTCTAAACTAATAGCTTATGAGATAAATCATGACAGGTATAAGGTATAAAAACTACAACTGTAAACTAATATGAGTTTTCCATAAAACATAAAAGATTATCAGGTACAAAGTGCAGACTAGGGCAAATGATTAAGGCCAGGCCATGCAACTGTCCGTTTGAATTTGCTCAAACTTCATAAATGAGAGCAAAAAACCGGACAGTTGATCAGATAAACATGTATGTAGTTCCTTTGTTTTGGGACAGCTAAGGAAAAACACTTAAGTGTACATAATTTGTTTTGCGACTCTAGAGGCAACAGCCTCAGTTATTAAACAGACCAGACATCTCTACAATACTAAATTAGTAATACTAAATCGATACTGACCTTAAGTCCCAACAATGTGCATAACCAGCAGATGAGCCTGCGAATATGAAGTGCAAGCTTGTGCTGAAAGACAAGCATCTTATTGCTGAAATCATAAAAAAAAAAAGTAAGAAGTTAGTTCAATAAATGTTAAACTCGCAACACTAAAAATGGCATTGATTTTGATTTAGTGCATTTTTTCTAAAAAGATTCAACAAGAACCAAAACTGCCAGTAAAATAAATACAGTTTAATTTATCGAACTGAGATTATATGTTCCGAATTTTTCTAGACAATCAGAATTAACGAAATTGTAACAAACATATTGTTGGATTAGACTGTTCTTGAACCACTCAGCATCGGTGTCTTTTGACGAACAAATGCTAAAATATTTCAACAAAACGCAGGTTGATAGGAAAAAGGAACATTTATATAGGCACATATTAATTAGTTCTTGATGTAAATTATTAGCTACACTGCCCTCCCTGGTCTGACTTTTGCGATAGTAGAGTTGGACCCACGCTTTGCTGCGAGGAGTATTTTTTTAGTTTATGATTGAAGAATGTGGTTTTTATCATGATACTTCAGTAGCTTAATCTATAAATGCTTGGACTTTTTTGAGTGTGGAAACTTCTAACCATGACACAGGACTGGTCATCTGTTATTATCAAGCATGTCAACGGAGAAGAGTGAAGCCTGTGTAGAATATGTTAAATAGCATCAGTTGCAGAACACACTATTATGCAATGCAGAACTACACGATAATTGCGACATACAAAAACATTTCATGCAAAACCACAATAATTCTCTTATTTTCATTCTTTGGCCCTTCTCTACTTCAATGGCACCAGAAATGAGGTCCTTAGCTTAACCTTGAAAATTGCTTAAATTTATATATTCACTATCATTCTCAAAGATCAATTATATACAACAGCAACAATAAAGCCTTTTGTCCCAACCAAGTTAGGGTAGACTAGAAATGAAATCTCTTCAAGATTAAATAGACGATAACCTTGAAGACCTACAATGCTAAAATCCTAAGCCGTATAACCTGCCAACTGAGTCGAGAGCCTAAAACATTGCCTCTAAACTTTCTTATAATTCCGGTACATGAATCGCTAACTTCCATACGCTCCTTGTTATATATGCTAGAGGGCATAAAGGGAATTTCCCATTTGCTAAGAGAGAGAGAGAGAGAGAATGGGGCCCACTCGTCGGTGGGCCAGATTGGAGATAAGGTGGGGAGGACGTCTCCTCCCCATTCATCCGAGCGCAGAGAGGAGGAGGTCCAGGCGAGGGAGGATGGCGGCGCAGGCGGCCTCGGTTCGGCGTGCGATTTGCGATGGTGGGTGAGCTCCTCCTGCGCGTCCTTCTCTCCGCGTGACCTGCTCCCTCCTCCCCACACGCTCTCCCGTGTTGCTTCTTCCGTGCGGCTCGGTCATCTCGTGCGGCCCAGTCTTCCCGTGCTTGGCTCGGTCTTCGCGTGCAGGGCGAAGGCGACGGAGGCGGACGGCGCAGGTGGCAGGCGTGGGCTTCAGCCCAGCCGTTGTAGGCTGCCGCGCAACCCCTCCTCCCTTCTCTATAAGAAGGTCCTCCTCTTCTTTGTTGTGGCATCCGAAATAGGGAAGAACACTCTCCTCTCTCACTTCTCTCTTTTGCCTCTGGTGTGTGGTGTTTTTGTGCTTGATTGGCATTGTGACGCCGACCTCGGTTCTGCGCTCATTTGTGAGGTGCTCGGGTGGGTCCTCCAGTGCACTTGTGCGGCATTCCTTTACGTCGACTTCGTCAACGTGTGTACACACTCCGGCGAAGGGGGCACTGTATCTCCGACAACCACACTTCTCTGACGCGACCCGACGGAGGAGTGCTAGGTTTTCTGGGTGAGTACCTTCGGGTGCGCCTTGCCTAAGTTCACCAGCCAGTCTTCTTGCTGCCGGCGTAGTTTCTTCTGAGCGGCTTTGAGTGCCGTCTGTTTTGTGAGTATATCGGTCACCTGTATTTGCAATCTCTGTGGGCTGTGCTAATTTGTTAATCTTCTATATATTATCTGGCACTGGGAGACATAGATTGCTTGTGGGCTCGGATTGTTGCTCAATGATGACATAAGTCATGTACTGAGATTGGTTAATTCTATCTTTGAGCTCTAGTTGGTATTGTTTCTGTCATTGCTATTAATTCTGCAAGTTGATATATATTGTTCTTATAGCATTCGGTTTATGCAGTCATTAGATCATATCAATTTCTTACATATATGTTTCATGACTGATTAAAAATTCTGACTTGATAGTTTGACCTTGATTCATATGTGAGAATATTACTGTTCATGTGATAAGGATAGATCTGATTGAGTTATTCTTTGGACTGCTATACTGTTGCCCGAATTGCATATATGCTGGATATATATACTTTAAGATTCCAGATTACAAATTCAGAGCTCAAAGATTGAATTCTTATTTGGCATAACCAATTGATGAAGAGTATATGACTTAGTAGCGGGACGGCCAAGTTTTGACTTGAGTAACCCTACTCCTGAGAGCACTAAAAACAATTAAAACTTGAGCTTGTTGCTAGTCTTAATTGATACATGATTTACATTGTAACATACATATTCATGTTTAGAAGTTTATTTCTATCATTGAATATGTGTTATATTCTGAATGATATGTTCAAATCATATGATTACATACATGTTATATCATTTGTATTTGGATTGATGTCAATTTTGTATTTACATAATTATACTGGAATTATATTTGTATCTATTCTTATACCGCAAATATTACAACACTCCTATCCAAAGCTAATTCTTTAGATACATTCCAATCCCTCAAATCTCTTTTAATTGCTTCCTATCACGTCAGTCTTGGTCAACCTCTACCTCTTTTTACGTTTTCAGTGCATCTTAGAATTCCACAGTGGATCAATTAATCAAGATTTTAATTTAATCCGGTTTGAAATCTTGAGTCACTAACATGTAGGCCCCACATGTGTTTTAGTGCATTCATGAACTTGGTTCACCATGGACCTGACCCCATGTCTGCAATATTGGTAATGATAGTCAAAGGGGGTGAATGACTCTGCCAATTTTTTCGTTGTGGTATTCACAATCTTATAATCTTTTCTCCTCTGTAACTATGGAGAGCTAAGAGAATCCAAACTAAACTTACAACAATGAAAATCAATCCAAAACTGACAAAAATCACCACAACAAGTAAGTCCCACAGGGCCAGTCTAATCGCACTCATAGGGGATGGTCCGACCACTCCTTGTCGATCTAACCGGTGGCACCACGGTGGTCTGACCGCCCGACCAGAGATTTCAGCCCAATTTCAAAACCACAAATAGCTCTAACTTTTGATCAAACAATTCAAATCACATTGTTCATTTTAAATTTTGCCAACTCAAATTCACTATTATCATTCTAAAAGTTGTCGTATGTTTATTACAAACTTAGGGTGACTTCCACATGGTCTCACACATGAACTTTCATTCACAAAAAAAATGAATTTTGCCTCTTTTGAATTTATTTGGTGTTTATTTGTATTTCTTGGCTTTTCCCATTTAGATACCTACGTGCCAGAAAGCTTCGAAGTCAATCTAGAGCAAGATCAGGTGTTGAACAAGCAAGTCAAGCACCCTCATTTGATCATGTTGATCTCATATTTCAATGTTATGTATATTGTTTACTAAAATTATTATACATGCTTATTTTCATTAAATGGCTATGTTTATGTTTAGAATTTAGTTATCGCCAATTGTTATATCGATCCTACCTTGAAAAGTTGATATCCTTACTGTTATCACTGAAGGAATATTATCCACGGTTGATAGTTATATTTGTGGAAAGTTTAGAATCTATTTGTGGGGAGAGTGGCCCCCATCTTGTCCCAATTGGCTCCCCAGGGCTAAGCCCAATTATATGTGTAGCTAGAAAGCATGCCTACTAAGGATATGCCAAGGAAAGAACATATTTATCCTTACTACTAAAAACCCCAAAGGGGGCATTAAATACTCTCTCTTATGGTTATAAATACGACCTCCAGGGTACCTTGGGGGGTGGAAAGAACATTTGTGTAATAAAAAGACTTTAATTGAGATTGAGCACTAGGACATACACTCTACACATCTCCTCTCTCTTGAGTTTTAGGCTTTGGGTACCCCTCTTGGGTTCTCTAAAGCTTCGATATCCGTTGTTTGACATGTAGCCACAACACTATTATATTATTAAAGAGATAGAAAATAAGCAACCACGTTCAATCTCAAAGGCTAGAAATTTTATATTAATCAGTGGACAAGAAAAAAAATCTACACCATCAATTGTGGCGGGTCCAGATTATAATGTTCAAGTTTAAAAGAAAGAGTTTATGTCAAGTATAATCCAAAAATAACTAAAATTTAGAATAAAAAATAAAATAAGCATTTTGATTTCCATACGAATTCCTATGTAAAATCCCTAAAAATTAAATGAAAAATAGAAATAGGATTCGTATACAAATTCCAATAAAAATAACTAAAATTTGGAATAAAAATAAAATAAAATTAGCAACTCGATTTTGATTTGAATTCTAAAGTAAAATAGATAAATAATTTTAATTTAGAATAAATATTAAAGAAAAAATAGCAATGAATTAGTACATGAATTCCAACAAAAAATAATTAAAATTTGGAATAAAAATAAGTAAAAATTTACAATTTATTTCCATACGAATTATAAAGTAAAATATCTAAATAACTAAAATTTGGAATAAGCTAAATAAAATTAGTAATTCAATTTTTATACAAACTCCAGTAAAAAGTAGCTAAAAATTTGAATAAAAATAAAGTTATAACGTGGATAACACGAATTGTGTCGGCAGAGACTACAAAAGAGTGATGTATCTTTCATTTGTCCTACAAGAAGACATTGATTAACGGGGAAGTGTAGAGTTGAGGTAGCGATGACGGAGACGAGGACAATGTCATGTTGCTCATCTTAGCCTTTTAACAAGGATAATGTCATGTTGCTCGCCGAAGAAATTCATAAAAGGCCAGAGTCAAAGTAGCCTTGGACCACGGCGATGAGTGGTGAGTGTTGGTGCTGTTAAAGAAGTTAGTGGTGAAAGAAGCTCGATGATGGGAAAACTCTGATAGATAGGAGATGAAACTTTGTATTGAAGGCGAGCTATAGACGATATTGGGCCGTAAGTAGTTAGGAGCGTGCCATTGCTGGTAAGGGGCATAGCGTCACCAACTATGGCAAGAAGATCCTCGATATCATTAGACGACGACTAAAGTAGACATGTTAACAACAGTGTAGATAAGAGGTCGCCTTAGTGAGGAAGTCATAATGTTGAGTTGGCTAACGTTGAAAAAGAGAAGTGATCGACAGGAGATAAGAAGACATTAAGCATGTATAACAGTATGCATGTGTATATACATGCATGCATATATATGAATGGAAACACGGACATACATAAACAAAGGAGCAAAGATCTCAGAGTAGAGATGGGTAGCTGTAGGGAATAGACCAGAGCCACTAGGGAGAGTGTGACAGGTGTCTCCGATAGGGATCGGCGATGGTTACACATGTATACATATTTGATGTTGTATATATATATGTGGTAGGGTATTTCATTGGAAGGAGAATTGATCAAAAAATTGATCTTGCTTTGGAGGTTGAGGAAGACAAGCTATGATGGCTAAAAGAGATTGAAGAAACAAGGTTTGGTTGGATAGCTGAGGAAGCTCTTTTCTACTTTTAGGTGTAATTACTCCATATGTCATATCTCATAACGTAAAGAGTATCTCGCGTAACAGAGAGTATGTACGTATAGTATATGAGTATTTAAGACCATCTAGGTGGTATGTACATTTTTTAGACATACTCCTTTTAATGTGCGTATATGAAGTAATTTATAAAATACGCTAAAAACTATGAATTCGCTTACAATTTTTTCATGTAGTTCATATATATTGAAGTATCTTATAATTAGTACACGAGTGTACCTAAAGAGAAAAAGGAGAATTTTAAGATTGTTTAGGTGGTATATTAGAGGTAGGGGTAATTACACTCGGGAGTAACATACATACATACATACATACATATAACATACATACATACATATGACATACATACATACATACATACATACATACATACATACATACATACATACATACATACATACATACATACATACATACATACATACATACATACATACATACATACATACATACATACATACATACATACATACATACATACATACATACATACATACATACATACATACATACATACATACATACATACATACATACATACATACATACATACATACATACATACATACATACATACATACATACATACATACAATGGGCTTAACTCCGACTTTTGATATATAAATGTGCGATTAGCACACCAAAATACGCTAAAATATTTATAGCCATGAAGATAAATAGGTTGCGTGAGTATGCGCCGGTGAACGGAAACTGCCGAGTGATACGCCTCCTCCTTCCACTGAGACACAGATACTTCCCGATGGTGATCCACGACGGCACTGGCTTAATGTAATTCACGACGCAGCAGGCCAAGACATACATTCCGGTGTACATGACATATATATATATTAGAGGTGGATATAATTATACTCGAGTGTAAAAGATATTTTTCTCATACACACACGATAGCGCTATTCTGCGTGCAGTTTTGCGCCCCAGCAAGTTATCACTGGTTGTGTGAAAAGTTATTATCGGCTGTGAAAAAAGTTATTACTGGCTGTATTGTTTGCGTTCGGTAGTAACTTCACTTGCTATTGATGGTAACTTTATGTAGAATCGATGATAATTTTATTCAGAAATATCAGTAACTTTTCCAAGTATTTTACACCAGCGCGCTGGTTAGTAATTCTACATACATACATACATACATACATACATACATACATACATACATACATACATACATACATACATACATACATACATACATACATACATACATACATACATACATACATACATACATACATACATACATACATACATACATACATACATACATACATACATACATACATACATACATACATACATACATACATACATACATACATACATACAATGGGCTTAACTCCGACTTTTGATATATAAATGTGCGATTAGCACACCAAAATACGCTAAAATATTTATAGCCATGAAGATAAATAGGTTGCGTGAGTATGCGCCGGTGAACGGAAACTGCCGAGTGATACGCCTCCTCCTTCCACTGAGACACAGATACTTCCCGATGGTGATCCACGACGGCACCGGCTTAATGTAATTCACGACGCAGCAGGCCAAGACATACATTCCGGTGTACATGACATATATATATATTAGAGGTGGATATAATTATACTCGAGTGTAAAAGATATTTTTCTCATACACACACGATAGCGCTATTCTGCGTGCAGTTTTGCGCCCCAGCAAGTTATCACTGGTTGTGTGAAAAGTTATTATCGGCTGTGAAAAAAGTTATTACTGGCTGTATTGTTTGCGTTCGGTAGTAACTTCACTTGCTATTGATGGTAACTTTATGTAGAATCGATGATAATTTTATTCAGAAATATCAGTAACTTTTCCAAGTATTTTACACCAGCGCGCTGGTTAGTAATTCTACATACATACATACATACATACATACATACATACATACATACATACATACATACATACATACACGCATGCACAACATATACATCCCCTAATCATTGCATCTCAGAGCTTGCACAATGGCCAGAATAATCTACTTAGAGTTGAAAAAAAGGGCAACTTACACGTAGCAAATCCAATTATTAATTAGATGTTACACATGCAACTTTCAAAGGTTCTGCAACAAGATTTCGATCGAGGAACTAGCCATGCATGCGATGGACTTAACTCCGACGTCTGATAAAGTAATTCGCGACTAGCACGCCAAAATACGATAAAATATTTACAACCATGAAGATAGATAGGTTGCGCCAGTACGCGCCGGCGAACGGATACTGCCGAGTGATACGCCGCCTCCTTCCACTGAGCCACAGGTACTTCCCGACGGTGATCCACGACGGCACCGGCTTGATGCATTGCACGACGTAGCCGGCCAAGACGTTCATTCCGGTGTACGTGACTAGGTAGATCGTACCGCTGATTGAACCTCTGCTCGTCACGGCCACCGAAGACGCCCAGAAAGCTGTGACCATGCTGATCAGCGATACCCATAAGCAGTGCAGGGACCAAATGAAGCTGTTCGAGGAGCCGGATGCCTTCCCATACACGAGCAGCATGACTGCGAGTACGGAGGCTGCCAAGGCGATGCTGTCCAAGATGATGAAAAATACATAGGAGGCCTCCTCCGAGGACCGCCAGCCATCGCCTCCGCACCGCCGGCACGTTGAACGCGCGGAGAAAGGCAACGGTGGCGATAAGTCCGCGACAACCGCGAGGTCGCTTAAGTCTTCTATCCATCGTGCTATGTCGCGGCTGCTCCATTGCTTCAGATGGTCCTGCCTCTGAGGCCGGGATTGCACCCTGAAAGCAGTCAGTATCACCACTAGGCTTACCTGCACAATACCTATATACATTAGTAAACTCGTTAAATATATGTGTGTTGCTATAGATAAACAAAAATCATATCATCCCATGCACGTAGAGTCCACATTGTTAAAATCGGTTAGAATTCCAACAAAAAATAATTAAATTTTCGAATAAAAATAAGCAAAAATTTACAATTTATTTCCATACGAATTATAAAGTAAAATATCTAAATAACTAAAATTTGGAATAAACTAAATAAAATTAGTAATTCAATTTTTATACAAACTCTAGTAAAAAGTAGCTAAAAATTTGAATAAAAATAAAGTTATAACGTGGATAGCACGAATTGTGTCAGCAGAGACCACAAAAGAGTGATGTATCTTTCATTTGTCCTACAAGAAGACATTGATTAACAGGGAAGTGTAGAGTTGAGGTAGCGATGACGGAGACGAGGACATTGTCATGTTGCTCATCTTAGCCGTTTGATGAGGATAATGTCAAGCTGCTCGCTGAAGAAATTCAAAAAAGGCCGGAGTCAAAGTAGCCTTGGACCACGGCAATGAGTGGTGAGTGTTGGTGCTGTTAAAAAAGTTAGTGGTGAAAGAAGCTCGATGATGGGAAAACTTTGGTAGAGAGGAGATGAAGCTTTGTATTGAAGGCGAGCTATAGACGATATTGGGCCATAAGTAGTTAGGAGCGTGCCATCGCTGGTAAGGGGCATGGTGTCACCAACTATGGTAAGAAGATTCTTGATATCATTAGACGACGACTAAAGTAGACATGTTAACAATAGTGTAGATGAGAGATCGCCTTAGTGAGGAAGTCATAATGTTGAGTTGGCTTACGTTGAAAAAGAGGAGTGATCAACACGAGATAAGAAGACATTAAGCATGTATAACAGTATGCGTGTGTATATACATGCATGCATATATACGAATGGAAACACGGACATACATAAACAGAGGAGCAAAGATCTCAGAGTAGAGATGGGTAGCCGTAGGGAATAGACCAGAGCCACTAGGGAGAGTGTGACACATGTATACATATTTGATGTTGTATATATATGTGGTAGGGTATTTCATTGGAAGGAGGATTGATCAAAAATTGATCTTGCTTTGGAGGTTGAGGAAGACAAGCTATGGTGGCTAAAAGAGATTGAAGAAAAAAGGTTTGGTGGGACAGCTGAGGAAGCTCTTTTCTACTTCTAGGTATAATTACTCCATACGTCGTATCTCATAACGTAGAGAGTATCTCACGTAACAGAGGGTATGTACGTGTAGTATATGAGTATTGAAAACCATCTAGGTGGTATGTACATTTTTTAGACATACTCCTTTTAATGTGCGCATATGAAATAATTTATAAAATACGCTAAAAACTATAGACTCGCTTATAATTTTTTCATGTGGTTCACATTGGAGTATCTTATAATTAGTACACGAGTGTACCTAAAGAGAAAAAGGAGAATTTTAAGTTTGTTTAGGTGGTATATTAAAGGTGGGAGTAATTACACTCGGGAGTATAAGGTATTTTTCCATACATACATACATACATACATACATACATACATACATACATACATACATACATACATACATACATACATACATACATACATACATACATACATACATACATACATACATACATACATACATACATACATACATACATACATACATACATACATACATACATACATACATACATACATACATACATACATACATACATACATACATACATACATACATACATACATACATACATACATACATACATACATACATACATACATACATACATACATACATACATACATACATACATACATACATACATACATACATACATACATACATACATACATACATACATACATACATACATACATACATACATACATACATACATACATACATACATACATACATACATACATACATACATACATACATACATACATACATACATACATACATACATACATACATACATACATACATACATACATACATACATACATACATACATACATACATACATACAATGGGCTTAACTCCCACCTTTGATATTGTAATTTGCGACTAGCACACCAAAATACGCTAAAATATTTATAACCATGAAGATAAATAGGTTGCGTGAGTATGCGCCGGCGAACGGAAACTGCCGAGTGATACGCCTCCTCCTTCCACCGAGCCACAGATACTTCCCGATGGTGATCCACGACGGCACTGGCTTAATGCAATGCACGCCGTAGCCGGCCAAGACATACATTCCGATGTACATGACTTGGTAGATCGTATCACGATTGAATCTCTCGCCGTCACGCAATGTAAGACGCCCAGAAAGCCGTGACCATGCTGATCAGCGATACCCATAAGCAGTGCAGGGACCAGATGAAGCTGTTCGAGGAGCCGGACGCCTTCCCATACACGAGTAGCATGATTGCAACTACAGAGGCTGCCAAGGCAATGCTGTCCAAGATAATGAAAAATACATAGGAAGCCTCCTCCGAGGACCGCCAGCCGCCGCTCCGCACCGCCGGCACGTTGAACGCGCGCAGAAGGCGACGGTGGCGATAAGTCCGGCGACAACCGCGAGGCTGTCGGAAGTCTTCTCTATCCACTGTGCTATGTCGTGGCTGCTCCATTGCTTCAGATGGTCCTGCCTCTGAGGCCGGGATTGCACCCCGAAAGCAGTCAGTATCACCACTAGGCTTACCTGCACAATACCAATACATTAGCAAACTCGTTAAATTCATGTGTTTTGCTATAGATAAACAAAAATTATGTCATCCCATATACGTCGAGTCAATATTATTAAGATCGGTTTGCCTGGTCTACGCCCTCGGCTCCGTCTCCTCACTTAGCCAGAGCTATACTGTCCTCACTTAGCCAGAGCTCCGTCTCCTCACTTAGCAATTTTCTTTATACACGAATTCCAACCTAAAACTAGAAAAATCCATAATATATACAATCCATAAATATAGATATTTGGAATAAAAATCAAAGAAAAAATTAGCAATTTGATTTTTACTTGAATTCCAAAATATTGAAATCATAGTAAGACTAAATGAAACTTGGAAAATTATTATTTTATTTAGAATTAAAATTCCAAGAGTACACAAATTAGGAATAAAAATTTAAATAAGATCTGATGTATCTAAGTTATAATGGGTCATTCTAAAAGAAACAGTTCATATTAAGTAAAATAAAAAAACAAATAAAATACAGGATAAAAAATAAAAGAAAATTAGTAATTTTATTTACATACAATATAAAAAATTCCTAAATAGCTGAAATTTGGAATAAAAATTAGCAATGGGATTTGCATACAAAGTCCACCATGAAACTAAGATTTGGAATAAATACTAAATGAAAAATAACATTTTGATTAGCGTGCAAACTCCAAAGTGAAAATCCCTAAATAGATGAAATTTAGAATAAAAGTTGCCAAATAGCTGAAATTTAGAATACAAATTGGCAATTGGATTTATTTATAAATTTCAATCTCAAACTGAAAATAAACTCTATGACAATTACAATCCAAAAATAAAAGAAAATTAGCAATCTGATTTCAATAAGAACTCCATAGTACAATCCCTAAATAACTATGATTTAGAATAAAAATTAAATATCAGTTCATCAATCAGGGAGCACTTTATATTCTCTGAAGAACTTGGATACATTTTAAAAACTGAAAATTAAAGTTAAAATTAAAATTTGATCGTATTAAGTACTATTTTCCTAATCTAAATTTCAATTTTTTTTATCTTTTGTTATTGAGACTAAGTAATTTGCCTAATAAGTTAGCCTGTACGAATGCAAGAGTTGTCGGCTAGCTAGTTACCATAATTCCTAGGATGATCCCACGATGGACCAATCATGGGCGGATCGAATTCAATTCAGGGGTATTCAGCTAAATACCTGAATATTTCATGTAATACCTAATATTAAGTAAATATATCATACATATATACTAATAAGTAGACAAAATATTTCATATATGTAGCTCCAATTGATTTCAATCCGCTCCTACACCTCCCCTTCCACAGTTGATTTCAAGCTACTCTCACACCTCACCTCTTCAATTCACCTAGAATAAAGCAGCCTAATAATCCATCTGCCCCCTCATCAGATTGGCCCATTAGCCTATCGGTAGACCCCTCAAACTCTAATCTATCCTCCTCCCTTCCCCCTCTCTCTGTGTCTCTTGCAGGCTCCATTAATCCAGACCAAAATTGCCAAACCTGGTAACACTGGCACACGAGATCAAGGGGCAATTGGCCGCCAAGCGTCTTGATGAGGAATTGAGAGCAACTCTAGCTTCTGCTTGGTCTCGATGGTAAGGATCATAGCTACAACAAACAGCAATACATCTACAAGGAGCAGACGGGTGACAGCTATCACTTGAGAGCAAGGGAGGCAGTGTGCGGCGGCGGCGGCCATGTCGATACAACAGTAGGCACTAGGAAACAACTACACGTTGTCAGGCTCTGAGAGCAAATCTAGCATCTGGCTTGACCTCTATAGCAAGGAGCATAGCCATAACAAGCGGCGATATGTCCACAAGGAGCAAACGGGTGATAGCTGTCACCTGAGAGCTGGAGAGGGAGTGTACAGCGGTGGCGGCCAAGTCGGCGAGGTAGTAGGTATTAGGCAACGACTACACGTTGTTGTGCACTGGTACACGTAAGCCATACATATCAGACTGCATTAACATATTTTTATCTTAAGTTATTTTTAAATTTTTCTAAATTATTTACAGATGTTATATCTAGCACGAAATATTTTGTACTTTTTTTTGTTATTGTAGACTTCTATATTTTATTTGCCAACTCTGAATATCTATTATATAAATTCTGGATCTGCCATTGGACCAATGCATGCATCTTAGGGTTAAATTGGTCGTGCATGACTGCAAGCCGAAATTGTGCGATACTTACCATGGAGGAGAAACTGGTCAATTTCGCGGCGAGATCAAGCGGGGTGTCCCCACCTTTGTTCATAACGTCGGCTCGCACTTTGCCACTGCGCGTCAGGGTGTGCGCGACGCGGGACTGGCCTGCGACCACCGCGAGATGGAGCGGTGTGTTCCCATCCCTATCCTGCGCGTCCACGAGGCCGTCCAGCATCGGGTTCTTGATGGCAAGCTGCACGACCGAGGAGCGCCCTTCCTTGGCCGCGGCGTGCAGGAATGTCCTGCCATGGCCGTCGCGGAGCTCGGCGGCGTCGGGACAGGCCTTTATCAGCTCCTTGATGACACCGTCATGGCCCATCAGTGCCGCGACGTGGAGAGCCGAGAGCCCGTCCGAGTCCTGCATGTACACCGTGCTCGGTGGCGTGGAGCGTAGAATTGCACTTACGATAGAAAGGTCGCCGTCGGACGACGCGAAATGTAGCGGGCTACTGCTGTTGCCGTCGACTTCCATTGCAATAGCAGGCTTCCATTGCAATAGCAGGTCAACCATATCTGCGAATAAATGTTCATATGGAATTAATGAACGTGTTCTTAGGTGCTTGAAAGTTGTAGAAGTAGCTAACCTGGGCTCTGGAAGACGGCAGCGTGCAGAGCATTCTGCGAGCTCGGGCCGACGGACGACGCATCCGTGCACCTGGTCGTTATCGCTCTGACGGCGGGCACTGACCTGCTCATCACCGCAAAGTACAGCGGCGACACGCCGGCGTCATTCAGCTCGGACGCTAGCTCCGGCGCCGCCGAGACAAGAGCCTCCACCGTGGCGCCATGACCGTGCCTCGCCGCCAGATGCAGGGCCGTGTCCCCGTCCTCGTTCTTGCATCCGAGGATTCTCTCTCCGCAGTCCTGCGCCAGCTGGATGAGGAGAGACACGGCCCCGTCGTGCCCCGCCCTCGCTGCGCAGTGCAGCGGCGTGTCCAGCGCCGAGTTCCGGGAAGAGAGGAGGCCCTTCGCCTTGTGCTCGAACCTGACGCAGAGCTCCCGGACCAGCGCGTCGTGCCCTTGCTGCGCAGCTACGTGAAGAACCGTATTCCTCTCCGCGCTCACCTCGAGTATGTCACACTGTCCATGCTGAATGCCTGAAACAAACACAAATGGATATCATCATAGAATATATGCGAGGAGTGCTTCATGCCACTAATATCAAAACATATAAAAAGATAAGTAGTATCTATTTATCAGTTATCATATTTTAAAAATTATATAAATCATTGTTAAGAAAAGTATAGAACCACCTCCTAATATATGTGCAATCACGCTTCAAAAATTCTGAGCACTGATATACTATGGAGACCGTGTCATGTCGTAAATGAAACTATGAAAGCAGTAAAAAGAGACCGGAGGGAGTACTTTGCAGTTTGCATGACTCCACACCGGTGCATTTGGAGCTAGCACTACGATTGGTAAGGTGTACATAACATACCCAAGAAAAATCAAAAAACGCAAGTAGTTACCAGTGGCTTGACCTGCCGCAGCACCGTGTTGCTGCACAAGCAGTGCCATGGCCTCCTCCGTTTGCCCTTTGTAGAGGGCAAGATAGAGAGAGGAGCACATGCACAAGCGTGCATCGTTCGACTGCTGCGTCGCCGGCTTTGCAGATGAGCCAGGCACAGGATGCGTGAGTTGGATGAGCTGATGATCCATTCGATCAAATCAAGTAAGCAGTTGCTGGAGCAAATGTATATGCTGTGAATGGGCAAGAGAAGATCGATGGGGCTCAGCGGTGCGAATGAATGTGCTGCGCTGAGCCTCTATGCGTGGCCCTCTCTGAACCATTGAAGCGTCTGCTCAGCTACTCGGCTCTGTGTTTTATCTACAACAACTTGGCACATATGTTCCACGAAGGGTCCTCGTCGAGAAAGGGACGACTCAGATGTATCCTCCAACAAGACCAATCGACCAGCTTTCCCTGTAGTCACAATCTTGATGTCACATTCGCAGGTGAAGAAGCCAACCAAGGATTAAAGAAAGCTGGGCATGCACCACTCAATAATGTCGTATATGAAGTGCCTTGATCCCTACGCTACGAGCTGAGGATGAGAAAAATCCGCTAGAGCACTCCTGCGTTATAGCCGCCCTTCCTATCTGATTAATGCAGTGCATGCAGGGATCTTTTTAGCCAAATGATAGATCTCTATAGGGGTCAAGTGGCTTCTTCAGACTGCTACGGAGAAGTTGTTTACTGATCAGCTGCTTGAACGTGGAAATATTTGGCTACACGGTTCATTAGGTGTAGGATCCATGTCGACAATTAGAAAAGGTGGATGATTGCTCAAACTTCCCTTGTGGTATTCAAAATATTTTATCAAGTGATTATAAGAGTTATCAAGTTCAGATTGCACCAACTATACTTTACAAAACAAGCCTGAAGACCTAAAGTAACAAAATCAGTCACCAATAGGATAAAACTGGTCATACCACTGTATGTTCCACGAAGAGGCCTCGTCGAGAAAGGGACGGCTCAGATGTATACTCCAACGAGACCTTTCCCTGTAGTCACTTGGAGTTACTCATCTTGTTGTTACATTCGCAGGTGAAGAAGCCAACCAAGGACTAAGAAGGGGCATGCACCACCAGGGAAAAATCATTCGCTATGAAAAAAATTTCGTGGGGCGATGAAAGTAACGAAATGACAAATTTTCATTCATTTCGGCTAAAATTTCGAACGAAAATTTCAAACATCATTTGAATTTTCATGAAATTTAACTAAACTTTGGACAAAATTTGAACAAATTTCAAATGAGTATAAATGCGACCAAAATTTGGCCGAATGCTCCTCCTTTCGGTACCCTCCAAAAGGAGCAAAATTCCTAAAATTTTGACGAAATGTTTAACCAGGTGCACCACTCAATAATGTCATATATGCACCACTCATCTTGATATTACATTAGCAGGTGAAGAAGCCACTCAATAATGTCATATATGAACCACTCATGTTGAATGTTACATTCGCAGGTGAAGAAGCCAACCAAGGATTAAGAGTGGATTTATTTAGACTGTGCTTGTGACTATGAGTTATAACTTTTGGCTAAAACTGCTATATTTTTTAGACTGATGTCTTATGACTGAAGTTGTTATTTTCTTTTGGGTTGATGGCTTATACCTTATTGTTGATTTTGGTACATGATATATGGACTCGAATTGATAAACCGCAAAGTGCTTTTGTTCGGAGTATGTATGTTTTACGACATGGAGAAGGCCTGGCCGTGGCAGACCTGGTACGTGTGAGCAAAGGTACGAAAGTGGTTTACAAGGTACATTATCACGAACCTAGTGCAGTCATCTTTCGTATGCAATTTTGGGACTGAATTTGTTTCGATGGCTTGTGCAAATATTGAACGACAAAGCTAAATTACATTTGCGTAAGCCTAGTTATCAGGATTGTCAGCTACACCAATTTTACTTCCTACACATACACGAACTCGTAGCAGAGAACACCCCAGTCAATCCTGCCGTTGGCACCAATAATCGGCGCTCCACCACCGCCATGAACTGCACAGCCCGCCCCACGGGGTAGCCGTCCGCGACGACCGTGGGAAGGAGCTCCTCGAACTTGTTGCGCAGGCTGTCCTTCTTCGCCACCGAGGCTGTCCGACGTGTGGTCACCCTTGGAGCGCTTGCTAGAGCGCGCGTCTTTGGATTGCGCTCGGGCAGGCTGCTTGCGGCCCTTGCCGACGGCGCTGGGCGACCGGAACAGCGGCTCATCCTCATTGTCCAAGCTCGCTTCGCTTGCTGCTGCCAACGAAACGACATTGCAGCAGAACGAAGGTTTCTGCTCTCCAACTGGATGTTTGCTTATGAATTGGTAAAATCACAGAATGCGTACATTCGACAATAATTCATTTAACAAAAAAGGAGTACATGGCAAGCTCAAGCTGTTATCTCTGTTTAGTGCCACTACAACATCAGTCTGGGACCAATTGTAAACTTTTAATTATAACTTTTACCTTGCTCAACATCTTCCTCTATTGTACAGCCACATATCACATATGCCAATGGTGTTCTAGAATCTTGCACTTTTAGTTTAGCCTGGGAACTAGCAGTGTGAGAAATGAATTCATGAAACATTACTACAGAAACACTATTAGTAGACACCAAATCACAGACGGTTTCACAAAACCGTCTATGGCGTACCCTATCACAGACGGTTTTAATTTGAAGACCATCTGTGTTGTTGGCGCTGAGAAAAAGAAGTATCACAGACGATTCTTACCGATGAATCGTCTGTGATACTGGAATATCATAGTGATAAGCTTTATATCACAGATAGTTCTCAACTAGAACCGTCTGTAATAATCCTTCCTATATGTACTCTCAAGCTAAGGTTTTGCACGTACACTGCAGTTATTAGCTATACCAACCAGCACAGAGACATAACATCGCCGCTCTCCCGATCGAGCCCGTCGCCGCCTCCGTCCCCCAAGCTCGTCGTCAGTCGCCTTCCCTGAGCCCGTCACCGGCCGCCTTCCCCGAGCCCGTCGCCGGCCGCCTAGCTTCCCTGAACCCGTCGTCGGCCGCCTAGCTTCCCTGAGCCCGTCACCTCCTCTGGTCCCCGAGCCCAGGCTTTCCATACTCAGGCATGCTTTCGAATCCAAATGGGGATGATGAGATGGCTAACAGATTGATTGCTTGTGGGCTCAGATTGTTGCTCGATGATGAACATGGTTCTATACTGAAATTGGATGAAATAACATTGAGCTCTAAATCCTCATTCAATTACTAACAATCTTGCTGCATGCTGAAAAATTGAACCTATTGTTCTTAGTCAGTAAAGCCTGTCTTTCAATCTCATTTTTGGTATATGCATGTATGGGGATCACTTAAATTCAAATTCTGATCACATGTCAATATGTTAGTTCGGTTATGCATAATCCAATAACTAATTGATAAGCTGAAATATAACAATCCGTTGTTAGATCAAGTTGAATATACATATATCTTTGTTAGTTTCAAGTGGTCAGTTTGAATACATGCTCTATAGGCCGAAAATCTGTTAACTGGATGTTTTGCAATTGAGATTGCTCATTGTGATTTAGAGCTCAAAGTTCACAATTCTATTTGACATATCCAATTGATGAAGAGTATAAAACCATAAGTAGCGGGACAGCCAAAAATTAATCTTCTGTAACCCTACATTCTGAGAGCACTATTTACAAAATTAACTTTTGTTGGGCATTATACTAGATATGATGATTTTTATAATATATTTGTTGGGCATATACTTTTATGTAAATGGCTTAATGTGTATTCGTGCTTATGTGATAGTTAAGTCTAGTATATGTTTTGTTCATGTTCGTACTAATTACATTGGAATTAAATTAGAGTATATGCTTATATCTTCATATATGAGAAGGCAAGAAAAGTTTACACGCGTGTATCTTGATTAAAATGTTTTAGCGAGCTATGCATTATGAGCCAAGCTAATTCATTTACAGTGATGTGACAAGCTGACAGCTGTTTTTCGATCGTTCAAGTTTCGACTGGAAATTTATATGTCAATTAGGATTTTTTTATAATATATTTTTTTGGTAATAGAAATAAAATCTAACTGTTGATTTATGAGATATTATAGATTTTTATTTTTCATTCCTGTTTTTTTCGGCGAAGTCCACGTCGGCATCCTCCTGCACTCCTGGTCTGCATCTACGAAAACTCCGTCTAGCCTCCGTTGAGAATTCATTGGCACGATCAGCGCGCAACTGATTTGCAACGAACTGCGAGACCCTGCAAAGAAGCTGATGCTGGCCCTGGGTTCCAATCTTCAAGAGCAATGGATGCGGTCGCCGAACCTCGGCGTCACCAACTCGACCATGGATGCTCTCCGGTCAGGCGTTCACGGTATTCTCCTACGCCCTTTCCGCAAGCAGGTTGCGGAAGGTCCAGCTGAACTACTGCACGGTTATAGCGGAAGCAAATTTTATGGAAGAAGACCTCACGCAAGGCTCCTCCTATCAGCCGTTGAATCGAGTTGATCATCTCAATTCAACGGTGGATAGAAGGGTCACATGAGGCCCTCCCACTGCATTTTCTTCCGGTTGTGGCCATGATCATGAAGCACCCGTCCCATCAGGCGAAAGATGAGTAAGCTGCTGTTCTCCCTGAACTACCAGCAGCTCGAGATCGTGATCCGGTTCGTCTATAGAGTGGCCAACAAGGAGAACTGGATCGGCGTCGTCGGCAACGTCGACAACATAAGGTATCTACTCCATTTCATTCAACTGATGTCACCATTAATTTTGCTTTCTCCAAGCCACAGCCGACAGCGGTGGTGCAGCCAAGGCGCCACATTCGCGTCGTGTTCGAGGACCTTGACATGACGGATTCGGGCTCAGATGACGAGGAGGCTGCCGTTGGTGCTTCTACCAACCGCTACTTTGAGTGGATCATTGGCAAGGCATCGGCAAAGCCGACCACCCCGGCGGCCACTGTTGCTGCCTATGCCAACCCCGGAGGCCCAAAAGCACAATAATTGTACTTGGATTTGATCTAGGCCCAGTGGGACAGAGCTAGGAAACTCGGTACTTTTACTTTTTTGTCTCAAGAAAAAAATACACACATCACAAATAAACTGAGAGAACATAAAAGAATTTCTGAATTCTCTATTCTCTTACTTGCTTCCCTATCAAACTGATTACAAGCATCTCAATATATGGACCTGTTCTTTTTGGCTGCAGTTGATGACTTTTGGCTGCAGCTGATGGTTTTTTAGCTGTTTGCGACAGAGATTGCGGAAAGAGATATACTCGCTAGTGATTTTTGATGATACAAATATTAGTTTTTTAATGTGTACTACAATTAACTTGTAGTACCCATCTTAAAAAAAATACTCTGTTTAAAAGTTAGTTACTGTAACAAGAGCCAAAAGCAGCTTTTAGAAGCCGCAAAGAACAGGGCTATAGCCTAACTAGCACACCTATTCGAACTCTAAGTAGGACTCAACTTCTACTTAAATTACACACAGAGACGAACTCAATTTCGTCTTAGACTCAGAGTCAAGATTATTTGTAACAATACTCCTAATAAACAAACCGATTTTATGATCCATTCTTTTGTTAGCTTTTGGGCTATTCGGGAGATATTGTACTGAGTAACAAAAACTCGCATGTGGTTTTAGCCAATATAAATAAAATCGCTACATTATATATTATAATCAACTTATATACCTTGTCTTGAAAAGAAACTCCGTTTGTAAGCTAATTATTGTTGAAAAGTTGAAAAATAGTTTTTAAAAAATGAAAAAAAGAGGCTTATATATTCTTACAAATTCGTGGTTTTATAAAAAAAATGCTGATGTTCTTGAGGACGGCAAGAACAGCACATGGGTCACTTTTAACTCTAGTCAATTCAAACAAAGGTAAAAAATTGTTTATATAAAAGAAAAGGCAAAGCACACATATAGAATGCAAGAATTTTGTATAAATTTTTCAGGAAACAATTCCCAGGAGGAGTCGGTAAAAATTCTTCCATTCCAAAAGGGCCAGCCTATTGCAATTTTGCACAGATGTGAGAACAAACTGCGGTTTAGGCCCAGTAGGCAACATTTTAGGGAAACCGAACTCCTAATCGTCCGACCGTTTTACATTTTTGTGCTGGAAAAGTTTACCTACTCCGCGTGGTTCATATTTTTGGCATTTCCCTGGGGCAAAGCACATAAAGTTACTTTGTAACATCACTTTTGTGAGAAGTGACCAAAGTGGCATCTTAACTTCAAAATTAAAAAATAGCCAAACAGACATCACTCAAAACAGCTTAAAATCAGCTTCAGTTTTTTTTACTATTCAGTAATTTTGTCTTTTTCTGGTTTTTAGATTTTTTAGGCTTTTTTTGGTCTTTTCTTTTCCCATATTCCTTTGCATTATCCGTGATAGGTTAACATGTTTTTTCTATTTTTAATTTTTTAAATTTAATTATGCCAAATAAGCCAACCCAGCTACAGTAAAAAAATAAGCTAACTACAGTAAAAAAAGTCATAAATCAATACCACACTAAGCGCTACGTTAATCTAAATCCCTTTTATTTTCGAGAGAACTCAATACAAATCCTGACACAACAACTTGTTTTCACAACAATACCAAACTAAAATCTTGGTCCCTTGGCGGAGCAACATGTCACACTGCTACGTCTTCAGGTTACTCTTACAGGGACATCTAATTTACAAACAGGGCGAGTTAAGCCTCATTAGTGATGACCAAGTGACTGGCATAGCTTACTCCTGATGAACATTCTAAAGCCGGACTTAAAGTTAGCTTATGTTTCTGTATTTTTTTAAGACAGAATTAATAAAAAAAATTATAGTAAAAAGTGCACTAAATTCAGCTGTACCGACTAAAACCATATATAACTATTTCTCTCTGCATACTATTATTTGTAAACAGTCGGAATTTAAATATTTAAATCAGAAGTCATCTGCTCAAAAGAAAGCACTTGGGGCGAAACTTCCAGACCCGGATGTAGTTTTCGCCATGCGTCGTCACAATCTTCTTCATGGCTACCGACAGGCCCGTGATGGGCGGGCGCAGGCGCGTAGGGATGTTGTCCAGCCGGGCATCCGGAGCAATCCGGCGGACGCTTTTCTTCTCGACCTGCCGCCAGGAGCTGCATTCTGCTGGGCGGCCTGCATCCACGACGAAACTTCGAATGGTTTCACCGGTTCTTCGGCATATCAGACGAAGCACGCCGTCGATACCTCCGACTGCCAGCGTCGCCGTGTCACCCGGCAAGTGATGCGCGCCGTAGATGACATTCGGGCTAACCCTCTTCTCCCAGAGCGGCCTCAGGGTCCTGTGCAAGAACAGAGGAGAATGAAAGGTACAACTACGATGAGATCACAGTTACGAGTTATGACTTGCTGGAGTACATCGTTAGCAGTTCAGCACTGGGATGTGTTGCCAACATTTTTGTTGGAAGCATGTAAACACTTATAAATAACCTTGTTCCCATATATTTGTTAAAATGATACAAAAAAAAGTAATATAAAAATGAGCAACTTGCTGACATGAACCGTAGTTGCCCTCTAATAGAAATTGTGCATTCACATGATAATTTACTACAATAGTTTAAAACTTTACATGCAGAAAATTAGTAATCTACCATGTTAAAGCAACCTGAATTCTAATCTAATAGCTTATGAGATAAATCATGACAGGTATAAGGTATAATAACTACAACTGTAAACTAATATGAGCAGGGGCGAAGCCAAGGGGGCTTAGTGAGGCTTCAGCCTCACCTCCCCCCCGGTAGAAGAACCCCCCCTCCCCCAGCGGCGGAAGCTCACGGCCGAAACCCCCCCGGGAAGCCGACGGCCGAAACCCTCCCGTGAAGCTCACGGCCGAAACGGCGAAACCCATACAAAGAATGAAGAGTAGAAGCTTCCCACTGGCTTTAGCCCAACAAAGCCCAACACAACAGCCCAACACAACAGCCCAACTGACAAACCTAGCAAATAGTAAGGTAGATCTCACACAAAGCAACAGAAACGGGGTTGGGGGCGAGAGCGCCGAAGAGTAGAGCCGCACCGCATGGGGAACTTCATCTGATCTCGCGCGCAGCGCGGTGGGGATTGAGGGGGCCGAGCCGGGCGAGGAGCTGGGCCGGCCAGATCGAGCGCTGAGGGGGAGGCCGGCGGAGCGCCGGAGGGGGAAGGCGGGGGCCGGGGAGCGGGGGGGAGTGGCCGGGCGGAGCGCCGGAGGGGGGAGCCAGGAGCGGAAGGTGGGGGGAGGCGCCGAGGTGGGGACTGGGGAGCGAGAGCGACCGAGCGAGCATCGAGTGAAATAGGGGAGGGGGACCGGGGGAGGCCGGTCGGCCAGTGAAATAGGGAGTGGAGGAAAGGGGGGACCGCCGACTGCCCGAGCACAGTGGAGGTCAGTGAAAATGTAAAATAGGTGTTCGTGTTGAGTTGTTGAGGACATTAATTTTTTAGTAATAGTATAGTATTTTTTTTAATTCAATGTATATAGATAATTTAGTCTTTATTAATGTAATTTTTATAGCTTCGTATTGATAGAAATTAATACTTTATTTATAGATTTTGCTATAATGGAGAAACAGACTTTGTGTAACTATTTTACAAGCAATTCAAATCCAAATATTTCTCGTCCAATCGATGAAAGTACAACTCAACCAAAGAAGCTTCGACTAGAATTTAATCCAAATGAAATTATTGCGATCCGCGCCGATATACCAATTGAAGATTATGCTAACGAAATTAGAGATCAAGTGAGAAGAGCATATTTATTGAATGGCCCTACTCAAGTAATTGGATATTCATTTCCACGGACTTTGGATGGCAAACAGTCACGGTGCTTTCAAGAATCATGGTATAATAAATTTGATTGGTTGGAATATAGTGTGGAAAAGGATGCCGCCTTTTGTTTCTATTGTTTTCTTTTTAAGAAACCGGCACAACCCAATATATTTGGAAATGATGCATTTACAAAGGTTGGGTTCTCTCGTTGGAAAATTGCTTTATGTGCTTTTAATAAACATGCTGGTGGTACAAATAGTTTCCACCATATTGCAAGAGGTCTTTGTGACGACTTCAAGAATCAAAGGGCAAGTGTGTCTAGCAAAATCAATACTTATAGTAAGGAGGTCGAAATTGCATACAAAATTCGTTTAACTGCATCTTTAGATTGCGCAAGATATCTTATAGCTCAAGGTGAAGCTTTTCGAGGACATGATGAATCATCTACTTCCATTAATAAGGGTAATTTTAAAGAGTTATTAGATTGGTATAAAGATAAAAAGGAGGAAGTGAAGGTGGCATTTGATACAGCTCCAGGGCACGCAATTATGATTTCTCCAGATATTCAAAAAGAGCTTTCAAAATGTTGTGCACAAGAGGTCACAGAAGTGATTAAAAATGAGATTGGAGATAGAAATTTTGCAATCCTTATTGATGAGTCCAGAGATGTATCAATAAAGGAGCAAATGGCGGTGATTGCATCCTATCATTTATGCATTATTGTTTTGTTCTACCTTTACATTTTACAATCATATCATTTATGCAGATTTGTAAACAAATAAGGAAAAGTGATGGAAAGGTTTCTTGCTATTGAGCATATCACAAATTGTACATCCGCGCATTGAAAGAATCTTTGGTTGGATTGCTTGCTCGACATGGCTTGCCTATTTCAAGGTTGCGTGGGCAAGGCTACGATGGAGCTTCAAATATGAGAGGTGAATTTAATGGATTGCAAAACTTATTCGGGATGATAATCCAAATGCTTTCTATGTTCATTGCTTTGCCCACGATTCTGATTGGTAGTTGTCACCGTGGCAAGTTGTAGTAGAGCTATTGCAGATTTCTTTAACTATGTTCCCCGATAGTGATCAGTGAGTTCATCTTGTAAAAAAAGATGCGTTGATTACAAAACATCATAAAGTCTTGTTGGAGAAGCTAGAGAATGGTTTGATTTCAGCTGGGACGGATCGCATCAAGAAGTCGGACTTGCTAGACTCGAGATACTCGATGGGGCTCACATCTCAAAACCTTGCTTCGCATATACCAAATGTGGGAGGCAGTGGTGGATGTGCTTGAGCTTGTAAGTGAAGATGCTTGTCAAAATTCAAGTCATGGTGGAGCAGCAGGTTTGCTAAAAAAGATGGAATGCTTTGAGTTTATATTCATCATGCATTTCTTAATAACCATGTTGAGCATTACAAATGAGCTATCGATTGCTTTGCAAAGGAAGCGTCAAGATATTGTTGAAGCTATGGGCTTATTACAGGATGTGAAACAACGCTTTCAAGAAATGAGGGACAATGGATGGGAGCCATTATTTAACCAAGTCAAAAGATTTTGTGAAATATATGATATTGATGTGCCAAATATGGAAGATTCTATTGGAGTTATCGGTAAATCAGTTCGTCGGAAGCATAAAGTAACTCAACATCATTATTACAAAGTTGATATTTTCAATGTTGCTATTGATGCAATTATGAATGAGATGAATCATCGATTCAATGAAGTTTCCTCCGAGTTATTGGTATGCATGTCTTGTCTTGATCCAAGTGACTCATTTTCTAAGTTTGATATTGATAAACTTGTTCGACTTGCTGAAATTTATGCTGACGATTTCACGGATGCTGATCGGTTCTTGTTAAGAAATCAGCTTCAAATCTTCATTCTTAACATTAGAAGAAGTGAAGAATTCAACGGATGTCATGATATATCAAAACTTGCTCAATTGATGGTCCAAACAAGAAAAGATAGAACTTTTCCATTGGTATATCGTCTTATTGAGTTGACATTGATACTTCCAGTGGCAACAAAGATCTCGTTGAGAGAATATTTTCGCAATGAATATTATCAAAACAGATTTGCGCAATAAGGTAGCGGATGAATGGCTCAATGACTTAATGGTATGCTATACGGAGCGAGAGATCTTTAAAAGCATTGATGATGATAAAATTCTAAACCGCTTTCAAGGCATGAAGTCGCGTAGAATGCATTTGCCTCGTAATTCAAATTAACTTAATTCTGGTATGTTTCATATTATCTAAATTTTTATTGCCATTCACAATTTTATATTATATCACTAATTTTGATATGTTTCATACGTAGGTGACTTATCGCTACTCCGCATTCACGGCAGAATAATTATATATTTTTGGATATGCGCTTTCTATTATCGAGGTACCTATTTTGTATTTCTCTGTTTTTCATTGTTTGTCTCTGTCCAATTGTGTAATTTCTGTGTGCATTTGAAATTTTATACGAGTAAAAGACTAAATTGTGTCAACTTAGTTTAACTTTATAAATAGTTCAGCCCCCCCTCCATTTTATTCCTGGCTTCGCCACTGAATATGAGTTTTCCATAAAACATAAAAGATTATCAGGTACAAAGTGCAGACTAGGGCAAATGATTAAGGCCAGGCCATGCAACTGTCCGTTTGAATTTGCTCAAACTTCATAAATGCGAGCAAAAAACCGGACAGTTGATCAGATAAACATGTATGTAGTTCCTTTGTTTTGGGACAGCTAAGGAAAAACACTTAAGTGTACATAATTTGTTTTGCAACTCTAGAGGCAACAGCCTCAGTTATTAAACAGACCAGACATCTCTACAATACTAAATTAGTAATACTAAATCGATACTGACCTTAAGTCCCAACAGATGAGCCTGCGAATATGAAGTGCGAGCTTGTGCTGAAAGACAAGCATCTTAGTGCTGAAATCATAAAAAAAGTAAGAAGTTAGTTCAATAAATGATTAAACTCGCAACACTAATAAAATGGCATTGATTTTGATTTAGTGCATTTTCCCAAAAAGATTCAACAAGAACCAAAACTGCCAGTAAAATCATAAATAGAGTTTAATTTATCGAACTGAGATTAGATGTTCCGAATTTTTCTAGACAATCAGAATTAACGAAATTATAACAAACATATTGTTGGATTAGACTGTTCTTAAACCACTCAGCATCGGTGTCTTTTGACGAACAAATGCTAAAATATTTCAACAAGACGCAGGTTGATAGGAAAAAGGAACATTTATATAGGCACATATTAGTTCTTGATGTAAATTATTAGCTACACTGCCCTCCCTGGTCTGACTTTTGCGATAGTAGAGTTGGACCCACGCTTTATTGCGAGGAGTATTTTTTTAGTTTATGATTGAAGAAAGTAGTTTTTATCATGATACTTCAGTAGCTTAATCTATAAATGCTTGGACTTTTTTGAGTGTGGAAACTTCTAACCATGACTCAGGACTGGTCATCTGTTATTGTCAAGCATGTCAACGGAGAAGAGTGAAGCCTGTGTAGAATATGTTAAATAGCATCAGTTGCAGAACACACTATTATGCAATGCAGAACTACACGATAATTGCGACATACAAAAACATTTCATGCAAAACCACAATAATTCTCTTATTTTCATTCTTTGGACCTTCTCTACTTCAATGGCACCAGAAATGAGGTCCTTAGCTTAACCTTGAAAATTGCTTAAATTTATATATTCACTATCATTCTCAAAGATCAATTATATACAACAGCAACAATAAAGCCTTTTGTCCCAACCAAGTTAGGGTAGACTAGAAATGAAATCTCTTCAAGATCAAATAGACGATAACCTTGAAGACCTACAATGCTAAAATCCTAAGCCGTATAACCTGCCAACTGAGTCGAGAGCCTAAAACATTGCCTCTAAACTTTCTTATAATTCCGGTACATGAATCGCTAACTTCCATACGCTCCTTGTTATATATGCTAGAGGGCATAAAGGGAATTTCCCATTTGCTAAGAGAGAGAGAGAATGGGGCCCACCCGTCGGTGGGCCAGATTGGAGATAAGGTGGGGAGGACGTCTCCTCCCTATTCATCTGAGCGCAAAGAGGAGGAGGTCCAGCCGAGGGAGGACGGCGGCCCAGGCGGCCTCGGTTCGACGTGCAATTTGCGGCGGTGGGTGAGCTCCTCCCGTGCGTCCTCCTCTCCGCGCGACCCGCTCCCTCCTCCCCGCGCGCTCTCCCGCGCTGCTTCTTCCGTGCGGCTCGGTCATCCCGTGCGGCCTGGTCTTCCCGTGCTTGGCTCGGTCTTCGTGTGCAGGGCGAAGGGATGGAGACGGACGGTGTAGGTGGCAGGCGTGGGCTTCGGCCCGGCTGTTGGAGGCCGCCGCGCAACCCCTCCTCCCTTCTCTATAAGAAGAGTCCTCCTCTGCCTTGTTGTGGCATCCGAAATAGGGAAGAACACTCTCCTCTCTCACTTCTCTCTTTTGCCTCTGGTGTGTGGTGTTTTTGTGCTTGATTGGCATTGTGACGCCGACCTCGGTTCTGTGCTCATTTGTGAGGTGCTCGGGTGGTTCCTCCAGTGCGCTTGTGCAGCATTACTTTACCTTGACTTCGTCAACGTGTGTACACACTCCGACGAAGGGGGCACTGTATCTCCGACAACCACACTTCTCTGACGTGACCCGACGGAGGAGTGCTAGGTTTTCTGGGTGAGTACCTTCGGGTGCGCCTTGCCTAAGTTCACCGGCCAGTCTTCTTGCTGCCGGCGTAGTTTCTTTTGGGCGGCTTTGAGCGCCGTCTGTTTTGTGAGTATATCGGTCACCTGTATTTGCAATCTCTGTGGGCTGTGCTAATATGTTAATCTTCTATATATTATCTGGCACTGGGAGACATAGATTGCTTGTGGGCTCGGATTGTTGCTCAATGATGACATAAGTCATGTACTGAGATTGGTTAATTCTATCTTTGAGGTCTAGTTGGTATTGTTTCTGTCATTGCTATTAATTCTGCAAGTTGATATATATTGTTCTTATAGCATTCGGTTTATGTAGTCATTAGATCATATCAATTTCTTACATATATGTTTCATGACTGATTAAAAAATCTGACTTGATAGTTTGACCTTGATTCATATGTGAGAATATTACTGTGCATGTGATAAGGATAGATCTGATTGAGTTATTCTTTGGACTGCTATACTGTTGCCCGAATTGCATATATGATGGATATATATACTTTAAGATTCCAGATTACAAATTCAGAGCTCAAAGATTGAATTCTTATTTGGCATAACCAATTGATGAAGAGTATATGACTTAGTAGCGGGACGATCAAGTTTTGACTTGAGTAACCCTACTCCTGAGAGCACTAAAAACAATTAAAACATGAGCTTGTTGCTAGTCTTAATTGATACATGATTTACATCGTGACATACATATTCATGTTTAGAAGTTTATTTCTTTCATTGAATATGTGTTATATTCTGAATGATATGTTCAAATCATATGATTACATACATGTTATATCATTTGTATTTGGATTGATGTCAATTTTGTATTTACATAATTATACTGGAATTATATTTGTATCTATTCTTATACCGCAAATATTACAACACTCCTATCCAAAGCTAATTCTTTAGATACATTCCAATCCCCCAAATCTCTTTTAATTGCTGCCTATTACGTCAGTCTTGGTCAACCTCTACCTCTTTTTACGTTTTCAGTGCATCTTAAAATTCCACAGTGGATCAATTAATCAATATTTTAATTTAATCCGGTTTGAAATCTTGAGTCACTAACATGTAGGCCCCACATGTGTTTTAGTGCATTCATGAACTTGGTTCACCATGGACCTGACCCCATGTCTGCAATATCGGTAATGATAGTCAAAGGGGGTGAATGACTCTGCCAATTTTTTCGTTGTGGTATTCACAATCTTATAATCTTTTCTCCTCTGTAACTATGGAGAGCTAAGAGAATCCAAACTAAACTTACAACAATGAAAATCAATCCAAAACTGACAAAAATCACCACAACAAGTAAGTCCCACAGGCCGCCTAATCGCACTCATAGGGATGGTCCACCACTCCTTGTCGATCTAACCGGTGGCACCACAGTGGTCTGACCGCCCGACCAGAGATTTCAGCCCAATTTCAAAACCACAAATAGCTCTAACTTTTGATCAAACAATTCAAATCACATTGTTCATTTTAAATTTTGCCAACTCAAATTCACTATTATCATTCTAAAAGTTGTCATATGTTTATTACAAACTTAGGGTGACTTCCACATGGTCTCACACATGAACTTTCATTCACAAAAAAAAAATGAATTTTGCCTCTTTTGAATTTATTTGGTGTTTATTTGTATTTCTTGGCTTTTCCCATTTAGATACCTACGTGCCAGAAAGCTTCGATGTCAATCTAGAGCAAGATCAGGTGTTGAACAAGCAAGTCAAGCACCCTCATTTGATCATGTTGATCTCATATTTCAATGTTATGTATATTGTTTACTAAAATTATTATACATGCTTATTTTGATTAAATGGCTATGTTTATGTTTAGAATTTAGTTATCGCCAATTGTTATATCGATCCTACCTTGAAAAGTTGATATCCTTACTGTTATCACTGAAGGAATATTATCCACGGTTGATAGGTTATATTTGTGGAAAGTTTAGAATCTATTTGTGGGGAGAGTGGCCCCCATCTTGTCCCAATTGGCTCCCCAGGGCAAAGCCCAATTATACGTGTAGCTAGAAAGCATGCCTACTAAGGATATGCCAAGAACATATTTATCCTTACTACTAAAAACCCCAAAGGGGGCATTAAATACTCTCTCTTATGGTTATAAATATGACCTCCAGGGTACCTTGGGGGGTGGAAAGAACATTTGTGTAATAAAAAGACTTTAATTGAGATTGAGCACTAGGACATACACTCTACACATCTCCTCACTCTTGAGTTTTAGGCTTTGGGTACCCCTCTTGGGTTCTCTAAAGCTTCGATATCCGTTGTTTGACCTATAGCCACAACACTATTATATTATTAAAGAGATAGAAAATAAGCAACCACGTTCAATCTCAAAGGCTAGAAATTTTATATTAATCAGTGGACAAGAAAAAAAATCTACACTATCAATTGTGGCGGGTCCAGATTATAATATTCAAGTTTAAAAGAAAGAGTTTATGTCAAGTATAATCCAAAAATAACTAAAATTTAGAATAAAAAATAAAATAAGCATTTTGATTTCCATACGAATTCCTATGTAAAATCCCTAAAAAATTAAATGAAAATAGAAATAGGATTCGTATACTAATTCCAATAAAAATAACTAAAATTTGGAATAAAAATAAAATAAAATTAGCAACTCGATTTTGATTTGAATTCTAAAGTAAAATAGATAAATAATTTTAATTTAGAATAAAAATTAAAGAAAAAATAGCAATGAATTAGTACATGAATTCCAACAAAAAATAATTAAAATTTGGAATAAAAATAAGTAAAAATTTACAATTTATTTCCATACGAATTATAAAGTAAAATATCTAAATAACTAAATTTTGGAATAAGCTAAATAAAATTAGTAATTCAATTTTTATACAAACTCCAGTAAAAAGTAGCTAAAAATTTGAATAAAAATAAAGTTATAACGTGGATAACACGAATTGTGTCGGCAGAGACTACAAAAGAGTGATGTATCTTTCATTTGTCCTACAAGAAGACATTGATTAATGGGGAAGTGTAGAGTTGAGGTAGCGATGACGGAGACGAGGACAATGTCATGTTGCTCATCTTAGCCTTTTAACGAGGATAATGTCATGCTGCTCGCCGAAGAAATTCAAAAAAGGCCAGAGTCAAAGTAGCCTTGGACCACGGCGATGAGTGGTGAGTGTTGGTGCTGTTAAAGAAGTTAGTGGTGAAAGAAGCTGGTGAAAGAAGCTCGATGATGGGAAAACTCTGATAGATAGGAGATGAAACTTTGTATTGAAGGCGAGCTATAGACGATATTGGGCCGTAAGTAGTTAGGAGTGTGCTATTGCTGGTAAGGGGCATAGCGTCACCAACTATGGCAAGAAGATCCTCGATATCATTAGACGACGACTAAAGTAGACATGTTAACAACAGTGTAGATAAGAGGTCGCCTTAGTGAGGAAGTCATAATGTTGAGTTGGCTAACGTTGAAAAAGAGAAGTGATCGACACGAGATAAGAAGACATTAAGCATGTATAACAGTATGCATGTGTATATACATGCATGCATATATATGAATGGAAACACGGACATACATAAACAAAGGAGCAAAGATCTCAGAGTAGAGATGGGTAGCTGTAGGGAATAGACCAGAGCCACTAGGGAGAGTGTGACAGGTGTCTCCGATAGGGATCGGCGATGGTTACACATGTATACATATTTGATGTTGTATATATATATATGTGGTAGGGTATTTCATTGGAAGGAGAATTGATCAAAAAAATGATCTTGCTTTGGAGGTTGAGGAAGACAAGCTATGATGGCTAAAAGAGATTGAAGAAACAAGGTTTGGTTGGACAGCTGAGGAAGCTCTTTTCTACTCTTAGGTGTAATTACTCCATATGTCATATCTCATAACGTAGAGAGTATCTCGCGTAACAGAGGGTATGTACGTATAGTATATGAGTATTTAAGACCATCTAGGTGGTATGTACATTTTTTAGACATACCCCTTTTAATGTGCGTATATGAAGTAATTTATAAAATACGCTAAAAACTATGAATTCGCTTACAATTTTTTCATGTAGTTCATATATATTGGAGTATCTTATAATTAGTACACGAGTGTACCTAAAGAGAAAAAGGAGAATTTTAAGATTGTTTAGGTGGCATGTCTTTGGAATGCGCTCGAGAAGGCTGCTTATGCCCTCATCGACGGCACACGCGGCCGAACAATGGCTCATCCTCATCGCCCAAGCTCGCTTCGCTTGTGCGCCAACGAATGACATTGCAGCAGAACGAAGGTTTCTGCTCTCCAACTGGATGTTTGCTTATGAATTGGTAAAATCACAGAATGCGTACATTCGACAATAATTCATTTAACAAAAAAGGAGTACATAGCAATCTCAATTGGATATGTCAAAAAGAATTGAGAACTTTGAGGTCTAAATCACAATTGACCAATCTCAATTGTAAAACATCTAGTTAACAGATTTTCGGCCTATAGAGCAGTATTCAAATTGACCACTTGAAACTAACAAAGATATATGTAAATTCAACTTGATCTAACAACAGATTGTTATATTTCAGCTTATCAAGTTATCGGTGTTGTCGCATAAACACAACAGATGGTACAAAGTACCTTTTCTTTTAAGGGGATCAGATCAAGTAGGTGTCTCCCCTTTTCTCTCGTGTTGACTTCAGCCTGTGTCCCTTCTATGGAAGTGCCACAGGATCAAGAAAGCCCCGCTATTCGGTCCCTAACTTCACCAAGATGCGCGCCTCCTCGTTATCCTACCGACCACTGGCATCGGTGCCAACGCTTGCCTCGGAGACATGCTTCGAGCAACCTGCTCCGCAATAGCGGAGCAGTATTTGCTTGCATGTGCGCCGGTCGGAGCCATACGGGTGGAGACTGTGATAGTGGGGAGGCACGGTTGGAGATGCATGAAGGGCTAGAGGTTAGGTTGACGAGGTCACGACCGGCAAATGCAAGCGGCAAGAACATCAGGGACCTTGGGGCCCTCGAAGCCGTCGTAGTACCGTTGATGGGTCTGGAAAGGAGGGCACGGAAGGCCAAGTGTAAAAGCCAGAGACCAGGGGCGGTCTCCTGTTTATTGGATGCTTTGTCGAAGATGTGCCTTCCTCCGAGGTGTCACGTTGATCGAGGAGCCACCAAAGTGAAGCTGCCGCTAACCCCAGGCAGGTTTTCCTTTATTCTTTCTGCCTGCCATGATGTTCAATGCTTGCGATGGTGCTCGTTGAGGGCTTGTTACCCCTACTTTCGTGTCACAGGCTTAAATGCTACGTCGTCTATTCGTGGCTTTGCTCGTTGACTTTGAGGGGTAAAGCTAAGCCTTCAGAGCGGGCAGCTTCGGTTGCTGTTGGTTTTTTGACTGTTATTGAGATTTTCTTTAGGCTGGCTGGGTGTAGGGTGTTTTAATGCGGGCTCTAGTGGATTTTCGTACAATTGCGTGGACTGATGAATATTTCGCCATCATCGGGAGGATGAAGTTGACCAGCTCCCCTTGAATATCGCGGTCCAAGTTGAAGCTCGACCTTTCCTGGACTAGAGGCTCCGCTCTGGCTCCACCGTAGAAGTCGCAAGGTGTTCACCCCTCGCGACCCATCAGATGTTGCGGCCCAAGCTGGGACCCGGCGGATACTAGAGGCTCCGCAGAAACCCTGCCGCATCGCTCGCGGGAGGATGGGGTCAGCGGACTCCTGTTGGCTACCTATGGAAATCCGTAGGTCTGGTACGCTATCATTCCCGATTCTGCACAATGCGCGTAGAAGTCGGTGTCGGTATTAAGGGTATTGTGTCTCGTCTGAGTTATAACTAGAGTTTTCGAGGTTGCGGTCAGAGGTGTGCCTTAGTGTTTTGCTTCGCCGTGCGCCCCCAAAGCCTCACCTCGCCGCTGACTACGCTCGTGTCTGGAGCGTTACGTTACCCCCTTTCCTAAGGACAGGCTAGACAAGGCAGGGAGTGTGGGAATGGATTATATCATTGATAGTACAGCATACAAATCTGTTACAACTAAAATGACAGTATGCCTGCGCACAGGCTTGAAACCTCATAGCAAGCCGCCCACGATGCAGCGATGCTCTGGTCCGACAGCAACCCTTAACCATGCGGGGCTTAAACCTGGATTGCCGGAAGGGGAGCGTGCCGAGACGGTAGCGTCGAAGAGGCGTCCATATGGGCGTCCGGAGCCTTGGGCCTCAAAGGCCTAGCCAAGAGGCCGAGGAACCACGGACGCTCGAGCTCGTGACACGCCCTTCTGGCACGCAGTGTCACTGCATGCTGGTGATGTGACGCGAGCCCGACGTTAGGATCTTACTTGTAGAAAAGAGACGCGGAGTCCCGGCTGGGGATGACCTCTGCGAAGTAGGGCCTTGAGATGAGAGAGCCAAGGCCTCCTTGCGGGAACGGAGAACCCCCTATTGAAGTACAAGTGAATTACCCACCTGTTTGTTCCAGCTCGAATTTCGGCCGGAGCGAGCTGGCATACGGTTGCCCCGGCCGAGCCCCAAAGAGGAAAACGGCCCAGTGCCGTAACTTCATGGGTGGCGCCGGCCTGGATTGGCGGCTAAAGTCTCCACCGGAGCGCGCGGAAACACTAAGCCGAAGGGGGAGTGGAGCTAGCATTGAGTGAAGTTTTCGTGAAGGCGCCAGTTTTTAAAGGGGGGACGTTGGGCAGGCTCCCAGTAATTACGTTCATCACGTCCTATCGTCTCGCTTTAGCCACATGTGAACCAACAACGCCGCAAAGATACTACCTATACGCTACCCCGTCAATTGCGCTACTAAAGTCAAGTTAGACGCACCTTGGGACTTGTTCCTAGTAAAAGGGATAATGACCGGACGCACCTTGGGACTTATTCCCAGTAAAAGTTAAAACGATCGAAGGTATTTGTCCTCGTACCCACTGCGTATTTAACCAAGCGTTTGAGCTAGACGATCCAACGAGGGGCACACGACATACTTTAAATGAAAAATTTCTTACATAGTGCTGAGATTGTTACAGAGCTAGAAGCGGGAACGGATGGGGACCGAAGTACATTGTCTAGGTAGCGACACTCGGATCTGGTCCGCCTACGCCGTCCTCGCCTCGGCGGGGGACCTCATCCATCCATTTACCGAGGCTGACCTTCGCGCTGAGAACCCGACGCAGCGAGATCTTGGCCGCTGCTTCCCCGATATAGTCCCAGATGCGGCGGTGGAAGGCATTAAGGGATCCCCGGATAGCATGCATAGCGGCGGACATAGTCTTATCGCCGGTGGGGAGATCCAAGTTGGGGGAGTCCAGAACACCGATGTGCGGGCATCCTCGTGTATGAAGCAAGCCGAGCAATATCCCAGTTGTCACTTGGGAGCAGTGGCTACCGTATGAGCGAGCGGCATTCAAGGCCAAGGACGCAACCTCACCTATCCATTGTAGGCTAGTGGAGATGTCTTCGGGCTCGTGAGTCCAGGGCGGCACTTCAACAGCTAATTCCCCCAGCGCGTGCTCCAAGGACTCCATCGACCGCCATGCTTGTGAGGAAGAATCCCCGAGTCGGCATCCCAGGCTGGAAACCTCGGATGATAATCGTGTCTTATCCCCTTCCAAATCAGAAATTTGTTGGAGGAAACCCTGCCGTTCTTCGGCAGCTTCTCTCCGAATTTGTGCAACCAGGGATCTCTCGTTGGCAAGGGCGCAGGCACCCTCTGTTTCCAGGAAATGGACTTTATTGACCAATTCCTCTGTTTCCTGCGCTGCCAACTCCTTCTCCGCCTCCAGCTCATTGATCCGGTGAAGGAGCTGGGCGTGTTCCTGTTCTCTGACGGTGGCGGCTTCCTCTTGCCTTCGAAAAGTCTCTTGCTGCTGGCCGCGGATGTCACAGAGGACCATCGATAAAGCCAAAATCTGCATATTGTCGAAATTTAATGGTTCAGCCTCACAAAGGTATTAACAGACCAAGGTACAAGAGCAAAGCTCACCTTCGCGCCGGTAGCTTCTATTGCGTTTTCCAATAATTCAGGATCGCAGGATGATAACACATCCCGGTCCAGTGACATCTTCGCCTGGTGGGCCGCCGCTCGCAACACTCGCATGGCGAAGGGGCGGGCTACGAAGTCCGCTAGAGTCAGCCGCTGGCCTTCAGCGGACAGCTCCGCTTCCGGGGGGCAGGTGAAGCCTCCACCTCAGGTTGTCCCCGGCTCGGCGCAAGGGGCAACCAGGGCGCCCGGAACAGCGGATGACCCTCCCACCAGCACGGCGGTTTCCGCCTCGGGCTCGGGGGCGGTTGTGACCTCTTCTAGTACCAAAGGTATAGGGGTCTCCGCCCCAAACCTGGGAGTTGTGGTGGTTTCTACCGCAGGCACGGGAGCCCCTACTTCAATCCCAGAAGCCAGAGGGTTCACCTCGGAGTCTGAACTCTCCTGGGGCACGGTCGGTGCCACACGAAAACCTGTCGTCGTGATGGCTAGGCCAGGTACCCCGGGGAAACGACCGAGGTCTTCGTTAGTAGGCGACATTTCCTCCTGGATGGCAGGGATGGGAGACTGCAGCCGAGCTCGCTTGGCCTCCGATGCTGCTAGGGAAGAACCAGAGTCTTCTTCGAAAAGGGCCTCCGTCGGCTTGTCCCCCTCACTCCTATCAGCCGGATCGGAGCTAACCGGGCTTGAGGAACTCGATCCTTGGGCCCCACCAACGGCTAGGTCCGAATCCTCGGACGGGGATGAACGAGAAGAGGAGACAGGCGGTACCTCCGCTGAAGACCGCGCTGTAGGTTGTGAAGTAGTGGCCCTCGCGGCGCCTTTCCCTCTACCACGCTTCTTCGGGGGAGGGGGAACGGGCGCCGGCGCCGGATCCCCGGCCGATACCCGTTAACGCCGCCGACCCTCATCACTTTGTCTCCCGCAGCGTGCTCCTCGGACGTGTAAGGGCCCAAAAATGCCACTGCGGCCCGCTCCGCATTTTGGAGGGTCATCACTGCAACGGCAGGGTAAGACATCCGTAAATCAAATCTCCCACGGAGGATCGAGCGTAGGCTTACCTGGGGAAGAGGGCGGATGTAAAGAGGATATATTCCCCCGAGGCAACCTTCTTGGGTTGACACCGGGCGTCATGTAAATAGCAGAAAAGGGAGGTGCTTGGCGACGCCCCCTCTGCTCGACACACCCAGTAGAAGATGGCCAGTCGTACAATGGCGTTCGGAGTCAACTGCGCCAACTCTAGCTCGTAGCGACGAAGCACCCCAGATACAAATTGTGGCGCGGGCAGCCTCAAGCCGGCATCAAAATACACGGCGAACACCACCGTCTCAGATGCCGATGGGTGGAGTGTCCTCTCGCCTAGGGGAGGAATTCGTACTGCTCCACGGCTCGAGATCTTTCAGTGTCGACCAGTCCTTGAATGGTCGCCTCGGTCACTTCACTAGTCTCTAACGTATTGGACCAGCTGCCCTTTCGCTTATGGACCGCCCGCCACCGCTTGTCGATGGAGGACTTCCGCCCCACCAGCTTGAACCCCACCTCAACAGGGCGGCGGGAGCACGGCATTTTGGTGGTGAGAGGGAGGAGTAACTCGGAAAGTGATAGCAAAGACGAAGGAAAGACGAACGTGCGGGAGTTGAGATCTGTGTGTACGAATAAAAGGTCTCCTTGAGGGGGTGTCCTTCCTTTTATATGCCGGAAACACTGGGGAAGCACCATTTCCCCTCCCCAGTAATGGCACCTCTTAGAAGCGTATGGGCGACGCCTCAGGAGGCGATTCATGTACCAGAGGCAAACGAGGCGTCGTGACTAGCGCGAAAATCGATCACCGAGTGTCGGGCTGCCGTTACGACGAAATTAATACGGGTGTCGATTGTCAGGCGTTGTGCCCTGAGTTGGCCAAGGCCAGTACCATCGATGCCCCCAAGCGTCTAATCGTGCGGTAGAGATGACATTGGGACCACACGAGGCACGGTTCTCATCCTAGTGCAGAGCACCAAAGGCTCTGACACTAGGGACTTGTGGGACCCCCATGAATTGATGTATACCCAATTGGACTCCCTTCTGGTCAGGTGACCAGGTGGCCTATGCACGACAAGACAACCCATTTCTCAGGGAAAGAAAATGTAAAAGATCTTACCAAGACCCCGCCAGTAGTGGCGGAGTCGTTAAACTCCCCGCACACCGATCAGCACCTTGAGGGTCTCTGTCAAGAGAAGCAAAGGGCGGAGGCCCCTCCATGCTTCTTCGGAGGTCATGACACACAAGCGAACGAAGTCTCTCGGAAGTCAGGCGACCGCTGGTGATAAGACAGCAAAGCAAGCTCTACCACCCGATCTTCGAACCTACTCAACAGGAATCCGAAGGGACGGAGGGGGCCAAAGGACTGATGACATGGTCTCGGCCTACCAGAAGCAGAAGCCCTTGCCCATGAGAGGCTACTGTTGTGGGGGAGGCCCCCACCTTACCCGCTCGGTTTCCATAGCCCAGTAACATGGTGACGGGTGGGTATGTGTATGTATGTATGTGTGCTGTTGCGCTGCAACTTGAGAAAGGGCAGGAAAGCTCAAGAAACTGGGGATACGTGTACCCATTGGACACGTACCCCCCTTTTTGGAGCTAAGTCTTCCCAGGGTTGTATATATAGCCTTGAAAACGAGAGAAAAGGGGAGACACCTTCTACTTGATCTGATCCCCTTAAAAGAAAAGGTACTTTGTACCATCTGTTGTGTTTATGCGACAACATCGATAACTTGATAAGCTGAAATATAACAATCTGTTGTTAGATCAAGTTGAATTTACATATATCTTTGTTAGTTTCAAGTGGTCAGTTTGAATACTGCTCTATAGGCCGAAAATCTGTTAACTGGATGTTTTGCAATTGAGATTGGTCAATTGTGATTTAGACCTCAAAGTTCACAATTCTTTTTGACATATCCAATTGATGAAGAGTATAAAACCATAAGTAGCGGGACGGCCAAGAATTAATCTTCTGTAACCCTACATTCTGAGAGCACTATTTACAAAATTATCTTTTGTTAGGCATTATGCTAGATATGATGATTTTTTATGATATATTTGTTGGGCATATGCTTTTATGTAAATGGCTTAATGTGTATTCATGCTTATGTGATAGTTAAGTCTAGTATATGTTTTGTTCATGTTCGTACTAATTACATTGGAATTAAATTAGAGTATATGCTTATATCTTCATATATGAGAAGGCAAGAAAAGTTTACACGCGTGTATCTTGATTAAAATGTTTTAGCGTGTATCTTATGTTCGGAAAAGGCTAACAATTGTTATAATGCAATTTTAACCAAAAATCAATAATCAAAGCCATAAGTTTAAGTTTTTTTGGAGCGGGTCCAAAAACTTATAAAAAATTGTATATAAAAAACCGAACAAAAAGCTAAGCACAACATGTAGCGTGCTTCAGAGGAATCATCCATTTATCAATCACAAATGGATGCTAACCACGCCTCCCACATGGTGATTGTTGCTTATGTGCTCGCTTATCAGCATATGAAATCTAACTTCCGTAGGCGATGTGGTATTAAAAGAAACACATGGCGCCCAGGTTCCGGTCCAAAAGTACAATAATTGTACTTGGATTTGATCTAGGCCCAGTGGCCCAGAGGTAGGAAACTCGATACTCCTAATAAACAAACATATTTTATGATCCGTTCTTTTTTAGCTTTTATTGTGAGAGAGTGAACCGAGTAACGAAAACTCGTATATAGTTTTGATCGATATAAATAAAGTTACTATAGTATGTGCTATAATCAACTTATATACCTGTCTTGAAAGAAAACTCCGTTTGTAAGCTAATTATTGTTGAAAAACCGAAAAATAGTTTTTAAAAACTGAAAAGTAGAAGTCTATATTTTCTTACAAATTTGTGGTTTTATACCCAGAAAAACGCTGGTGCTCTTGTGGACGGCAAGAACAACACATCGGTCACTTTTTAAATCTGGTCAATTCAAATGAAGGTAAAAAATTGTTTATATAAAATAAAAGGCAAAGGACACACGTAGAATGCAAGAATTTTGTATAAATTTTGCAGGAAACAATTACCAGGAGGAGTCGGCAAAAATTCTTCCATTCCAAAAGGGCCAGCCTACTGCAATTTTGCACAGATGTAAGAACAAACTGCAGTTTAGGCCCAGTAGGCAACATTTTAGGGAAACCGAACTCCTAATCGTCCGACCTTTTTACATTTTTGTGCTGGAAAAGTTTACCTACGCCGTGTGGTTCATATTTTTGGCATTCCCTTGGGGCAAGCACATAAAGTTTACATCACTTTTGTGAGAAGTGACCAAAGTGGCATCTTAACTTCAAAATTAAAAAACAGCCAAATAGACACCGCTCAAAACGGCTTAAAATATGAACCAGTTTCTGCTTCTAACTTCTGTTTTTTTACTATTCAGTAATTTTATCTTTTTCTGATTTTTAAGATTTTTTCGTCTTTTCTCTTGATTTACTCAACGGTTTTTAGCGAAATAAATTGCAATCACTTCCTCTCATCAAGCTCTTTCATTCCCCACCGTTTCCCCTCTCATTCATGAGCCGTTTCACGAGAATTTAACCCATGCCATTTAAAGACATGCCCCGTCGATCTCTCTTCTCGGACCTCCTCAACCCCTATAAAAGGGAGCACTGTGAGCCCCTTCTCATCCTCACTCAACCCCGAAATTCCCAAGTCCTCACTGCCATTCGTTTGGCCGCAATTGGAGTTTTACTTTTGTTGTTCAAGCGTCGTTCTTCAGCCTTTTGCGCCCCGTCTAGTGGAGCCCCGCCATTTTTGACCACACCGTTGGCTTCGCCTCGTCGCGTTCTACGCGCTGCTCACCTCGCCTTCCCCGGAACATCGTTAGAGCATCGTTGCCACCGTGGACCATATCGCATCGTCGTTCCTCGCGTTGCCACCGGCCGACCGTGCATGTCCGACCAAAACCAAGGTGAGCATCACGTTCCCCACACTCTCCTCTTCGATTTGCCGTAACTCTCGCATGTTAACTCCTCTCCATTTGCCCGGAACGCCGATGTCAGCCCATCAGCTACATAAAGTCTTGTCCACTGCGTTTCATTAGTCCGTTGGCCGAGCCGTCTGTACCGTTGAGTTTATCTCGACGCATTCTACGCCGTGCTCCCCTCCATTTGAACAAAAAACCTTTCACAAATTTTTGCACCCGACACCTAGCCATGGCCGCAAATTGCACTTTGCGTCCCCTCCTGTCCGGGAATGCTTTCAACAATCCGTTCACGTCAAAACGTGCCAAACCATTCCAGGTGCCTACGTTTTAGATGGTTTTGGATTCGCTCTACCGAGCACAAAGATATTGAGTTTTTTGTGTTTCTGTACCGTCGTCGTTCAAACGACGATTGCGTCGTCTCCGAAGAGTTTTTGGATTAGCCGATATTTTTTCTAACTTTGTCTCGCCGCGTTCTAGGCCATGCTCACCTTACTTCTTTATATTTTTCACCTGAATATTATTCTTCTCTCCACACCCTATGTGTTGTCGCTGTCCGCATCGTCACCGTGCTCCGTTTGACGTGCAGTCACTTCCTACATGTACCTTGGGTCCTTAGCAACCTATTTTACTAGTTGTCTTCACCTCCCGTGCTTTTTCTCACTGGTGTCACAGCCAAAAACAGCGAAAGGAGCTGCTGTCTGTTACTATTCACATAGGAATATTCCTTCGGAATATTCCTGATTTTTCTTTTTTTAGAATTTTCTCATCCTGTAATTTTTCAATCGCTCGTTTTCCTTCGTCCGAACTCCGAATCCAGTGATTCAAGTTTTTAAATTCATCTAACTTGATAATCTACCTTTCAGTATATATTTTATAATTTTTGGATTTTCTCGACTACCCCTTGGCTGAGCCTCATCACCACCGGAACACCGTCGTCACCGCTGTTGCTTGAATTGCGCCACCGCTTCACCTCACCGCCGACCACCTTCTAGCCACTTCCAGTAGTTTACAAGGGCCCATAACAATCCCCTTTCTCTTTTCTTCACCTCGTCACCCCTCCGTCAAGCAATCCCGCCGCCGAAGTGTCTCTTCTTCCGACGCCGACGCCACCACCGCCAAATCTTCGACGGGATCGTGTGCACCTCCTTCACCCTTTTTCCCGAGCCCGAGCATGACCAGAGTACCCCGCAACCGGTAACCTTCCCGAGGCCCGTGCGAACCTTCGACGCCCCTTCTCCGAGCAAGCCGTCGTCGGAGAGTCTCCGCCGTCGATAATCGTGCGCCGCCTCCGCTACACCCTCGCTGCCAGCCAACTCTGTGCAGCCCGAACCTTGTGCCAAGGTAAAACAGGACCCATACTCTTCTACCCCTTTTTGTACATCTCACCGGTCTTCACCGCCGTTGGATCGCTTGGATCTTCTCATGTGAAGCTGTCCGACTTCTCCCAACCATCCGATTCTTAGACTTCAACGTCTGAAGGCCCAAAAGACTCTACTATCCAGAGGCTCTTTATACTTCGCCATCCGGAGGCTCTTTAGACTCCGCTGTTCGAAGGCTTCTTATACTCTGACTGCTCAGAGCCTTCGACTTTGACCTTCGGAGACTCCGATTTTGACCTTAGAAGACTTCGACTCCAACCTTCGACCCTCGACCTCGAAGACTTCGACTTCGACCTTCGGTCTCGGAGCCTTCGACTTCGACCTTTGTTTTCGAACCGACCATGGTTGTTTGACAATTTTAACCTCCACACCCTCTGAACTTTCTGAACCCTTCGATCTCTCCGACCACTCAAAGCCGTTCGACCTCTCCAAACCGTCGGATTCTTTCGACCACTCTGCATAAATCAAATTCTTTCGACCACTGTACAGTTCCAACCAGGCCTTCGATCGAATATTCAACTTCGACTGCACCCGTACTTGGAGTCTTTGTCTTCAACTTAGACCTTCGCATTTTCAACCGTTGATTCGACTATGGTCTTAACCATGTTTTCGACTACGCCTTCGATCATGGTTTCAACTATACACAAATATTGTAGCTTCCGATCAAATTTCCTTCATAAAGAAAAGAATTCCGATAATTCCTTTTAATCATTTCTTTGGAATTCAAACTACCAAAAGACGCTCTCCTTCATCCTAACTTCGATTGGAACCATTCAAATTCCTAAATTCAAATTATATCTCCCAGCATATGTTTCATAATTTTTGAATTTTATTTGGATTTTATTTGAGTTTAGTTTGTTCTGGCTTTTCGCGTGTTGACTACGATTAATCTGGAGAGTATAACTTTGGCGAACCTCAGCAAATTTCGAAGCAAGGCAAGTTACACCTTTGATCATGTTGCTCATAGTAATTTAAATTATTTATGTTGTTATTATGCAAGCGTAGTTTTATTCAAACTTAGTTTAAATTCGATTTAAATTCTAGTTATACCCAAATCCTTTGTACGACCCAATTTGATATTGCACTCCCTTATACCTTGTCACCATAGAGAAAAACCTAGTTAATACATTAGTATTAACTTGACATTTTTTTTAGCAAAGCTTAGCCGTGCTCGAAATAATCATAGGTTGGGATACCATATTCACTTAAATTGATAAATTTTTGAAATCTATTCTTGACTTCGGTGAGTAAATAAAATATATGAGATGTTTCAAAATAAAATATAAAACTTGGTTTTGACCTAGGCTAATGGTTAGGTGGTGGGTGCTGGTATGCATTGTTGTTTGGTGACACAATGTTGATTGTCAGGCACAAGGGGGTATGTGGTTTGAGCTTAAGTCAAATTAAGGACCGGTCTGTGAGCTACTATTGCAAACCATATCGTACTACCACAAGACGGGTATGGGACAGTCCTGACTAACTAATTTGTGAGGTCCCAACTTTGGTCTCGCTATAGGCTGAATGTAAGCGTGGCGTAGGCCATGAGAAGTCTCACACGGCACAAGAGGAGGCTCCAACTTGTAGATTCAAGTTATGGTGAAACCTTAGTGGCGGCGTGACCAGGTTGAAGGCTTAGCATTGTAAAGGCCTTGTTATGATTTTTTGAGTCACACGCCTATGGAAGCGTGTAATGGCCGACAATATGAGATAATCATATCTTGTGGGTAAAACTGTACAACCTCTGCAGAGTGTATAATCTATTCTGGATAGCTGTGCCCACGGTCATGGGCAAGCTGAGTAATGTTTTTCATGGATTAGACTTGAGTTTTTAAAATGATTTCTGAAAAGGCCTATGAATGGATGGAATCCATGGGAAAAGAAAAAGCATATGGATGAATGGAATCCATATGAGATCTTTTTAGAAAAGATGGACCAGGTGGGATACCTGTGGATATGTTAGTGTTTGGTCGGAGCCTGCACTAACGATATTATTTTGTTAAATTACTCTTTCTATCTATTGTATCAAATTCAGCTTTTGAATCTATTTATTGTATTTACCTTAATTCTGCTATTATGCACAAATAACCTATTTTGCCTTCCATTGTCAATCCTTATGCATGCATAAACTCTGTTAAACCTCCTGGTGTAGCTTTTGGAGTACTTTATGTACTCATGTTGCTTCATTCACTATTTTCAGAAAAGGACTTCATCAACTTCGGTGAGAATAACGACGAGTAGGCCACGTCTTACAGTCATTCGCCTGTGGGCAGGTAGGATGGGCTGCTGCATTATTAGTTCTTTTTCCGCTGCTTATATTTAATTTTGGTTTATGAACCATTGATATAAACTTTGGCCATTCGGCCCATATTTAGTTAATGAAAAAAATATCATTGTGCATGATACGAATCTTTGTTACCCACTGTGTGCACTAGCTTGATCCTGGACTAGTGCGATTTACACAGAGGATCCAGGAGTCGTTGCTCCGGGGTCGGATAGTTTAGATGCAAGGTTTATGTACCTATACCCCCTCCACAGCAACTGTAATGGGCCCTCTCCGTAAGACTGGGACATACGTTGCTTTTGAGACTGCATCCATAACCAGGTATTTGGAACCTATGTCAGGAGATTTGCATACCGTCCGCTTCGCTAACTGCATCTTTGATGAGGATAATTTCCCAACATTAGGGGGAGGAAATCAACCCCTTAATGAAAAATATCAAAAAATTACGTGGGAAGCCACGGGAATTCCTGCACATGTCCCACACACTAGTGAAACTGAAAAAGAGGTCCAGAAGATCATTGATTTGCAAGCATTAGCAAATCAACTGCCTGATCATTTTAGTAATTTGAAGAGCGTGACTAAGTCGCATGTGCCTGCACGCATTGCACTGGGAGGGTTGAAATACCAAGGAAAATTGAAGGTATCCCTAATCCCGTCCAGAGGCTTCAGAATAAAAGGATGAGAACTTTGGCTTCTTAAATCCAAAGTAACCGGGGACGCCCGGCGAAAAAGGATAAGAAGGACGTATCACAGTCGATCACTGAAGTCCCCCAGAATGAGAAGGGGAGCCAGTTAAGATCTGACACAAGTATGACACCTTCAGAAAAGGGCATACCGGACCTAAATATCCCCATGGAAGAAGAAACCGGCATGGATGTATACGCATACATCGGAGCCGAAAAACTAAAGAGACTTGCCACCGCAATTGGAAGAAGCAATGTGCAAGGAGAAGCTCCAGAAGAACCAACTCATGAAGAAATAGCTATAAATTATGTGCACACGGGAGTCTCTGAACAGGACAACAGCCAATGTCGATATCTACTTCGCAAAGAAAATTACCACAATCATTAATCCTGATCCCGAGCCCGCATCACTCGCTGAATGTAAGAAAAGATCAGATTGGGAAGATTGGAAGAAGGCAATAGCAACCGAATTGCTATCTCTGAACAAAAGAGAAGTGTTTGGGCCCGTATGCCGCACACCTCCCCATGTGCACCCTGTAGAGCACAAGTGGGTATTTGTTCGAAAGAGAAATGAAAGAAACGAGGCTGGTAGCATAAGGTTTCACTCAACGTTCTGGAGTTAATTTTAAAGAAACCTACTCCCTAGTCATGAGTAGAATTACCTTTAGATATTTGATCTCAATAGCAGTAAACTTGAATTTAGAAATGAGGCTGGTAGCATAAGGTTTGGCTTTGAGAAAGTATTCCCATCGAAAGTATCGACGATCGGGAGATCTTTACAGCAAGAAAAGGACCCTTTCCGACCTAGGGAAGAGGGGGAGGAAGTCCTGGGACCAGAATTTCCATACTTGAGTGCAGTTGGAACACTCATGTACTTAGCAAACTGCACTAGACCGGATATTGCTTTTGTCGTAAACCTGTTCGCAAGGTATAATGCAGAACCCACCAAAAGGCATTGGCAGGGTATAAAGGACATCTTTCGATACCTTCAAGGAAGCAATGATCTTGGATTGTTTTACAGAAAGAATCAAGATTTGAACTTGATTGGCTATACATATGCTAGGTACCTGTCTGACCTGTATACCGCAAAGTCACAGACATGCTATGTATTCCTGTGTGGTGGAACTGCAATCTCATAGAAATCGTCCAAACAAAGCCTTGTAGCTAATTTGACGAACCACTCAGAAATTATAGCACTGTATGAAGCTGCACGTGAATACGCTTGGCTCCGCCGAATGGTTCACCACATTTAGCAGTCATGTGGGATGAACATTGTGCAAACCCCCATAATTATCTATGAAGATAATGCAGCTTGCGTTGCACAAGTGCAGACGGGCTATGTGAAGAGTCATCTCACAAAGCACATCAACCCAAGTTCTTCTATGCTCATGAATTGCAGAAGATGGATGAGATTAAGGTACTACATACTAAGTCATGTGAAAATCTGGCAGATTTATTCACCAAGTCACGCCCTGCATCTAGCTTTAAAAGATGCGTGCGAGGTATAGGGATGATGAGACTTAAAGAGGTGCATAATTCAGGGGGAGAATTCTCTCAAGCCCGTTAGTAAACCTTGATCTTGAAGATTAAGTACCCAATAGAACAAAGTCCTGAAGACTAAATGAAATTGGGTGAATTGTACTCTTTTTCTCTTGACGAGTTTTCCTGAAGTTTCTCGATCAAGGTTTTTAATGAGGCAATTCGTACATCTCAGCATAACATGTATCATGTACTCTTTCTCTAAATTTTTCCCATTAGGTTCTTATGGAGTTTTAACGAGGCATGAGCATGACGGATGAGTGCCCAAGGGGGAGTGTTAAGAAACCTGGGCCTAGGCCAGGAGTCCTGGCCCATGGTGGGCACCTCACTAGATTCTATAAATAGAAAGCCATACCAAGAGATTTTGTACTCATACCAATACAAGCAATAAAGTAAGACCAGGAGTTCTCTCTACCTTTCTCTGTGTTTCAATATATTATTCTATTCTTCTGTGATTGATTTGATTTGTTCTAAACAGAGGAATCGATCGGACTGGTCGCCAGCGACGGTTCCTCAACAGTGACATCCTTCTGGAGACTTGTAGTGCATCGCCTGGCCGAGATTTCGGATCGGAAGTCACGAGTTCTTTTTGGTAATTGCGTGAGGCTACATGGTTGTGCCTGCATGAGTGGTAACAAAGTCAAAGCTCTTGATCCTTTGCCCCATACGTGAGGTGTATTGAGGTGTATGAGCAATTATGTGGAATTGAATGGTCATGCATTATGCATTACGTTTAGTTTTCTTTTCCCCTTTTTACTGAATTTTTATCTTTGTTGTCGAGTTGTTTTGTCCTTGTTTTTTTATATATTGGCAGGTTGAAAAAACCAGGAGACAGTAGATTAAAATTTTTTCCTGTAGATCACAATCATTCACCCCCCTCTGATTGCCATCGATGATTCTACAAGTGGTATCAGAGCGAGGTTGCAATGGCATCAGATTGAGATCGTTTCTAAGGTAAACCACCATTTTCGATGAATCCGATTATCTTTATTGGAAAACACGCATGGAGGTCTTTTTGCAAGCACAAGGTAATGCAATTTGGCAAAAAGTTGAAAATCCATATATTGTGCTTACTGTTGTTACTATTGCAAATACTGCTGATGTTGAAGCGAATGCTAAGGCTAGGGATATTTTATTGTAAGGTCTTAGTAGAAATGAATTTGCTAGAATTGCTCATATTAAATCTGCAAATAAAATTTGGACTACTCTAACTGATTATAATGAAAGTTCTAAATCTGTTAAAAGTGTTCGTCAGAGCCAATTTAAAAAGGAGTATTCCAAATTTGAGATGAAACCAGGGGAATCAGTAGATACACTTTTTGACCGCTTTAATAAAATTATTAGTGATTTACAATCTGTTGATGTCACATATTCTGATTCTGATAATGCACGTCAAATTTTAAATGCTTTGGATATGTCTGTTTGGAATGTGTTAGTCACCACTATTAATCACTCTGTTAACATGGAAACACTTAATTTGAATGATCTATATTTCAAGATGAAAACTCATGAGATTGATGTTTTGGTCGGAATAAATAAGAATAATTCCTTGGGCGTAATGATTATCCAAGCTGACAGTTCTTCTAGTTCCTCTATTATTTCTTTGTCTGCATTGTGCTCTATTTCAGATGAATAATTAGATGAGATTCCAGAAGAGTAGCTTGTACTTTTCTCTAACAGGGTGACCAAGGCAATTTACAACGTTAGATCAAGACAAAGAGGAGGCCCAATAAGATGTTATGAATGTAGTGAGCTAAACCACATCAAGATAAATTATCCCAAAATGAGAAGTAAGGAGGTCAACGATGACAAGAGACCAACTCGTTGCTCTCAATTCAAGTTTGACTCAAGTAAGAAGCGCAATTATCGTAGATCCGTCAACAAAGTACTTTCAGCACTTGAGGATATTGATTTGAGAGATATTGATTCTGGAAGTGACGATAAGGACAATGACAAGAGAGCAAAGGATGTGGACTTCACAGAAATGGTTTTATGGTAAAGAGTGAAGAGCTCAACGATGATGGTCTTTACAGTAATTCTGATGAGGTAAAATCTTCTTATACTGATTTATCTCGTGCTGTACTTAGATTGACAGAGGAGCTCAAAAAGTATAAAAAAAAAATTAAAAATCATGAATTTATTGTTGAGAGCTTAGATTCTAAAATCAATAAATTTAGAGCTTTTATTCCTGATGATAAATCATGTGAGTCTTGTCAGGTTTTATATTCTAAATTATAAAATGCTAGAACAATCAATACATTAAACTTAGTTCAACTTAGTGACGTAACTGCTAAATTTGACGAATTAAGATTGACACATGATTCTTGTGATGAAAAGCTAAAACTTGCAAATGATAAAATTAAAAAACTCAAGTCCAGTTCTTCTGTATGTTTAGAGTCAAGTAATTCAAATGCTCAATCTAAAATTTGCTCTAAATGTGAATTGTTAAAAGCTAGATTTAGTTCATCTCAGAAAATAATTCAATAGATGCTTTATCAGGAGATATCTTCTTACTCTAGTTGTCTTAAGGTTAACATAGAAATAGAAGCATTGACTAAAGAACTTAATGATGTTGCTGAAAAGAAAAATTGACTTAGTCTAATGCTTCTAAAAATCTTGTGAATAAACCTTTTAAGTGCTCAACTTATCCTATTTTAGCTAAAGAAAATGAATACATTAAGGACACTCTAGAGAGATTCTCTTTTGGCAAGAAAAATCTAAATATAATTTTAGACAAGTCAAAAATAAGTGTGAAAAATCGTGACCTAGGATTTACTTATATTGAGTATACTAAGAATAATCCTTCTAAGATTGATAAACTTTTTGAACCTGAAAAAATTAAAATAAAATCTGAACCAAAATGAGCTGTGTTTGAATCTGCTGGTTTTGTGCAAAGTTCAGTTACAGATATTGTAGGTGCTAGCTCATCATCTCAAAACACTTCTAATTGTATTAAATTTTGTTGCACATATTGTAGAAAAGATGGCCACTTACATGAATTCTGTTATAAGCTTGCTAAGAAAGAGAAGAGAGAAAGATTGAGTGGTTTAAGATAAAAAAATATACAACATCTTTTGTTTCTAGAACTCATGTGAAAGCTAGATTTTTAGAAAATTCTTGTGGTGATTTTAAATCTGCTTCACGTGTTAGATTGTGATATAATTCACATTCTTTTTGGCGTTTTGGTCGGCCACGTGCACGTGATTTTTGTTCTAGTTTTGTTACTATTCCTCCACATCATGTATCTCAGTACTGAATTCTCAAATCTTATTTTACTAACCCTGGTACTGTGAGATCGATGTTTCCTGTGATGTAAGAACAACTGACGAGGATGGAGGACATGAGCTTAATTGGGTTTCGGTCTTTTACATTATTGCTTGATTGGAACACTTGATAGTTCTTCATTCTTGTTAATGGTTTTCAAGATATTTCACTTTTTGAGAGACCATGTGGAAAAAGTGATGTTGTCATATATCTTATGGAATTAGATTCTGAAATTGCTGATATTCTCATAATTAAAACCGCTTTATACTTCTTGGTGTGTTCGTTTGCGAAGTGAGTTGGGTTTGTTGCACTCTATGGAATTATTCTAAGGGGCAGCTTGTCATTTAAAATTTCAGAAGCTTTGTTTATTATCCTTGTCAAATAACTCATCATGTCTAAGTCATTAAAACCAATTGAGTAGTAGAACTCCCTTTATCATATTTATTCATATGCTGTGTAGTTTTGATCATGATTGGTTATAATTAAATTGCTACATTTAACTTAAAAGCATGACATGGCGGAATATTTTAACTAGATTGATTATATTTATTACTTTGCGATGTTCATCGAAAAGGATTAGCTTGATTGTGAGTCTTATTTTAACTATTGGTTATGAGACTCGCATGTTTCATGTTTCAAGTTTTTATGATCACTCAATTTGGCATGTTATGAAAAATGAAGAGTATATAGGAAAGAGAGAATTAAAAAGATGTATACTTCAAGCATGCCACCATAAAAAAATAAGTATGTCATCATAAAAAAAGTATGCTACAAGCATACCAGATGCCTAAGAATTAAGTGTGGAACAATAAGTTATTACATGAGACTGCTAGCCCGTTTAGAGTGAAGGTTTGTTTCACTTTTAGACTTTGACTTTTCATTGTGATATCTCATTGTCCTCTTTATAATTAGTCTGGTCATTGTTGCAATGCCTGTTATTGATATAAATCGCTTTTAGATATATGGATTTACATGATCTAGATAGCCCTACTAAAAAATATGGCTCAGTGGTTTTATTAAATCAATGCATAGTGATTTGGATAATCTACAAAGCTTCTAGATTTTTATTATCATTACTCCTTCTTAGAATTAATATTTAAAGTTTGTTGATGATTACGTTGCCAAAGGGGGAGAGAAATTTGAGAGATTGAAGAGTTTTTGGAGAAATTAAAATTGCTTCTCTTGTGTTGAGAGGGAGAGTTTGGTTTTAGTTCTTCACTTAGATTTGTTGGAAGTCATGTTAACTTAACGTGTTGTCAATGTATTCGTTAAGAGGGAGATTGTTTGACCATGTGGCCAGGTCTAGACTATTTTAGATGATGAAAAATTAACAACGATGGTTATGATATTACTTATGGTGTGTTGCGTGTGTACGGATTAACGTTGGTCAAGTTCTGATGAACTTGTGCCGGGAAAAATATTCTTTGGTCTGTGCATTTAAATTTAAAAAATCTTCTGTAGCTCACAATCATTCACCCCCTCTGATTGCCATCGACGATCCTATAGTGGTTTTTAACATGATTAGGGGTGAAAACATATTCAGATTCAGAAAAGAACTATTCGACGGATACGGATACTATCCGGGATTTTATCGGATAATACCCGGATATATTTATCGGATATCCGGCCCATCAGCCAAATCACCATTTTCAGCCCATCAGCCCAGTAGCAAATCCAAATAAATTCCAACAAATTCAATAAATGCAAATAACTCTGAAAAATTCTAGAAAATTCACAAAAAATATTATAAATCCAGAAGAACTTAGAAAAATAACATAAACTATTTTTAGCTTCTAGAAAATAGTTAAAATAATTTTTTTGCTCTTAGCTTTCAAATAAAATCTAAAAAAATCCAAATAAATTCCAACAAATCCAATAAAATGCAAATAACTCTAAAAAATTTCAAAAATTCACAAAATACTATAAATCTGGGAGAGCTCTACAAAAATAATATAAACTATTTTTTAGCTTTTAGAAAATAGTTAAAATAAGTTTTCTTGCTCTGTGCTTTCAAATAAAATCAAAAAAAATCTAAATAAATTCTAACAAATCCAATAAAATCCAAATAAGTTTTCTGGAAGTGTAAAAAATCTAGTGGAACGACCTTTAAAATATTTTCTACCCGAACCCTCCTAAAAAATTTCTTTAGAAATACATGGTGGGTGTCGTGCGCACTATGTATGCTCTTTGTATTTCTGCGTAATATCCGACTAGATATTTGTTATCTTATTTGCATCCGCTCCGTATTCGTTTCGTATCTATGACCGACACTACCCGAATTCATATTCTTATCCGGTACTATTCGTAATCGATTCCGAATCCGAGAAAAAAATATGGGATAGGATATGGAATGAGTAATATCCGATCGAATTCGATCCGTTTTCACCCCTAAACATGATACTTCAGTAGCTTAATCTATAAATGCTTGGACTTTTTTGAGTGTGGAAACTTCTAACCATGACTCAGGACTGAGACCATCCCCATCACTCATCAGCAAATAAGACTCCATCATGCTTATGAGTCAGAAGTAGTTGGAAGGGTTACCTGTTGGTGCAAAAGCTGATTTCAGAATACCTAACTGTTGTCCAGAGGTTTGATCTGCAATAGCTACATTTCCAAATGTAGAACCACCAACAATCAGTTGATCATCTGTTATTGTCAAGCATGTCAACGGAGAAGAGTGAAGCTAGTATACAATATGTTAAATAGCATCAGTTGCAGAACACACTATTATGCAATGCAGAACTACACGATAATTGCGACATACAAAAACATTTCATGCAAAACCACAATAATTCTATTATTTTCATTCTTCTCTATAATTCTTTGGCCCTTCTCTACTTCAATGGCACCAGAAATGAGGTCCTTAGCTTAACCTTGAAAATTGCTTAAATTTATATATTCACTATCATTCTCAAAGATCAATTATATACAACAGCAACAACAAAGCCTTTTGTCCCAACCAAGTTGGGGTAGACTAGAAATAAAACCTCTTAAAGTTCAAAGAGACGATAGCCTTGAAGACCTACAATGCTAAAATCCTAAACCGTACAACTTGCCAACTGAGTCGAAAGCCTAAAACACTATCTCTAAACTTTCTTATGGTTTCGGTACATGAATCGCTAACTTCCATGCGCTCCTATCCAAAGCTAATTCTTTAGATACATTCCAATCCCTCAAATCTCTTTTCACTGGTTCCTCTCACGTCAGTTTTGGTCAACCTCTACCTCTTTTTACGTTTTTAGTGTGTTTTAATTTAAACCGGTTTGAAATCAGCCCACCAGAGCAAAGCCCAATTATACGTGTAACTACAATGCAGGCCTACTAAGGATATGCCAAGGAAAGAACATATTTATCCTTACTACTAAAAACCCCAAAGGGGGCATTTATGTAAATACTCTCTCTTATGGTTATAAATATGACCTCCAAGGTACCTTGGGGTGGAAAGAACATTTGTGTAATAAAAAGACTTTAATTGAGATTGAGCACTAGGGCATACACTCTACATATCTCATCTCTCTTGAGTTTTAGGCTTTGGGTACCCCTCTTGGGTTCTCCAAAGCTTCAATATCCGTTGTTTGACCTGTAGCCATAACACTATTATATTATTAAAGAGGTAGAAAATAAGCAACCATGTTCAATCTCAAGGGCAAGAAAATTTATATTAATCGGTGGAAAAGAAAAAAATCCGCACCATCAATTGTGGCGGGTCCAGATTATAATATTCAAGTTTAAAAGAAAGAGTTTATGTCAAGTATAATCCAAAAATAACTGAAATTTAGAATAAAAAAATAAGCATTTTGATTTCCATACGAATTCCTATGTAAAATCCCTAAAAATTAAATGAAAAATAGAAATAGGATTCATATACAAATTCCAATAAAAATAACTAAAATTTAGAATAAAAATAAAATTAAATTAACAATTCGATTTTGATTTGAATTCTAAAGTAAAATAGATAAATAATTTTAATTCAGAATAAAAATTAAAGAAAAATAGCAATGAATTTGTACAAGAATTCCAACAAAAAATAATTAAAATTTGGAATAAAAATAAGCAAAAATTTGGAATAAACTAAATAAAATTAGTAATTCAATTTTTATACAAACTCCAGTAAAAAGTAGCTAAAAATTTGAATAAAAATAAAGTTATAACGTGGATAGCATGAATAGTGTCGGCAGAGACCACAAAAGAGTGATGTATCTTTCATTTGTCCAGCAAGATGACATTGATTAACGGGGAAGTGTAGAGTTGATGTAGAGATGACGAAGACGAAGACAATTTCATGTTGCTCATCTTAGCCATTTGACGAGGATAATGTCATGTTGCTCACCGAAGAAATTCAAAAAAGGCTAGAGTCAAAGTAGCCTTGGACCATGGCGATGAGTGGTGAGCGTTGGTGCTGTTAAAGAAGTTAGTGGTGAAAGAAGCTCAATGATGGATAAACTTTGGTAGAGAAGAGATGAAGCTTTGTATTGAAGACAAGCTATGGACGATATTAGGCCATCAATAGTTAGGAGTGTGCCATCGCTGGTAAGGGGCATGGCGTCACCAACTATGGCAAGAAGATTCTCGATATCATTAGACGATGACTAAAGCAGACATGTTAACAACAGTGTAGATGAGAGGTCGCCTTAGTGAGGAAGTCATAATGTTGAGTTGCCTAGTGTTGAAAAAGAGGAGTGATCAACACGAGATAAGAGGACATTAAGAATATATAACAGTATGCGTGTGTATATACATGCATGCATCTATATGAATGGAAATACGGACATACATAAGCAGAGGAGCAAAGATCTCAGAGTAGAGATGGGTAGCCGTGGGGAATAGACCAGAGCCACTAGGGAGAGTGTGACAAGTGTCTCCAATAGGGATCGGCGATGGTTACACATGTATACATATTTGATGTTGTATATATATGTGGTAGGGTATTTCATTGGAAAGAGGATTGATCAAAAATGGATCTTGCTTTGGAGGTTGAGGAAGACAAGCTATGGTGGCTAAAAGAGATTGAAGAAACAAGGTTCGGTGGGACAGCTGAGGAAGCTCTTTTCTACTCCTAGGTGTAATTACTCCATATGTCGTATGTCATAACGTAGAGAGTATCTCGCGTAACAGAGAGTATGTATGTGTCGTATATGAGTATTTGTCGAGACCCGAATATGCAAATTCGGTCTCTCTGTGTAAACTGCACTAGTCCAGGATCACGCTAGTGCACACAGTCAAACATAGATGCCATCACAGTGATACACACGATAATAATAAAGGAAAACTCGAATATCGATAAAATATCAAAGGTACGACCTTATGGCCAAGCTTACAATATCTCTAACCGGAAGGGCTTAACAAAATAGCAGTGGAAATCCAAAATAAAACGCAGCGGCCAATCGACAAGCCCACAGGCTATCGAGTGGAGAACGAAACCTAATCCGTGAAGTCGTCGTAATACTCTCCTTCTGGAACCTCCTGCTGATAGTACTCCTCTCCCTCAACTGAGTAACATAGGCGTAAAGCCATGAGTACATTGGTACTCAGCAAGTTGTTTGTAACAATTGAATACAATATAATATGCAAGGCTTACCAATGGAAGGCTGAAAGGTTAATTTGCATAAAAGGCATTTCAAAATAAACATAATAATTAGATTGAAAGCGAAGTTTAAAGAATAAACCATGATAATAAATAATCAAAGGAAATAAATAAGAACCATTTGTGAATACCAATTCACAAGCTAAGACAACAGTGAACTACCTGTCCACCTCCAACATAAACCACCAAGTTATAACTGAAAACACTACCCCTCGTGTGAAATCACCGAGCAATGTCCATGACCGAGGACGCAGCTATTCGAATAGTTTTACACTCTGCAGAGGTTGCACAACTGTACCCACACGATGTGATTAGCCTCGATCTCAGGAAATCACAACAAGACCTTTATAATACTCTACCTCAACCCAATCCTGCCCGCTAGGGTTTCGCATCACACCCCCCTTGCGTCACATGGAAATCAGCAACCATGTCCATCACAATGGCAGAATTGAATTAAGATATTACAAATTAATCAGCCAGGTCCATCCCATAATAGACATGTGGTTTGCACGATTAAGCTCAGATCAATAGCGCACAAAGTTAAGTCCTTAACATTACCCGGGCGAGACTACCACATCCCCCAAAGTACATCTGTACTTCCCCCTTTACTGCACGATCACTCGTCCGAGTGCAAAAACTACATTTGTATAACCAAGCCAACGCCACACCAATGATGTGGCACAAATTTTATTAGACGTGGCACCAACCACAGTTCCATATATCATTAAATCAAATTAAAGGTTAACATGTGATGATAAGACCATTCGTAGTTATAAGCAAAACTAAGCATCTACTCGTACAACCCATGTGACAATAATCATACATCACTAGTAAGTTTCCCAACCTATGGTGACAAGGGTATCATGGCATTCCAAAATATCAAGGAGGGATAAACTCAATTGGGACGATAACTACCGGTACAAGTGTTTGAATAAAAAGTAGCGATGCAATGTAATTTAAAACAAAAATAATTAAATAATAGATTACAAACTGGGTTTAACATGATCAAGGGACACGACTTGCCTTGGTTATGCTCAGCGAGGTACCCTTGGTCTTTGGGCGCGGAACCTACTCATCCGGAATCCGAATCTAGCGAGAGAGAAAGCAATTGAAACCAAAGAAACACATAAAATGATAAGCAAATAAACTCTAAAAATTACAAAACTAGAACCAACAGCTAGAGCTCGATTTTAGATGAATTTAGAAAAAAGAACGGGGTCAATCGGAGTTAGGACGGAGGAGAACGGGCTCTCGAAAAATTACTCAGGAATTAAATCGGGAAAATTAGAAAATATTACTGTGCTGTGAACCCGGCCCACGGTAGAACTGGTCCACAGTGGACCCGGTGCACCAAACAGTAAACGCGGGGGGCGGCAGCGCTGACGCGGTGGGGAGGTGCTGACGTGGCAGCTGCTGATGCTGCCACGTGTCACCTGCTGACGTGGCGGCTGACGTGGCTGCCACGTGGCACCTGGGGGCGAGAATTTGCTGACATGGCGCTGACGTGGCTGCCATGTGTCATGTCACGTGGCCCTAGGGCTGACGTGGCGTGCCACGTGGGAGGGTGACGCGGTGAGGCTCGGTGGTGGCGGGGATCCGACGGTCGCGGAGGCGACACGCGGCGAGATCTGGATCCTTGATCCAGATCTGGGGCGATGGCGGGGATGAAGCGGCCGAGAGGCGGGCGACGGGCGGATCGCCGACGCGTGGCCGCACAGCGCGCGAGGCGGGGGCGGGTGAGCGGCGGGCTGGGCCGACACGATCTTGACGTGTGGCGTGGGGAGGATCGGACGGCTGAGGTGGCTCGGGGGTTTTCTTTTCTTTTTCTAATTCCAGAAATTCAAATAAACTTCTAGAGGCTCTAGAAAATAGCAAATAAATCCCAAAAAATTCACCAAAAATACCAGAAAATTCCTTGAGACCTGAAGAATCCAAATAAAATATTTCCAGCTTATGTTAATGTTTATTTTAATTATATTAAATTATTTTAAATTCTGGGAATTCATTTGAAGCTTGAATTAAATTCAGAAAATTCCAGAAAATTCATTTTTAAAATCCTGGCTTCAAAAATTGCAGAAAAATAGGATGTTACAGTATTTAAGATTGTCTAGGTGGTATATACATTTTTTTAGATATACTCCTTTTAATATGCGTATATGAAGTAATTTATAAAATACGCTAAAAGCTATGGACTCGCTTACAATTTTTTCGTGTAGTTCACATTGGAGTATCTTATAATTAGTACACGAGTGTACCTAAAGAGAAAAAGGAGAACTTCAAGTTTGTTTATGTGATATATTAGAGGTAAGAGTAATTACACTCGGGAGTAAAAGGTATTTTTCCCATACATACATACATACATACATACATACATACATACATACATACATACATACATACATACATACATACATACATATATACATACATACATACAATGGGCTTAACTACGACCTTTGATATAGTAACTTGCGACTACCACACCAAAATACGCTAAAATATTTATAACCATGAAGATAGATAGGTTGCGTGTGTACGCGCCGGCGAACGGATACTGCCGAGTGATACGACGCCTCCTTCCACCGAGCCACAGGTACTTCCCGATGGTGATCCACGACGGCACCGGCTTGATGTAATGCACGCCGCAGCCGGCCAAGACGTTCATTCCGATGTACATGACTTGGTAGATCGTACCGCTGATTGAACCTCTGGTCGTCACGGCAACCGAAGACGCCCAGAAAGCCGTGACCATGCTGATCAGCGATACCCATAAGCAGTGCAAGGACCAGATGAAGCTGTTCGAGGAGCCGGACGCCTTCCCATACACGAGTAGCATGATTGCAACTACAGAGGCTGCCAAGGCAATGCTGTCCAAGATAATGAAAAATACATAGGAAGCCTCCCTCTGGAGGTTCGCCAGGCCGTTGTCTCCGTACCCGCCGGGCACGTTGAACGCGGCAGAGAAGGCGACGGTGGCGATAAGTCCGGCGACAACCGCGAGGCTGTCGGAAGTCTTCTCTATCCACTGTGCTATGTCGTGGCTGCTCCATTGCTTCAGATGGTCCTGCCTCTGAGGCCGGGATTGCACCCCGAAAGCAGTCAGTATCACCACTAGGCTTACCTGCACAATACCAATACATTAGCAAACTCGTTAAATTCATGTGTTTTGCTATAGATAAACAAAAATTATGTCATCCCATATACATCGAGTCAATATTATTAAGATCGGTTTGCCTGGTGTACGCCCTCGGCTCCGTCTCCTCACTTAGCCAGAGCTATACTGTCCTCACTTAGCCAGAGCTCCGTCTCCTCACTTAGCAATTTTCTTTATACACGAATTCCAACCTAAAACTAGAAAAATCCATAATATATACAATCCATAAATATAGATATTTGGAATAAAAATCAAAGAAAAAATTAGCAATTTGATTTTTACTTGAATTCCAAAATATTGAAATCATAGTAAGACTAAATGAAACTTGGAAAATTATTATTTTATTTAGAATTAAAATTCCAAGAGTACACAAATTAGGAATAAAAATTTAAATAAGATCTGATGTATCTAAGTTATAATGGGTCATTCTAAAAGAAACAGTTCATATTAAGTAAAATAAAAAAACAAATAAAATACAGGATAAAAAATAAAAGAAAATTAGTAATTTTATTTACATACAATATAAAAAATTCCTAAATAGCTGAAATTTGGAATAAAAATTAGCAATGGGATTTGCATACAAAGTCCACCATGAAACTAAGATTTGGAATAAATACTAAATGAAAAATAACATTTTGATTAGCGTGCAAACTCCAAAGTGAAAATCCCTAAATAGATGAAATTTAGAATAAAAGTTGCCAAATAGCTGAAATTTAGAATAAAATTGGCAATTGGATTTATTTATAAATTTCAATCTCAAACTGAAAATAAACTCTATGACAATTACAATCCAAAAATAAAAGGAAATTAGCAATCTGATTTCAATAAGAACTCCATAGTACAATCCCTAAATAACTATGATTTAGAATAAAAATTAAATATCAGTTCATCATTCAGGGAGCACTTTATATTCTCTGAAGAACTTGGATACATTTTAAAAACTGAAAATTAAAGTTAAAATTAAAATTTAATCGTATTAAGTACTATTTTCCTAATCTAAATTTCAATTTTTTTATCTTTTGTTATTGAGACTAAGTAATTTGCCTAATAAGTTAGCCTGTACGAATGCAAGAGTTGTCGGCTAGCTAGTTACCATAATTCCTAGGATGATCCCACGATGGACCAATCATGGGCAGATCGAATTCAATTCAGGGGTATTCAGCTAAATACCCGAATATTTCATGTAATACCTAATATTAAGTAAATATATCATACATATATACTAATAAGTAGACAAAATATTTCATATATGTAGCTCCAATTGATTTCAATCCGCTCCTACACCTCCCCTTCCACAGTTGATTTCAAGCTACTCTCACACCTCACCTCTTCAATTCACCTAGAATAAAGCAGCCTAATAATCCATCTGCCCCCTCATCAGATTGGCCCATTAGCCTATCGGTAGACCCCTCAAACTCTAATCTATCCTCCTCCCTTCCCCCTCTCTCTGTGTCTCTTGCAGGCTCCATTAATCCAGACCAAAATTGCCAAACCTGGTAACACTGGCACACGAGATCAAGGGGCAATTGGCCACCAAGCGTCTTGATGAGGAACTGAGAGCAACTCTAGCCTCTGCTTGGTCTCGATGGTAAGGATCATAGCTACGACAAGCAGCAATACATCTACAAGGAGCAGACGGGTGACAGCTATCACTTGAGAGCAAGGGAGGCAGCGTGCGGCGGCGGCGGCCATGTCGATACAACAGTAGGCACTAGGAAACAACTACACGTTGTCAGGCTCTGAGAGCAAATCTAGCATCTGGCTTGACCTCTATAGCAAGGAGCATAGCCATAACAAGCGGCGATATGTCCACAAGGAGCAAACGGGTGATAGCTGTCACCTGAGAGCTGGAGAGGGAGTGTACAGCGGTGGCGGCCAAGTCGGCGAGGTAGTAGGTATTAGGCAACGACTACACGTTGTTGTGCACTGGTACACGTAAGCCATACATATCAGACTGCATTAACATATTTTTATCTTAAGTTATTTTTAAAAAATTTTAAATTATTTTTAAATTTTTCTAAATTATTTACAGATGTTATATCTAGCACGAAATATTTTGTACTTTTTTTGTTATTGTAGACTTCTATATTTTATTTGCCAACTCTGAATATCTATTATATAAATTCTGGATCTGCCATTGGACCAATGCATGCATCTTAGGGTTAAATTGGTCGTGCATGACTGCAAGCCGAAATTGTGCGATACTTACCATGGAGGAGAAACTGGTCAATTTCGCGGCGAGATCAAGCGGGGTGTCCCCACCTTTGTTCATAACGTCGGCTCGCACTTTGCCACTGCGCGTCAGGGCGTGCGCGACGCGGGACTGGCCTGCGACCACCGCGAGATGGAGCGGTGTGTTCCCATCCCTATCCTGCGCGTCCACGAGGCCGTCCAGCATCGGGTTCTTGATGGCAAGCCGCACGACCGAGGAGCGCCCTTCCTTGGCCGCGGCGTGCAGGAATGTCCTGCCATGGCCGTCGCGGAGCTCGGCGGCGTCGGGACAGGCCTTTATCAGCTCCTTGATGACACCGTCATGGCCCATCAGTGCCGCGACGTGGAGAGCCGAGAGCCGGTCCGAGTCCTGCATGTACACCGTGCTCGGTGGCGTGGAGCGTAGAATTGCACTTACGATAGAAAGGTCGCCGTCGGACGACGCGAAATGTAGCGGGCTACTGCTGTTGCCGTCGACTTCCATTGCAATAGCAGGCTTCCATTGCAATAGCAGGTCAACCATATCTGCGAATAAATGTTCATATGGAATTAATGAACGTGTTCTTAGGTGCTTGAAAGTTGTAGAAGTAGCTAACCTGGGCTCTGGAAGACGGCAGCGTGCAGAGCATTCTGCGAGCTCGGGCCGACGGACGACGCATCCGTGCACCTGGTCGTTATCGCTCTGACGGCGGGCACTGACCTGCTCATCACCGCAAAGTACAGCGGCGACACGCCGGCGTCATTCAGCTCGGACGCTAGCTCCGGCGCCGCCGAGACAAGAGCCTCCATCGTGGCGCCATGACCGTGCCTCGCAGCCAGATGCAGGGCCGTGTCCCCGTCCTCGTTCTTGCATCCGAGGATGCTCTCTCCGCAGTCCTGCGCCAGCTGGATGAGGAGAGACACGGCCCCGTCGCGCCCTGCCCTCGCCGCGCAGTGCAGCGGCGTGTCCAGCGCCGAGTTCCGGGAAGAGAGGAGGCCCTTCGCCTTGTGCTCGAACCTGACGCAGAGCTCCCGGACCAGCTCGTTGTGCCCTTGCTGCGCAGCTACGTGAAGAACCGTATTCCTCTCCGCGCTCACCTCGAGTATGTCACACTGTCCATGCTGAATGCCTGAAACAAACCCAAATGGGTATCATCATAGAATATATTTATGCTTTTCTTTCTAATAAAAATAACACTAATCTCAAAACACATAAAAAATAAATAATATCTATTAACTATTTATCATACTTTAAAAATTATACAAACAACTATTGAGGAATCACGCTTCAAAAACTCTGAGCACTGATATACTGTGGTCCATGTCGTAAGGGAGTACTTCGCAGTTTGCATGACTCCACACCGGTGCATTTGGAGCTAGCACTACGATTGGTAAGGAGTACATAACATACCCAAGAAAAATCAAAAAACGCAAGCAGTTACCAGTGGCTTGACCTGCCGCAGCACCGTGTTGGTGCACAAGTAGTGCCATGGCCTCCTCCGTTTGCCCTTTGCAGAGGGCAAGATAGAGAGAGGAGCACATGCACAAGCGTGCATCGTTCGACGGCTGCGTCGCCGGCTTTGCAGATGAGCCAGGCACAGGATGCGTGAGTTGGATGAGCTGATGATCCATTCGATCAAATCAAGTAATTAGTTACTAGACCAAATGTATGGGCCAAGGGAAGATCGATGGGGCTCGGCGGTGAGAATAACTGTACATTATATAGACGGAACGAGCCGAATAGCTGAGCAAACGCGTCCATGGTTCAGAGAGGGCCACGAATAGAGGCTCAGCGTAGTAAAGTCGTCAAGTCAATTGCACGTATGTTCCACGAAGAGGCCTCGTCGAGAAAGGGACGGCTCAGATGTACACTCCAACGAGACCCACCACCACCAGCTTTCCCTGTAGTCACTTGGAGTTATCGTGATGGTGAAGAAGCCAACAAAGTACTAAGAAGGTCCTGGCACCACTCACAACCCACCAGCTTTCCCTGGAGTTATTGTGATGGTGAAGAGGCCAACAAAGTACTAAGAAGGCTCTGGCAGTAAACACACACTCCTTACATGTATATACTCTACGTCGTCAGTTGCCGCAAAGAAGTAGTGAATTGTGACAACAGAAGAATTTGTCACTAGAAAACTATATATTAGTGAGAAAATAAGTTGGTATTACTAAAGTTTGTCACTCACAGGCCGATCCCTTGTAGTGCGTCCATGGTTCAGAGAGGGCCACGTAGAGCTGGGGAGTTAGGCCATGCTGTGCCGGCACGGCCCGGGCCCACCGTGCTTCGTGCCGATTCATGTCGTGCCGGCTCAGCCTAATCATCCCACCATGTCGTACCGTGCCGGCCCGCCTCACCTCTGGCCAGGCCCAAGCACGGCCTAAAGCCCACCGTGCCGACGTTCGTGCCGTGCCAGCCCAATCCCAGCCCAAAGTAACTATGCACGACGAAGACGGTGGTGATAATTGTGGGTGACGTCCGTCATCTTCTTTTCTTTCGTACCCGCCTCGTTGAAAATTAATTGAAGTTGAATTAGTTGTATGAAAACATGGGCACGCAATGACGTAAATATTTCGAAAAAAGTGAAATTACATTGATATTTTAAAATACAATGTTACTTCTCGTTAAAAACCTTACGCTCCAGAGTGGGGTTTCCCGAGTAAAGAAAAGAGTACAGTAATAATATATGTATATACTAATTATAACAACATAGTACATAGTAGCTACTCATCAATGTTTAGATCGTTCATACGTTCGAGATCAACGTACGCCTGCATAATTTCAGGATCCTCTAGCTGATGCTGTTGCCGCTCTTTAGCTAATTCCCAGTCTTTGGCACATGTGATCGCATCCACCATTCTGGGCGTTCTTCGAGGCACGGCTGCATCCCGGCTTGCCACTGTTCCGCTTCGCTTGACCGTCGATGCGACTCATATTAGATGCAGCACGAACTATAACGGACTGATGCCGTCAGGTAAGCTCCACGCAAAATGTGGCACAATACTTGTAGTTCTGTGCAACATGTTATCAATAATTCAGACTTGGTGGGGTTGGTTCGCCAAGTTGGGTCGTCAGTCGGAAGTTGGAAGTCGTAAGCTGTGGTCGGAAGTGGTATACTTTATTCCGAGTTTTCGCGATAACATTATGACTCTTGGTCAATTAGTAGAAGATGGTAGTATAATAGAAATGCATGATGAATTCTTGTGGTTGTATGACGAGGGTGGCAGACTATTGATGAAAATCAGAAGGTCCTACAATTGGCTATACAAAACTGAGTTGTAGATTGGAACACCTATTTGTCTTGCTATCAGTCTTGAGGAGCCGGCTTGGCTTTGGCACGCCCAGTTGGGGCATCTGAATTTTTAGGCCATGAAGAAGATGGTGGACAAGGACATGGTGCGAGAAGTGCCGAGAGTGGAGCACCCTACGTAGCTGTGTGAGTGTTGCTTGGTTTCGAAGCAGACCTGATTGCCATTCCTGCTGCAATCTCTGTACCGAGCAGAAGAATGCTTGGCCTTGTACATGCTGACCTCTATGGGCCAATTTCATAACCAACTCTTGTCGGCAAATAGGTATTTTTTTTCTATTGGTGGATGATCTAAGCAGGATGATGTGGGTTCACATGATCAAGTCGAAGGATGAAGCATTGTCAGCATTCAGGAAGTTCAAGGCAATGGTCAAAAATGACAAGGGTCAGAAGATTAGAATGCTAAGGACAGACTGTGGCAGGAATTTTTTGTCGTAGGGGTTCTCTGAACTATGTGCTGCAGCCGGGGTACAATGCCAATTCACTGCTTCGTACAGTCCCCAGTAAAGTGGCGTGGTCAAACGCTGGAATCCGGCGGTGTTAGCAACCACGAGAAGTCTGCTGAAAGCAATGAACCTCCCTGGAAATTTGTAGGGAGAAGCAGTACGACATGTGGTGTATTTTCTAAACTAAGTGCCAACCAAAACAGTGCAAGGTGCCACATCGTATGAAGTCTGGTTAGGAAGGAAACCAAGTCTTGAACACCTAAAAGTATTCGGCTATGTGGGGCACATGAAAGTGCCAACAGTTCACTTGAGGAAATGGGAGGACTGGAGTAGACCGGTGGTGTACTTAGGGGTGGAGTCGGGAAGTAAAGCACATCGGCTTTTTGATCCCCAAGAGAAGAAGCTATTTGTTAGCTAGGATGTGGTATTTGAGGAAAATCGGAGGTGGAGCTGGGATGATATATGCAGTGACAACACGGGTTGGATGGAGTTTACTATTCAAGAACCGACAATACAGAGTGCTGAAGCAGAGACAGATGCTGGTGCTGGTGCAGTTACCACGGTAGTAGCGGCATAATTGCCGCTGCCTGAAATCAGCCCCCCAAGCCCTACTGCAAGTGCCACGGTAGTGACATCAGTGACTCCATACTCACCAATGCTGGTCTTAGATCATAAGCATTCAGCATCACTTAGTCCGATCTGTGGTAGAAATCGATCAGGAGACAGAAGAGGTCTAGCTACCCGAAGAGTTGTACATGGTGACAATGGAAGAACCAAGTAGTTTTCATGAAGCCCAGAAGGAACCAAAATGGTTGGAAGCCATAAAGGTTGAGATGGACTCGATTGAGAAGAACAAGACTTGGCACTTAACTGAATTACCTACAGACCACAAACCAATTGGTCTCAACTGGGTTTACAAACTGAAGAAGGATGCTACCGGCCAAGTTCAAAAAGCATAAATCAAGATTGGTTGCAAAGGGTTATGTAAAATAGAAGGGAGTTGATTTTGAGGAAGTATTTGCACCTGTAGCAAGATTGAAAACTATGAGACTCTTGCTAGAATTGTCAGCACATCAGAAATGGTAGGTACATTATCTTGACATAAAATCTGCATTTCTGAATGGCTATTTAGAGGAAGAGGTGAATGTTTGCCAACCGGAGGGATTTTTGGTTAAAGGCAAAGAACCAATGGTGTACAAGTTGTCCAAGGCCCTATACGGGTTGAAGCAAGCGCCAAGAGCCTGGAACATGAGACTCGACGGGACTCTAAAGTCTACACGAGCAAGCCATGTACAAAAGGAGCTCGAGAGGTGAGTTGCTGATCGTCGGTGTATATGTTGATGACTTAATTGTCACTGGCTCAAGTGCAATAGAGATCGACCACTTCAAGCTACAAATGAAGATAAAGTTTGAGATGAGTGACTTGGGCCTTCTCTCATACTACCTTGGGATAGAGGTGTAGCAAAACAACCATGGGATTGAACTAAAGCAGACCAGCTATGCAAAGAAGATTCTTCAGCAAGCTGGTATGTTTGAGTGCAACACAGCCCTATGCCCGATGGAAGCGAAGCTACCCTTAGTAAAGGATGAACAAGGGACATTGGTGGATGTTGCCGAGTACCGATGACTGATTGGAAGCCTCAGGTATTTAACCCATACTCAACCGAATCTGTCTTATTCGGTAGGAATTGTGAGCAAGTACATGGAATCCCCAAGAACCAGTCACCTTCAGGCAATGAAGCATATCTTGAGGTATATCAAGGGGACAATCGACTGTGGGCTCGCTTATGGCTGAGAGAGAGAAAAGAAGCTAATTGGGTATAGTGACAGTAATTTGGCCGAAGACCTGGATGATCGTAAGAGCACCAGTGGCATGGTGTTTTGTTACTCTAGCAGCCCAAATTCTTGGAGTTATCAGGGCCGTGCCGTGAAATTTGGAGGCCCTATACAAAGCTCTAAGTGAGGCCTAAATCAAAGTACCAAATATAGCCAAAATAGCCAGACTGTGCTGTGCGTCTCCTACCCACATCGCTGCCTGCGCACCGCCTCTACGCGCTGCCACTGCTCTGCATGCCACCGCGAGCCGCACGTCGACGCCACGAGCCGAGTCCGCGCCGCCGCTCTTCATGCCGCTCTATTCTATTATTCTATTATAATGTCAGAATTTGTAATGTCAAACCTGTCTTATTCTATTATTGCAGAATGATTACGGTAATCTGTGTTAATGTGACTGTTATGTTTTAACTAATTATGTAAATATAAAATATATATAATGCCCAAAATAGATTCCATTAGCGATTTTTACTCATAGAATATAAACAAGAAAAGGTTACTAAAGATGAAATTAGGAGCTTAGAAGGATTATATCAAATGGAGTGCTCACCTTCATTTTCTCAAGTTCCCTTTGATGCTTTAACTGGAGCTGCCTTTGAAAGTTTGAAGGGCCTGTTTTTCCTCCTCCATCTTCACCCTTCTAGAGTAAATTTGAGTTTGAACTCTTGTCATTGTTTGTGTGCAATGCAAGGTGTGGGCAGTTTGACGTTTGACGGCATTTCCATCAACTAGCGACTTCAACCTCACAAGGCCTCTCAGTGCCCGCAGTGCTCTCCTTGCCTAAAGCATTAAATTTTTGCAAATTTAGTAACCACTTAATGTCACATAAAAAAGAATTAAACAAAAGATATATAACTTATCAAGTCCTGTGAAGTTCAATGTAATCTGTGTCACTTTTGACTTTTTTTCAGCTATTATATCAGCATCAACATAGTCTTATGTGTAACAACATTGGAAACATCAGCCAAAAATATGTTTGAAAATGACCAATAAAAGCACAATCTTGGTGGTGTTCCGAAATGGACAAAGCACATAATGATGATTGATGCATCGATAAAGAACTCTCGCAACCAAATCAGATATCTTACAAAATCTTAATCCATAACAGTCACGACTTATGTGCATGCTCTCAAATGCCAATGGAAGCTCAAGACAGAGACCCGCACCAATCAAAACATCCGATTAACTTTTTTTGGGTATTGCTAGTGCAAGGACATCAATAGAGGTAACAACAAAGAAATAAAATTGTCCCACAAGTGCAGTTCATTACTGTAACCCTTGAAGGCGGTCTGAATCTTGATAGCGGCAAGTGCAACAGAGTAGGCATGCTTGTTCTGCTCACTTTCTGACAGAACCAACCTGTCAGCACCGCACCTCCTCGACCATTCCGGGCACACGCGGCGAACAAGCAAGCACGCACTCGCCGGCGCGAGCGCGCGGCGGCGGCGGGCGGCGGCGCGCCGCGCAGCGACGGCGGACGGAAGCAGCAGGAGCGGCGGAGGTGGAGGGAGAAGGAGGCGCGCAGAGCAGGAGCAGCGACGCCGCCGGGCCGGGGAGGGGAGCCGGGAGGAGGGGGCTGGGGCGGCGGGAGGGGAGGAGGCGGCGGCGGGCCGCGGGGAGGGGCGCGGCGGGGGGGTGGGGCGGCGGGGCCGGAGAGCAAGGGCTCGCGGGAGAGGGAGGAGGGCGGCGGGGAGGGGAGGAGGCGGCGGGGAGGGGAGGAGGGGGCCGCGGGGAGGGGAAGGGGCGGCGGGCGGGAGAGCAGGGCTCGGGGAGAGGGAGGAGGGCGCGGGGAGAGGGAGGAGGCAGCGGGGGGAGAGGAGGAGGGGGCGGGGGGGGAGGGGAGGAGGCAGAGGCGAACAGGCCTCGCCAAGGGGGCCCTGTCTGATCGCACCACTCGCACACCCATGGGCCCGGGCCTGGGAGTTATCATAAGCAAAAGACAGTGGCACTGTCATCTTGTGAGGCAAAGTTCATAGCTGCAACTAGTGCAGCATGCCAGGTTGTCTGGTTGAGGAACCTGCTGAGTGATCTCATGGGAAATACTTCAAAAGCAGTGATATTATCAATGGACAATAAGTCTAAAGAACCTTGTTTTTCATGGAAGAAGCAAGCATATTAACACCCGGTTTCATTTCATCAGAGAATGTATTGAGAAAGACCTGGCGCTTGTCGAACATGTCAGTGGTAAAGAATAGTGTGCAGACATTCTGACAAAAGCACTTCCAAGAGTGAAGTTTGCATAAATGAGTGAGCTTATGGGAGTCAAGAATCTTGAGAACTCAAGTCAAAATTAAGGGGGAGAGTGTTATCAATAATTCAGACTTGGTGAGGTTGGTTCGCTGAGTTAGGTCATTAGTTGAAAGTCATAAGCAATAAGAAGTCAGAGGCAGTTGGAAGTTAGAAGTAGTCGAAAGTCATAAGCTGTGGTCAAAAATGGATGTAGTCATAAGCTCCGAGTACTATAGCTTTGAGTACTGTAGCTCTGAGTATGAAGGGCATTCGAAGCATCCGAGTATGAAGGGTAGTTGAAGCATCTGAGTACGAAGGGCAGTCGAAGCATCCGAGTACTGAGGGCAGTCATAAGAGTCTGGACTTATCTCAGCTGGACTGAGTCTTTCAGGTGGTGCGTAGTGTGTGCAAGTCGTAGAGAGTCGTGGACAGCAAAAACAGATCACGAGGTGTGTTACTAGTTGATGTCAAGGTAGTTATATGTTTTGGAGTTGTAGTCGAGGAAATACCATTAAAAAAATTGCCCCAAAACTTTGTCTCTAAATGTGTTCATTTCAGTTCCTTTGAAATCCTCTGTTCATCACCCATAAACACCTTCTTGCTAGATTACTTGATCCTGCATATCCTAGGCCCGATCCCAACACAACATGTGTCACAATACTTGTAGTTTTGTGCATTGTCCTCTTAATTTTGTTGAATCTCTAAATTTGATATTACTCATATCAAACTACTGAGATTAGTTATTTATCTATGAGCTATCTTTGGCTACAGATACTTTCTCATATTTTAGCAATATCAAAATTTGGGTCAGAAACCTATCATGGTTTCACTACCAGATGCTTATGAAAAAGACATGGCACCTTAGTTCAGAGATCTATGAACAGGTCAAATAGCTTATCCTAGAACTAACATTTATGCTTGCTTGCTACTTTTTACCCCTGGATATGCAACACATTTTATTCAGCCTATCCAACAGCACAATTTGAAATGAAGGCAAGATTACAGAGCATATCTTCACCCCAACTAATTTTTCACACCGAATGTCTTGTTGTGACAATGCAAAGAATGTAGTGAACTTGTTGCTTTTATAATGTCCACACATGCAACAACCAAATGACAATCCTGCATAAATATGTTAGGCATTTGGCGTGGAGCTTACCTAACGGCCGATGCGCGAGGGGACTGTGCCGGTGTTGGGGATGGCTTGCAGGAGAGCCTGAACGAAGCCTAGTGAAATGGCCTGGACAATGGCTTCAGCGACAACGGGGTAGGCAGCAAGGGCTTCGGCGAGGGCACGCACCATGCTCCGGACCTCCGAGAGCCCTACTAGAGTGGTTGCGGCGTTGGATGAGGTGTCAGAGATCGACCCGGTTTTTGACTAAGGAATTAATGTCACGGGGCCCACCGACGGTGCTACGCGTCGGCCAGAGGGGGGCGTGGGAGTGTTTTCACGGGGGGCATTGGGTCGTTTACTACGAGGATCATTGTCGGGTCCCGAGATAGGGTCATCAGCCTAGGGAGCACCCAGGGGAGGTAGGCCAGGGGGTCTCGACGAGGGGGGCGGGGTGGAGGATCTCATTGAGGGAGAGGTGGGGTGGCGGTATCTCAGCGATGGGGGCGCGGGGTGGGGGGATGTCAGCGAGGTCTAGGGAGATCTCGGCAAACGGGGGGAGGCCAATGAGGGCGACTGGGCTCTAGGTGAGGGGGGTTTCGGCGTGGGCGAGTGGAGATCTTTTTAGCCAAATGATGGAAGTTTCAGGGTCTCCTCTTCAAGTTCCTCCGCCCAGGCAAATGCGCCTGTATCCGAAGATAGTAAACCAGCTGATACGGCGCCTAGTAGTACTTATTAGGAAACCAGGGATAAGGGTTTCCGTTTAAACGGATTCTTTCCGTTTAAACGAGTCCCTATCCATATTGGGCACCTCACCCTCCCCTATAAATAGAAAGCCATATGGCTGATTTTGTACCCCATTGAATTGAAGCAATAAAGAAAGACCAGGAGTTCTCTCTACCTCACTGTGTGTTCAATCTATTATTCTGTCTTCTGTGGTTGATTCGTTCTTGTTCTTAGCAGAGAAATCTCTTGGACTGGTCGCCAGCGAGGGGTTTCTCAACACGTTATCAGCACGACTACGCTCCGGTGAACGAGGTAATCATCGGCTACGATTGAATTTTCTAGATCGCTTTTGAATTCGCTTTTCTTTCGCGTTCTAGAATGAATCTCTACGGTGCAAATTTGCCTAATTTACCGCGAGCGGACTTGAAGTCGCCGCACAATGTCGATCGGTAAATTACTTGCAAGGGTGGATGTCGATTGCATCAGATTGATCTACCGCGAAAGACTTGAAGTCGCCGCTAAAATCGCCGATCGGTAGCATTAAATTTGCATCTGTTCTTCTTGTTCGATTACATGACATCACGATTGAAGAGAAAAAATATGTGGGCACGCGCCCACGCCGCCGCCTCGCTCGCTGCGCCGCACGCGCGCCTGCGCGCGCAGACGCGCCAGCGCGCCGCATGCGCTGCCTGCTGCGCGGCGCCGCCATCGCCGGCCCCGGCCAGCGCCCGGCGGCGCTGCCCGCGACGGCCACCTCCCACCGGCCACGCCGCCGCCTCCCTACGCGCACCCGACGCCTCCTCGCGCCGCGCGCTGCGCCCGGCCTCCTCAAGCCGCGCCAGACGCGCGCCTCGCCGGCCGCGGCCCGCGACGGCCTCCTCCTCGCGCCGCCGGCCCGCCCGCCTCCGCCTCGCGCCGCCGACCGGCCCGCGACGACCTCCTCCCGCTGACCGGCCCCGCCGGCCATGGCCTCAGACGACCTCGCCTCGCGCTGCCCAGACGCCACTCACGCCGCCGCTGGCTGCCCGCGACGCCGCCAGGCCACCAGGCCGCCAGGCTGCCCGCCCGCGCCGCGCGCTCTCTCTCACGACGCCAAGCCGCACCGCCTCGCCCCTAGCCGCCACCGCCAGGAAGAATGGGGGTAGGGAAACCCTACCCCCTTTGTGTTTTCGGGTGGGCCAATAGGGACCGGGCCGGAGGCAATGGGCCGAAGAAAAAAAAGGGGGGGCGGTGGGAAAATTTGCAGATAAAACCCCGAAAAATCAGAAAATTGTGCACAATCTTTCTCTGAATAGAAAATTTGCGTAAAACCCCCTTGGAATCGCAAGAATTCGCTGAAAATTTGTATTCTAGCATAAAAGGGCGTGAAGAACCCGAATTTTGCATTATTTTCAGCATTTGAAGCTTATTTATTTATGCCATTATTGTTTTATATATTTTCTGCATTTATTTACTGTTTTGATTAATTGTAATTATTTAATTGCTTTTAATCACTGAAAATTAGCAGTAAATTATGGAAAATATATAGAAAATTATGAAACATTACGAGAATTTATTGTACCATTTATTTACCTGTAGTAAATAATTCCATGCATGTTTACCAGCAGTAAACTTATTCTTGCCATTCACATGTAGATAACTGGCATCACGAACCGGGAGTTCGAGGAGCTTGCCCAAAGATGGCAAGAACTATCCGACGTGGGCATCCGATGTCGAGATAGTACTTGGAGCCGTGAAGCTCGCGCAGCTATTGGGATTGGCGACGGCATGACGCCAAACCTACATCTAAGGAAAATGATCGGGCACTTCATTTCCTCAGCACCACCTCGCATTACTCTCAAGAATGAGTATATGGCGTAGAAAACGCGCTTAGCACTGGACCGCACTCAAGAAACGGTTTGAGAGGCTCAAGTACACCATTCTTCCTCGTGCAGAGCAGAGTGGATCGGACCGAGGTTTGCCGATTTCAAGACGGTCGGGAGTACAATTCGCTTTGCACGTAATTTGTACCAATCTTCAACTCGTGGCAAGCGATCACGATGAGCAGAGGATTGAGAAGACCATGTCCACCTTTCACCCCAATGTCAGACAAATCCGCCCGCAACTATCGCCAAGACGGCTACAAGGAGTACGCCGAATTGATTGATATGATGCAGTTGCGGAGGCTCGTGACGAACTTCTCCGCAAGAACTACGCCTCTCACCACTAGCGAATCCACCGACCGTGAAGCCAACGCTGAAGCTACAAGGTGCAAAGCCCTTGATGAAAAGAAGGGGAAAGAAGGGTAAGACCGCTGCCCGTAAAGGCAAGTCGATGCTCCAAATGACAAAAGGGCAAAGAAGAGTGGCAAACCTTATGGCCAGCAGAACCAAGGTTGCTACAAATGTGGCAAATGGGGGCATTGGTCGCGGATTTGCAAAGCACCGCAAAGATGTCATTGATGCCCACCAAGCCCGTAAGAACAATGGCAAAGGGCACCAAGCTCACTTTGCAGCGCTTGAGGGGGAGCATCTTGAGCAATTGCTGAAATGATGGAGGTAGAGACCTCCGTGCAAAGCAAGACCCTCACGACTTAGAGGCAACCACCTCCATGATTTCTCTCAAGAGAACATCACGCTGAAAAGATAGCCAAGAAGTCAATGACTTTCTAGTTGATTCCGTCGATGCACGTAATGCATGAGACGTTAATTGTCATTTATTTTGCATGAAATGGACAAGTTAGAACTTGCATGGATGGTACTTTAGTTTTGTTTTCTCGTGATAGTTGAATGATTTTGGAATAATTCATTCCTTTATTCAGTTTACAATGGCATGATATGTTCTAATATTTGTGTGTTTTATTTATGTGTCAGATGTATTCTAATACATATTAATAAAATACCTTATATTAGAGCACGTGTGGCGCCCTATGGAGGAAGTATGCCTTGCCGATGTGGTACCACGAATACCATCTTAAGAGAGACTAAATATTTTCAATGATTCGTAAGAGCAATGACACCTTTACGACAATCGCGAAGCGATGCATGTATAATTGGTTCCGAAGAGCCACAATTATACTTCCCATGGGCACAACTTTGGTCATTGAAGACGCATTATTGTACCCGATTCGACTAGAACTCTCTTAAGTTTTAAAGATATTCGCGCCAATGGTTTCCACGTTGAGACTGAAGAAGAGTACGGTAAGGAATACCTACTCATCACAAAGCGCCAAGAGAATGGCAAAAGGGTATTAGAAAAACTTCCTTCACTAGAAACGGGCTATATTATACCAACATTAAGGCGCTGCAGCTGCATAATCGCTCAAGACAGATTTAGAAGCTCCGAACTATTCTGTCTCTGGCATGACAGATTAGGCCACCCAGGTCTTAGGATGATAAGAAATATAATTAACAATTCTCACGGGCATAATATTAATGTGAAGAATTTTCCGAATCATGAAGATTTTGTGTGCCCTGCATGTGCCACCGGGAAATTAATTATTAGACCCTCCACTCTGAAAGTGAAGGATGAAGTCCCTGCATTCCTGGAACGCATCCAGGGAGACATTTGCGGCCCTATTCAGCCCATCTCAGGGCCATTTAGGTATTTCATGGTGCTCATTGATGCTTCCTCAAAATGGTCATATGTGGGTTTATTATCCACAAGAAACCATGCTTTCGCTAAATTGATCTCGCAGATCATTCGCATCAGAAATGTGTTCCCTGATCATCGCATCAAGTCCATCAGAATGGACAATGCCGAAGAATTTACTTCAAAGGCATTTGATGATTATTGCATGGCAATGGGGATTGCAGTTGAGCATTCGGTACCGCATGTCCATACAAAGAATGGTTTGGCAGAGGCATTGATCAAGAGAATTAAATTTATTACGCGACCACTTTTGCAGAATTGTAATTTACCAGCTACATGTTGGGGACACGCAATCCTACATGCAGCAAATCTCATCAACTTTAGACCTTCGGCCTACAACATCCATTCACCTATACAACTAGCGCAAGGGTCACCACCGAAAATTTCTCATCTCAGGAGGTTTGGATGTAAGGTTTATGTACCTATACCCTCCGCAATAATCGCAATGGGCCCTCTCCGTAAGACGGGATATACGTTGGTTATGAGATCGCATCCATAATCGTGTATTTGGAACCTATGTCGAGATTTGCATACCGCCGCTTTCACGATCGCATTTTTGATGAGGATAATTTCCGACATTAGGCGAGGAAATCAACCCATTGATGAAAAATGTCGGAAATTACGTGGAAGCCACGGAATTCCTGCACATGACCCGCGCACTAGTGAAACTGAAAAGAGGTCCGAAGATCATCGATTTGCAAGCATTAGCAAATCAACTGCCTGATCACTTTAGTGATTTGAAGAGCGTGACTAAGTCGCATGTGCCTGCACGCAATGCACCGGAGAGGGTCGAAATACCAAAGAAAATTGAAGGTATCCCTAATCCCGTCCAAAGGCCTCAGAATAAAAGGACGAGAACTCCGGCCCCTCGAATCCAAAGTAACCGGGACGCTCGCGAAAAGGATAAGAAGGACTTATCACAGCCGATCACCGAAGTCCCCCAGAATGAGAAGGGGAGACAGTTGAGATCTGGCACAATTATGACACCTGTTGAAAAAGACATACCGGATCTGAATATCCCCATCGGCATGGATGTGTGCGCACACATCGGAGCCGAAAAACTAAAGGGACTTGCCACCGCAATGGAAAGAAGCGATGCGCAAGATGAAGCTCCAGAAGAAGCAACTCATGAAGAAATAGCTATAAATTATGTGCACACGGGAGAGTCCCTGAACAGGACAATAGCCAATGTCGATATCTACTTCGCAAAGAAAATTACCACAATCATTGATCTTGATCCCGAGCCTGCATCGCTCGCTGAATGTAAGAAAAGATCATATTGGGAAAATTGGAAGAAGGCAATTGCAACCGAATTGCTATCTCTGAACAAAAGAGAAGTGTTTGGGCCCGTATGCCGCACTCCTCCCCATGTGCACCCTGTAGGGCACAAGTGGGTATTTGTTCGAAAGAGGAATGAAAGAAACGAAGTAGTGAAATATAAAGCAAGGCTGGTAACATAAGGTTTCACTCAACGTCCTGGAGTTGATTATGAAGAAACCTACTCCCTAGTCATGAGTGGAATTACCTTTAGATACTTGATCTCAATGGCAGTGAACTTGAATTTAGAAATGAAATTGATGGATGTTGTGACTGCATACCTTTATGGTAACTTGGATTCGGAGATTTATATGAAAGTCCCTGAAGGAATTCCTCTCCCGAACCAAGACAGAGCAAATAGAAATCTGTACAGTGTGAAGCTTAGAAAGTCCCTGTATGGACTAAAGCAATCTAGCAGAATGTGGTATAATCGCTTAAGCGACTTTCTCTGCAAGAAAGGCTACACGAACAATGAGGACTGTCCTTGTGTATTTATACGGCGATCCTGCAATGGATTCTCAGATAATCTCGGTGTATGTAGATGATCCGAATATCATCGGGACAAAGGATGATATAAAAGAAGCAAGCTCCTACTTGGAGTCAGAGTTTGAAATGAAAGACTTGGGCAAGACCAAGTTCTGCTTAGGCCTGCAGCTTGAGCATGTCCCTGGAGGAGTCTTAGTACATCAGTCGACCTACACCCAAAAGGTGCTAGAAAGATTCGGCTTTGAGAAAGCATTCCCATCAAAAGTACATATTATCGGGAGATCTTTACAGCAAGAAAAAGATCCTTTCTGACCTAGAGAAGAGGGGGAGGAAGTCCTGGGACCGGAATTCCCATACTTGAGTGCAGTTGGAGCCCTCATGTACTTAGCAAACTGCACTAGACCGGATATTACCTTTGCCGTGATCCTATTAGCAAGGTATAGTGCAGAGCCCACCAAAAGGCATTGGCAGGGCATAAAGGACATCTTCCGATATCTCCAAGGAAGCAAGGACCTTGGATTGTTTTACAGAAAGAATCAAGATCTGAACTTGATTGGCTATGCAGATGCTGGGTACCTGTCTGACCCGCATACCGCAAAGTCACAAACAGGCTATGTATTCCTGTGTGGTGGAACTGCAATTTCCTGGAAATCGTCTAAGCAAAGCCTTGTAGCTACCTCGACGAACCACTCAGAAATAATAGCGCTGTATGAAGTAGCACGTGAATGCGCTTGGCTACGCCGAATGGTTCACCACATCCAGCAGTCATGTGGAATGAACATTGTGCAAAACCCCACAATTATCTATGAAGATAATGCCGCTTGCGTTGCACAAGTACAAACGGGTTATGTGAAGAGTCATCTAACAAAGCATATCAACCCTAAGTTCTTCTATGCTCATGAATTGCAAAAGATGGATGAGATTAAAGTACTGCATACTAAGTCTTGTGAAAATCTAGCAGATCTATTCACAAAGTCCCTCCCCGCATCTAGTTTTGAAAGGTACGTGCGAGGGATCGGTATGATGAGACTTAGAGAAGTGCAGAATTCAGGGGGAGAATTCTCTCAAGTCCGTTAGTAAATCTTGATCCTGAAGATCAAGTACCCAAAGAATAAAAGTCCTGAAGACTAAATGAAGTTGGGTGAATTGTACTCTTTTTCCCTTGATGAGTTTTCCTGAAGTTTCTCGATCAAGGTTTTTAATGAGGCAATTCGTGCAATCGCAGCATAACATGCATCATGTACTCTTTCTCCAAATTTTTCCCACTGGGTTTTTATGGAGTTTAACGAGGCATGAGTATGTCGGATGAGTGCCCAAGGGGGAGTATTAGGAAACCAGGGATAAGGGTTTCCATTTAAACGGATTCTTTCCGTTTAAACGAGTCCCTATCCATATTGGGCACCTCACCCTCCCCTATAAATAGAGAGCCATATGGCTGATTTTGTACCCCATTGAATTGAAGCAATAAAGAAAGACCAGGAGTTCTCTCTACCTCTCTGTGTGTTCAATCTATTATTCTGTCTTCTGTGGTTGATTCGTTCTTGTTCTTAGCAGAGAAATCTCTTGGACTGGTCGCCAGCGAAGGGTTTCTCAACAGTACTATCACATCCGTAGAGACCAAGAGGGCGTAACCGGCAAACGGGGGAAGGCCAAGGAGGATAAGGTGGAGTACGCGCATATGTGCGTGACTTGGGATGCGTTAGCACCGCTAGAGGGCGGCACGACAAGCTGCGTGCGAAGCAAACACACGTGCATTTGGATTGCGCAAGGAAAGAAAACAAGAGAGAAGGAAAGAATCATGGGTTGTCAAGGAAGATTCGGGGATCCAGGCTGTGAATCCAAGCCAGCTACACGTTGTAAACGAGCCAGGAAGACCAAGCGGAGTACACACAGGCAGCTCTAGTCCAAATTGGCTCAATTCCAATCTGGGTTTCCTTTTAAATCTAGATTCTTCCCAAATCTTAATAGGCACGGCCTGCGTGCTTTCATTGTTGGCCGAACCATTATGGTTGGTTTGCATCCAGTGTTTAGTAGGAATAGGGTCTGTTTCTAGATTGGAGTCCAGGTCGTAGCCAAGTCGGCATCTGTGCCATGGTGTGCTTGCGTGATAGAGGCCAAGGGGCCGGTTGTATTGGAGGTTAATTAGGTTTTATGATGAGTTGAATAAACCAGGAAAACGTCATGTTCAACAGCAAGATTGATATTGTATTCTCGTGAATTCCTTCTCTATATAGGATTTCGTATACGCATGTGGCTTCTAATCATCCCGTTGGAAATTCGCTTGCTGGATCCATCGCCGCCGTTCGTGCCTTGCCATGCGCACGGGCTGCTGCGATCTACAAAGGCCTGAGCTATCGATTCGAGTCGCAGAATCGCCGTTGTTGCTGTTTGGAGGATCAACACAGCAACTCTAATCGCCGTTCGAAGGCGTGCTTCCTAGCTAGCTTGATCGCCGCCGCCGCTTGATCGCCGAGCTTCTTGCTGTTTGGCCGTGAAATCAAGTCATAAAAAAGCTATTGCATCACGTACGACTGCTGCTGATTGGTTCTTGATCCACGTGAAGACAACCAGCCAACTTCGGGAACTAGCCTTCTTGGTTGTCTATAGTTCTTTTCTTTCAATCCTCGCAGTTTATGTGTGGAGACTTATTTGGAGCCGACTGCAAGTAAGGCTCTGTGTTGCTGCGCATACACACCTACCTGCTCATCTTGCTGTTGGCGCACAAGAACTGCGAGGGAAGGCTGCCATTCTTGGGAGAGTGCCCTGAAAGGTTGGGCTATAGTACGCGCGTCCGTCAGTTTACTAGTGATACGGGGTCGTCCGATCTTCTCAACATAGAATAGATACTCGCGGAAGTCTTCATGGATCGCAATGATCCTTCAATACCAGTGCAAGGGACGAACACTCTTTAATCCACCAAAATACGTTTGCGTCGATTTCGCCGACCACCAAGCAAAGATCTATCGTACACCTAATTCCCAGCGGAAAGACTGAACGATCTTGATTGAAAAAACTCTTTAATTCCTCACGAAACTCAAGCACGAACAATAGTAGATTTATTCTTAAATGTGGTCTATGTTATATGGCTAATTGAGCCTCTATTTATAGGGATACGTAGACCCTTACTTATGAAAAGTTTTTAACACATGGAAAGTAATTCTCAAATCAGATTTAATTCTATCTCTGTTTCCAAAACCAAGACATTGTTTTGATGATTCCGATTCGCACAAAAGGAATTTTAGGATGGGGCCAAATCTGTTGGAAAAAGGGTGAGATAAGTTTTCCATGCTGTACTCACACATTCCAAATGGACTCTTGATACGAAATTTATGAGCATTTAAAATTGGTCCTGTCAGCCTGAATCAGCATCGGATAGTTTTCATGATTCCGACGTGCACAAAAGGAATTCGGAGGTGAGGCTGGATCCTTCTAAAAGTAGACTTTAAAAGCATTCCAACAAGTACTCATAGACCCCAAGATTCCTCCCAGAGAAAAAAATTATGGCCGTTTGAAGTCGGACCTGTCAGGCTGAATCCGAATTGATCTGGAGGCCGAATTAGATTCCAAAACGTGTCTCACTTGAACTCTTTGTTGAATTAGTCCAAAAGTAACGTGGTGACCATGAGGAAGGTGTTGACTTGGTCTTGACATGTTGGTTGGCTTCCCTTTTGGTGAACCCTAACCACAAGCGCGTAACGTTGATGGAATCCCTCTTGTATAGTGAAAAGTGGTACACATGTCTGTATCGCATCATCCTCCCCTTCTTCAAAAAAACCGTTCTTAGCTTTTGATAGCCTGAAATTGTACTAAATATAGAATACAGTGTATATACACGGTATATAAATTTGTCATCAACACTTCTTCGGCTTATCACATCATTAACATCTGAAGGTGTAGTAAGCGAAAAGAACAACACATATGCATAGTATATGTAAGAATCAATTGTTGTGTCATTCTCATTATTTTGCACAAACCAATGATTATAGCAGTGACTAAAAGATGTATGCATTGTAATATTATTTTTCACATCATTCTCCCTCCTATAAGGGAAAGTCGACTTCGACTTTTCTAAGGATATGGACAAATCATTAATGGGCAAAATCAAATTTAGTTACTCATATATAGAGAAGAAAATATTGAGTGCTTTCCATGTTTCAACAGCGCTACTCTGAGTATTTTTACATGATTGTACATCAAAAATCTAACAAGTAGACTTATGAAACCTTTCTAAACAGTGTGTACTATTGTTAAAATTTATCTTATTATGATCATGACATAGCACAAACGATGTATATCTTCTATTTCTCTCTTTTCTTCTGGTGTCTCTCTCACGCTCTCATGTTGGATGGTCTCAACCTTACATATGGTGGAATTACACAGCTCACTCTTTTTATCACTCTCACTCAATTTGACTATGTTGCTCTCATCCTCGAATGGGTTGTGGTGTATCTCAAGAGCTATATGTTGCTTTGGAATATCACTATATGTCTTCTTGACCAAAGAAAAAGTCCCATGTTCGGTCATCTTCTCATGTATCACACTAGTATGGGTAGGAGAACTGAGGTATGGACATAGAGGGAACTGTAGTGTACGTCTCTCCATAAGTCTCTTCTCCTCTTCAATAGTATAATTCATAATATCTTGCACACTACCAAAATATTTATATTGAAATGTAACGGTGATCTTAGAATTCAATTCTCCTTTAAAGTATACCTTCTCTTGTAGCACTAGTGACACCGGCCTAACGTGTATCCTGTAACTCAAAATAATATTCTTGCACAGTGTTACTCTCTTGTGTGATACTCTCCAAATGGCGAAGCAATCCCCGCGCATAATAGGATGGCACAAATTCTCTCCTCATAACTGCCTTCAAATCTGACCACGACTTAATTCTCTACTGGTATGCATCACCTCTTGGGCTTTGAAAATCTTTTAAAATCTGAACACTTTCTCCATTTGCCATTCTCACTCAAGATACTCCTCTGGATCTTCACTTCTACAGAAAGGAATAGAGATATCTTCTTGTTGCTTTGGCCGAAGTGTACGTACAATGTCGTTCACAATGTTTGTACGTAGCACATTCATTTGTTGATTCATTTCAATGTGTATATCTTGTGCGGAATTATTTATCTCCGCCTTGAGTTGCTCTTTCAAGGAATAGAAAATTATATCGTTTGATTTAAGACTATCTAGATTAGCTATATAAAAATTATATTATTAGATTTATCATTAAAAATACTTTTATGATATTACAGTTTTATTAGTACATCTTAGTGTAAAGTTATAAAAATAACAGTTAAAGTCGTACTTCAAAAACCATAAAAAATAACAAACGTCAAGTAAAATAATAGTGGAAGTACTACTCTCCAAGTTGCTCAATGGTTGAGCGACTTGCCTATGTCGCCCAATCGTACGGCGACTACCGCCTCTAAATGTCTAACTGTTGGGCAACATAAGTAAGTCGTTGAACGATTGGGTGACTACTTGTTGCTAGCTCGTCCTTTCCTCTTTGACCCGACACCCTGATGGACTCTCTCATCATTTCTTTCGTAAGAAAAATAAGAGGAGCTTGAGCGAGGTGAAAAAAAGGAAGAGAAGGAGAGGGGAAGAAGGTTGCAAGAGGAGAAGCAAAGAAGCTAGGAAGAGGGAAAGAAGGAGACATGGTGAAGTAGAGGAACTCAGAAAAGAGAGTGTTGGAGAGGAGTGGAAATCAGAAGAGGGGGTGAAGGTGAGGAGAGTAGCTCAGGAGAAGGAGAGAAGAGGAGAGGAGCTTATGAGGTTAGGGAAGAAGACGAATAAAGGTCGTTAATCAGGTTTTGCATGAAGATAATAGCCTTATCTGTTCATGTTCTCATCCGAATGTAAGCAACATGTGGGTACGTATTTGGTTAGCACGTATTTCGTGAATGCATGTTGACAAATGAAAATATTTGAAGTGAGAAATCAGTCATGTCGGAATCTATATATTGAAAGTGCATTATGGTATTGGTACTATTCATGAAGGTCTATACGGTGTTGACCTGAGTAGTTTTCTGCAAGTCAGTATGGTACTCTCGGATACGGAGAATGCTTAGATCGGAGATGTCTTGGACTGGCTCATACGCAGTTTCTCCTTGGATCTCGAGGTATGCAATGTAGTCCTACATGGGTTTTGGAGTCGGTCTGCCACGGATATTTGGTGGGAATTGGGAAGACTAATGCGCACGGTTGCATGGAAGTGCTTTGTGGAAGGATGCCGGCGATATGGTTACGAGTGCGTGCTACTCGTGCAACTATGTCCGAAGGAAGTCAAAGGAGGTCCAGTTGGTAGGAGCAGCTCAGGCATGCAGCACGCGATTCATCAAGAGGACGCGGTGGGCAATGTTGTATTGGCAGAATCAGAATATCGCACACTGCACGCTGAGCCCACCCAATAGACGAATGTAGATGTTGCTGAGGCAGATCACGAATATCACATGACACAAGCTGAGCCCACTGGACAGATGAACTCAGGGGAGTATGTCGACAACATAGTGCGTCAGATGGAGATCGATGACCAGATAGCCTGAGACGATGAGGAAGCTTTAGAACAGGTTGGCGATGACTGTTCCGATGAGGACGAAGTCCCATGTCGCAGGCATGGAATAGGGTGGATACTAAGGGTCTTTCTGTGCACGACGAGCATGAATCACTATGGGAGTACCATGCCACGGAGGTTCGGATTTATACAATGTTTACTGATAAGGGATCGCTACAGGATGCCATTAAGCTGTGAGACTTATCCATATAGTAGACATTTTGGGTCTTAAAATCTAGCCCAGAGCAGTATACTGAAGCAGTACTTCATGCAGCCAACCTACATACACCGTACTGCTCAAAGATCACAACATACATACAGGCCAAGTTTGAGAAGGGTCAGTCGCACACGGTCTACGTGATAGGAAATACAGATCATCGTTTTTACGTGCTCCTCCGGGGCAGAGCTGGATTTAAGACTGCTTGCTCTCTTGTTACCCACTTGGTGTGCCTTAGAGATCATATGAAAGGACCTAGATGCACATGCAATAAGCCAAAGGTCCTTCACAAGCTATGCTCTCATGTCCTCGCCACATGTGGGACTATCAACATGGGTCATCAAACTTCTTATCAGAGTACTACATGAAGAAGAGGGTGTTGTAGGCTTGGTGCGGCGAGCTAAGAGGCTTTAGGATTGTGAAGAACTTTGCCATGTTGGATATTGCACAGAGGGATTAGATTCTAGATCTTGACCTATTGAAGGGTGGGAAGGATATGGACGAAGGGGAACTTGGATATTGCACACTTGAAGGGTTGTTGCATTAAGAACGATATGGACAAAGGGAAACTTGGATCGACGAGTAGACATTGCTGCCACTATGGCTGGGAAGGCCACACTGCGAGACGTTGCAAAGCGCCTGCCGATGATTAGGAACACCAGCGTGAAGAGTCGTGCGTCATGTTGTTGTGTGCGTACTGATATTACGATTACAAATGCTATTATATTGTAACTTTATTTGCGAACTTTAACAACATTTGTAATGTTAGTCCATGAAGTGTGGCACCATTTCTTTTTGTGTGTGTATTGGTACTAACAATACAAATGCTTTCAGATTATAACTTCATTTGCAAACTTTAAATTTATTTGCCAGCCCTATACAATGACAAGACCAGACGAGACAATCTTGCACAGTGACAAGACCAAACGAGATAGCTTTGCACAGTGACAACGACACGTACACCATTCAGTTACATATTTTAAGAGATTAAATATAACCGCGAACAACAGGGGTAAGTACTGTTGTACAAATTTCTCCATGCGTGACTACTAGTAGAAGGTGCCTTGTGCTACTCACATGGAGTATTGCGGAGGGGGACGTCTCGGACGTGGGTGGCTGTCGTTGTAGTAGCACACACATATGCAGATAGGATTCACGCAGCACTATGTGGGATCATAGGAACTTTCTATGTTGACGATCTTCTCATTGCCACTCTTGTGCTGGATTTGTTGGCGGATGTCATTGTTCTCCTCATTGAGATTGTCAATCCGTGCCTCCAACTCTAAGATTTGATCCCATAATATATCCATGTACGTCACAACATCGCGATCATGGGGAGGGTTAACGTAAAAGCTCTACTTGTAGTAACAGAAAATAAACAATTGGCTAATTGTACCCTAGAGTGTGGGCATAAGAAGAAACGTCATCCGCCTTCGAAATGGCCTTTCGCGACCTGCACGATTGTGTCCTTGCTGTGTTTGTATTTCGGCTATACCGATTGAGCATGCTTATTTAGTATCAAGTGGTAGTTAGGACCGAAGACAGTGACAAGACTAAAGCAGACAGCTTTGCATAGTGACAACACTAAATGGGGTAGCTTTAGCAGTAATAAGACCAAAGGGGTAGCTTTATTCAACGACATGATGCTATGCTGGTCCATGAATCATCTGGCGTGCTACTACCTCATAGATGTGAATCTGCCCAAATCGAATTGGACTTGCAAAGCGTATGCCGCGACGGCTAAGTCTATAAGTACTATCCTTTTCGCAACGTGTTTTCTCCACCACGACTACAAAAATATATCGCTAATATAAAGAAGCAATGGAACGAGATCACCTGACTCGCAAAGGGCTGCTGCAACCCGGGACGAACAAGCGGAGAGTCTATAAGTACTATCCTTTTCGCAACGTGTTTTCTCCACCACAACTACAAAAATATATCGCTAGTATGAAGAAGCAATGGAACGAGATCACCTAACTAGCAAAGGGCTGCTGCAGCCCGGGACGAACAAGCGGAGCGTGATAGGATACCACCTCCCCTAAGCAAAAACCCCCCATCCTGACCGGCGTGAACATTCGGCTTTTTAACTTTTTAGTCTTTTTTTTGCTTTCTTTTTCTTTTTATTTCTTTGCATTGTTTCAAAAGATTTAGTAGTGTTATCCATTTTTTTTGAATTTTTTACTTTTTTGTTTATAAAAAACTAACAGTTACTTTAGTACTTTTGCAGCTACGATACACACAAAAAAAAACTATAAACTCTGACTTATAAGCCCTTTGAGCAGGCAGTCGACGGCAATGCGGGCGATGGCAATGTATGTACACCGTGCTCAGTGGCACGTAGTATTGCTGCACTTGCGAAATGGAGCAGGTTGCAGCTGCACGTACATTGGCAGTTGCTGCCAGCTTCCACCGGCGGCAACGGCAGGTAGGCAAACCACATCTGATGTCTCAGATATTGGAATTAATCGATGAGCCCATCTTATCTGAGCACCTAAAAGCTATAGCACGGACTTGCAAGGTACAGACTACAAAAGAACAGGGCTCAGAGATGTACCCTAAATTAAATATAAGTTGTTCATTCTTTTTATTCAATAGCAACAGGGCTCAGACTATCAGTGTTGATATAGCTTGTAGTGGATAGTGCGTGTATCAGTCTGATATATCAGTGATATTACACCAAATAGCAACAACAACCGATATGTAGCGCTCGGGGTACCTTGACCGCTACAGCGGAGCTATAGCGCGATATTTACAACAATGGATTTAACTTCTACTAACACCCTCTTATTATCAGTACAATGTACTGCATAAATTCACGATAAAAGCATGTAACAACTAGTACCATGTTCACACAGGTCGACAAGCAACTAACTTGAGCTCTAGAACAGAGGCAAAACTAGAATGAAAATGATCGAGATTCACCACTTCACCGTACATATGACAACATATATAATTTTCAAGCAATATTGTGCTAAATAGAAATATGTAGCAATTTTTAGCATCAACACTTCAATATAACCGATGGTAGTGCCTGATGATAAAGAAATACTGATCAAAATGCTTACCAAAAGGAAGCTCAATAATAATGTTGATTAGTTGCAGCAAACTATATGAACTAAGGGTGAAATCACAGACAAAAATTGATCGGCATTACTAAAATACATCATTCGACCTTAATGGCTTATTACAATAGAACAAAATTACATAAAGACCATGTTCCAAAGTGTTGTTTCTTTTAGCTAAAATAACACTGTAGTAGTTGTTAGCTTTTTCTAAGATATTCAATTAAACAAAAATAAAGAAAAAATAAAAAAATATCGTTATATCTTTACGGATAATGCAAAGAAAAAAATAAAGAGAAAAAAGAAAAAAGATGTGTTAAGAACCTAATTTATTTCAAATGGTTTGCGGCTTATGGAAGCCCAAAGGCATCAATATTTAGAAGAAAGCCAAAGTTTTCAAGCAAAAAAATAGTAGAACGATATCAAATGTAAGTTCATACATTACCTTTTAGTATTTACATTTTTCAAGTTCAGAAAGCGATAAACCATAACGTTATTGGTAATTTTCTTCAATTTTTGTTTCTCCACATATCAAATAAGTATATTATTCATGAAATCATCGTCAATTAATTGAAAAAGTCAATTAGATATTTGTATATTCAACAGTTTAAGAACAACGTACTAGAAAAAATATATATACAGTGGCTTACTTACTTGCATTGTGGTTAAATACTATAATTTTATTTCTGATTTGCAACAAGCTAGGCTGGTGTTCGAAAAATCAAAATTAAAACCCTAAGTCTTAACCCTATAATTCCATAAAAATCAAACAATAATCAGTACATTGAAATCCTAACTCACAAATTTAGCATCTGCTCTTGAAACAAATTGGAACAAGAAAGGAACATTTAGAGCAAAGTACATACTAATCGGGTGGATCTAAACTTTCTTAGGCTAGCGAGGGCATGAGGCAACAAAGAATAGGCAGCACCACGTGGTGCACATTTCCTGACCAACCGTGCGAGACGGATAGATGTCGATGGCTGCTGCGATGTGACATGCTTGGGGATCGATAAAATAGATGTTGTGACCTATTGCGTTCTTCTCTCTTGGGCTAACTCGACCTGCTGCAGTTGCTTCATGGGCTGAGAGACAGCGGAGACTCCTCGTGGAGTATCGGTAGCAACTGGGAATTTGAACTGCTAGTGCTTCCTTTGTTGGGCTTTAAGCAAGGGACTAGATGCACTAAGTTTGGATTAGGGGTTCACACATAGGCTGAAAGTGCTAATCCCTGTTAAAAAAATATTTAGACCCGATGTCATGTGACATTGGGTGATCTTCCACCCCTACTCTGGAAGACGGCAGCGTGTAGAGTAGCAACTCCAATAGATGTTTTGCTTTATTTGCATTGTTGGAACAAGATTTTACAAAATAAATAATGTGGATCATGGGGTCAGAAAAATGATATATTTATAATTTACACAAAAGAACTTGCAACAAGTAAGAGCTCCTCTTTAGGATTTGGTAGAAGTCACTAGGGTCATCAGACCCTAGCCATTACACTGTAGATCCACCCTATGCAAGACTATCGTCCATGGCTTTATAATGGGGTGTTCATATTGGTTTCTTCCTCTAGCTTCTGCTTAAGAGAAGTAAGAAGTTAATATGAATCTCTAGCTTCTCGAAGTGACTTCTCCACTCATCTCGCTCCCATTTTGCTCTGAGGATAAAGCAGAAGATCACACGTGCATCACGCACCTCACTCATCTCATTCATGTCTTGCGCACTATCTCTCCTTCATTTTTTCTATCGCCCACACACTCCTTTTAAAGCCACTTCTTTCAGCTATTACTATTTAATTTCAGCCAAAAGTAATCGGCTACCACTAAAAACCTTCAGCCGCAGCCCATAACACCCCAGATTCTCCCGGCTTATGCCCGCACAACATCCGTAGGAATAAAACCATCAGCCATAGCCACTCCTTGATGGCTGGGTTCGTTCTAGCTCAGGCTTTGACTTATCACTTCCTACTGTAGTATCTAGTTTTTAAATAGTGCGTGTTTTTAAGACAGGATCTATAGGTAAATTATAGTGCACACTGTACCGAGTTTAGATATACTGGCTAAAATCGCATACGACTGTTTCCCTCTACGTACTATCTCTGTTCTTCAGAATTAAAAAAACATAAGTGAAAAGCCAAAACCATAACTCAAAAAACACACCCGATGTCTTTCTCTATATAGTCTATTCTTTCCATGTAAAATATCAAAAGTTTTATATTTGGCACCCCTAAAAGTTTAGTTGTACTATAGGCACCGATCAGTTCGGCTTTTGGCTTCTGCGATCGGCGATTTTTTCACTGTAGCTGCTACAGTAAAATTTATTTTTTTTGTTTTTTTTCATTTTTTAAATTTAGTTATACTTTTTTTTCATTTTTTATAATTTTTTATATTTAATTATACTCAATAAACCAACTCAGCTATAGTGTTTTTTCAGCCAGCTACAGTGTTTTTTCAGCAAAAACCAAAAGCTATCGCTATTCCGATCACCACCATAAATGTGGCCCTTTTGCTAAAAAAAATTTCTAGCTATGATCACTTTAGGTGAAACATGTTAAAATTTTGGATGAAACTCGTTGAAACATTAATGACACTTGTTGAATATTTGTGGAAACTTGGACCAAAACCATAGAGGGCAACGTGAGCTGGACGAAGGGTTCTAGCTCGCGGACCCGGAGTGTCAGCGACTATGGGAGAAGAAACAGAGAGAAGGCGTAGTCTTGGAAGTGCACTTTAGGGAAAGGGGAGGCAGAAAGGAAGAGAGAAGGTGGGCGGGCTGGTGATGGCAACGGGCCAAGATGGGCCGGTATTTCGAGAACAATTCTAGGCTTCGTCTGAGATTAGGCCTAAAACAGGCTCCGGTAGATTAAATTGATTTTCAAATTAAATAAATGCAGAAAATGGCTTTTGAATTCTAAAAACTAGCAAAACAACTCCAAAAATTTCATAAAAAATCAAAAAGCGCATAAACATATATAGAACTAAAATAATATATTTTTATACACTGATTAATTTTTATTCAGCCAGGAAATATGCTGCTGAAAATTAAGAAAAGCTTTTTGAATTTATTAAATTGATTCGGGAAATTATTAAAATTTATAGGGAAAACTTGGTGAAGCATTTAAAATTATTTGGAGCTATTAAAATTATTTGGAGCTAAAAAAATACTCCCAGGCTCTAATCAAGATTTTTTTTCCAAAATTCATTATTAGATGCCAGAGTTTTAAGAAATGCTTATTAAATGCACAATTGTTTTTTTAAAAAAAGCTCAAATTTTTCAGAAACTCTGAGATGAAAATAACTCATATAGTTTTATGATTTTTGGGCTGTTACAACAAATGATCCCCATAACTGCAATTAGTGCTAATTTTCGCTACTTTGGTACATCCACGTCATCTCAATTCTATTCGGCCGTGCGAAATGTACTGTTCATTGATTCACGTTGGGTCGTTATGGTTTGTCAAGCCTAATTTCCTTTGTGTGCCATGGCCCGTCAGTCGAGCCCAATCATTTTTCGACCAGGTCCATCTTTGGTTGATGTGTCTTATTAGGTCCGCTCGTTTCAGCTTTTTTTTAGCTTCAGTTTAGCATTCTAACTTCAGCTTTTTTTTCACTATTCAGTAATTTGTCTTTTTCTGAATTTTTTTAGACTTTTTAGGGTTGCCTGGAGGAGCTACCTATGGACTACTGCAAGTTGTCATATAGGTCAAGCTCCATATGATCACCCCCTGCTGTAGTGTCGAGATCCATTTCTGCATTTGGTGCATCACTCTTATCAACATCAGGCTGATCGACAAATCACGACTCTGCCTTCTTCCCTAGCGCCTTCTAAAAATAATCTAAAAATAAGATTACGATGAAGCTCATATAATCTAAAAATAATTTCTTTAGAAAGAAATCAAGTTGGCTGGACTTTTCTGCTATATTGATGAACTTCAGGATTAAACTTGTAATTATTGCCGCATTTTAGCAAATATTCTGATTTACCAAAAATGCCAGCCAGAATATTTCTCTTTCCCCCTATTTTTCTTGCTATTTGGGTCAGATTTGGCCTGTATGGCCCATGAGCCCCGTCGGCCCGTTAAGCTAGTGCTAAGGTTAAAAAACCTAGCCAGTGGTTCCCCTTTTCATGTGGTGGCGGCTAAGGAGGCCAAGCGACAGCGACTTCAGGCGTGTGACGCACGGAGGTGGTTGGACATGGTGGCGCAGCGGCATGGAGGTGGCTTTGGGCATGGGCACGGTGGCGTCGGTGGAGGGGAAGGGTGAGCGGTGGCTAGAGTGCGACCTCAGGCGCGGCGGCATCTGGCTGGGGGCGGCAGTTTTGATGGCATTTGGCCACTGACAAGCGGCCGACGACTTTGGCGGCTGAGGAGCGGCGCTTTGGCAGTCAGGCGCTGAGGCTGCCTTGGGCGGCAGGGGAGCAGCTTCGAGCGGCTGGTCGTGTCGGGTGCGAAGGAACAGAGGTAGCTTCTTTCCTTGTGATCGAGGCTGAGCGACGGCGGTGCACGACTTCGGGCGACCGAGACCGAGCGCCAGCGGCACTACTTCAGGCCACCATCATGGGGAAAGGCTGAGCGGAGGCAGCACGACTTTGGGTGCTCTAGGATGGGGAGAGCCGAGTGGCAGCGGTGCGCGGCTTTGAGGTGCATAGTTGCCAATGACTTCCCACTACATAGTACCCAAACCATGCACGTGTGGCTCAATCCAGTACATGATTTAGTTGTTTGAAACATCAATCATACCCAAATTTGATCTAACTAGACAATCCGATTTAGAATCTAGATATTAATTCTACCGATTTATCGAGGTGAACAACCATGCTAACAGATCGTAGATCAATCAATGATTAGAATCAACTAGGATACAATCTATCTACTGGATGGAAAACAATAGATCTAATTATGGCATTACAAACGAATAGAATTTCGATCTAGATTGATCTACGAGATTGCAATGCGTAATATATTGGTTTGAGATTTACATACCTTGCACCTTGTAGAGTGATTCGTGATGATAATGTGTTGAGAAATAATAATCACCAATGCAATCCATACAACCAATCAACAAAAAATCACCAGAGAATAATTGAGAGAAAACACTAAGGAATGAAGTCTTTATTAATATCTTATTTCTTCTTCTTGTACATCGGCTTGTCTATCAATATATTTATAGTCAAAACTCCTCAAATATAGTTTCAATATTTGCCCACCAACGTAACCTTCTAAGTTTCGTAACACTGACTAAATACTTACTAGGTACCAACTGACGTGGATCACAACAAATAACCATCGGCCATGTTGGATCAAGGATTCGCGTCAGGTGAGGGAGTCCCATTAATCCATTTCTGCTAGGATTTTGGTGGGACTGCTTAATCTCCTAGGGCTTTTTCGAGCTCCATGAAAAAGCTTGACAATGGAGGCGGAGGAAGGGGCCATCGGTGGCGGCCGTCATGATCCATTAAAATTGATGTTCCTGAGGCAGTCTAGCTGGCTTATTTTTTACTATAGCTAAGTTAACTTATTTAATATAATTAAATTTTAAAAAATATAAAAATAAAAAAACATGTTATCTCCATCACGGACAATGCAAAAGAATACGAGAAAAAAGAAAAGGCAAAAAAGCTCAAAAATTCTAAAAAAATCAGAAAAAAACGAAACTACTGAATAGTGAAAAAAGAGTAGAAGTCAGAAGCAAAAGCTGAATTTAAGCCAAAATGAGCACAACCTGAAACATCAATCATACCTAAATTTGATCTAACTAAACAATCCGATCTAGAATCTAGATATTAATTGTAGCGGATTATCAAGGTGAACAACCATGCTAACAAATGGTAGATCAATCAACGATTCGAATCAACTAGGATGCAATCTATCTACTGGATTTCGCGTCAGGTGAGGGAGTCCCATTAATCCATTTCTGCTAGGATTTTGGTGGGACCGCTTAATCTCCTATGGCTTTTTCGAGCTCCATGGAAAAGCTTGACAATGGCGGCGGAGGAAGGGGCCATCGGCGGCGGCCGTCATGATCCATTCAAATTGATGTCCCTGAGGCAGTCTAGCACATTGCTACCGCCCCACTGCAGGATATCGAGCACGCACGCACGGTCATGGTAGCCTTCTCCTTGGAGGTAGACAATGAAGCAGGTGTTGATGCATGCCCAGGGAAGACGACGTAGGCTTGTGGCATCCAGGAGTGGAGGAGGTTGAACGGGTGAACTGCATATAGGCTATACTTGATCGGCTAATTGGCTTAGAGCATGCACCGGCCATCCAGAATTTTTCTCGAGAGTAAGGAATTCTCGTGGTCATACCTAATTAAGCACATATCGGTTGAAGTAGATTCTTCTTTTCTCTCAAAATACTCCTTTGGTAGATCCTTTTTTCTGATGAGCAGAGGAATTTTAGTCCTCTGCTCTACTACCGAGCTATGCTCTACTACCTAGTATAGTACTTGTATTTATGTTAATTAAAGGGGCTAAAAATGAAAAAAAGTATTCTAAACTTAGACTTCGTAAATATCAGGATAATGATATGGATTATGAAGGACTAACTTAACAATAGTTTTGAAGCCACTCAGTTTTGAAGCCATCTTTGGCAACCAGCAAACCGAGGGCTAATTAATACCTGTAGTTTGGAAGCAAGGGATGAGCGCGAAAAGCCACTCAGTTTTGCTCCAAGCCAAGTCTATTTAGTGTCAGCGAACAATTAACACTATCTATAAACAGGCTTTTGTTTCTCGTAGAGGTTGTCGCTTGGTGCGGTCTCAGGAAGAAGAGCATAATGAACCCGACAACCCTTTGATCAGACTCGCAGGATGATACCTTCATCCGGTCATTTAGCACGATCATTGCCAGGGGGCTAGGGTTGTTTCTCGTTGTGTTATGTCGTTTTTAAAGATTTTTTTTTACAAAAAAGAAGTTACCTATTGAACTTGCACATGTAGGAAGGCTTTTATCACCAACTGAAAGATTGTGCGAAAGTCTATACTATATTTATGATAAATAATAGACATTTTGGTTGAGTTGGATTTGGATCTTGCAAAAGTTTCAGAAAATTTAAATTTTAGTTTGTGCTGTTAGGATTCTGGCGGTCTGATCGCCATGGAATCGGTGGTCTAACCGGCAAATGGCAGATGGTCTGACCGCTATAGGGAGAGTGGTTAGACCGGTCTAGGACTTTAAAAAAATTGAACACCAAATACTTATGTAGTCTTGTTTGGAAACGAGTTTGTACATATATTATTACCAACTAAGAGACCATATGAAGGTCTACAATATATTTATGATGAACAATTGGCAATTTGGTTGAGTTGGATTTGGATTTTATAAAAGTTTCAGATAATTCAAATTTATAGCTTCTTGGAAAGTTCACACTGAACTCTTCTCATAGCTAGTCCTAAGAGTAGATGGAGTCTTTCTTTTGGTTAAAGAACCAAAAACACGCTGTCCCAGAGAGAAATAGTGGGAGGCAGTTACACATATCTACCTCCCCACCTCCTCCAGCCTGAACCGCTATGGAATACACTTCTAGGAACTGCATGTGGTCGAAGTCCCCATCGTATGGCCTGAGATTGGGCCTGTGGACCTGTGGAACTTTGGTCGAAACGAAGTTTCGGAGATGTATCGGGCGAGAGGATTGCGAGTCTCTAGGATGTCCCTGTCCCCTCACTGTGAGGTGATGGTGACCGCGTGGTGCGACGACGGCAATGTTGGGGCTCCCTCGACATGTAAGAGCTAGATGTTTGGTGGTGGCGAGTTAGAGCGCCCATGCGCCGATCAGTTGTTCGGTCCAGCTGGGTGATCAGGGACTCAGTCTCTATTTATTTGCAGTGGTGGTGACCACGCTCATCAATGAATCTAGCTGGCGGCACAGAGACGCGCCTAGTGCTTGTAGGGTAAGGGATCTTCTGACCGTTTTGGCTATAGTTCTGTTGACATGAGTCCCTCTATCTTGGTGAATGTGCTTGGGCTGCAGCGAGTGGGATGGCTTGTCGTCTGAAGGTGTTAAAGGGACAGCCAAGAACTATAGATAAGAACTGCAAGGATTGAAAGAAAAGAACTATAGACAACCAAGAAGGCTAGTTCCCCAAGTCGGCTGGTTGTCTTCACGTGGATCAAGAACCAATCAGCAGCAGTCGTGATGCAATAGATTTTTTATGACTTGATTTCATGGCCAAGCAGCAGCAAGCCTGACGTTCAAACGGCAGCAGCAGTCAAGCTAGGAAGCCTGCCTTCCGAACAGCATTAGCAGGTTGCCTGTGTTGATCCTCCAAACAGCAACAACGGCAATAGCAGTTTATCTACGGCAGTTGCAGCAGCTCCGAATCGATAGCTCTCTGTGCACCGTAGATCGCAGCAGCCCGTGCGCATGGCAAGGCACGAACGGCGGCGATGGATCGCGCACGATCCAGCAAGCGAATCTCCAACAGGATGATTAGAATCCACACGCGTATACGAAATCCTATATAGAGAAGGAATTCACGAGAATACAGTATCAATCTTGCTGTCGAACATGACGTTTTCCTGGTTTATATTCAACTCATCATAATGGTTGAAACAGACCCTATTCCTACTAAAAACTGGATGCAAACCAACCATAATGGTTCGGCCAACAATGAAGGCACGCAGGCCGTGTCTATTAAGATTTGGAAAGAATCCAGATTTAAAAGGAAACCCAGATTGGAATTGAACCAATTCGGACTAGAGCTGTATGCATGTACTCCGCTTGGTCTTCCTGGCTCGTTTACAGCTTGTTTTTAGATTAAGGAATATGCAATATTTCAGCCACCAGTATTCGCAAGTGAATGAGTACAGTCGTTTACAGCTTGTATCTGGCTCGGTATGTTTCTGAACTGGGTCCTTCTTTTTGGCATGACTTGTTGGATGCACGTTCCATACTTGGATTCACAGCCTGGATCCCCGAATCTTCCTTGACAACCCATGATCCACACGCAGCTTGCCTTTGTTTTTTCTACAACAAAGGACGCGCTCACGTCGGCTTCTGGCGTTGGCTATAGCACACACCGCGTACTACCTAAAAGACTCGGTCCAGCTGAGACCAAGTCCAGACCCTTACGACTGCCCTTGGTACTTAGATGCTTTGACTGATCTTTGTACTTAGCCGCTTCGACTGCCCTTCGTACTTGGAGCTACAATAATAACATATTGCACAGAACTACAAGTATTGTGCCACATTTTGCGTGGAGCTTAGCTGACGGCACCAGTCCGTTATAGTGTGCATAAAATGTTTCTACTAAGTGTCCAGTGCCTCATGACAAATACTTCATGCTGAAATCCCTTGAAACAGACACCATAGCCATACCTTTAGCCTTACGATTTCACTGTCTTAGCATCATACAAGTAGAAGTAGTTACAATCATTAGTCGTGTTCGTCCTACTAATTAGTTGTGTATTGGACAGAGGTCCTTTCATGAATTCATTTCTCACACTGCTAGTTCCCAGGCTAAACTAAAAGTGCAAGATTCTAGAACACCATTGGCATATGTGATATGTGGCTGTACAATAGAGGAAGATGTTGAGCAAGGTAAAAGTTTAGATTAAAAGTTTACAATAGAGGAAGATGTCGTCGCGGACGGCTACCCCGTGGGGCGGGCTGTGCAGTTCATGGCGGTGGTGGCGCGCCGATTATTGGTGCCAACGGCTTTTCTGACTACAGGGAAAGCTGGTGGGTCTCGTTGGAGTGTACATCTGAGCCGTCCCTTTCTCGACGAGGCTGGCCTCTTCGTGGAACATACGTGCCAATCTGTTGTAGAAAAAACAAAGGCAATTGACTTGACGACTTTACTACGCTGAGCCTCTATGCGTGGCCCTCTCTGAACCATGGACGCGTTTGCTCAGCTATTCGGCTCGTTCCGCCTATATATATAATGTACAGTTATTCACACCGCTGAGCCCCATCGATCTTCTCTTGCCCATTCACAGCATATACATTTGGTCCAGTAACTGATTACTTGATTTGATCCCATGGATCATCAGCTCATCCAACTCACGCAACCTGTGCCTAGCTCATGTGCAAAGCCGGCGACGCAGTCGTCGAACGATGCACGCTTGTGCATGTGCTCTTCTCTCTATCTTGCCCTCTACAAAGGGCAAACGGAGGAGGCCATGGCACTACTTGTGCACCGACACGATGCTGCGGCAGGTCAAGCCACTGGTAACTACTTGCTTTTTTTTATTTTCTTGGGTATGTTATGTACTCCTTAATTACCAATCGTAGTGCTAGCTCCAAATGCACCGGTGTGGAGTCATGCAAACTGCAAAGTACTCCCTCCGGTCTCTTTTTACTGCTTTCATAGTTTCATTTACGACATCACACACGGTCTCCACAGTATATCCTGTAACGCCCCCGTCTGTGGGAATAGGGATATCGTACGTCCCGCAACAGTCTAGAAGTTTTGTTGCGGACAGAGGTAGTATTAAGCATGCTTACGGACTTTTAAAAAAGATTAGTTTGACAGAAATAAGACATAGTGGTCAATTTTATCAATTTTATGGGCGTCCAAGCCTAAATTATAACTTACACTCAGAAGAGCCGAAAAAATACCCATAGGAATTCCTGGGTGCGGTCGCAACCCTAAAACGAACACGTGAACCACGCTTTCTTCTTCTAGTATCTGTAGTGGGGGAAATATAGCAAGTTTGATACAACCAATATTATTCAGCAAGTCACAATAGTAAACTTTAATTTACTACATGCATGGAATTTCCAAGGAAGGGGTATAAGGTTCTATTATTTTATGTGGATGCAGTTTTATTTGTAAACAGTTTAAAAACAATAACACCATAATTCTAATTAAGGAAATTGGGTCTCAAACATTAATTCATTAATTTAAACAATTTAAATCTTTGAAAAACTACTTATGCTTAGCTACTGGAATCACCCATCAAATACAGCTCTATTGACCGAAAGTACGGCGTATTCGAATACAATTAAATTCACTCTGCAGAGTTGCTCAGCTTTACCCACAAGATTTTTCAATTACTAATGTCATGCGATTTACATGCTCCACTAGCGTGCGACTGAATTGAGAAAACAAGATCTTTCGTTGCTCAATTTATTATATAGACCCTATCTAATAGGTTTTAACTTTCACTACACTGGGTATCCATGGGCCAATTCGGAACGTGTACGACCGCACAGGCTGCGATCGACAACCCAAGTTTCTTGAAGATCTACCGTCGTGTGTGTACGGCGAGACCACGCCCAAATACCACACCCCAAACACCTGTAGGGGTTCAATTAAAGTGAGCAGTTACCGGACCCGGATTGACGGTTCAATACTTGTGGTTGAGCGGTTACTGTGCTCTATACTCAGCATAAGGGTCTAGTTCTTATATTTTCTCCTGAGACTGCCAACCACGACCAGGTCTCATCCAATACTTGTAACGACACCCGTCTGCTGCACTCTCCACCCTAGGGTAGGGTTGTGGACTCGTCCACTACAGGGTACTCCACGGCTTCCACCCTACTCTAGAACATTTTAAAAACGTTTTTACCGGCGAACTACCAAGCCATTTGATAGTTCGTTATTTTATGTGAGTAAAATGCAATGGTCATGTATACTTTAATTTAATAATACTATGGCTGTCAAGATGAATATGGCCTTAAAGTAAAACGGAGCATTTATCGGTGGTAGGATATAACTAAATGTAACATGTTATTCTAAACAATTTGGTTTAATTAAATAACTTGAGTAAATAACAGTAATGCAAATAGCGTAGTAAATAGTATGAAATTTCGTAGGATCAATATGTTCAAAATTTGTAACTTGCCTTGCGGATTTGAAATCTGGACGACCTCGCAAACCTCGGAAGCCTGCTCAGAGTCCTGGGACAGTCACCTCTCAGTCCTCGCGCACTAACGCAAAAACAGGCGTAAAATAACTCTTAGTTCTGTCGAGACCCGGATATGCAAATCCGGACTCCCTGTGTATTCTGCACTAGTCCCAGGATCATGCTAGTGCACACAGTTAAACATAGATGTCATCACAACCATGTACACGATAAAATAAAGGAAAAGCTTAAATATCGATAAATCTCAAAAGGTACGACCTTATAGTCAAGGTTACAATAAACTGGCCCGAAGGCTTAACAAAAGTAGCAGCGGAAATCTAAAATAAAGCGTAGTGGCCAATCGACAAGCCCACAGGCTATCGAGTGGAGAACGAAGTCTAATCCGCGAAGTCGTCAAAGTAACCTCCTTCTGGAACCTCCTGCTGGTGATACTCCTCTTCCTCAACTGAGCAACATTGGGCATAAAGCCGTGAGTACATTGGTACTTAGCAAGTCGTTTGTAACAAAAGAATGCAATATAGTATGCAAGGCTTACCAAAGGATGGCTGAAAGGTTAATTTGCATAAAATACAGTTGAAATACAAGTAATATATTGAAGGTGAACTTTAAGTAAAACAATAATAAATACATAATCAAATGAATTGATATAACCACTTGCGGACCTCCCATCCACAAGCTAACCAACCGCTTATGGACCTTCCATCCATAAGCTAAACCAACCGCTTATGGACCTCCCATCCATAAGCTAAACCAACAGTGAACACCTGTCTACTTCCCTTCACAAATTTTCAGAAATAACTATCCCTCGTGTGAAATCACCGAGCATGGTCCATGACCGAGGACGCGGCTATTCGAATAGTTTTACACTCTGCAGAGGTTGCACAACTGTACTCACACGATGTGATTGGCCTCGCGTTAAGGAAAATCACAACAAGACCTTTACAAAGTTTAGTTACAACTTAATCCGCCCGCTAGGGTTTCGCATCACACCCCCCTTGCGCCACATGGAAATCAGCAACCATGTTCATCTCAATGGCAAGATTGAAATTGTAACATCCCAAATTAATCAGCTAGGTCTGTCCCATACCAGACATGTGGTTTGCACGGTAAAGCTCAGATCAATGACGCACAAAGTTAAGTCCTTAACAATACCCGGGCGAGACTACCACATCCCTCGAAGTGCTCCAACACTTCCCCCCTTTACAGCACGATCACTCGCCCGAGTGCAAAACCAGTTTGTTTAACCACCGCCGACGACGCACCAACGTCATGGCACAAATTTTAATATACGTGGCACCAACCACAGTTTCATATCTCATTAAGTCAAATTCATAATTCACATGTGATGATAAACCCGATCGTAACAATAAGCAAGGCTAAGCATCTAATCGTACCAACCCTTGTGACAAATATCATAACATCACTAGTATGTTTCCCAACCTATGGTGACAAAGGTATCATGGTGTTCAAAAATATCAAGGAGGGATAAACTCAATTGGGACGGTAACTACCAGTACAAGTGTTTGAATAAAAATAGCGATGCAACGTAATTTAAAACAAATTAATTAAATAATAGATTGCAAACTGGGTTCAACATGATCAAAGGACACGACTTGCCTTGGTTATGCTCAACGAGGTACTCCTGGTCTTCGGGCGCGAAACCTGCTCCTCTGGAATCCAAATCTAGCGAGAGAGAAAACGACCGAAACCAAAGAAACACATAAATTAATAAGCAAATGAACTCCAAAATTCACCAAACTAGAACCAACAGCTAGAGCTCGATTTTAGATGAATTTAGAAAAAAGAACGGGGTCAATCGGAGCTAGGACGGAGGAGAACGGGCTCTCGGAAAATTTAACCTAAAATTAAATCGAGAAATTCGAAAAAGGTACTGTGCTGTGGACCGGGCGCACGGGAAACCAGGTCCACCGTGGACTCGGCGCACGGAACAGTGCACGGGGGAGAGAGGGTGCTGACACGGCGGCTGTGCTGACGTGGCATGCGCATTTGCTGACACGTGGCAAGGGGATGACGTGGCGCTGACGTGGCACCCGGGGGCGGTGGTTGGCTGACGTGGCGGCGACACGTGGCTGCCACGTGGCAGCGGTGCTGACGGGGCTCGCCACGTCGGCTAGGGCTGACGTGGGCGGCTCGGGGCGAGCGACGGCGGCGGGATCCGACGGTCGCGGAGGGGTCCACGCGGCGAGATCTGGGGCGTTGGCCCAGATCCGGATGGGCGGCGGCGATGGAGCGGCGCGGGCGCGGGGACGGCGGCGATAAGCGACACGTGTCCGGCGCGGCGCGCGAAGTGTCGCGCGGACGCGGGCGCGAGGCGAGGCGGGGGCGCGTCGGCGGGACCCGACGGCGGAGACGGGAATGCGTGGCGCGCGTTGGTGCCTCGCGGCTCCGATCTTGGACGGACGGCGGGGATGCGCGGGCGCGGAGGCGGGAAGGCAGCGATGGGCGACGTGTGGCTCCGGCGCGCCGCGCGAAGCGTCGCGTGCGGGCGCGAGCGCGCAGCTAGGGTTTGCGCGGAGCGCAGCCGCGGGCGACGGGAGGCGACAGCGGCGACTGGGGGCGACGCGGGAGAGAGGGGACGGTGCGGAGGCTCACCGGCGGGGACGGCGACAGCCGCGGCTCCGGCGACTCCAAGCGAGGACGGGGAGGCGCGGGGCGGCGGTGGAACGGCTCCGGCGACGGCACGGCGAGGCGAGGAAGCGGCGGCGAGGCGTTAGCACGCGAACCGAGGCGATCCGATCCGTGAACGGGGTGGCGCGGACACGAACTCGGTTTGGCGCGGACGGCCAGGATGGAACACGTGTGATCCAACGGCGGGGATCGGACGCGGGCGCGAGGCGGTTAGGGTTAAGGTTTGCGGGCGCGGCGCGAGGCGGACGGCTGGGATGAATCCACGTCGCGGGGATGGTCTGATCGGGCGGCGAGCGAACAGCAAACGCGCGAGCGCGGCGCGGGCACTAGCAGCGCGACGCGTGGCCGCCGTCACGATCCAACGGCGGGCGCAGGGCGGCGGCGGCGGATCGGACGGCGCAGAGCGAGGGAAGGCGGGAAGGGGTGCGCGGCGTGGGCCGGGCCGAGGGGAAGGCGACGCGTGGCCGGGAGGGATGGCTGACGCGTGGGAGGTGGAGGATCGGACGGCTGAGAAGATTTTCCCCGATTAAATAATTTCAGAAATTCAAACAAAATTCGAGGAGCTCTAGAAAAATAGCAAATAAATCCCAAAAATTCACCAAAAATACCAGAAAATTCCTTGAGACCTGAAGAATCTAAATAAAATATTTTTAACTTATGTTATTATTTATTTTACTCAGATTAAATCATTTTAAAATTCTAAAATTCATTTGAGGCTTAATTTAATTCCAGAAAATGAATTGTGACCCAAGGAACTTAATTAAACTATTTTTAGCTAATTGTTGAAGTATAATTTAATCATATTAAATTCTTATAAACTTTTAAATATTCATTTGAGCTTGGTTTTAAATTCAAGAAAATCCCAGAAATTTATTTTCAAATTCAAAGTTTTAAAAATCCCCTAAAATCAGGATATTACAAGTTCGTACTTGCCTTTAATCAAGCTAGGAAATTAAAATAAAACATTCTAAAAAAGAAATAAAAGCAACAGATATTCAAAAGAGCTGGGTTTGAATTTTTGGAAGTGGAATTTGGAGAATCGGACATCAAAAATGAACTTGGGACATTGAGACGAATCAAATGGAGTATTTTTGTGATTTTTTTGGCTTTGGAAATTGAAAATGCCTCAGTGCTACAATAATCTACAGTAGCGGCCTGGCCCAAAACGGAGCGCGCGAACGCGCCGCGCGTTTGAAAGTGGGGAGGGGGGCCGACGGGGCACGGTCCATGCACATGCGCGAGCGGTCGAACGGCCTGAAGCGAGCGCCACTCAGCGGCTATTGTCGGATTAGGCATGAGCGGCCCGGATGGGGCCACGTCGGCGTGCTCGTATCGTCTTCCACCTCCAGCCCGATGCGGCGGCGGGGAAAACAGGGCTTCGGTCCCCATCGTAATCCGACCTCTGAGAAGGGTCCCAGAGGCCAAGACTGGTACTGACGGACTCTGGGGTGTGGGGTGTTTCCATTTTTGGGCTGGGGCGAGCACAAGCATTCATGGTGGAGGTCGCCGGTGAGGGAGAGGGCGGCCAGGGAACTGGCGACTAAGAGGTGGCTTGGAAAATGCTCAAGCGGGGAGAGTTTCGGTTTAAGCATCCTTGGGGATTGTAGTTCATGGGGGAAACACGGGCTGAGCTCGGGGAAAGCCCAGCTGAGCTGTCCACGGGGAGGTAGCAGCGGTCGGAGAGGGCTCACGACGCGAGATCAGATTGGAAATGCTCGGGTAAAATTTCCTGCAGGAGTTGGCTGGGAGGGATGGCTCAGCTATGGGCGGAGATGCGCGAGTGGACGGAGAGGCACAGGGCACGATGGGAGCGCCGCTTCGCCCACTGGGTGCGCAGGAGTAGCCGAGGGTGGTTGGGGAGGGGACACGGGAGTGCAGGGAACCAAGGCGGTTGTTGACGCAAGCTAGAGTGCCAGCGGCTGCGGTGCTGCGAATCCTGCGCAAGTGGGTTCACGGGCGCAGGGAGGAGGTGGCAATCGGGCAGACGCCAACGAGTGGGAGGAGGCGGGAGATCAAAGGAAGGTGAGCACGAATTTCCAAGAGGAATCAAGAGTTGAGGAATGGCTAGAGGTTCAAACAAAGATGCAAGAAATTCAAATTTATTTTGGAAATTTCAGGTTGTTTCAATATCAGTGCTCAGAATTTTTGAAGCGTGATTGCGCATATATTAGGAGATGTTTCTGTACTTTTCTCAACAGTGATTTGCATAATTTTTAAAATATGATAAATGGTAAATAGATGCTACTTATCTCTTTATACGTATTGATATTAGTCGCATGAAGCACTCCTCGCATATATTCTATGATGATATCCATTTTGGTTTGTTTCAGGCATTCAGCATGGACAGTGTGACATACACGAGGTGAGCGCGGAGAGGAATACGGTTCTTCACATAGCTGCGCAGCAAGGGCACGACGAGCTGGTCCGGGAGCTCTGCGTCAGGTTCAAGCACAAGGCGAAGGGCCTCCTCTCTTCCCGGAACTCGGCGCTGACACGCCACGCATCACGCGCGATGAGGGCGGGCACGACGGGGCCGTGTCTCTCCTCATCCACCGGCGCGCAGATCGCGGAGAGAGAATCCTCGGATGCAAGAACGAGGACGGGACACGCCCCGCATCCGCGCGGCGAGGCAAGGTCATGGCGCCACGGTGGAGGCTCTTGTCTCGGCGATGCCGAGCTAGCGTCCGAGCTGAATGACGCCGGTGTGTCGCCGCTGTACTTTGCGGTGATGAGCAGGTCGATGCCGCCGTCGAGCGATAACGACAGTGCACGGATGCGTCGTCCGTCGGCCCGAGCTCGCGAATGCTCGCACGCTGCCGTCTTCGAGCCCGGTTAGCCGCTTCTACAACTTTCAAGCACCTAAGAACGCGTTCATTAATTCCATATGAACATTTATTCACGAGATATGGTTGACTGCTATTGCAATGGAAGCTCGCTATTGCAATGGAAGTCGACGGCAACAAAGCAGAGTTCCGCTACATTTCGCGTCGTCCGACGGCGACCTTTCTATCGTAAGTGCAATTCTACGCCCACGCCATCGAGCACGGTGTACATTCGGGACTCGGACCGGCTCGGCTCTCCATGTCGCGGCATTGATGGGCCATCACGGTGTTATCAACGAGCCGATAAAGGCTCGTCCCGACGCCGCCGAGCTCCGCGACACCATGGCGGAGACATTCCCGCACACCGCGCCAGGAAGGGCGCCTCGGTTGTGCAGCTTGCCATCAAGAACCCGAAGGCCGGGCGGCCTCGTGGGCGCGTGAGGATAGGGATGGGAACACACCGCTCCATCTCGCGGTGGTCGCAGAGCCGATCCGCGTCGCGCACATACCCGACGCTTGCGATGGCAAAGTGCGAGCCGACGTTATGAACAAAGGTGGGGACACCCCGCTTGATCTCGCCGCGAAATTGACCAGTTTCTCCTCCATGGTAAGTATCTTACAATTTCAGCTTGCAATCATGCGCGACCAACTTAACCCTAAGATGCATGCATTGGTCCATCGTGGGATCATCCAATGAATTATGGTTACTAGCTAGTTGACAACTCTTGCATTCGTACAAGCTAACTTATTAGGCAAATTACTCAGTCTCAATAACAAAAGATAAAAAATTGAAAATTTAGATTAGGAAAATAGTACTTAATGGAAAACTTAACTTTAGAGTAGACAGTACGATCAAATTTCAATTTTAACTTTAATTTTCAGTTTTTAAAATGTATCCAAGTTCTTCAGAGAATAGAAAGTGCTCCCTGATCGATGAACTGATATTTAATTTTTTATTCTAAATCATAGTTATTTAGGGATTGTACTATAGATCGAGTTCCAATTGAAATCAGATTACTAATTTTCTTTTATTTTTGGATTGTAATTGCCATAGAGTTTATTTTCAGTTTGAGATTGAAAATTATAAATAAATCCAATTGCCAATTTTTATTCTAAATTTCAGCTATTTGGCAACTTTTATTCTAAATTTCAGCTATTTAGGGATTTTCACTTTGGAGTTTGTACGCTAATCAAAATGTTATTTTTCATTTAGTATTTATTCCAAATTTTAGTTTCATGGTGGACTTCGTATACAAATCCAATTGCTAATTTTTATTCCAAATTTTAGCTATTTAGGAGTCTTATTTTTTATATTGTATGTAAATAAAATTACTAATTTTCTTTTATTTTTATCATGTATTTTATTTGTTTTTTTATTTTACTTGACATGAACTGTTTCTTTTAGAATGAGCCATTATAACTTAGATACATCAGATCTTATTTAAATTTTTATTCCTAATTTGTGTACTCTTGGAATTTTAATTCCAAATAAAGTAATAATTATCCAAGTTTCATTTAGCTCTTACTGTGATGTCAATATTTTGGAATTCAAATAAAAATCAAATTGCTATTTTTTCTTTGATTTTTATTCCAAATATCCATATTTATGGATTGTATATAACATGGATTTTTCTAGTTTTAGGTTGGAATTCGTGTATAAAGACAATTTCTAATTTTTATTTAATTTTATTCCAAAGTTAGTTATTTATGTATTTTAATTTGGAATTCGTATGTAAATTAAATTGCTATTTTTATCTTATCTTTTATTCTGAATTTCAGTTTTATGTTGGAATTTTAAAAATTGCTAGAACATTCTAGAGACTATGTCACCATTTTTTTTTTGGATTTTGCTATGTTGAGCTGGTGCAGACTAGATTTTTTATTAAAAAAAAATATGCTGAGGCCGAAAGTTGATTGTATGAATGCAAGAAAAAGGGTGATGGCATACTCCGTATACAAAGTGGGGGATGCCCGGGCGGGCGCCCATGCAACGTGGTGTTAGTGCAAAAAAAAGCCCCCCCGTATTTCCTTATTTACACGCATACCTTTGGTTCTTTCAAAAAAGCTCCTACCGTCTTTTTTTTACGGAAAAGCCCCTCCACTCCTTTGAAATTACGTCCAGGCCCTTAGTTTTTTCATAGAGATCTCTCCTTTTCCTGGATAACACTCCACGGTTTTTTTGAAATTACGCACAAGTCCTTTTTTATGCAAAAAAAACTCTCCACTCCTCAGAAATTTTGCCGGGATCCTTAGCTTTTTCATGGAGGCCCCTTCTTTTGTTGGATAACACCCTGCGGTTTCTTTGAAATTACGCATGGTTTTTTCTTATGCAAAAAAGCCCTTTGTTTTCTCTGAAAATAAACGCGGGTCCTTGTTTTTTAAGAGAAAACCTGTCTTATAAATTTTCATCTCTTTTACTTTGTTTCACACGGTGGCTAACGCAGCGTGATGCCACGCTTATATTGCTAGTAGTATATATTGCTAGCCAGGAAGGGGACATCGGTTGATCAACGGCAGTGGTGGCAGGTGACGGCAATGTGGTGTTCGTTGCGGACGTTTCTGAGTATCCATCGTACAATAGCAATTTTGCTTAACCTCTACTACTTAAAAGATAGTTAATGATAGTGGTGGTTTATTTGTTTCTCCTAACTTTTTTTTACACCTCTTTAAAATATCTCTAACAAAAATAAAAAACAATCTACTAAAAAACAAATTGTACCACCCTAAAAATTTTCAAACAAAAAAAGAGTAACTTTGTCGGATGTGCGTCAAAGCCAAGGGTGCAAAGACACGATGCGGCTAAGTGAGGAGGCGGAGCCGAGGGCGTAGGCCAGGCAAACCGATTTTAATAATGTTGACTCGACGTGCATGGGATGATACGATTTTTGTTTATTTATAGAAAAACACAGGTATTTAACTAGTTTACTAATGTATAGGTATTGTGCAGGTAAGCCTAGTGGTGATACTGACCGCTTTCGGGGTGCAATCCCGGCCTCAGAGGCAGGACCATCTGAAGCAATGGTGCGGCCGCGACATAGCACTGTGGATAGAGAAGACTTCCGACAGCCTCGCGGTTGTCGCCGGACTTATCGCCACCGTCGCCTTCTCTGCCGCGTTCAACGTGCCCGGCGGGCACGGAGACGACGGCCTGGCGGTCCTCCGGAGGGAGGCTTCCTGCTATGCATTTTTCATTATCTTGGACAGCATTGCCTTGGCAGCCTCTGTAGTTGCAGTCATGCTACTCGTGTATGGGAAGGCGTCCGGCTCCTCGAACAGCTTCATTTGGTCCTTGCACTGCATATGGGTATCGCTAATCACCATGGTCATGGCTTTCTGGGCGTCTTCTGTTGCCGTGACGGGAAAAAGTTCAATCAACGGTAAGATCTACCCAGTCATGTACATCGGAATGTATGCCTTGGCCGGCTACGCCGTGCATTGCATTAAGCCAGTGCCGTCGTGGATCACCATCGGGAAGTTTCTGTGGCTCGGTGGAAGGAGGAGGCGTATCACTCGGCAGTATCCGTTCGCCGGCGCGTACTCACGCAACCTATCTATCTTCATGGTTATAAATATGTTAGCGTATTTTGGTGTGCTAGTCGCAAATTACTATATCAAACGTCGGAGTTAAGTCCATCGCATGCATGGCTGGTCCTTCCTCGATCGAAATCTTGTTGCAGAACCTTTGAAAGTCGCATGTGTAACATATAATTAATAATTGGATTTGCTACATCTAATTAATAATTGTATGTGTTGTGCATGTATGTATATATGTATGTATGTATGGAAAAAATACATTTTACTCCAGAGTGTAATTACTCCCATCTCTAATATACTACCTAAACAAACTTAAAATTCTCCTCTTTGTCTTTAAGTACACTCGTGTACTAATGATAAGATATTTCAATATGAACCACAAGAAAAAAATTGTAAGGGGGTCCATAGTTTTTAGCGTATTTTATAAATTACTTCATATACACATATAAAAAGAAGTATGTCTAAAAAATATACATACTACCTAGATAGTCTTAAATACTCATATACTATACGTACATACCCTCCGTTACGCGAGATACTCGCTATGTTATGAGATACGATATATAAAGTAATTACACCCGGGTATAGAAAAGAGTTTCCTCAGCTATCCCACCTAACCTTCTTTCTTCTATCTCTTTTAGCCAACACAGCTTGTCTTCCTCAACCTCCAAAGCAAGATCAATTTTTGATCAATCCTCCTTCCAATGAAATACCCTACCCATAGATATACAACATCAAATATGTATACATGTGTAACCATCGCCGATCTCTATCGGAGACACCCGTCACACTCTCCCTATTGGCTCTGGTCTATTCCCTACGGCTACCCATCTCTACTTTAAGATCTTTGCTCCTCTGCTTATGTATGTCCGTGTTTCCATTCGTACAGATGCATGTATGTATATACATACACATACTGTTATGCATGCATGTATATACATACACATACTGGTATACATACACGTACTGTTATACATGCATCCAGAATTTTTCTCGAGAGTAAGGAATTCTCATGGTAGTGTGCGAAACAATTTTAGCCCCATGTTTGTTGCTGGGAGCAAGAACGTCGGGTAGCATCTAATTACGGCATCTCAGTTTTTTTAGAGGAATTACAGTATCTCAGTTCCATCTTGTTCAGGAAGAAGAGCATAATGAACCCGACAACCCTTTGATCAGACTCGCAGATTCGGTCATTTAGCACGAACTTCATTGCCGGGGGCTAGGGTTGTTTTTCGTTGTGTTATGTCGTTTTTCAAGATTTTTTTTTACAAAAAAGAAGTTACCTATTGAACTTGCAGATGTAGGAAGGCTTTTATCACCAACTGAAAGATTGTGCGAAAGTCTATAGTATATTTATGATAGATAATAGACATTTTGGTTGAGTTGGATTTGGATCTTGCAAAAGTTTCAGAAAATTTAAATTTTAGTTTGTGCTGTTAGGGTTCTGACGGTCTAATCGCCATGGAATCGGTGGTCTAACCGGTAAATGGCAGATGGTCTAACCACTATAGGGAGAGTGGTTAGACTGGTCTAGGACTTTAAAAAAATTGAACACCAAATACTTATGTAGTCTTGTTTGGGAATGAGTTTGTACATATATTATTACCAACTAAGAGACCATATGAAGGTCTACAATATATTTATGATGAACAATTGGCACTTTGGTTGAGTTGGATTTGAATTTTGTAAAAATTTTAGAAAATTCAAATTTATAGCTTCCTGGAAAGTTCATGCTGAACTCTTCTCGTAGCTAGTCTCAAGAGTAGATGGAGCCTTTAGCTAGTCCTAAGAGTAGATGGAGCCTTTCTTTTGGTTAAAGAACCAAGAACATGCTGTCCCAGAGAGAAATAGTGGGAGGCAATTACACATATCTACCTCCCCACCTCCTCTAGCCTGAAACATTGTGGAATACACTTGTAGGAACTGCATGTGGTTGAAGTCCCCATCGTATGGCCTAAGGTTGGGCCTATGGAACTTTGGTCGAAACGAAGTTTCGGAGATGTATCAGGCGAGAGGATTGCGAATCTCTAGGATGTCGATGTCGCTATCTCCTCATATGTGAGGTGATGGTGACCGCGTGGTGCGACGACGGAAATGTTGGGGCTCCCTCGACATGTAAGAGTTAGATGTTTGGTGGTGGCGGCGATGGTGCCCACGCACTGGCGAGTTAGAGCGCCCGCGCTGACCAGTGGTTCGGTCCGGCTGGGTGATCAGGGACTCAGCCTCTATTTATTTGCAGTGGTGGTGACCACGCTCATCAATGAATCTAGCTGACGGCACAGAGACGCGCCTAGTACTTGAAAGGTAAAGGCTCTTCTGACCGTCTTGACCATAATCCTCTTGACGTGAGTCCCTCTATCTTGGTGAATGTGCTTCGGCTGCAGCGGGCTTGTTCGTCTGAAGATGTTAAGGGACTACATGCGGAGGGACAACTTTTGGCCCCGAGGACTCTCTAGTCGGCCCTTAGCACCATAGGGCCGGAGCCCTGTATTGGCCGGTGGGAGCTGGTGGTACGGCCTGACTAGTAAACCGGCGGACGCACGTTCCCAGTCTTTCACGGCACTCTCCCAAGAATAGCAGCCCTCCCTCGCAGCAAGATGAGCAGGTAGGTGTGTACGCGCAGGCCAACCATGACGGTTCGGCCAGCAATAAAGGCACGCAGGCCGTGTCTACTAAGATTTAAAAGGAAACCCAGATTGGAATCGAACCGATTCGGACTAGAGCTGCCTGTGTGGCTGTGTGTACTCCGCTTGGTCTTCATGGCTCGTTTAGGGTATCTCTAATGGTGCTGAGTCAGCTAGCTATTTACATATACACATCAGCATATATCCTATGTGGAGAAAAGAGAGAATACAAAACACAAACAGCTAGCTACTATTTCGTCTCTAGTCTATAACGCAAAACGAGGTAAACTCTATAAATGAATGTGTGTACATGTAAACATCAAATAGCTATCCTTATAGATAGTCCTTTGGAATGCTAGCTTTTAGTGTATACTCTATAGATGATGTGTAATCCTTATAGATAGTACTTAACTAGTACTAATGAAGATGCCCTTACAACGTGTAGCTGGCTCGGTATGTTTCTGAACTGGGTCCCTTCTTTTTGGCATGACTTGTTGGGTGCACGTTCCATACTTGGATTCACAGCCTGGATCCCCAAATCTTCCTTGACAACCCATGATCCACACGCACGAGGCCTCTTCGTGGAACATGGTGGCCTGACGACTTTACTACGCTGAGCCTCTATGCGTGGCCTCTCTGAACCATGGACGCGTTTGCTCAGCTATTCGACTCGTTCCGCTGAGCCCCATCGATCTTCTCTTGCCCATTCACAATATATATAGATTTGCTCCTATTACAAGAGAATATTGACAAAGGTTTGAGAGAGAACTATTGTTTCATTGATCAGTCAGTAACTGTTACATGTATGTGTTACATATATATAGATGATGATATGGTGGCAGTTGCCAGCGTACGGAACGTCGCGTCCGTATGGACGTACCGGCGTCCGTACGGAACGTCGCGTCCGTACGCCGGTGTTCGTACACCGGACCGTTGGTCACTTTGGTTGTAACACTCCCCCTTGACCAATGTGCCGTTATTTGATCATCTTGATTCATCATCTTGGAAAAAATTCTCCAAAACCCTGTAGGGAAAATATGAGAAGAATATGTAGAGTAGATATGCCATGAAAAACTCCTTTAAAACCCAGTGGGAAAATTTAAGGAGAAAAATGATATGGCATATATTTGATTATCTCTTTAAAAACCCTTGTGGGGAAAATAGAGATATAATATATGTATGATTACGTTGTCATATTGCCTCATTAAAAATCTTGATGAGAAACCGTAGAGGAAAACTCATAAAGGGAAAATAGTACAATATTTATATTGGAACGGGTTAAGTCTCAGGAGATTTCTCCCCCTAACGCCTGCAAATCACGTAGTCTTCGCATACCAATTCCATGAATATATTTCTGGAATGTGGAAGTTGGTAATGACTTAGTGAATAAGTCGGCGAGATTATCACAAGACTTAGTTTGCAGAATAGTTATTTCCCCACTCTCTTGCAATTCATGTGGGTAAAATAGTTTAGGTGCAATATGTTTTGTGATATTGCTCTTTATGTAACCCGTTTGCATTTGAACAACGCAAGCAGCATTATCTTCGTAGATAATGGTGGGTGATGCAATAGCACCTATACCACATGATTGTTGTATGTGGTTAATCATTCTGCGAAACCATACACATTCACGTAAAGAATAGACCGAGATCTTGAGTGCCTTGAAGATATCTAAAGATATTCTTCACTCCTACTCATGTCTTTTGGTTGGAGTAGCGCTATATCTAGCAAGTAGATTTACTGCAAATGCAATATCCGGCCGGGTGCAATTTGCAAGATACATAAGCGCTCCGATGGCACTGAGATATGGAACCTCGTGTCCCAATAGCTCTTTATTGTCATCTCGGGGTCTGAATGGATCTTTGTCCCTGTCTAGAGATCGAACAACCATAGGGGTTTTCGATGGATATGTTTTGTCCATATTGAATTTCTCCAATATTTTATGGACATAGGCTGATTGATGCACTAGTATGCCTGTATGAAGGTGCTCAAGTTGGATATCTAAGCAAAATTTGGTTTTACCCAAATCCTTCATTTCAAATTCCGTCTTAAGATGATTACGTGCGTCATCTATATCTTGTGTATTACCAATGATATTGAGATCATCGACATACAGATATAATGCAAAATCCTGTTGAGGATCTTTTGATGAACACGCATGGGCAATCATCATTGTTGGAGTATCCCTTTTTGGTTAGGAACTCACTTAGTCGGTTGTACCACATTCTGCCCGACTGTTTCAAGCCGTATAAAGACTTGTTTAATTTTACACAATATATATTACGATTTGCGCTTGGATTCGGAATTGAAATTCCATCAGGAACTTTCATGTATATGTCCGAATCAAGTGACCCATAAAGATATGCAGTCACTACATCCATCAACTGCAAAGATAGATGATTTTGTACTGCCAATGATATTAAATATCGGAATGTTATTCCACTCATTACTGGAGAATAAGTTTCATTGAAATCAATGCCGGGTCTCTGCGTGAACCCTTGTGCTACAAGCCTTGCTTTGTATCTCACCACCTCATTTTTTCCATTCCGTTTGCGGATGAAAACCCATTTGAATCCGACAGGGAATATATTGGGAGGTGTATGCATCACATTGGTGAATACATTTCTTTTCTTGAGCGAGGCTAACTCCGCTTGAATTGCATCCTTCCATTGAGTCCAGTCCGAGCGCTGTTTGCACTCTGCCATGGTCTTGGGATCTGGATCATTTTGAAGGTTGTTTGCAATTGTCGTGGAGAAATAAATGTCGACAATTGTAGTCTTACGATCATATGATTCTCCAGAATCAGTATAGTTAGTGGAAATTTCTTGGACCCCTGGTGACTCAATGTTATTTCCCAAAACATTTGAGTCGGGGTATTCCGATGTCCCAAGATCAGTATTTGAGTGCACTGTTGATCTGGGTTCAAGGATCCTTTGGTGTCTATCAACATGAGGTTGATCTGCATTTACAGTATTTTGTTTCCTTTGTCGCTTGTTAGAAGCTGTATCCGCCACTTGTGCCGTACTTCTCCTCCTCTTATTTTGAACTGGGAGTTGAGTGGTATTTTTCGGTACCTCCACTCTTTCGGGCACATTTCTGGCAGGATTATAGGATTTTGTGACACCTTTATAATCAGTAAATGCATCAGGCAGATTATTTGCAATGTTTTGCAAATGAATGAGTTTCTGAACTTGAAGTTCAGTCTCTCTGGTACGTGGATCTGAGGCAGGAATGCCTTGAACATTCCAATTAATTTTCTAGCATTTAGTTTGGTACTTGTTGTCTCCCCTAATACCAGGAAATGTTCCTCATTGAATATGCAATCAGCGAACCGGGCCGTAAACAGGTCCATAGTGAGGGGCTCGAGGTATTTTATAATCGACGGAGATTTATACCCAACATAGATCCCAAGTTTCCTGTGCGGTCCCATTGAGGTACGCTGCGGTGGTGAGATCGGTACGTATGTAGCGCAACCGAATTTTCGCAGATGGGAAATATCTGGTGGATTTCCATGTACTAATTGTAGCGGGGAAGTGCTATGATATGCAGTTGGACGCAATTGAATTAAGTCAGCAGCGTGTAAAACTGCATGACCCCAACATGATGTTGGTAAGTTGCAATTCTTTAACAATGGTCTTACTATGAGATTGATTCTCTTGATGAGAGATTCTGCTAAACCATTTTGTGTATGAACATATGGTACAGAGTGTTGAACTTGTATCCCAATAGCCATACAATAGTCATTGAAGGCATGAGATGAAAATTCAGCAGTATTTTCCATTCGAATTGATTGAAATCGATATTCAGGATAATGTGCTCGTAATTGGATAATTTGCCCAATTAACTTAGCAAATGCATGGTTTCGTGTGGATAAAAGACACACATGTGACCATCTAGTAGATGCGTCAATGAGAATCATGAAATACCTGAATGGTCCACACAATGGTGGTATAGGGCCACATATATCTCCTTGAATGCGTTCAAGGATTTTAGTGGTTCAGCTCTGATTTTAAGATAAGAGGGTCTTAAAATCAATTTTCCGGTGGCACAAGAAGTGCACACAAAATCTGAGGATTACGGAAATTTTGTTTTGAGGTATGTATGACCAATAGAACATGTGTCCTCGGTGCTAATGAGATCATCCTTCTTTGAAGAAGGACCTATGTCATTGAGTTCTTCAATGAACTTTTGAGAGCATCCAGCTTTATTGTTGTTGCATGGGAGATTGAAGTGCGCTTCAAATCTCTTCTCTTGAGCATGCCTACCTTGAGCTGAAGACTGGAGGTAGAGGTTCACAAAGTGCTTCGGGGTGCGGCATTTCTTGGTAGGATGGTTGTAGCAACCACATTGTTGATAAACTTCTGTTTTGTCAATTTGCTTACCAAAATTTCCTTTACCCTTCTTGAATCCACCACGTTTTTGCTTTATATTGCGTTTGTTTTTACCTTTAAAGTTCTTTGAATGGTCTTTGGAACCACGGAACTTAATATTATTCTGATTAGCATGAACTTCAGAAAGTGGAGCAGCCCCAATGGGACGTTGCTGATGATTCGTTAAAAGAAGTTCAGCATGCTTCTCGACCTGAAGTATTGTATGCATAAGATCAGAATAAGTTTGGTAATTTGCAGCACGCCATTGTTGCTGTAGGACCCTGTTAGATGGGAGCATGGTAGAGAGGGTTTTCTCTATTTTGTCCGCATCTGTTGGTTTCTTTTCACAAAATCGCAACTTGGAGCAAATAGCATGAAGGGCATGGTTATAGTCTCCAACTGTTTTGAAGTCTTGGAGTCTAAGATGTGCCCATTTATGATTAGCCACAGGTAAAATAACAGCTTTCAACTGTTCATATCTTTTTTTTAGGGCTAACCATAAAGTGAGTGGATTCTTCTCATATAGATATTCAGCCTTCAAATCCGGATGTATATGATTCCGTATTATGCTTAAAACGGAATATTTTACAATATCCGGTGGGATTTATTCAGCTGGAAGATCGAATATCACCATTTGCAACCCACGTGTGGTGAGGTTGATTTTCATGTCCATAGCCCATGTAAGGTAGTTGCTACCATGAGAGCGAGAGGCTTAAATTCTTTGGTAGCCATTTAAAACCTACATGAAAGTACGCTATAAGATAATTAATTTACATGAGGTAAATTAATATGTATGGTGATGTTGTAATAAATGCAAAATGTGTGGAAAACAATATGAGTATTGTAATCCGAATGAATACATACCCAAATTAAATATAACATGTGGTTATATTGGAAAACAATATGTGTATTGTAATCCGAGTGAATATATACCCAAATATAACATGTGGTTATATTAGAAAACAATATGTGTATTGTAATCCGAGTGAATATATACCCAAATTAAATATAACATGTGGTTATATTGATAATACCGTGAAATCACAATATTGGTGGTAAACACCAATTTATTGTATGGCATAGCGTACAAAGAAATGTAGCAAAGTGCCATATATTGTGAACATGGTATGTGTTGTAGGTATACATTCATCATATTTGCAAAAATTCCCTGGTATATATAAATATATATACGATAATTAATTAAGTACAATGGTACTTATGAAATAGCAATTGTATTCGAAATTTGCGAAATTTAAATATGTCCGTAAGTCATAATGTAGATAAATTGCAATTAAATAATAATCTCACGTATGTAAAATTATATAAATGTGGATGCACATTTATGTAAAATTTTACACAATTTTCAGGTCCTAGAGGGACTGAAATGCTAATTTATAGCAGTACATGCGGACAGGTACAATTATAAACAAGCAAAAGGACTAGATTGCAAATATTACAATGGACATTTATTTTAAAAAAAATTCTGCAAATGCCATGAACATTGAGGGGTAAAATGAAAATTTTTGAAAACTTAGGCTGGAGCCCATTCAGCCTTTTGCCCCATGTGGGAGGTGGGGAGTTGTTTGGGCTAAAAGCCCATTTATGCACTGCATATATAAATGAGGGGTGGGGGGATTAGGGTTCCCCCCAAACCCATCCAGCCGCCGGCCTGGGAGGGGCCGCCGCCGCCGGCCGACCCGCGCGCGCCAGAGGCCGCCCCCGCTCGCCGCTTGCTCGCCGCCCGACGCGCGCGCGCGCCGCCGCCGCCCGCCACGCCACCGCTGGCTCCACGCGCCGCTGCCCGCTCCACGCGCCGCCCGGCGCCCTCAACCATCGGCGCTGCGTGCGCTGCGCTGCCGCTGGGCCAAGAGCCGCGCGATGGCGTGGCCGGGTCGCCGCGCGGTGTGCATGCGTATGCTGCGTCGGCCGAGCTGAGCCCAGCGTCGAGCTGCGCCCCGTGCCACCGTCGTCGCTGCGTGCATGCGCCGGCTGTTAGCCCGAAAAAATGAACAAGAAAACAACAATACGGAAGAACATAGAGTACAACAATTTTGTGTGGACTCAACTACACACGCCTTCCTTCGATACAATGAGCAAAAGAAAAACACACACACTTGGCTTTTTCTTTGACTCACTACACACTTGAAAGGTGCTGCTACATGAGAATTTATAGCGCAGCAACAGCCATGTTCGTCACGCATTGTTAATCGACTTGATAACTCTTAAGTCCTATTCTTGTGGCAATTACATGCACGCAACAAATCGCCAACATGCAAGCTAATCGCCTCATCAACATGAAGACTAGTTCATGTGCGTGCACCGCTGCATACAAAAATACTGACCTATTCTTCCGCCACCACTCGTTAGTTCCATGCATGGCGTTAACTCCAAAGAAACAATCAAATCCTGCTTACTCGCTCAACAGACGCATGCACGACGCACATCACCGCGCACGACTCAAACCATGCAAGAGCGATTCTTACGGCTTAATTAACTCAAAGCAAATACTAAATCAAGATTATTTTCTAACAATCTCCCCCCTAATCTTGACAGCTTCATAGGAACGCCGGTTCATCGTTGGCGTTCGTCTCGACGAGAAGTGCTTGCTCCTTCTCCCTCTTGTTAGGCTTCTGGCATTCTGAAGCAAAGTGCCCATAATCATTACAATTAAAGCATCTTACTTTTGCTTTGTCAATTCTTCGGTATCGACGGCCACCACCGCCGCTAGAACCACCTGAGAAACCTTCACCTTCATGCTTTGATGATCGGGCCTCCCACTCTGCGCGCGTTAGGAGCAAGTGCTCCTCGTCTCCGTCGTTGTTGCCGTAGCGACGTTCTCCCTCTTCCTGCGTCTTCAAGCGGCCGATTAGCTCTTCGATCGACATATTCTTTATGTCACCGAATTGCTCAATCGTGGTGACGACGGGAGAGAACTTCTTAGGCACTGCACGAAGAAACTTTCGCACGATGTAGGCTTCTTCCATCTTTTCGCCTAGACCTCGTATGTTGCTGACGATTGTCGTCAACCTCATCGCGAAGTCATCAATCTGCTCGGTGTCCCTCATGCGCAAGTTTTCAAACTCGCTTTTGAGGTTTTGTACACGCGCCTCCTTGACGCGATCAGCACCGAGATGCATTACCTTCAGGGTGTTCCAGGCCTCCTTTGCAGTCTCCTTATCAGCTAGAAGCAGTAGCACGTCTTCCGGCACCGCGAGAAAGATTGCCGCGAGCGCCATTTGATCTTGCCGCTCGTTCACCACTTCATCTACGATTGCGTTCCACACGCCTTGAGCGCGCATGAACACCTTCATCTTCACAGCCCACGTCGTGTAGTTGCTCCTCGTGAGCATGGGATACGGGAGGGAGATACTGCCCTCGCGCGCCGACGCCTTCGGCACGCTCCCATCGCCGGTCTTCTGAACGTCCCCATCGGTGGTGACGTTTCTCGACGAGCTCGACGACGACATGGATGAAGATGTACAAACACAAGCTCTGATACCAAATGTTAGCCCAGAAAAAATGAACAAGAAAACAACAATACGGAAGAACATAGAGTACAACAATTTTGTGTGGACTCAACTACACACGCCTTCCCTTCTGATACAATGAGCAAAAGAAAAACACACACACTTGGCTTTTTTTCTTTGACTCACTGCACACTTGAAAGGTGCTGCTTACATGAGAATTTATAGCGCAGGCAACAGCCATGTTCGTCTACGCATTGTTAACTGACTTGATAACTCTTAAGTCCTATTCTTGTGGCAATTACATGCACGCAACAAATCGCGACATGCAAGCTAATCGCCTCATCAACATGAAGACTAGTTCATGTACGCGTGCCGCTCGCATACAAAAATCTTGACCTATTCTTCCGCCACCACTCGTTAGTTCCATGCATGGCGTTAACTCCAAAGAAACAATCAAATCCTGCTTACTCGCTCAACAGACGCATGCACGACGCACATCACCGCGCACGACTCAAACCATGCAAGAGCGATTCTTACGGCTTAATTAACTCAAAGCAAATACTAAATCAAGATTATTTTCTAACACCGGCCAGGCCAAGAGGCCGCTCGGAGGCCGTGCGCCAGGAGCCGCGCGCCAGGTGGGTGCCGCCGGGCTACTCGGCCAGGGGGCCGTGCCTCGCGCTGTGGCCGCGTCGTTGGGGGTCGCACCGCCAGGGGCCAGGGGCCGGTGGGTCGCGCCGCGCGGCGGCGGCGCGCCGTGCACGCCCCTCTGCGCGCGCAGCGTGCCGCGCCGGCAGGATCGCGCCGGGCCACGCCGGTCGGGCGCCGCGCCACTTCGTCGGCCGCGTGCGTCGGTGCCGCGTGCCGCGCCGCCTTCGGCCAGGGGCCGCCGCATCTTCGCGCGTGGGCGCCTTGCGCACGCAGGCTGGTGCTCCAGGCCGTCGGACATGCACGCAGGGCCACGTCCCTCCAGGAGAGGTTTTTTTTTCTTGAATGTTGCCTCTGTAGTGTTCGTATGCAACCCTTTTGGGATGAACTCCATAGGTTGTTCTCCATTACCTTCGCTTGATTCTTGTTGATGTCTAGAGACAAAGTGCTGATAACGTATTGCAAGAGAATATTGACGAAGGTTTGAGGGAGAACTATTGTTTCATTGATCAGTCAGTAACTGTTACATGTATGTGTTACATATATATAGATGATGATATGGTGGCAGTTGCCGGCGTACGGAACGTCGCGTCCGTACGGACGTCACGTCCGTACGGACGTCACGTCCGTACGGAACGTCGCGTCCGTACGCCGGTGTCCGTACACCGGACCGTTGGTCACTTTGGTTGTAACAGCTCCAGCAACTGATTACTTGATTTGATCCAATGGATCGTCAGCTCATCCAACTCACGCATCCTGCGCCTGGCTCATCTGCAAAGCCGGCGACGCAGCCGTCGAACGATGCACGCTTGTGCATGTGCTCCTCTCTCTATCTTGCCCTCTACAAAGGGCAAACGGAGGAGGCCATGGCACTGCTTGTTCACCAACACGGTGCTGCAGCGGATCAAGCCACTGGTAACTGCTTGCTTTTTTTTTTGATTTTCTTGGGTATGTTATGTACTCCTTAGCAATCGTAGTGCTAGCTCCAAATGCACCGGTGTGGAGTCATGCAAACTGCAAAGTACTCCCTCCGGTCTCTTTTACTGCTTTCATAGCTTCATTTACGACATCGACACGGTCTCTACAGTTTATCATTGCTCAGAGTTTTTGAAGCGTGATTCCTTAGTTATTTGTATAATTTTTAAAGCATGATGAATAGTGGATAAATATTACTTACCTTATCATGTGCTTTGAGATTAGTGTTATCAGAGGAAAGCATGAAGCACTCCTCGCATATATTCTGTGATGATACCCATTTATGTTTGTTTCAGGCATTCAGCATGGACAGTGTGACATACTCGAGGTGAGCGCAGAGAGGAATACGGTTCTTCACGTAGCTGCGCAGCAAGGGCACAACGAGCTGGTCCGGGAGCTCTGCGTCAGGTTCGAGCACAAGGCGAACAGCCTCCTCTCTTCCCGGAACTCGGCGCTGGACACGCCGCTGCACTGCGCGGCGAGGGCAGGGCGCGACGGGGCCGTGTCTCTCCTCATCCAGCTGGCGCAGGACTGCGGAGAGAGAATCCTCGGATGCAAGAACGAGGACGGGGACACGGCCCTGCATCTGGCGGCGAGGCAAGGTCATGGCGCCACGGTGGAGGCTCTTGTCTCGGCGATGCCGGAGCTAGCGTCCGAGCTGAATGACGCCGGCGTGTCGCCGCTGTACTTTGCGGTGATGAGCAGGTCAGTGCCCGCCGTCAGAGCGATAATGACCAGGTGCACGGATGCGTCGTCCGTCGGCCCGAGCTCGCAGAATGCTCTGCACGCTGCCGTCTTCCAGAGCCCAGGTTAGCTGCTTCTACAACTTTCAAGCACCTAAGAACGCGTTCATTAATTCCATATGAACATTTATTCGCAGATATGGTTGACCTGCTATTGCAATGGAAGCCTGCTCTGGCCAGCAAAGTCGACGGCAACAGCAGTAGCCCGCTACATTTCGCGTCGTCCGACGGTGACCTTTCTGTCGTACGTGCAATTCTACGCTCCACGCCACCGAGCACGGTGTACATGCAGGACTCGGACCGGCTCTCGGCTCTCCACGTCGCGGCACTGATGGGCCATGACGGTGTTATCAAGGAGCTGGTAAAGGCCTGTCCCGACGCCGCCGAGCTCCGTGACGGCCATGGCAGGACGTTCCTGCACGCCGCGGCCAAGGAAGGGCGCTCCTCGGTTGTGCGGCTTGCCATCAAGAACCCGATGCTGGACGGCCTCGTGGACGCGCAGGATAGGGATGGGAACACACCGCTCCATCTCGCGGTGGTCGCAGGCCAATCCCGCGTCGCGCACTCCCTGACGCGCAGTGGCAAAGTGCGAGCCGACGTTATGAACAAAGGTGGGGACACCCCGCTTGATCTCGCCGCGAAATTGACCAGTTTCTCCTCCATGGTAAGTTTCGCACAATTTCAGCTTGCAATCATGCACGACCAATTTAACCCTAAGATGCATGCATTGGTCCATCGTGGGATCATACTATGAATTGTGGTAACTAGCTAGTTGACAACTCTTGCATTCGTACATGTTAGCCTGACTCTTTGATTCACATTCAAGTGTTGTATTCATATTCATATTCCTATGTTGTGTTTACATTCATCATATGTTATGTTTACATTCAACATATGTTGTGTTCATATTCATCATATATTGTGTTCATATTCATGTGTTGTGTTCACATTCATATGTTGTGTTTACATTAGCCATGTTAGACTATATATGTGTATAACCTTTTGTGACTTGAATCAATAATAGAGTTCGTATAATATTCTCCGCTCTCATGGTATCAGAGCACAACGGTCCCCTGACCTCTACCTTCCGCTAATCCATCTATGCCCCCGCCATGACCAACGGCGAGGCCGCCACTGCTCAGGAATTCGAAGCTGTTGCCGCTCACGAACAGGAGGCCGTCGCAGCCTGCCAACATGATGAAGCCACATGCAAGGCACGCAAGGAGGCCGCACGTGCTGAGGCCTCGTGCGCCGAGGACGAGCGCGCGTTGATCCTCACCGAGACGACCACAGCTGCACAGCTTCACGCCTAAGCCATGGGCGTCTTGAACATCTGCGCCCTCGTGCCAATCACCCTTGACCTCATCTCCCTCAATTACACCAAGTGGCGCGGTCTCATGCTCATCACCCTCGGCAAGTTCTTCCTGACCAGTCACGTCCTCACTAACAAGGCTTGTCCCGACATGCCCGACTGGCATCGCATGGACTGCATCATCATCTCCTGGCTGTACAGTACTCTCTCCACCGAACTCCTCGAGATTGTGATGCAACCGGCCACCACCGCCTGCATCATATGGCTCGGGATCGAACAACAGTTCATCGGCAACAAGGAAACTCGCGCACTATTCCTCAACGCTGAATTCCACAACTTCGTGCAGGGCGAACTTTCTTTCTCCAACTACTGCTGCAAGATGAAGGGCATGGCCGATGCCCTCAGTGATGTGGGCAAGCCCGTCCACAACTGGACTCTCGCTCTGAACGTCTTGCGTGGTCTGAACAAGAAGTTCGCCTACATGGCAGCGCTTCTCAAATGGCAACGGTCGTTCCCCACGTTTCTCGAAGTCTGATCCGACCTTCTCCTCGAGGAACTAATGATGGCGTCTCGACCATCGGCTCCCTCTACCGCCCTCATTGCCACGGCCCCCTCCAACAACATGGGCTCAGGTGGCTCATTCGTCAGCGGCCAAAGGGCCACGTCAAGCGGTCACACTACGTCGCCTCCGCAGGGCACCTCCTCCAACCGCTGCCACCGCCGTGGGAACGGGGAAGCCAACAGGAGTAAAGGCACCAGCAGTGTTGGCAACCCATCCGGGTGCCCCTCCTTCTACAACCTGTGGACAGGCACCATCCAGATGTGGCCTAGCCTGACCCCTCCTTCTTCGGTGCTCCGCCTCACGCGCCCGTTGCACAACAGCAGCCCACGCACCCGGTGGCCCACCTTCCTAGCATGCGCTGGCGACGGCCCACTTCCTAGCGATGTTCCTGCAGGTGCATCACTTGGCCTCTCTGTTGCCCCAGCCCATGACGCCCCATGTGGCTTTGGGTGCGCTCTCCTAGATTCATACATCTGGCCTCCGTGTGTAGGATCAATAGTCACTGGCAAAACACCTTCAACACTATGACTCTAACTATGTCTGCAACCACGGACTGGTACATGGATTCTGGTGCAACTTCGTATATGACATCCGACGCTGGTAACCTCTCCATGTCCCATCTGCCACGTTATTTCACTCCTTCATTTATTATTGTTGGTAACGGGTTGTTGCTACCTGTCACCTCCACTGGCTCTACAACTCTACCTAGTTCTCTCTCTCTCTTAATAATGTTCTTGTTGCTCCTCACATTATTAAGAATCTTATATCTGTTCACCAGTTTACCATTGACAATAATTGTTTTGTTGAATTTGACTCTACTGGCCTTTCCATGAAGGATCTTCGGTCCAGGAACAAGATTGTTAGGTGCAATAGCTTTGGGCCAATCTCTGTCCCATCGTCTTGTGCTCTTCTTGCCAGCGCCCCCGCCTCCTTACGACATCGTCGACTTGGGCACCCTGGTCATGAGGCTCTATCCAGATTAGCCAGTACTTCTGTCATCTCTTATAATAAAGATGACATCGACACAACTTGTCATGCTAGCCAACTTGGTCGCTATATACGTTTACCTTTTGTTTCATCATATTCCTGAGCTCTGAAGAATTTTGACTTAGTTCATTGTGATCTTTGAACATCACCCGTCGACAATGTGTCTAGTTATAAATATTACTTAGTTATTCTTGATGATTGCTTGCATTCTCTTTGGACTTTTCCTCTACGTTTAAAGTCTGACACTTTCTCCACCATCTCTAATTTTTTCTCTTACGTGGCAACTCAGTTTGGCAGCAAGATCAAGAGTGTCCAGTGCGACAACGGACGTGAGTTCGACAACTCCTCCACTCGTCACTTCTTCCTCACACATGAGGTCGTTCTTCGCATGTCATGCCCGTACACCTCATAGCAAAATGGCAAAGCCGAACGTGTTCTCCACACTACCAACAATATCGTTCGCTCCATGCTATTTCAGGCCAACCTCCCCCCTTCTTCTGGGTTGAGGCTCTCCACACCGCTACCTACCTGCTCAATCGCCTTCCTACCAAAACACTCAACACCTCCACTCCTTTTTATGCGCTCTAGGCATGCATCCCACCTACTCCTACCTTCGAGTGCTTGGATTCAAATGCTACCCCAATTTTTCAGCCACAACCCCCCACAAAATTTCTCCCCACTTTACCATGTGTGTCTTACTTGGCTATTCCTCAAACCACAAAGACTATCGATGTCTTGACCTTTCATCAAATCGAGTCATCATATCGCATCATGTTACGTTCGATGAGGCCTCCTTCCTCTATGTCGAGATGACTCCTTCATCAGGCGCACATGAGTTTAATTTTTATCTGACTTTAATATTATACTAGTTCATATCAGACCACCACAGTTGTCTCTGCGTGCAGGTACTCAAGCTCCTACCCATCCACCACCTTACGTGACTGCTACCTCCAAGGATGGTGCAGCACCTACTATGTCCATGTGTGTGTCTCTTCCGGTTGACGCCTGCGCCACACACGTGCTGCCTGCACACACATCCTCTTGCGGCCTGTGTGTGGTCCCCAACATGTCAGGCCCCTCTTCGCAGGCCGATCTGCCAGGTGCGACGGCTCTACCTTCACCCGCGCCTGGCTCATCCCCGCGAGCCCCCTCTGCCAGGCCGCACCCAGTGGCTGTCACACCAGCCGAGTCGCCACTGGCTGTGGCCTCAGCTGGGCCGACGCCGGCCGCTCCACTCGGTGCCAACACCACTGCTGGGGCACCGACATCTGTACCAGCCGATGCGGTCCCTATCATCCTGGTCACCAACTTGCACGCGATGGTGACTCGCGGCAAGCACGGATTTCGCCAACCAGTGCAACACATGAATCTTCATGCCACAACATTGTCTCCCATCCCCAAGACATATCGCTCGACACTCACTAATCCAAATTGGCGAGTGCCATGGAAGAAGAGTTCTCCGCTTTGCAGGCTAATAACACATGGGATTTGGTTCTGCGACCTTCCAATGCAAATATTGTCACCAACAAGTGGATCTTTCGGCATAAACTCAACTCAAATGGCTCTCTCAACCATTACAAGGCTCACTGGGTTCTTTAAGGTTTTACACAGCATCCTGATATTGACTTTGATGGGACTTTCAGTCCTATTATGAAGCCCGCCATAGTTCGCACCGTTCTGTCTCTGGCTGTGTCTCGGGATTGGCCCATCCATCAGCTTGATGTCAAGAATGTATTTCTCCATGGCACATTGACTGAGACAGTGTATTGCTCCCAGTCGACTGGTTTTGTGGCCCCATCTTGCCTGGATTTTGTCTGCCGCCTCAATAAGTCATTTTATGACCTAAAGCAAGCCCCTCGCGTATGGTACAGTCGCTTTCCTCCTACTTCCTCTCTCTTGGGTTTGTGGAGGCTAAGCGGACACCTCTCTATTTGTCTATCACCATAGCACCGACACTATTTAACTCCTGCTTTATGTGGATGACATAGTCCTCACAGTTTCTTCAGCTACCATTCTCCATAGAACTATTTCTGAGTTTTAGCAAGAATTTTCTATGAAGGATCTTGGGCAACTTCATCATTTTTTGGGTCTATTTGTACAGCGCCATGCCAGCAGCCTATTTCTCTCACAGCGGCAATACATATTGGATATCCTAGAGCGCGCGGGCATGGCAGATTGCAAACCGTGCAGCACTCTGGTTGATATTCACTCAAAGGTTTCAGCTTCTACTGGTTCCCCAGTGTGCGTTCCCACCTACTACCGCAGCCTTACTGGTGCTCTACAGTATCTCACCTTCACTAGACCAGACATTGCATACGCAGTACAGTAAGTCTGCCTCCATATGCATGATCCTCGAGAGCCTCATCTTACAGCTGTAAAAGTGCATTCTCCGATATCTATGTGGCACTCTGGACCATGGTCTTCTCATTTAGCAGTCTGCCTCGATGGATCTCATTGCCTACTCTGATGCTTACTGGGCAGGTTGCCCAGACACATGCAAGTCCACATCGGGCTATGCCGTGTTCCTAGGTGACAATCTTGTCTCTTGGTCTTCCAAACGGCAACGTACGGTGTCTCATTCCAGTGCAGAAACTGAGTACAGGGCTGTGGCCAATGCCATCGCTGAAGCTTGTTGGCTACGTTAGCTTCTCCATGAGCTTCACAACCATATCCAACGTGCAACACTCATCTACTGTGACAACATCAGTGCCGTCTATCTCTCGATGAATCCGGTGCAACATCAGTGCACCAAGCACGTCGAGATCGACCTTCACTTCGTCCAAGAGCGCGTTGCTTTGGGCGATGTTCACGTTCTCCATGTCCCGATGTCGTCACAGTACGCCGACATCTTCACCAAGGGCCTGCCAACGTCTATCTTCACAGAGTTCAGATCCAGTCTGAACGTCCGCATTGCCAACGCTCGGACTGCGGAGGTGTGTTAGCCCGACTCTTTAATTCACGTTCATGGATTGTGTTCACATTCATCATATGTTGTATTTACATTCATCATATGTTGTGTTCATATTCATGTATTGTGTTTACATTCATGTATTGTGTTCACATTCATGTGTAGTGTTTACATTAGCCATGTTAGGCTATATATATATGTATAACTCTTTGTGACTTGAATTAACAGTTAAGTTCACATAATATTCTTTGCTCTCAGTACAGGCTAACTCATTAGGCAATTACTTTGTCTCAATAACAAAAGATAAAAAATTGAAAATTTCGATTAGGAAAATAGTAATTAATACGATCAAATATTAATTTTAACTTTAATTTTCAGTTCTTAAAATGTATCCAAGTTCTTCATAGAATAGAAAGTGCTCCCTGATTGATGAACCGATATTTAAGTTTTATTCTAAATCATAGTTATTTAGGGAGTGTACTATGGAGTTCCTATTGAAATCAGATTGCTAATTTTCTTTTATTTTTGGATTGTAATTGTCATAGAGTTTATTTTTAGTTTGAGACTGAAAATTATAAATAAATCCAGTTGCCAATTTTTATTCTAAATTTCAGCTATTTGGCAAATTTTAGTTTAATGGTGGACTTCGTATACAAATCTAATTGCTAATTTTTATTCTAAATTTCAGCTATTTCGGAGTCTTATTTTTTATATTGTATGTAAATAAAATTGCTAATTTTTTTTATTTTTTATCCTGTATTTTATTTTACTTGACATGATCTGTTTCTTTTAGAATGAGCCATTATAACTTAGATACATAAGATCTTATTTAAATTTTTATTGCTAATTTGTGTACTCTTGGAATTTTAATTCCAAATAAAATAATAATTTTCCAAGTTTCATTTAGTTCTTACTGTGATTTTAATATTTGGAATTCAAATAAAAATCAAATTCCTATTTTTTTTTCTTTGATTTTTATTCCAAATATCTATATTTATGGATTGTATATAACATGTATTTTTCTAGTTTTAGGTTGGAATTCATGTACAAAGACAATTGCTAATTTTTATTTAATTTTATTCCAAAGTTAGCCATTTATGGATTTTAATTTAGAATTTGTATGGAAATTAAATTCCTATTTTTATCTTATCTTTTATTCTAAATTTCAGTTTTATGTTGGAATTTTAAATATTGCTAGAACATTCTAGAGACTACGTCACCATTGTTTTGGATTTTTTTTATGTTGAGTTGGTGCCAAGACTAGATTTTTTATAAAAAAAAATTATGCTGAGGCCGAAAGTTGATTGTATGAATGCAAGAAAAAGGTGACGGCATAGTATATATTGCTAGCGAGGAAGGGGACATCGGTTGATCAACGGCAGTGGTGGCGGGTGACGGCAATGTGGTGTTCGCTGCGGACGTTTCCGAATATTCGTCGTACATTAGCAATTTTGCTTAACCTCTACTACTTAAAAGATAGTTAATGATTATGGTGCTTCATTTATTTCTCCCAACTTCTTTTTACACCTCAAAAATATCTCTAACAAAAATAAAAAACAATCTACTAAAAAATAAATTGCACCACTTTAAAAATTTTCTAACAAAAAAATATAACTTTGTCAGATATGCGTCAGAGCCAAGCATAGGCCAGGCAAACCGATTTTAACAATGTGGACTCGACGTGTATGGGATGATATGATTTTTGTTTATCTATAGCAAAACATAAGTATTTAACTAGTTTACTAATGTATAGGTATTGTGCAGGTAAGCCTAGTGGTGATACTGACTGCTTTCGGGGTGCAATCCCGGCCTCAGAGGCAGGACCATCTGAAGCAATGGAGCAGCCACGACATAGCACAGTGGATAGAGAAGACTTCCGACAGCCTCGCGGTTGTCGCCGGACTTATCGCCACCGTCGCCTTCTCTGCCGCGTTCAACGTGCCCGGCGGGTACGGAGACGACGGCCTGGCGGTCCTCCAGAGGGAGGCTTCCTACGTATTTTTCATCATCTTGGACAGCATCGCCTTGGCAGCCTCCGTACTCGTAGTCATGCTGCTCGTGTATGGGAAGGCATCTGGCTCCTCGAACAGCTTCATCTGGTCCTTGCACTGCTTATGGGTATCGCTGATCAGCATGGTCACGGCTTTCTGGGCATCTTCGGTGGCCGTGACGAGCAGAGGTTCAATCAGCAGTACGATCTACCTAGTCACGTACACCGGAATGAACGTCTTGGCCGGCTACGTCGTGCAATGCATCAAGCCGGTGCCGTCGTGGATCACCGTCGGGAAGTACCTGTGGCTCAGTGGAAGGAGACGGCGTATCACTCGGCAGTATCCGTTCGCCGGCGCGTACTGGCGCAACCTATCTATCTTCATGGTTGTAAATATTTTAGCGTATTGTGGCGTGCTAGTCGCGAATTACTTTATCAAAGGTCGGAGTTAAGCCCATCGCATGGATGGCTAGTTCCTCGATCGAAATCTTGTTGCAGAACCTTTGAAAGTTGCATGTGTAACATGTAATTAATAATTGGATTTGCTACGTGTAAGTTGCCCTTTTTTTCAACTCTAAGTAGATTATTCTGGCCATTGTGCAAGCTTTGAGATGCATTGATTAGGGGATGTATGTGTTGTGCATGCGTGTGTGTATGTATGTATGAATGTATATATGTATGTATGTAGAACTACTAATCAGCGCGTAGGTGTAAAATACTCAAAAAAGTTACTGATATTTCTGAATAAAATTATCATCGGTTCTACATAAAATTATCATCGGTTCTACATAAAGTTACCATCGATAGCGAGTGAAGTTACTACCGAACGCAAACAATACAACCAGTAATAACTTTCTTCACAGCCGATAACAACTTTTCACACAACCAGTGATAACTTGCTGAGGCGCAAAACTGCGCGCAGAATAGCGCTATCATGTGTGTATGAAAAAAATATCTTTTACACTCGAGTATAATTACACCACCTCTAATATATATATATATATATATATATATATATATATATATATATATATATATATATATATATATATATATATATATATATATATATATATATATAAACTTGAAAATACTCCTTTATCACTTTAGGTATACTTATATACTACATACAAGATACTCTAATGTGAACCACATGAAAAAATTGAAAGTAAGTCCATAGTTTTTAGCGTATTTTATAAATACCTTTATATATGTATATAGAAAGAAGTATGTCTAACAAATATATATACTACCTCTGAAAAATTGTTCATACCACTTAGAAGATCTTAAATACTCATATACTACACGTATATACCCTCCAATACGCGAGATACTTCCTACATTGTGAGATACGATATAGAGTATAATTACACCAGGGTGTAGAAAAGAAGCTTTCTATATATAGAATTACTATTTTGTGTGCAGGTGTAAAATACACGCTGAAAAGTTACTGTCGTTTGTAAGTGATATTACTGCCAAACGTATATAGAATTATTGTTAGTTATAACACTACACAAATGATAGTAAATCTATATGTATTTGATAGTAACTTTCCGGTGTGTAGGCGCAAAATAGTGTATGTATGTATATATGTATGTATAGGAAAAATACCTTTTACTCTCAAGTGTAATTACTCCCACATCTAATATACTACCTAAACAAACTTAAAATTCTCCTTTTTCTCTTTAGGTACACTCGTGTACTAATTATAAGATACTCTAATGTGAACCACACAAAAAAATTGCAAGGGGACCACCTAGATAGTCTTAAATATTTGTATACTACGCGTATATACCCTTCGTTATGCAAAATACTCTCTACGTTATGATATACAACACCATATATGTATACACACACATACTATTATACATGCTTAATGTCCTCTTATCTCGTGTATCACTCCTCTATTTTCAACATTAGCATATTCAACATTGTGACTTCCTCACTAAGGTGACCTCTCATCTACACTAATGTTAACATGTCTACTTTAGTCGTCGTCTAATAATATCGAGAATCTTCTTGCCATAGTTGGTAACGCCATGCCCCTTAACAGCGATGGCACACTCCTAACTACTGATGACCCAATATCGTCCATAGCTCACCTTCAATACAAAGTTTCATCTCCTTTCTGCCAGGGCTTTCCCATCATCGAGCTTCTTTCACCACTAACTTCTTTAACAACACCAACGCTTACCACTCATCGCCGTGGTCCAAGGCTACTTCGACTTTGGCCTTTTTTGAATGTCTTCGGCGAGCAACATGACATGGTCCTCGTCAAATGGCTAAGGTGAGCAAGAGGACATTATCCTCATCTCCGTCATCGCTACCTCAACTCTACACTTCCCTGTTAGTCAATGTCTTCTTGCAAGACAAATGAAAGATACATCACTATTTTGTGGTCTCTACCGACACAATTCATGCTATCCACGTTATAATTTTTATTTTTATTCAAAATTTTAGCTACTTTGTACGAGAGTTTGTATAAAAAATTCAATTACTAATTTTATTTAGTTTATTCTAAATTTTAGTTATTTAGATATTTTACTTTATAATTCATATGGAAATAAATTGTAAATTTTTGTTTATTTTTATTCCAAATTTTAATTATTTTTTGTTGGAATTCATGTACAAATTCATTGCTATTTTTTCTTTAATTTTTATTCTGAATTAAAATTATTTATCGATTTTACTTTAGAATTCAAATCGAAATCAAATTGTTAATTTTATTTTATTTTTATTCTAAATTTTAGTTATTTTTATTGGAATTGTGTATGAATCCTATTTCTATTTTTTGTTTAATTTTTAGGGATTTTACATTGGAATTCATACGGAAATCAAAATGCATATTTTATTTTTTATTTTAAATTTCAGTTATTTCTGGATTATACTTGACATAAACTCTTTCGTTTAAACTAGAATATTATAATTTGGATCCACCACAATCGATGGTGCAAATCTTTCTCTTTTTCTCTGATTAATATAAAACTTCTAGCCCTTGATATTGAATGTAGTTGCTTATTTTCTACCTCTTTAATAATATAATAGTGTCGTGGCTACAGGTCAAACAGCGGATATCGGAGCTTTGTGGAATCCAAGAGAAGTACCTAGAGCCTAAAACTCAAGAGAGAGGAGATGTGTAGAGTGTATGTCCTAGTACTCAATCTCAACTAAAGTCTTTTTATTACACAAATGTTTTTTCCACCCCCAAGGTACCCTGGAGGTCATATTTATTACCATAAGTGAGTATTTACATAAATGCCCCCTTTGGGGTTTTTAGTAGTAAGGGCAAATATGTTCTTTCCTTGGTATATCCTTAGTAGACCTACTTTGTAGCTACACGTATAATTGGGCTTTGCCCTGGTGGGCCAATTGGGCCAAGATGAGGGACACTCTCCCAACAAATAGATTCTAAACTTTCCACAAATATAACCAACAACCGTGGGTAATATTTATTCAATAATCACAGTAAGGATATCAACTTTTCAAGGTAAGATCGATGTAACAATTGGCGATAACTAAATTCTAAACATAAACATAGCAATTTAATCAAAATAAGCATGTATAATAATTTGAGCAAACAATATATGTAACATTGAAATATGAGATCAACATGGTCAAACGAGGGTGCTTGACTTGCTTGTTCAACACCTGATCTTGCTCTAGATTGACTTCGAAGCTTTCTGGCACATAGGTATCTAAATGGGAAAAGCCGAGAAATACAAATAAACACCAAATAAATTCAAAAGAGACAAAATTCATTATTTTTGTGAATGAAAGTTCATGTGTGAAATCATGTGGAAGTCACCCTAAGTTTGTAATGAACATATGACAACTTTAAGAGTGATAATAGTGAATTTGAGTTGGCAAAATTTAAAATGAACAATGTGATTTGAACTGTTTGATCAAAAGTTAGAGCTATTTGTGGTTTTGAAATTGGGCTGAAATCTTTGGTCGGATGGTCAGACCGCCGATGTGCCACCAGTTAGATCGACAAAGAGTGGTCGGACCATCCTCTCTGAGTGCGATTAAACTGGCCCTGTGGGACTTACTGGTTGTGGTGATTTTTGTCAGTTTTGGATTGATTTCATTGTTGTAAGTTTAGTTTGGATTCTCTTAGCTCTCCATAGTTACAGAGGAGAAAAGATTATAAGATTATAAATACCATAGCGAAAAAAATTGGCAGAGTCATTCACCCTCTTTGACTTCATTACCGATATTGCAGACATGGGGCCAGGTCCATGGTGAACCAAGTTCATGAATGTGCTAAAATGCATGTGGGGCCTACATGTTAGTTAACTCAAGTTTTCAAACCGGTTTAAATTAAAATCTTGATTAATTGATCCACTGTGGGAGTTGCGGACTGCTATGTATTAATCGCTTCAAAGTTCTAAAACCCAGGAGATAATTAAACAATCCTGCGATGCATAGTAACAGTTGGTGAAAACAAATTTAGTTGAGAAGGCAATTGGAAAATTAGAAAAAAAATCATCAAACAAAGTTAGGAAAATAACAATACTTTTGAATACCTTGAACTCCTTCCCCAAATTTCTACGAACCAAACAAAATAATCAGATCTGCAAATATACTGACCAGGACAAAGGGGAGAGGGGGAGAGGAAACCTGCAAATGGATGTGACACGTTTGGGCTATGCAGTGCTCGACCTTGTCTGGGTGGTAGCCGGTTGTTGAGACGAGGGGTTGGAGTGAAGCACTGGAACCGCTACATCTAAATCCTGGCAAGGCGGACTCCATTTAGGGTGATGTGGTTGGAGTGAAGCTCACTAACGACAGAGGATGACCTTGACAGCTAGCGGGAAGCGGAGCTTGGTGAAGAAGGAGATCATATCATCACTAATAATGTAAAAAAAAATAAAGAAAAAAAATAAAAAGTAAAAATACATAAAAAGGATGAAATTAAAATGCTAAAAGTCATAAATCAAAAGTAGAATCTCTAATAGGGCGTTCGTTTTAGCGATGGCTTCTGGCTGAAATTTCACTATGACTGACTTTTTTATTGTAGCTGATTTGGCTTTTTAGGTATAATTAAATTTAAAAAAATATAAAAATAGAAAAAATATGTTAGCCCATCACAGACAATGTAAAGGAATACGGGAAAAAAAGAAAATGCAAAAAAATTTCTTAAGTTTGCTTTATCAGTTTAGATTATTCTAGGAGAATAATGGATTCTTTGTGCTCTTGCGGAGCATTAATTATTTAGAATTTAAATATTATTCTAAGATGAATAAATTGGGTTGCCTCTTCTTTTGAGCATTATTTCCGTTGAATTATTGTTTGATTATTACGCTTTGTATAGAACAACCCCTAAAATCCGATGGCAAGGAAGGGGATTTGTCTAGTAGACAGTGTAACTACTAACTCGATTATAAGGGATACCAAGTATTTACAAACGTTATCCAAGAAAAATAGGAAATATCATGACTATCGCTGGAAGTGATACTCTAATCATTGGCATTGGAAGGACCACACTCGTTCTCCCTGTGGGTAGTCAAATAATGATAGAGGATGCTCTCCTATATCCCAAATCATAGTGTACCTTATTAAGTTTTAAGGATATTCGCTTGAACGATCTCCATGTAGAGACTGGTAATGAAAGGGGCACAGAATATATCCTCTTGACTAAGTCTAACGGTGATAAAAATGAGTGATTGAAAAACTCTCTTCCTTCTCATCTGGATTATACTATACCTACATCAAACCTAAAGAATATGTTGTAATGAAAATATAATATAAATCCTCGGAGTCCTTTAAGATCTAGCATGATCGATTAGGGTATTCTGGGGTAGGAATGATCAAAAAATTATAAGCAATTCTATTGGCCATAGCTTAAAAACTCTATCTTTTTTAAACCTGAAGACTTCTTGTGTCTAGCCTGTGCCAAAGGAAAACTCATAACTCAACCATCTTATCTAAAAATTAAGGAGGAGTCACATATTTTTCTAGATAGAATACAAGGTGATATATGTGGACCTCTTCAACCCTTGTCGGGCCCCTTCAGATATTTTGTGGTGGTATTGGATGTTTCTACTAGGAAGTCCCATAAATGACTGTTGTCTATTAGGAACTACACCTTTACTAAACTAATAGCACAAATTATCATATTACGATCAAACTTTCCAGATGAAAGGATTAAGTCCATTATGATGGATAACGCCGGAGAGTTTACCTCTAAGGTATTTAATGACTATTATTTAACTTTAGACATTAAAGTAGAGCACTCAGTACCATACGTCCACACTCAGAAGGGCCTTGCAGAGTCATTCATTAAAAGAATTAAGCTTATTGTTAGGCCACTATTGCAGAATTGTAGACGTCCCACCAGCAGCTAGGGCCATACAGTGTTACACACTGCCGCACTAATAATTTAAGACTAACTATATACCACCAGGTTTCCTCCTTACAACTAGTGCGTAGAAAAGAACCAAATATTTTTCACCTATGAAAACTTGGTTGTGTTGTATACATGCCAATTTCACCACTACAATGTACGGCCATGTGCCCCCATCGGAGGTTGAGAGTCTATGTAGGTTTTGAATCTCCGTCGATTATCAAATACCTTGAGCCTACTACTGAAAACATGTTTACAGCTCATCACGCTAATTGTATTTTTTATTAAGATAATTTCTTGGCATTAGAGGGGAAACCACCTTACTAAAAATGCCAAAAATATAAATTGGAATGTGTCGGACATTCAAGCCCTTGATCCTCAAACTAAAGAAACTGAACTAAAAGTTCAACGAATTATAAACCTACAGTAAATAGTAAATAATCTGCCAGATGGCTTTACTGATCAAAAGAGAGTAACAAATCTTATATACCAGCAATAAATGCCCCGAAGAGAGTGGAATTACCCTAGACGAATACTTGAACCACTCCAACCTCTGATATGAAGAAGAGGGGGAGAGCATCGGAGAAAGAGGCCTCAATTCCACGAAGACATCCATAGAAAAAGAAACTTGAATAAAATAAGTCACCTCCAAATCAGTAGAACAAACTCAACCTAACGTTGAGAAAATTCCTAAAGCGAGTGATCCTGAAGATAGTAACCCCTGTGAGATTGGAACAACCAGATTCCATCACTATGAGAAATCATGAGGAGCTGGATGAACCAAACAAAGATATCCACTAATTTTGTAGAGTCAGGAGAATTACATAAAAGAAAGACTACAATTGTCACCATCTATTGTGCCTCAAAGATTGCTAAGAATCTTGAACTAGATTCAGAACAAAAGTCCTTAGCTAAATGTCAGAAGCGCTCAGACTAAGGTAAATGATAGAAAGCAATTGAGGCGGAATTACTCTCGCTAAATAAAAGAAAAGTGTTTGGCCCAGTAACCCGAACACCACCTAAAGTGTTCCCTATAGGATCCAAATGGGTTTTCATCTGAAAGAGAAATGAAAATAATCAGGTAGTAAGATATAAAGCAAGACTTATAGCACAAGGGTTCACATAGAGATCCAACATCCATTATGATGAAACTTACTCTCTCATCATGTGTGAAATAACATTTCGATATTTAATATCAATGACAGCAGATGTGAATTTAAGTATGCAATTAATGGATGTAGTGATCATATATTTATATGGGTCACTGAACTCGAAGATTTATATGAAAGTCCCAGAAGGAGTAAAAATTTCGGATTCAAATAAATTAAATCGCAACATGTATAGCGTCAAGTTGGAAAGGTCATTGTATGGATTAAAATAGTCCGAAAGAATGTGGTACAACTGGCTTAGTAAATTCCTCCTAAGAGAGGGTACACTAATAACGAGGATTACCCCTATGTATTCATAAAGAAACCCCAATATATATTTTGTATTATCTCGGTGTACATCGATAATCTGAATATCATCGTGACGACATAGGACATAAAGGAAGCAAATTCCTATCTTGTTAAGGAGTTTGAAATAAAGGATTTTGGTCGAATCAAATTTTGCTTACACTTGCAGCTGGAGCACCTACCTGGAGGAATTTTAGTACACCAATTCTCTTATACCAAGAAGGTGTTAGAGAAATTTAATATGGATAAGTCACATCCATTATGAACCCTAATGGTAGGTCGATCCCTAGAAGTGGATAAAGACCCTCTTAGACCAATGATAGAAAATAAGGAAATTCTTGAACTAGAGGTTCCATATTTGAGTGTCATTGGGGCACTAATGTATCTTGCTAATTGTACAAGGCCTGACATTGCTTTCGTAGTCAACTTGCTAGCCAGATACAGCTTAGCTCCAACACAAAGACATTAGGCAGGCATCAAAAATCTCCTTAGGTATCTTCAAGATACATAAGATCTTGGATTGTTTTTCTAAAGAATCAAGATTTGACTATGGTAGAAATACAGATGCAGGATATCTGTCTGATCCCCATAATATGAAATCTCAGATAAGATTTGTATTTCTTTGTGGTGATACAACCATTTCTTAGCGGTCATTTAAGCAGACCTTGATAGCTACGTCTACTAACCACTCAGAAATAATAGTGTTGTATAAAGCCTCACAAGAATGTGTTTGGCTCAGACGAATGATCAAGAATGTGTTTGGCTCAGACGAATGATCAGTCATATCAAGAAGTTATGTGGCATGAAACCATTGATGACTACATTATTATCTATGAAGATAATGAACCTTGTGTGGCATAGATACAAATAGGCTACGTTAAAAGTAATATCACGAAGCATATTACTCCTAAATTCTTTACCCTTACGAGCTTCAAAAGAACGAAGAGGTAAAGATATTGAAAGTTAGATCTTGTGAAAATCTGGCAAATCTATTTACAAAATCTCTTCCAGCCTCTAGTTTTTAGAAGTGCATGCGAGGCATAGGAATAAGGTGACTTAGAGAGTTACAAGGTTCAGAGGAATAAATCCCTGGACTATAACCCTTATTTAAGACTGAAAGACTTATATAATTATGAAGATACAATATTGTACTCTTTTTTCCTTTTATAAGTTTTTCTAAAGTTATCTCACATGAAGGTTTTTAATGAAGCAATAAATGTAACATGAGAAACGAATACAATGTACTCTTTTCTCCATCCCCTTTTCCCACTGGGCTTTTAGGAGGAGTTTTTAATGAAGCATATGCATATCGTGGTATTCACCCAGGGGGAATGTTATGAAACCTAGAAGGTTACGTTGGTAGGCAAATACTGAAACTACTCTTGAGGGGTTTTAACTATAAATAGACGAGTATATGTACAAGGAGAAGAGATCAAAGATTAATAAAGACTTCATTCCCTAGTGTTCTCTTTCAATTATTCTCTGGTGATTCTCTGTTAATTGGTTACGTGGATTGCATTGGTAATTATTATTTCTCAACAGTCAGGATATGTAGCACCACTAACCTTACATCTTTCTTCCTTGTCTCTCTTGTCAAGTCCAAGCAACAAGCACGTTAGCACCCTCAAAAACTCTTGCTAGTTGCCGATTGGTGCTCACCGATGTCCTCCACAGCTCCACCTCCTTCAGCCATAACTTCTATCCTACTGATCTCTTGACAGATCAGCACGACGCAACACTATATCAATATAGCCTATGGGCTTATTCTTTTTAGCTTCAACTTATGATTTTTGGTTGTAGCTTATATCTTTTAATTATTTACGAGAGACAGTATGGAGAGACAGGCTCACATGCAATTTTGGTTAATATAAATAAAGTTGATGCAGTGTATACTATAATCGACTCATAGACCCTGCTTTGAAAACATACTCTATTTAAAAGCTAGTTACTATAAAAAAGCTAATTATTGTAGAAAAATAGTTTTTAGAAGTCAAAAATAAAAGGGCCTATGTCCTATTCTACCTCGAGCAATCGACAGTGAGTTGCGCCTCTAACCATGGCTCCAACCTGTTGCTGTCTAAGGCCCCGCTCATTTCAGCTTTTTTTCAGCTTCAACTTCTAGTTTCAGCTTTTTTTCACTATTCAGTAATTCATCTCTTTCTGATTTTTTTAGATTTTTTGAGCTTTTTTATATTTTTCTTTTTTTCCCGTGTTCCTTTGTATTATCCGTGATGGGCTAACATATTTTTTCTATTTTTACATTTTTTAAATTTAATTATGCCCAAAAAGCCAAATCAGCTACAGTAAAAAAGAAGCCAGCTACAGTAAAATTTCAGCCAAAAGCCAGAAGCCATCGCTAAAACGATCACCCCCTAATTTAGCTTGATTGAGGCCACTCTAATTTATACATATTTTTCGAGCGATATTGAGCTAATTCTCCCGAAATGATGATAAGTTCTTTAGAGAAAAAAAAAAGATCTTTACTAACCTATTGCATGCAGCATGTAAACTTGATTCATAGGTTTAAAAGTTAGAACTGATAAATGTTGCTGTATCTTGCATGAGTTTCAATGTCACATGAATGCTTACTTCGTGATGCATCAACTTATTAGACATTTGTTCTTACATTTGAAAAACATAAATCTGAAAAAAAAACTTTGGTGACAAGAATTCCGTGTTGCAGAGCCACTGCACTGCAGTATCAAAGCTCGCTCAATGCGAGCTGTCCGTGCTAAAAAAATTATATATAAAAGGAAAAAAAAAAGCCAAACGGATGTCCTAGAAAAAGTGGTATGGCAAAGCTTAACTATCTAACAAAAACACACTAAATTTTATTTCATTCCACTTATTACATGCACATATAAAACTACCAAGATAAACAGTTATTCGGAAGATTAGATGACAACAATTAGTTTATATAGAAATACATTATGAGATTTGCCAATCAATTTTATGTATACATTTCTTTGGGTGAGTTGTAGAAATACAGGTTTTAATCTAATTAGTTTGCTTCGATAAAACTGGTTTTTAGTTATTCTTACGGTTTATATTTTGAGTTTTGTGGGGAAAAAAAAAGATCGACATGGTTTTCTGATGAAACCCGTAAGTGTGAGTTTTCGGAAAAACATATTTTTGTTACTCTGGATTTATCCTAATCCGACCAAAGAAGGTTTTAAATGGTTTGGCCCTAAAATTAGTTTAACCAAAATTGGTTTTGCTTATGCAGATATCCAAACAACCCCATAGTAGGCAGGTCCGGCAATTAGAAGGTGTTCTAGAGTTTACTTTGCTACAAAGGATATTTTCTATGCATAGTAAGGTAGCACTTAGTTTAATGTTAATTTATAATTTTTTTTTACTGTAGTTAACTTAACAATGACAAAACAACTCTCACTGCTTCAATCTTCCGTCAACAATCTCTATTGACAATCGATAATGTCGTATTGAACTTAAAATAGTCTGTTGTTACGTAAACAATTAGTAACAAAATGACTGCAAGTGAATTAATATATAATTTGTTGTGCTTTTGAGATCAAACTTTTCTAAAATGGGATGATAAAATGATAATTCGACTCACATGGCACTCAACAAGAGTGGTTCATGCGGACTGTAACACCCCTATTTTTGGGAACAGGGGCGTCGTACATCCAACAACAACCCAGGAGTTCTGTTGCGGACTGCAGTAGTATCAAGCCTGCTTACGAACAGTTAAAAGGGATTAGAGCAATGAAATTAAAGACCTAACGGTCAATTTTATAAATTTTATGGCGTCCAAGCCAAAAACTTACAATCAGAAGAACTGAAGAACTCCCACAGGAACGCTTGAGTGCGGCCGTAACCCTAATACGAAACTTGTGACAACCTGCTTTCTTCCGACTTACGTAATGGGGAAATATAGCAAGCTGAGTACAACCAACCGTACTCAACAAGTCACATGGGAGATACTATTACATGCGGGATTTCAATGAATGGAATTATAGGGATTTTAATATTTTGTGGATGCGCTTTTATTTCACAAGCATTTTGGGTTTAAACCAAAAGAATCAAAAGCTTCTTAACAATGGGGTTTTCAAACTTGATTAACAATATTCAACATTTCCAAACTATTTCCAAAATTACTTATGCCTCGTTATTGGATTCACCCACTAGACACGCCTTCATTAACCTAAGCACGGTGTATTCGAATACCATTTGTTATAGCTTTGCAAAGCTGCCCCGCTTTACCCACAAGATCCCTTAACTCCCGCTAAAGAGTTAAGACAACAAGGATGTTCACCGCTCAATTCTTTGTGTAGACTCCGCCAAGAGGTGTTTAGCCTCGACAAGCTCGGATGACCCCACGGATCTCGTCCGGCTCGTCGTGGTCCTACTGTTGTATGGTTAACCACCTCCCATACGACTCTCCCAACGACTCCCCTTTCCGGTTGCGAGGTTCAATTGAAGTTGAGCGATTACTAAACCAGGTTTGACCAAGTCAACGCTTGTGGTTGGGCGGTTACTATGTCTTTACTCAAGACAAGGGTCTAGTCCTTACATTTTTACCCGAGGCATCATCCACGCACAAACCAGCATTCGGTACCCATCAGATCGCCACCAATCCACTACCGCCTCCATCACAGATAAGGTCTTGGATCCATCTCTGCGATCCTCACTTACCCTAGTTCCAACTTTTCAAAATTCTAGACCAAAATCATAAATCTTAACGGTATATAATGTGATCCCTACACTACTTTGATATGTTAATAATGTATTATTTTATGTAACTATGTCTTGTCAAGGTGAATGTGGTCATCAAGTTAAACTGAGCTTTTGGGTGGTAGGACATAGCTAAGATCATGTCATTCGAAGCAGTACTTGTACATAAAATAACAACGTAAAGTAGCATAATGAAAATAATCAATAATAAATGAATAACGAAATTTAGGTTCAATATGCTAAAAACATGTGACTTGCCTTCTTGATCTCTTTAGTTGCCCGTCGATCTTCCGACATCCAAATTGTTGAGTTCAGATGCTAACGCAAAGAGGCAGCGAGTTCCTTGCTTTGCGAAATGCAAGTCGGGAACAAAAGACAAATAAATAACAAAAGAACAAAATGAAAATAGGGTCAAAGGCTGGGGTTTAAGTGGCGAGGTTTGGCGATTGACATCGGGTTTAGGTTTAGTGGTTTCGGGACGATCAAGGGTATGCTTTATGTTTTCAGGGTTCTAAGTATATCGATGGCGAAGGTTATACTAGACGGGTTCAAGCTGTCATTGGGTTAGGGTTTTGGTCAAGTATAATTAGGTTAAACCATATGGGAAATATATTTTATGGTTCGAATGGTTAGGACCGGTACCTACATATATTTAGTGGTTTAAAAAAACGATAAGAGTTGGGACTACGTTAGGTTTAGAGTTTTGGATGATATTTTAATGGTTTGGATTATCAATGTCGGGTAATAACATAGAGTGGGAGTGGCGAATGTGCTCATGGTAATTAAAGGGGTATGAGTGTTTTTAGGGTTTCATGACGATAAGGATTTTCGGGTTGTATCGCTTTAAGGTTTGAAGTGGCTCTTTAATGGTTTTGGATTTTTAGAGGTCCGTATAAGGAAATGGGTCTCGGAAATGGGTTCATGGGTTCGAGATGGTCGAAATGAACATATGTTGTATTTTTGAGTATTGATGAATAGTAACGGGTATTTTACTATTCAAACCGGTCCGTCATCTGTTCACTAACGGGTTGAGCGCTACAGATGCGGGCGGTACTGTTCATTGTCTTCTTCCCGCTGCTACAGTACGGGGAGAGAGAAATGGAAAATCGAGCGGTTCTTGAGCTATGGGGCTTTGCAATAAAACCGAAGATATGGGCGGGTTCATGGGGACGAGGGGTTCCATTTATGGCCTTGGACGGGGTTGGGATGGTTGGAATCTCGCCGTGGTGAGATTTCTTTGCTACTGTTTTTCACGGCAAGATTGAGCATCGGGGCTTAAGGGGCGGTAGCATTTGCAATTGAGCATCTCTGGGATGGCAGGAAGCTCGGAGAAGCGGTGAATTGGCCAGAGGAGGCTTGGTTTGGGCCGTCCACGGTGGCTATCCATGGCCGGGCGGGAGCGTGTGTGGGCAGGCCGATGGGGGCTATGGGAGCTGCCGGGAAGGTTTGGGATGGGTTTAGGATGTCCTGAGGAAGCTTCACACGAAAGCAATTGAAACATAATTGAACGAATCGCCGGATTGAAATTTTGTGCTCACCTCGGGCTTCCTTGCGGTTCTCAACGGTGGAGGGAGCTCGGAGCAATTGGGCATGGGTAGGAGCAACTGCGTGTGAGCGCTACGCAGAGAAGGGATTTCGGGGTTTAAATAGAGCTGGAGTTGGTGGCTTCGTGATGCCCTGGCACTGGCGGTCGAGAGAGATCGATGAGGTTCGGAAGAACTCGAGCGTACTCGGAGCTAGCGGTCAAGGGAGGGTTCTGGCAATCTTGGAGGACACACTACGGTGGTCAAGAAGTGTCTGGAGCTGTCAGGTCGATTGAGAGTGAGGGTGGTCGGCCGGGGAGAAAAATCAGGAGGCGGCAACCGGATTTGGCTCAAGTGGTGTGTCGTGTGGCTAGGATATTGCAAGCAAGGCGTACGGCAATTTGACCGAGTGGAGAAGGCGTGGCAAGGCTGGACCGCGGTGGAAGGAACGAGAGAGTGCGGGTGGCGGCAAATCAATGGTGGCGGCGAGATATTTCGGACCAGCTCTGATCGCAAAAGCGTGGAGTTGGGGTGGTTTCGGCAGGGAAATGGGCTGGGTTGGGCCAGAGCATGGGAGGAAAAGGGCCAAGGACGGACTGGGATTAAGATCCAAACGGGAAATCAAGAAATTCAGATTTTGGCAATTTTTGGTTTTGTTTCAACCTACCCCCCTTAAAAAGAATCTCGACCTCGAGATTCACCCGGATTTAAGAATGGAATGAAAAACAAAATCTTGTTATATTTCTGATTCCTTTCCTTTAGTTTTGTAGATTTGTACGAGGTGATCTTCACATTACATTTGCTGATTGGTGTGTCTGTCGATGTCCTCTTTTTGGGTTACGTCCAAGTCCTCTTATTTTCATAATGTCCCTTTCGAAACATAGGTGACCTGTACCATTTAGTTTTTTTTTTTTGGATTTGTGGGCATCCTTACGGTCTCAGTTGAGGATTGTCCTGCTGACTTTGTTGTAGACTTGCTTGATTGGCAGAGAATGTGCTGCTTTAGTCATTCAGTATATCCATAATCTCTTATCTTTCTTATGGGTCTTGGGAGTCCGTGTCAAAATTTCGTATCATTGTTCTTTCCTTTTCATGCGAGGGCTTGTACTGACTGTAGTAATCTCGATGGGTTTCCGTGGCTTATTGTTATTCTCCGGCACATATTACAGTGTATCGTGCATTCTGAGACTTCTTTCTTTATCTTACTACTCGAGTCCTTCCTTTTATATCTTCGTTCTTGTTAAGGTGTGTAAAGGATTTTGATAAGTAGGCTCTTCTCTCTTAAAGTTGTGAAGGACATTCTGAGATGATATACCATGATATGCTTTCTGACTCAACGTATCTGGTATAACATTTAGTCTTTCCTGGTTAATGTTGAAAATTCAAGTCACTATTCCTGTATATCATCCTTGTCATATATCTTGTCTCACTATTTTCTTTATGAACTGCTTGGTGTGTTTCACTGAACCTTCTTAGTTTCATATCCCAATATTCTTTATGATTCCCTTTTGTATCCTTTAAGGTGTGTCTGGTTCATCTTGTACCAATGTTCTATGTGTCACGGTCTTATCATGTCCCATTACAGTGTTTCAGTTTTCTATAAAACTGAATTAGCCTTTCGTCATAGTATAATCTTTGTATGCAATCGTTACAGTTTCTTCCTGTCACACACTCAGGGTACACAGCAATTGACACTGATACTGCACGGACCTTTTTATTCCATATATCTTTGTACAAGCGGCTGACATACTCTCACAGTCATTATATATCTTGGGTTTCAAGTGCTCTACTTCAAAACCTACTCAGGCAAAAGTGGTACAAAGCGGGTTTTGCTCTTTCTCTTACTCTATACTGGAGATGTGATAGCTTCATGTTATCCTTTAGTGCTTACTCATTTGATTCCATCCTGGCCTTCTTAAAAGTGGTGCCTTTCTCCATCGACGGTTGAAATGGTGTCGATGCTTGTGTTCTTGCTTGTATTTTGGCCACTTCGTTAGGTAAATACTTCAATGGACATTTATGACGATAATGCCCATTCTGTTGGCAGTGAAACAAGTTGCTTCATCTTGATTTACAGATTCATTCCATTCATGGGTCTTCACGTATCCCGACATCTCTTCTTCCATCCAGAGGGTTCGATCAACCAGGGTTCGTAAATCTGGAAAATTGGGAACCTTAACATAACGGTTTAGATTGGGTCGCAAGCCTTTTATAAAGTATACCATTCTTTCGGCTTCAGTATTAAGTTCTCCTTGAGCAAACTGAGAGAGGAAATAAAATTATTGTAAATATTCCATAACAGATCTCTCTCCTTGTTGAAGGTCAAGAAATTCTTGATATTTTTCTTGGACAACTTCAGAAGAAATGTAGGTCTTGCGGAATCTCTTTACAAACTCCTTCCATGTGATTTCATCCTTATTTGAGTAGGTCCACTGAATAGCATCCCACCAATCAATGGTCAGCCGTTGTTAGTAGTAAGGCGAATAGAACTTTTTCTTCGTTCATACACTGAATGATGTTCGTTCTCTTTTCAATTTCCTGTAACCAATTATCTGCACTTAGTGGTTCTGTCGGTAACGAGAATTGCGGCGATTGAGTCTTCAGGAAGGTTGCAAATTTGGATGCTGTTGTATCTGAGGCTGTCGCTGATTCTTCTGATGACGACATTGTTGCATCCAACTGTTCTACTACCTCTGCTTGTTGCTCCAATATCTTGGTCTATTCTCGATTATATTCAATCTGATTCCTCGTTATGATAGCCAAGGTCTTCATCATGCAGAGTTGTCTTTCCTGACTTTCTTTCTCCATCTATTAAGCTGTCAAAACCTTTCACTTGTCAGTGATATCTTGTCTTGTAGTAACTAAAATCTTTAGGAATCAGTCTATAACATTTTTGGGCTTAGCAAGGGGAGAGTAAGAATGAAATAGGGGTAAGGGTAAAAAGAAAGTGGGAGAGGAGCAGAGCGAGATTAAATTATTTTTCTGATTGCTCTCTTAAAAGTCTGATTTCTGGGATTTTCTACATACTGCAAGGGTGATCTAACATTCTTAGTATAATCAAGAATTATTTGGTGCTTTACACTAATTCTATACATAGGCTTAGAATCTAATAGCCTCAATAATTCAGCTTCTATATCTATGCTACCTTCTTCAATTGCTTAGTCTTAATACCGTTTTGTCTAAAACTCCAAACAATTGTTATCATTTGATCCACCGAGTAAAGAATTCGTATTGCATCATCCCTAAATTCTATTGATCGAATCACGGCCATTTAATTCATACATAAATCTTTAACTTCCACCGTGGCCATATAAATCCAACCTCAGATATATTGTAATCCAATATCCTCATTTTGAATCCACCGATAAAGTTTTGTATTAAGCTTTTCCTAAAGGAAATCCAATTCTTTCTATTATTGATTCATAGTCTCAACTTGTTCATCTAGCAATTCAACTAAGCTTTCTATCTGTCTATGTCTAATTTAATTCATCATCACATATATCCACCAAAATTGCCATTATTAATAATCCAATAATCATTATTATCAACCGAAATTAACATCATTAATCAAATCAACAATCCGACGACCTTTATCATTTCCACCTAAAACAATATTAATAATCAAAATTGTAACCCAATGTTCGCTATTATTAAAGATCCACCGAAACATCATCATTGTCTAAATCTAAAATCCAATCATTATTATATCTCCTATTTCTCCAAAATTCATCCTATCCATTAATTTAATTAATCCAATCTTTCATATTCCACCTATTTATCTAATCAAATCTCATGCTATTCATCCGAACGATCAAATATAAATCCGCCAATGTCATTAATTATTTATCACTTCACACTTCAATCCCTTATGGGTTTTATCTACTTCCTCCACTTACAGCTCTCTATAAGCATGGTTCAAACTTTTATTGCAATCGAAACTTACATTCAATTTCTTTGAGATTTTGAATCGATAGACAAGGAAAGATTAAAACAAAGTAATGTAGGTAAGATCTAAAACGAATCGAGGTAGAAGCGGAAAGTTTTTTTACATAGTCTTAGTTGAAAAGAAATTTGTTTTGCACAAATTGCTTATATAATGACCTAATCGGCCAATAGTGCAATTTGGCTAATATTACAATCAGGGAAATTCGACTACTTTAAATGGTCTTTTCCCGTTGCATCAAGGAAATCAACGGGTACTATTTACTAACTATTTGAGCGGTGACCTTGCAACTTTTCGGAAATAAAAGTCTTGGTCAGGGTATTCGCACTATTCTCTGCAACACCATCCTTAACATTACTTCAACTAAGGTTAGCTTTCATTCCATTTGGTCAAGACTTGCAGTAAGAAGTTAGTCTACACGTCTACTCGTGTTTTTAAGATTTTGACAACTCAAAAGAAAAGCCTTTAATGCATGTCTAAGCAAAGTAAGACAAGAATAGGAAAGGTGAGATAACAATAATACTTATGATTTTCGAAATTCTTTTTTTTTGGAAATAGAGTTTGGAAAACCGTATTCTTATCGTAACCAGATCTATACCTAGGGTTACAACCTACAGCCAAGCATAGCTCTGATACCATTCTGTAACACCCCTATTTTTGGGAACAGGGGCGTCGTACATCCAACAACAACCCAGGAGTTCTGTTGCGGACTGCAGTAGTATCAAGCCTGCTTACGAACAGTTAAAAGGGATTAGAGCAATGAAATTAAAGACCTAACGGTCAATTTTATAAATTTTATGGCGTCCAAGCCAAAAACTTACAATCAGAAGAACTGAAGAACTCCCACAGGAACGCTTGAGTGCGGCCGTAACCCTAATACGAAACTTGTGACAACCTGCTTTCTTCCGACTTACGTAATGGGGAAATATAGCAAGCTCCGAGTACAACCAACCGTACTCAACAAGTCACATGGGAGATACTATTACATGCAGGGATTTCAATGAATGGAATTATAGGGATTTTAATATTTTGTGGATGCGCTTTTATTTCACAAGCATTTTGGGTTTAAACCAAAAGAATCAAAAGCTTCTTAACAATCGGGTTTTCAAACTTGATTAACAATATTCAACATTTCCAAACTATTTCCAAAATTACTTATGCCTCGTTATTGGATTCACCCACTAGACACGCTTCATTAACCTAAGCACGGTGTATTCGAATACCATTTGTTATAGCTTTGCAAAGCTGCCTGCTTTACCCACAAGATCCCTTAACTCCCGCTAAAGAGTTAAGACAACAAGGATGTTCACCGCTCAATTCTTTGTGTAGACTCCGCCCGAAGAGGTGTTTAGCCTCGACAAGCTCGGATGACCCCACGGATCTCGTCCGACTCGTCGTGGTCCTACCGTTGTATGGTTAACCACCTCCCATACTGCACTCTCCCAACGACTCCCCCTTCCGGTTGCGAGGTTCAATTGAAGTTGAGCAGCACTAAACCAGGTTTGACCAAGTCAACGCTTGTGGTTGGGCGGTTACTATGTCTTTACTCAAAGACAAGGGTCTAGTCCTTACATTTTTACCCGAGGCATCATCCACGCACAAACCAGTTCAGACCCATCAGATCGCCACCAATCCACTACCACCTCCATCACAGATAAGGTCTTGGATCCATCTCTGCGATCCTCACTTACCCTAGTTCCAACTTTTCAAAATTCTAGACCAAAATCATAAATCTTAACGGTATATAATGTGATCCCTACACTACTTTGATATGTTAATAATGTATTATTTTATGTAACTATGTCTTGTCAAGGTGAATGTGGTCATCAAGTTAAACTGAGCTTTTTGGGTGGTAGGACATAGCTAAGATCATGTCATTCTGAACAGTACTTGTACATAAAATAACAACGTAAAGTAGCATAATGAAAATACTGAATAATAAATGAATAACGAAATTTAGGTTCAATATGCTAAAAAAACATGTGACTTGCCTTCTTGATCTCTTTAGTTGCTCGTCGATCTTCCGACATCCAAATTGTTGAGTTCGTATGCTAACGCAAAAGACGAGCGAGTTCCTTGCTTTGCGAAATGCAAGCTGGGAACAAAAGACAAATAAATAACAAAAGAACAAAATGAAAATAGGGTCGGTAGCTGGGTTTAAGTGGCGAGGTTTAATGATTGACATCGGGTTTAGGTTTAGTGGTTTCGGACGATCAAGGGTATGCTTTATGTTTTCGTGGTTCTAAGTATATCGATGGCGAAGGTTATACTAGACGGGTTCAAGCTGTCATTGGGTTAGGGTTTTGGTCAAGTATAATTAGGTTAAACCATATGGGAAATATATTTTATGGTTCGGAATGGTTAGGACCGGTACCTACATATATTTAGCTGGTTTAAAAAAAACGATAAGAGTTGGGACTACGTTAGGTTTAGAGTTTTGGATGATATTTTAATGGTTTGGATTATCAATGTCGGGTAATAACATAGAGTGGGAGTGGCGTAATGTGCTCATGGTAATTAAAGGGGTATGAGTGTTTTTAGGGTTTCATGGACGATAAGGATTTTCGGTTGTATCGGTTTAAGGTTTGAAGTGGCTCTTTAATGGTTTTTGGATTTTTAGAGGTCTGGTATAAGGAAATGGGTCTCGGAAATGGGTTCATGGGTTCGAGATGGTCGAAATGAACATATGTTGTATTTTTGAGTATTGATGAATAGTAACGGGTATTTTACTATTCAAACCGGGTCCGGGTACTGTTCACTAACGGTTGAGCGCTACAAGATGCGGGCGGTACTGTTCATTGTCTTCTTCCGCCGCTACTGCATCAGGAGAGAGAGAAATGGAAAATCGAGCGGTTCTTGAGCTATGGGGCTTTGCAATAAAACCAAGATATGGGCGGTTCATGGGGACGAGGGGTTCCATTTATGGCCTTGGACGGGGTTGGGGATGGTTGGAATCTCGCCGGTGGTGAGATTTCTTTGCTACGGTTTTTCACGGCAAGATTGAGCATCGGGGCTTAAGGGGACGGTAGCATTTGCAATTGAGCATCTCTCGGGATGGCAGGAAGCTCGAGAAGCGGTGAATTGGCCGAGGAGGCTTGGTTTGGGCCGCCCACGGTGGCTATCCATGGCGGGCGGGGCGTGTGTGGGCAGGCCGATGGGGGCTATGGGAGCTGCCGAAGGTTTGGGATGGGTTTAGGATGTCCCGAGGAAGCTTCACACGAAAGCAATTGAAACATAATTGAACGAATCGCGGATTGAAATTTTGTGCTCACCTCGGGCTTCCTTGCGGTTCTCAACGGTGGAGGGAGCTCTGAGCAATTGGGCATGGGTAGGAGCAATCTGCGTGTGAGCGCTCTGCAGAAAGGGATTTCGGGTTTAAATAGAGCCGGAGTTGGTGGCTTCGTGATGCCCCGCACCGCGGTCGAGAGAGATCGATGAGGTTCGGAAGAACTCGAGCGTACTCGAGCTAGCGGTCAAGGGAGGGTTACGGCAATCTTGGAGGACACACTACGGTGGTCAAGAAGTGTCCGAGTCTGTCGGTCGATTGAGAGTGAGGGTGGTCGGCCGGGAGAAAATCGGAGGCGGCAACCGGATTTGGCTCAAGTGGTGTGTCGTGTGGCTAGGATATTGCAAGCAAGGCGCGACGGCAATTTGACCGAGTGGAGAAGGCGTGGCAAGGCTGGACCGCGGTGGAAGGAACGAGAGTGCGGGTGGCGGCAAATCAATGGTGGCGGCGAGATATTTCGGACCAGCTCGCATGCAGCGAAAAGCAGTGGAGTTGGGGGTGGTTTCGGCAGGGAAATGGGCTGGGTTGGGCCAGAGCATGGGAGGAAAAGGGCCAAGGACGGACTGGGATTAAGATCCAAACGGGAAATCAAGAAATTCAGATTTTGGCAATTTTTGGTTTTGTTTCACGGACCACTACGCAGACTTTCAATAACTACTACCATTCCACTGGTTAGCGGGGCAACATAAATCGCTTGTACTGTAAAGAGCCATGTATCGGCAAAAGTTAGTAACAATTTATGATGTTACGACTACTACCGTAATACCAAACTCGGCCTAATTTTCATACATAAAACCTTACTAGAGGGCATATTCCTGATTGAGATTCATGTGAATGGATCGAGAATTTGAACTAAAATCTTGGCTCAAATGGTTTACAAACAAGGGGGAAATTGAAGGTAGAGAGTAGAAACAGAAAATTTTCGCATCTATGCCCCCCTGAAAATTGTATTTTGCAGAACTACCCCTTTCTGCTCTAATTTGCAAATATAGCACCATACAGTAGACCTGCCCCTAGTACCAGGCCCGACAGGGACCTACTCTCGGCGTTGGGAGCAACGGGAGGGCCTCCTTGCACATAGGTGTGCCAAAAGTCCCTTGTCTTCTTCTGTTTTTTGTTTTTTTGTCTTCTTTACGTCATGTCGCATCTCGTCAAGTCACTCACTATCTACATTTGATACCTATTTAAGCGGAAGCATGCAACCGATGATTTCAAAAGCCGAAGTGTGAGTAAGAATCAGAAGCATTTGCTCATAAGCCTGCATAAGAATCAGAAGCATTCGCTCATTTTGATCGAACATTCGTTCACTTGCGGTATTTAATACTTTTGTTAATTCAATTTTTATTATTAAGTACTTAATAATGCACCTACATTATTTCATACGCATAATTGTTTAGTTCGTACATTAGTTCACGCGCATATATGTTACTTTCTTTGTACTACTGTAATATAATATTTTCGTGCATATTTTACGTGCCGCTGTAATTGCACATATTTGTTAGAAATGCACGTACGCTAGTATGTTGCTGCAAAAATGGCCACTGTTGCTGTGGAGCCACCGTGCGGTGGGAACTGTTATATGCATAATCAGTGTTAATTAATTCGTAATTAGCAAATTTATTTAGGTGTATTGTTTGTAGAAATCTTTAAAATAGCAAACAAACTTAAAAAATTATGAAACTTTTTGAGGAGCCTCCCAACAGAGTGTACCTAATCATGTAAGTTTTTCATAATTTTATTCATTATGAATTGTACTCAAAAAAATTATTCAAATATAATATTTGTAAGAATTTTTGAGTAAAATTTGAAACAGATAAAATTATTAAAAAAATTACACAATTAAGTACACTCTATCAGAATGATTTTAAAAAAATATTTATAATTTTTTGAGCTTATTTGCTATTTAAAAATTTTTATAAATAGTACACCTAAATGAATTCGCTAATTATGAGTTTTTTTAGCTCGTTTGCTATATTGAATGCTCCCGTCGTCTCTATGAAAATTATTTTGTAGTGCTATAATATATTTTGTTTATGCATATATTAGTTGTTCTCTATTTACAGTAATAGCATGTAATCTACCACCCCTACTTGATGAGGCATGGGACGCCTAGCACCGCTATCACGGTTGGATCAAAGGTGATGGGCCGCCAACCTTGGTGACACGGGACCAAGGGAGATCTGTCCGGATGCTACGGTCACTCTGTACCTAGTAGTACCGAGGTCCAGCATGCCATGCAACCACGTGTAATATTCGCATATCAGGCTAGCTGGCACTTGTTGGTACGGTAGTCTTTACGGTTGCAAGCACTGTTGTCTCCTTTTGTACTCCCTACTCGTAAAACATTGTAGTACATTTTTTTTTATGTATTGGGTGTTGCTTTGTGATCCACATTCTCGTATGTATTTTTTTCTCTGCCAATATTTGAGTACTACGCAACAAAACACTCAATAAATAAGCTTGCTACAAATAAGCTAACCAAACTAAAATTGTACATTCAACCATGTGACTTAATACGAAGTGCAGCATATATTGCTATTCTATTTCATTTCTTCCAATAGAGACAAGAGTGCTAAAATCATGACAAATAGAGGCATCTCACGGCAACACATACACATACAAAAGTGCTAAAATTACCACGAACTGCACAACAATCACTATGTTTTTTTTGTTGAGTATGACACATCTATGACACGACTTCCACAAAGCTAGCATCATATAGTCGCACTGTCATTTTGAGCCGATTCGCCGTGCGATGACCCATACGCCCTGAATGCCTCCAATGCCTCTTCTTCGGTGTCGAATCATCGGTAGCTTGCATCCGGGAATGAACAGACCTCTTCATGGGTGCATTACCAACTGTTGTACATCCCCAGATTTGAGCTGTTAAACATGGCATACCACCTCATTCAGCCCTACACCACACAAACACAAACTCAAATGCACGAACGACGGCTAGAAGCACTCCAATAAAAATCGCATAAAGAACAACCAAATTCACCCGAAAGGAGAGCCAGATCGAAAATACCTAGGTAACCGATGGCTCGCAACCACCTTGCCTTTCCTGGTTGGAATCAACGACGGCGGAGATCCAACCCAAGCCCAAAGCACTAAGTGGGCGGTGCTCGAGTCACTTTCATCGCCGCCTCTACGATTCACGAGAGAGAAGAGGGAATGCGTGAGAGTGCGAGAGGGAGACAAGAAGAGAGCGTTCATGACGATCTGGTTTGTCATGCATTTATATAGTCGAGCATAGGAGAAAATGACACGCGCGAAGACAATCGTGCGGGAATCCAATGGACGAATGAGGAAGGCCCTCCTGTCACACCCGAGGCCGGGGCAGGTTCCTACCACATCTAGTACCAGTGGTAGGTTTACTATATAAAGGTGGCGTTCGGAATAACGATAGTTTTTGGCTTTTGTTAAAATTTTACTGTAGTTGGCTGATTTTTTACTATAGCTGATTTGGCTTATTGGGCATAATTAAATGTAAAAATAAAAGTGGCACGCTAATCTAGAGCGGACAATGCAAAGGAATACGGAAAAAAATAAAATTCGAAAATTCGAAAAAAAAAACAAAAAAAACACTACATGATAAGTTACTACAGTATTACTACAGTATTTTAAATGTAAGAAACTAACGCTAAGAAAAAGCCTCCTTGAGCGCAGTTAAAGACTAGATTTGCAAATTACGGTGAAAGAGGAAAACAGATGCAATTTTTAGAGGGACACAGCCCACAGGTGCGAAAATCTCTAGAAACAGAGTGCGACTGTGCGAGTCGTCCATTTCATTCCCAGCCTCCCTCGCACGTGCCTCCGACCTTATTTGGTCGGTCCCCTCACCTGCGGGCCCACTCCTGAACCTCACCACCGCCTCGAGCTCCGCCGCCGCCGACGACGACGACGACGACGACGATGCCGCGCAAGTCCTCATCCACCCCAGGTTCGTACGTCTAACGCCTCGCCAAACCCTAATTCTCCGACCTGGTACTAACCCATGCCACCCCCTGATTCTGAACCCTAACTCCCAGATTCGCGCCTCAAATGGCGGAAGCGGAAGCGCAACTCCAACGCCTCCCCGTCGCCGTCCAAGCCCTCCTCGTCCGCCGCTGCGGCTGACCACTCCGACGACTCCGACTCCGCTGCCCCGGCCGGCGCGAACGATGACGACGACACCGCCGTTCCCTGGGCTGCGGCGGCGGAGGAGGACAACGACGAAACCCTAGCCGGTGTGGCATCCGAGGACCCCGTGGTCGACCTCCGCGAGGCGGAGGTACTCTCCTCGGCCGAGCCTGTCTCCGCCTTCCCTGCCGCCACCCGCCGCGTAGTCAACCGGCCGCACCCGTCCGTCATCGCCGTCGTCGCAGCCGAGCGATCCGCATATAAGGGTGTCGGCTCCGCCGCGGCGCCACCGGCACTAGAGAACATCTCGCTCGGGCAGCTGCAGGTGCTCTCCGGGGTGCTTCCTGACCACTCATCCCTTTCGACGGATCCTGATAAGCCGTCTTCTTATGTGTGCACGCCACCGCCCCTCATGGAGGGGCATGGCGTGCCCAAGCAGTTCCAGGGCCGCCTCCATGTCGTGCCCTGGCACTCAGGTTTGCTCGTTGCAACCCAAACCTGAATTACTGAGCTATACGAGGAAACAGGTGTTAATTTAAGTATATTACAACATGAATTGGTTTGTGAATTGTAGATTGGTTCTCCCCGGACACGGTGCACAGGCTGGAAAGGCAGGTAGTGCCACACTTCTTTACTGGGAAATCTCCGGGGCACACACCAGGGAAGTACATATTGTTAAGGAATAAAATTATTGCAAAGTATTTGGAGAACCCAGGAAAGAGGCTTACTTTTGCTGAGCTCCAGGGGCTTGTTGCGAACGCTGGTGAATTAAATGATCTGAGTAGGATTGTTAGGTTCTTGGACACTTGGGGGATCATCAATTACCTTGCGGCTGGGTCGGTGCACCAGGGTCTGAGGATGGCAACATCGCCTCTGAGGGAGGAACCAGCAGGGGAGTTGCAGTTGTCGACTGCGCCATTGAAATCGATTGATGGTCTGATTTTGTTTGATCGGCCAAAATGTAGCCTCCAAGTGGAGGGCATTTCTTCGTTGGTATCATCTTCATCGAACTCGGAGGCGGTGGATTTTGATGTCGGGATTGCAGAATTGGAAGGAAAGATTAGGGAGCGGTTGTCAGAGAGCTCTTGCAGTTATTGCTCAAGGCCTTTTTCCAGTTGGTATTATCAGTCGCAAAAGGAGGTGGACATCTTTGAAATTTCTATTTACATGCTCTCTTCATTTGTCATGTGTAGGAAACCCTTGTCCGTATCTTTAGAATTGTTGCTTACACTATGCTTTTCACATGTAAACTAAGAAGGTATACTTTTCAAAGATTGGGAAAGTACATCACAATAAGCTGAGCAGTACTCCTGTTGCTAACTTTAGCAAGTTACAGCCCTAGTTTTTGTTGAACATTGCGAGACTACAATTTGTTATTGAATTATAAACTCTAAATTTGTCTTGTTTCGGGCAACCGGCAGATACTGATTCACATATGTTTTTTTTTCAAATCTTTCATATTCATCATAATGCTCAAAGTCCATCTTAATTTATCTACCATTGTTTTGGGGAAAAATAATTAGAGCACCGAATATTTGTTTATTAATAGTGCGATATACTTGTGATGCAAATATGACCTGCTTTTAGGTGCACCATTACTTTATCTTAGTTGTTGCTTGGGGAAGATATGTTTAGTCTCAAATATCAATATGTCCTGTTTTGTGAATGATGTATAAATTGATTACAGTATTATTTCATTTTTTTTCTTTGAAGTGAAGATTAATGGAAAATTTGTACCATTCTTGTAATGTCAATACATTATTCTGTGTCCTTGTTTTTGTTCTTTTCTTGGGGGCAAGAAGCTAGCAGTAAAGATTGTTATTTAACTGGTTGAACAGGCAGATATTGCTCTGTGCGCTGATTGCTTCCACGATGCGAGATTTATTACTGGGCATTCAAGTGTAGATTTTCAGAGAGTGGTTGGGGATAAAGATGGATCAGAAAATGATGGAGATAACTGGACTAATCAAGAAACATTATTGCTTTTGGAGGGCATAGAGAAGTACAATGACAACTGGAATGACATTGCAGAGCATGTTGGAACAAAGTCAAAGGCGCAATGTATTTACCATTTTATTCGTCTTCCAGTGGAGGATGGTTTGTTAGAGAACATTGAGGTACCAGATGCATCTGTGCCATTTCGAGCCCAAAGCAATGGATATCCATGTTCAGCTTCCAATGGCAGTATTTCAGGTGTTTTACATCATTATGTTGATATTTGCTCCACCAACATAATTTTCAAATTTTGTTTTATTTTATTTCCACCATTTGTAAATTATACCTGACTCCTTCCATTTTTAAAGTTGGTGATTGTGCATACTCCTCAGGAAATCTACCTCAAAGTATTCAACATGGAAACCAGCTTCCGTTCATTAATTCTTCTAATCCAGTCATGTCACTGGTGAGTAATTGTTCACTGCTTTTTGTTTAGAGAACCGATTTACCATTTATTTATTTTTCGAAAAGTGAATTGTGCCATTCAAACTTGGGTGCTGAGAATGCGTAGCACTATATTTTCACGCTAGTTCAGTAGTAGCTATGGTTATCTACTTATCTGCACTTCTATTTGATATTGATATCTTCTTAGTTAAGTTTCATCTAGCATTTTTTTTCCTTCAACAACAGAAAATGTCAGAAATGAAATCTTACATCGCTACCACAAATTAAAAAAAACTGTCAATTTTGAATTTTGAACTGGGAGCAAGTAGTAACTGACCTGATTCCTTTAATCTAGAGGTGGAGGGCACTGGAGACCTAAACTGGGATGTTATAGAACATAATGTTAAAGTACACAGCTTATAATTGTTGATTGACTGCCCAAAGAGGAAAAACAGTTGATATTGAAGTCTAGGCTGAACCTCAGCGAATGTCTAGGCACATGGGTTGCAGAAGTTGATTGCCAGCTTGAAGCCTTAGTCACTATAAACACTACAGAGGTTGACAAGAGAGTACTGGAATTGCTAAGCGATCAGGCTTTAGTAAACATATTGTATTTTGCATGTACTCTTTCATCTGTAGTTTTCATGAATAGTGCTCTTTTCTTGCTTATGGTTGGGGGGGTTGTATCAAAACCTAGTGCACATCCTTGTTATCCTGTGCAACCCGGGTCTTAACAGCTTAAAAAATCGATTAGTAGTGGTCTAGTGGAGAGATACTCTACCTGCTTGCAAAATTTGCTTGCAAAATTTCATGCTTTGAAAAAATGATAAAAAACAAAAATTGTAGTAGATTAAGATACTAGAATTTAAAATACTAATAGGAAGAATACAATTATAAGTAACAATAGTCAGAATTACACTGAATTAGTTTTTTTATATCTTATCCTCAAGATCGAGTTTGAATCTGAAATTCTTGCTGCCATATAAATCATGTGTGCCTCTAGCTAAACTAACCCTGGAATTTTCTTAGGCCTCCGCCTTTAACAGTGAGCTGAAAGTATGGGGCTGTACTATATACTTCCTCATGACCAAAAAATTTCTAGGCTTCTGTGCCCTGTATATATCTTGTCTTACTGTTCAGAAATGTTGTGTAGGTTGGTTTTTTGGCCTCTGCACTAGGACCAAGAGTTGCAGCATCATGTGCAGGTGCAGCATTATCTTTTTTGACGAGAGATGATGATTCCAGGTTAGCCATCTTTACTGAATGAGTGAATTTTAGTAACATGATTAAACAGTGAACACTAAAACCTTATACTTGAGATAGAAACTTTTACATCTGGTATTGACATGCGTTCCTTTGTTTTGTTTCTTTCCGTTGGCCTTATCCTTCTAAAGTTAGATTTTGACTTACCTTTTGCTAAACATTGAAGGATGAGTTTGGAAAGCATGCATGCTGCTGGTAGGGGCCATGGTGCACATCCAAACTTACCCCATCAAAATGGTAACTGTTTCATATTTCCCCAATTCCCCCCATTACAACAACCTATTTTACTATCAAATCTCACTTATTTATTCATTCAAGAGATTACTTTTAAGAAATCATCCTATCTTTAAACAGGCTCTTCATCATCCATTTCTCCAGACAATGTGAAGCATGCTGCCATGTGTGGTCTGTCAGCAGCGGCAATGAAGTCTAAACTCTTTGCAGATCAAGAGGAACGTGAAATACAAAGACTTGCTGCTACTGTAATAAATCATCAGGTTAGTCTGCAAGTTGCCATCTTATTTGCATGCTCAGTTTGTTCTCCATTTGTTATGAACTGACACTGCTGATTTCCATGTATGGTTTGAGATTTCTACTTAACTACGGTGCACTCTTTCATGGTTTGCATTTGACTAGTTGGGTCCCTTTAAATCTGAGTTTCCTTTCAATGAGAGCTGGAATTAGCTTTCAAAAGGCTGTCTGAATTGGAATCTACTGGACTCGTTTCCTTTCCTAGCCTAATTTATTTGTAGAGACGGAAGTTTTTTTTACTCTGAGTGAATTCAGAGTAAGGTTTTGAAAACCAGCCCCTGGTCTATTCCTACCAGGTAACAGGTAACAGTTTCTCGCTGGTCTCTAGTGATAGTCTTGTGTCGATTGATAGCCTGGTCAAGGGTCAGGAACCGGCTGAATTAAGATAACCAGTCGATGGATTGGGAACCAGCTGCATAAAGATTAAGTGATGCTGTCAAATTAATGTTTGCTTGCTAGTTGCTACAACAACGCAAAGCTCAGTCAGGATCATTTTAAACTTGTTGATAAGTTGGACATACTCAGCACACAAGGTTCTGAAACATATTTCCTCAGAACAGCCTGGTTTACCCAATACAGTTTAGTACCTAAGTAAAAACCATTTAGCTCTGTTAATAGAATATAAGTTTCTTCATCAGCGAAACCAGGGTGTAAAATTGACGATCAATGTTTTGAACCGCCCTTGGTCACAATTAGTTTTTTTTAAGGAATTGGTCACAATTAGTTACTAGGCTATTTTTTGGGATGCCATTAGTATTGTTAATACTATCTACGCTCAATATGCAGTTAAAGAGACTGGAGTTGAAGTTGAAGCAGTTCGCAGAAGTTGAGACCTTGCTTTTGAAGGAATGCGAGCAAGTGGAGAGGGTGAGGCAGAGGATTTCAGCTGAACGTATGCGGATGATGTCAGCCCATTTAAGTTCCACCGGAAGTAGTCTACCCGGAGGTAGTAGCACCATGGCCTCCAGTCCAATGAATATAAGCCCTAGACCAGTGGCCGTTCCAGGCTCCATGCCTCAGGCCAGTATGTCAGCCGCATACGCCAATAACATGCCGGGGCATGGGCATCCCCAGATGCCGTTCTTGCAGCAGCGGCAGCAGATGCTGTCATTCGGGCCTCGCCTACCGCTCTCCATCCAAACTCAGCCATCTGCACAGGCGTCGAACATCATGTTCAACTCTGGCATGCCCAAATTGGTAAGTCCTAATCATCACCAGCTTTTGAGATCGTCTTCTGGAAACAATTCAAGTGTAGGATAGAAACAGGTAGATTCATAAGAAATCAGGCAATGTAGTTTCGTCAGCTGTAACTTTATATGATTCATAAACAACCTCATTGCAATTCAATTATCGGTTGGTCATACAAGTATCTATGATTAGGTCCCCATCCCTTCTCCATCTGCTGCTCCCCGTGTCTGATTTCCTTCAAATTCCTAGTGGCAAAGCTGCATGTATAGAAGGATGTTGGTGCTGCTTTACTTTGCCTAACTCATCCTAAATGCTGTGACAGACATTGCATTCAAAAGTGTTCTCAAATAAGCTGCTTTGAACTGAATGCTAATAAGCTGTTTTGAAAAGACTATCTCAAATAAGCCGCTTCGAAAAGACAAAGAAGCTGTCTTTTGTTTGTTCGGGTGAAGTTATAAGCTATTAGCTGAAAAGTAGAGGCTATAATTCAGTTAAAAAATTGTAGTGATAATATATTAGGTGGGTTTTTTAGGCTGTGGTTTTGACTTTGAGTTTATGGTTTGTGAGTTTTGGCTGTTCGCGAGAGATAGTACGCAGAGAGAAATAGTTGTATACGATTTTGGCTGGTATAGATAAATTCGGTATAGACATTGTTTTGAAAAGGCTTACCGTTTAGAAGTTTAAAAGCTAGGTATTTTAGCCAAAAGTAATAAACCAAGCTAAAATAAAAAACAATCCAGCCAATAATACTAAGCTGGACCGATGAGACGCCAATGCTTCTGGACGCGCCGGCTGGACCATCTTCTCGCCCCTTGTGTCCGACCGACCAGCCTATCGGCACGAGTCAAGGTCGGGTCCATGGTTGCTCACTCCGATGAGGCCCCCAGGAACGACAAACTGGAGCTCATTCTGCTCAGCGGCAGCGTACAGGGACATGATCCTCGAGTAGACGGGGGGTACATTTCATGTTGCCGCTCTCATCCTTCGTCACAATGTCTGGCCGAACCTCCATCTCCTTCGCCGTCAGGACTCCCTCTGCAAAGGAATTGGCGTCAACGTTTGCTGTGCTGTCCACAGACCAAGAATATTGCACGATCCATTCGCTAGCATGGATTTCTGACAGACGGTAATTGTAGTAACCCTATTTTTAGAAATAGGATGTCGCATTTTACGCAACAGGCTAAGAGTTCAGTTGCAGGTATAAAAAAGTTCAAACCTGCTCACGAGTATTTAAAAAAGATTAATTTGATTAAAATTGACCTAATAGCCAAAACATAACAACTTTACGGGTGATAAAGCTCTGTTGGATCGTAAGGGCCTTTTCACCTCAAAAGTTAGCCAATGAGGTGAGGGATTTTCCCACTTTTAAGTTAGGTCTCTTACCCTTTCACAACCAATGTGAGACTATTTCAACAAGCTCAAAACTTAACTTACGTTGAGAAGATCCGAAGAAATTCCACAAGAATGTTTAAGTTCGGTCGTAACCCTAACACGAAAACTGAAGCATAATTTCTTTTGATGTCTGTTCTGATAAAAAAAAAAGCAAGATTGAGCACACTATGTACTCAACAAGTCACATAAAAAGGCTATGTAATTAATATGCAAGGAGTTCAAATGGATAGTCACAGATTGTATTGTGATAACAATAAATGCAAGTTTATTGGTAAAGAACTTTGCATTTAAAACAGTAAAACAATACTTAATTAACAAGGAAGTTTGTCATTTAGAATTTTCATATTAAAATTCTTCTAATTCTACTTATACCTTGTTGCTAGAATCACCTATAAAATACAACTCTCTTAACCAGGAGCACAATATATTTGAATACCAATTATTATACTCTTCAGAATCCCAACTTTACCTATAAGATATATCAAACTATAGACATGCAACATGTCAGTAATCCAATGTCTTTCACTGCTTTCTTCTTTCTAGCTTCTACCCGATAAGCTCAAGGACATCCATTGTCAATAATCCACAAGTCAAAGCGGAAAACGTGAACCAACTCTGAGTGTACCTACCGTTGTGAAATATGGAGGATACTTTTCAAGTCTAGCCTTCATACCAGCCTGTTGTACGCGAGCCATTCCAACCACTAGAAAAGTAAACTATCCTATAGATATTCAATCGAATTGAATAGCTACTAAACTAGATTTGTGTGTTCTTTTATTAGTATAAGGTTCAAGTACTTACTTTTCACAAGTGAGACAACCAACTATAAACCCAGTGCATTACGACACTGCCACCAATTCATACCAAAGCCTCAACCCTAGGGTAAGACCATAGACTCCAACTATCTAATGGCTTTTAACGATTCATCCTCAACCCTGATATCATTTTGTAATCCTATCGACAAAATACTGATATCACTTAGTAGTATTTTGTAATCCTATCGGCAAAATGCCGATATCACTTTGTAGTATAAACATTTGAATTTATAATCTACACATGGTTAATTATATAGTAATATATTATTATTAAAGCTTGTCAGGGTGAATATGGCACTCAAGTAAAATAGGGCTTTTCAGTGTTTGACATAACTAATTATCATATCATTCTAAACAATTATTTTAAATAAATAACATTGTATAAATAAATAATGATGAAAGTACTAATAATCAAATAATGTAGGATCAATATAATCAAAACATGTGACTTGATTTTTTTTTATCCAGAGTTTTTGATTATTTTACTGTAGGCTTCAGGTTTATACCATCCACCTTAATTGCTTCAGCGGCTTTTCCATTGGCCAACTAGTCGAATCTGGATGCTAGCGCAAAATAATGAATACAAATAAGTTCCTGCTTTATAGAATACAAGCTAGGAGCAAAATGCAATGAAATAACCGGAAAAGACATAAAGAAAATGGGTTCGGGTAAATAGGGTTTAAGCGGTACTTAGTTTAGCTGAATGGAGTTAAAAATGGGTTAGATGGGCTTGAGATGGTCGAAATAGGTATATTTGTGTTAAATGAGTTTCTGTGAACATAACGGGTTAGTACTATTCATATCAGGTTGGGCTAGGGAATAGTGACAAGTTTGAATAGTATCAGTTTGGGTTGGAATAGTATTTGGGTCAGGCTTTGAATAGTAACAGGTCAATAGTATTGGGCTAGACCCACTTGGCTCGATTGGTCTTGGCCTTTGGGCCGACTCTTTCAGGCCCAAGGCCTGCTAGGCCTTGTTTCTTCTTGATAGCCATGGCACACCTGAGTAGAGAAATGGTGACGGCGAGCCAAATGCGCATCGGTGAGGATCACCAATGGCAAGTGACAGCGCGGATGGGTTCAGGGAGGCATGAGGGTTTTATTTTTGGGTTTAGCGAAGTCGAGGGTTCACCAATAATGGTTGGTGACGAGGGAAGCTCGTCGGAGCTTTTCCATGGCAAGGTGGAGTTCTGGTGACTAATCAACACAGTCATGGGGTGTTTGAGCATCTAGGGCTAGCTAGGAGGGGAATGACAGTGGTTGTTTTAGCTCTAGTGGCTTGAGGAGGGCTATCCACGAAGGACCCTCTCAGACGGCAACAACGCATGACTCCGGCAGCCGAAGAGCTAAGGCATGGTCAGCGTCGGGTTCAGGAGGTCCTGGGGATGCTAGTGCTATGGGGAATTGGAGAATGGCTGGCTAGGGTAGAAGATAGGGCTAAGGACCTCACCAGCGCAGGGTACGCCAGTGGGGCGGTGTGAGGCCGGAGGTAGGGAAGAGAGTGCACGGGAGTGTAGTTGAGGCTAATTGAAGCTATGCTACATGCCGAGAAGGCTTTATAGGGTGGCTGTGGCGGTGGGAGTAGTGGTCAGCTCATTGCTGTGGTGACGCATCTACATGCGATGGTGGTAAACGCGATGCTTCGGCAGCTTCGGTGGCATGGCCGAGGTCATGGTGGCATCTTGGTCTCGACGCTCCTCTTGGTGCTAGCGAGCTTGCGAGCGGCACCGTCAAATGCGGGAGCATTGGGCTGAGGACACTGTTTGGCAGCGGCAGCAAAACGGGCTCTAGTGACCGTGGTGCGTGGCCAGGGTGAGGTGATGGGCTTTAATGAAGATGTCAGGGGCATGGCAGGGTGTGGTACGATTGTTGATAAGGGTGGCAAAGGTGAGCGCGTCTCTGTGGCGGCCGCGAACAAGAGTTGGCCGAGTGGTAGGGATGAAGGCGACCTATCAAGTGGCTCCAAGGTATAAGGAAGGTGGGAAGCCAATTAGGGAAAGCTGGTTTTGGCTGAGAAATTCCAAATTGGGTAAGTTTTTCAAGTTTACCCAAAATTCAATAAAAATTCAAAAATAGTTTGAAATTTTTGGGGTGTTTCAGTAATGTTTTGTGGTTATGAATTGCACACCCTGAACATGCTGCCACCTGCTACTCAACCCCTAATTTTGTTAACCTTAGAATTAGGATTGTTCACGTCGAAAGAGCAAATAACAATCATGCAGGGAGGAGAGATAAAATTCCTCTCTACGATGGGGATTCTCTTAACCATGCATTTGCAGATGATGTCGATATTGTACTTTATCTAAGCGGATATGGACCCCGTTCAATTCGGCTTTTTATCTGATGACTTTTGGCTGAAATGGTAATGTAGCGGCTCTTAGCTTTTCTGAAGCATTCAATTAAAGAAAAATAAAGAAAAAAGAGGAAAAATAAAAAACACTGTTATATATTCACGTATAATGCAAATGAAAAAGGAAAAAAGAAAAAAGAAAAGGAAAGGAAAAAAGGGGGGAAATCTGCTTTAAGAAGCTCATACGTTCTAAAAGACTTTTGTTTTTTTGGAAGCTAGAAATTAAAAACCAAAAACTGTTTGGAATGGTGCCATTGGCACTACAAGAGCTGCCTCAGCTATTGTCCCCTGAGTAGAACACAAGATTGCACCCTGAATTTTATTTAAAAAAATGGGCTAGTGAGTATGGCCTATTCTTTTAGGCTGTAATTTGTGATTTTTGGCTGTAGCTTATTAGTCTAATGAATAATATTTACTGAGAGAAATCAAAAGACAAAAGTCGCTAAGAAGTAAAAAAGAACAGCCCTATATGACTAGACAAGAAACAGCGCTGACCGGTATAAATCTCTGGAATGCTTCATGCCCGTTCTTCGCTGCACTTCCTTGATGAGATCGATCTTGTTTATGCAAATGTGATTGGTTGGTCACCGTTGTTCCCAAGGATTTGTCAGTTAGGTTACCAGGTCGTGCAACTGATACACTGAACAGGAGCAATCCGATTCATGATATGAGCGACTGATGCACTGCTATGGTATCCGTATGCGACCTGTTCGGCAGGGTTGATCATTGATTTAGCTGGTATAGTTCTCCTTGCAGCTGTGCCTGTGCAGCCTTCGATCTAACAATTGCTGTATGACATAACAGCGGGCACGAAATGGAGGTTGTAATTTTGGGGCAAACAGCAGGCCGATTTGATGCTGATGAGGTTCACAAGGAAGGCCAATCTCAGCCTATGGTTCCAGCCAGAGGTAGAATAGCCTCTTTTTTTTTATCTCTAATCTTTTCTTTCAAGGTTTTGGAAGCTAATCTTCTATCAAATATTTCTCTCCGCCGACACCAGATTCTCCGATAAATGGATTCTCAAAAGAGTAGAAGCTGAAAACCAAATAAATGAGTAGAGCCCTACCAAAATAGACCCAAGTACTACTAACAACTTTGTTTATTCAATGATAAGAGTTGTTGGTCTAAGATATCTCCGAAGTAACACAACTACAGCAAAAGTGCATATGATTAAAATTCTAAAACCCAGAGCGAGAACCATAGCTTTTACACTTGGACATACAAATATTTCTCATGCTACTCGCTAGACGCTAGTTATCTCGAGAGGAAAAAAAATGTTCTTCGAGCTGGGCTTGCCATGGCTGACAATGTGGCCCCACGGCGAGCCAGCGCTTTTACGAGCACGTGAGGGAAAGCTAACACACATGCCTGACACCACTGTAAAGGACCCCCTCACCAGTCGAACGGCCGTTGGATTTCTAAACCCAGAAACTTACACGCCGACCCCACACCAGCGAAGTCCGATGGGCCCAAAGTGTCAGTTGCTTATCTTCTCCGAGACGTCGCACCGACCGGGATCTCCCCACGTGCCCATTGGTCGCCGGGAGGGGCAGTACGGGGAATTCGCTCTTCGAGGCGGCTGGGCTGTTTTCGCAGATTGGTCCTGCCGTTTTATTTTTTGGGTGCAAAGAAAACGCGCATAACTCGTGTACCACACTCACTCGCACCACACGAATTTTTTTAAAGTAACATATTTTTTATTTCAAATTATAATATATATATATTATTTTACACTAATAACCCTTTATCACTTAACTGTTAAGTGACTTAGATATTTAACATATTTACATGTCTTTCTTTAAAATATTCGAGCAATACATGGGTCGAACGATTGGCCCTTAGTCGCTTAACGGTTGAACGACTTACACTTATCGCTCAATCATTAGATGAGTAGCCTAAATCTCAACGGTAGATCGACAGGGGATCATTAGTGTAAAATAATAAAACAAATGTATATTACTATAATTCATAATAAAAATAATTTATTTTAAAAAAAACTCCACACCATACGCACGTTATGCATGTGTCTCCTGCACACTAAATTAATCAGAGACTTCAATATCTCTTTAGCACAGGTACACAACGTTTCACTTAATATGCAAGTATATATATGTACCTACTAAAATTATTACCAAGTGTATGTCTCGACCAGAGTCGAACACGGACGAACACACACAGGACGGCGTCCCTGCCAACTGAGCAACGCTCGGCTCTAGGTCCTTCCGTTTTGTTGATACGACGTCGCTGATGGTGCCTGTGGTGCTCTTCGTCGTCCAGGACAAGAGAGCGCTAATCACACGAAATCAACCACCCACCAGCTAACGCTTGTCGTTTCCGTGGGGCCTTCGGCTGCTTGCTTTGCTTCTGTTGCAGAGAAGCTCGCCTGCATGTATTATTTGGTTGTTAATGGAGATTATTATCAAGTGTGATGTTGCTTTTGGTTTGACATTTTGAGCTCAATATTAATTGTGCTTCTGGTTTGACATTTTGAGCTCAATATTAATTTTTCATCACTCTAGGAGCTTCATGGCTCACAGCCAGTCACAAAAGACAAAACTACATGAGCTGGTAATCACCTAGCACGATAACCACCAATGGCACCACACTAGATGATGTTACGTGAGAACATCTGTATTGGTTTTAATTTTTAGTGTTAAAAGTTAATATAAATATTTAGTTTTTTGGAACAGTTTTTTCACTTTTTTGCTCATGTCTCTTTCATATGATAAAATAGGGATCATAGACAAATCATGCACCTACTCCTCTCGCTTCCGTCTCACGTACGTTTCTCTCTCTTATTTTTCGTACCGCTCACATCATTACTCTAAAAACCACTTCTTTTAGCTAATATTATTTATTTTTAACCAAAAATCATTAGTCACAACCATACCCCTTATATCTACGTTAAGGTAATATCTAAGTGTAAAAAGTCAATTTGGTGCAACATTTAACCTGAGCTAGCTAGGAATGTCTTGAAATGTCACACAGTAAGTTTCCGGGCAAGAGTATGATCACGGTAGGTTGAACTGGAATGCAATTAGTACATCCTTTAGCCAAGATAGGACTTCAAGTCGAGATAAAAACAGTTCCAAATCAAAGTGAAAACGACTAAATCGAGATAAAAACAGTTCCAAATCGAAGTGAAAACGACCAACACCATTTAACACTCGTGCTCTCTCCCTCGAAAAAAAGAAAAGGTTGCCCTGTTGCTACGTCGATTTGTCACCGCCCACTTCTCAAATGGGAAGTAATTAATTTCCACTTCACCACGCAGGTGGCTGTCCGTTTCCATAATAACGTGACAACGACAGGACCGATCCGCAAAAACCACCTCTCTCTCTCTCTCCACTCCCCCGTCCCAACTCCCAAAGCTTTCGCATCTCTCTCTCCTAACACACACACCCACACTGCGCAGAGCAGTGGCGAGTGGAGCGGCACGAAGCGTCGCATCTTCCTCCGCCGCCGCCCCCTCCCCGCCGGTCGCCGCTGGACACCACCGCCCGCCTCCGGTGAGTCCTTGTTCCCTCCCCCTCCCAATCTACCACCCGTCGAGCTCTCGCGGGGCCGCGAGGCGTCCCGGCGCTCAATTCGACTAGTTCGCGCCGGTTGTAGGGGATTTACGAGCGTTTCACGGGGTGTGGCGGTCGAGATCTCGCGTTTGGTGTCTCCGTTGGCGAAGCGGGGGAGGAGGGCGGCGAGATTTGGGTGGTTCGTGTGATCCTGACGGCATCGGTTGTCGCTTGCGCTCTGGAAGGGAGGAGTTGGTTAGTTGTTTCGAGGGGTGAGCGTAATTCCGTAGGAATTCTATCGCAATCCGCTGCTCTCTCTCTCTCTCTCTCGCACTTCGCGTTTAGCTATTTGTGTTTGTGAAGGCTGTGTTCTGATCTAAGGTAGTGTGGAAAAGGCGTTTCCAATTGTTGGGGTGATCCTTGTAATGTAGTGAAACAATGCTTACTGGATGCAGCTGTGTTAGTGTTATATTGGGATTTTGAAGGAATTTGCCCTGTGGAATGGTAGAAAGTTGCTGTTTTTATTGTCTTAAGTCGGTTAATGCGGGTGCAGTTAGGGATACTCTAGCATAGCATCTAACTCCATGCACTGCGAGCTGGTTTGTGCATATAGGGTGGCAGAAGCCGCTGCTGGAGATTTCTGTCTCTTAGGAGTTAAGAGGGGATTTGGCTTGTGCAGACTGGTAGCATCTTGCCGCGATGATTTGGCGAATTGGGGGAAGACACCTCCCCTTTTCATGAAATTGGACAAATGCTACGTTTTTGGGAGGTCATTGTTGTATGCATTTGTATAGCAAAGGTGCATGCCTTGCGTGTTGTAGGTGTCATTTCAGTTGAGGTGTCTAAGGGGATATGTTGCTAGTGAAATGTCAGTTTCTGCGTAGAACCAGGGATTGGACAATGGACAGGAATTTGTTTCGTAACTTTTGGCAGTTAAATAGGTGGAAAGTATGCCCGTTTTGTCTGGTTTTACCATGACGATTTTTAGCATAGGAGCACTGCATTTCAACTGATTGACTTGGGAGGAAGGGATAGGGCTTGTGCTTGAAGTTGTCTCCTTGAATTGGAACCATGAAACGGTGGTTGTAATGGAATCATCATGGATATCAGCTGCCATGGAATCTTCCATGTGCCAAATTCCTCATCATGCCTCGTAGCACACAAAAGTTGCAGCGATTCTGTCTGTTCTCATGTTTGATGTGTTTTTATTAACCATCTCATCAGTTGTCTTTTCCTACTGGAGTAACTGCTGTCATTCACTCTATCTCCTTAACACTCAGATCATGTGTTCTAATATTTAACAATTGATATTTTTTTCAAATGTAGCCTCATTGGTGTTGTCATATTTTGCGAAAGCTGGTTCTGGTATATTAAACCTTTTGTTATTTATCTATTAATCGGAACAGAACATTTGGCTTCTGACCTTTGATTTATTTTTAGGTGAGATTGACAATCCTGTAGAAGATTTAGAATGAATTATGGGTTTCAAAGACAAAAGAGCTTAGGTTGCTTAATGTTGATGTTCACAATATTTGCTTACAAAATGTTTGAGCTATGGTGTACTCCTCTCTTCTCTGTGCTGTTATAACTGTACCTGCTGACTGTGGCTATGATACATCTTTTAATTTATTTATTTTTAAACTAACATGAACATCTTATTATCTTGGTATCATGGTAAGTTAATGTGAAAAATAAATGACACAGGCTGGCATTATCATTTTGTTATGTTAAAATTTTCAGTTTTATCTTGTAGGACATATAGAAAATCAAGGTGGTAAGAGCTGGTAACTATTTAATCATGCCGATTCTCAAGTCATCAGAATCTCGAGACACTCAAGAACCTTCTTCACCTGCACCGTCCACATCATCTTCTAGATCAAGGTATATCATATCTCAATATTTCCTTGGCTCTTTTATTATGTTTATGACTTAGTGCTAGTAAGGGGAAAAAATATTGGTTTATACTGGAACTTTTCCCAGAATCTATTGCTTTGCAAAAATTACCTTAGCTGATTCCACTTGTTACATTCTCATCTAGCAACCTTTTGTGTTTACTTGAAGCTTTTTCTCTCTCCCTCTCTCCTTATTTCTTTATTTCATACACCTGATTTCCTTCTTTGTTGGACTGGTATAGCAAGCCGTAGTTAGCATCCATCCTATTTAACTTATTATTTGTTCATTGCGATATAGGGAAACAAGTAACCTTGCAGAAGTCGATGATCCTGAAAGTGCAATGTCCACTGTTGCTAGATTGTTGGAGCAACTCCATGCTACGACAACATCTCTATCAGAGAAGGAAGTGACAACCAAAAGATTACTTGAACTGGCCAGAGAAAAAAAGGAGGCAAGGATTTTGATTGGTAGCCATTCTCAGGCAATGCCACTTTTTATATCTATCCTTAGAAGTGGGACATCTTCAGCCAAAGTAAATGCTGCAGCCCTACTCAGTGCACTCTGCAAGGAAGAGGACTTGCGTGTGAAGGTCCTCTTAGGAGGCTGTATACCACCCTTTCTCTCTCTGTTGAAGTCTGAATCTGCTGAAGCAAAGAAGGCTGCTGCTGAAGCTATTTTTGAAGTGTCTTCTGGTGGACTTTCTGATGATCACATAGGGATGAAAATATTTGTTACTGAAGGTGTCGTGCCAACTCTGTGGGACTTGCTCAACACTAGGTCACACCAAGATAGAATAGTTGAGGGCTTTGTGACTGGGGCCTTAAGGAATCTCTGTGGGGACAAAGATGGTTATTGGAAGGCCACACTTGAAGCTGGTGGAGTTGAAATTATTACTGGCCTTCTTTCATCCAAGAATACTGCTTCACAGTCAAATGCTGCGTCCCTGTTGGCACGGTTGATCTCTGCTTTTGGTGATAGCATCCCCAAAATTATAGACACCGGGGCTGTAAAGGCCCTCCTTCACCTTTTAAATCGAGATAACGACATTTCTGTTCATGAAAGTGCGGCTGATGCTTTGGAGGCCCTATCTTCCAAGTCTAGTATTGCAAAGGAAGCTGTGGTGAATGCAGGTGGCCTCCCTGTTCTGATTGGAGCTGTTGTAGCTCCCTCAAAAGAGTGCATGCAGGGGGATACTTGTCATTCTCTACAAAACCATGCTGTTCGTGCTTTATCAAATATTTGTGGTGGAACAACTTCTCTCTTGCTTTACCTTGGAGAGCTCTGCCTAGCACCCCAGTCACCTGTTCCCCTTGCTGACATTCTTGGAGCACTGGCATATGCGTTGATGGTTTTTGATGGCAGTGATGGTAAATCCTTTGACCCAGCTGAGACAGAAAATATTTTGGTTGTGCTCCTAAAATCCCATGACAGTAAGCTTGTGCTTGATCGTATTCTTGAGGCTTTGGCGAGTCTATATGGGAATGCTCATCTCTCTGGCAGACTCAATCACTCAAATGAAAAAAAGGTTCTTGTTGGGCTGATCACTATGGCTTCTGCTGATGTTCAGGAACATCTTGTTCACTCCTTAACTAGCTTGTGCAGTAATGGTCTTGGAATATGGGAGGCTCTTGGAAAGAGAGAAGGGGTTCAGTTGCTAATATCATTACTTGGGCTTTCTAGTGAGCAGCAGCAGGAGTATGCAGTTTCGTTGTTGGCCATCTTGAGTGATGAAGTAGATGACAGTAAGTGGGCAATTACAGCTGCTGGAGGTATCCCTCCTCTTGTCCAGCTACTGGAAACAGGATCTCAAAAGGCAAAGGAGGATGCAGCTCATATCATGTGGAACTTATGCTGTCACAGTGATGATATCAGGGCATGTGTTGAAAGTGCTGGGGCTGTTATGGCACTGCTTTGGCTTCTAAAGAGCGGCAACCCTCGTGGACAAGAGGCATCAGCCAAAGCACTCAAGAAACTGTTACGGTCTGCTGATTCTGCTACAATTAATCAGTTGTTAGCACTTCTGCTCAGTGACTCACTAAGCTCAAAGGCCCATGTCATTGCAGTTCTTGGGCATGTCCTTGTGATGGCCCCTCAGAGAGATCTAGTCCAGAATAGAGCTTCAGCCAATGAAGGCCTTAGATCTCTTGTTATTGTTCTTGACTCATCAAATGAAGAAACTCAGGAATATGCTGCAACTGTGTTGGCTGATATTTTCAGTATGCGTCAAGACATCTGTGACATCTTGGCAACTGATGAAATTGTTCAGCCATGCATGAAGCTTTTGACAAGTGGAAATCAAGTTATTGCAACACAATCTGCTAGAGCTTTAGGAGCACTCTCACGCTCGGCTAATGCCATGTTGAAGAACAAGATGTCTTGTGTAGCTGAAGGTTACGTGCAACCTCTTCTAGAGATGGCAAAAACATCATCCATTGATGCTGCTGAAACAGCAATTGCTGCATTGGCAAATCTCCTATCTGATGCACAGATTGCTAAGGATGCACTAGATGACAATATTGTCCTGGCATTGACTAGAGTGCTTAAGGAGGGGAGTTTAGAAGGCAAAATTAGTGCCTCACAATCGCTTTATCAGTTGCTCAACCAGTTCCCCGTCAGTGAAGTTCTTCCAGATTACTCTCAATGCTGTTTTATAATTCATGCACTGCTGATGTGTCTATCTGGAATCAGTTTGGAAAGTGTTGCAAGTTTTGATCCCCTCGATGTGCTTGCATTGATGGCTAGGACGAATGAGGGTGCACATTTTAGCTCCCCTCTGTGGACTGCCTTTCATGCTGTTACATGTTTGGCTCCCCTGGATGTGCTTGCATTGATGCCTAGGACCAAGGAGGGCGCACATTTTAGCTCCCCTCTATGGACTGCCTTTATTGAAGTTCCAGAAAGGTTAGAACCTTTAGTTCGTTGTATCAGTGTTGGGCTTCCACCAATTCAAGATAAGTCCATTCAGATCCTTTCAAGGCTATGTCAGGACCAACCTTCTATACTTGGTGAGTATTTAAACAGAAATCAAGGATGCATTGTTTCTCTTGCTAGAAGACTTATGGAGTCAACAAACATGGAAATTAGAATTGGCAGTGCAATCACCCTCATATCTGCTATGAAGGACAGCAGAGTACAGTCGGTTGATGTTCTTGAAGCATCAGGACTTCTGAATAATCTAATATCTGCACTCATCGATGTGTTGAAGCAAGATTCTGCTTCAACGTCTCTAGACATTGAAGTCTGGAAACCTCACATGGAAAGGAGTTTGTATAATTATGAGCAGGATGTTTTGGATGTGCCTGAATCAGGGCGCGTTTTGGAAGAAGCTGTTGCACTTTGGTTGCTCTCACTGATTTGCTCTTCTCATGCAAGGAGTAAACTTACTGTTATGGACCTTGGTGGTGTTGATGCGGTATCTGATAAACTTGCTAGCTACACTGCTAACCGACAGGTAATGTTTCAAACTTAAAACTTTCTATTTTCCCCACTAAAAACTTTCTATTTTCCAATGTGCTGTTATTACATTATTTTTACAACTCAGTCTTTAACTGCAATCAGCTGGTGCTAAATTCAAGATGTTTACTGCTTGGAACTGCTATGTTGTTTGAGTTGAGAAATACACCAGGATAAATAAATTCAATACTGTTGTCTTTGTGGGCTAAGTGTTTTTTTTGTTCTGCATGAATTACTTTAACCTGTTATCTTTACGACTTAGGTGATTTTTTGTCGAAGATCACTGTGTCCTTGTTAAATCACTTGGTATCTCAATCTGTATCAGTTTGATCAGTGTTGGGACCTAGTTACACATGGAATTATGGAAAACAGATTCATCAGGACATCTAAGTACCATAGGTCTAGTAGGTTAAGATATTTAAAAGCAAATTGATGGGCATTTAATTGAATTCTAATTTTTCTTGGACTCTTGGTTATTACCGCATTTAATGGAAACTTCTAGGAATAGTTTTACCATGCTGTTTCTTATTCTACAGAGTAAATGCTTACATAAAAAAATACATCTAGGGTTTGTGTCCTTGTGTACTCTTTGTACTATATATATATACCCTATGGGCTATTGCAATACAAGCATCCATTCCATCTTACATGGTATCAGAGCAAGGCTAGATTCAAAACAAAAAAAAAAACCAGCTCATCTCCAGTTGAGACTTCCGCCGCTGCCCCCGGGAGGAGCTAATCCCGGGGGCGGCCATCCTCTCGCCGGCCGCCACGGTTCCCGCCGCCGCCTCACCTCCCAGAGCCGCACTCGCCCCCGAAGCCGCCGCCGCTCCATCGTCGTCGGCCCGCCTCCTTTGCGCCGCCACTGGCCATCGTCTCTTCCACCCGGCGCCGTCGCCAGCATCACGCCCACGCGCGCCCAGCGTCGGGCTTCCTCCCGTCGCGCTGCCGCTCGCTCCGCGTCGCGCTTTCTCCCGCCAGATCCGGCGCGGCCGTCTTGCCGCTGATCCGGCCTCTCTGCGCGGATCCGCCTGCCCGCCGATCCGGCCGCCTCGCCGGACACCGCCTCCCGCCGGATCCGTGCGGTGCGCGCGGATCGGCCGCTTCGCCGGATCGCTAGATCCGGCCGCGCGCTTGATTCGCCGTCGCGCTTGAGCCGCCGCGCCTCCGGCCGCCGTGCCGCGCTGTTGCGCCCGTCGCGCTTTCGAGCCGCCGCCGCCCGTGCCTCCGACGATCTCCCGCGCTCCGCGGCCTCCACCGCTTTGGTCGCGCCGCCCCGCCACCGTGCTCGCTAGTACCGCCGCCGGAGGCCGCCGCGCCAGCGCCCCGGTCCGTGGCCGACCGCACCGGATCCGGCGTCCCCACCGCCGGATCCGCCGCTGTCATCCGCCCGCCGCCGTGCGCAGCCTCCTCGAGTCCGTCATCAACGTCAGCGAGATCGACGCCGTCCTCGAACGCGCCGCCGAGGCCGACCACCTCCATTCCGCCTCGCCGACTCCGCCTTCGTCTCGTCCTCTGATCTCGTCATCGACCTGGATGCGATGGGAGAAACTGATGAGGAGAGGCAGCGGCTTTAGAAGGAGCAGGAGGCACTCCATGCCAGCAGCCTTTTCCATGTCTACCGTGTCTGTCCTGAAGTCTTTATTAAGGTCTTTGAGTCTGTTTAGAGTCCTCAAGCCCATTTGTTTTATAGTCTTTCGTTGCGTCCACTTTAAGTCCGTTTTATCTTTATCAGTCCGTTAAAACCATACGAGTCCACATAAAATCCTTGTCAATCGGCCGACTTCGTTGCTAGCCACGGTCCATTCTCTTGGATGGCGTGGCCCTCTCCTTCCTTTTCGCATAGTCGCAGCCGTCGCTCTTTTTTGAGCCACTACAGATTGTAAAAGTCTTCATGATACCGCCGCTCTTCTTTTTGAGCCGCCGCCTCGAGTTTCTAACGCCGCCGCACTTCTTCTGCACCGCGCCTCCGTTGCGCTTCTCGTGCACAGCGCCGCCGCCATCTCGGACTTCGATCTGTGCTACTATGCTTCTATCTCCCTCTTCAGCTTGATTGATAAGGGTATTTGTGTCTTTTCTTTTTAGTGTCAACCCTTCCAAATGCAATGCGATTGCATACGCTTTGCATTTGAGGGGGGGTGTTAAGGGTATTTAGGTCTTTTCCCATATGTCTAGGGTTTGTGTCATTGTGTTCTCTTTGTACTATATATATATGCTCTATGGGCTATTGCAATACAAGCATCCATTACATCTTACATTCCATCTTACACTAACTACGGAAATAAAAGTCCAGTCATACATCTAGCAGATAAACTGTGATTACTCTGCAAGGTTTTAATCTTTTGATCGATCTATGTTATTTTTTGACCCTATGTCAAATTGCCCAGTAAATCAGGGGAAGCAGTATACTCCAGACTGGCACTCTTTGTTTTAAATAGAGGAGTCGTACTGCTTGGGTACCAGGTACAGAGGTGTACCAATAATGTTACACATTATTAATACCGAATTATCCAATTGGAGTCGAGAACAAGAATCGGGATTGTCCTACTATATTATACCTGAATTATTCTAGACACCATAGGTCTGATGTTTAACAGATAGCCATGCTTTCTTTTCTTAGTTGCATTACTTGTCCATGTTTTATCGTTTCTTTTCCCATGCCAAATTCCAAGACCTAAATGGCTCTATGTTACAGGAACAATATGAAGATTCAGAAAGTGTATGGACTTGCGCCCTTCTCTTGGCTACTTTATTTCAGGATTCAGTGGTTGTTCAATCTTCGGCAATAATGCGAACAATACCTTCTGTATCTTCATTGCTAAAATCTGATGAGATCATTGATAAGTATTTTGCAGCTCAGTCACTGGCTAGCCTTGTTTCCACTGGAAGCAGAGGTATACAGCTTGCTATTGCAAATTCCGGTGCAGTTGTGGGTGCTATAGCTTTGATCGGACAGATAGAATCTGATATGCCAAACCTTGTTACAATGGCTGAAGAATTTAAGTTGGCAGAGAATCCAAGTCAAATAATATTGAGAGGTCTTTTTGAGCTTGAAGATGTTTGCACTGGTGCTACTGCCCGAAGGTCCATTCCCTTGCTAGTGGACCTACTTAAACCAATGCCAGACAGACCAGGCGCACCTCTGGTAGCTTTGCACCTTCTGACTCAACTAGCGGAAGGTAATGAGGCAAATAAAGTTGCTATGGCGGAGGCTGGAGCTTTAGATGCTTTAACTAAGTATCTATCTTTAAGTCCTCAAGACTCAACTGAAACTACTATAACCAATCTACTAGGGATCTTATACAGAAACCCTGATCTGCTTTACCATGAATCTGCACTTAGCACTTCGAATCAACTGGTAGCTGTCTTACGTTTGGGATCGAGAAATTCTAGGCTTAGTGCAGCAAGGACATTGCAGAACCTCTTTGATTCAGAGAATATAAGAGACACTGAAGTGGCTAGGCAAGCTATTCAGCTATTCCTTGACATGGTTGAGTCAGGAACTGAAATAGAACAGCAGGCGGCGCTTGGTGCGCTAATCAAGCTTTCTGCTGGAAATACCTCAAAGGCTTCAGCTATGTTTGATGTAGAACGCAATACACTTGAAAGCCTCTATAAAATTTTATCCTTCAGTTCGTCATTGGAGCTTAAGAAAGATGCTGCTCAGCTCTGTTATATTTTGTTCGAGAACTCAACCATACGGGCATCACCAATTGCCACAGAATGTCTTCAACCCCTGATATCATTAATGACATCGGGTTCTAGTTTGGTTGTTGAACCAACTATTTGTGCGCTGAATAGACTACTGGATGAGGAGTACAATGCAGAGGTTGCTGCAACTAGTGAAGTTGTCGATCTTCTTGTTAGTTTTGTTCCAGGGACAAACTACCAGTTGTCTGAGGCGTGTATCGGTGCTCTCATAAAGTTGGGTAAGGACCGCCCAAATTGCAAACTTGACATGGTTAAAGCTGGCATCATTGAGCATGCACTTGATATGATTCTTGATGTTCCTGTTTCTGTTAGCTCATCCATTGCTGAGTTGCTTCGCATTTTGACGAACAACAGTGGCATTGCTAAAAGTTCTGCTTCTGCAAAAATGGTGGAACCACTTTTCTTGTTTTTACGACGCCCAGATGTCACCATGTGGGACCAGCACAGTGCATTGCAAGCACTTGTAAATATTCTGGAGAAACCTCAGAGTCTAGCGGCATTGAAATTGACTCCCAGTCAAATAATTGAGCCGTTAATATCATTTCTTGAGTCTCCCTCTCAAGCAATCCAACAACTTGGCACTGAGGTGCTATCACATCTTCTAGAACAGGAACATTTTAAACAGGATATCACTACAAAAAATGCAGTTGTCCCTCTGGTTCAGCTTGCTGGTATTGGAATCTTGAGCTTACAACAAACTGCAGTTAAAGCACTTGAAAGCATATCTCAGAGTTGGCCCAAGGCTGTAGCAGATGCAGGTGGAATATTTGAACTTTCAAAGGTAATTGTCCAGGATGACCCTCAGCCAAGTCAAGCATTATGGGAGTCTGCAGCACTTGTATTATGTAATGTTTTGCGTTACAGCTCTGACAACTATGTCAAAGTCTCCATGGCTGTACTTGTAAGATTGCTGAACTCCACCATGGAGAGTACTGTTACAATAGCTCTCAGTGCTCTTCTTGTGCAAGAGAAAAGTAATTTGCGCTGTGCTGTGGCCATGGCTGAGGCCGGGGCTGTACGTGCACTGTTGGATCTCCTTAAGAGCCATCGTTGTGAGGAATCTGCAGCAAGATTGCTTGAAGCACTGATAAACAATGCAAAGGTCCGAGAGAAAAAAGTTGCCAAATATTCTATTGCTCCTCTTTCACAATACCTGTTAGATCCTCAATCTAAGAATCAGTCAGCTAAGTTTTTGGTGACCCTTGCACTAGGCGACATTTTCCAGCATGAAGCACTTGCGAGAGCAAGTGACTCTGTATCTGCCTGCCGTGCTCTTGTAAGCCTACTTGAGGATCAGCCTACGGACGATATGACAATGGTTGCTATTTGTGCACTGCAAAGCTTAGTGATGCACAGCAGGACCAATAGGCGTGCCATTGCGGAGGCTGGAGGCATTTTGGTTGTGCAGGAATTGCTTCTGTCTCCAAATGTAGATATTGCAGGACAGGCTGCTCTGCTAATCAAGTATCTATTTTCAAATCATACACTTCAAGAATATGTGTCGAATGAGCTGATCCGATCTCTCACTGGTAGGTCACCAATCCTTCTGCTGAACTGAGTCAAGTTTGTTTTCCAGCTGCCTGCTTTTCATGTTCAAGTGTAAATTCTCATACCCTTCTGTTGTGAAAATAAAATATTTTCTCTGTTGACATTTTGTCCTTGATGAGCAATATCTAATCTGCATTGGAGATTGCCCCGTAATATCAAAGCTATCCATGAACTTCTGATCTTTTCAACTGATTGATCAGATGTGTCAAGTAATAAAATAACGAAATTGCAAGTTCTTAATGTGTCTTCACTGCTTAATGATCCATTCATATTATTATGTTTGTAATCCCAACTGCAATTTCTGACAGCTGCCTTAGAAAGGGAGCTGCTCTCTACATCAACTATCAACGAAGTTATTTTGAGGACCATATACGTGATATTCAGCAACTTCAAAAAGGTACGGTTTTCTGAGGCAGCCACCTTGTGCATACCACATCTTGTATGTGCCCTGAAGGATGGAAACGAGGCTGCGCAAGAGAGTGTGCTCGACACCCTTTGCTTGCTGAAAGAATCTTGGCCGCAAATGAATGAAGACATTGCTAAGGCCCAGTCCCTGATTTCAGCTGAGGCCATACCCGTACTACAAATGCTTATGAAGACTTGTCCTCCCAGTTTTCATGAGAGAGCTGATAGCTTGCTGCATTGCTTGCCTGGTTGCTTGACCGTCACCATCATACGTGGGAATAATTTAAAGCAGACAATGGGGAGTACAAATGCATTTTGTTGTCTGCAAATAGGAAATGGTCCTCCAAGGCAAACCAAGGTAAGTTCATGCAGATGATCCTATCTTCAATTCGTCTATGATGCGCATGATTCTTTTGCTCTTGCACCCAATAATTCCATCAATGAACATTGCAAGACTGGGAAACATGGTTTTGAAGCTGGGTACCAGTAGATATTACTATTATGCAAGTATCAATTTTTCGAGGAAGATGCATATTATATAGTATTCTTTGGATATTCATACCTCTACTTGATATTTTTTGTTTTCTGCGGGTTCTGATATTTGCACTGATGATCAGGTGATTAACCATAGCATCTGCCCAGTATGGAATGAGGGCTTCACTTGGTTATTTGACATCCCCCCAAAAGGGCAGAAGCTATACATCTTGTGCAAAAGCAAAAATACATTTGGAAAGGTATGGTTTAAATTCCTTGCATGTGTTGTTGTCACGCTTCTTGCCCTATTTTCTTTCTTGTTTTTCAAATGTCACCTCTTGCTTTGCAGTCAACCCTCGGGAGAGTCACCATCCAGATCGACAAAGTTGTCACCGACGGAGTATACAGCGGGTTCTTCAGCCTCAGCCACGACGGTGGCAAGGATGGCGCAAGAACACTAGAGATAGAGATTGTATGGTCAAACAGACCGTCCAACGACTGCATGTAGCATGGCTGATTTGCTTGCTGCCAATGTTATCCTGGCTTCCATGTAAATCTGACCCTTAAACATCCAAAATCGTTGTATGTAGAAAGTTAAAAGTCGATTACAAACACCTGCATCATTGAATTATTTCGAGGTCCTTTCTGGGTTGTAGCCTTGTAGCTGTAACAGATTTTGGACCGGCTATTTTTTGTACAGGTGAATTTATTTCCTGTAATTATAATCTACAGCAGTTTCGTGTGAGTTTGAACAAACAGAATTACACGGGTGTGACGCGTGATGTTCTTTGCTTAGGCGTGTGTGCTTTTCACTGTAGTTAGGGTGCTGTAGAGGCATCATTTTGAATTTTGATCATACCATTTTCAAAGGGAAGCTTAGATAATCTTTGTTTTGATCATCTACAATTTTACTGGCTAAAATGTACTATTAATCGTTCAATAGCATATCTGAAGCTCTAATAGAATAATTGCTTTGCTTGATGGATCTGTCATGCCAATGTCCAGTAGACTAATCGTCATCCCATGTTAAAGCTGTACTGATTGGTTGGCTGGCTAAACAGTACACTGACATCAACAGTCCAAGATGTACCAAATCCAATAGTTGAACCATTCCAGGGGACAGGAATGTTGGTCAACACACGGATACTTAAGAACATCATGGAGAGGCAATCGTTGACTTCACATGAGGAATCAGAGACCCAATCTTTCAAGGCAATGCAAAGTAATAAAGAGAAAAAGAAAAATAGAAAAGCTAAAATTAAGAAGCACTTCCAACACGGTGGCATACTGGCATTGAACCGAGAACCAGGGACAAATTAAGCTGAATCTCTCTCACCCGAAGGGACGAAAACAACGTTAGTAAACAAGAAACGCTTTGGACCATCAGCGTTGCACGGACACCGTCGCCCATGTGTACGTCTCTACTTAGGGGGTGATCGGAATAGCGATGGCTTTTGGCTTTTGGCTGAAAAAACATCAGAGTGGGTGAAAAAACATCAGAATGAGTTAGTGGATAGTGTAGTGAATAGTGAAAAAAAAGCTGAAGCTAGAAGCTGAAGCCAAACAAAAGCCATTCCGATCACCCCCTTAGCGCGTCGAATCTACTTGGAGTGATACGTAGTTTGCTCCGAACCTTCGATTACTTAACGCGCTCGTTGCATCGAACAAAACGCGGTCTCGTTCTTCTTTAAAAAATACTTTTATTTAAGCTAAAAATTAGTGATTTATAGTTGAATTTGTATTGTAACTAATTTATTTTGTATTGTAGTTGATAATGGTTTATTTAGCATAATTAAATTTTAAAAATATAAAAATAGAAAAAATAAGTTATCCCATCACGTATAATGTAAATGAGTACGAGGAAAAAGAACCGACAAAAATACTCAAAAAAAAGCTAGAAAAGGACGAAATTTAGGAATAGTGAAAAATAAACCAGAAGCTAAAACCAAAATGAGTGGGGCCTCAATCAGGTTTGGCATCAAGGCCCGACCAAGCCGCGTAACGCTGCCCAAACGAGCTCTAGAAGATGATGGTCATTTCATCTCGAGTTTAAGATCCAATTAAATGAAAAACAGTTAAAAATTCAAAAAAGGAGTAAATGATCAATTGGCACACAAACTTTAGGAAAAAACCTGTTATCATATAATAAATGGCATTTTATCAATGGCACTATAACTTTGGAACAAACAATCAATTTTCCCTCGTTTAGCGCGCTGAATGAACAGTGGCACTGAGTACTACTAGGAGTAACCCGTAGTTCGTTCCAACAAAACGCGGTCTCGGTTTTTTTTTTATTATTTTTTAGGATTGATGATAACAAGGACGGTCTGAACTCAGCTAAAAAAAGTCTTCGGTCTTCGGTCTTCACTGGAGAAAATAGAAGGGATATGTTTTCCCAGAAAATGCACACGGGATCATCCAAGTTGGATGATTATCTGTAGAAAATCGCAGGCAGCTAGGCTGGGCAATGGTAGCTAGAGCTCACCAACCGTTAGATATGTACGTCACTTGTTGAACTACCATGTACAGGTTCGTTTATTGCTACGTGTTAGCATATTGAGATCGTGTTGTCAATAATTAAGCACCTAAACACGAACAAAAATAAATGAACACATGATATAGGCTCCATTCATTTCAGTTTTTTTTCAACTTCAGCTTTTTTTTACTATTCAGTAATTCGTCTCTTTCTGAATTTTTTTAGTTTTTTTAGACTTTTTTACATTTTTCTTTTTTTCCCGTGTTCCTTTAGATTATCTGTGATGAGCTAACATATTTTTTCTACTTTTACATTTTTTTAAATTTAATTATGCCTAAAAGGCTAAATCAGCTACAGTAAAAAAAAGCCAGCTACAGTAAAATTTCAACCAAAAGTCAGAAGCCATCGCTAAAACGATCACCCCCGTAATCTCCAAAGCATCCCAACTTTATTAATCTTGTCTGTACGTGGTGTGTGTACAATAAGAGTCCTATGCTCCTCTTATATGGGAAAGGGGGCCTTTATGATATGTTAAGCAATGTAAGACTAAATTATACTAATAGGTCAGCTCTCACGTCCTTCGTTCAAAAAAAACTCTACTAATGGGCCTATTGTCCATTATAGACCAATTTAGGCTAAGTGTACATATAATTAAGCCTATGTTACAACAAATTAATTCAAAACATCGAATCCAAAACTAGCAAAGAAAAAAGAAAAGAAAAAACAGTAAACTGGCAAGAAGCTTCCAAGGAAGCGTGTTCTCTTCTTCCTCTATAAATACCTCCTCGTCTGCCTTGCCCATGTTTCCTTCCTCTCACCATCCTAAGGAGGCATTCATGTTGACTTTTACTGATAGCTTTTGGCTTTAGCATATAAGTAATAACAGCTTGTAGAGAGAGACATTTACGTGTGATTTTAGCCGATATAAATGAAGTCATTACAGTGTTTACTACAATCAACCAGTAAACCTCACCTTGAAAAGACACTCCGTTTAAAAATTAGGTATTGTAGAAAAACCATTTACTGTAATGTTGTGGTTTCAGAGTAAACAGTAAAGCTCGGAACTAAGAAGATTATTAGGTGTCCCGGAAAAGGACCCCCCTCCCTGATTTCCCCTTTTGGGGCCTTATATAGCTTCCACATTCCTTTTACAACTTCACCCTTGGTGACAGGTGTAACACTAAAGCACACCTGTCCCTTACACGTTTACATAGGCCTCATGGGCTCACAATGTCCCTGTCGCGCCTACAATGCCACGCGCACATACACATCTCATCAGCCTGCGGGACCACGTGGGCCGAACGGGCCACGTGGAGGCCAACCCTTCAACAGTAGTCTCTCACAGTCGAAGACTCCCATCCAAGTAGGCTGAAGTTGTGCCATAAAGTGCGTCCGGACGAGCGATGAAGTGTGCCAAGATGTAGAAAAACGGCTTTGAGGAGCCAAAGCGAACAGGGCCTTAAAATAGTGAGAAAACAGTATTTGCAACCAAGTTGAATGTTACAAAATCGAGTTCAAAGTTTTGAAAAATCGAGATGAAAGTTCCTGATTTCTTGATTTAAAAGTGTTTGCAATCAAGTTGAAAGTTTCGGAAATAAAGTTCAGAGTTATGAAAATTGAGTTGAAAGTTTCTGATTTCTTGAGTTGAAAGTATCTGTTATACAAGGTTTGGTTGTTTTTTTGGAGAAAAATTAGTCAAATTTTATAATGTTCAATTTTTGTACCATGATTCGTGCTCCCATCCACCTCCATCTCTATCTCCAGTGAAGATCCAGCGAGGCTCCTCGTTGTCTTCTTCTCCAAGCACCGCTAGTACTAGCGTCTTCAATGGAGACGCTAAGTTAGGGTTATGATTCACCGGTAGTCAACGGGCTTAGAGCGATGTCAGGTGGCGACCGACCTATGGTGGGCAGTGGCTCTGGCGATACGTCGAGGTGGTGATGGCGCCGCCTCGACGGCAGGATTGGAGGTGGGCGGTGGAGTGATGAGGAGGGCAAGAGCCGACGAGTAATTACGAGGTGGCGGACGACGCTGGCGAATTCGACGATGGTAGTTGCCGGAGACGGGGAAGAAGGGCAGTGATGTTGGTGACAGGAGGTTGAGATGTGGCAAAGGAGGAGAGGAGATAGAGGGTGATGGTGCGGGAGGAAGCGGTGACGGAAAGGGGCTCAATGAAGGGCCTTGCCGGCGTCGGAGGTGACGCCGGTGAGGCGGTGGGGAGATGGCGCGTTTGGTAGGAAGGGTTGGAAGTGGCACATGGGGAGGGTGGGAGGCGGTGGCTAGAGGGAGAAGGTGGGTTACGGTTTGGGTGTTGTTTTATACTCCCTTTTGTCCCAAAATGTAAGTTGCCATAGGATTTGTCTTGTAAAATATTTTTATAATATATATATGTATTATTTTTGTTAGTACATTATGATAAATAATTATAATCAAAGTTTTGCATTGAAGATCATCAAAAATCAAAGACAACCTACGTTTAGGGACCAAGGGAGTATTACAGATAGAGAAGAGATTTGAGGTGTTGGATCTCAATCCAATAGTCAAAAAATTTGAGTGCTCGGTTGATGTATAGACAGATCCAAAAATTAACCCAACGCAGCAAACCCGAAACCAACAAAGAAAAAAAAGATAGAAAATAAAAGGAAAAACGGTAAAGTGCTGAGAAGCTTCCAGGGAAGCGTGTTCTCCTCTCCCCTATAAATACCTCCTAGCCTTCGCCGCTCCTCCCTCCCACCATCCCAAAACGCTGTTCACACTGCTCCTCTAGTGATCCGGCGAAATGGCTTCTGCCAGGTGGGCCCCGACCTTCGCCGTCTTGCTCCTCCTGCTCCCGTTAGCGCCTGCTCCGGCGCGCTCCGCGACGCCAGCGAGGTCGCCGCCGCCGCCGTCGTCCTCCGCCGTGTTCCAGCTCCAGGGCGACGTGTATCCTACTGGGTACGCCATCTCCTCCCCTGATCAAGCTTGATTAGTGTCCTTCCTGGTTGTATGATCTGTTAAATTTTGTTGTTTATTTGAGTTCTTTTGTGTTTAGATGTAAAAAATCTGATCTTTTTGCAAAGATCTTTTCGAGTTTATTTGCAGGTTTTGTTGATTTCTTGCGAATGCAAGTACTAGTCTCCGTAGCTCTGCAGGCGTTACTTAGTCTGACCAAGTCGCCGGAAGATTTCGATTTTTTTTTTCTTTTTGACTTCGCAAAGAATCCGATGAATTGCTTTTTTTTTTGTTTTTGTTTGCATTCTTCTTGGCTTTCAGATTCTCTGAAGTTTTGCTCAATGCTTGTACCGTTCAAAGCACCGCTTTTGATTCGAACCGAATGTTATTGCAAGAGATTATTATTCTGATTGCTCTGCTCTGTTGTGTTTGGGCAAGAAAGGGGTTATCTTTTTGCTATGTGCAGTCCAAACTTCTCTGCAAGAAATGCTGCAGTTAGATCCTTGTTGCTATCTTTTCTGAAACCAGTTTCAGGTTGTTGCGTGGGCGTATGAGCATTGATTGATCTCAATTCGTGTGCAAGTTGTGATCTTTTCCTGATTTTCTCTATGCTTAGCTGTGATCTTTGCCACGCATATGCAAATCAACATCCTGGATTGCTCATTGGCCTCAGTTCCCATGGTCAGCAATGATTGTATCCTCAGTTTCTAAGTTGTAAAGAGACATTTGTGCGTAAATAAAACGAAATATTACTTCATTTAAACGTGGGTCAGATTTTACTTAGCTTTCCCCTGGATGTTACCTTAGTAAACAAAAAATAAATCATAGAACTTTTTCTTTTGCGATAAAATAAATCATAGAACTTAGCAATATTCCAGCGAAACTGATAACATCTGTCCCATTATACCTATATTACACCATGGGGATTCGCCCCAAGCAGCGCTGCTAGGCAGCTTTGCGAAAAGCTCTCTGGATTTTACGAAATCATGTACAATTCTTCGGTTTCTTGCAGAGGGGTCCATGCCACATCTTTTTTTGCGAAAAAATCTTTGTTTCTTCAAAATTATATATGGGTCCATAATATTTTCATGGAGGTCCTTTTTGCTGCATAGCACTCTGCAATTCTCCTAAAATTACACATGAGTCCTTGGTTTTATGCAAAAACAACCTTCTCTTTCTCCAAAAATACGTACGGATCCTCGATTTTTCAGAGAAGCCCTTCTTACGAATTATCAGCTCTTTTACTTTGGTTCATATGGTAGTTAATGCGGCGTGATGCCACACTTACATTGCTAGTTTCTCTGAAATGGCCTGCATTTGCCTAGATCTTGTCTTGTTGGCTTTCTTGTACGTAACACCTAAAAATTTAATTTTTCTTGAGGTCAAGTAACACCTACAAATAAAAGAAGTATTCAAGGATCTCTTTCAAAAAAAGAAAAACTCAGCTTGCCAGTGTTATCGTATTTGCTTTTTGTTATGGGCATAAGCATAAGAAACAAGAACGGGCATCACTTATCCACATAGGGCTAGGATTGATCTAGGACGTTGATTTGGTTGTGTGTGGCAAAGATCATAGCTACTGCCAAAGTTGCAGTCACTACTATGACTGCACCCGATCCCAATCCTCCTCCTTGTTCCTCTATGTTTTGCTCTTTTCTCCTGTAATCCCACTTGTTCAGAGAAACAGTTTTGGTTGCTCTTTGTTCATCCAATCCCACTTGTTCAAAAATAAAATTCATATTGCTTTTTCCCCCTCCAGTTCCATGCAAGTTTTGGTTTTCCTTGTAAAGATTGCAAGGTTTTGTACATCAACTCCTGTGCAATAGTTTGACATTTTTGCTGTCTCTCTGCAGCCACTACTATGTTACCATGAACATTGGGGACCCAGCGAAGCCGTACTTCCTGGACGTCGACACCGGCAGTGACCTCACCTGGCTGCAGTGCGACGCCCCCTGCCTGAGCTGCAACAAGGTAAACTCGATGTTACATACTAATTTTCTGAGAATTGCAGCAAAGTTCCAGTCTTGGTTACTGCAGGCATTGTGTTTAGCCGAAAAACTTTGCGCCTATGGTATTCATGTCAGAGCTCTAAGCCCCTATCTTTTTGAAGTTCTTGGTCCTAGATTTATTATGGCTCCAATTCTGACTCTTTATGTGAACAATAGAATCTTGATGCACCAAACATGGCATTGTTTTAGCTCAAGGATTTCTGTGACATCAATCTTAATCCAATGTTCGGTGGTGAAAACATGAATCTTAATTCTAGTCCTAGATTTGGCATGAAATACACAATATTGGCATGATCTTTGGTCCAAGGTTTGGTGCTTGATGTTGTCTTCCTGATGGTTGTTGCAGGTGCCACACCCGCTCTACCGGCCAACAAAGAACAAACTTGTGCCATGTGCAAACTCACTCTGCACTGCGCTGCACAATGGACAGAGCCCTAGTAAGAAGTGCACCTCACCACAGCAATGTGACTATCAGATCAAGTACACAGACAGCGCATCTTCTCTCGGTGTGCTTGTCACCGACAACGTCTCGCTACCCCTGAGGAACTCATCCAGTGTCCGTCCCAGCCTCACCTTTGGGTATACCACTTAGTGAAACCTTGCCGAATCGGCGCTACTGGATCTAGTTACTGATGGTTACTTTTGTTTGTGCAGCTGTGGGTATGACCAGCAAGTGGGGAAAAATGGCGCGGTGCAAGCGGCGACTGACGGCTTGCTTGGGCTTGGGAGGGGAGCGCTTGGCCTGCTCTCACAGCTCAAGCAGCTAGGGATCACCAAGAATGTCCTTGGCCATTGCCTCAGCACGAACGGAGGGGGCTTCCTCTTCTTCGGGGATGATATCGTGCCCACTTCGCGCGTAACTTGGGTGCCCATGGCTCGGAGCACATCCGGGTAAGCACTGTTGATCATGCATGTGGCTTGCTTGTGATAATGGACATTTGTTTTCTTTTCATCTGGTTTCACACATTATGCAACATCGTTTTTCCAGGAATTACTACTCGCCTGGCTCAGCGACACTGTACTTCGATAGACGCTCGCTAGGCGTGAAGCCAATGGAGGTGGTATTTGACAGCGGTAGCACCTATACCTACTTTCTTGCCCAGCCGTACCAAGCGACTGTTTCTGCGGTAGGTTCCAAACCATAATACATTCTATAATTGCCATGAGTTTGAAGAAACAGTGTGCTAATGAGATGTGTATCTTGCAGCTCAAAGCTGGTCTCAGCAAGTCACTTAAACAGGTGTCAGATCCCAGTCTGGCTCTGTGCTGGAAAGGGCAGAAGGCGTTCAAATCTGTGTCTGACGTGAAGAAGGACTTCAAGTCACTGTTCTTGAGCTTTGCCAAGAATGCCGTCATGGAGATCCCTCCTGAGAACTACCTCGTTGTCACTGTAAATATTCGATAACTCAACTGACTACCAGCAGTGAACCACAAGTTTTTTTTTATTGAAAACGACAGCTAAAATGCCTTTATATGATTTGTGCCAGAAAAATGGCAATGTGTGCTTGGGCATCCTTGACGGATCGGTGGCTAAACTGAATTTCAACGTAATTGGAGGTACAAAGCTCAGACATCATTCCCCAGTTTCTGAAATTAGGACATCATGCATCTTTGTTTAATAAATTGCATTCGATCTTCCGTTTTGTAGACATTACAATGCAGGATCAGATGGTGATATATGACAATGAGAAAGGGCAGCTTGGATGGGTCCGTGGATCATGCAGTAGGAGCGCTAAGTCTATTGTGTCTTCTAGTGGCGGAACTAGAAAAAAAATAACCGGGATTAACCACTTCATCATATACATAACAACATATATAGTTTTCAAACAATATTGTGTTAAATAGTAATACGATGGTAATTTTTAGCATCAATATTTCAATGTAACCGATGATACTGTATGATGATAAAGAAATAGCGATCGAAATACTTACCAAAATACAAAACCTAATAATAATATTGATTAGTTGCAGCAAACTAAAGAAAATAAGGGCAAAATCACAGATAAAAGTTAATCGGCATTGATAAAATACATTATTCAATCTCAATGGTCTGTTAAAAGAAAACAAAATTACTTGAAGTTTTCAAGTAAAAAACAGTAGAATGATCAAATGTAATTTAATGCATTATCTTTTAATATTTACGTTCTAAGTTCATAAAGCGACAAACCATAACATCATCAGTAATTTTTGTCAATTCTTATTTCTCCATATAGAAAATAACTATATCATTCATGCAATTATCACCAATTAATTGAAAAGTTAGTTAGATATTTGTATGTTCAATAGATTAAAAATAATATAATAGAAAAATATATCTAGTGATTTACTTACTTGACATTGCGGTCAAATACTATAACTTTGCCTCTAATTTGTAACGAGCTAAGTTGGTATTCCACAAGTCAAAATTGAAACTCTAAGTCTTACGCTATAATTTAACAAAAATCAATCAACAATCATCGCATTGAAATCCAAACTCATAAATTGGAATAATTGAAATAAATTTAGAACAAAGTACATATTGATCAGGTGGACCTAAATTTGCTTCGGTCGGCGAGGGCATAAGGCAATAGAGACTAGGCAACGCCTTGACAAGATGGTAGGAGAGGGTAGCCGGTGGCACGAATTTCTCCTATTCTCCAACGATCGGTCGCTGCAAAGCTAGGTGCAGTTGTATGACGGACATGGTGCACATCTTCTAGCCAACCATGCGAGACAAACAAGCGTCGAGAGATGCTATGAGGTGACATGCTTCGGGATCATCAAATGGATATCATGTCCTGTTGTGATCCTCCCTCTTACACTGGCTCAAGGGCTAGCTTAGTCTGCTGTAATTGCCTCATGGACTAAAAGAAGCGGAGGCTTCTCGTGAATTGCTGTTAACTACTGGAAATTTGGGCTACTAGTTCTTCCTTCATTGTATTTTAAGGAAAGTACCAGGTGCACTGAGTTTATCCTAGGGGTTCACACTATTAAGGAGATAGGGTTGTATTAGGATATAGAGTTTGTATTCTATTTCGTATATGCTTTATCTCTATATGGCATATATCCTCCTGTACTCCCTTATATATATAGCCGCTTAGGTCTCTTCAATATACACAATATTCATAACATGGTATCAGATCTTAGGTTAAAATCCCAACCTCAATCTCGAGCTACTTCTGCTATTGCTGCCCCCAGAAGGATCGATCTTCGCTCCTGGGGGCGGCCACTTCTTCATCTTCAGCTCCGGCTCGTCGACGTCCTTGCGCTGGTAATAGTGCGGCGTGATCTCCACCACCACTCCGGCATGAGCTCTGTCACCTGCCGCATGTACTCCATGGTGGTCTTCACCAGCTCGTGGTACACCACCCATGTGGGGAGCACCTGCGCCACCCCGGAGCTCGGGTGGACGAACACCGTCTGTCGGCTCTTGACGGTCCGGTACGACCCGTCCCTCTGCAGCTGCGCGGCGTGGCCGATTTCCTCTGCGCTGCATGATATTACCAACGACTGCCCCATCATCGGCCTCGCCGTAGGGGGCCTCCACGCCGACAAAATGCACGTCGCCAAACCCCCCTCTCCCTCCCCTTTTCCCCCCTCTCGTCTACAAACACCTGCAGTCTGTTAGATATTTGTATGTTCAATAGATTAAAAATAATATAATAGAAAAATATGTCTAGTAGTTTACTTACTTGACATTGCGGTCAAATACTATAACTTTGCCTCTAATTTGCAACGAGCTAAGTTGGTATTCCAAAAATTAAAATTGAAACCATAAGTCTTAACACTATAATTTAACTAAAATCAATCAATAATTATCACATTGAAATCCAAACTCATAAATTGGAATAATTGAAAGAAATTTAGAACAAAGTACATATTGATCAGGTGGACCTAAGTTTGCTTCGGTCGGCGAGGGCATGAGGCAATAGGGACTAGGCAACGCCATGACAAGATGGAAGGCGAGGGTAGCCGATGGCACGAATTTTTTTCATTCTCCAACGACCGATCGCTGCAAAGCTAGGTGCGGTTGTACGACGGACATGGTGCACATCTTCTCGCCAACCATGCGAGACAAACAAGCGTCGAGGGCTACTATGAGGTGACATGCTTCAGAATCATCAAATGGATATCGTGTCCTGTTGTGGTCCTCCCTCTTACACTGGCTCAAGGGTTGGCTTGGTCTGCTATAGTTGCCTCATGGACTGAGGGAAGCGGAGACTTCTCGTGAGCTGCTGCTAACTACTGGAAATTTGGGCTACTAGTGCTTCCTTCATTGTATTTTAAGGAAAGAACCAGATACACTGAGTTTAGCCTATAGGTTCACACTGTTAAGAAGATAAAGTTGTATTAAGATATAGAGTTTGTATTCTATTATGTATATGCCTTATCTCTATATGGCATATATCTTCCTGTACTCCCCTATATATATGGTTCTTTGGATCTCTTCAATACACATAATATTCATAACATGGTATCAGAGTTTAGGTTAAAACCATAACCTCGATCTCGATCTATTTCCATTGTTGTTGCCTCTAGGAGGATCGATCTCCGCTCCCGCGAGATCAATCTACGCTCCCGGGGACGATCACTTCTTCATCTTCAGCTCCGGCTCGTCGACGTCCTTGCGCTGGTAATAGTGTGGCGCGATCTCCACCAGCCACTCCGGCTTGAGCTCCGTCACCTGCCGCATGTACTCCTTGGTGGTCTTCACCAGCTCGTGGTACACCACCCGCGTGGGGAGCACCTGCGCCACCCCGGAGCTCGGGTGGACGAACACCGTATGTCGGCTTTTGACGGTCCGGTACGACCCGTCCCTCTGCAGCCGCGCGGCGTGGCCGATTTCCTCCGCGCTGCACGATATCACCAACGACCGCCCCATCGTTGGCCAACGACAGCATGTAGCATGGCTGATTTGCTTGCCGCCATTGTTATCCTGGCTTCCATGTAAATCTGACCCTTAAACATCCAAAATCGTTGTATGTAGAAAGTTAAAAAGTCGTTTACAAACACCTGCATCATTGAATTATTTCGAGGTCCTTTCTGGGTTGTAGCCTTGTAGCTGCAACAGATTTTGGACCGGCTATTTTTTTTTGTACAGGTGAATTTATTTCCTGTAATTGTAATCTAAAGTGGTTTCGTGTGAGTTTGAACAAACAGAATTACACTGGTGTGACGCGTGATGTTCTTCGCTTAGGCGTGTGCGCTTTTCACCGTAGTTAGGGTGCTGTAGAGGCATCATTTTGAATTTTGATCATACCATTTTCGAAGGGAAGCTTAGATGATCTTTGTTTTGATCATCTACAATTTTACTGGCTAAAATGTACTATTAATCGTTCAATAGCATATCTGAAGCTCTAATAGAATATTGGCTTTGCTTGATGGATCTGTCATGCCAATGTCCAGTAGACTAATCGTCATCCCATGTTAAAGCTGTACTGATGGGTTGGCTGGCTAAACAGTACACTGACATCAACAGTCCAAGATGTACCAAATCCAACAGTTGAAGCATTCCAGGGGACAGGAAAGTTGGTCAACACAGGGATACTTTAAGAACATCGTGGAGAGGCAGCCGTTCACTTGTCTGCACATGAGGAATCAGAGACCCAAAACGTAAACAAAGGCTTCTTTTCTTCGTGGCTGCGCACCTGTGTCTTCTTGGGCTGACGGCGAAGGTTAGGATCACACAAAAGGGAGGAAAAGAGAAATTTTGCTGTTGATTTTTTACTGTAATTGTACTTAGCAGTTGTTAGTTCTTTTTAGTGAAAAAATAAGAAAAATAATAAAAAATGAGACAAATTGAAAACACCGTTAAGAGGTGCTTTAATGCTTTTCTCAACAGTGATTTGTACACTTTTTAAAGCATGATGAATGGTAGATAGATACAACTTACCTCTTCGTTTGCTTTGAGATTAATACAACTCTTGTTGAAAAGAAAAGCATGGAAGGAAAAGAAAGAAAAGCTAAAATTAAGAAGTAGACATACTGAAATGTCGTTTCTTTTGAGGCTTTTAACTGTTTGGAGCAAGGCTATTATGCTAAAATGGTAGATCCCACGACTCCTATCATATGATAGAAGTGAAAATACTGACAACTTTAAGCCTAAAATTGAAGAAGGGACATTGTCTTAAAACAATATAATTATTCTAGGACAATGTTTTATCTCGAGAAGCACTTCCAACACGGTGGCATACTGGCATTGAACCGAGAACCAGTGACAAATTAAGCTGAATCTTTCTCATCCGAAGCGACGAAAACAACGTTAGTAAACAAGAAACGCTTTGGACCATCGGCGTTGCACGGAAACCGTCGCCCATGTGTACGTCTCATACTTAGCGCGTCGAATCTACTTGGAGTGATACGTAGTTAGCTCCGAACCTTCGATTACTTAACGCGCTCGTTGCATCGAACAAAACGCGGTCTCGTTCTTCTTTTAAAAAAAATAATTTTAGGATTGATAACAACACTCTCGTGACACATGGCTGCCGCGTCACCCGCTGGTCGCCAGGGTCAGGAGAGGAAAGGGCATACAGAGAGTGTGTGGGGGGGGGGGGGGCTCGGAGGGTGTTTATTTAGGCTAAAAATTAGTGGTTTATAGTTAAATTTATATTGTAACTAATTTATTTTATATTGTAGTTGATAGGGGTTTATTTAGCATAATTAAAATTTAAAAATCTAAAAAAACATGTTATCCCATCATATATAATGCGAATGAGTACGAGAAAAAAGAACCGGTAAAAATACTCAGAAAAAGTTAGAAAAAGACGAAATTTAGGAAAAGTAAAAAATAAACCTAAAATTAGAAACTCAAACCGAAATAAGTGAGTCCTCAGTCAGGTTCGGCATCAAGGCACGACTAAGTCGCGTAACGTTGCCGCAAACGGTTTAGCGCGCTTTAGGGTAAATGATAAAAAAAAAGAGTAAATAATCAATTGACGCACAAACTTTAGGGAAAAACCTACTATCATATAAGCATTTTATCAATGGCACTCTAACTTTGGAACAAACAATCAATTATCCCTCGTTTAGCGCGCTGAATGAACAGTGACACTGAGTACTACTAGTTAGTTCCAACAAAACGCGGTCTTGGTTTTTTTTAAAATTTGTTAGGATCGATGATAACAAGCACGGTCTGAACTCAGCTAAAAAAGTCTTCAGTCTTCACTGGAGAAAATAGAAGGGATATGTTTTCCCCAGAAAATGCACACGGGATCATCCAAGTCGGATAATTATCTGTTGAAAATCGCGGGCAGCTAGATATGTACGTCAATCGTAGCTATACAGCTCACCAACCGTTAGATATGTACGTCACTTGTTGAACTACCATGGCCGTCGAATTGTGCTGCTCATGAGCTTTCACGACTAGATTATACTTTTTTTTTTACTGACCATACGACAGTCATCTTAAAGCTCACAATCTATTCAAATCTCAGACAAATAAAATAAAAAAATCTATACAAATAACACACTTAACTTGTGGTTGATGGGAAGAGCATAAGACAGTCATCTTAAAGCTCACATCCAACAGGTCACACGTTCAAATCCGGGTAAATAAAGTGAAAATCTATACAGATAACCCACTTAATCCGTAGTTGATAGGGATCAAATTCTGGTCATCAGTCAGAGAGATATAGCACCACACTGCTATGCTATGCTCATGACTATACTTTGTCTAAGTAATTTATATTTTATAACACAATCTTTTCGTTAGAAAAATATTAGCACAACACAAGTTGTCACGGGAGTGGAACGATTTGTGAGGGCTCCAAGAAAAGAATATAAATTAGGGCGGTTTTTTCGTGTAAAAATGAACTGTTTAGGTGCATGGGGGTGGAAAAGTAATTTTAGACTACTGGAGCACGTGAGAAAAGCCAGGATTTCACCGTGGTTCCGAGTGAGATTCAAGTGCCATTTCACCGTGATTAACGTAAGACTAAATTATACTAATTGGTCAGCTCTCCAACGCAGCAAATCCAAAACTAACAAAGAAAAAAAAAGACAGAAAATAAAAGGGAAAACGGTAAAGTGCTGAGAAGCTTCCAGGGAAGCGTGTTCTCCTCTTCCCTATAAATACCTCCCAGCCTTCCCGCTCCTCCCACCCACCATCCCAAAACAGCTGTTCACACTGCTCCTCTAGTGATCCGGCGAAATGGCTTCTGCCAGGTGGGCCCCGACCTTCGCCGTCTTGCTCCTCCTGCTACCGTTCGCGCCTGCTCCGGCGCGCGGCGCGACGCCGGCGAGGTCGCCGCCGTCGTCGTCGTCCTCCGCCGTGTTCCAGCTCCAGGGCGACGTGTATCCTACTGGGTACGCCATCTCCTCCCCTGATCAAGCTTGATTAGTGTCCTTCCTGGTTGTAAGACCTGTTAGATTTTGTTGTTTATTTGGGTTCTTTTGGGTTTAGATGCAAAAATTCTGATCTTTTTGCAAAGATCTTTTCGAGTTTATTTGCAGGTTTTGTTGATTTCTTGCGAATGCAAGTACTAGTCTCCGTAGCTCTGCGGGCGTTACTTAGTCTGACCAAGTCGCCGGAAGATTTCGATTTTTTTTTTTTTTTTGACTTTGCAAGGAATCCGATGAATTGCTTTTTTCTTGTTTTTGTTTGCATTCTTGTTGGCTTTCAGATTCTCTGAAGTTTTGCTCATTGCTTGTACCGTTCAAAGCACCGCTTTTGATTCGAACCGAATGTTATTGCAAGAGATTATTATTCTGATTGCTCTGCTCTGTTGTGTTTGGGCAAGAGAGGGGTTATCTTTTTGCTATGTTCAGTTCAAACTTCTCTGCAAGAAATGCTGCAATTAGATCCTTGTTGCGATCTTTTCTGAAACCAGTTCCAGGTTGTTGCGTGGGCGTATGAGCATTCATTGATCTCAGTGCATCGGAATTCGTGTGCAAGTTGTAATCTTTTCCTGATTTTCTCTATGCTTTGCCCTCCTCCGGCTGTGATCAGGTGCAGTAGCTGTGATCTTTGCCACGCATATGCAAATCAACATCCTGGATTGCTCATTGGCCTCAGTTCCCATGGTCAGCAATGATTGTATCCTCAGTTTCTAAGTTGTAAAGAGACATTTGTGCGTAAATAAAACGAAATATTACTTCATTTAAACGTGGGTCAGATTTTACTTAGCTTTCCCCTGGATGTTACCTTAGTAAACAAAAAATAAATCATAGAACTTTTTCTTTTGCGATAAAATAAATCATAGAACTTAGCAATATTCGAGCGAAACTGATAACATCTGTCCCATTATACCTATATTACACCATGGGGATTCGCCCCAAGCAGCGCTGCTAGGCAGCTTTGCGAAAGCTCTCTGGATTTTATGAAATCATGTACAATCTTCGGTTTCTTGCAGAGGGGTCCATGCCACATCTTTTTTTGCGAAAAAACCTTTGTTTCTTCAAAATTATATATGGGTCCTTAATATTTTCATGGAGGTCCTTTTTGCTGCATAGCACTCCGCAATTTTCCTAAAATTACACATGAGTCCTCGGTTTTATACAAAAACAACCTTCTCTTTCTCCGAAAATACGTACGGATCCTCAATTTTTCAGAGAAACCCTTCTTATGAATTATCATGTCTTTTACTTTGGTTCATATAGTAGTTAGTGCGGCGTGATGCCACACTTACATTGCTAGTTTCTCTGAAATGGCCTGCATTTGCCTAGATCTTGTCTTGTTGGCTTTCTTGTACGTAACACCTAAAACTTTAATTTTTCTTGAGGTCAAGTAACACCTACAAATAAAAGAAGTATTCAAGGATCTCTTTCAAAAAAAGAAAAACTCAGCTTGCCAGTGTTATCGTATTTGCTTTTTGTTATGGGCACAAGCATAAGAAACAAGAACGGGCATCACTTATCCACATAGGGCTAGGATTGATCTAGGACGTTGATTTGGTTGTGTGTGGCAAAGATCATAGCTACTGCCAAAGTTGCAGTCACTACTGACTGCACCCGATCCCAATCCTCCTTCTTGTTCCTCTTTGTTTTGCTCTGTTCTCCTGTAATCCCACTTGTTCAGAGAAACAGTTTCGGTTGCTCTTTGTTCATCCAATCCCACTTGTTCAAAAATAAAATTCATCTTGCTTTTCCATGCAAGTTTTGATTTTCCTTGTAAAGATTGCAAGGTTTTGTACATCAACTCCTGTGCAATAGTTTGACATCTTTGCTGTCTCTCTGCAGCCACTACTATGTTACCATGAACATTGGGGACCCAGCGAAGCCGTACTTCCTGGACGTCGACACCGGCAGTGACCTCACCTGGCTGCAGTGCGACGCCCCCTGCCAGAGCTGCAACAAGGTAAACTCGATGTTACATACTAATTTTCTGAGAATTGCAGCAAAGTTCCAGTCTTGGTTACTGGAGGCATTGTGTTTAGCCGAAAAACTTTGCGCCTATGGTATTCATGCCAGAACTCTAAGCCCCTATCTTTTTGAAGTTCTTGGTCCTAGATTTATTATGGCTCCAATTCTGACTCTTTATGTGAACAATAGAATCTTGATGCACCAAACATGGCATTGTTTTAGCTCAAGGATTTCTGTGCCATCAATCTTAATCCAATGTTCGGTGGTGAAAACTTGACGCTTAATTCTAGTCCTAGATTTGGCATGAAATACACAATATTGGCATGATCTTTGGTCCAAGGTTTGGTGCTTGATGTTGTCTTCCTGATGGTTGTTGCAGGTGCCACACCCGCTCTACGTGCCAACAAAGAACAAACTTGTGCCATGTGCAAACTCACTCTGCACTGCGCTGCACAATGGACAGAGCCCTAGTAAGAAGTGCACCTCACCACAGCAATGTGACTATCAGATCAAGTACACAGACAGCGCATCTTCTCTCGGTGTGCTTGTCACCGACAACGTCTCGCTACCCCTGAGGAACTCATCCAGTGTCCGTCCCAGCCTCACCTTTGGGTATACCACTTTAGTGAAACCTTGCCGAATTGGCGCTACTGGATTTAGTTACTGATGGTTACTTTTGTTTGCGCAGCTGTGGATATGACCAGCAAGTGGGGAAAAATGGCGCGGTGCAAGCGGCGACAGACGGCTTGCTTGGGCTTGGGAGGGGAGCGCTTGGTCTGCTCTCACAGCTCAAGCAGCTAGGGATCACCAAGAATGTCCTTGGCCATTGCCTCAGCACGAACGGAGGGGGCTTCCTCTTCTTCGGGGATGATATCGTGCCCACTTCGCGGGTAACTTGGGTGCCCATGGCTCGGAGCACATCCGGGTAACCACTGTTGATCATGCATGTGGCTTGCTTGTGATAATGGACATTTGTTTTCTTTTCATTTGGTTTCACACATTATGCAACACTGTTTTTCCAGGAACTACTACTCGCCTGGCTCAGCAACACTGTACTTCGACAGACGCTCGCTGGGCGTGAAGCCAATGGAGGTGGTATTTGACAGCGGTAGCACCTATACCTACTTTCTTGCCCAGCCGTACCAAGCGACTGTTTCTGCGGTAGGCTCCAAACCATAATACATTCTAATTGCCATGAGTTTGAAGAAACAGTGTGCTAATGAGATGTGTATCTTGCAGCTCAAAGCTGGCCTCAGCAAGTCACTTAAACAGGTGTCAGATCCCAGTCTGGCTCTGTGCTGGAAAGGGCAGAAGGCGTTCAAATCTGTGTCTGACGTGAAGAAGGACTTCAAGTCACTGTTCTTGAGCTTTGCCAAGAATGCCGTCATGGAGATCCCTCCTGAGAACTACCTCGTTGTCACTGTAAATATTCGATAACTCAACTGACTACCAGCAGTGAACCACAAGTTTTTTTTTATTGAAAACGATAGCTAAAATGCCTTTATATGATTTGTGCCAGAAAAATGGCAATGTGTGCTTGGGCATCCTTGACGGATCGGTGGCTAAACTGAATTTCAACGTAATTGGAGGTACAAAGCTCAGACATCATTCCGCAGTTTCTGAAATTAGGACATCATGCATCTTTGTGTAATAAATTGCATTCGATCTTCCGTTTTGTAGACATTACAATGCAGGATCAGATGGTGATATATGACAATGAGAAAGGGCAGCTTGGATGGGTCCGTGGATCATGCAGTAGGAGCGCTAAGTCTATTATGTCTTCCTTTCCATGATCATTTCTTACATTTGAACCACTAGCTCATCCATTTAGCATTGGCTGTGCCATTGATGGAATTGGGGGAAGTTACTGCTGACCTCATCCCCGGAATCATAAGTACTGTTGTAACTGAAGAATGGCAGCCTGTCGCCATCGAAATAAAGCCTGTATTGTATTCACATGCCTGAGGAAAATGAGTGATGAAAGGAGAGAAAGATAAGCATGTAATATAGGCAGATAATAAGTTACTAACCTGTATGCTCCTCCTGTTCATAATGGAATGGAGCCCATATTCTGTATGTTTAGACTGAATTGTTCTATGTTTGTCATTTACTTGAAGCTCTAAAGTTTTGATATGCAATATGTGATGCTTGTATACTTTACATTGGTTTCAGAACTGAATACTGCACTGGATCAGGCAGGTACAATCGCGGGTTGGCCTTCTGTGATCTCAACTCTGAAAAACTTAAAAACAATGCTGATTGCCGACTCATGTATATATAGTGTTGTAATTACATGCGCACTTGGAAGCCTGGACTGAGTGGGTACAGAATTTTTAGATCAAACACTAGGTGTTATTACACATGCTGACATGTTGCTTTAAGCATAATTAATCACTTAATATTCAAATCATATGTTGAGTTGGGTCTCTCAGAAAAAAAATATCATGAGTTTTGTTATGATCAGATGCAACGTTTGCCTGATTGAACAGATAGAAATATAATATGATATATGAAATTTTGCATGTGATTTGACTGTTTCTTTTCTAGAAATTGACAGAACGGGAATTCTGCAAGTTGATGTCTCCTAGGATCATGAGACTGACAATTATTTACTGATCTCATGAGCACGTGACGCGTAGGAAAATTTGTAGACATTTTACTCTAATTTTCCACACACCAATTGGAATCGAACTTCTATATCAAATGAGAATTCCATTCTGGTGTAGCTGTGTATAATAGTCTTGTCAGTTGTGATAGGACATTACTAGCTATAGCTACCATATATTTTTAATGGCAAAATGCTTCTCTCCTTATTTCTTCTACTATTCTGAAAATGAAGCATTATAGCAAGACATAGCAAGTTCCACGTGTAGATGCCCGAGGCTATCTGATATTGTGGAGAGACCATGGTTGTCATGGCGACCATAGTGCCGAAGGACCGCCAGGACGCCTAATCGTCCAGACGGGCGTCTAGTCGTCCTCTAGGCGAGCTAAGGCGGTTCACTTGACGAGTACCTAACATTAGTAACATGGACTCTAGAACCAGATTAATAATCACAAAAGATACATAATAGCCTTCAGACTTCAGACATAATAGCCTGCACTCTTCAAATCACTGTTTGCTAAATAGTATTAACTCTTCAGAGTTCACTTCACTCATTCAGACTTCAGACTTCACTCGAGTCTTGACTCTTCAGAGGGAGAGATGGAGCGGCGACGGCTAGATGGAGAGGGAGCGGCGGCGGGAGGGAGGTCAGAGGGAGCGGTGGCAGGAGGGAGGCCAAAGGGAGCGGCGGGAGAGGGAGCGATGGCGGGAGGGAGGCCAGAGGGAGAGGGAGCGGCGACGGGCAGGAGGGAGAAGCAAAGGGAGGGAGGCGGCGGCGGGAGGGAGGCGTACCTGGTGGCTGGCACTGGCTGTGGTGAGGCGGAGGGAGGCGACAGCTAGGGTTCGGGAGTCGAGAGTCGGGACTTCGCCAATCGCCCTCAGGTCTGCTCCAGTCCAGGTTCATGCGATCTGATTTCTGGAACTCCCTTAGCCCTCTCTTATGAAAATAGTATGTGAGTACCAAAGCCAGTTTCAATCTCAAAAGATTGATGTTACGTTGATGAAAAAATGAATATTTTCCCTGGAACATGAGAATAAAAAGATTGAAGGCCAGGCTAATCTCAAAAGTTACATTACTCGATTTTACAGAGATCTGTTTGGTGCACCTAAGGACAATTACTTTACACTAGATGAGTCTCGAAAGGACGATATCCCCCAGGTCACACAGGCAGAAAATGACTTCCTAACGGCTCCCTTCATGGAAAAGGAGATTCGGGACGCAATTTTTGATATGGCGCATAACAAAGCACCTGGTCCGGATGGCTTCCCTGCAGAGTTCTACCAGAAATTCTGGGACGTTATTAAAGGTGATTTGTTGCAAATGTTCCATGCTCTCTATTCTGGTCACATTCCATTGTTTAGTCTGAACTTTGGAGTTATTACACTAATCCCGAAAGTTCAAGATGCCAATCAAATCCAACAATACAGGCCTATTTGTCTTCTAAATTTCAGTTTCAAAATCTTCATCAAAGTAGCTACCATCAGACTAAATTCAATAGCGGATTATATCATTAGTCCAACTCAAACTGCTTTTATGCGAGGACGTAACATTCTAGAGGGTGTTGTCATCTTGCATGAGACAGTACATGAGTTGCACCGTAAAAAACAAAGTGGAGTCATTTTTAAGATAGACTTTGAAAAGGCTTACGATAAAGTAAGATGGCCCTTTTTAATGCAGACATTGCGGATGAAGGGTTTCTCACCAAAGTGGATAGCTTAGATACAGTCCTTCATCTCGGGTGGTTCTGTTGCAGTTAACGTAAACAATGATGTGGGGCCTTATTTCCAAACAAAAAGGGTCTTCGACAGGGGGATCCGCTATCTCCACTACTTTTCAATATTGTTGCTGATATACTCTCAATTTTGATCACAAGAGCTAAAGTAGATGGTCAGATCAGTGGAGTGGTGCCGCATCTGGTAGAGGACGGCTTATCCATTCTACAGTATGCTGATGATACAATCCTCTTTATGGATCATGACTTGGCAAAGGCTCGTAATATGAAGTTATTACTTTGTGCTTTCGAGCAATTATCGGATTTAAAAATCAATTTCCATAAGAGTGAATTATTCTGCTTCAGGGAGGCACAGGAGGCGGTTGATCAATATACCGAATTGTTTGGTTGTAACCACGGGAAATTTCCAATAAAGTATTTAGGGATTCCTATCCACTATAGGAAATTATCAAATGCCGATTGGAAACGAGTTGAGGAAAGATTCGAGAAACGACTCAGTAGTTAGAAGGGCAAACACCTTTCGACGGGTGGGAGTAACACTGATAACTCAGTACTTAGCAGTTTACCCATGTATATGATGTCTTTCTTTGAAATTCCAAAAGGGGTCCTTCAGAAAATAGATTTTTTCCGCTCTCGATTTTTTTGGCAGAGTGATGACCTGAAACGAAAGTATCGACTCGCTAAATGGAGTATACTGTGTCAACCTAAAGACCAAGGGGGACTAGGAATTCAGGATTTGGGTATTCTGAATACAGCCCTTCTCAGTAAATGGCTCTTTAAATTGTTGACAACTGATGGCACATAGCAACAGATTCTACGGAATAAATACCTTCATTCCAAACCGATTTCACTAGCACAGTGGAGAATTGGAAACTCACACTTTTGGGCTAGTCTTATGAAGGTGAAAGGAGAGTTTCTCCGCTTCAGCTCGTTCATAGTTAAAGATGGATCCCAAATTAGGTTTTGGGAGGACAAGTGGCTAAGTCAGATAACCCTGCGCGAACAGTACCCTAGACTATATATTATAGCCAGACACAAGCAAGCTACTGTAGCAGAGGTCCTTAGCACCTCGCCCCCAAATATCCCTTGGCGGAGAGATCTCACTGGACATACGTTAGTAGCATGGAATGATTTACTTCCACGAATTGCTAACATTGTATTGAGCCAGGAACCTGATGAATTTCGCTGGAACCTACATCGAACCGGAAAGTTCTCGGTGAAATCACATTACCAGGCCATGATTCATGTGGATATCCCTAACTTGAATAAGCGGATTTGGAAGTTAAAAGCTCCTCTGAAAATCAAAATTTTTCTTTGGTACCTATGACGAGGGGTAGTGCTGACGAAAGATAATCTCGCCAAACGCAACTGGCATGGCAGCAAGAAGTGTTGCTTTTGTCCCCACGACGAAATCATTAAACATTTGTTCTTTGATTGTCGTTTTGCTCGTGCTGTTTGGTCTTTTATTCAAGCAGCTTTAGGTCTTTCTCAATCTCGTAGTGTGTCTCACTTGTTTGGTTCTTGGCTAGGGGGTGTTGCGTCAGATTTGAAACCTCTAATCCTGCTAGGGGCGACTGCTATATGTTGGTCACTTTGGCTATGCAGGAATGATCTGATATTTGAAAAAAACTTTTTGTCTCCCCTTTTCAGGTTATTTTCACAGTAATTCATTGGCTTCGTACCTGGGCTATACTGCAGTCGCCATCGTCGCAGGATTTAGTTATAGCGGCGTCTCAACATTTGGAGCGGGTGGTCAAGGAGTTTTTTACCCAGGCATATGGGTGGCGGTCTAGTCTGCGGATTGATTGTCTTTAGCTGTGCTTGTTATTGGTTTTTTTTGTCCTTTTGGTTATGTGCATCCTAGCTATGCGAGGCCGGGAATTGTCTTTCAGGGTCTTATATCATCTTGATGTTAAAATCCTAAAATTTAATAAAGTTCCCCTTATCGAAAAAAATCTAAACGAGAAGACCATTAAAATCATCTCTATTGCACTATAGGGCCATCTCTAATGAGGAATTAGAAAATTCCATTGGGGTCACGTGACCCCCAATGATCATGCACTAGATCTGCCCCTGACTACTTCCACGGTTCCCACAAGGAGTCATCTGTACATATTTTGCAATCAAATACTATATATATATAAACAATCTCATTTATTTATTTGAAAAAAAACATAAATCATAAGTTATTTTGGCCCACGGCGGAGTGACTGGTATAGCGGGAACCGTCGGATCAAGCCACGGTCCGGATCCACCACGCAGGCGCCAACGGGAGAAGGCCGTCTCCACCTCCGGCCTCAGACGCCGCCGCCGCCGCGACGAGGCCGCTCCCGAGTCTCCTCCGTCCGTCCTCCACGCTCACATGAGGGAGTGGGATCCCGCTGGTCCGCGGTTGCTGGCGGCGCAGTTGCGGCAGCTCTCTCGATGGTGTCGTGGAGAAAGTTGCTTTGAGTGATAAGTAATTCAGGAGCGCCCGGTGATGATCTACTCGAGAAACCGGTTTCCAGCTACTGCTCTCAGGCATGTATGCCTCACCTCATATTTACCCATTTTTTTCTTCTAAGTTTTAGCAGTGTTGTAAGTTGTAACATTGGTGATTGGTGTTGTGCTACATCCGCAAACGAAAAAAATTACGGGAAGGTGAAGTAGGTTAATCGTGTTGCTATAACTCAAAGAAGATGACAAATGTTTCACCTGATGATTTGTTGTAGCCGACCAGCAGTTCAAGCTTGGGCTTGCACCACTACAATGGCTGTAGAAATGGTAACAGGTAGAAGAAGATGGCATCACAAAGATCTGCACACTTCTCTCTCTTTATTGTCACTGCATGCTGTGTACTTCTGCTGATAACTTTTGTAAACTTTGTCAAGCAAAATATTCAGATTTTCGAACAAGAAGGCTGGGGACATAGTTACAACTTACAATACATCAAGCATAGGCTTCAGGTCATAAGATGATGGGAGATACAAGAGAAAGCTAACTCTATTACATCACATAGCAATTACAGAATCACACGAACACAGTGGAGACCTGAACTGAGACCTCTTGTGCTAAACTAGACAGACAATACCAACAACCACACCTAAATTCAAGAGATCGGTTTCCTTATTGGGAGTATTGTTTTCTTGAAACTGAGTAACAGTATGCCAAAGGCACAACAAAATTGACCTGTTGGCGAACTTCTTTTCAGTGCACAATTGAGCAATCTCTGAAGATTACCGATGCAAGGGCTAAATCCTACATGACTGGTGTTCATGACGTCAGGTAAGTATTGTGTTCAGCGCTGGATTTCAACTGAAGCGCCAACAGTCACGTGGTTATTGACAAACGAGCGGTGTAGTACCAGTGTGCTACTGAATTATCTGCAGATCACAGCAGCTGAACTATCTGAAAATTTGCAATAGGAAGTTTGCATCACAAGTGTTCCTTCCTACGTTTGTCAACAGAAAGGTTATTTTCCAAGGCAATGAATAGATCATAGTGCCTTCTGGAGCTCGGATGTAGGAGTAGTAATGAGCAAGCTACCTTCAGAGACCTGTGTTTCATGATGCCCCCAAAAAAAGGCCATGACTCATGATCCCCTTTTATGGTTCAAAAGTGGCATGCATGCTTGACAATATGACTATCTCCCAGTTGCATGACTGGAATTAGCATCAACTGATTCCCCATCACGAAGTACAAAAGCAAATCAACCGTTCTCTGTCATGCTCATTCAGTCCTGCAAAACAACCATCAGCAGGGGACAAGCTTTTCTGAAAGAGCACTAGCATGGCACACAAGATGGATCCCATCTTTTCTTTTTCAGTGTGCACCTCTGAAAGCCACCTTTGTAGACTTTATGGATCAAGACACTCAAGTTGGGAAGGAAAAGGAAGAGGAGGCCATATAGATGACAATTTACAGCACTGTTTATTACGATAATTGCATTACAAAATTGGCTCTCCAGGTCACGCAACGCGAGAGGCCACTGAAAGCGACTCTATTACATCGTCACCTTGCAAATTACATTACACAGGACAAAACCTAAAGCGTCAGCCAGTTGCCACGGACCTGAACCAGTTCTGCGCTAGCTACGCAATACCATCAACAGACTCTGAATACAAAACTTCAGTTTCATCCATTTTTTTCCCCTTTCCTTTCTCTTTTTTGTTCTTTTGGAATCTATCAGGTAGGCATGTCAGCTAACACAACAAAAATCGACGGCTATCTATCGACGAAAAATCACTGAGTCATCTATCGTGTGCGTTCCTTCAGAACGGTTTCTGCAGGTACGTGAACATGTCCCCGAACACGGCGGCGTCCCGCGCGAAGACGCCTGGAAACGGCGGCTCGAAGAGCGAGCCGTTGATGGCGAACTCGGCGCCCCAGTCGCCGCCCGGCCATCCACCGCCGGTGGGCTGGCTCTCGGCGTAGTCGAGGTCGTAGTTACCGTCGCTCGGGAAGTCTGCCGACGGCGACAGCACGTGCTCGGAGCAGCTAGAGTCCGTGTGCAGCCGCGGCACCGAGTCCCGGTCCGCCGACCCGGACCGGTCGAAGCACAGCATCTCCGTCTTCGACGTCGGCGGCGGCGACGGCGGGCAGAAGCCATAGTCGGACAGCTCGAGCTTCATCGCCGTCCCCGCAGCCCCTCCGGCGTGGTGCCCCGGCCGCGGGTTCTTGGCCGCGGCGGCCGGCTTCACGTCGCCGGTGGGCACCGTGTCGTACCGCTCGATGACGCCCTTCTTGTTGTAGATTCGGCACAGCACCCAGTCGTCCAACTGCAAAATTACACAAAAAAATTAGCGTTCGAGAATTCGAGATTGATCGATACGTACATGTAAAAATTTAGCGTTGGAGAATTCGAGATCGATCGATAGCGTTCGATGGATGTGGTCATCCCTGTCCGTGGACACGACGGAGAACGACAGGGTTGGGGCCCGTCGTCTCTGTCTGCGAGTGCGTGAGCCGTGACGCCATGCAGCCGCGCTTTTTTACTTGTCTCTGGTGCATGCAATCAAATTAAAGCAGCTACAGTTTTTTTTTTTAAAAAAAAAAGCAGCTACAGGCTGTTACGATAGGGACGACTTGAGCCCGCCGCAACTTGCAATTTGGCACACCTTTTTTTTAATTTTTCCATCGGCTACCGTCTCTAGGCTAAGTCATGTTCATTGGCTGCAGCTAAAGTTTTTAGCTACAACTGATATTTTTTTTATTAAAAATAGATAGTAGTGACTGAAATAAATAACTTTTTGAAAGATCACATAAGTAAGAGAAAAATAAGATAGATAAGTGCACGAGATAGAAATAAAATGAGTTAGATGCGTGATGTGTTTGTAATTCCTATCTTATCTCTGAAGTAAAAGGAGTGAGAAAACTGTTTTAAAAAATTATGTGATATTGACTTCTAATTTCTCTAAATAAAAAAAATAGAAGGCAGTATAAACGGATCCTTACACCTATGCGCACCTAACAAATTGACCATTCTAAAGCTATGGCTTGCCACTTCAAGAAAGATATATTGATCGAAATTTTCAATTGCAGATGCCAATATTGTAACTTTGCAGCAAGTAAAAATGTCTCTTTTTAAAAAAGAAGAAGAAGAAGAGGCTTGGTCGCAAGAACATGGAAGCATATATCAACAATGGTAGTAAATTATGGCAAGATGAATTAACTGTCCACAGTTAAGGTAGCTAGCTTACCCTGAGCGCGTTGCTGGACTTCTTGCGTGCGGCGGCGGAGCGGTCGACGTCGGCCAGGCGGTACTCGTGCATGATCCAATTGGTCTTGACGCCCTTAGGCGGCTTGCCGGCGTAGAAGACGAGCGCCTTCTTGATGGCCACCGGCCGCGGCGACCCCACCGGCTTGTCCGCCCCCGTCGCCTTCCAGTACCCCGTCCCCGCCGCCCGGTTCGGCCGCGCCCCGTTCGGGTACTTCCTGTCCCTCGGCGAGAAGAAGTACCACTCTTTCTCCCCTCCCATCGCCTTCTCTGCAACCATGCACACGCACGCATCCATCCATTAACACAAAATCTTACATACTAAGGCGATCAAATGATTTACGAGAGATTAGCTAATTAATTACAGACCTGGGAGCTCCCAGGGGTCGAACTTGTAGAGGTCGACCTCGGCGATGACCGGCGCGGCGAGGGGGAGGCCGCCGCACTTGCGGCAGAGGTAGTACATCACCAGCTCGTCGTCGGTCGGGTGGAACCGGAACCCTGGCGGCAGCTGCAGCGCACCACCGCAGTCCATTCCAAGCAGCAGCAGCTTATTAATCGTGGTTTAGGGGATCAGGGAGGCTTGATTAGTTGCTAATCAGGAGCTCTAGAAAGATTGGAATGGAACATAAACACGCCGTAGCAGGGGGTATAAATAGGCCCGTGGCGGGACACGTGTCGAGGAGAGGATGGGGACGTGTCAATGTGACTTGAGCTGATACGGACGCGTGGCGGGCATCGGGAAGGCCATGGGGACGTGTGGGCGGTCGGATGCGAGGGTGGGAACCCAACTAAGAAGGGATTCTTTGTGGTCGAATTAGCTTTTGCTTCAACCCAACATGAACATCTAACTTCTATAAATTATTTCTCTCACTTTTGTCTAGCAAAAGAATAAAATATAAAATCATGAGTGCATCATATATCATATTCCCCTCACTCTTGTCTTGTACATATATTTTTTTTTCTATCACTCATCATCTTCTTTTATAAACCATGTTTTTAATAACTAATATTTATTTCCAATCAAAATCTATCTATCGAGCTAAAAGTCAGGAGGTGGAGAAAGAGCTGAGCCGCATCTGAACCGTAAGATATGAGGCGTACGTACTTGCCTGTCGGGTGGGCCCGGGTGATGATGGTGTCATGTTGCGTGGGCCCACCGGGCTCTTACTAATACAACAGTAGTGGCCGTGGAGATTCCCATCGTCCACTTGGTCCATCTCTGTCTCGCGGCAAAATAAACGTTTGCTGATCTAATTAATGAAGGTTTGGTTGGTAGCGATTCCGTGGATTTAATTATGATGACGATGATAACTAGGCAGCTAGCTTTTGGTAAGCTCTGTAAAGAATATTTTTATATTGACTCTTACCGGTAACTTTTTACTTTAATTTATAAATAATAATAATTTGTAAAGAGTCATATAAAAAAAGAAACATACGTGCGATTTTGATCGATATAAATAAAATCACTACAGTATATACTGCAATCGATTAGTAGACCTTGTCTTAAATGTGTTTAAAAGCTATATATATAGAAAAATCATTTACTATAGAAAAACAGATTTTAGAAGTTAATGTAAACAAAGTCTAAGGGGGTGATCGGAATAGCGATGGCTTTTGGCTTTTAATGAAAAACATCAGTATTTGGTGAAAAACACTCAGAATGAGTTAGTGGATAGTGTAGTGAATAGTGAAAAAAAAGCTGAAGCTAGAAGCTGAAGCCGAAAAAAGCCAAAACGATCACCCCCTAAAACTTGCGTTGAAATTTCTCTAGCTGGCAGGTAGACTTTGAAGTGACCTCTGTAACAAAAACATGTGTATTATTTTCGATATGCAAATTCAAACTTTAGGGGTGTTATTTTGGGTTGCGTTTTATAAGTCTAATAAATAATGATTACTGAAAGAAACTAAACCCAAAAAATGACTAAAAAGCTAAAAAGAACAGAGATATTTCTAAATATTTAGATTGAATACATGATAATCATACTTATAGTTTTTTCTCAAAAAGTATTTTTACAATACTATTAGTGTTATTAAATTTTATAAATATTACAGTAGATATTAGTTATCAAAGTTGTGTTTTGAAGATCACATCTGGATGAAGTATTTGTTTTGTTTTTAAATATTTTTATGCTATTGTTTCCTTCGTTGCAATGTTTATTGCAATCTTTGTCCTCACCGTTTTCACTAGTTCCTATTCTCGCTCCTTCATTGCAAGTCTGCAACCACAAATCATATGTCAATCTGTATGGTCTCCTCTCCCCAATGAAAGTTTCACTAGTTTTATTCTTTTGAGCTGCATGTGACGATTTTTGGATACGGTTGATGACTTTTGGCTGCGCTTTTTCAAGATGATAGTAAACGGTGGAGACACTGACATAGATGGCGCACACACCAGTGGGATCGGGAAGCCATTTGAAAAAATAACTTCGAGAAACCGCTAGGGAAAGCCATCCCCTTTATTTCGACTTTCAAAGAAGTCTAAACCAAAAGCCACTACAAAAACCCAAAAGAATATGGCTATAGTCGATGACTTTGTGGCCCTCACCTCACTAATGCCACATACAACGCAGTGGGCCAATGGGGAGTTCGCGCAGATGTCCATGCGGTGACTTGTTAGCGTTCTATGGTCAAAAGTGGCAGCAAGGGCATGCAATGGCATTGGGTGTTGGTCATTAATGGCGATAGGCCCTACGGTGGTGCAAGGAACAAGGAAGATGCCAATGAGATGGGATAGGAAAGGAGGTGGATGAATTGGAGAAGGAAGAAGAAGTAACAAATTTGCCATAAAAAATTTCCTTGACCAATAACACCAGGAAGTTTCAGTCCCATAGCACTGCCAATATGGCTGTGTAAGTCTTCCAATTCCTAGACTCGTTCATGGGCCCCCTGAGCCACTCCCACATGCGACTTAGGGGGCGACCCAATCCATGCAGCCAAAGGCCCTCTCCGCCGAAGTTCCCCCTCACCGTCTTCACCGCCGGTGTGGTGACGGCGGTGGGCCCCTTTGCTGCAGCTCCATTCCAGATCTACATCGAGTGCGGTGTCGATTCCATAGCTACGTCAAACGTGGCGTCGTGAAGCCTAGTGATCAGAGCGTGTCATGAAGCTCGATGGCGAACGCGATGTAGGGGGAGTCAGAGGCGGCCGAACCTGACCATTTCCGGGCCTGATGCTTAGCGGGGGCCTTCTCTCTCTTGCCCCCCTCCGCACATCGTCGTCGCCTCTAGCGATGCCGTCAACCCGTCGACGGTCAGATCTGGTTGTCTCCTAGCTGGATCCGTACTTGGCAGCCAATCTACGTCGTTTTTGTGAAGCCCGATGGCTGGAGGCGACCGCATCTGGCCGTCTCTGAGCCGGATGTTTGGCAAAGGTCTTTTCTCTTGCCCCGTCCGCACGTCGCCAACTCCAACGCCATATAGCCAACGGTCGTGGCATTGAGGCTTCGGCTCGGGTGGCCACCAGCATCGGGGGTTCGGGCGGCCGCTACCTCTGGCTCAGGCGTAGAGGCTGCTGGTCGGGCGGCCGCTGGCGCGGGCATGCACACAAAAGAAGGCAAGCATCGAAGTTCGCTGGGAGCAGCCGCATGAATTTCGTTGGAGCTGGCAATGGTGCGCCAGGGTGAGGCGTTGCTTTGGACCACCTGATCCCACCCTCTTCATTTTTCCGTGTGTGCTTTGGTCTATGTTAGTTCATCGGTGGTAGTAAATCCGCTCGGAGTCGAGGCCTTATCGGGCTGATAGGAGTTATGTTCTTTGTAACCGGTCCTTCTTTGAGCCTTTAATTCGGTCTTTCAGCCACCACTGTGTTGCTCTTTTTTTTAATGAATGGAACATAATTCTTTTGTGTTTCCAAGAAAAAACGCCACGGAGTTTCCAACTAAATAAATGGGTAGAAATGATTCCATGGTCATGTTTCTGCTAAGTATGAGATGTATTGTGTTTAGATTAAAATCACAATCACATTTTCACAATCATCATCCTCAGTATTATTGTTACTATTATTTTTCGGGTATTCACACCGTCACAATTCACTTGGGCAACAAGTAACAATGTGCGGCGATCCTATAGCAAGATTCGTCCATGATCCGTTTAGGCGGCTGTAGGCCGGTCGAGTCGACGACGACTTTCGAGCTGCGAACGAAGAATATCCACGAGCATCAACGGTGATGGTCCCGGCGAGACGACGGGACGCACGTGGGGACCGTGTCGGCCGGTGTGGACTCCAGGTGCGGCGTCCGACGCTTCCGGATGACGTGGCCCAGCCGACGTCACCACGTGCTCCCCGGCCGGCTCGACGGGGCCCACATGTCCCCACCACGAGCAAATCCGGGCGCCTGCACGTGGCGCTGACCCGTTCCGATGCGGCGAAACGCGGGTGCGAGGTCAGTAGCGTAGCCTACAGTCGTGGGCTCCCCACGCATTGGCTTGACCCCACGGATCAGTGGAAGAGTCGCGCAGGTGGCTAGGTAAGCGTGCGTGCGCGACGAAATGGCGCCCCTTTGTTTATTTCCCGCGCGTGGTTGCACCCGTCGGCATGAGCTGTCTTCCCATCGTTTAAATGTTATTGCACTCCTCGGTCAGCATTTTCCTACTGACATGTGGGTCCTCGCAAAAGAGTTGACCCCACCTATATATATATATATATATGATATCTGTACTCGTGTCGAACAATTCATATGCGGCGACCTGCCATTGCCATCGGCTCCCGCGATCCGAGCCCCCCAACACGGCTGTATTCTACGCGCTTCACGTCGACATGTGGGACCACTAATGTTGGGCCCCAACTGTCATGGAGCGATTACGTGGAGAAACGGTTTTCGTACGGTCTATGCAGGGGTTTTTGGTCTCTGACGTGGCGCGCATGAGCCTTCCCGCGATTGCAACGGCGACGGCACTCGTCGCAGGCAACCACACCGGCGAATTTTAAGGTATCGCTCTAAGTAGAATCAACTTCTCGTTTCTTAATTTTATTTTTGTTTATTTTTTCTTATTCATTTAATTTTATTTATAATGATATAATATTTTTTATTTTTTAAAATTTAATTACTCAGAAAAAACTAATAATTATTATAATATATTTTTAGCTGTTACAGTATTAAAAAAAACCGAAGCTATGACTTATAACTCACATTGAGTAAGCCTAAAATACCCCGCCTTGTTGCTTCCTTTGGGTCTCCGTCCACCATGTCTTCATCGTCTTAATTAATATAGTATCCTGTTTGAGATAACCCTTGGGCAGTTTAATATAGCCAGCTCGACGCCCCTTGACGCATGACAACAGATCTTAATTCCTGCGCGGTTACGAAGAGCCGCTGGTTTGGAATCTGGGGTCGTCTTCTCCTCCGGTCTTTTGTTGGTGTCATTGTCGCCTATGCTGGAGTTTCAATTACGCTTTTTCTTTTTTGGTAGCTGGTTTACGCTGCTGTTTTGGTAGGGATCCAGCTAGTGCGCACGGTTCATGGCATGCTGGAAGATAAAGACTTGACGACGCCAGTAAGGTTCTTCGAAGCAGTGATATAAATTAGGAGTAACAGATAAAGTACTTGACGTAGATCGCTAAAAAGAAGATCCAATTCTGTACGATCTTCACGAAACCTAATAATTCTCCCCCGGTCATTCCAATGGTTTTCGTCGTGAAACTCGATGGGACATGGAATTAATAGAAACCCTTTATTTCAAGATCCAATAGCTAGCTAGCCTTCTTGGAACACCCGGTTGATTCCGTCATTTTTTTTGTTAAAAGAAACATATTGCCCTGTTGGATCCAAACGTGAGGCAGTGGGGATTCCGTGCCGATATCTTAGAGGTGATCGGAATAGCGATGGCTTTTAGTTTTTGCTGAAAAACATCAGAATGGTGGTGATTTTTATCAGAAATGAGTGGCATGTTAGGCATAATTAAATTTTAAAAAATGTAAAAATAAAAAAGGCTCGCTAGTCTAGTACGGACAATGCAAAGGAATATGAGAAAAAAACCGAACGCAAAAAAACCAAAAAACAAAAAAAAATTACTACGTGACAAAAGTGCTACAGTATTTTAATCGCTGCCACAGTGTTTTAATCGCTAAACAGTGTTTTAATCTCCGTTCTGATCGGCCCCTTAGATTGATGAGTGCATCATGCACGATAATTTGGTAGTAATATTTACGCAAGAGGGTTGCAAATCGCACTAATTAACCTAAGAACTTAAATCCCATGCATGCTCGATCACGTTCTTGGGCACCTGCCCCGGCCTTCCGAGAGGCGAAAATGTCCTACTTACACCCAGGGCCCACTTTCCATTGAGATGGATCAGATGAGATTATCACGGCTGTAATTAGCAATATATGGATTAGGCGGGGTCATCACGTACGGCGAATGAAACGAGGACGAAATTAAGCTCTCGTTAATTAAACAAACTTATGTGGCGCCGTGGTTGCGAATCAGCGTCACGGTTTGCTTTCTCTTATAAACTAGTATATAGATTCTTGTAAACTCGAGATGCATCTATATGTCGACATGCATATGACATATAATAGACAAAAAGGATGTCAGCTTAAGCCCCGCTTAGCTTCATGCGTCGCTAGCGTTCAGCGATGGGCGTCATCATTTTTTTGGTCCCTTTTTTGTTTTTTTTTGGTTTTTTTGTGTTTTCGTTTTTTCTGTATTTCTTTGTATTGTATGTGATGGGCTAATATATTTTTTAAAAAATATTAATTATGTCAAATAAACAAACTTAGATACAGTAAAAAATCAGCCAGTTACAATAAAAAAACCATAAGTCATCATTATTCTGAACGCTATTTAAGAGATGTCCATATATGTAGGCCCACAATTAAAGCTGAACAAGTGACTGCCTACCCTTGGTGATCAAACTGGCGAGACATCCGATCGATTCAGGGTTTAATTTGCTCGGGCGATAGCCAGAGTTCGAAATTATTTTAAGTTCAAATCACTTCCTACGTGCTTAAACTTTTCTGCGAGTTAATTACTCTCTCAATTATTTACTTGTGCCTCGGATTTTATCCTGTGACGACCTCTTTGGTTTCGTTGCTAGGTCTTTCAGGTGCATGCGTGCTCTTACCAATTCTCCTAGCAGCCTTAAGAAACAACGACTTAGCAATTAAGTACATGAAATAAAACAAACTAAGCACTCGGTTAAAGTAATGGAGATGTGGCGTTGTGTCGCCGCTAGCTGTTGCGATCGATCGAATCAGCTCCAGGGTTTTTTCTTACAAGCAAGAGCTCGATGCGTCGTCTACATGTCAACCTGTCCATGTCGTCATTCTCCCTCCGGAGTAAGAAAAGCAGCAGTATTCAGCAGCCACTAGGCTTAGTTTGGTTGTTTGGAACAAGTGCAAGGCTCGCGACCATTGACTGCATCTTAGAGCCAGCCCAAGGGTTGCATGTGTGTTCTTGGTAAGGTGCAATGCATCGCTGAAAAGATCAACTCATTAAGCAATAATGCTTGTTTTAAAAGTTAAAACCGGGCGAAGATGGGGGCATGTTCGTGGTCATTCATCCAGACTCGCATGCCTGATGAGTGCGTTTGAAGTGCTGACGTCTGATCCGCACAAGTTAGCGTTACTTTTGACATACTAAACTGTAATGTTTCAGAAAACATTAATTGGAAATAATGCTTGCCAATCTTTCTGTTTGATGGATATTAGGTTTTTTTAAAAAAAAATCCAATGATAGGGAGACTGTTTAACCTCATGCATGCCCATCCAGGTTCAAGTCCTAAGACCGGCTCAAGTGCGTATATGTATATATATACGTGTTTCAGAATCCATTCAAACATATATGTAATTTAGTCTGGCTCCGACACTGACTCTAAACTATATATGTACCACTATATATTTGTCAGGATATATACTATTACTATTTGCATTTCTCTATTCGAGCTACCTTAACTGAATCTCCATGTACGAACTAGAAAACTAAATTACTCAATACGCGGCCATACGTCAATGCTCTAGAACTTGCTGGTTTAGTATCATTGGACTTTGCTAGATGATACTACCCTACATTTGTTTCCTAAATTAATCTAGAACCGATCATATCAACAGGCTGTTGACACTGATTATTAAGATATATACAGGGAGCAGGAAGAACCTAACCGAGGCTAGCTTTATTTGGAATCTCAAACTCTCGATGCTTTCAGCATGCATGCTGTGTCGCTGATGGTTCGGCGGAGAAAACAATTATCTGGTGGACTTGATTTGATCATGAATCACAATCCACTTAGGACGGTGGAATCCGTTGTCGATCGTTTGTCAACTGTTTTAACAATTGTCGCAACTTGCAAAGTGGTCTCCAATGTGTCTGCTTGATTCGTTGCCAAAGTATAATGTTCTAGCAAGTGGTAATTAAACATCTAATGGATCGATGCAGCTCCAACCAGCTGACTGAAAATTTCACACTCCTCATCAGTCGATTATATATAATGTAGTGTTTTTCGTGAATAATTTAGCTTCATCCATGCCACATGCTCACAGGAACCCAGGTTACATATTTACGTTATTTCGCGCGTAAATTTACACTGGAGACCACCGAATTAAATATATACATTCTTGTAACAAAATGGTTGTATTTTAGACTTCTGAGGCATTGAAGCAACCGAGCTCACAGGGACTATAAGCCAAGCGCCGCATCGGCTGGACGGTCCAATAATAAGCGTCCTTTCTTCCTTGAAGTCGATCGAGACCGGCCGGTTACGTGGAGCATATGGTGTGTGGTTTCCCTGTAGCAGTGAAGTTATATGCGTGGAACCGCTCGCGTTTTCATTTTTGCACTGCTATTAATAGTGGGTGGATTCTTTTCGATTTATAGTTTTTTATTCTATCGTGAGAGCTTATGCGAACGAATCGAACATCGATAAATCTATAAGTTACTTTGAAAAGATCGTTCCAATAAACTACTTCAACAAGACAATGAAAAAATCCTTCTGTTTGTTTATTCGTTCGAAGAAACTATAAATTGTAAACTAGAAAAAAAACATTATATATCCTGTATATGGTGTGTGTCGTGATGCCGATAGGTAGATTGGTCCCCATCGATCTCACACGACCAAGTTAACATAAACAATGCCGTATTGTCCTGTGACTCGAGCGAGAGTCGACCATGAATCAGAGCGCACTAGCGGTGGAGGAATCAACCAAGTTGACGGACTGAGAATCTTGCAGGCCAAGGCAGCTCCTACTGTGAGTACTAGTAAACGACAAATGCGACGGCGACGACAACAAAAAAAAAACATAAAATAAAGGAGAAAGGGCGGCGGCGTTATGTGGCGACACGATCGCGAGGCCGCCTCTCCCTTAAAAAATGGGCAGGTGGTGGGCCCCTCGACGGCGGCGAGGCGCTGCGTGCGCGCGCCCGGCCGGGATCACGGCCAGGTGCAGTGAATGATGGATTGAATCGTTCTGAGCCCTTGAATGGTATCGTTCTGAGCATATTCTTACCACTACGACCGGTATACGTCTATACGACCCACCCACATAACATAGGGTCTGTAGCGTTTACACTGCGGCTGTGGAATTAATATTATTAGTAGCTCAATCGTACTTAATTTGCTTTATGTACCTTGCTCGTTTCAGCTTTTTTTTCATTATTCAGTAATTCATCTTTTTCTAAATTTTTTTAGATTTTTTGGACTTTTTGTATTTTTATTTTTTCCGTATTCTTTTACATTGTCCGTGATGGACTAACATATTTTTTCTATTTTTACATTTTTTAAAAAAATTTAATTATGCCTAAAAAGTCAAATCAGCTATAATAAAAAAAGCCAATTACAGTGAAATTTCAACCAGAAACCATCGCTAAAATGAACGCCCTTCCCGTTTCCTTTTTCAAATTATTTTTTTTCAGAATCCATTAACTGTTTAATTTTCATTTATGCCATTTGCCACAAATACTATCTAGTAGGTATACTTTAATTTTATTCTTAATAAATTTTATTATTAATAGGAGGGTACCAGTCTTCTACAAGAGGACCAATCAATCATCATTTTTTACCACTCATTATTTTTATAATATCTTCCTGTTCAAGATATACATTTAGATATTATAATTTAACCTCAATTGCTTTCTTCATTTAATCTGATATGAGCGTTTCAATCGTCTCTTGCCATGGGCCTTGGTTCTGGATCCATATTCTCATTTAGAGAAATAGTAGCGATCATAGAGGCAATGTTGCCGAGAACTGTCACTACTGCAGAAATCATCATCACAGACGGTTCAAAAACGTCATCACAGACGGTTTTCTGAATCGTCTGAATTTATAGATCAGTGATAATACGAGGTCATCACAGACAGCTTTCGAACCATCTGTAGTGTAAATATCACAGACGGCTTTCGAACCATCAAGGTTAATTTACCATCACATCCACACACATATATTTCAGACGGTTGCCTTCATTACAGAGCAAGTAACCCACTATTACTTTGTATTGACCAAATATGAGTAATGCAAGAATGTGGGTACCCTAACCGGAGTTGGGAGAGGAGAGTGCTGGGTTCGCGGGGGAGGAGGGCGACGGAGTCCTGCAGGGAGGCGACACCAGGCTCGGGGAGGTCGACGACAGGCCCAGGGGAGGAGGAGCTGGAGTCGGGAGAGAATGGTACTGGGCTCGCAGGGGAGGAGGGCGCCGGAGTCCTGCAGGGAGGCGGTGCCGGGCTCGGGGAGGTCGGCGACGGGCCCGGAGGAGGAGGAGGTCGGCGACGGGCCCAGAGGAGGAGGAGGTCGCCGGCGGGCTCGGGAGAGCGGCGACGTTAGGGTCTTGAGTGCTCTCGATCGGCTGGTTGATGTAGCTAATAACTCACAGTACGCGCAAAACCTAGCTGGCGGCTTATATATAAATGCTTATTACAGATGGTTCTAAACTCGAATCATTTGTGATATAACTATCATAGACGGTACTTAACTAAAAACCGTCTGTGATACTGGAATATCACAGACGATTTTATATGAAAAACCGTCTGTGATATTCCAGTATCACAGACAGTTCATCGGTAAGAACCGTCTGTGATACTCCTTTTTCCCACCACAAACACCACAGATGGTCTCCAAATTAAAACCGTCTGTGATAGTGTACATCACAGACGGTTTTACAAAATCGTCTGTAATTTGGTGTCTAGTATTAGGCTTTCTGTAGTAGTGTGTATGTTCCAACAACATAATACTAATCTACAGGATTTTAAACAAGAACATGAACATAAAACATTAGCAGTTATAGGTGATGTAGAAGTGCATACTACATACCAGAAGAAATCATCAGCCAACATATACAATCTCTGTAGTGATAGTTCCATAACATGCTTTTGTTTTACAGGACGCTTGGACTTATAACAAAGAGAAGACAAAGCTTCGTATGGAATTTCGGTGGATGCATCCAAAACTTTATGCAAATGATGGGAGGCTTAAAGAGCAACATAATGAAGCTGATGGCTGCGAAGTATCATGAAGCATCCTCCAACCATAACTTGATGCGCATAGGGATCACGTAGGATCAACTTATATCAGCGTAATAGTTTAATTTGCTTTGTTTTTGCTATTTACGTGTTGTTCTAGCGTAGAAGGAATCTATTATAATATTAAAGCAGAAGCAAAAGAAGCTATGATGCTCAGAAACAGAGCCACCGGATGGGTTTTATTAGGCTTCAGCCCACCCCAAACACCCCCAAGCTGGGCTGGCCCAGCAAAGATGAGGACTTGGAATCTTCATCTAGACATCCACATTAGGCGTCAGGCAAACCACCGCGAGACGACGTAGCCACCACATGGTCCACGCAAACAGATCATACCACAAATCCACAATCCATAGTTCAGTAGTCCATAGCACAGACACACACTGGAGACGAGGGGTTGTGCACACACCTGACGGCGGTGGCGCACAGATCTAGTGTTCTGGGCGGGTGGGCGGCGCTTTGCAGCCTTGCAGTTGCGGCTTAAGGCTTCTTGCGCCAGCGGCCAACGCCGAAGAGGGGAAGCTGGGAGGGGGAGGCTTGCTGGGCCATTGGCTGCCGTGTTGCTATGGGAGTAGGTGCCTTGCATGACGGATTGGATACGGGAGGGCCGGTCGAGACGCCAGGTGGAGTGGGGAAATAGGGACTTGGGGGGCGGTTTTGACTTGCCGGCTGTGAGCTGTCGGTCACTCGGTTGGTTGACATGGCCCTCGACTAATTGGCAGGGAGAATCGGTTGGCCCATAGGATGGATTGGATCATTGAATTTGGAACTTAGACGATCCACTAGTCGAGATGGCGATGGTTGGCCACGCGGCCTAGCGAAGAGCCCGAGACCGACGTGGCCTGGCCGAGAGCCCGAGACCGAGTGAGGCGCATCTAAGGCCGAAGCGTAAAACTTCTACATTCTACTGTTCTGCATAATTTGTAATTTTGTATTAAGTTATTGACATTGAGCAAACTAAATTCTTATAGTTAGAGATTATATAGATGTTGTATCATTGCCATTGATCAACTTGAATTACAAGAGATTAAAATTATAATTATAATTTTTCGTGTGCTAGTGGTATGTTATGTTTTTCTTGAATGTTCATAATCATTTACAATTAATTATCGTATCACTAATTTTGCTATTTTTCATATGCAGATGACTGATCTCTACTCATCGAAAATATATTTATAATTTTTGAGATGTGCTTTCTATTACTGAGGTACTTTCGTTGTATTTCTCTCTTTTTTGCTTTGTTTCTCTTCTCTTTATATATAAATTTGAATTGAACAAGAGTAAAATATTGTGTTTGTAACAAACTAGTTTAGCACCTTAGCCCACCCTCAATTTTGTTTCTAGTTTTCCCACTGACAACGTTCACTCTCAATGGGTAGCAATTACCACATTAATTAGAAAAAAAAGAGAAAAATCTATATCATCGATTATGGTGGGTCCAGATTATAATGATCTAAATTAAAAGAAAGAGCCTATGTCAAACACAATATAAAAATAACTAAAATTTAGAATAAAATAATAATTTAATTTTTATACGAATTTCTAAGTAAAATCACTAAAAAATATAATTTATCATAAAATTTTAAAATATTAATTAAATTTATATACAAATTCTAACAAAAAAATGAAATTTGGAATAAAATAAAATAATATAGCAATTTAATTTTGATACAAATTCTAAAGAAAAATCCCTAAATGACTTTAATTTAGAATAAAAATTATAGAAAAATTAGGGTTTGGATTTGTATCTAATTCTAAAAAAATAATTGAAATTAGGAATAAAAAATAAAAAAAATATGTAATTTGATTTCCATACAGATTCCAGAGTAAAATCCCCAAATAACTAAAATCTAGAATAAATTAAATAAATTAGCAATTTGATTTGTATAAAAACTCCAATAAAAAATAACTAAAATTTTGAATAAAAATAAAAGTTATAACGAGAATAGCACAAATAGTGTTGAAGGAGATCACGAAACAGTGCAATGACATCGATCTATCCTACAAGAAGATATTGAACTATGGAGAAGCAAAGAGTCGTGGTAGCAATAGAGATGAGGATAACATATTGCTCACCTTAGCCATGCGACAAGAAAAATGTTATGCTACTCGCAGGAGCTATTGAAGAGAAATGCTAGAGTGAAAGGCGCCAAGAGCCATGATGACAAGTGGTGAGCATCGACGTTGTTGAAGAAGTCAGTAGCCAAAAAAATTTGATGATCGGGAAGCTTTGATAGAAAGGAGATGACGCTTCACAATAAAGATGAGCTATGGACGATATAAGACCATCAGATAGCTAAGAGCATGCCATCGCTTCTCCATATTATTAGACAATGACTAAAGCACATGTGCCAGCATTAATAATAATAGGAGGTCACTACAGTTAGTGATACTACTACAGAAAACCGTATCACAGACGGTTCAAAAACGTTATCACAGACGGTTTTCGAATCGTCTGTGGTGTAAATATCACAGACAGTTTGTAACTAAAAATCGTCTGTGATATGGATATATCAGCAGCAGACGGTCTCTAAATTAAAACCGTATGTGATAGTGTACATCACAGACGATTTCACAAAACCGTCTATGATTTGACGCCTAGTATTAGACTTTCTGTAGTAGTGTGAGGAAACCACAGCGTTGAGTTGGCCACCGTCAAAGAAAAGAAGCAATTGACATGGTAGAGGAGGACATCGAACACGTATACATCATGCATGTGTACATATATGCATGCATTTATACGAATAGAAACACGAACATCTAGAAGCAGAGGAGCAAAGAGCTCAAAGTAGAGACGATGCAGCCACAGAAAATAGGCTTGGGGTCACTGTAGAGGGCATGGTGGGTGTCCTCGGTAGGGATCGACGATTGTTGCACCTGTATGCATGTTTGATGTCACAACGATCAGCATTACACATAATTGGAGAGAAGTAGATGATAACTATGTGGTAGAGTATTGTATTGGAAGAGGTAGCAGCTAATAGGGATCGATCGAGAATTAAGCTTGTTGATGGATGTTGAAGCAAAAAAAGTTATGGTAGTGAGAAGACCTAGAAGACACATGGTTCGGTGGGCCAGCTGTCGTGTAAGGGAAGGTAAGTTCAAAGTAGGTCACCCATAGTTCATTTGTCAAGACCCAAGCTGGCGATCATCTAAACAAAAGAGAATAATAGCAAGGGTAAGTACAGAAGTACTCAGTAAGCATATTTAACAAAATGCATTTTATTCTACTAAGCTAACATTTCCTGGAAACATCCATTCCATTCTCAACTTCATTTTCATTTTCATTCTCTTTCTTTCTCTTTCTCTTTCTCTTTCTCATTCTTATTCTCTTTCTCATTTTCATTCCTTCTCTTTCTCTTTCTCATTCTCTTCTCATTCTCATTCTCTTTCTCATTTTCATTCTTTCTCTTTCTCATTCTCTTCTCATTTTCATATATTATAGAAAATAAAGGTTTTTAGGTTGTGAAAGAATTTTGGATTATTAATTTAGAAATCTACTGAACACTCGTATAGCGGATAAAAGCCTCTATAGGTTCCGTAGCCTCCAGTCTGGGAGACAGGCATGAATTCATTATTTATATAACACTGCACAGACTTGTATCACTTTACCCATAGTCACTCTAATTCTTGTAGTGAGTGGATCTTCGCACTTCCTTAAATGTGATGTCTGAGTCAGAGCATAAAACTTTTACTGCTATCTCAATATATTATATCTCCACCTGACTAGCTTATAATTGTCGGCCCGAGGAGGTGTACTACCCTTGCTCAACACCCTCGCAACTATAAAACAGTCATTGTTTGGACATACCTCCAGGCCCAATGTCCACCGAAGACCTCGCCCAACACTCGTCGTGCTAATATATGCACCTCGCGTCCCCCACTTCTAGGCTCTCTCTCTCTCTCCTAATTCTAGGTCCTGTGGCCCGTATCCCCTACTTCTGGGTTCATGCGGCTGGATCCCCCACTCCTAGACTCTATACTGACTTTGAGTTCCTCCGCTTAGTTATACTACTTACCCATGTGGAGAGTATAATAACCATGATAGAGTAACTGATTATGCCTGCCTTTAGACGAAACAATGGTTGATACGACTTATACGGTCCATTACACAAGTGAAATTCGTAGATCCTTATATTTTATCCCTATGCAGAAGGTCATATACCTGTCCCTTTTGTTTTGTTTTCTACCTTAGGGACCTTCCACCCATTTATTTATTGGCTTCACAATGGCTTCTCCAACTATTGATCCTTGCTTATCCTGTGGGCCAACTGCTCCAACAGTTGAGACCACAACATCTCTTTCTTTTCTTTTTCATAGCATTCATCTGATTTAAACATTGTTTTTATTTTTATGTGGAGTGATAATAATTTAATAGTTAAATACTTGTTTTATAGAAGATACTCTAACATATGCTCAAAGCGATGCTTGCCTGAAATTTAATAACCAAGTCAAATTTAGGTAAGATCAAGTGAAGTCCTCCCCATGACTCAGATTACCATTTGCATTTAAATACATATTCTATGACTTAATTTATGAAAATATAAGGATGTAATGTGCCAATGTGCTTCTACTCCTAGAGTGATGCTTCGGTCAACATAAATTGATCGTGGTAATTATAATTAATTTTCACCCGATACTCATCGCTTGACAGTATTTTAATGGTGTTAGGGGATGCGGCTTACCTAAGAGGAATGCTCAGCATTTTGTTGATTTTTGGGTAATTTTTTGCTCAAACAAAATTAAATAGATACAAATACAAAAATAACTACAAAAATATTCTGATTTAATTTTATGTATGCAATTATACCTACTTAATTTTACATAGGTGTGTATGCATTCATCTACCTCTCTAAATAAATATGGTATTCAGGATTACTTGGATAAAATCCTCCCTCGTGATACGGGTGCTTTTCTTGTAATTAGCACACACGTGAAGGTTTAATTTACTGATATAAAAGAAATTGAATAATTAATTAATTAATACTAAGATGTCCTTGTGCTATCCCTGAATTTTATTTCAATAAGTTGCTGATTTCTATGACTCAATTGCTATTTTAATTGTGGTATTAAAGTTTAATTGCTGCACACAATTTTATTTAATTGCATACAGATTTTAAGTCTTTGGATGGCAATTAATTTATTTTAAAGATCCTAAATAATTCTTAATGTGTTTCTACCATTTATATGTGACAAACAAATTAATTAAGTATTTAAATATGCATCAGAATACTCTAAACAACAATATACCAATTTAATCGTTACGCGCTAAATCTTTACTCTATAGACGACACTCAGTTCCTTTTTAACAATCATACATGCTTGTTAATGGTGTTTTGCAATGTAATATGATTAGTAGAATATTATGGTGTAGTTTAACATGCAAATGGACTACTCACGTTTAATTATTTGCAAAAGAAAAGTTTTATCGCTCGCACCCCCTCTCTCTTCTTTTCTTTTCTCTCTCTCCCCTTTTCTTTGTTTATTTGGTTTTTCTTTCCCTGGACGAAGCCTTCCCATACCTTTAGTTCCTCTTCTCATGTTTTATGCTCTCCTCATTCCTCTTCTTCTCCTCAGTTTTCCCCAATTGCTCTCCCACCTGATTCGTCTCAATGGTGCCACAGTCCCTGGCACCACTAGCTCTTTCGTGACTCCCCTGCCTCCAGCTACTACACAGCCGCCCCTAGCCCGATCCCCTGCACCCTCATGCTGTTGGCTCCCTCGTCTCCATGCGCCGCTACTCGAGGTCTCCTCGGCTCCAGCCATGGCCTCTCCCGAGCACCAACTCTTCCCCCCGTGGCTACAGTTTAGCTCAGCTCCACCAGCACCGTCACCTCCATGCACTGCCGCCTCCTCAGCTGAACATTTCCATGGCTGAATGACTCCTTCCCTTTAGTTCTTCCTACCCCTACCTCATTCTCTACTCCTTCTGTTATTTGATTTACTTCAGTCTACCACATGCTTTGAAGTGCATTTTTTATTTGGAAATAGCGAGGGTGGTGCTACTGTGGCTGCTACAACGGGGCTCAAAATCATCCTGAGCATCAGGGAGTTTGGGAAGATTGTCGAGTGCACGTGGCGTGCCTATCACTACAGCGGCTTTGCCCCTCGATATACTCCCTCTCCTCTCTACTTTCTTGCTGCTCTATATTTTCGTTGGTTGAATTGTGATACCTTTGTGACTTGGTGGATGGTGGTGCTATGGGAGGTTCATTGGTGGATGCTAGAAAGTGCTATGTGATGCTAGGTTAGCGAGACTTAGTGAATACATGTGCTATCTCTGTGGTCCTGGAAGGCAATAGAATTGTCGGGTAGGGTTTGTGTGGCCTACCTCAGTCAGATGGCTGTAGGTTTGATTTTGGGAAGAGATTGGAGAGGTGGCCATTGTGGTCGCTTTCCCCTGTCGGCTGTGTAGGTTTTGGCTTGTGGTTGCTTGTGGTCGTCTCCTCTGATGGCCTACCTTCTTGCTTCTTGCTCCTGGACCTTGCTATCTTGGTCTTGATCATTTGTTTTGTGGTGGCCGAATGTGGTTGGCTTTCTTGTGGTGGATTTGGAGGAAATGGGAATGGGGGATGGGGAAAGAACTAAGATGAGGGCTCTCATTTGCCTTGCTTGCTTTGAATGATGTTTCTCTCTCTCCTTTGGCCGACTTGGTTGGCCTTATCACCTGGTTGTGCTCTCTTGTTTCTCACAGTGACTACTATGCTGAGGGGGGATGAATAAAGATATTTCTTTGGATGGGTTGGAAAATGGGCTTATGGAATAAACTCATATTTGTTTTTACGTCGTATGATGAAACATATGGCTGCAAGAGGTGTCGACTGGCTCTGGACGGTCTAGTATCTCGATGAGCAGAAGGCCCATCTTGATAATTATTCTAGGATTCTGACGGCAATTCTCTCTTTTAATTTCTTCTTTTGTTTGTCTTTTTCGTTGCCTTTAAATTCGTTCTTCTCGCAAATGAAACCGTAACTCTTTTGGAAATCAGGAAATTAGTAAATGGTGTATAAAATGATATGCATGTAATTTTATATTTTTCATTGCCTCTAATTAATTGTAGATGTATGAAATGCTCCTAATGTAATATATATGTATATGTATTTGTGTGTATACACACACACACACACTTACTTGATGTATTATCTGCAACGGACTGTACATCTATTGATTTCAATGTATGACATAACCTATATTTGTTTGCTTTATTGTATGCTATTCAATTGAAGTTTTTGTGCAATGGTTTGAATTTGAGTTAATTAATATATGATGTAAATTTTTGAATGTTAATTACTATTGTTAGTCTACTATCCGCTGATTAGATTAGTTCTGAAAACGCGGGGCGTTACAACATCGGTGTATACATGAGTAAGGTACATTAATACCATAAAAACTAATAAGATAATTTGTGACGTACATAATCAATGTGTTGCTTGAGATTAAAATAGAGGTACATATGCATGCATATATTTTGAAAAAGAGTAACTAATGGAGGAAGAATGTTGATATGCAGCTACATGATCCATGTATGATGGAGAGTGGTTATGTTTCTAAGAACCTCAACAGCATATCATGATCAATGATTTTCTTCTATTAAAGCTCATATTTCAATTATGTTACTCAAATTATATTTTCCTTCAAGCTTCTATTATCATTTCTAATATTTATGATATCTTATAAATCTAAATAGCTTATAATATATGTAAATATATTCTAAAGCATCTAAGCTATATCATTTGATACTAGTAATTTTAAAACAAATCCAGCCTTGCAAATGCGCGGGCCATGCTACTAGTTATTATTAACATATTGAACTTTTAAATGATTAATTTATAAAATGATTAAATAATATTAAAAATAAGCTTAATTGAATGTAACATGGATAAGTGTACCCAAATTTACAAGGTTAAATTCAAAAATTGTACTATCGTATAGACTTGCATATTTGAAAACATAATTCAATTTTTATATATTATTCTTAAAAATCTGGTAGAATAATCATTCTACGATCTCTTCCTGTGAAATATGGATCGACTAGAAAGTGTTCAATATGTTGTGAATAGCTTTGTGGAAGAAAGTCTAATTTTCTTATGTATATATCTTCTTTAACTATTCACAACCGAACGAATATATTTATTTTTCAAGTGATTCATATTGTCAATTGTCAGGTATATCCATTAATGAGCGATTGGGTCGACATAACTAGAAAAAATGCAAAGTCGGTAAGACCATGTATGGGGTCTGACGCCTAACCAGTGTCGGACAAAATCTATAATATTTCCCTGGACCAGAAAAGAGAGTAGGAGCTTCTCAGATAATCACCGGGAATGATTAAGGCCTCTTCTCGGGTCAATCATTTCCGTCTATCTCTTTTATCTCTACGTCCGTGCACCACCTTCTACTCTTCATCCTCACATAAGAATAAAATATAACCCATTATAGATAGTATTGTCAATTGTTTTTCATTGAAAATTTTGAAAATCTACTTTAAATACAGGAGTGTCGTAAGAAATAGTTCAAGTATTTATGTAGAAATTAGAAAAGTCCAAAGAAAGCCTTAGTTTTATTTTTTTTAATTAAATCACTTAGCACAAAGTAAATTATTTTAAGTTTTACAAAACACCCTGTTGAGAAAAAAAAACTTCATATAGCATAAGGCCCAAGATAAATCCTCAATCTTGATTATATCTATTACTTTTTTTAGATATCGTTGTAAGGTATGAGTATATTATTAAAGACGAGTTTGGCCGGTTCTGCAGTGCAGAGGAGTCGCGAGCAGATCCGCCGGTTTACCGGTTGTTGACGACCTGAGAATCGCAACCGTGACAACCTTGGATAGGATACGGTATGTGTGTAGAGAGAAATTATATGGGAGGGAGCGTAGTGTACGAGGGCCCGATGGGCTTGACTTGTCACAGACATTGTAGAGCCCGGATGGGATTCAATCAGCTTTAGAAACAGTTGATCGATACACCAGCCCATGTCAAGTTTTTGGATAGACCTGGCCCAAAAGATAGACATACAGGCCCTAGCCGATTGGAATATATATCAATCTAAAATAAACGATTGAAATATGTTGCCGCCGCGCGCGTCCTCGTCGTCACTCGTCACTGGTTTAGGTGGGTCGAGGCCGGGGGAGAGAACGGCAGGCATGGAAGGGCGTCGAAACCGGGGCAAGCTGCGTGGCGAGACGGCGGAGGAGGAGGCGGACGGGAAGAGAGCAGAAGGGGCAGCAGTCGTCGGAGAGGCCGGCGAGAGTACCGGAGGAGGCTTCGACTTGGCCGGTTTCTTCAGCGTAAGCGTGCCCTAGCTTAGCTAGCCTGCGAGTGGTCTCGTAACTCTTTGAATTTTGTTTAGTTTCGCTCCCCTTTTTTTGATCTATATATACTTAAAAGAGTTAAGGAAACACCTCGTGAATGTCGCAAAGAGATCGATTCATGCTAGATAATCTGATCAAACGTCAAGTTTTGGCGTTAGGGTTTCGATTACACATGTACGTACTGCCATTCTTGTGTTTTTTTTTTGTCTCAACTTGATAGCCGTTTTCAGATAACGGGGGTGATCATTTTAGCGATGGTTTCTGATTTTTGGCTGAAATTTTACTGTAGCTAGCTTTTTTTACTGTAGCTGAGTTAGCTTTTTAGGCATAATTAAATTTAAAAAAATGTAAAAATAAAAAAATATAGTAACCTATCACAGACAATGCAAAGGAACACGGAAAAAAAAAGAAAAATGCAAAAAAGCTTAAAAATCTAAAAAAATCCAGAAAAAAGATAAATTACTGAATAGTGAAAAAAAAGTTGAAACTAGAAACTGAAGCTGAAAAAAAAGCTGAAGCTCACAGATCTCTTTGTTTAAACTGTACCCTTGCATCGTACATAACCAACACAGTAACATGACAGTAGCAATGAGCAACAAGTTAAAGAACACAATCCAAGGAACTGCATGTATAGTAGCAATTCTGCTCAGGGCAGCAGCCCCATACTGTCCTTCCCATCCAATGAAAAAAACTCCCACCATGTGTATTTGATACTCCACTGACAAGTGACAACCATGTTCCTCACTCTACAAGGATAGAAACTAAGAGGTGGTTTTCTTGTTCCATTAAAACTCTTTCTATGACCTTTGAGAAGAAGAGCTTATCGATGTTCGATATATTGATAATTATCAATCTTCTTGAAGTCTTAATGGAAACTTTTTTTTATTACAGTTGATATCACTAGATCCCATACCATAGATTTTTTTGGTAATATTCTTCCATTATGATTGCCATTGCTACTGCCATGTTGCAAAAATTATTAGCTAGCCCTTTTGCTTTCGAGTTGTTGTTTTGCACAATCCTTGGGTATTGCTGCAAATTGTCCTATATATGTCCAATTGTTCCACACAGGTGGGCCCACTGTTAGCGTGCTTCTGTCTCTTGCTGGGGCGGTGTCGGTGCTTGAGAGGAAGGAGGGCGTCGGGGGAGGCCGGGGAGCGGCGTCGGGGGCTGGGGGGTAGGCTGAGGCGACGTGGGCGCTCGGGAGGCTGGGGCGGCGTTGGGGAGGCCAGGGAGGGCGAGTGCAGCGCTCCGATCAGGGATGCAGGGCGGGAGGGCTGCGAGGCTAGAGGGGCACAAGGGAGGAGAGTCAGGGGCGGCCAAGGAGGGGCGCCGGTGGGTCAGGGGGAGTCGCCAAGGGAGGAGCAGCAAAGGATATTAGGAAGGGGAGTTGAGGTGGCTTTGGATCTGATCTGAGAGATGAGGATGTTGAAGTATAAGTGAATTGCACATCTTTCCTCATCAGCTTAAGCTTTTGGGTGAATTGGTTGGTGCATGCAACTCAATATGGTATCAGAGCCAAGAGGTCCTGAGTTCGAGACCCGGCTGGCGCAATTAAAAAATAATAATTGCAGCCCACTTCTATTCCACATCTTAGGCCTGAGGGAGCCTACACGTGAGGGGAGTGTTGAAGTATAAGTGAATTGCACATCTTTCCTCATCAGCTTAAGCTTTTGGGTGAATTGGTTGGTGCATGCAATGCCGCCACAATATTGGGTTGAAGCGTTGCACACAGCTACCTATCTCCTCAATCGACATCCCACAAAGACACTTCAATTCTCCACCCCATACTTTGCATTGTACGGCTCTCAACCATCATATGATCATCTACGGGTCTTTGGGTGTCGATGTTACCCGAACCTTTCTGCTACCATCGCCAACAAACTTTCGCCGCGTTCCACACTGTGCGTTTTCCTTGGCTACTCTCCCGAACATAAAGGTTATCGGTGTCTTGATGTCTGCTCCAACCGTGTTATCATCTCTCGCCATGTCAATTTCGATGAAGCCTCGTTTCCGTTCGCTGATATGACCACTGTGCCTCTGTCGACTGACTTTGATTTTTTGTTCGAGATGGATAGTGTACCTCTGCCCGTTGGGCAGCCTTCTGTTGCAAGTCACAGTCACTCGGCGTCAACCGGCTCTGCTGCCCCCGTTGGCTCCTTGTCACGGGTTGTTGCCAGCATGGCTGATCCGACGCATGCCGTTGCTGGCACGCCGCCAGCATCTACTGGTCCCCAGCCGGCCCCGGCTGCCTTTCAACCAGCCCCAGCCGAGCGCCTGGCCGCTCCTCTCGGTGCTCCTTCAGATCATGCTCCAATCGGGTCGCCTGCTCCAACTGCCTCTCCGCCTGGAGCTACCAACTCTCCGCTCGGTAGTGCCGTTGGGACTTCTGTTGTCAGCTCCTCCCGATCACGGCCGCTCGGCTCCCGGTTCGGCCGCCTCGTTGCTCCCCAGCCAGTGCGCCGCCGAACTCTGGCTCTCTCTCGCTGTTCCCATTGCTCCTGTGGAGAATGCTCACCACATGTGCACCCGTGGAAAGTCTGGGTTTCGGCTTCCAGTGGATCGTCTGAATCTCAACACCACGGTCCTCTCTCCACTTCCAAAGACTTATCGTGGTGCTCTTGGCGATCCCAATTGGCGTACTGCGATGCAGGAAGAATTTGATGCCCTACTGGCAAACGAGACTTGGACTCTCGTTCCTCGGCCACCGGGTGTTAATGTTGTGACTGGAAAATGGGTCTTTCACCACAAGTTTCATCCAGATGGTACTCTTGATCGCTACAAGGCTCGATGGGTTCTTCGCGGATTCACTCAACGCCTTGGGATTGATTTTGGTGAAACTTTCAGCTCCGTGGTCAAGCCAGCTACTATTCGCACGGTTTTGACTCTCGCTTTGTCTCGCGACTGGCCAGTCCATCAACTTGATGTGAAGAATGCGTTCCTTCATGGTAAGCTCTCCGAGACAGTCTATTCTGTGCAGCCCTCAGGATTCGGTGACCCTGCTCGTCCTGATTTTATATGCCGCCTGAACAAGTCCCTCTACGGCCTCAAGCAAGCTCCCCGTGCGTGGCATACTCGGTTTGCGTCACATCTTCTTTCTTTGGGATTTGTTGAGGCCAAGTCAGACACGTCACTTTTTATTTTTCGTCGCGGCTCCGACATGGTTTATCTGTTGCTCTATGTGGATGATATTGTGCTCACCGCCTCTTCAGCAGCTCTCCTTCGCCGTGTCATTGTCGCCCTTCAGCATGAGTTTTCCATGAAGGATCTTGGGCCGCTGCATCATTTTTTGGGATTAGCTGTGACCCGACATGATGGTCACATGCATCTCTCTCAGCGCCACTATATTCTGGAGATTCTTGAGCGTGCCGGCATGTCCGATTGCAAGCCCTGCAGTACCCCGGTTGATACTCATTCCAAGCTATCTGGTGACGGTGAGCCTGTTGCCGATGCCACCGACACGCAGATCTTGTTGGCGCACTACTGATGCCAGCGTTCACACGGCGGACATTGCTTATGCGATTCAAAGAGTTTGTCTGTTTATGCACGACCCCCGAGTGCCTCATCTTGCGCTTGTCAAGCGCATTCTTCGTTATCTTCGTGGTACTCTTGATCATGGGCTTCTCCTACATCGGACTTCTTTCTCTGATCTGGTGGTATACACTGATGCTGACTGGGCTGGGTGCCCCGACACACGGAAGTCAACTTCTGGTTATGGTGTTTTCCTCGGTGACAACCTCATCTCTTGGTCCTCCAAGCGCCAGCACACTGTCTCTCGCTCTAGTGCGGAGGCTGAGTATCGTGTTGTGGCCAATGGTGTTGCTGAGGCCAGCTGGTTACGTCAACTTCTGGAAGAGCTGCATTCTCCGATTCATCGTGCTACACTTGTCTACTGCGACAACGTTAGTGCCGTTTATCTCTCCACCAACCCGGTACAGCATCAGCGAACCAAACATGTGGAGATCGACTTACACTTCGTTCGCGAGCGAGTTGCACTTGGCGAAGTCCGTGTTCTTCATGTGTCCACCACCACACAGTTTGCGGATATCTTCACTAAAGGATTGTCGACTTCGGTTTTTACGGATTTTCGGTCCAGTCTCAACGTCCGCCTTCCTCCCGTTTCGACTGCGGGGGAGTGTTAGCTGTATACGTGCATGGGACTGTAGCTGTATATGGCACTGTAGCAATATACGCCTGTATACGTACGTGCATAGCCCATGCACGGTAACAGAGTCCCAGTCATTCACGGCAACACAGAGACGCCATCCTCTATTCACGGCAACAACCAGAACAGGATCTTTCCGATATAATCTCTTGTAGTTTGTTTCCTTCTGGTTGTAATACCTGCACTATATATCCCGTGTGATTAATGGAATAGAACTATTGCGTGAATACTTTTCCGCTTTCAGAGGAGTTTAAACAGGAAAACAAGATTTTCGTAGGGGTTTTGTGAAAGAATTATTAAGTGAGTTGAGACATCCCATCTTTTTCGATCCGATTCGTATAGTACGGATCAGATAGCTACGGAGAAGTCCTAGGTGGATCTACGGGTAATTTATTTTGTTCAATTGTGCTAACCGGTCGTGTTGAATTTTAGAGGCAGCGAAATTGTACGGCAGCAGTTTTCCTTTCTACTTTTCTGGTACGTTTTTTTTTTTTTTGTGAATCACTGGTATGTGTTTTCCAGTGACACTTCTTCTTTTTTTTTTGGTATGGATTCGGATGTGGATACATATGGCCCTGCTCAATTGGGTTCAAGTTTTTAGTTTCGAGTTTTTAATTTAATTTAATTTTTGTTTTTTAGGATTTTTTGTCTTTATTTCTATATATTATCTGTGATGATGTAACTTTTTCTTTTTTTATAATATTTAATGACACCGAAAAAGTTCACATTAGCTACAATATCAAAATAAACTTTGAATAGTGCCAAAAAAGCTTTCAGTGAGCACTACCACAGATACTAACTCAAGTAGTAAAATAAAAAGGTCATATATGAATGCACCCTTACTATTATGAGAACAATTCTAAATTTTGTTGTAACTGATAGAACATGTCTTCCGCATATTTATTGTACACCAAAAGCACTAAGCAAGTTAAAACGGCATAAACAAATATTTGGGAAATCAGATAGAACTCAAGTAGTAAAATAAAAAGGTCATATACGAATGACAGTTTGTAAAATAAAGATACATACAGGTCATGAAATCTTGTGCAACGACCCCACAAAACAGTTTGTAAGATTTCTTCGGGTGCACAGTCTCAAAGATTTTTTTTTTTAAAAAAAAATGATCATATATGAATGCAGCGTAAATGAGAACATAAACCCATACATTGTCTTTTGAAGAAGAGCATACACCAAACATAGACCGGTGTTGGTTAGCTAAAAGGTGGATTCAACATATGGGGGTGTTCTTTTAGCTGTAGCTTATAGCTTTTGGTGATAATTTATTAGTCTAATAAATAGTGATTGCTGAAGGAAATCGAATCCAAAAAACAGCAGAAAAGCAAAAAAGAACTAGATCTATATATGCTAGCTACCTTCTTAGGACATCCACAATGCAGTCATAAAGTAGTCCATAAGCATTAAAATAATCCTAATAGACTGGTTATAAACATTGTGGCAAGGGCAAGTAGGTGATGGAAAAATCAGGTCACAAGCTTGTGACCCATCAGCATTAAAAAATCAATATTGACTGCAACAGTGCACAAGGTATAGAATACATTAATCGGTGGAGGTTAGAAAAATATTTTCTGTGCTGTCGATCTAATATTAGGATCAAAGTAGTCCACATATATTGTAGAGTGCGGAGTTAATATATATATAGGTCCCATTTTATATCCTACTACACATTAAGCACAGGAGATACCCTTAAATAGAGAGTGTGCCATACGGTTTGGGAAATGTTTTTGCGTGAGGAAATACATGCTGCTAGCTTATACATGCAATCTTCTATAATTTTCTTTAGAGATATCGAATTAATTAATTAAACAACATCGACTCTAGGTTACATCGTGGAAATGTTACCACATATATAAATTCGAAAACTGCTCATGGGTCAAGCAAGGACCACGAAGCGGCAGACACCACCAAGCCGTACAGTATCACATGATTCCATGCATTGTGACGTGTCAGCATGAGCATGGTCGTTGGAGCCATGCATGAACGGTGTCATATCCCTTTCAGACTGCACGTACGTACTACGAATCTATGGGAGCTTGTTGAAGAAAATTGAGGTTTAGGTAGAGTTCGAAATAGTGATGATTTTTAGTTGAAATTTTACTATAGCTAATTGATCTGTTTTACTGTAGCTGAGTTGGCTTATTAGATATAATTAAATTTAAAAAAATATAAAAAATAAAAACGACATATTAGTTCATCACGGACAATACAAAGGAATACAGGAAAAAACAAAACATAAAAATACCAAAAAAACAAAAAAAAGAGAGAAAAAGATGAACAATCTATAGTGATCTAAAAGCCGAAGCAATGGTTGAACGCTGCCGCAATCGCTATCCTGAGCGCAGCTATCACTCTGCTTTCGACTCAAATGCCAACGAGCACTATGCATCCGTGCACTCTTCCATCATTAGAAAACGAATATATAACTTAACTACATGAAAAGAAACCTAACCAAACTGAAAAGATCGGTGCCCATCATGCATATTCCTTTCAGAATATTCATGTACGATCAGTTTTTGCATTGGCACATCGATCAACGCAACAACACGTCGATGGATCATCGTGGTCCATGCATCCATCATTTCCTCTTCTTAATAATCATCAGTACTAGCTTCTTCCATAATATGGTGTACTATAGTATCTAGCAACTAGTGCTGCTAAAGTACGAAGTACTTGTAACAACCTCTGTGCCGTGCCGTACGTACGTGTGATGTGCTCATGTCACGTGCGGATGATGTGCTCCTCACCACATTGTAACTAGGAGAAAATTAGGAAGAGAGGACACGGGATTAATGTTAAGCTATTCCACTTATTATTGATCAGTTAGCTAGGGCTAATAATATGTGCGTCGGCATTGTCGTGTGCCCTTTTTTTGGAGTAGGTCGAGAGAGGGATACGAACATCTTTAATGTTAATGGCTATTTTAGTGGTAATGTGCTAATGATGATGTGAACTGGCTAATCTAGATTGTATAGCTTGGATGAAGGTGGATAAGAACCCCATCTCAGTTAAACGGTTTCGTAGAAAACCCCTTATGCTTTTTACGGTGTGTGTATGTACATACTTTGCTGATTTTTATATAAATCAACACAAACCTATAATCAAACTATCATAAAATAAGACATCTGTAGTTAGTAAACTAGTTAAGCTTGATATCTAAAAATTTTTAAAATTTTTCGTATATGATATATAGAAAATATCTATTTTAGATTGTGATGCTCTAACACTATAGTGTACCAGTTAATTATTATTGTTGTTGTTGTTGTTATTATTATTATTATATATGTGTGTGTGTGTATATAGTACTAGATAAGCGAAGGTTGTTGGATTAATTTCCACTATTTTCTCTATGATAAATCTTGGCCATATATACACAAAGTTGATGCATTACATCAACACTTGCCCGAGTTTTCTCTAGATGTGAAGTTCAATTGAACAGATTCGTCCAATGGCTGTCGATATGGAGGGAGAGAATTACGCAAGTACTACGCTTGATCCAAATTGCTAGTGTAGGTTTATATGGCAATCTCTTAGAGCTAGTGTTACTTTTAAATCCCTACGAACAACTTAATTTTGCTACGGCCATCTATTTGTTCACAACATCTTCAGAAAAATAGAAACAACAAAATAGTTTTCTGACCAAATTATTTGTCGATCATTGATCTTTCATGTCTTCTTCCTGTTCACACTAAATTCCCACCAAAATTGACGGCCTCTGTGCATGTGTTCTCGTATATGTATGGACGTACGTATATAGTTGGTACTGTGCTGAGTACTAGTTTAGACATATACTACAGTACTCTACTGTGCCGTCGCGTTTGTTCTCCTCTGTTTGGACGCTGGCCTCGAGATCCGCGCCCGCGCGTCTGATCTGACCTGGCTTGCTGTGACCGCCGAAGCTTTGGCCTGTCCCCTGGCCTTTTTTTTTCAATTTTGATCTCCTCTCATGTAAAATTGTACTTTTGGCCCTGCACTATTGCGGTAGCACAAGTGGTACATGTACCTACTGCATTTCTCTGTTGTAGCAGCAGTCTGAATTATTGCAAATCGCTCACTAACGCAGTAGCCACAAATCTGTTGCGATATGGTACCATAGCAGGACCTACCGCGCTGTGGAACTGCGTCAGGACATGATGGGTGGGAAGACTGGAGCTAGCTTTATGCGCACGTCCGCGGGCCAGCTAATTCTGTCGTGGTGCGAATACCGCAGCAGGAGCTGCTGTGCTCCGGCACTACAATTGTCCTGCTGCAGTGGAGACAACCTGCTACAGTCGAGTAGAGCAGCGTTGGCAGTTATCAGGATGGTGATACCAGGTAGGATCATTTTTTGTCTGACAGAATTTGATTATAGAATCACGATTTTATCAAGTTTTTGAAAGCATATATATTTTATATGAAAATTAAATTATATTTCTAAATATGTAAATCTATGGTAGAATTTTTTTAATATAATTTTATAAATTAAGTATGTTTATTTATGTTATACCGGATTAAGATTGATTTTTGAAGCTTATGTAATTATTTTTTAATAAACTAATAATCTAAAAGTCAAATATGTCAAAGATAATACTTTTTTACCTTAGAACAAAATGTAAACAATAAAAACGAAGCAAATTAGACTAGTGCAACTTAAATTAAAAATAGTTAATATCAAATTTTATATAGTAATATAGTTTGTTGTCAGAATAATGATCCTAACCGATTCTACGAGTTGAATCATGATTCTACTATGGTATTACTCGATTTTATCTTTATCATGATCCGTATCATCTATCTGTGATAAGAATCGTAAGATATTATGGACCTGTTCTTTTCAGCTTCTCAAAATGGCTTTTGACTTTTACTACAGTACTTAACTTTCAAACGGAATATTTTTTTAAGATGGAGTCTACAAGTTAATTATAGTTCACGTTAAAGGCTCAACATCTGTACCATCTAATATTGCAAGCGAGTATCTCTCTTTCCATAATCTCTATTGCAAATAGCTAAAATTCAAAAATTTTAATTAAAAATTATAAATTGTAGTAAAAAAAGAATATACCCTATGACTATGTTACGACACTGATAATCTTAGGCGTCGTGTGTGCCTGCTGCCACGGCAGAGAAGACCGCTACTTTTACCACTCTGCCCGAGGGGGGCTAGAATTAAGAAAAAAAATTTGCCACGGGCCAAAACAGTTGTGACTTCGTGACCGCCAGACTGCCTGCGACGGTGGAGACAAAACGAGCCAGTCAGGAGTCAGCACTCACGCGGGGCCCACCACCTCAGGCTGCCACCTCGTCGAAACGCAGGCACGCCTCCTCGCCGTCGGCAGGTGGGCCCACCCTGGTCCCGCCCGAGAGCTTTCGGGGGCAAAGGCAAACCGACCGAGGCATGCGGTGCGGTGCTTTGTGCATCTGCGCTGCTCGTGCTACTCAGTACTGTCTGCTGCTCTGTAGCCTTCGCATGTGAGCCCCGCGCGATGGATGGATCCAATGTTACTGCTACGCGCGAAAATACAGGAGGGATTTGTATGTGTTCTGCTTAATTACGAGAGCACAAGCGAAGATCTGACCATATATCGCCCTAGTTTGTAGAAAGAAAATCAGGCCGAGTTATATACTCAGCAACTGAGTTTGAAAATATGACTCTAGCCAACTCTTTTTTAAAAAATGTGGCTTTTGAATGTCTGTTTTAGCAAATCTAGACCCCTCCTATGGACCTACTGCGTGCAAAGTAGACCTACTGTGCAGCAGCAGCCCTACCGAGCTACAGCAGCTCGCTAGATTTGCAAAGACGAATGTTCATAGGGCAAATTTGAAAGGAAAAAAAAAAGCAAGAGTGACATTTGCCTGATGGACTTTTCAGAGAAACAGAATAAGCAAAAAACAGATAACTATGAAAATTAGGGACTCTGTATAAGCAGTATTGAACCTTAATGGTCTTATTTTTTTTAGTTTATAGCTTTTTTTCGAACAAACAAATAGAACAACTTCTCCACCATAATAGTTCCGTTTTTTTCAACTTATAGCTTCCCTTGAACAAACAAACGGGACAACCTTCTCAAAACAGATTATCGACATTTGGTTTGTTCGAACAAGCAGTTACGCCCAAACCAAAAACTATCAGTTGTAGTCATAAGCCATCAACAGCCGAAGAGAACATACATATATTTTATGTTTTAATGTAAAATTAGTGTGATGTTCTCTTTAGGGCATCTTCAACAGTGTCACTTCAGTTGTCTCTTGGTTATACCATGTCAACAAATTTTTATGTATAGGAGAGAGAATGTGAGGTAAGAAAATGTGTTACCTCTTATGTAAGAGACAACATGAGCATACAAACTAACACAAATGGTAATAAAGTGTAAGGAAAATATGATAAAAATAATATAAAAAAGTTAGAGAAAATAATTTTAGAGGTGAACTATTAGAGATATTGTTTCTAGTGCTATCTTTATGTGAGGTAAAAGCCTTAGAGATAATATTAAGAGACAGACTATTGTACATGCCCTTATATCTCTAATAAATATCTAGCTTTGCTTGATATTCTCTACATACATATATTAAATATAGTGCTTAGAGATAATAATTAGAGGTAATCTAGTCATTTTTAATATCTCATGATTTATATATTTAAAAAAATAAAATTTAGAAATTTGGATGAAGGAAATAGTATAAAGTAGCAAATAAATATTTAGTGCATAAAGCGGTTTATTTCATTCGGGTTTGGTATTTGTGTTCCATTGTTTTCAGGATAGACTGCCTATCGTGCAGGTGAGACAAACTGTCTTTTAGATAGAATGATTTTTTAACATAGTTTCTATAAATTATTTATAGAAGTCTAAAAACCACTTTAAGGCCCCGTTCAATGATGATCATGGCGTTGGCGAGAGGAACATTATAGCGAGCACTTTGTAGCTACGATGCACTCTGATACAATTTTTCCCGTTTTTGTTTTTAAAATTTACTTATACTTTTTTATTTTGTTTTTTGTTTTCGGTTTTTTTACAGTTAATTATACTCAATAAACCAACTCAGCTACAGTATTTTTTCAGCCAGCTACAGTGTTTTTTTAGCAAAAATCAAAAGCTATTGCTATTCCGATTAGGGGTGAAAACGGATCGGATAGTTTCTGACAGATTCGGACGAATACGGATACGGATTGTGTCGGATCAGATTTTTTTCGGATAATTCTCGGATCGGATACGGATACGGATTTTTTTTATCGGATACGAATACGAATACAGTAAGCCTAGTATCCGTCGAATACGGATACGGATAATCCGGATAAAACGAAACCGGATATCCGGATTTTTTAGAATCTCCCCCTTTTCTTATTTCCAAAATCCGAATAAAATCCAAAAGGCTCTAGAAAATAGTAATTAAATCCCAAAAATTCAACAAAAATACCAGAAAAATCCTTGAGCCTGAGGAACACAAATAAAATATTTTTAGCTCATGTTAAAGTTTAATTTAATCATATTAAATTATTTTAAATTCTAAAAATGTATTTTAAACTTGATTTAATTCTAGAAAATTTATTTTTAAAAACAGGGCTTTATAAACTCCAGAAATTCATGATGTTACAAACTATTTACGTATTTTTGTTAATTTTGGATGTATAGTTTAAAGGGTTTTCATGTTCCGATAAATATTCGTAACCGTATTCGTTTTGATTCGTATTCGATCTGTATCTGTATTCGATATTATTCGTATTTGTATTCGTATTCGAGTTATCCGTATTCGTATCCGTATCTGAAAAAATATGAAAACAAATATGGTAGAGATATTATCCATCCGTATCCGATTCGTTTTCACCCCTAATTCCGATCACCCATTAAATAAGATAACTTCCCAACAGAGACCGTTTAATCTTTTACAATCAACAAAAATCCCGGCACTTTCGTGGAGTATCTAAACGCGCGGTTCATGCACGTGCAGAAGTTGGTAAAGCCGCCTTCATTTATTACTCACCTCTGACTTTGTAGAAGCGAACAACTGAGCAAAGCTGCCTCGTGAGCCGATGGGGTCTCTCTCAAGGTGAGGAGGCCCAGTTAGTCACCGAGTGCTACTGCATGAATGGATGCTCCCGGGATATACACATGGCTGAACAGTCCTATTGACTAAGAGAGTATTCGGAATAATATTAATTTATTTTTTTTATTATAACTGATTTATTTTTTATGTAACTGAGTTAATTTATTTAATATAATTAAATTTATAAAAAATAAAAAATATGTTAACCTATCACGGATAATACAAAGGAATACAGAAATAAAGAAAAAGATAAAAAAAGTCCAAAAATCTAAAAAAAACTTAGAAAAAGATAAAATTACTGAATAGTGAAAAAAAGTAGAAATTAGAAGCAGAACTTGACTTTAAATTGAAATAAGCGGTGCCTAACTAACCAAACCGACCGTGACAGATTTACTTACACCGAGGAAAAGGACAGTACCAAGAGATGAAACAAATAAAATCGCATTCGCAGTTTGCACGTGTTTCTACAAGCAAATCAACTTTGCCACTCCCATTTAACGGTGTTTTCTAATTTTTTTAGATTTTTATTTTTTACTTATAAAAAGCTAACCACCATTATAGTAAAAAAAACCTACACAAAATGGTAATGTCGAGATCCATGCCGCTTTGTTATATATGGGCGTACCGTGGTGTGCCGTCGTACGCGCACGGAATCCGGACCGTAATTCAAATGCCTTCCTAGTTCCTAGCTAGATAAAATAACTCAGTTTAAGGGGCGTTTGTTTTAGTGGTGACTTTTAGTTTTTAACTGAAATTTTACTGTAGTTAACTTTTTTTTACTATAGCTGATTTAGCTTTTTGGGCATAATTAATTTTTAAAAAAATATAAAAATATAAAAAAACATGTTAACCCTAATACAATACAAAGGAACATAGGAAAAAAAGAAAATACAAAAAAGCCTAAAATATCTAAAAATTCAGAAAAAGATGAAATACTGAATAGTGAAAAAAAAGTAGAAGTTAGAAGTTGAAGCCGAAAAAAAAACCGAAACGAGCGAGACCAAATACAGAGTAAATTAATGGGTTTCTTTAAAAAAAATGAGTTGGGTGCACACAAATTTGCACGCCATATGTCATCATATCCACAGTCCACACGGCCAATTATTCGCGCGTGTTATCATTCCAGTGCTTGGGATTACAACCTACCTCTGCTTTCAGTTGCGCGACAGCGCCACGATCCGGTAAAAGACAATAAAGATAAAGCAAAAAATGATATAAACACAACAAGAAGATAAGATCAAACGAACAAAACTCCATGTCGTTCGCTCGGTGTCTCTCCTAACACCATTTTTGTACTCATTAGGGCAGTCTCCTTCACTTCTAAAACTCCCAAGAAATAGATAGAGACAGAAAAAATTCCCCAAAGTCCAAACGGTTCTCACGAAACATATTACTTCTAATTCTTTTATCTTTATGAGCTCTAAAAGAATAAGGAGATAAAGACATTGAATACTAAGTCTAGTGATAATCTAGTAGATTTATTCACAAAACCACTACCGGCCACTAGTTTCACAACTGCGTTCGAAGCATTGGTGTGAGACGACTTAGAGACTTCTAAGGTTCAAGGGAGCAAATCCCAGAACCACAGCCCATGTGTAAAATCAAAAGACTTACATGATCCTGAAGATCTACAAGTTGCACTCTTTTTCCCATTGTGAGTTTATCCTGAAGTTTTCTCACACAAGGTTTTTAACGGATGCGGTGTACTCTTTTCTCTATCCTTTTTTCCCACTGGGTTTTTGGGAAGAGTTTTTGATGAGGCATATGCATACCGTAGTATTCGTCCAAGGGGGAGTGTTACGAAACCTAATGGTTTTAGGTTATGGGCCAATACCTAAACTACCCTTCTGTATTCTCCTTTATATATGAGGGATTTGAGCCATTGTAAGAGACAATTACAAGATCAATAAAGCTCCCACTCTTATACTCTATTCTCTGGTGTTGTATGTGATTGTCGGATTGCTTGGATGATTATATTGTGTATGCATTACTGTTCGTCGATCTACTCCGTTTCTCAACACCTAACACCATTTTTGTACTCATTAAGGCAGTCTCCTTCACTTCTAAAACTCCCAAGAAATAGATAGAGACAGAAAATTCCCCAAAATCCAAACGGATCTCATCGACCAGCAAAAATATCCATAATTTTATCTTCTCTCCCTACTATTTTGTCATTTTTTTTATTGTCTCTCTTAATTATCTCCAAATCAAGATTCTTTTTGAGAAGATTTTGCTCTTTTCTGGGTCAAAATTTTCAAACCAAATACACTAATCAGACATGCTATAAATATAGGAGAAAGATTTTTATTGTAAACACATCACTTGAGATTAATAAAGAAGATCACTTACTGCTCTTTCTTTCCTCTCGTGTTAATTGTTTATTTATCTTTCGTACTGTTTAATTGTCTGATTGTCCTCGCTTTTTTAGTTGCATTGATTGACTTTTGGACCGTTCAAACACTAGTTTTTCGAGATGAACAAAACTCCATGTCACTCGGTCACTGATGTCTCCTTCACATCAATTTTTTTACTCGTTAGGGCATGTCTCCTTCACTTCTAAAACTCCAAGAAATAGGTAGAGACAGATAAAAAAAATCCCCAGTGTCCAAAAATATCCATAATTTTATCTTCTCTCTGCTAATTTATCTTTTTTAATCTTCTCTCTTAATTATCTCCCGATCAAGATTCTTTTTTAGAAGATTGGCTTATAGGGAAGAGGTTTTCATTATAAACACATTAATTGAGATCAATAAACAAGATCACCTTCTACTCTCTCTCATCTCGTACCAATTGTTTATGTACCTTTTGTATTATTTTAATTGTGTGATTGTTATCGTTTTTTAATTGTATTGGATGGTTTTTAGGGGGCACTTAGAATGGTGATGGTTTATGGTTTTTTACCGTAGTTATTTTATTTTTTATTATAACTGAGGTAGATTATTTGATATAATTAAAATTTTAAAAATAAGTTAACTTATCACACATAATACAAAGAAATATGATAAAAAAGAAAATCTAAAAAAACTAAAAAAATAAAATTAAAAAATAGTAAAAAACAAAAACCAGAAGGCAGGGCTAACTTGAGCCATACCTTAGATCGCTAGATAAAACTAGTTTTTCGAGATAAACAAAACTCCATGTCACTCACTCGGTCCCTCGTCGATGTCCCCAGAGTCCAAGCGGGTCTCATCTACGAGCAAAAATATCCATAGTTTTATCTTCTCTCTCTACTAATTTATTGTTTTTTTATCTTCTCTGTTAATTATCTCCCAATCAAGATTCTTTTTGAGAAGATTTTGCCCTTCTCCGGATCAAAATTTTCAAACCAGTCAGGCAGGCCCGTATATATAGGCAGGGTCCATCCCTGCGTACTCCTATCCTACCCCCACCTCCTCTCCTCCTTGCATCTCTCAGTTTCTTGCTTGCTTCTTATCTGCATTGCTGCGGGCGAGCAAGCGAGAGGAGGAGGAGCCAGCCAAGAAAGGGAAGGGAGAATCATGGCGGAGGAGGTGGCGGCGGTGGCTCGGGAGCTGCGCGCGAGCTTCGCGGCGGGGCGGTCGCGGCCGGTGGAGTGGCGGGCAGCGCAGCTGCGGGCGCTGGTCAGGATGATCGAGGAGAGGGAGGGGGACATCAGCGACGCGCTCCACGCCGACCTCGCTAAGCCGCGCATGGAGGCATACCTCCACGAGGTACTACTTGCGTACATGCTATACCCGTTTCCTGCTGTTGAAAGTTGAATCGGTGGTGATGCTTCGGGCAGAGATAGGATTGCTTTCTCTTGTTCTTTTTTTCCTAGATTCTTGGACTGTTAAAAACTTGAATTTTAGCTCTGTATCCATGATTTGTCTTCTTCCCCATGTGCGATTGCATCCAGTGAGAAAAATTAGTTTTTGATCAATCGGAGTTTATGTTGAGCTTACTGATGCTGGATTAGTAAAAGTGGTTTTTTCTTCTTATGCAGCACAAGTCTGGTAGGAAAATTAGTTCGATTATTTGGAATCTGTGGTGACCGGTGCCATCACTGCCGATAATGATTATTATCTGATAAAATAGAATAAATATATATTTTATCGATTAATAAGCCACATCAGAGTGTTGTAACAAAACAATAATTGAATACTGTTCCATAACATTACAATAATGTTGCTATGCTAGGCTAAAGTCTTTAACAAGACTAAACAGTTGTCTAATTATTACAATACCATTAGAAACAGATAACTTTTAGCTAATAATTATATAAGTACTAAAAGTTGTCTAATTATTACAATACCATTAGATACAGAGTACTTTTAGCTAATAATTATAGAAGTACTAAAACTACAACTACAAGCATGCTATTATACCCTGGTTCCGCATACGATCTACTAGTAGCTGGTTACTCGTTCCACGTCTCATATACAGCATCTACCTCAAATATATCATACTCAGGAATCTGCTCCATCCCCCTCTACATAGTTGCTCTCAACGTAGGCATCGTCTATACCAAGTAGAACTCCGAATGGGCTAGTCTCTAAACAAAGAAGAATAATAGCAATGATGAGTGTGAGGGTACTTAGTAAGTATTAATAGCAAATATGCAATTTTATGAACATGAATCAATATATCCATGGATTCTATCTCATCTCAGATCATCTCAAAAATAAGTGTTTTTTTGTTGGTGAAGATTTTAGATTTTAAGTTTAGAAATGTACTGATCACTCAATGACAAGTTAGTACCCCTATTTAGACTCCATAACCTCCAATCCAGGAGACTGGAGACATATGTGAATTCACAGTTTATATAGCATTGCGTAGGCTTGTACCACTTTCTTAGGGTGGTGGTCGGCAGTGTATTGAGAAAGTTGGGTGTTTTGGGCCCTTTCTATGTGCTTGCCGTCAGAATTCTCGAAAGTGTTGCATGCCAATTGATTCTTAGCGGTCAAATACTCCACTGTGGGCTTCCACGAAACCCTCCTGGCCTCCTGTGTTCGGTCTCAGATCGGCAAAAGTTTGTGTCTTTGCCTATTTCTCGGTTTGTGCAAAACTTTTTACACTTTTCCTTTTGGGCAGATGCAACTTGCATCAGTTTCTACTTGCTCTATTCTTACATTTCTCTCTCTTCAGTTTGTTTGTTTAAATCTTGTTAATTCAAGCCAGGAATGCTTGAGTAGTTCCAGTGTTCCACTCTTTAGCTACTGAAGCATTACTGTTACTCCTCAAGATAGGAATGGATCTGTCAAGTTGGTACTGCACCCTGATAGCTGATTGCAATCCGCCTCTGTAGCAAAAAATGTCCTCCTCTTTTACTGCTAATTACTTCAGATATATGCTTAGCCTTCTTAGATAAGGGAGAATAAAAGTTGAGAGAATGTTTTCACCTGTCACTTCCAGATTAATTTTTTCCTGACCTAGTAACTGATAATCACATGTTGCTGCCCTTGTCTGGTCATGATTTAGATATCTCTCGCGAAGGCATCCTGCACATTTGCCTTGAAGGGACTGAAGAAATGGATGAAACCCGAGAAGGTAGGCACTCTGTTTGCAAGTCCAGTCTCCAGAGATGTTTCAGCCTTCTTAATTTTCATTGTTTTGTTGATCTGGGGTGTAACCTTTACTACTTTATATCCAGGTACCTGCTGCCATATCTACATTCCCATCCACTGCGCAAATTGTGTCTGAGCCCCTTGGTGTTGTGCTCGTCATCTCAGCCTGGAACTACCCTTTCTGTAAGTTGATGACGCGTTCTTAGTTGTACGTGCCATAACAATACTCCCTCTATCCCGCAATACAAGTCTAAAACCCACTATACGCACAGATCAAGGAGACAATGAATTTAAGAAAAAATTAATATTATTGGACTATGCATACCCTATTAAATGACATACTACAATTACTTACTTATTTTTTCAACATTAAAGTAGAGATATATGCCGAAAATATTGCAATAATTACACCTTTAGTCTCACAATAGACTTATATTGTGGGACGATATTTCTTAAGAATAAAGACTTATATTGCGGAACGGAGGTAGTATATATCAATGTAGTTGTGTGGAAGAGATTTTGAGGATATAGTAGCCATTGATTAGTTTGTTGCATGACGATGCTGGAAGTTTAAGGGATGAGTTTTGTATGCTCCCCTCTCCTGTGCTTAAGGATTGGTTAGATATCATAGTTGGTATCTTTCCTTTTTCTCAAAACAAACTTCAGATATTTGTTTCTTGCAGTTATTCTCTATTGCAACCTTGTGTCACAAGTCTTGATTTCTTCAACATGTCAGCATTAGGAGGTCATTTTTCAGCACTATTCCTCTAGAAGTGCGGATCCTTTGACCATTATTTATGGCATTAGACTTTTGTGTACCAAACATCAACTTTTAAAGATATTTATACCATCTTAGCACTTTATGTCTTGACTGGATTCTTCTGACTAATCAATTTGAACAAAAATAACCAACTCATTTTTGCCCCTCGTGTCTGTGTGTTATGAAGGATAATTCGGCGTATTGGCCTGCTTGCTGTCTGTTTATAATAAAGACAACTAATCACTTGACCTTCATTATAGTGCTCTGTATCGACCCTGTCATTGGAGCAATCGCTGCTGGGAATGCTGTTGTTCTGAAGCCATCAGAAATTGCGCCAGCCACCTCATCATTGTTGGCAAAGCTGCTACCTGAGTATGTTGATAACTCCTGTATAAAAGTTGTGGAGGGAGGCATTGCAGAAACAGCCGCACTCTTGGAACAAAAATGGGATAAGATTTTCTATACAGGTTAAGTTCTTACCTGTGAAATCTTCATGGTTGAAATGTTCTTTCTGTATAGTAATGGATTAATTATTTTTTGTTGTCTGCTGGTTCTTGTACTGAATATTTTTCGTTGTCTGCTGGTTCTTGTACTGAATTGTATATCGCTCTTCTGTTTTGTACGACTTGATGTTGGCCATCTAGTATTGTTAACATTCTAAACTGCATATATTCCTGTGAAATTGCAGGTAATGGAAATGTAGGGCGCATAGTGATGGCAGCAGCAGCAAAGCATCTAACCCCAGTGGTTCTTGAGCTCGGTGGAAAATGCCCTGTTATTGTTGCTTCCGACATTGATCTTCATGTAAACCATTTCTTTGTAAATTGTCACTCTTAAAGAAAATTCTTGTTTTTCGATTTTTCCTAACGGAATTTTTCCTTGAAGGTTGCTGTTAAGAGGATTGCTGTTGGCAAATGGGGCTGTAACAATGGCCAAGCATGTATTGCTCCGGATTACATCATTACTACGAAATCATTTGCTCCAGAGCTGGTACACATAACCATGAGCATTACAGATAAAGAGTTCCTTGTGCCAACTATACTCCTATTTGCTTACCCATGAAACTTTTTATAGGTGGACTCTTTGAAAACAGTTTTGGAAAGGTTCTATGGAAAGGATCCTATGCAATCAGAAGACTTGTCTCGTATTGTGAATTCTAAGCATTTCCACAGATTGACAAATTTGATAGAAGATAAGAGAGTTTCTGACAAGATTGTGTATGGTGGACAGACAGATGAGAAGCAATTGTGAGAATTTATAATTTCAACTTTGCAGACACTATTGCGCTAGTGAAAGTAGTTTGATTTATCGTTAACATTTGTTTCCTGCATTGCAGAAAAATAGGTCCTACGGTGTTACTAGATGTTCCTCTTGATTCGGCACTTATGACAGGGGAAATATTTGGCCCCTTCCTTCCTATCGTAACGGTTAGTAGTTCTCCCCTGCCTTCATCCTTTACTACTAATAACATAGACTGGTAGGGAACGCTGCCATTGGAGGTACAATGAAAAATGATAGAATTTTTTTCCCGCTAATCTCTTGCACACAATGATATACTTTTCTGGAGCACCAACCGCTCCCTCTTTTCTTCTTATTTCTCTTCCTCTCCTCTTGTTTTTCCTTACCTCAATTACATGACTATTGTGTCTTATAAAAACTAATTTCAAGCCTAGCACTCGGACTCATAATTCTATTTGGATTCCTATTTCCTTTTTCCTAACACTCGGACTCGTAATCCTATTTGGATTCCTATTTCCTTTTTCTACTGCTATACGTATACTTTGTAAATATTAAACAAATTTTTCAAAAAATAAACCAAACCTACTAAAACAAGATTAACTAACTCTAACAAAAAATCTTCTTGGAATCACACAGAACAAAAAAAATACCAAAAATATGTACATGTGATGAGTGCACCGTAATTGATTTGAGATAATAATTATTACTGGAGTACAGCAAAGTCTACTTGATATTATGTAGTATAATCTTTTTTTTAACCAAGGGCAGAAACTCTACCATTCATTTCAAGGAGAAGAGAAAAACACCGGTCCTGGATAAAAAAAAAGTAAACTACCAGAATTGCATGACCAGAATAAAAAAGAACGAACTTCCCAATTTACAATCAGAAGTGGTCTTACATAGAAAATTGTTTCTCGCTGGTTGTCTTGAGGGGCAAAGGTTAGTGCTATGGTTACTTATATGATCGTGTGCTAGGTTCATGCCACATTTGTTCTAGTTGTGTCAAGGTCGCTACCATATAATGGCTTTGCTGGAACAATCTCACTATCTGACTCTCTTTGGACTGGAGTTGGCAGGTTGACAAGATTGAAGAAAGCATCGATTTCGTGAACTCCATGACTAAGCCGCTTGCGGCCTATCTTTTCACCAAGAACAAGAAGCTGCAAGACGAGTTTGTATCAAGAGTCCCGGCAGGAGGAATGCTAGTAAATGATGCTGTCCTACATGTAAGCCCTCCTCACTGCTGTCCTACATTTGCTCATGAAGATGTCATATCTGCAAGACGCTAAGTCGTTTCTATCGTCGAACGCAGCTCACCAACCCACATTTGCCGTTCGGAGGAGTCGGCGACAGCGGGATGGGCTCCTACCACGGCAAATTCAGCTTCGATTGCTTCAGCCACAAGAAGGCCGTCCTGATCCGCGGTTTCGGAGGGGAGGCCAAGGCCAGGTACCCGCCGTACACGCCGGAGAAGCAGAAGATCCTGAGAGGCCTGTTAAACGGCAGCTTCGTAGCCCTAATTCTTGTCCTCCTGGGATTCCCAAGGGAGAAGCGTTAAGTCTCTTCAGTACAGTGTTTGTTCATCAGGGTTGCAGAGTATAAATGTGTCTCGCATCACATGTTTACCATGCTGTCAACGCAAGACGTTTCGGTGCAGGTGTGTGTTACACAGGGGTATACTATATATTATCGGATTTTCGGATGTAACTTACTGAATTTTACATAAATAAGTCGGATTTGTCGGTTAATTCAGTGTGCGGAATGGAAAGGATGTCTCTGTAACAAATATCCCTGATAATTCCAGCTGATCGTGTACGAAGTGCCCGTGCAAATTGCTCTGCATGTTTTGGCCATCTACATGCAATTTTTGAGCATGACAAGTAAGAAATCATGAAGCGCAGAGCAGCAGAGCGCAAAGCATCGAAGAGGATTTTTCTTTTTATCTGCTGCAATGATCCTACAGTGACTGCATGCAGATGGCTATGAAAGCTCGTAGTTGCATGCTTGCGGCTGCAGTTTCTTTCTTTCTTTCTTTTTGAGGCGTTTACTCGAGTTAAGAGCACAGCATCGACTACAATTTGCAGGAGTGAAATACGTTTGTTCTGCTCTTGTCAAACTCGGGCCACTGGGACATTGGTCTGGTTAGGCCGAGAGAAAGAATATGTGACGGCCTAGTTTTTGTGGGCTGTATTTCCTGAGCCCATCCGCCCTTCCAGATAGCAAAAGGCAGAAACCACCTTTGGCGGCTTCTTTGTGGTGCATCGCCAAGGGTTTTTTTTTTGTATTGACTTAGGATTTGGGCCGGTTTCGGCTCAACCTAGCCCAAGCCATCTCTATAGAGGGGGAGGCGGCGGGGGAGGAGGTAAAAGCCAATTTGCTCTCCCTCACCCCATGCTAACCCAGCGCTCGTTGCCGCCTTCATACACTAGCCCCTGCCATCGCCCACCTTAGAACGTCGCCGCTCGTTGCCCTCCAGCGGCTGCTCGTCCCCGTCCCCTACTACTGCTGCTGCCGTTGCCTCCGCCTTGCTGCGCCGCCGGCCGCGGCCAACTTGCCATCAGCCTTGCTCCGCCCTAGGAGGAGCGAGCACCCCCCCCCCCCGGTGCTGCAGTCGCTGCCCCACGTCCACGTGCTCTAGCCACCCTACGTCGTCCTCCTCCACTGGTCAAGAAGATGGCGAGAGGGGAGGAAGTGGGGAGGCAGCATAGGGGGAAGCCGGCCAGATGAGGGAGAGAAGATGAGAGGAAGGAGGAGGCGTGCTGCTGTGGGGAAAGCAAGAAAGAGAGGAGCCAGCTGGCTGATAGGAAAGGAAGAAAGGAGGAAAAGAAAAGATGAGAAAGAAGTGAAGAAAAGAAGGAAGGAAGAAAAGAAAGAGAGGGAAAAAAGAAGGGAAAAGGCTCATCCTGGGCCTGATCCACCAGATCCAGCCAAGACAAGGAATGATGAGCTCTGATCCAGGTATTCGGAGCTAGGGTAATGCTCCGAAACTATTTTCTCACTTATTTATCATTTTACGTAGAAACTAAAATATCGATTTTTGAGATTGAGTCATGAAGAGGCCGATTTGTCAAGTAGCGAGATAAATGAATACGTTGGTTAGAACACGGCTAGCGGCTAGAATTCATGTGCCGAGCGGTGATGTTGTGGCCATGTGAGTGTAGAACAGGTGAAGAACGTTGGTCGTGTGGTGTTGTGTTGGTGCATGCGTGACCGACTAGTATTCAGTAAATGATTAATATGAATTAAATAGTATGGATTAATTATTATAGACTAATTAACATCGGCTCTTGCTAGAGCTCTATAGAAGACTGGAATACCAACTTCAGTGGTATGGTCAGAAGATATGCCTTCGAGACAACCGCGGCCGATGTGAGAAAACATGGCCGTCAGAAGTGAAAGCAATGGTCTAACTGATGTAGTCTATAAATTGGGACGATTGGGCCTACGAGAGTAAGCTATGTAGATTATCGAACTCAGAATATTTTCTATGTTATGTTTCGGGCTAAAGGAGACAGTTGTTCGAGCACCTGGAATAGCAGGATGGTATCTAGTGAACGAGTAGGGTTTATGTTGGTTTTGCGCATAGGAACGACGTCGTTCGTCTGTGTGTGTATCGCTATAATGTATTGAGGCTGGGTGATGCTTCTACATGTGGCGGTTCAGGTTTGGTGCCGTCCACACATCGTCAGCCAGGTTAACAAGCAAGTGCATGGTAGAATAGTGGACTGTGATGAATGCCCGGTATTTATTTTATACAATATTTTATGTTATTCTATGAAATGAAATCCCTGCTTGTCTGTTGATTATACTGTGACGAGAGATGCTTATGGTTGATTGTTACGTTGAAAATGTGTTGTGTCGTGCCGTGCACTCGTACTAAAGATCTACTTTGCGTAGGCATCCCGCAATAGTGGGATAAATACTTACTTTGCATAGACATCCTGCAGTAGTGGGATAAAGACCTATTTTGCATAGGCATCTCATAGTAGTGAAAAGATAAAGATCTACTTCGATAGGCATTCCATGGGAGTGTAGTTGATGTAGAGATGATTGTGAATGCTGAAAGTATGTTGCATCATGTAAATTATATATGAGCCAGGGCGGTGAGAAAACCATATAGCTAGTTCAGAGTGCATGTGTTAGGTCAGTGAGAAAGCTATATGACTAATACAGAGTGCTCAGGATAATACCTACTATGGGAGGCACTCTACGGAAGTGGAGTTTGAGACCCCGTATGAAAGAGGACAGGGCAAGGGTGGTTTATCGATGAATGAACACTCTGCTATACCGGTATGAGCATTGTATTGCATGCAAGTGACAGAGAAAAGGATATAGTTACAGACACATTGTATTGCATTGCATGAAAGAAACAAGGGATAATGGAACTGTTGCAGAGTTTATGTTACAATTTTATAGATATGTCATTTACTGACAATTATAGAGTTTGTGTTTACAAATCTAGATACAGAGTTTACTGAATTACTATTGTTGTCGCCACTATTTTATTATGTACTTGCTAAATCTTTGAACCCACTCTTATTTTGTTGTTGTTTTTAGGTGTATAATGAAAGCAATATGCATGGGGTGGGAGTAGCATACATATATTCCCATGTGCAACAGTAATTCATATATCACATCTAGTTGTCATGATCCAACTTTAATAGCATATTTTGGTAGTTAGCATTAAAATTGTGCCTTGTTAGAAATACCTTGTATAGTGTGGATTATGTTCGGTAATCGAGAACTGCTGCCTCAACGCTCACCAGTAAGCTTGTATACTTAACGTGTCGTTGAGTGGAATAGAGGATTTGCTGTCGAATTCTAGCAGCAATAGATGTAAATGATACAGTTTTAGAATTCTGGTAGCATTCTGGGTTCAGAGGTTGGGTCGGGATGTTACACTTATGCTCATCACCATCTGGTTTCTCAAGGTGATTTCTTCACTTTTCTCACTCCTATCTCATTCTGAGGATAAGATAGAGAGTCACAGGTGTATTACGCACCTCACTCTTTTCACTTCTGTCTCGCGCATGTGTCTCTCTCTCACTTTTCTCACCACTCGCTCCCTCCTTCTAAAGCCACTTCTTTATACCATCACTATTTATTTTCAACAAAAGTCATTAACCGCAGCCAAAAAACATCAGTCACAACGAGTACAACGACAGACCCCTAAGTAGCCAGATTGTTTGCACGTTCTTCTCAAGAAAAACAAAGAGAATGTTTGCCTTGTTTGGCACATGTATACAGTCCAGCCAAATAAAAAAAAACTCTTATGACATCAAATAAACTACAAAACACTTGTTGAAATTTGAAGAGCTACGTAATAATTCACTTTTCGTACTCTTCCGTCAGTGACTCCACGACGCAGACACATAAGTATATGTAACTATGTATGTATATGTAAGCATGGTACGTGAAATAGTGTAACACGACGATGTCAAATTAGAACCTTTAATTGTCATAGCATAATCTTTAGTTTCTTCCAGATTACCTCAAAGTTAAAAGGAGACATGCAATGCATGGATGGAACAATCATTGAAAAGAGAGGAAGACTAAAAAACACTAGTGTTGCAACGGTATAGTCCTACTCCTTGCAGTCTTAGGTAACATTCAGTTTAACGTTAGCTTATGACTTTTTTTTACTATAGTTGGCTTATTTTTTACCATATCTGAGTTGGTTTATTTGATATAATTAAATTTAAAAATAAAAAATAGAAAAAATATGTTAGCCCATCACAAACATTGCAAAGAAATACGGGAAAAAAAAGAAAAGCAAAAAAAGCAAAAAAAATCTAAAAAATCAGAAAAAGACGAAATTACTGAATAGTGAAAAAACAGAAACCGGAAGTAGAATATAATTTTAAGTCGTTTTGAGCTGTGCTACCCATGAGATAAACCTCTCTCCACTCTCACTCGGATCTAAGGTGGCCAGTGGAGGAGGAGCCGAGGCGATGTCGGGCTTGTGACCTGAGGAGGAGCCAGTGGTAGCGTCGTGCGGCCAAAGTAGGAGCTGGCGGCCGCGGCGCGGCTCACGGTTGTGCAGTAGCTAGCACAGGTAGGTGCGTCGAGCAAATATGCTTAAAACTTGATCGAATTTTGTTCGATTTTTTAAAACATTTGGTGAAACTTTGTTGAAGCCCATTGAAATCTTTCTAAAACTTGTTGGATTTTTTATGTATCGTGTTGAAACTATGTCTAAAACTTCTTGAAAGACGCCAAAACTTGCATGAAACATGCTGAAATTTTCTTCGAAACTTCAATTCGAATCCTGAAGCATTCGTAAAACTTTTATACATAAGCTTTTTTGAAACTTTTCATGAAACATGCTGAAATTTGCTCGGAAACTTCAACTCAAACCTCGAAACCTCCGTGAAACTTTCACGCAGAAGGGCATCAGGAGTGTATATATCGTAATGGGCCTTAAGGTGAGTCTCACTTAATTGTTAATATCGACTCTGTTATATTTAAGGCCACCGTTCGGCTATAACGAGGGTCCCACTCGGCAGTAAAAAATATCCCTCATGCCACGGTGATTGACTGGTGGGGGGAGAGAGAACACAGAATTCAAAAGAAAAATTATATTGTAATGCTTATGGTCAGGTCTTTAACTTGAGGACAGGCCTTAAACCTTTTTTGCTAATAACCTGCTTAAGGTCAACCCTGTAATGTATAAGGTCAACCTTAAGGTGGCTTAAGATCCTCTATTTTTATACATTACAGATGCCCAAATGAAACCTCGTGAAACCTAGCAGTACACTCTTGCAAAAAAAAAAAAAAGAGCCAAGCCTCTTTTTTTTGCACCCCAGAGAGTGGTCTTCTTCCTTGTGTTGCTTTTTCCTGCATGGTGCAGCAAAACCGGGGAATGGCTTGTGTGGTCTCTTCACCACTCCCCGCTTAATGCTCTCCTCCCTCCGTCCTCCAAACTTCGCCTCCCGGGGCGCCCTTAAAAACACGCGCGAATTGCCCGACCCCTTTTCAACACGAACGAATTACGACCAGTGGACGAGGATGGATGCTTGTTGTTAGGCAGTCGATTGCAAGATTAAGGCAGAGATCAGCTCGTGATTGAATCGCAGCATCTCACTCTCTGAGGTATGCACATCTCCGCCCTGATTAATTTGCTGTTCTTGTTTTCGATTAGATTCATGGACTGGTCACTGGAAAATGTCACAGCTTAGTGCATTGTTTTCCTTGTTTTGATGCAGTAAATCAAACGCATATGTGTGCCTAACACTATGAGCGCGTTCTTGGAATTGTTGATATTTTTTTTGTCAAATTACATTGCAGGGTGCACCTAGACGCGGGATCTGATCAGTTTCCTAATTGATGACCTGTTGTTTCACCAAATCTGCAGAAAAGGATTCTGAAGAAGCTTATAGAGTTGCATGAGCTGAAAGGAAAAGGATGGCCTTGTTCGATCGGAACCAAAGGCAGCAGTCGTCGCTCTGCTCGACGGCGACCATCGTCCTGTTCGTCACGCTCTGCCTCCTCGGCCTGTGGATGATGTCCTCGCCGGAGGCCATCCCGGTGGCCATGTCGTCCGACGTTAAGAAGGCGGAGGTCGGCAAGGAGGAGGACAGCTCCATCGACGCCACCAACAACGTCAAGCAGGACAGCGCCAACGTCGTCGCGGAGACGGCCACGACCGCCGCCGAGGCCGCGGAGGTCGAGAACCCCGCGAAGCCCGCCGTGGACACGAAGGGCCGAACGGAAGGAGACGGCGAGAAGCCGTCGTCCAAGAACCAGTCGTTTGATGATGAGAACGGCAAGACGGAGGGCGGGAAGCTCGTGAAGCCGGAGACCGGCGACACGGACGGCGCCGCCGCCCAGGTGAAGGGCGTCGAGGAGACGGTTACGGACATGAAGGAGACCGCCGGCGGCTCGCCCAAGAACCAGACGTTCGACGACGAGAATGGCAAGCTGGACGGCGTCGACCTGGTGAAGGATGTTGGCAACAAGACGTTCTCAGACGAGAACAGCACGGAGGTGAAGCCATTGGCCGAGGTGACGACGACGACCACCATGGACAACACGGAGGCTGCGCAAGGAGAGCAGCAGCAGCAGGAGGAGCTGCCGGCGGCGGCGGAGACGCTGCCGAACGGTCAGGCAGAGCTGCTGACGGAGCGGACGGCGCAGAATGGGTCGTTCACGACGCAGGCGGCGGAGTCGACCAAGGAGAAGAAGAACCGCACCGAGAAGAAGAACAACGGGAAGCACAAGAAGAAGCCGGCGGCGGAGGAGGGTGATGGTGCGGCCTCGCCGTCGTTCAGCTGGAAGCTCTGCAACTCGAGCGCCGGCGCGGACTACATCCCATGCTTGGACAACGAGGCCGCCATCAAGAAGCTCAAGACCACCAAGCACTACGAGCACCGGGAGCGGCACTGCCCCGCCGACCCGCCGACTTGCCTCGTCCCGGCGCCGGCGGAGTACAAGGAGCCGATCCGGTGGCCGCTCAGCCGCGACAAGATCTGGTACCACAACGTGCCGCACACGAAGCTGGCGGCGTACAAGGGGCACCAGAACTGGGTGAAGGTCTCCGGCGAGTACCTCACCTTCCCCGGCGGCGGCACTCAGTTCAAGCACGGCGCGCTGCACTACATCGACTTGATCCAGGAGGCGCTCCCGGACGTGGCGTGGGGCCGCCGGAGCCGCGTGGTGCTCGACGTCGGCTGCGGCGTGGCCAGCTTCGGCGGCTACCTCTTCGACCGCGATGCGCTCACCATGTCGCTGGCGCCCAAGGACGAGCACGAGGCGCAGGTGCAGTTCGCACTCGAGCGCGGCATCCCGGCCATCTCCGCCGTCATGGGCACCCTCCGCCTCCCCTTCCCCAGCAACGTCTTCGACGTCGTCCACTGCGCGCGGTGCCGCGTGCCGTGGCACATCGATGGCGGCATGCTCCTCCTCGAGCTCAACCGCCTGCTCCGCCCCGGCGGCTTCTTCGTCTGGTCCGCCACGCCGGTGTACCAGAAGCTTCCAGAAGACGTGGAGATCTGGGACGGTCGGTCTCTTCTTGAGTCCTCCTCCTCCTCTCTTTCCTTCCTACCTACTACTTGCAAAGTTGCATCCATCCATGGCTGATGTGATCTTGTGGGGTGCAGCAATGGTAAAGTTGACGATGGCCATGTGCTGGGAGATGGTAAAGAAGACCAAGGACACCATCGACCCGGTTGGCCTCGTCATCTTCCGGAAGCCAGTGAACAACGCCTGCTACGAGAAGAGGACGGAGAAGGAGCCGGCAATGTGCGAGCCGTCCGACGATCCCAACGCAGCGTGGTAAGACTCGTCCTGAAGTCACCTGCATTGGTTTCTGATCAGACGTTTCACATGGCCATAAAAATCAATTGTTCAATATGCGGTGCGGCCCTGTTCTTTTAAACTGTGGCTGATAGTTTTTATCTACACTTTTTAAAATAATGGTAGATGATAGAGACGTTAATATAGACGATTCACATGATTATAGCCTCGGAAAACCGCTTAAATAAGCCGTTCTGTTTGTTTTAGCTTCCAAAGAAATCGAAGCAAAAAAGACAAAAAAACGGATAAGGGTAGGACCTACGAGTGTTTGGCACTGTTCCTTAAAAGGTTAATCTTCTCGTGTGCACGACGCAGGAACATAACACTGCGGGCGTGCATGCACCGGGTGCCCATGGATCCGTCGGTCCGCGGCTCACGGTGGCCGGAGCAGTGGCCGAGGAGGCTGGAGAAGGCGCCCTACTGGCTGAACAGCAGCCAGGTGGGCGTGTACGGCAAGCCGGCCCCCGACGACTTCGTGGCGGACTACGGGCACTGGAAGAAGGTCGTCGAGAGCTCGTACCTCGCCGGCATGGGCATCGACTGGAAGGCCGTCAGGAACGTCATGGACATGAGAGCCGTCTACGGCGGGTAAGGAGAAGGAAAGTAGTTCATCCACGATCACGTCTCGAATTCAGACATGATTGATCTTGTGTTAAAATTGCCTGGATCTTTTCATTTTTTTTTTGGGGTCAGGTTCGCCGCGGCGCTGCGGGACATGAACGTGTGGGTGATGAACGTCGTGACGATCGACTCGCCGGACACGCTGCCGGTGATCTACGAGCGCGGGCTGTTCGGGATATACCATGACTGGTGCGAGTCCTTCAGCACCTACCCGAGGTCCTACGACCTCCTCCATGCCGACCACCTCTTCTCCAAGCTCAAGACCAGGTGCTGTATATAAAATCAACAAAATTCCTGACAATATATAGCCGCACATCGTCATGCAGGTCTCAAAACATCGCAGGAACCCATCGATCGCCTTACACCATGATCAAATTTGGGTCTTTTCTTTTTTGTAGGTGCAAGTTGTTGCCGGTGATCGTCGAGGTGGACCGGATGCTGAGGCCGGACGGCGAGTTGATCGTGAGGGACGACAAGGAGACGATCGACGAGGTGCAGAGCGTGGTGAGGTCGCTGCAGTGGGAGGTGAGGATGACCGTGTCCCAGCACAAGGAGGCGCTGCTCTGCGCCAGGAAGACCGTCTGGCGGCCGACGGAAGTCGAGGCCAGATGACCTTGCCGGCCAGCCGTGCCTCCGACCGTGAGACGATGTAGGAAGAAGATGGTCGATCGAGTCGAGCCGTCGTCGCCGTTTTGGTAATTAGCACGTCTTACATGTAGTCTCATGGACACTTGGTGCTGCTTGCATCGTTGCAGCAATAACTGATCTAGACGCTGTATAGATTTGGTTGTTGTTTCTTGCGAGTTTTTCGATGATCTGATCACATTTTGGTGAATTGCGATGTGTATCGAGACCTGGGAGTATACATATATATACACACATGTTCTTGTGTTGGTGGCAATGAGCTTGTTCTGGGCATTCGCGAGTTGGCAGAGAATCAGCTCACAAAGTTTGAATTAGCTCACAAAGTTACAAGATGAGTTGCTCTACCTCTATGCATCAGCAGTTCAGAACGGCTAGGTAGCAAACATCTCCATCTTGGTTAGTTGTTAATGGCAGGAGATACAAATTTCCTACCAAACTAAACAAGCATAGAAATGAACCGTACAAACCTGTTTTTAGTCATTCCAACTAAAAGGGCGACCACTGGTCGCCTTAGCCTCGGCCCATCATGCATCGTGATGCAATCACATGATCAGGTAGTGGCGTGTCTCGCAGTAATATTTTCGCAGTTGTGCAAAAATGTGAGCTGCCAGCATGAGAGGACTCAGAAGTCCCAGCGATCAAGCTGCAGCCTAGCTTCAGTCATGTCCTTCTGCGCCTTCCTTCGCCGGTAGAAAATAGGGCAATCCCTACTGTGATGATTGCACCAAAAACAAGTTTTAAGCTTGTGATAGAAGTTTAAAGATTGAAATATGGTGACAAACAAGTGCTGAATGGAAGAAAAATTATAAACCTGGTGCAGAGAACGTCCTGGTGTAGGGAGCCTTGGCACTCCTGGCACTGCGTCCATAGCCTCCCAAAGAGCACCTCCAGCTCAGAAACTGCGGATGTTAAAAATAAATCAGTCAGTAATCGAGCGTTTGGAGACACAGTACCTCAACACTTACGAAACATTTGAGAGGATATATATCCTACCGTTTGCTACAGTTTTGCAGTATAACTCAGCTTCTCTTCCCTCGCAATGTGGGCAAAGTGTTTGATTGGAACCACTGTAGGGTGAAAATACCGCGGTTAAAAGACTGGGTCTTTACAGCAAGGTAGTGCAGATATGGTCTTACTACTGGAATAGGGATATTAGAAATGAAATCTCCTCTTTGCAGTAAGAGGGCATCCACACCGCAATATTAAATATTTGAAAGCAAATGCTCAACACAAGTCCAATAGAAAAGGAATAGAGTGCATAGATTTTTGCATTTGCAACATGGTAGGAAAGTAACCTTATAACTGCTTTGCATCCAAGACAAGTTAGTTGTTTCTTTGCAAATTTCATTATCCCACTATTTGAAGGAGTTGAGATCGAAACAGCTCTGGTGTGACTTCCATGAAGCAGCTCTTTACTGGCATTCTTCAGAATTGGTTCAAAGATCCTCAAAAGTGGCTGATGATTTAAATCACATGGTTAGTTAGAAGGGGAAAAAAAGAAGCTTTGAATATCAAAAAGGGTGTTCCGGACAAACTTTGCTAATTTGATTCTCAAGGTAGTACTGAGGATCTATGGGTATGTTATTATCCAAAACATATATTGGATCTTCTGACTTCTCATATGCCTGCATGCAGAAAGACAAATGTATATAAAACAAATATCACACAAGCAACATAGGACTCCGCAACAGAAAGTATAGGCGAGTTAACCTTCGCCCCTTTTGCTGCTTTAATTATGACATAAGGGACCCGGTCACCAACAGTGGGTGCAGTAGCAGCATCCCTCTGCTCAAGAAAACCACAATTTATTTCAGTGATGTCAGTCAAGTGTCTCCTATCTTGATAAGAAACAGACCAAGATCAGCACCATTCAGCAAAAATATCAAGGGTTCATACCTTTCGCATCCTTTCAGCAAGCTCTACATGGGCAGCTTTTACAGCATAATCTTCTCCTGTTTTAGTCAAACCCTGTGTACTAAACAGTTAAAAAGTTGCAACACAGAATAGATCCATTCTGAGAGATTCCAATCTGTGGTATTTATAGGTAAACTGCGCACTAATTCACCTTTGTTATAACTAGAAGAGACAAGTCCACACGGTTCATTAATAGATCAGATATAGTGTTCTTGACATATTGAACTGCGCCAGGAACATCTCGGTCCACTAGTATTTTATGAAGGCACTCAGTTACCAGGTTCTTTACCAATAAACAATTGTCCCTTCTCACTGTTTCAATACCTGTAGGCAAAGGTCGAATGCATGTTAAAACAAGAAAGCAAGATGACATCTCGGAAAAGTAATAAGAAAATACCTTTTGTATCCATTTTGTCAAATTTCTCAGGATTTGTCCAGTACAAACCAGCATATCTCTTCTTGCTGATCAGTAGATATGGGAAATAGACCTTCTCAAACTCCAGCTTGATGGGCTACAAGACATATGTCAAAAGCAGCAAATATTAACCTTGAAGTTATACATTTCAAAAAATTGAACACTTGAGTTGGGAGCTTAGCAGGAAAGGCAAATATTAAAATTCTGCTAGGATTTAGTACAGCACAGACCATTTCAAAAGATTTATCGTTTAGGTCAGTTGAAGTTCTAAACATTGCTTCTAATACAGGAAACTAGAATGCAAAGATTAGGCCGTCTTTTAACACTCAATTAAAAGACCAGTTAAGGGGCTTGACAAAGCTAGTTGCTTTGTAACACACTAACAGTTCTGGACCATTTTTGCTCTTAAAAAACTCCGTGCAGTTTTTGCATTGCACTGGAAACAGACTATTCATAACATAATTTGAAAAGAATACAAAAAAAAAGTCAATTTTCCTGGGCCCTGGCTTTTGCTACAAAAGGTCAGAGTCAATCAGATTCCAACAAGTGGCTGACCAGGTTGAAGTAAAGATTAGAGTAAATATCGTATCCACAAAAAATTGCTACAGAAAGACTGGAAACTAATACCAGGAACCTGGAAGGGTTCACTACATTTATAAGAACACAGGTTCCACTGTTGCTAACAGGTTTTGGTAAAAAAAATGGATAGAACCTCAATTACAATGGTTCTACACCAAGGGCAAACATGACAATTTGATTCAGCTGTACTTAAATGGTGTATAGCTCAGCTTACAGGGTCATGTTACAATAACGATGCTTTCCACAAGTGTTTCCGTAGTTACCTTAATAAATGTTCCACTAATGTGGTCTGCAGCCTCTCTTCCTAACTTCATTGCGTCCTCAACTGTAGAAACACCAAACTGTACCATCACAGAATCAGTATCTCCATAAATTACCTGTAATGTCACAAAAATTTGTTGTCAACCATCGGAACATGGGGTAAAAGCCACCCAAATCCCAACAAACAGACTAACCAAGCACATAGAACAAAACAGAAAAAAGAAATAGGATCTCGCATATAGACAGAAAAGTGATTATTGTGACAATATATAGCATGCAAAGTAATTGAACATATGGGAAGACTCAAGCAAGATATCATATGAACAAGGTCCCAACTAGTTCTGACACTGCTTCATGTGCTGACATCTGGCCAAAACTACTGGAATGGAATGACCCAGGGCCCAATGTAAATAGCAATTCTTGGATGGTGGCCCAAAAGGGCAAGTCATTAACTCATTGGTATATATTGGGCTGTTGGCCCCAGAAGATCATATACTATACAGCTTCGATACATACACACTATAGATGTAGCCTCTTATAAATGCATTATGAGTTATCAAATGGGAAATGGGCAAAAGCTAAAGACTCGAACTTGCTAATATCGAGCAGACAAATTAACAGAAAATATTCCAAGTTTGTATCAACACAAGAATAAGGCAATTGACAATTCACCTCTGCATTATGCTCATAGCCTCCAAGTGTCGTGAATTTATCTTCAACAAGCTTTTTAGTATGTTCAATCATCTGTCGACCTGTGTGATAAAAAGTCTCCAGTGTTACATGATTCAACATTTCTCTTAATTTGTTAGCGAGTTACACAATGAATTCATTGCTTATGTTAATTGTAGAATTAGTGCTCACCGTAGCTTGTAACACTTGAAGAAATTTCTAAACAAGGCAATTGACCAACAGTCGCTCCAGTAAAACCATAAACTGAATTTGCACTTACCTGAAACATTAACCAGTCAATAATATGATGATTCAAGGAGTCGAACATTTTGTGTATCACTGTTCTCAGGGAATTAAGAGGAAAAGGATATGGAAGTACTTTCAGGGCAAGCTGACGACCATCAAGAACGGCCCTTTCGAATGGGTCCTTTGCTTCCTGAAAAGGTAATTGGTGTGTTTAACATAGGATCAAAGACCTGGTATTCATGAAAATCTAGCATTTACATGTATAAAAGATCTTGACTAAAATTTAATCACAGTCACAAGAAAGGAGAAAGATACCTTCAAATCTGCTTTTGCCCTTTTCCGAGCAGCCAACAATTCTTCTAGGATTTCAGGAAGTATACCCTGATATTTGAGACATCATTGTTGGTTAGGGAACACTGCTTCTGTCAACACCACCTTTACCATTCCAGTAAGCAAATTACCTTTTGCAGCTCTGGTTTCACAAATATTTCACCAGATGGGGTTTTATTGAGGCTTTCTGGAGGCAAGTTCAGTTTACGGGCATCCTCAGGGGGCACCTTCAAAATGTTAATAAAACATCGTGACTTGTGAACACATTAATTTCAGAGAACAAATGTTTTATAACAGTATGCAGTAGTAGATATTAGCATCAGAAATTAACTTAAGTATCTTTACCAAAGTACAGTAGCATAGGTTATATGCCATCATGATGGACGGATACAAAGAAGCAAAGTCCAGAGTCGCGATGGGCTTCTCATAAAATCCAGCCCTTGCCTCCAAAACCTAAAAAATGAAGGTAGACTTAAATAATGGTAAAATAAGAATCAGTGAACAGTATAAAGTAACAGGAGCTAACTTGTTCATTGCATGACCTAATCAAAAAATGGCAATGAAAAAAAGAACTGATGGGCTTCCATGCTCCCCAGGTGGAAACAGAGTGTTATACACAAATGTATTGTTCTTAGTAAACCCTGAATATGTATCCCACATGCATCAAGAACAGATTTTGCATGAAGTACTGATAAACTTAATCGACGGTCTGGAAATTTTCCTTAGCTTGTCAGGACAAATATCTGTACCCTTATTTTTGAGGCAAGCAATGTAAAGGGGATCTTAGTGTGCAGTATAGAGTTTGTAGTATGATAAATATTTAAATAGATATGCTAGTAAGGGCAATAGCTGTAACAGCAACATGACAGGAAACAACCAATGAGCTAGAAAAATGCACAAAATATCAACTTACAGTTGCACCCTCAAAGGTATCTTGTCCAGACCCTTGACCCTTTATATTTGGTATAACAAGGTTTTTCTGTTTTGCTTTCCTGAGTAGCTGTGAGAGGACCTGATGAACAAATGATATCCTTATTAGAATGCTAGAGTGGAATATTTTCATTAGCAGGATTTGCTTTTGTTGCCACCTTAATGCTCTGTCCCCTTGACAGCAGAAATGAAATGGGAACTCCAGTGACCCTTGCCATCTCTACATAGTTGTATATATACATCAATTTATCTAACAGTCGCTGTGGAAGATATGCATCCTGGGTTTACAGCAAAGGCAAAAGTTAAAACAGGTCACTAAATCAACTCACACATCAAAATCAATAATGACACTCCTTTAAACTAAAAGTCCTTTTGAAAAAGTATGATGCTAGCTTATAACTAAGCCACTGGGAGACCTACGGACCAGTAGCAAGTTAGAAGGCAAATGTTCTGACATACTGCAACCATTCAAAACCTCACAATATTGCTTATTCATTGTGAAAAATAACAGTTTTCTTGAGAAATTTCCAAAATGTACTTCATGTTGCGTTCAGGCAAATACTATGAGGTTAATTATTAGAAAAATACAATGTCATATTTTTGTATTGTGACCCAAATCATGCTTTATCATGATTTTTCGGTCTCAACTGGAAACTCTAGGCTGATGATAATGTTGCCTTCACAAACTACTACATACGCAACACAATCATTGCCATAAGTGAAACCGAAAATTGCAATCCAAGGATCATGACGATGCTAAAACATTGACAAGGGACAAAGTATTAAGTATTTCTTTGGATGAACTGGTCTTAACGCTTCTGAGAACCTACAGGAAGGACAACACTTAAAAAGAGGCACCATCTAGAAGCTCCATCAGTAATGTAGAACAAAAAGCAACTCAACTTCGCACAAAACTTCAGCAGTTTATTAGCAGCTAACACAAAGGGAATTTTTAGTTGACCTTCAAGCAATAAACTGCTAGCCGCCTTCGTGTCTCTGAGTTCCCGTTTTGAAGATCAGATATAATTGAATGATGGACATCTTCTTTCTGCTCATAAATAACCCAATATCAGAAAAAGAAAAGGAAAGAGTATTAAATGTAAATATTGTTAGCGACATTTTAGTAAAAATGATTCAGTTATAAATAAAAGATTCAAAATAAAGCCATCCATTAGATAAGTAACTTCGCAACAGAAAATCGATTTTCCAAAAGACAAGTGATACAATCACAAGCGTTAACACAAATTCCAAAAAATAATAATTAGTACAAGCAAATACGATTTCCCATCTAAAGAGATTGATCAAACACAACAAAAGCTTGAATGAAAAGGTTTGAACATGATAAGTACTTTGGGCTGTGCTGACAGCAACTAAGGGAACTTGAAATGGTTGGACTTACTTGCTCCCCGAGAAAGTGTGCAGATACAGAGTTCAATGAATAAGAACTCAGCTTGTAATCCCTTTGCATAGCCTGCATCATACACAGATAGTAAAGATAAAGGGACAGATGAAATAATGCCATGTAGTTCAAAAAAATAACTACAAGTCTAACTGTTATGTAAAACAGTAGATCATAACCTGCAGAAGGTCGAATTGCACTCTTCCCTCCACAGTTACATCTTTACTTTCACGCACACCATATTGCCTGGATAAGTATAATGACTGCATTATCAACTTTGATTTTTTACATCAGAGAACACTAGTTCATTTGCTATGTTCTACACAGAAAAATCTTGCATCATTGCACCTTGCAGATAGTGGCAGATGCGGCCTGTATCTCTGGGGGCAATTAACCCAACAGGTTTTTGCAAAAATGGCCTATTATTATTGATATTTCTAAATAGGTTCATAAAAAACTGAAGATTTTATAAGACTTGACCCCACAGGGTTTGAGTTATGGATCAGCTACTGCTTGCAGGTCATGAAATCTTGTAGCATTAACATGCGATGATTAAAGCAGGATAAAAATATTGGAAAGAATTGTGAAGTCCACTTCATCATGATGTTTCCCTAATTCTCCATGGGAAAGAATGGCACATAAACAGGACATAGATTTTTTACTCAATGAGTGTGGATTGTGGAAACTTTAAGATAACGTATACCCAAGAAACACGACTTAACTAACTGGGCTAACAGTTTGGTGCGCTCACGAGGCTGCAGCAGGACAAAACAGGTACAGTCAAAAACATAAAGATTGTACTGGGGGCTCTAGAGTAAAAACGTTCTATAAGACTGACATCCTTAAGAGCAGTGGAAGGCTGCATATTAATGAGATATGCAGCCGTAGAAACAACCTCAGCCCAGAACTGTGGTGGAACGTGAGAGACAAGGAGAAAAGTGTGAGCAGTCTCAATCAGATAATGATACTTACGCTCAGCAACCCCAATGTGGGCATGGGCACCAAGACAAGAAGATTGGTAAAGAGTGCCCTGCTCAGAAACAAATTGTCTAAAAGCGCTAGAACAGTACTCGCCAGCAGAATCACAGCAAAAAGTACAGATAGAGAACTCAAACTAAGTACGAACCATCGTGGCAAAGCTACGATAGATCACAAGAAACTGACCACGATTAGACATAGGAAAAAACCAAGTAAAATAGGAATAATCATCAATGAAAATTATATAGAATTTATGGCCACCTTTGGAGATAATAGGCGCAGGTTCCCATACATCTGAATAAACTAAATCAAAGGGACAGCAAGACAAGAACTCACTAGAATGATAAGGAAGTCGTAGCTACTTGCCCAGCTTACAACCCTGACAAAATATGGACATATCAACAGTAACATGTCTAAGAACACTCTGACAAACTAATGAAGAAATACAGAACCCACATAGATGACTTAAACGGTCATGCCACTACACAAAAGCTCCAGAGGTGGTGGCAGCAGTGGCGGAGGAGGTAAACATGGTAGGAGCAACTAAAGTGGACAAAAGGTAGAGACGGTTGAGAATGTAGAGACCCTGAAGATCCCTACGGCATCGGCCAGTCCCAAGTACCATCCCTGTATGTCAATCATGAACGAAACAGGTATGAGAGTCAAAACCAACCCTACAACCGAGATCAGTGAGTTGTCCCACCGAAAGAAGTTGCATGGTAAGCTGAAGAACATGGAAAACAACTGAAATAGAAAAATCAGTGGACAAAAGAGTAGCCTGACAGCTGACAGACAAGGTAGTACCGTCAGTTGTCTGACAGAGATAGGAAAAATAGGAGGCCCTACTGAAATGAGATGTGGAGTCCGGTGTCATGTGAAAAGAGGCATCGGAATCCAGAACCCAAGAGGTACCTGGGGGAGACGTCTGAGCTAGACTGGTAGAACCCGCTGAGTGGTGAGAGAGCTGCTAAAGTAGAGCCTGGCAGAGCTGCTGAACAGAGTCACCTCGTTGAGAACCTGACGAGCTAGTCTATCCTCCTGTGAAGGAAGCCCCTCCCTGCCCCCCTTGGATCGTCCACTGCCACACGACTTGTTACGCTTTTTCGGCACCGCACAACTCTGGTATTCGTGTCCAAGTTCTTGCAATAATTGCACTGAACTCCAGTTGGTGCGAAAACAAGAGTGAAAACAGGAACATGGGGAGGAATCGTAGTCAAAGTCGGTGTAGTCAAAGAAGCAGCAAGCACGGTCGGAACAGACTGTGCTGCTAACCCAAGGCGAAGTTCCTCAGCCCGAAGCGTTGAAAGGGCCTCGATGACGGTTGGTCGCGGCGAGCGGCTCAGCAGTTGAGCCCTGACAGGCTCAAACTCTAGGCGAAGACAACAGACGAAATCATAAAAGCGAAGGCGATCATGATCCGCCTTCTGCACTTTATGCACTCCTGACAAAGTGGAGAGGCCAGCTCATCCAGCTGATGCCACAGACTGGCTAAGGCTCTAAAGAAATCATCGACGAAAGAATCTCCCTGGCAAAGCGTCTCCAATTCACACTGAAGCGAAAAAAATTGAGCATCACTATTCTGCTAGCATCGCTCACATAAGTACTCCCAGATCTGTCGAGTAGACCGCAAACCAACAATGGCTGGCTATATAGAGTCGTCAACAATGACCACCAGGATGGCGCGAACACAGGCCTCATCAACACACCAACGCTCGAAAGCATTAATGACATACTGAAAAGCATCAGCAGCAGTAGCCTCTGCCTTCTTGGCGGCCTCATCGTCTGCAGGAGGTGCAGGAGACTGCTTGGGAGGGGGCTGGACCGGCGTTGGCGAAGAAGGTCGTGCACCAGTGATATGTTCTCAGAGATGAAGGCCATCAAGCGTGATCTCCATGAGAGAAGAAGACAATATGTAGTTTGTTCCATGTAGTCTTGTTCTCGAGAAGGGGATCGCAGCTGATGAATCAGAAGCCAATGGTAGGCGGCGCTGGACGACGCGATGGTTAGATCAATATTTTTTATTTTTCTAATATAAAAAGATCAAATCTAGATCTGATCCACCCAACTGATCAGATCAGATCAGATCGGGTGGGCATCGAGTAGGCGGGCGAGGCGGCGGCAGCGGCGGCGCGTGGCGAGCCAATGGGCAATGGCCGGCGTGCGGCGACTACGGTGGCGGTGGCGGCCGTGAGTGGCGCGCTGCAGCGGCGAGCAAGCGGTGGGTTACGGCTCCGTCGGTAGGCAGACCAACAGGCGACGACTCCAACAATACATGTCGAGCACCGAGCGATGGGGCGACGGACAGCAACGGACGGCGGCAGCTTTGGCAGGCACAACGGTGACGGATGCACGGCGAATGACGGCCACGGCCAACGATCAAGAGGTCGAGCACCGAGCGATGGGGCGACGGACAGCAACGGACGGCGGCAGCTTTGGCAGGCACAACGGTGACGGATGGACGGCGAATGACGGCCGCGGCCGACGATCAAGAGGGACCACGGGCTGCAGCAGGCAGTCGGCAACTCGAACGACGACGGCTTCGGCAGGCACGACGGCGACGGCCGGCGGTAGGCGGTCAACTGCGAGCGCAGCAACGAACCAAAGGGCGACAGCTTGACTCGTGGACTGGCAGCGGCGACGATGGTGTGAAAAAACTAGGGTTAGTGCCCTAGCTCTGATACCATCTTATGAATAGGATTATTTCGATTGTTTACTCCAGACGGCGTCGGCGCCATCTCCAGCGGCAACAGTCCAGTCCGCGTCTCTCAGTACCAGCAAAATCCTTCTTGGCCAAGGTGACCCAAGCCACGGATGGCCTGCTTCCTGCGCCGGCATGTCAGAAACGGCGAGCCTTTCAGCTTCCGTCAGACTTTGTCTTACGCCGGAGCAGTAGGCTGAATAAGGGTGGGGTGACTTCGTCGATAGCCACTCAAACGCAAGCAGCTTTGATGCGTCATCTGGGTCTGGTGGCAGATCATGAAGTCATAGGCGAGCAAGAGTTAGAAAGATACAGCCAGATCTTCCACAAGCCTCTAACTCAAGCTCATCTATCCTTAAGATGATGTCTCAATGGAACAAACAAAACATGGAAATTGCACAACTATTTGATGATAAAGGGACTACCGCAAATATGATGAATGTTTAGTTGGCTAAAATGTACTACTGGATGATTAAAAAAAAAGAATCTGGAATACAAAGAGAAAATATCAAATGCATAGAGATCAGGACTATAGAAAGTAACCTTGATGAAAAGGTGGTATCACGGACACGAACGCGACTATTTCTGATTCGACCAAGTATCGGAAACTCCATTATCTTAAGAACCTCAGCTCTCTGCAAAAGTGTGAAATCATATCGTACTAAGATATATCAAATTGTCAAATTGGCCAAAGAGTAAGAATGTGTAAAATTTACAAAAGTTCTTGTACCTCAATAAGATAGGGCAAGTCAAATTTGCAAATATTGTATCCAATTATAATATCAGGATCCACTTCACATATGAAATCCTGTAAAATTCCGAAACACAATCAGCTTATTCTCAATTAAGCTCTTTATCTTTGATCAGAAACTGTGTACTTTAGTAAAAAAAACCAAATAACACCATGGTATATAGCAAGCAAAAAAGAAAACAAATGTAAACTGTAGATACAAAGGGCAAAGAGATAATAAACCATCAAATACTGAAGCATGAGGTTATGTACAATCATGCATAGCGTAAATTCAACTGAAGCTGGCAGCTCCAAATACAGTATCACTTACCCTCCAAGCAAGTAGAATATCTTCCTCTCTGTCAAATGACATTACATCGACTCCGACAATGGGAGAGCATGATTTAAGAGTCATGACATTCCGTACAAAAGGTTGGCCTTCTCCTTGAAGTGTGACTAAGTTAGCTATCTATTAGAATTGAAAGAAGCAAGTCAAGAAACTGTGCACATAAAGACATCTGCATTTGAAACTAAATGATATCAAGTATCAAATATACAACAATAATGAAAACCAACCTGAATAACAGGATCATGAGTTGGTTCTGGAAAGTGACCTTTGCGACCGGCACATTCAATATCAAAACTTAATATGCGAAACGGGGCCATCTTAGAATATTCCCCTTCGGCAGCATGGCTTACCAAATCCGAGTATCTGTTAGTTGACTTATTAAGGATAGACTCAATGAACAATATTACAGCATAGTAATAGGGATAAAAGCTTTGAAAGTATAGAAAGGATACAGGCAAGCCAACTCTAGCTGACAATAGGACATGATGCGAGCTGCTTTCCTATACTTCCCAGCAGGTACTTCAATCCAATTGCCACCAACAACATTGCAATCAATCATGAAGCGAAGGGCAAAAAGAATGTTGCTTTCATATGTCAGGAAACTCTTCGAACCAAGGCCTTCAATCGTTATGCCCCTTTCCAGGATGCCTGTAATGTGCAAACATATGCCAGTAGTGATAAGCCAGCAAATAGCAAGAAAGTGACTACTAACAGCCTCTTGGAAGATAAGAAAAGTTTTGGAAGATCAGAAAAGTTGAGCACAAAGTGAAGATCATATTATAACACAATAATTTATTTCCATGCAACTTAAAATGCTCTTCAGGCTATCCATTGAATAAAAAAGATTGTGAGGTCAATCTACAAGAGTGAACAAAAATATATTCTCTTGAACTACCACTGACCGCGACAACTAGCAACCATTGTAGGCAAGGCGACAACTATCTTGAGGAAAGGCTGAGATTGATGTTGTTGATAATGCATAATTGTCTGCTTCTGCACACGCTCAACTCTCTTCACAAACCTTGGCACATTGCTATTCCTATTTGAGTCCTTCATCCTCCCCTGTAGCACATTATGAAGAAAATGTAAGGAAAAATGTATTGCCAGTGTACCAGGTTTGTGTAGAAGGCTTGACACAAGATACAACAGAAAGTAGAAACCTCTAGTGTTTGGTGGAAGCGTGAAATATCATCAGGATCCATCCCTGACGGGCAACTGATATAGAAATACGGCTCAAATCCATGCACCTGACAGCATACACTATGACCTGAAAAAATGTTAAAATGATAACATCACACATCAGCAAAAGCTATAATAAAAAACATAATTCTTTGAAAATAGAAACATCCAACCTTCTCTGGTGACACCAAAAATCCTGAGTATAGCTGAAGGACCAGATGAGTTGGGAAGCAATTCTTTATGGCTCTCACCAATAACATAATCTATATCCAGCTGCTGAAAAGCTAGAAAATCCAACAAAAGGAGAAGAGTATCCTAATAAGATCAAGCCAGATATCCAACATAGACCTTTATCCAAATAAGATTTAACAAATCAGCTAGGAGATTGTGTTATGACAAGCAATCCTAACAAAACACAACCATCACATAATTAGCTTGTCCCTTGAAACAATTCTTATTTACCACCATTATATCTGCCATTTCCTCTTTCTTCCCACATGTAACTAGGGATATCATAAAAACATTTAAACAAACAGTGCAGCATGTACGAAGGTTCATGAAGCAATCCCAGAGTTTTAAAGCTCATACATGAATCAAAGTTTACATCTGAACAACTGTATGTATGACAGAAAATAAGCATATCTTTTTGAGGAAAAAAGTCCACTCGAGAAGCCAATTTAAAAGCTTTAAACTTTAAGTAGTCACCGTAGAAACCCAATGAACGATCATACACTCTTGCAAATCAGTATTTCAATCCAAAACGATAACAATTCTAGGATCCATCTCATTTTGCCCAGCCACACAAGCAGAATTTTGAGGCAGAACTGTGGAAAGTACAAGTACAACGAAACCAGGGGAAGATAATATGCCTTTTGGAATGCAAAAGTTCTACTGATTTCAAAACCACAAAGGACTTATTTTGAACACCGCCTCACAATCCACAGTTCATAGATTACAGGTTTACATTTATCCTCCCACGCATAAATCGAGTGCAAAACCAATTAAAGCAAGCACAGTTCCACAGTTCGCCCAACACTCTAAAAAGGTCCGTCCTCCGATTCCAAATTGCCTACGAGACCCAAAAATTCCAGATATTTAGGCTTCACTAATCCAACCAAAACCAATCAACACATTAGCAACACAAAAACTCATTTTGCCCAAATTGAACCAAATCACCACACTCTAAAGCTCTGAACACTACATTTCAAAAAAATAATCCCACGCATCTGCGCAAAATCGCCAGGAATACCCAAATTTCAGAGCTCCAGAGTTCAGCCCTCATCAAATCAATTCAATTAAAACAATATTATGAAAACACCAAAACCCTATCCAATTGATAGTTGCTTAAGAGCACAGTACTGAATCCGCCCCAATTACGCCTCCCTCGCAAACCAACCCAACTCGAGACCCCGGAAATACCCAAGCATAGATCGGGGAAGTGCGGGTTGGGCGACGGGGGCCGTACCGACGGTGCGGGAGCAACCGGAGGCGAGGTCGGCAGGGAGGGCGGGGCGCTTCCACCGGGAGAGGCGGGAGGCGAGGGCCTCGTCGCGGTGGAGCAGCAGCAGCGCCGCCTCGTCCTCCGCCAGGATGGTCTCGTCCAGGAACACGTCCTCGTCCATCATGTCCTCCTCCTCGGCCGGCCCGGCCGCCCCCGTCGTTGGAGGCGGCTGCGGGGTGCCGGGCATGGGGTGGACCCGTTTCGCCGCCGCGCCGGAGGGCGCTGGGGACGGCGCCCCCCGCCGCTTGCCGCCGCGTCCGCCTGAGCTCATCGCCGGAGAGGGTTAGGGAGAGGGAGGAAGATGGGGAGGCGGGAAGACCGGGGTGCGGAATTGGTGTTCCCGCCATTGCTTGGGATGTAGGGCTATATAGGTGAGGCGATTTGCATATACACCACCCTTTAGGGTTTACGTAGTTTGATATGATCGTTTCGTCGCGGTAAACGCTGCAATGTTGTAGTGAGCCGAGCATAGAGGGTTGGCGTAAGACGTTAGTACGTCTTAGAATGTCGTTTGCGCCTCATGGTGGCTCCTTGTTAGGTACTTGGACTAAACTCATTTGCTTAGGAATCACAACGAAAACAACATCCCTGGCGAGAAAATTTAATTAGGACATACCACCACTCTACAGATTGGCGTCCGTCAAAAGGTACCATGAAACGAAAAATTCTTAAGACATTGCAACCCATGGGAAATGACCTCTTTATCCTTAGTTTTCTTTTTCCATCTCCTACCATGCAAAAAATTAGTTTATGTGTGGGGTTCTTTTAGGCTAAGTTTTATGATTTATGACTGTAATTTTTGAATTCTAATCTGTTAGTAAGAGGTAGTACATATAGCAAAATAGTCGTATGTGATTTTAACCAATATATCTGAACTCAGTACAAATTATACTTTAAATTACCTGTAAATTCCGTTTTACAATAACGCACCGTTTAACAGTAAATTACTATAAAAATAAAAATCTAAATATAAATATAAACCCAAAATATCTGAACACATATCCCTACTTAGGGACATGTGACAATGTCATGCTGACTATGTACTATGGAAATATCTCATCTTCGGAGACATACGCCTGAACTTGGACACTTTGTACAGAAACATATAAGTTCTACGGAAATCGATCGACAGCTGCCGGCGCCACGAACGGACTCAGAATTCGGAGTCGGCGATGGATACGTTCGGTCGGTGATTCGGTCGGTCAATCGGAAACGGACGGCTACCATGCATGCACGTACTATTACTACAAAAGTCTAATACTAGATGTTTCATCATAAACAATTTACTAAAATCGTTAGTATTAAATATAATCACAAACAGTTTAGATTTAAAAACCGTCTATATTACTATCAGTATTAAAAACTATCTGTAAAAATATATACACATGGTGGCAGGGCCACCCTGTCACATCCTGCCTGATGTGAATGGAATACTAATATATCAATAGCTTGGAATCGACATTGAGCATCTTTTTATAAGCTTTTTTAAAAACTAATTTTTGAATTTTCTACAATCACTAGCTATATATCCAGTATTCACAAGATAGTACTTACCTAACATGACATTATAAGCACAATTAATATCTATATAGGTTGTATGTTTATATGTAAAAGATGGTAGGGACCAACCTTCAGGGGCCTGAGGGCCATTTGGATGCCCAAGGGAATGTCCTAGGACGGTTGAATCATGTGCTGAAGGCTCCCAGCCAGCATCAACACACGCGACCATCAGATCGACCGCATCAAGAACATTTTGGGTAGGAAAAGGTTTCCTACTACCACGCATGCAATCTACTATTCGAGATGGCATGTGGGTTCCATCAATGGCGCCAATGCAGTCCTAAACACCCGCCGTGGAGTCGCCATCGGTCGCCGATCGAGCTGCCGCAACCACAATGCCGTCAAAACGCCGAGCTGCCGGCCGAGACCGTCCACGAGCCGCCGGGGACGTCGTTCGCGCTTGCCCTCGCATGCCCGTGCCACCACGTCCGTCGCCAGGAGCTGCCGCGTTTACCTCCGAGAGGTTGCCGTGCCCATCGCCGGCGATCAGCCCCTACGTTCAAGAGATGGGTGGCGGCACACATGGCCATGCGTACATGCTCCCCTTCAAGATCAACGTCATCTGAAGACTTCGCTCCTGGCGCCTCCTATCCAACACGCCCGAGCTGTCGCGTCAACTGCCGGGGACGTCGCGCTCGCTGCCGGAGTTGCTGCGTCGCTCATGCATGCCCACTAGAAAGCAATGAACAGCAGCAGTACATGCACGCGCGCAGGCATGCAGGAGCTAGCAACAGTACGTATGTGCATGCATGGGACATGCGTGTACGTACATTTGCACCTTGCTAATTCCACACAACGAGAAGACGATGGCCAGTTCGCGCACGCATGTCACGGCCATCACAACCTACTCGACGCCGAGGACATCACGACGTCGCCCATGCCCGCTGACCACATCGACGTGCCGGCGCCGGTCTCCACCAACCGTTGGCTCCCATCCTTAGATGCACTTCTTCAACGGTTGAATTCCCGATGCGGCTACAGGCACTTCAGTCACCTGGAACAACGCCTACACCACCAAGCTCTCAAGAGTCGTCGTTATCACCAAACTCAATATTCATCTCCGTCAAGCACCATCACTAGCTGCCCGCCGCAAGCGATGGCACCTATGTCCACTCCATATACGTCCGCAAGTGAAGTGTTGTGATATGAAAGCATGGAGGCGACGCAGGAGGGCAACGTCGACGCTGCCTGGGAGCTCGATCTTCCAGGAGTGGCGGGCCGGTCACTGGTGTGCAGCGGACGGTCTAGATCGCGCCCGCCATCAGGCCGACTACTGGTGCCGGGTACATATCATTTTCGAGCTCAGCCACGGGGGTGACGAGCGCGCCGCCGCCGAGGCTCGGGCGACCCTGGTGTGCATGCCGGGTGCGTATTGGCTGAGGTGTGCCTCGGCGACGATGACTGCGTGTGCGCCTCGTCCAGCCATGCCCTCGCCGCCATCTCCAGCAACGGCGATGCGGAGAGGCGTCAGAAGGACGAGGTGCGCAGGTGGTCCGGTCCGGCTACCTGAGCGAGGAGAGGTTTGGCGGCTACTTCTGGTTCTGCCGTGGCCGGTGGTGGGAGCAGGTATGACAACAAGCCATGTACTTGACTACACATGGCATACAACAACAAGTCAACATGTGCACTGGACGCCTGGTAGACGTATCTATTTGGTCTGTATTCCAAGTAAGAAAGCGTAACAAGTCCTAGAAACAACAACCGTGCACACGCATAACTAGTAGTGTGAGACGCAATCCAAGGGGTAGCTAGTGAAGCTGTTACTGGACCCACATGTCGTTACCTCATTGTAAAACTAGGTGCTATGTATATTCACCGAGATCAACGGCTACTACACCTTTTTGGCTCAAGATAAAGATGGAATCCAGGCCGTCACAATCATCACTTCTAGAGTCTTCCATTATCTAGGGTCTTCCAGAGACTTTCATTGTCTAGGGTTTTGTGTTGTGTTGTGCAAATCCCTAATTCCTCTCCTTCAAAACTAAGCTTCGTCTCTATCTCTCTCCTCCATATACACATATTCTAATTCCCCCAAAAAAGTATTTTCACACTTATAGCCGCCAATGCAAAATTAAACCCTAGCCCTGTAAGACTGGGGGAGGCCAGAGTAAAGTTCGAGTTTGACCCTGAGTGCAAGAGAGCGATTGACTATGACAAAGTTAGCCCCAAGACATGTTAGGAGTATACGGGGATTTACAAGACACTTAATTTGTTGACAGTTAAAGAAATTATGAAGCAAAAGGATTTGGTTAAATTCAGCAGAGACAAGATCCAATAGGTTAAAAAGAGAAAAGAATTTTCATGTTGAGAGAAATTACAAAGAAGAAAAAGCAAAGGATACGTTTACCAAAGGAAGTTACGTCAAGTCGAGAGGAGTAAAACAAGATACGCCGATGAAATTGTTGGTGATAAAGTTTTAGCTAGAAGAAATTTTCACATGGGATATGTTTATTGAAGTTTAGTACAATAGAGAAATACCTCAAGAAAATAAATTAAAGAGGGGGTTTTGTTGGATATTTAATTTATTTACTTTAGAGAAGAAAGCTACTAATGATGAGATAGATGCATGCATTAGAAAGCATCTGTCAATCCAAGCTGAGCTAGCTGCATGCATGTACTAATTGGCAGAAGACATGCAGATTTGGATTTGACTTTGAATGAACCTCTGGCCTCTCGACTAGTCCTAAGGTTGTACAAGCATTAAACAAGCTGCCTTTTGTACGTCAGTTCAGCAATATCGACAATGGAGAGTACTAAAATTTAGAAGTACTGTGTCAAGCATTTCTACTTGTTATTATTAGTCTTGCTAAGAAACATCAAGAATGTTAGCTCTAAAAGTTAAAATTGTATTGGTCGGTTGTGTTAGAAGTTGGTTTGTAAGGTCCTATAAAAAGATATGAGCATTATTTGTTCAGTAGATGTAAGTTTTAGTTGAATCTCTTATGTAAACTTGTTTCGTTAGCTTCATGTGTATGTGTATGTTGTGTGAGACCAACAGAGCATATATGCAGTGACGGACCCAGGATTTTATTAAAGGGTATGCCACACCAAAATTTTCATATGCAATTCGGTAAAACCATTTGCCAATTCGGTAAATAATTGTAAAATTTGCACCGTAATTCGATGTACAGGCACTGAATAATATGATAAACCTTAAATTCAAGGATTAACTCGGAAATTTGCACAAATTATAATATAAATAGTTCAAACACCATACTAATATTCTCAAATATACATAAAAGAGACTTACAATACTAATTATCTGACTTTTTTGGCCTACGCTTTCTAAAGGACATGAAAGTCTCGATTATATCATCTTCATCCACTTCAAAGAAAATATCCCGCTCAATGAATGTGACTAGAAAATATCCCGGCCACCCCTTGGCCCTTCGGCGTCTGCCGTTTGGGCTCTGGCGACTGCGCCTCTGCGGTCTGCGCCTACGGCAGTGCGGCTCGCGCGGTCGCGCCTCGCTGGCTCGGCGGCTCCCCCGGTCCCTCCTCCTGGCTCCGCCTCCGCTGGCAGTCCGGTTCTGCCCGGCTACGGCCCTACCTGCCGATCTGCGACTCTGCGCCTCCCCCTGCGGCCCTGCCTACCGGTCCGGCCTCTGCGTCCGTGCGTCGTCTGCGGACCGCGGCTCCGATCTACTGTTTATCTTCCTCGCCTCCTCGGTTCCTCCGTTCTCCGTTCCAATCTGGCGATCTACAGTTTTTTTATATGGAGTATCGGCTGGGCCCCAGGGTATGTCGTGGCCCACCCGGCATACCATGTGGGTCCGCCCCTGCATATATGAAGTGTTTGCTAAGTGAGACTCCTTTGTCCATTCTCTTCTTCCCTCTGTCCCATTCTTGCTTTCATTTGAGTGTCCAATCCCCAACACATATATGTTGTGTAGATAATATTATAATCTGTGTTGGTTGCCTAGATGTAATTTAGCACTAGCATGTCGATGAGATTACATCAGACATATTGCAATTGAGTGTCATTTATTTCATGTTACAGGTGATATGAAAGCATGCATGCACGTTGTCTTGAGGCTGAAATCTATCTACTACGTCTCTCCGGGGTGGCGTACGTCAACTACGTGGACATGAAGAAATGCACCTCTACGATGGTCTGCAGCTTCATCAGCGAGCATGTGGAGGTTAGGTTGCTGGTGTGGGTTCCACGGATCTCCATGGAGGCGACGCAGGAGGGCAACATCGACGCCGCCCAAGAGCTCTTTGAGGAGTGCAGGCTGGTGCGCGGCGGACGTTCCCGATGGTGCCAGCCAGCAGGCCAACTACTAGTGCAGGGTACATTAGGTTTGAGCTCAACCACGGGGCCGCCAAGCTTGTGCGCCACCGCTGAGGCCCGGGCGACACTGGCATGCACACGGAGTGTGTCTCGGCTGAGGTGTACCTCGGCGACGACGAGCGCATGTGCCACATTCGGCCACGCCCTCGCCGCCTTCTCCAGCGGCGGCGATGCGGAGAGGCATCTGAAGGAGGAGGTGCGCATGTGGTCCTGTCCGGCTACTTGAACGAGGAGAGGTTTGGTGGCTGTTTCTGGTTCTACCATGGCCAGTGGTGGGAGTTGCTATGAAGACAAGCCATGTACTTGACTGCACATGACATGCAACAACATGTGCACTTGACACTTGGTAGACGTATCTATTCGGTCCGCGTTCCAAGTAAGAAAGCGTAACAAGTTGTAGAAACAACAACCGCTCGTAGCATAACTAGTAGTGTGAGGTGCAATCCAAGGGGATCGCTAGGGAAACTGTTACTGGACCCACATGTCATTACCTCATTGTAAAACTAGGAGCTATGCATATTCACCGAGATCAACGGCTAATACACCTTCTTCTTTTTGGATTAAGATAAAGATGAAATCCTAGCCATCACAATCATCGTTTTTAGAGTCTTCTATTATCTAGGGTCTTCCAGAGACTTCCATTATCTATGGTTTTTGTGTTATGTTGTGCAAATCCCTAATTCCTCTCTCCTTCAAAACTAAGCATTGTCTCTCTCTCTCTCTCTCCTCCATATACACGTATTCTAATTCCCCCCTCCCCCCAAAGTTTATTTTCACACTTATAGCCACCAATGCAAAATTAAACCCTAGCCCTTAGGGAAGGCCGAATTAAAGTAGTTATTTTTAGGGCTTTTACTCGTAAGATTCGGTGGTCGTTGGCATGAGGAAGCCGATGCCGTATGTGTCCCTCCACGACGTCCCCCTCGACCTCGTCGCCGGCGACGACGGCTCGTGCTGCCCCGACGGGGGGCTGTGCTGCCCAGACGACCCGCTTGATAAGGTCGTAGACTACCTTTCCGTGCTCGACGACGGATTCTTGGAGGCGCTCGGAATCGACTGCTCGCCGGCTTGGGCCACGGCGCCAGGGGGACGCGACGGGGATGATGAGGACTCGAAGAGCGCGGTGGACATGGACGTGGACGTTGGCGCGATGGGCGGCGGCGGCGGCGGAAAGGTGAACGCGTGCGGCAACATGTCCGGCGGTCTCCCGGGGTTCGCGCCGGTAATTCCGGACGGCGGTTTTAACGCGTGCGGCGCTCTGGCCGGGTTCGTCTCCAACGGGGCGCCGCCGTTGCCGGCTTCGTACGGGCTGTCCTGCAGCGCGTCGACGACGTCCACCACGTCCTCGGGCTGCAGCCTCTCGTCGGCGTCCTGGGAGACCAAGTCGCCGCCGCCCGGCTCCCCGTTCCAGGCTTGGACCGTGCCGAGGAAGCGGCGCCGCCGACCGGCCGCCGTCTGGAAGCGGCCCTGGTCTCTGGTTTTCCCTCTCGTCCTCGTGCCCGCCGCCACCCACGACAGCCATGGTGACAACATTGGCAATGACGGCAACAAAGGCGAGTTCAGCAGCGGCAATGGCGGCGGCGGCGGCGTCGTCCGCCGGCGCTTGGTGGCGCGGCATCGGAACCGGCAGGCGCAGAGGATGTGCCGCCACTGCCAAACGTCGGAGACGCCGCAGTGGCGGGCGGGGCCGGACGGGCCGGGCACGCTCTGCAACGCGTGCGGCATCCGGTACAAGATGAACAAGCTGCTGCCGGAATACCGGCCGTCGACGAGCCCCAGCTTCGAGAGCGACGAGCACTCCAACCGCCACAGGAAGGTGATGAAACTCAGGGAGCAGAAGGAGAAGGCCCTCACGGTGATGGCCGCCGCGCTGCCGCCGGCGCCGAACGCCAGCGAAGTCCTGCGTCTGTGTACATTTGGTTAATTTATTTGTAGGACATTAAGTTCTTGCTTTGGGTTATTAGCTAGAGATGGGAGTTCCAATTAATTAGCAGTGTATTCATCAATGTGATGGATGATCAGGCCATGCTTGAATAATTTTTTTTTTTGTGTTCTTAGCATGTTACATTTGATTTATTAGCTCGAAAGATCCAATTGGGGTGGCACCGTTCCTGTAAATATAAATTAAATTAGGCCACAATGTTAGGTGTGTGTGGCTCGAATTTGGTTGTAATGGGACAATCTCTCATTCTCTATGAAATTTGCCTTTGGAATTTGAATGATTCTGTTTAAGTTTGTTTATCTTGTACTGTTGTTTTGAGTACAATCTCTCATGTACATCATGTTTGGCTTGCTTGGAAGAGCAGGGGGTAATTATTCATCGTTCTAATTTCTCTTCTTTATTCTAAAGAAAGTTTGCATTAAAAAAACAATACGACAATGAGTCAGTGGAGAGAAACCACAATGTTCCCTATTATTGATGGATGCCTCTGATCTCACCAATTAGATGTTAAAGTCACTTTGAGCTGAGTATTAATTTAACTCTTAAGTTTATTTCTTATTAGAATCATTAGGATTATGAGCCGTTGTGTTTTTTAACAAACTCCATGTGTCGGCGAGAAATCAGGGAAGAAATAAAATCTTTGAGAACAATCTAATCACTAAGATAAATCAAAGTCCCCAGCTCCACAATAGTTCTATAAGTTGAGCTTCGGGAGGCATTGTTTTAAACGTAGAGGTTATCTACACACAGAGTTCAATCCCTGAGCTAAAAATCAAATTTCCCAAAGTTCTATAAGTTGAGCTATAGGAGCCATTTTTTTGAACATAGAAGTTATCTACACAAAGAGTCCAATCCCAGAGCTAAAAATCGAAGTAACCAACTTTGCAAGAGTTCTATAAGTTGAGCTATAGGAGCCATTCTTTTGAACATAGATGTTATCTGCACAAAGAGTTATACTTAAAACATAGAAGTAGTTTTAAACATCGTCAACATTTTAAACATAGAAATCGTCTATCTGGTTTTGTAGTGGTCGATTTTATTTCTAATCTATTCCATTTGCTATATCTTTAGCAGGGATTTGGCGCTTGCTTGCAGGTGTGTTGGAAGGAAGGAATGGACTGGTGGATTGTTTCAAAAGAACCTGCATGAGATGTGCTTTAGTAGTAGACACTGGCATATTGTGGCATGCAATATTCTTTTATGAACTAATTTGATGTATTTGGGGACCATACAGTAAGTTCTTTATGTCATATGTGCTGTCCTGTTTTGGTGAGCTCCTGATACTACTCCAGAATTTATTTTTAGTTGGTTTGTTATGAATTTCAGAATTGTTGCCTCATGAAGTGAGTGCTTAGTTTTTCTCCCTGGAGAAGTTATGAATGGCAGAGATGAGAATTGTTGTATCTCATGTGAAGTGAGCGCTTGATGAATTCCAGAAGTTCTTTTGTTATGGTGGAGATGAGAATTTTTTTAGAACTACGGCTTGTAGTGAGATGTACTGTTACATGTAATTTTTAACCATTAATTCCTTATATTACAATTAGCGCACACATTGTTCAGTTACAAGCTTTTGCAACGACTATTCCTAACAACAGAAAAGAAAGCAACAATACTCTGTATATCCTTCAAACTAACAAAATTCAGCATTAATTTCCTGGTTCTTCTTGCCCAAAAATACTTGTTGAGTCGGGCTAATTAATTCTACATTGATCAAATAAAAGAATTCAGCAGAAGATTGCCCTCCTGCTTTCCTTCCCACAGCCACTTTGCATCCAATTGCTTCTTACCAAATTCCTCCTGGCACTCACCTTCCAGTACTCCGATTTTATGCAAGTACCTTACATATCGATTCCCGAGCATATTGAATCGACAAGCGGAGCACCCTTACTGACATAACCAGAGAATGACATTCTATTTTTTTTTTTTTAGCATTCAGGAATTCACAAACACTCCTATGGTGCTTCCCAACTCAACAAGAGGGCAATCAGATGGTTGGATCTGAGTCTCACATGAGGATCATCTCTCCGGGAGAAGCTTCCTTTGGGGTGAAAGTGGATCCAACACAAATTAAATTTTGGTCAAGTCATATCCACATCCATGTTTTTCACTTAAACAAGAATTCACATTTGAATATTCTTGGATTTGTAAGAACAGAATAGAGATCGAATACAAATTCAAATCAAATGTCAACTTAATTGGACCAAATTGTGAAATTTACATATATTGTACACTGCCAAGAAGAAGAAGAAGATAATGGAAGGCGAAACCATATTCGCTTCTATATTTTTATGTCAGATTCAAAAACGAATGCAAATAGTGAAGAATCTACTATTTGGGCGGCGAAAATCTGAACGACATTGACATCCTATTGAGTTCAGTAATAGAATAATTCAGATAATTCGTATCAATTTCTCACCCCCTAGCTTCCCCTTTGTTCTGTGATGAAACTAACCATTGTGAATTTGTGATTCTTTTAAAACGCGTGCCCGTCCAGGCGACAGCCGCAGCCGTCGGCCGCGTCCGCCGTCGCCAACGACGGGCCGAGCACCGCGACGGTTGCATGTAGTGGCCGCAGCCCCTCTCGAGATAGTAAAACAGCAGCCCAACGCTCTCCTGACCCGGTGCCGGTCCGACAGCCGCCTCGCGGTCCGGGGCGGCGCCGTGAGGAAGCCGCTGTCGTTCCGCCGCGTGTTCTCTCTGTGGCGCCGCTGTCCTGCAGGGCTCGCCACAAGGCTTTCCACGCGGCCACTCGATGTCCGTTGCCATCAGCAGCGTCAAAGGACGAAGGAGAAGAGAATGGCAACGGCAATGACATCGGCCGCAGCTTCACGCTGACGAACCTGGACGACGGCAAGGGTGTCGTGGTGAGCGGCGAGTCGACGGACGGCGCGTTGGGCGTGCTCACCGACCTCCAAACCGGCGTGCAGCTGAGCATAGATGAGTTCGAGCGGTTCATCGGCTACACCCTGCTCGTGAAGCAGCTCATGCGCCGCAGCCAGAGCAAGCCGGTGCCGGTCGGGGCGGCCAAGGAAGGCGCAAACCCGGGAAAGAAGAAGCCCCAGTGGCTCAAGAACATCAAGCTCGTCGCGTCGTCCGCCTGCCTCATCCACGAGAAGGACAGGGACGGCAACGGCAAAGACGGTGGCAGGTCGACGACGCTGCTGTCCGCGGTGACCATGTCCAAGTCGGCGTCGGCCAACGCTGCCATGGCGTCGTCGTCGTCCGAGCGGCTCAAGGTGCACCACTACGGCAAGTCGAGAAAGGAGCTGACGGGGCTGTAGCTGCAGGAGGTGCGCGCGCACGAGGGCTCGATATGGAGCATCAACTCATCAAGTTCAGCCCCGACGGCCGGTTCCTCGCCAGCGGCGGCGAGGACCACGTGGTGCGAGTCTGGCGGGTTGTGGACGCCGACGCCTCGTCGTCCGGTATGGTGCGTGTTACGAAAAATAATCTCACATTAATCGTGGAAGAGAAAAAACACAACTTATAAGTATGAGGGAACTCTCACCTATTAGACTAGTTTTTTTTAGAAAAAAACCCAATACCACTTATAAGGTTGTTACTTGAGAGGCTTCCGTGCGGGTAACCTTTGAGTTTGGTGCGCAGGAAGCGCAGCCCATTTAAGACCTGGAGACTGGGGAGTAAACCTGGTAGATTCGGATCCAACAGTTGGTATTAGAGCCAACTCTCGCGGTTACATGGGTGCGTACGGGTCAGGGACGTGAACATATGACGTATAGCGCATGTGGACTCGGAGTGAACACACAGTATGGTATATGGTATATGTACCAGCACTAAACGTACGAACGTGTGATAAGATAGGAAGATCCTAATCAGACACCTAAGATCTCTTAGGAACGGACAGGTCGTGGGCTTAATGCCTATTTAAGATCTGAAGATCGGAGAGTGAACTTGGTGGGTTCAGATCCAACAGTGCAGGAGCTCTTGACCGACCAGGTGCCGTCTCTTCCCCCGGCGGCCCCGCGGTCGGCGGGTCGGTGGCGCCGGGGCTCGCGAAGGCGCGGCGCAGCTGTCCAAGAAGGTGCGGCGCGGGAAGAGCAGCAAGCACGTGCTCCCCCGCCTCCATGAGCAGAGCTTGTAAGCTTGTGTGTGCGCGCGCGCCATGGTTGCTTGCAGCAATTGCTGTCGTCGTCCATGGACAAGACGGTGCGGCTCTGGGACATGGAAGCTAAGGTGTGCCTGAAGCTGTTCGCGCACAACGATTACGGTGAGTCAGGCCGAGCAAACGCAAGGCAACGCCATCTTAATTGTATTTCCTTGTGTGACCTAATTGCAATCGGGATCGATGTATAATTGTATGCACAGTGACTTGCATGCAGCTCAACCTGGTGGACGACGGCTGCTTCATCAGCGGCTCGCTGGACAGCAAGGTGCGCATCTGGAGCGTGGCGGAGCGGCACGTCGTCGACTGGAGCGACCTCAACGACATGGTCACCGCCGCGTGCTACACCCCGAATGGCCAGGTGCGTGCACAATCTTGCACCAACTAAGCTTAAAAAATCCATGCCAAAATTGTGTGGCCAAGTCATTGACACATGATAGCTTATGCATGTGTGTGTGCAAACTTGCAAGGCTGCGATAATTGGGTCACACAAGGGGAGCTGCCGGTTCTACAAGACAACAGGCATAATTATAAGTTTATAACAATTAATTTGTGCTGATTAACATTCGCCTGTGGTGTGTGATCATTCCATTTTTTTTCTGTGTCAGATTGCAAACTTAACCAGGAGGCTCAGATCGAAAAGGATCACTGGCCGGATTCCAGGTACTACTTTTCAGTGTTAGTAATCCTTCCGTTGTTCGTTGTTCTTTTGTCTGTTAGGATCCGGATGAACCGGTCTGCAGAGACAGCGAGTCAGCAGGTTTGCTTCGTTTGTTAGAGTCGTAACGAGCAGTAGCGTAGAGATAGGATCTGACAGTTTTTTCGGCCATGTTTACGTTACTCAGTTTGCTATAAATAAGAGCTATGTTCAGAGCAGCAGTTCAGGAGCTAAGAAATTGTCTCCAGTGCTCATTTGTATTAGCATCAGTCCGTTGCAGCTAAACAGTCCTCTAGTGCTCTACTGCCTTCCCATTTTCCTTTGTGAGTGTGAGAGACTAGGAGCGCAGTTAACAATTGGTATCAGAGCCAGGTAGCTCGATTCCTGCGCAATGTCGGCTCCAGTGGGCGATGGTGACCGGAGTTCGTCACCGCGCTGTGGAGGCCGAGGCCGAGGGTGGCGCTCAACCTCGCTGATCGTCCCTCGTCGTGGCCGCACTCGTGGCGGCGACGTGGTGATCCAGAAGACGGTGCAGGAGCTTGGAGGCGCGTCCTACCCGATGCTCACGCGCGACAACTACACGGATTGATCACTCGTGATGAAGGTGATGCTCCAAGCGAGGGGCCCGTTGAGCACGGCAATGCCGATGTACAAAAGGATCGTGCGGCGCTCGAGGCGCTCCTCAAGGTGGTCCCGCAGGAGATGATTTGCGCGCTCGCCATCAAGCGATCGGCGAAGGAGTCCCATGCTTCCTTCGCCGATCGCTTGATGGCGAGCGCGCAAATCATCTCCTGCGGGACCACCTTGAGGAGCGCCTCGAGCGCCGCACGATCCTTTTGTACATCGGCATTGCCGTGCTCAACGGGCCCCTCGCTTGGAGCATCACCTTCATCACGAGTGACCAATCCGTATAGTTGTTGCGCACGAGCATTGGGTAGGACGCGCCTCCGACCTCCTGCACTGTCACGTCGCAGCCACGAGTGCAGCCACGACGAGGGACGATCGGCGAGGTTGAGCGTCGCCCACGGCCTCGGTCTCCACGGCGCGGCGACAGACTCCGGTCACCATCGCCCGCTGGAGCCGACATTGCGCAGGGATCGAGCAGCCTTGGCTCTGATACCAATTGTACCCGCAACATAGCGCAGTAGGTGCTTGATGTCACCGGAGCCGCCAGAGTAGCTGAGGCCGAAGTGAATTGTACCCGCAACATAGCGCAGTAGGTGCTTGACGGCACTCAGGTGCTCTGTTGTTGGTTTCTCCATGAACCGACTGACGTACCCGACGGCGAAGCTGATGTCCGGCCGGGTGTGGACCAAGTAACGAAGGCCCCCAACGATACTGCGGTAAAATGTAGAATCAACAGGAGGGTTGGAGCTCTTCTTACTCAGCTTCAAGCGTGATTCCATGGGGACTTGAACAGCATTGTAGCCAGCCATGCTTGCTTTGTCCAGCAGCTTCGTTGCGTATGCCGCCTGGCACAATGTGATCTTCCCGGGCAGCTGCTTGACCTCGATCCCGAGGTAGTAGCTCAAGTGCCCGAGGTCACTCATCTTGAATGAGCGCTTCATCTCCTTCTTGAATTGATCGATCTCACCAGGGTCGGCACCGGTGAGAATCAAGTCGTCGACGTACACGCCCAATAGTAGACGCCTATTCCCTGTGCCGCGTGTGTACACACCATGCTCCTCTGTGCACCGAGTGAATCCAAGTGCTACCAACGTGCTGTCGAGCTTGATGTTCCATGCTCGCGGAGCCTGACGTAGGCCATACAATGCCTTGCGTAGCTTGAGAACTCGCCGCTCTTGCCCGGCGATCACAAATCCTGGTGGCTGAGCGACATAAACTTCCTCCGTGAGGTCCCCGTTGAGGAATGCAGACTTGACATCGAGGTGATGGACTGTCCACCCTTCATGCGCAGCAATGGCCACCAGAACCCGCACAGAATCGAGCCGTGCCACCGGCGCGAATACCTCGTCAAAGTTCACACCAGCACGCTGCACGTAGCCCTTCGCGACAAGTCGTGCTTTGTGCCTTACTACCAAGCCCTGTGCGTCCTTCTTGAGTTTGTACACCCATTTGAGACCAATGGGCCGGTGTCCCACCGGTAGATCGACAGCCTCCCAGGTGCCATTGTCCACGATCGCGGCCATCTCCTCCTCCATCGCCGCGCGCCATGCAGGATCAGTGTTGGCCTCGGCGAATGACGTGGGTTCCTCAGATGCCGCCAAGAGCAGCTCCTCCGGATCCAGCTCGACTGGCTCGGAGTTGTTGATGCAGTCCTCGACAGTGCGGAACCGCCGGGGTGCTCCTTCGTCGTCCAGCTCGTTGCCGGACGGGATGTTCGACGGTGGCGTGGCGTACGAGACGCACGTGCCGCCCGCGCTGCTCCTGACATCCGAGGGGGTGCATGGCGTCTGCTCCCCTTGCTCTTGTTCAGGTGAGGCCGGCGGGGATACAGGAGAAGCCGGCTCATTGCCTCCCGTGAGAGCACTGACCGTGTATTCCACGGTGAAGGTCTCAGGGAGTGCGTTGCTGCTGCCCTCCTCCCAATTCCACCCGCTACCCTCATCGAACACAGCGTCGCGGGTGACGTGCAGACGACCGCTCGCCAGGTCGTACACACGGTACGCCTTTGAGCCCCGCTCGTAGCCTAGAAACACCATCTTCACACTGCGATTGTCGAGTTTGGCGAGGTGGGGACGAGTGACCTTCACATGCGCAATGCACCCGAATGTGCGCAAGAAGTTCACCGCCGGCTTCTCGCCGTACCAAGCTTCATAGGGAGTCATGCCGGTGACGCTTTTCATCGAAGACCTGTTCAAAATGAACACAGCTGTACTCATCGCCTCCCCCCAGAACGTACTGGGCACCTTTCTTGCCTTGAGCAGACATCGCGCCATAGTCATCACAGACTGGTTCCGGCGCTCCACGACGCCGTTCTGTTGCGGAGAGTACGGCACCGTGAGCTGCCGGTGCACGCCCTTCTCCGCGCAGTACTCGCCGAAAGTCACGGACGTGAACTCGCCACCACGATCGGTTCGTAGCGCGCGCAGCTTCCGTCCGGTCTCGACCTCGACGCCGGTTTGAAATTTCTTGATCGCGCCGACCGCCTCGTCCTTGCTTGACAACAGTACCAGCCACATGTAGCGGCTAGCATCGTTGACGAGGAGAAGGAAGTAGCGCTTCCCACCGTGCGTCGCTGGCGTGACGGGCCCACACAGATCTCCATGTACGAGGTCCAGACGTCCCTTGGCGCGGTAGTTGGCCTCGACTGGGAACGGCGCGCGCCGCTGCTTGCCGACGAGGCACGCGTCGCAGAGTTGGTCGACGTGATCCAGTTGAGGAAGTCCACGTGCCATGTTGCCACGCGCCATCTTTCTCAGCGTGTCAAAGCTGAGGTGGCCGAAACGCTCATGCCAGCGCCAGGCCTCATCGCCCGAACGTACGAGGAGAGCGACTGGATGTGCAACGGTGAGTGTGATCTTGTACAGACGGTTAGTCGATCTGCATACCTTGGCGAGTAGCTCATGGATCTGCATACCTTGGCGAGTAGCTCATTCTGTGGATCACGTACACGCAGTACGCCGTGCTTGATTAGGACCTCGCAGCCGAACTCATCGAGTTGACCCAGGCTCACAGTGTTGCTGCGCAGCCTGGGGATGTAGTACACGTCGGAGAGAACGCGGTGTTGCCCATCGCGCGCCGCGAACACAATCGAGCCGCGCCCGACGATGTCCACGACCGAGCCATCACCGAATTTGACCGTTCCGGAGACATTTCGGTCCAACTCGGAGAAGGCATCAACGACGCCCGTCATGTGGTTCGATGCGCCCGTGTCGAGGTACCACACGCCGCGCTTCTGCTCGTCGGTGTCGGTGTCGCCAAGCTGCACCATGGCGCGCTCCTCGTTCAGATGAACGCGAGCGCCCACACGTTCCGGGTCGACATGAACCCGAGAAGACACCGGCCCGGGAGCCAACGCCCCCACCTGGGCCATATGTAGGGCCGGTTCGTCTTCGTCACCACCTTCCTGGACTAGATGCGCCTGCGCCTCGTCTCTTTTTTTCTTTCTGCATTCACGGGCCCAATGACCCTTCTTCTTGTAGTACTTGCAGCGGTCCTTGTTGGAGGTTTGCCCGCCTCCGTCTTCGCGCGGTGCGTCTCGACCGCGGTTGAACTGCAACGTGTCACGGCACGGGGCGTTTGAACCGCCGCCCGTGAAGTTGCCACCGCCTCGTGCAACCTCGCTCTCCCGCCGGCGTATACGGCGGATCATCTCCTCCTCTTTGGAGGAAAGGAGCAGGCGTGAGCCCAGTTCCGCGGCCACCGCTCGCGCTTCGAGACGCTGCTCGACGGCTCGCAGCCGTCCGGTGGCCTCTTCGACAGAGAGCTCGCTAATGTCGAGCAAGATCTCGATGGATATGGCTACCTGCATCAGACGATCAGGGACCACTTGTAACATCTTGCGAACTACCTCAGCGTCGGAGATTTGGTCGCCGAGAATCCGTAGGTTGTTGGCGAGTGAGCCGATCCGCATGGCGAAGTCGTCAACTGCCTCGCCGTCCTTGAACGAGATGTTGTTGAAGTCTCGCCGCAGCTTCTGCGCGTTGGCCTCACGCACGCGTTCGACGCCCATGCGCATCACCTTGACCGCCTCCCACGCCTCCTGCGCGGTTTCCTTGTTTGCGAGTGAGCCCAGCATCTCCGGCGGGACTGCGCGAGTGATCGCTGCCAGTGCAAGCGATCCTCGCTGTACTCCGCGTCGCCGGGTTCGATGGCTCCCCACAAGCCTTGCGCCTGCAGGTTGATGCGCATGAGCATCGCCCACTCCGGGTAGTTGGTCTTGGTCAGCATCGGATATTGTACCGACACTGACGCTTGTTTGACCACACGCTCGATGACGACTTCGTGCTCCCGACCATGTTGTTGTCGTGGTTGGCGAGGACCACGTGGTGGCGACCGACGGCGATCCAACCGCGGAGGAGTAACCGACCTGCCTCCCACCGGAGCTGACATGGCCACCAGAATCCTGAACGCGCTCTGATACCAATTGTTGGCTAAACGCCTACTAGCACCGCAAGAACACAATACGCACAATGTCTACAAGCTATAGTACGCACACAAGAACACAGAATGCTTCTTCTTTTGGTGCTGCAGAACGTTGCAACTTTTCTGGCTTTGTTTCTTCTCCTTTTATTTAGCAAATACAGTAACGTGCATTCAACCATTTGCCATGCAAACGTTATCAGTTTCAAGACTTAAATGTCCATGCACTGCTTCAAGAATATGAAGACATGCAGACATGAAACGTTAAAACTAAAAATGTACATGCAGTCATGCTTCAAGTAACTGAAGAACTGTCATGCATGCACGACGTGGGCGGTAACTGAAGACATGAAACGCTAACATGCAGACTAAAACAGTAACTGACATCTAGATTAACTAGATTAGCTAACATGCAGGGCGTGTCAGCGGCGGTCCCGTGGCCCGAGTCCCCGTGCTTCCGGTGCGCCGACCGCTCGCCGTCGAGCGTGCACGGCGTCGCAAGAAGCAGACGTCGTGCGCCAACGATGTGCAGCATGGCAGCATACCACGCCGTCCCAACTCTGGGCCGATGACGTACCCCGGCGCCAGCGGGCAGGTAGACTTGTGCAGGGAGGTGTCGTCGCGGGGGTGGCACGGCAGCGCGGAAGGCGGCAACGCGTGGGGGATGGTGGCGGCGGCGGCGAGCTTGGGCGGGGAGATCAGGTGTACCAGAACTTCGGCCTGCCTCTGAAAATCAGAGGGCAAAGCAATCTCTTCCACTAGTACATGTACATCTAAGCTTCAGTGCGTTTGCAGCTTGAGGAGACACAGAGAGCATAGCAAAGGAAAGGAAACAGGGTGATCCGTTGCAGTTTCTGACGAATTTTGCGGCAGGAATATGTACTTGGCAATGTACATGTTGAGGGACAAGAAGAGAACAATGTAACGTCCAGCAGTGGACAACAAAATGTGTAATATACTATGACGAAACCAGCAACATACTAAATCTTGTATGATTTAAATGTAGAGAGATACCATGTTTTGTAAAATCCCTTGATTTGCGACTCTTCTTATATAGTTGATCATCGACTGGTGCGTGCCTGTTGTTTTTTTCGCAAGAGTTTTTCACGTAAAACCTATGTCACTTTTTCTCCTATTATCTTCATTATTTGCCATTATCAATTTGAGAGGTGTGTGCTAGGAAAACCCTTTGTGAAGGAGAATATGCATGTGTAATAATTATCAGATTTTCAACACAGTGTTGTAGCAGACCCTCGGCCAATTGCAAGCTAGCCAAGGCGTTTTCAATGTTTGTTTGTATTTTTTTCACTAAAAGAGAGGGGGGCTACTGTTTATGATATCTTAAATGGTTCATTAGGTTTTGTGAATGGGCCACGTTTGAGGCTAATCGGCAATTACTATTGTGGCATTGGCCACAATAGTGAGTAGGTTTTACCCTTTCACTCTAGGGGATATAGAATCAAGAGAGCTACAAACTGCTAGAGTGCCAATAATGAGAGAAAGGGCTAGTGAGTAAAAATGAGTGAGTCCTTTTTCCTCATACCCTTTTGGGGGATTTTTATACATGATAAGGTAAGATAAGAATATCCTATCACACCGTTCAATAATTGCAAATGGTAAAGCTATATCAATACATTTTTTTAGATAAATCATATTATATTATTGGACTTGTTTTAAGGCCTATCAGCTAATCCTAACAGCCCAAAGAGGCTGAGCGCCCCACAACAATTACTATTTTATCTACTAAATGGTTAATCGAATGGAAGCATGGACTTTCAAGACTTGGTCGGGCCGTGGTCTTGCAAGATGGTTAAACCGTGAATTACAAAATTGGGCCGCTGGCTTGGCTGTGTGCCTGACTGATTGAACGGGCAAAAAAAAAAGTTCAAATGTAGTATTTGCTACTGGTGATTTTTTTTAATACAAACACTTAAACCACACTTTCCACGAAATCAGCTAAGATAACAATTAAATAACTTTAAGCAATGCCAACACATATATTAGAACAACCTTCAGTAATGGTGGGGCAAAAAGCTCTAATCTTCAGTCTTCCAGCACTCAGTGAGAGGCATCTTCCAACTCCGGGTCCGTTTTTTTGGTTTTAGCTTATAGTTTTTGACTGTGGTTTGTGGCTTTTAACCTATTCGTAAGAGAGAGTTTAGTAACAGAAAACTACGTATAGTTTTGGCCAATATAAATGAAGTCACTACAGCGTGTGCTACAATTAACGTATAGATCTTACCTTAAAATATATTTTATTTGAAAGATAATTACTATAGAAAAATCAAAAAGCAGCTTTTAAAAGCCGAAAAAGATACCGACCACCTCCACCTAGACCTAGTATTACTGCTGCTTCTACAACTACGATGCTAAAAACCCATCTATTTTCTGGACCAAGCCTCACTTACACTTTCGTCATAAAGTTGAAAATAAATTACCAGGAATATCACGAGCATAATACGGAGTAACATCGCCATATAAATAAAGTCGGAAGAGCCTTTTGGCGAGGACTGGAGGGGGCGATTTCTGTTGTAGGGATTTGATAAGGCCCGACTTGCAACCTGAAAATGCAATCCGAATTGCAGGGCGCAGGCAGGGCCCGAGCCTTGTATATTTTTTTGGGACATGCCATTGTATTGATAGGGAAAAAATAGTACAAAGAGGCACTTAGCACAGAGGCTAGAGGAAGAAAGAAACCATTATTATAAACACGCCTTAAGGAAAAAGTGCTTTAGACTATGACATATGCAGAGGAGCTGTAAGAGAAGAGAACTAAGGGGTCAGACTCCGGATGGCCTGTAGCTGGGTAAACCTGTGAGGAATCCATCCTCCAAATCAGCCTGTCCTAGTTGTATTGCGACCAAGGAAAACTTTATTGGTTTGCAAATTTTATCGAAGGTTAGCGATAGAACCGGTAACCGCCGGTTACCAGATATTTTGGATTTTTTTGGGACAAATTTTTTGAATTGAATTTTTTTTATGTAAACACAGTTAGAAAAATTGGCACAACCAGCACACTCAAACCCCTCCCGGACGTAGAGACTTCCCACCAGGCCATGTGTACACGTATAACCTAAATGGATTTTAAATTTCATTTATAGATTGATGAAAACTAGGTGAATCCCAAATGTTTTACCCGGTTTAAATTTTTACCGGAGCCCACTGATAACACCGATAACAGATGTTTTCAGTGAAATTTCGGCGGTAAGATTTTCCCTAGCTACATCTCGAACTCGAACTCACGCAAAAATCGAATCGAATAGAATATATGGTTTGGACTCTACGACTTAAAACGATACAAACCGATCCCCTAAAGAGCTCGGCCAAGAAAAGGTTTCTATTTGGATTCCTCTCGAAAACCAAATCTTGGTTTTAGAAAGAAACTTGTTTTTTTTCCCTCTGGTTTTCTGTCATTAGCTTCGTGCTATCTTGTGTGTGAAGCAACTTGAAAACAGCTTTCAGAAAACCAATGGAAACTTGCTAGCCAGGTACTGCGCAATGCGTCGTTTAATAACTAGTGCAATTCTTTGCATGTAGGCTAATGTGGACTTGGAGCGGATCATGCTTAAATAAATAAGGTTAAACCGGGGCAGTTGGTGACTTGGTACATGCAACTTCAATAGTCTACTTCAGAACTAGCAAAGAGGAGCGCATCATCTCAGGAGCGATGCGCGCTTCAGCAGCTGGTGACTTGATGCATGGTTCTCAACTAGAAAAAAAAAACACTTTTACCTTGTCCATTGCATCTTAAGCCGTTGAGTTTTTGACTATTTGCATGATGTCAATCTGAACCTGCAATTTTAATTCCTTCTTGTCAACCCAGCTAGCATCGTCAGATAGCATATAAGCACCACCTGTTAGCTCAGCCGAACGGATCAAATCATCCGTTGAGTTTTCAATTGGAGTCAACCATGCCAGCCAAATCGATTTGTGAGCCAACAAAAGTGGCAAGGTTGAATAATTCCTTATGATAATACTGTTCTTATCTTCTGAAGCTAAACTTACGGGTTTTCCTTGTGCTGCATGGAGCATGCGCGCTCTTTTCAATTTAACCTGGTCCTTTTCGTTTTTAGTGCTTTTCTAATCCGCAAGTCAAAACGGAAGTTCAGTCATGTCAGGATGTTTCTTTCAGAACATATATATAATTTAAGCTTGAGCATTGTTTCTCTGTATTTGGTGCATGCTCTATCCATATGATTATTAAGTTTTTCTACCAAAAAGGGGGGAAAATGGAAAATCTGTACTTGCATGATTGATGCATAATATTTGAGGTGCTACAATGAGCAGCCCATTATCAAGCTTTTCAAGTATAGAACAATGTCTTTGGTTTGCAATGACTATACTATAATGTTCAGGGTTTCTGGGTTTTGGTAGGACACAAAAGTCTAAACTTCTGAAAAACCATTCTTGTTAGGAAAACAGCACATTAAGCAACTTTCTACAAGATTCAAGAGCCTGCCCCCAACACTCCTAACATCATTATATACATGTACTCGTAAATCAACTGTATAGCATGATCTGTTAAAGAAAGAAAATAGAACAAAATAAACCAAACTAGCTGGACACAAACCCATATTACTTATAAACAGTAGTTGAGGCGATGCTGTACTCTCTTGCCCAGAGTTTTGGAGCCATCAACCAGTAGTTGCAATGGGTACTTCAGAGCCAAGACTACCAGTCTCAACATACACTTATATTTTCCTGAGTCTACACATCAACTACTGTCAGAACTCATATGATAAGATTTATTTGCAGACTACATATATAAATGGAGGATTTTAAGATTTGACACTGCAAAAGACATGCATTTAAGGATTTGCTACTCGATGTCTCACTAACATGTGAGACCATATGTTAGTAAGACATCGAGCGACAAATCCTCAAATGCACATATTTATAGTGGCAAATTCTCAATTATTCCTATATAAATATACTCCTGAGCATTAACTTGCCCTACTGTTGTTTGCCTCGAGGAACAAATAAATTAACTACCTAGTCTTGAATCACAGAAATAATCAGGAGTACAACTGTAGAAGCAACGATTGCCAGAGCCCAGAGAACTGCATTGCAACAAGGGATGGGATCATGGAGCAGTACTACATTATTTATGCAACTCGCCGGCCTTGACATGCACCAAGAGGTATCTTTGTCTCCGAGTTACTGAGAAGCTTGAAGGGCACAACAGCTAGGATAGACACCAAGAAATGGGATATGGATTCAGGCTAGCTTTTACAGCTTAGTTGACAAGGCACACGCTTGCCTTCATCTCAAGTTTTACTAATTTCGAGCAATGCTGTGAACAGAGCAGTATGGAAGTATGCAACCGTGTAGAGCACGGGCCGACCAGCTGGTAGCCTGACTGGTAAGACAGCTCCTTGGCCACAGTGAAAATTGAATTATACATCTCTTCAACAACTATTCCATCCAGTCACAAATAAATGAAAATAAACTATTTTAGCTTTGTCCAACATTATCTTTATGAATATTTGGATCCATTATAGGAAAATGATATGAGTTGGTTTGTCTTGCAAAAGATTGTAATTTTATTAGGTTTTAAAATACATTAATAGAAATTGATGACCAAAGTTATGTTTTAAAGACCATATTATTGTTCAAAACATCACCTTTTGTTTTGACTAGAGGCAGTAGTAGTTTATTATTGAGTTGGACTTCTAATGGATACGGTCATGTTCCAAACAGCTTCTAGATTTTAGCTTTTAGAAGTCAGTTTTTGAATAAAATGACTTCTTAAGATAATTTCTATAAACCGTTTGTAGGAGTTACTGTAAAAGCTGCTTTGAACGAGGTGATTTCTCAACCCGAGTATTCCTTACTCTCTTAATCTCTCTCATAATTAGCCAAAGCAAAAAACCACAATATTTTTGAACAGGGCCAGAGGTGACACATCAATGAAACAATATAAGTTAATAAAGAATGAACAGCCAAATGCATGCATAATTGCATATGCATGTATGGAGAATTGGGGATAGAGAGTTGGAGACTACTGGGAGAGGTTTAGAGCATTGGTAGGGCCCCGTTACTGTCAAGGGCCTGACGTGCTCGCCAGTTACGTGGTTTGATCAGTAGCCAACAACCAACGGATGAAATAATCAAAGTCAGCGCAAGATTAACGCTACTAAGAAAGCACTGCCACCCAAATACCGGACAAAAACCTTGCATTGGTAGCTTCCATTTCGGTAAGGTTCTGGAGAAACCATATTGATTTTATAAAATTTGTATAAAATATACTTTTTTTCAAAGTCTGGCGTGAATTATACGTTCGAATAGACTATTTTAACTGGGTTAGATTAGATGAATTTGTTCTTGCTTAAAAATTAGACAGCTCTGACTCCGTACCTTTGAATTCAATCAAATTACATTAACATAGGTTTCAATTACTGCCCGTTTTGCTAAGCTCTGGCTCCCAGCTTCTCGGGAGAAGCCGGAGCTGTCTGGCAAAACACTTTTGGCTCCAAGCATTGTTGGACTAGAGCTAAAGAAGCGGCTGGAGCCCAATTGTGTTAGGAGGATAGAGCTAGCTAGTGGTGGCTTCCCTGGCTCTAGAAGCTTTAAAGTGGGAAAGTTCTCATGGAGCTTCATGTGAAGTCAACTTCTAGAGCCTAAAAGGTTAAGCCGGAGCCTGGCCAAACAGGACCTTCTAGTAGTATTTGTACCTGTCCTTTTTCTTCTGCATCCAAAGAATAAATATGTTGGCAAGTTGCTCACCAAAAAAAATTAGGCTAAATGCCGTGTCCCGAGATAGCTAAGATCCAGGGATTTTATTCCTTCTACACTCTCACAAAGTCATACATGAAACCATGTCAATTCCTCAGCTTCATAGCTGGGTTCGATTGCACTGGGGGCTTTTGGCTCATGTACAGATGAATTGTAACCGGTTTAAAATCGGTGCATTTTTTTAAAACAGGATCTAAAGGTCAATTATAGTACACATTGTATTGATTTTATTTGTAGCGATCAAAATCTCATATGAGTATTATCTCTCTGTAATCTCTTCCGCAAATAGTCAAAAATCATAAATCATAAACCAAAAAACATAAGCAACAACCCCAAAAAAAACCCACCCGAAAGAACAAGCAAAACAAAGCATGCTCCAAATCCACCTGTTAAGTTCCAATCGGCTTCAATTTTAGGCTTTTTTTTGCCTTTTCATCTTTTCTAACTTTTTAGGTTTTTTTTGCCTTTTCTTCCCCCCCCCCTATTTCTTTGTATGTTCCGTGCAGATATAAGGTTTTTTTCTTGACACAACAACAACTAGTAGCAAAAGAACAAAATAAGTCAACAGCAGTTACAGTGCAATTTCAGCCATAAACCCGCATTCAGTTGGAGCGGGGCTTAATAGCGATTTTATTTCTGCCAAATGGAAGGAAAGGTAAATAAATAAATTTGCAGCCTGTGAAACACAATATATTAATCGAAGCAAGTCAACTGGCTGAAGTCGGCAATGGGTTGGTTGAAGTCGGCAATGGGTTCAAGCATGATTGATCATTTATACGTGTTAATGGCATAATATAACTAATCAACAAATTAAGGCCAATCAATCTCAGGGCCTTTGTGAGCTGTGACAGATTAATTAATAATTGTATTTCTAGATGCTGCCTTGATGTCTATAGACAGAAGTACGTCTTTATTTGCTGATTGTACTTTGGCCGGGGTACATCTGTCGAAAACAGAAATGTTCATCCATCAGACGATCTCCTTAGACCAATTGGGCCACAGTTGACCACTTTGACGAACCCCAATTCCTTCCCCAAAATAGTTTGATCAAACCCATATATAAGCTCATTTGATTTCTTCGACTATGTTTTAAACAAAAAATTAACTTACCTGGATTGAATTTATAAATCTACCATACTTGTCGGAAGGCCAACTGGCAGTTGATTTGCTATGCTACGATATGGTGGCCATGTTCTTTTTTGTCTTTTCAATGATTTTTTATTTTTAGCTTCTCTCAACAATAACTATTTATTAGACTAATAAGTCGAGCCATAAGTCATAAGCTGTAGCAAAAAAAGGGCCAGAATCTAGCTAATCATACGATCTTTGCCAATCATAGTAATATTCTGATTTTGCTATTATGCCTTAAAAGAATGTTTTCAAGAGTTACACCGTCAACTTAGACCCTGTTTGTTAAGCTTAGGATTTTTGATTTATAGCTTAAAGTCAACTTTTTTGGCTTAAACAACTTAAAAGCAATCCACTTTTAAGCCAAACCAGCCTGTTTAGTAGTCTGGCTTTTGTTGGGCTGGCTTATCATTGTGAAGCACGATTTGTCCAAAATACCCTTATTCAAATTAGCTAAGAAAAGTTTGCATATCATCATTTTTGAGTTAGAGCATGATATCGATGAACACATAGCAATTATCAGAATTGAATATCAAAATTTTCAATTCATCAAGGACTTATGGCTTGATAGGCATAAGCTTATGCCAAATCTTTGCATCATTATCATAACGAAACCTTACTAAAGTAGATTAAATATTCCAAGTGAGCAATCAATCATAGGAAAAAACATTAGAATTGTTGTTCATACAAAATCAAATTGCAAAACAAAAAATAGAGCAAAAAAATTGAATTGCTTTCTTGAGCCATACAAACATTTGAATCGTTGTCCATACAAACATTTGAATCGTTGTCCATACAATTGTAATTCAATGTTCTATCTGCTAATTGAAGATATTTTATAGCACGATTATAGTTTTCCACAATCAAAATCCCTTGTCTAAATAAGGAAAAAGGGGGATCTATATCTAGAGCTACACTGCTAGTTTTCCACAATTGAAATTCCTCGATGAGGTTGTCGGTGGCGGCTACCAGCGCTGATGAGCAGTGCATGGCACAACCCAAATCCTAGGTCAAGGCCGACGGAGGTTGAGGTTGACGGACGTCATGGGAGGTTGGTAGAGGTCGACGGAGGCTGTTGGAGGTTGCCAGCGCCTAGGGAGGCCGTGGATGAGTGGCCCGCCGCTCATCTTCCCACGAACCCTAGTCGCCCTTCAGGGGACGAACTAGAGACAACGTCGGGGGAGGAGTCTGAGGGGGCGGCGGCGACGTTTAGGGGAGGTGACGAGGGAGTCGGGGGAACAAGCAGCGGCGACGTCAGGGGAGGAGTCTGAGGAGGATAGGGAAGAAGGCAGTGGTGGAGTTAGGGAGGAGGCGACGCTGGCGTCGAGGAAGGAGGCGATGCCATTTGGAGGGAGGAGGTGGCGCCACTTTTGGGGGAGGACGAGAGAGAATAGCCCGTTGGGAGGAACAAATGGAGTTTTATACTAGGTTTCTGCAGGTAATTTTTTTGAAGTTCAGTGGCAAAGGCCATTTCCATCCCGCAAAAAGCCAAAAAAAAGCACATTTGAACTGGCTTTTGGCTTTTAATTATGCTGGTGGCTTAGGTTTTTTAAAAGTCTAATAAAAAATCCATTCGTTTGTTTAGATTTTAGCTTTTTTTTTGCTTTTAAGCCAAAGGAAAAGCTTAAACAAACAGATCATTACTATTTCTTTTCAAGAAAATCAACTTGTTTATTCCCAAATAAATTAGAGAAATAAAAAGATTTCTTGAAGGTAAATAAAAATGGTTTTTGATAAGTCACAGCATAATGTGTTAAACAAAGTCTAAGCTAGCTACTGAATTTTATGCACCTTTCGTCTCACCCAAAAACTTAAGCTAAAAATTTAAACTATCGAGGAATATATGGCAAGAAATTGGGTGCGACCTGACGTTTATATTTGTGATGAAGCTTAAACCTGGATCAAGTAAAGGTACTTAAATTAAAAATCTATTTTGGAAAGAAGGAAAACATACACGGTCGATTGGGCCTTCAACTCTAGCGTGACTGAGCTAACAATTAACATACTGCATGTGTCAGTGTGCCAGTTAGCCTAGATATCTGCCAGGATAATGGGAAAGTTGGCGTAGGAACACAAAGTACATGGATGCGTGTAGCTGCCAAAAGACAACAATCCCAACGGCAAAGGAATGAAAGGATGAAATCAAGGAGCAGACAGTGCGTGTGTAATGTGTAGGTAGGAGGAATTGGAAGGCAAACCTGTCTGTAGTTCTGCACCGCACCAGGTCAACTCCATCAAGGTGGCGAGGAGCGGTAGAGATAACCGGATATAAGGATGAGTTTTTTTAGCTACTTTTTAGCTATAGCTGATGGCTTACAACTGTAGTTGATGGTTTTTAGTATTAGCATGAGCGTTTATGTGAACGAACAAAATACTGATAAACCGTTTTGAAAAGATGGTCCCGATAAACCATTTCAAAAATACGACGAAGAAGTTGTCCCATTTGTTTGTTCGGAGAAAGTTATAATGCATAAGTCTGGCTCTATTCTTTTAAACTGCGGCTAATGACTTTTAGTTGCACTTTTCGAGATGGTGGCTGATGGCGCACGTCCCAGTGGGCTTAGGAGTCGTTTGGAAAAGTGGTCTGAAGAAGCTGTTCTATTTATTTATATTTTTAAAGAAATTAAAACCAAAAACCATTTCAAAGACCAAAAGAAGCTGAAAAGAAGTGCCACCGTTTAGCAGCCGCCAGTCACATGGCCATGCATGCCACGGCGCTTCCACAGTCAAGAGCCCCCTCAAAACATCGTTCGAGTTCTATGCAACTAGCAACTACCTATTTCAGAAAGAAAAGAGGAAGAATCTTAACCTTCTGCATGAACTGGTTAGTGTATAAAACATACCCCAAACGCATGTAATCAGTACTTCAGTAGTAATTAAGGACCGATTTTTATCCCCATTTGTTTCTAGTTTGCCTTTCTGCTTCAACATATCTAGGTTCTCTTCCACACCTGTTTATGAACCAAAAAAGTTGCCACAGCATAGCTGTTCTCTATAGATTGGTCCAATTCTTTTTTAGCTTATGCTTTTCTTTGAACAAACAAACGAATAATTTTTTGTTGTCTTTTCGAAGTGGTTTATTGAGATAACATTTTTGAAGCAGCTTATCGGTTTATCAGTATTCGATTTGTTCGCATAACCACTCGTGTTAGGATCAAAAACTATTTACCATAATTATAAGTCATAGACGAAAATAATCCACATATTTTTTCTACATCGTCAGCTTGTATAAAGCCCATATTTAGTAGATGAGAGCTAGATTGAACATGGACTAATAACAAATTAATGGAGGTTGGTTTGCACGAGCTAACCGTCCTACACCTCGAGCTCGCCCTCCTATAATCGAGCTATAGTAGCTGTACTTGTACACGCTGAATGATCTCTCACCCTGCATTGACCCTATAACACATTGTTTAATCCCAATAACCCCGACTCGCCGTCGATCACACTTAAAAAAATGCATCACAAGAACCGAAGTAAACACCGGCCAGAATGACCAATTCAAACTCCCTCGATCGGAGCTAAGCTTTCCCATATGGAATATCATCAATAAACAAACATCTGACACCAAACTTGTGCAGTTACATATAAAAGGGGGCAAGAGGCATGCCTCACTACACCACTTCCACACCATCTCTTCTTCTTCTTCTACCTTGCAAGTTCCAGCCATTGTTGATAGCCAATCCACCGAGGAGCACTTCAAGAACCATTTGCAGCAATGGCGATCCCGGTCATCGACTTCTCCAAGCTCGACGGTGATGAGAGGGAAGCCACCCTGGTGGAGATCGCCGCCGGGTTTGAGGAGTGGGGGTTCTTCCAGGTAGGCACATGCAGAAACCTGCTCAAGAAATGCTAGCTCGCCATGGATGCCGTCACGCTCCCATGGTACTTACGAGGGAGTTATTGTCGTGGTGCAGCTGGTGAACACTGGCATCCCTGATGAGCTGCTGGAGAGGGTGAAGAAGGTGTGCAGAGACTGCTACAAGCTGCGCGAGGAGGGGTTCAAAGAGTCCATCACCGCAGTGAAGGCCCTCGCTCGCCTGGTGGACCAGGAAGGCGAGGGCCTCGCCGTGAGGAGGATTGAAGACATGGATTGGGAGGATGTCTTCACCCTCCAGGACGACATGGCCTGGCCCTCCAACCCTCCCGCCTTCAAGTAAGCGCGCACACATATGGCATCTTCATATTACTGTTACAACAGACGTACGTACGATTCTTGGCAATATCTTTGCGAGTGATCACCGATCATGTGCACTTGCAGGGAGACGATGATGGAGTACAGGAGGGAGCTGAAGAAGCTGGCGGAGAAGATGCTGGCCGTGATGGAGGAGCTGCTGGGGCTGGAGGAGGGGCACATCGAGAAGGCCTTCACCAAGGACGGCGACTTCGAGCCCTTCTACGGCACCAAGGTGAGCCACTACCCGCCGTGCCCGCGGCCGGACCTGGTGGACGGGCTGCGCGCCCACACGGACGCCGGCGGCCTCATCCTGCTGTTCCAGGACGACCGCGTCGGCGGCCTGCAGGTGCTCCGTGACGGCCGCTGGGTCGACGTCCAGCCGCTCGAGAACGCCATCGTCGTCAACACCGGCGACCAGATCGAGGTGAGCCGCGTCACACTTCGGGGTTTGCATGTTAACTATTATATAAGATATGATAGAATGATGGGCTTGTGGAGCTAAGGTTAATTAACTTGCACTTAATTAGTAGATTAACGTAAATTATCCAGCTTAAGTGCTTGCTTAGTGCTCAAAATATCAACCGAAGAAACCATCTCAAGATTTGGTCCGCTTCTGAATTGCCAAGAGGTCCAAGACCTTCGAATTATTTCTGAATTAAAATGTGGAACTGTTTTTATGCAACTTTAGACATGAAACTTATGTGAAATTAACTCGAATTACTCACTGAAACAATTTACAGGTGCGTTGGATCTAAGGCGTTGGATCTCTCCCTTATATCCCTAAAAAAAATGGTGGACATGTGGAGCTAACATTAATTAACTTGCACTTAATTAGTAGATTAACGTATTATTCAGCTTAAGTGCTTGCTTAGTGCTCAAAATATCAACCAAAGAAACCATCTGAATTGCCAAGAGGCCCAAGACCTTCGAATTATTTCTGAATTAAAATGTGGGACAGTTTTTATGAAATTTTAGACATGAAACTCTGTAGGTATGTCGAAATTAACTCGAATTACTCACTGAAACAATTTACAGGTGCTTAGCAACGGGCGGTACAAGAGCGCGTGGCACCGCATCCTGGCCACCCGCGACGGCAACCGCCGCTCCATCGCCTCCTTCTACAACCCGGCGCGCATGGCCACCATTGCTCCGGCGACCCCCGCCGCCGCCGCCGACTACCCGAGCTTCTTGTTCGGCGACTACATGGAGGTGTACGTGAAGCAGAAGTTCCAGGCCAAGGAGCCCAGGTTCGCAGCACTGGCCACCAAGTGATGGATTGAGCTAGCTGCAACATGCCTGAACCTGCCAGCTCCAGCTACTTACTCTTAAGTTAATTTGATAAGTGCGCAATTACAATACGGATTTGTACAATGAATAGGTTGTTAAGTTTGTACTTTGACGTCTGTAGAACGGACTTGTCATACATGTTAAGGATAGAATAGATTAGGGCTTTTATTTGTTTCCTAATATGCTGTTTCCTATTATGCTGTGTTGTATTCCTTTTGTACATCCCCTTGTACCTCTATATATATTGCCCCTTGGGCCTCATGAATAGATGCACACAATATTCATCTAACATGGTATTAGAGCGTACCTAGGGTTTCCTGTTGGTCCGCTTGACGCCTCGCCGCCGCCGCCGTCGACTCGTCGCCGCCGTCGACTCCCCTGCCGTCGTCGGCCCCGCCGACTCCTGCGCCGTCGGCCGCCGACTCCTGCTGCTTGTCGCCTTCGCGGCGCCTGCCGCCGAGGCCGCGGCGCCACTCGCGCCGCCCGGCCCGGCCCGGCTCCTCCGCCGGCCGGCCATCTTCCTCCGCGCGCGCGCCGCTTCCCGCCATCTTCCGCTGGTGCTGCTCGCCTCCACCTCCCGCTTTGGTGCCCGCCGCCGCTCCGCCTCCTCCCGGCCCGTCGGGCTCCGGCCGCCTTCCGGCCACCCTCCGACCGCGCCGCCTCCAGGCTCGCCGTGCCGGTCGCCGTCGCCCGGCCGGCCCGCCGCCGACCGCCGCCCGTGGTCCTCCGCCGACTCATCTCCTGGCCTGGCCGATTGTTTTGGCCGGTCGGTAGCTTCTAAAGGAAGCAAAGAAAGGATAGCTTCCGAAAGAAGCTAAAAAAAAACGTCGCTCTAACCGCCGCGCCGTCCAGCGCTGCCTGTTAGACTTCGTTCCCTTGGTCGCCGCGCCGTCCAGCGCCGCCTACCAATGGGCACCGTTTCCCTCCCTCGCTGCCCGGTGATCTTTGATGGTGTTAATTACACCGACTTCGTGTCTCACATGCGCATCCACATGCGTGGTCTTCGTCTCTGGGGCGTCCTCTCTGGCGATGTCACCTGCCCGCCTTGTCCTATTCCTCCGACGGAGCCTACGCCTGTTGCATTGCCTTCGACAGCCGATAAGGCTGCTACTGAGGCCGCTCGCCTTGCTGATGATGAAGCTGCCTCTGTTTACCAGGAGGCTCTGGATTCCTACAAAGATCATCTGACCGCCTACACTCAGTGGTACGATGACGACGCTCGGGCTGCTGCTGTCTTCATCGCCAGTGTCCAACCTCAGTTTTCTTCTGAGGTTGTGGGACTCCCTTCGGCTTTCCAGATGTGGACTCATCTTCGTCAGCGCTACGAGCCCTCTGGTGATGCCCTGTACCTGTCCGTGGTCCGCCAGGAGCACTCTCTTCAGCAGGGTGATGCTACTGTTGACGCTTTCTACGCTCAGAGCTCTGCTATTTGGCGTCAGTTGGACACTCTCCGCACTGCTGGCCGCGTTTACGCCCATGCCGCTGGTATGCGTCTTGACTGGAGTTTCAGCGGGTCTACGAGTTCCTTACTCGCCTTCGTCCTGAGTTCGAGCAAAGGCGTGCTCAGCTTCTTGCACGCCACCCTCGTGTCACTCTCTTGGAGGCTCTTACCGAGATACGCGCAGAGGAGACTCGCCTGAGTGGTGCTGGTCTGATGCCACTCCCCTCTGTGCTCGCCGCCCGTCCACCTGCTACACTGCCTCCTCCAGCGGCTGCCACAGGTGGTGGTGGCCGTCATCCGTCTGGAGGTGGCCGTCCTCACTGTTCCTACTGCGACAAGGCCGGCCACATTGAGTCCCAGTGCTATAAGAAGAAGCGGCATCTTTCACGCCGTTCTTCTATTGGCACCGGTGCTTCTACGACGACGTCTGCATCGACTTCTTCAGCAGCTTCTTTCACCGAGCAGGAGATAGCCAGACTTCGCCGCTTGCTTGCCGCCTGTGTTCTCCTCGGCGAGTTCTGCAGTTACGCTCATCGACTCTTGACCGAGAAACCACCCTCTACACAGTCAGGTACCTCCCCGTGGATTCTTGATTCTGGAGCATCTTTTCACATGACTCCTGATGCTTCTACTCTGTCTTCTATTACACCTCTTGATTCTCCTGTCAGTGTTCTTACTGCTGATGGTACATCTCTTTCTGTCTCTGGTCGAGGTTTTCTTAGCAACTCATCCTTTCATATTCCTTCTGTTGCTCATGTTCCTCGCCTTACCATGCAGCTTCTTTCTGCTGGGCAAATTACTGACCTTGGTTATCGGGTCATTCTCGACTCTGACTCTTGTTGTGTTCAGGACAACCACACGGGAACTCTGGTTGGTTCTGGCCCTCGGCGCCGTGATTCACAGCGTCTCTGGGAGCTTGACTGGCTTCACCTTCCTTTCGCTGCCACCACTGCCACCATCGGCGCCAGTCTCTCCGCTTCTGCCACTTTGTCTACTGGCTCCTTCCAGCAGTGGCATCACCGTCTTGGTCATCTGTGTGGATCTCGCCTGTCATCCTTAGTTCGTCGTGGTCTTTTGGGGTCTGTCTCAGGAGACGTATCTTTAGATTGTCAGGGCTGTAAGTTAGGTAAACAAATTCAGCTTCCCTATCCTCATAGTGAGTCTGTGTCCCAGCGTCCTTTTGATCTTGTCCATTCAGATGTTTGGGGTCCGGCTCCCTTCGTTTCGAAAGGGGGTCATCGATATTATATCATATTTATAGATGATTTCTCTCGCCACACTTGGATATATTTCATGTCTTCTCGTAGTGAGGTCTTGTCTATCTATAAACAATTTGCCACTATGATTCACACACAGTTCTCCACTCCTATCCGTGTCTTTCGTGCTGATTCTGCTGGGGAGTACCTCTCTCGTTACTGCGCGACTTCCTTGCTGAGCGGGGGCACTCTCGCCGATTCTCTTGTCCCGGTGCCCATGCTCGAATGGTGTCGCCGGCGCAAGCATCGTCACCTCCTTGAGACGGCTCGTGCTCTGATGATCGCCGCCTCTATTCCACCTCACTTTTGGGCCGAGGCTGTTTCCACTGCCACCTATCTCGTCAACATTCAGCCCTCTTCTGCTCTTCAGGGTGCGATCCCTGTTGAGCGTCTCTGTGGTCTTCTTCCTGACTACTCTACTCTTCATCTGTTTGGCTGCGTTTGCTACGTTCTCCTCGCCCCTCGAGAACGCACCAAACCGATCGCGACCTGTTGAGTGTGTTTTTCTGGGATACAGTGCCGAGCACAAGGGCTATCGGTGCTGGGATCCTGTTGGTCGTCGGATGCGGGTTTCTCGGGATGTGACTTTCGACGAGTCTCGTCCATTCTATCCACGTCCTGCCTCTCCTTCGACTCCCTCTGCGGAGTCTCTGTCTTTCTTGACCTTTCCAGATACACCTATATCTGTTTTGCCTCGCCCACTTGTCCCACTGAGTCTCCACATATTCCCCCTGTGTCCTCTCCGCCGTTGTCGCCGCCTGCGTCGTCTCCTCCGACTCCCCAGGCTCCTCTCACTACAGTACCTCCCCTTCTCTTTTACACTCGTCGACCTCGTATTGAGGCTCTTCCAGCTGAGTCATCTTCTCCTGATGATCCACCTTCTTCTGATGCTCCATCGTCCCCTGATGGGTCATCTTCTCTCGCTACGCTCTCGCGATCGCGGCCGATTCGGCCTCCTGCCCGCTTTGCCTTTGCTTTGGCGCAGCTACTCGTGAGCTTTGTCTCCTACCGGGATCTCATTATTCACCCCGAGTGGCAGCTTGCCATGGCCGAGAGATTGCTGCCCTCGAGCGCATCGGTACTTGGGATCTTGTTCCTTTGCCATCTCATTCTCGTCCCATCACGTGTAAGTGGGTCTATAAAATTAAGACTCGCTCGATGGCTCTCTTGAGCGCTACAAGGCGCGCCTTGTTGCTCGTGGCTTCCAGCAGAGCATGGCGTTGACTACGACGAGACTTTTGCTCCTATGGCCCACATGACCACTGCTCGCACTCTTACGCCGGTGGCGTGCATTCGCCATCGGTCTGCTTTCTCGGCTTGATGTCAAGAATGCCTTTCTTAATGGTGAGTTGCGTGAGGAGGTCTACATGCATCCGCCACCGGGTATTCTTCTCGAGGGCATGGTCCGCCGCCTTCGTCGCTCTCTCTATGGCCTTAAGCAAGCCCTCGTGCTTGGTTTGAGCGCTTCTCCTCTGTGGTCACTGCTGCTGGCTTTTCAGCTAGTGATCATGATCCTCGCTCTTTGTCCACACTTCGCCTCGTGGTCGGACTCTTCTTCTTACGTATGTTGATGATATGATCATTACGGAGATGATTCTGAGTACATTGCCTTTGTCAAGGCTCGTCTTAGTGAGCGCCTTATGTCGGATCTTGGTCCTCTCGATTATTTCCTTGGGATTGAGGTTACTTCCACTCCGGATGGTTTCTTTATGTCCCAAGAGAAATATATTCAGATCTTCTTGATCGCGCCTCTCTCAGCGATCAACAGATCGTTGAGACTCCCATGGAGCTCAATGTCCACCTCCGACCCTCGGATGGCGAGCCTTTTTCTGATCCGACTCGCTATCGTCACCTTGTTGGGAGTCTTGTTTATCTTGCTGTTACTCGTCCGGATATCACTTATCCCGTTCATATTCTGAGTCAGTTTGTTTCAGCTCCCACTCGAGTCCACTACAGCCACCTTCTTGAGTTCTGCGATACCTTCGTGGGACTATCTCTCGCCGTCTCTTCTTTCCACGTTCGATTCGTTCTGACTTGAGCCTATTCGGATGCTATTTGGGCCAGCGATCCCTCTGATCGCCGGTCTCTCTCTGCCTACTGTGTTTTTCTTGGTGGTTCTCTTATTGCCTGGAAGACGAAGAAACAGACTGCAGTGTCCGTTCGAGTGCAGAGGTGAGTTACGAGCTATGGCTCTCTTGACAGCAGAGATTACTTGCTACGGTGGTTACTTGAGGATTTTGGTGTTTCACACTACACCGACTCCTCTCTTGTCGACAAGACAGTGCTATCAGTATTGCTCGTGATCCTGTGAAGCATGAGCTCACCAAGCATATTGGTGTTGATGCTTCTTTCATGAGGTCTTGTGTGCAAGATCAGGTGATTACTCTTCAGTATGTGCCTTCGGAGCTTGAGATAGCGGATTTCTTCACGAAGGCCTGACTCGAGCACAACACAGCTTTACCTCTCCAAACTCAGTGTTGTTGATCCACCATGAGTTTGAGGGGGGGTGTTAAGGATAGAATAGATTAGGGCTTTTATTTGTTTCCTAATATGCTGTTTCCTATTATGCTGTGTTGTATTCCTTTTGTACATCCCCTTGTATCTCTATATATATTGCCCCTTGGACCTCATGAATAGATGCACACAATATTCATCTAACAATACAAATGTGTCAGTGTCCTGCAGCAGTCACAACCATATATACAAAAATGGTGACATAAGATTGTCGTGTGCTGTGGTCAACGGTGCAGAGTGATTCGTAGCTTTAAATGGCATCTATATTGTTTCATGTTTTTCTTTTATTTTCTGTTTCAATGTTCAGTTTGTTCATGTGATTTGTGATTGTACATTAGTGAGAGATGTGGGCCGGGGGTCCTGCATATGAAATATATTGATGGACTGCAATACAGTGTGAAGTTTCAGCTTGGCTTACATAGCCTGATACAGTACACATTGATGAACTTCAGAGCATTATGTTGCAAGCAAAGCGTTCATTTATAAAGATAACCAAATCAGTGATCAGTCTGGACAAAATGATCATAAATTAGTTCCCAATCCCCCACAGTTACTATATGTTCTGATGCATGAACAATTTCTCATTTTGCTAGAAATGTTTTGGCAGGTAGTCTAGATAGTCCAAACGCTGAAAGGCTACCGGATACATATTAAATTCTTGTATTGATACCTCCCCACATTGTAAATTAGTAAACAACCAAAAATAGTCATCTGACTATATTCTACAAAACAATCACCTGACTATTCGAAGATCTTTTCCCCAGTTGAGAAAATCAAAAACTTGAAGGGGCTGAAAATACAAAGGTATCCTGGCACAAAGAAGACTGTTGTCCAGCTTTCTGAGCTTGTCAGGTCCTGGCACAAAGAAGACTGTTGTCCAGCTTTCTGAGCTTGACAGGTCCATGTTAGACGCCTTCACCGCCTCCAAAATTCTTCCTGTGAGACAAACACCAACTATTCCAGCCGAAGTCCCAGCAGTGTTTGAGATGCTCATCACTATCCCAGCAAACTTCGGAGCCACATCCATGTGATTTACAGCGAACCCTGCTCTTCCTAGAGCCAGAAAACCAAGAGATATTGATGAGCACAATTTTGTCCCTGAAGGTGTTCTGAATAATGGAAGGGCCATGAGGGCAATAGCCGAGACAACAAACCCAACTGTGTTCAGAAGTTTCCTTATCCTGGTAACAGATAAGATCCTTCTTGTAATCAAGTCATCAGTAAGAACCCCACCGATGTTGGAGAATATAGACATATTCAAGTTGTTAAGGAGATAGAGTTGTATTAGGATATAGAGTTTATATTCTATTCTATATATAACTTATCTCTATATGACATATCCCTTTATACTCTCCTATATATATAGTCCTTTGGGTATCATATTAATACACATAATATTCATAACATGGTATCAGAGATTAGGTTAAAACTTTAACATCAATCTCGATCTACTTCCGCTGTTGCTGCCTCCAGGAGGATCGTTCTCTGCTCCCAGAGGCGGCCACTTCTCTGAGCGGCGTTGTACGGCTGGAAGGCATCCCGCGCGACTTGCTCGAGCCGACCGTCATTGATGCTGCCATTGCCTGGTGCGTGCATCTGGTAGCCGTCCAAGTCCACGAAGTTGCTTATAGGGCATGGGACGCCAGGCCCAAGTGACACGACGGTGTTGGAAACATCCGACGCGGCCTGCTCGAGCCGACCACCATCGGCGTTGTCATCGTCTGGCAACCCAGTGCCTTTCGCCTCTCACCCATAGCCCGCAGCGCCACATTGACGGACACGACACATCTCCTGTAGTTCATCCACCGTCATCTCGTCCACCACTGCGGCCACCGAGGGAGCAGCAGCCGCGGAACTCATGGAGGGCGAAGCAGTAGATGCCACGGCGGCAACGGAGCATGTGGAGGACGGATCAGCAGACGCTGTGAGGGATGCTGAGCCCATGGAGGACAACGCGCTGACGTCCTCCCCGACCCCGTTCGCCCCGTCCACCATCGTGGCCGTCGACGACTCCACCATTGCATGGAAGTGCCGCCGCTGCAAGAAGTAGTTCCCCGGCATGATCCCCACGACTGGCGTCCGCGTCATCCATGCCGCCGCCTCCGCCCCCACCGCGGCGCATCTCACTGGCATCCCGGGCCGCCGTGGCCGCCCCCTACCTCCTCCTCCCTCCGCCTCGCTCGGGAACTAGATGCCAAGGCCCTCATCGCCCTAGCGGCGGGGTTCGCTACGGACACTCTCTCCGAGGACAAGGTCGCTGCCGCCGTTCTCCCACGCATCGAAGGCGCCAATCAGGTCGACTGTCTCGTCCTTCGCGCCGTGCTTCTCTCTGAACCACTAATGTGTGGTCGGAGCTAATGTGCATATAGCCATCTTGCGATTGCCATGTGGTTCTAGGCTGGGTCATGGGTCTAATGCCTATTTTTTGTTTTAGGACTTTGAGTTTTTTAGGATTTTGAGTCTTTCATTGCGTCCATCCTAAAGTCCGTAGCTTCTATCCTCAATTCGTCAAAGCTGTACGAGTCCATAAATTTATTATCAGTCATAGAAGTCTAGAAATTTTGTTTTACATGACAACAGCCGCCGCTCTTCTATCTGAGCTGCGTGTAGATCGTATAAGTCGTTATGATGCCGCTGTTTCTTTAGCCGCCACCCCAAGCTTCTAAGGTCGTCGTGCTTTTTTTGCACCTTGTGCATTGCACCGCCGCCGTCTTGAGCTTCGATCTGCGCCGCCATGCTTCTATCTATTCCATGGCAGCAGCCGCCGCTCTTCTCTCTGAGTCGCATGCAGATCGTAGAAGTCGTTATGATGCCGCCGCTTCTTTAGTCGCCACCCCAAGCTTCTAAGGTCGTCGCGCTTCTTCTGCACCTTATGCACTGCACCGCCGCCGTCTTGGGATTCGATCTGCACCGTTATGCTTCTATCTAATTCTCTTCGGTTTGATTCAACAGTATTTTTCAAAAGTTGCACGCTACAACGATATCGTCGAGACTCGGACTTCGGATTTTGTTTACTATTTTAGTAACAACTCTTTTCAAATACAATGATATTACATACACATTGTATTTGAGGGGAGTGTTAAGGAGATAGAGTTGTATTAGGATATAAAGTTTGTATTCTATTTCATATATGCTTTTATCTCTATATGATATATCTCTTTGTACTCTTCTATATATATGGCTCTTTGGGTCTTATATCAATACACACAATATTCATAACACAAATAAGGAAGCATCTTTGAAGACCATATATCCTGTAGGCTAAGCTGAAAGTCCTAATTTGAAGTATGTCGGCAGCCAGTTCATAAGAGCATACAATGCATAGTGGAAGGTGAAGTTGTTCACAACAACTGCCCAAATTGGCAGGCTAAAAAGTATTCTTCCCCATGGAATCTTCAGAGTGCGAGGTGCAACACCTCCTCCGGCTTTGCGCCTCCATCTTGTCTTTGGGTACCACCTTTGGAAGATCAGTGTGAGGTGGATCACTGGCAAATTTGAACCATATCAAAAGCCACGCTACGCCCAACATTGCTGCAATAGAGAACTGACGGGGGTCCCATGTGCTTCACCAGACTTTAGAAGCAGAAGCATGCCACAGGCTGCACCAAGCTACATTCCCGAGGTACCGAGCGAGAGCGCACCTGCGGTGGCACCCATTGCTTTAGAAAAGTGTGAATGGATGGAAATATGAAACCTTGGGCAACACCCAAAAAGAGACAAGAAAGGACAAGCAAAATTACTCTGTTTGGTTCTAGTGGAACCTCCCCCTCAGATCGTCCACGCGTCAGGCCCTCATGAAGCTACCCGCAAAGTTTTGGTAATTATGTATAAGTCTTCAGTTCTCGCAAAAAGGTCCCTGATTTCTGCAAAAAAAACCCCTACACTTTTTTTGCTGGATAGTGCCTTGCAGTTTCCTGTAATTATGTACAGGCCTTTACTTCTTTTGAAAAGGCCCTTGATTTTTTCCTGAAATCTACCGCATAACAAAGCTGGGGGGATTCCTCGCCCTAGACCGTCCACGCATCAGGCCCCCGTGAATCTACCCGCAAAATTTTGGTAATTACGAATATGTCCTCGGTTCTCGCAAAAAGATTTCTGGTTTTTTGCGAAAAAACCTCTACACTTTTTTTACTGGATAGCGCCCGCGGTTTTCTGTAATTACGTACAGACCCTTACTTCTTTCGAAAAGACCTTCGGTTTTTTTATCCAAAAAATCTCTCCGCTCTTTTTTTATTGTGAAAAGGCTCTTGATTTTTTGCGAAAATTTCACGTATGTGCGGGGAGGGGCCTGCACAGTTCATCGGGGAGAGAGGGGGCAGAGCCCACCCAACTCGCCGTTCCTTTTCCGCGCGGGGGCAGCCGAGAAAAGCGACTTTTTTGCACGCACCGGTCACAGCCCACGCACAGAGCGTATCAATGACAGTAGCCTTAGAAAATGTCGCCAGTTGCTACAGTGTAAGCAATTGAGAAGCCCACCCTTTCTATGTAACATACATTACTGAAGCAATTGCTACAGTAGCACTATTGCCATAACGTTTTGGAAGCTTCATTGTCATAATTCCTGGCAGAGAACTAGGGATGTCTCTTCAGTTAGGTCAGCATTTGGTGATATCCCATGAGTGTGTTCACCAAGCTTTACCAAAAGCCTGCTTATCTTGCTTCAAGTTGAGAGTGTGTTCACCAAGCTTTACCAAAAGCCAGCTTATCTTGCTTCAACCTTGAAACAAAACCGATTTTTGCAAAATCTTGAGTCCTTGCTTTTCTTGGATTTCTTGCAAGCCCAAACCTTTCCTAGCCCAAATCCGTACCTAGCATGACCCATCTCAGCCCAAGTCCACAACCAAACCGCCCCTAATTGCCGTTTTCGCAGCTGCCACTGTTCATCACCCGAAAAATATCACCGCTGCCTGATTTTTTCGCCGCCGCTGCCCTCCTGATCCTTCCTCCTCTTTGCCACGCCACTACAGCCGAATTCAAAGTTCGTACCTCCCCCTGACAGCCTCTACCCCTCCTTTTGACTGACGGTGGGACTCCAAGTTGGAATTTGCCACCGCCACTCCCGCGCTCCCTTACGGCCGACCTTCCTCTCTCAGACAGCCCGACCGACCTTTCGACAACTTGACCGCCGCGAGATCACCTCTAGGACCTCCTGAGTCACATCCCTATCACCCCATTCGCTCTCTCCCGCAAGTTCCCGAAGGTCACCGAACACCCCACCGCCACTGGCATCAGGACAAACCCAAACCGCCTCTCTGCTTCTATTTAAACCCCAAGACCCCCTCCGTTCTGAAGCGCACATGCACAGCCACCTTTACACTCACCCAATTGCTCTGAGACCTACTCCACTGCCAAGAACCACCGGAATATCCAAGGTGAGCACAAATTCTCAATTCAGTGAATTACTCGATTCGGTTCCGATTGCTTTCTCATGGAGCATCACTGGGACCCCACAAACCCACCCCAAGCTTTCATTTAACCTCCCACAGCCTCTACTGCCCTACCCTTGAGCGCCGCCGCTAGGCCATGGCCGGCCACCGTGGGCAGACCAAACCTGACTTTCCCCAGCCAATCCACTGCCTCTCCGAGCTTCCTCTACTCCCACTAATGCTCAATCGCAAATGCTCTCGTCCCCTAAAGCTTCGAAACTCGTCGGTGCAGTTGAAAACCGCCGCGAAGACTTCTCGCCACCAGCGAAGCTCCGGCCACTCCCGCCCACGCCCAATGCCAAAAATGGGTTCCCCTCAACCCCAAGAGTCCACCCATGTCCTCGGTTTCCCGCGCAAGGCTCTATAGCCCGAGATCCATCCGGTTTTCTTATTCTCTGCTCTCGGTTTACTGTAGCATGCGGGTGAAGATGATGAACAGTGAAAACCCGGTTTGAATAATTACCTCGACCAGCGATGAATGCGACTGCATGCTTCATCGCTCATCCGACCCCAAAAATGTAAAATATACCTGTTTCGATCGTCTCGAGCCCGTGAACCCATTCCCAGGGTCCGTTTCCCCATATCGGACTTCTAAAAATCCAAAACCACCGAAGAACCCTTTTAGACTCAAAAATCGATGCAACCTGGATTCTTTCCCGTTTGCCGAAACCTTAAATTGTGGCTATTCCTTTTAGTTGCCCTGAACCCATTGCTGCGCTATGTCCTGCTTCCCTAACACCAATAAAATCCCAAAACCATTAAAATATTGTTTGAATCTCTAAACCTAGCGTAGACTAAATCTTTACCGATTTCCGAAACCAACTAAATATATGCGTATACCGGTCCTAACCATTCCGAACCGTAAAATTTTATTACCCATTTAGTTTAGTTTATCTCGACCAATCCTAAAGACACTAGTACGACCTTTTAATTGCCCTTAGCCCATCTATGCCACTATCACACCACCATATACTCTTATGACACAGTGAAACCCTAAACCATCCTAAATCAATCCAAACCATTCCGTTATCATTTTCTCTACCACTACCCGTCAAACTCTAAAGGGATAGCTATGCCCTTTTCGGCATCCTGAAAACCAATCCCAGTATCGATCAGCCAAATCTCGCCACCTAAAACCCTAGCCGCCCAACTCTATTTTTATTTTGTTCTTTTGTTATTTATTTGTCTTTTTGTTCCCAGCTTGCATTCCGCAAAGCAAGGAACTGCGCTGTCTTTTGCGCTAATACACGGACCCGTCAAGCTGGCCACCGGAAGATCAACAAGAATAATAAAAGAAGACAAGAAGGCAAGTCACATGTTTTTGAACATATTGAACCATGTTCTGTTATTTATTTATTATTCAGTATATTCATTATGCTATTTTACGCTGTTATTTTATGTACAAGTATTGTTCAGAATAATGTGATATTAGCTATGTCCTACCACCCGAAAAGCCCAGTGTAACTTGATAGCCACATTCACCTTGACAAGACATAGTTACATAAAATAATACATTATTAATATGTCAATGTAGTGTAGCAATCATACTGTATACTGTTAAAGTGTTTGGTTTAAAATTTTGAAAAGTTGGAATTAGGGTAAATGAGGATCACAGAGGTGGATCCGAAGACTTTACCCTAGGGTGGAGGCTGGGTGTGGAATGGTGGCAGTACAGTGTGTACTGAATCAGGGTGCGTGCTTGGTTTGCCTCAGAGAAAAATGTAAGGACTAGACCCTTGTGCTGAGTAAAAGACATAGTAACCGCCCAACCACAAACGTTGACTTGGTCAAACCTGGCTTATTAATTGCTCCACTTCAATTGAACCTCTGCAACTGGAAAGGGGGAGTCGGAGGGTGAGTCCGTATGGGAGGTGGTTAACCATACAACTGTAGGACCGCGACAAGTCGGACGGGATCCGTGGGGTCATCCGAGCTTGTCGGGGATTAGAACCTACAGGGCAGAGTCTACACAAAGAATGGAGCAGTGAACATCCTTGTTTTCTTATCTCTGGCGTAGGAGTTTAAGAAATCTTGTGGGTAAAGTTGGGCAGCTCTGCAGAGTGAAACAAATGGTATTCGAATACGCCGTGCTTCCGGTTAATGAAGTTGTGTTTATTTGGTGATCCCATTAATGAGGCATAAGTAGATTTGGAATGTTTTTGGAGAATTGGAAAGACTGGTAATCAAGTTTGAAACCCCAAATGCTAAGAAGCTTTTGATTTTCTTGATTAAACTCAAAAGATTTGTGAAAATAAAACTGCATCCACATAAGATATTAAAACCCCATAACCCCATCTTTTGGAATCCCTTGCATGTAATTATATAGCATCTCCCCATGTGGCTTGTTGAGTACGGTTGGTTGTATTCAGGCTTGCAATATTTTTCTCACAGCACATACCATTGAAGAAAGGAGGTTGCAAGTTACGTGTTAGGGTTACGACCGCACTCGAGCTTTCTTGTGGGTGTTCCTCGGTTCTTCTGATTGTAAGTTGTTATTTGGCTTGGACGCCCATAAAGTTTATAAAATTGACCGTTAGGTCTTTAATTTCATCGCTCTAATCCCTTTTAATTGTTCGTAAGCAGGTTTGATATGACTGTAGTCTGCAACAGAACTCCTGAGCTGTTGTTGGATGTACGACGCCCCTGTTCCCAAAAATGGAGGTGTTACAAAGCTCTCAGCGTACCAACATGTCAAGCAACAAGACATTCATCAATCATCACCGAGTCACCGACGGAAAACAACGCAGGCTGCTTCACTTCTGTATGATGTAGCTGCTATCGGTCTGATCCTAGAAGCTAAGTAACAGATAAATCTCAAGCTGTCACACATCACATGCGTGAGCGGATCGAGCTATTATATAATAAGTAACGGCTGAAAAAGCAATTCTTGGTAGATCCACTTGTCAAGGCGCGGAAAGCCGTGTTCCTTCTCAGCTACTTACTCTCAAGTTAATTTGATAAGTGCGCAATTACAATATGGATTTGTACAATGAATAGGTTGTTAAGTTTGTGCTTTGACGTCTGTAGAATGGACTTGTCATACAAATGTGTCGGTGTCCTGCAGCAGTCACAACCATATATACAAATATGGTGACATATAAGATTGTCGTGTGCTGTGGTCAACGGATGCAGAGTGATTTGTAGCTTTAAATGGCATCTATATGGTTTCATTTTTTTCTTTTATTTTCTGTTTCAGTGTTCAGTTTGTTCATGTGATTTGTGATTGTACATAAGTGAGAGATGTGGGGAGGTCCTGCATATGAAATATATTGATGGACTGCAATACAGTGTCAAGTTTCTGCTTGGCTTACATAGCCTGATACAGTACACATTGATGAACTTCAGAGCATTTTGTTGCAAGCAAAACGTTCATTTATAAAGATAACCAAATCAGTGATCAGTCTGGACAAAAAGATCATAAATTAGTTCCCAATCCCCCACAGTTACTATATGTTCTGATGCATGAACAATTTCACATTTTGCTATATGTTCCACAGTTACTATACCCGATACATATTAAATTCTTGTATTGATACCTCCCCTCATTGTAAATTAGTAAACTACCAAAAATAGTCATCTGACTATATTCTACAAAAAAAAAATCACCTGACTATTCGAAGATCTTTTCCCCAGTTGAGAAAATCAAAAAATTGAAGGGGCTGAAAATACAAAGGTATCCTGGCACAAAGAAGACTGCTGTCCAGCTTTCTGAGCTTGTCAGGTCCATGTTAGACGCCTTCGCCGCCTCCAAAATTCTTCCTGTGAGACCAACACCAACTATTCCAGCCGAAGTCCCGGCAGTGTTTGAGATGCTCATCACTATCGCAGCAAACTTTGGAGCCACATCCATGTGATTCACAGCGAACCCTGCTCTTCCTAGAGCCAGAAAACCAAGTGATATTGATGAGCACAATTTTGTCCCTGAAGGTGTTCTGAATAATGGAAGGGCCATGAGGGCAATAGCCGAGACAACAAACCCAATTGTATTCAGAAGTTTCCTTATCCTGGTAACAGATAAGATCCTTCTTGTAATCAAGTGATCAGCAAGAACCCCACCGATATTGGAGAATATAAACATATTCAAGTAAGGAAGCATCTTTGAAGACCCCATATCCTGTAGGCTAAGCTGAAGTCCTAATTTGAAGTATGTCGGCAGCCAGTTCATAAGAACATACAATGCATAGTGGAAGGTGAAGTTCACAACAACTGCCCAAATTGGCAGGCTAAAAAGTATTCTTCCCCATGGAATCTTCACAGTGCCTTCATCTTGTCTTTGGATACCACCTCTGGAAGATCAGTGTGAGGTGGATCACTGGCAAATTTGAACCATATCAAAAGCCATGCTACGCCCAAGATGGCTTCAACAGAGAAAATTGACAGAGGTCCCATGTGCTTCACCAGACTTGGAAGCAGAAGCATGCCACAGGCTGCACCAAGGTACATTCCTGAGGTAGTTAGGGACACCAAGCGAGAAAGGTGTGAATGGATGGAAATATTATACCTTAGGCAACACCCAAAAAGAGGCGAGAAAGGACAAGCAAAATTACTCTGTTTGGGTCTAGTGGAACCAAGGCACATATCAATGACAGTAGCAGTAAAAGCCTACCTCCCAGCCTCTGAAGAAAATCCAGTGGAGGCCCTCCCCATCCACCGTTGATCTGGTGTGGGGCCTATCAGATCAACGGTGGATTAGAAAAGTGCTTCCCCAGCCTATGTGCTGCCCATCGACCTGGAATCTGTGATAGAACATAACCATAGTAGAAGCCCACCCGCTCTATGTGACATACATTAGTGCACATAAATGTCAGTAGCACTATTGCCATAACGTTTTGGAAGCTTCATTGTCGTAATTCCTGGCAGAGAACTAGCAGGATGTCTCTTCAGTTAGGTCAGCATTTGCTGATATCCCATGAGTGTGTTCACCAAGATTTACCAAAAGCCTGCTTATCTTGCTTCGAGCTCTCAGCGTACCAACATGTCAAGCAACAAGACATTCATCACCGACGGAAAACAACGCAGGCTGTTTCACTTCTGTATGATGTAGCTGCTATCGGTCTGATCCTAGAAGCTAAGTAACAGATAAATCTCAAGCTGTCACACATCAGTGCATGACCTGATTAAAGTCGATAACACGCGTCAGTCATTTAGATGGTCCAAGAAGGTGTAATTATGTTAAAGTGGTAGCTATTGGCTATCATTCATTCTTTACATAGAAATTTGTCACCTACCTAGCTGCCTAAACTATTTTTAGTTTAGCTTTTTGCGAAGAATACTTTGCATCGAGTCACTAGATTAATTTATTTTAGAGAACGCGCAAAAGGATTGCACGCCTTTGTATTAAGGAGAGAAAAAATAGTACTGAAGTACGAATAGTTTACAAGCAAGAGAAGAAAGAAAAGACAAAGTTGAAAGAAAGGAACTGGAAACCCCACATTGCTGACTTGGGGAACACATCTACGCTGCGAAGGTGCAGCAATAGCGTGTAGAGAAATGAGAGACGTCCCTTGCACAATCAGGGGGCGATGCATCATAGATATAGCCAGATTACAGGAGGTTACAGAGATCCTCAATCGGAGGAGCTAAACTAGGAAATAGACAACAGAATCGGTTATACATCTCTAATACCCGTCCGCAGTTGCAGCGGGGGCGGAGCGCACGCAAAGACTGGATCTAAAGTCAGTGAACAGCTGCACGGGAAGTCCTTTTGTCATGATGTCCGCGAATTGGTGAGCAGAAGGAACATGAAGAACTCGAACTTGCCCGAGGGCGACCTTTTCGCGGACGAAGTGGATGTCGATCTCGATGTGCTTGGTGCGACGATGCTGGACGGGGTTGGCAGACATATACACCGCACTGACGTTGTCGCAATAGACAACAGTGGCCGTCGACACAGGATGATGAAGCTCATGAAGAAGTTGGCGCAGCTAGCAACATTCCGCGACGGCGTGGGCAACAGCCCTATATTAAACCACGCCTTTGGGCGAAACCGTGGCTTGGCGTTTCGAAGACCAAGACACCAGTGTGTCGCCGAGGAAGACACAATAACCCGAGGTAGAGCGCCGAGAGTCAGGACAACCGGCCCAGTCCGCATCGGAGTATGCGGTGAGAGAACTGACAGGAGCAGTGCCGATGTGAAGGCCGGATGACAGCGTACCCTGCACGTACCGGAGGATGCATTTGATCAGCGCAAGATGCGGTTCCCGTGGATCATGCATGAAGAGGCACACCTGCTGAACCACGTAAGCCAAGTCCGGACGGGTGAGAGTAAGGTACTGGAGGGCACTGGCAATGCTCCGATATGCCGACGGGTCGGCGACCGGTGCGCCGTCAGACGAAGAGAGCTTGGCGTGAGTGTCGACGGGCGTCGATGTCGAGTGACACTCCGCCATGCCCGCCCGCTGTAGAAGCTCCAGAGCGTACTGACGCTGGCAGAGGAACAAACCGTCCTTGGATTGAGTGACGGAGATGCCGAGGAAGTAGTGGAGATCACCGAGGTCGGTCATCGCGAACTCGGCATGAAGGAGCTTGGTGATGCGTTGGAGAAGAGCCGGTGAGGAGGCGGTGAGGACGATGTCGTCGACGTATAGGAGAAGAAAGGCGAGCTGGTCGCCGTCCTTCAAAACGAACAGGGACGTGTCCGAGGCGGATGCAGTGAATCCCAAGCGACAGATGTACGTGGCAAATCGTTGATACCACGCACGCGGAGCTTGCTTGAGCCCATATAAGGATTTCTGTAGAAGACAAACATTGTCAGGGGTGGATGGGTCGATGAAGCCGGGCGGCTGCTGGCAGTAGACGGTCTCTGCAAGGTTGCCATGTAGAAAGGCGTTCTTCACATCAAGCTGGTGAATGGGCCATGAACGGGAGGCGGCGATGCCGAGAACGACACGGATCGTGGCTGGCTTGACCATCGGACTGAAAGTCTCGTCGTAGTCGATGCCGTGTTGTTGGGAGTAGCCGCGAACCACCCAACGCGCCTTGTGGCGTGCTAAAGTTCCGTTGGAATGGAACTTGTGTTTGAAGATCCACTTGCCGGTCACCACATTTGCGCCTGGAGGATGTGGAACAAGGCGCCATGTGTTGTTTTGAACCAAGGCGGTGTACTCATCATGCATTGCCGCGCGCCAATGAGGGTCGGCTAGGGCACTGCGATAATTAGAATGGAGCGGTGAGATAGAAGAGTGAGTAGCCGAGAGGTTCATGCGTGTCACTGGTTTGACAATGCCGGTGCGCGCACGGGTTGTCATGGGATGAGGGCCTGGCGCTGGGCGTGGAGACGGTTCCGTCGAGGCAGTGGCGAGACTCCCAGCTAGACGTGTAGCCAGGGAAGTCCGTTGGGTGGGGTCGACGGCCCCAGCTAGTGGAATAGCCAGAGGTGGTGAAGTCGGGGCTGCCGGGTGTGCGGCAGGTGACGAACTGGCTGCAGCAGCCGGAGCAGCCGGGGCACCTACGGGCGACGGGCTGGGCGCAACAGGTGGTGAAGAGCCCGAAGGTGGGCCGGCAGTAGTGGGCACCTGGAGCGCACCGAAGCGATCAGCGCGCACGCTAGGATGTAGCAGGAGCGGTTGCTCAACGTCCGTGAAGGACGGAGCAGCCACCCGATGACGAGGGGCCGAAGAGGAAGGCGGCACGGTGGACGCAGCTCGAGACACCGACGGAGCGGACATAAGAAAGTCGAGTGTGCCGGCGATGGAAGGAGCAGTACTTGCGGCAAAAGGATAAGCCGTCTCATCAAAGACAACGTGCCGGGAAATAAATATGCGGCGAGTGGCAATGTCCATGCATCGGTAGCCTTTGTGGGACAAAGGATACCCGAGAAACACACAAGCGGCGGAGCGAGGTGCAAACTTGTGGGTGGATGTGGCCGAGAGGTTCGGGTAACACAAGCAACCGAACACGCGGAGGTGGCCGAGCTCGGGAGGTTTGGAAAAGATCAGGGTATATGGTATGGAGTGGGAAACTGAGGAGGAAGGTCGGCGGTTGAGCAAGTACGTGGCAGCGGCAAGGGCCTCAGCCCAGTAGGCCGGCGGCATGGAGGCATGTAAAAGCATGGTGCGGATGCAATTGTTGATTGTGTGTAGCATTCGTTCGGCTTTGCCATTTTGTGGGGATGTATGTGGGCAGGAGAAGCGCATGAGTATGCCGCGAGAAGCTAAAAAGGACTGAAGTGTGTGATTAAGAAATTCGCCACCATTATCTGCTTGGAAAACCTTCAGAGGCAAACTGAACTGAGTTTGCACATAATTGGCAAAGTCAACTAAATGTTTGGTAACATCAGATTTGAAACGAAGCGGAAAGGTCCAGCAATAGTGTGTGAAGTCATCCAACAGAACTAAATAGTAGGAAAAACCAGAAATACTCGCGACAGGAGATGTCCAAACATCGCAGTGAACCAACTCAAAGGCATGAGAGGTGCGAGAACTGGAAGCAGTAAATGGCAAGCGTGTATGTTTTCCGAGCTGACATGAGTGACAAATAGAACGATCTATCTTATTACAGGAAATAATAGAAGATTTATTGAGGTCGGCGAGGGCAGCAGGAGCTAGATGGCCGAGGCGTTGATGCCACAAGGAGGAGGACATGGCGAGGTTGGCGACAGCAAGTGGAGGAGCCGAAGGCAGGGTGTAGAGGTCGTCGTCACTATTGTAGCGAAGAATCACGTGCCGGGTGCGAAGGTCCTTGATGGAAAAACCAAACGGATCAAAATCAATGGAGCAAGAATTGTCGCGAGTAAATTGGCGGACGGAAAGAAGATTGCGCACTATCGAGGGCACAACAAGAACATTGTTTAAGTGAAAGGTAGAGGTTGCTGTTGGAAGGACAGAAGTGCCGCGAGAAACAACGGGAATAGAAGAGCCATTGCCAACGATTATAGTAGAAGGAGGAGAGGGAAGACGTGTAACAAGCATACCATCCGAAGACGACATATGGGAAGTAGCTCCGGTGTCCAGGACCCAAGGAGTGGGCTGGACGGCGAGTTGGTTGAGGGTGGCGACCAGGCCGGACTGGTCCCATGTTGGAGCCGGGGGCGACGCTTGCGGTTGAGTGAACGCCGTGTGAGCTGCGGTGAGAACCCGGCCGCCGACGCTGAGAACGCCAGCTCGGGGCGGCGCAACGGGTTGAAACAAACCCACGGGCCGGCCGGATACAGTCCAAAGTGACCGGGCGAAGGAGGAGGTTCGCGGTGCCCACGTCCGCGGCTACGATCGCCTCCACCGCGACGGCCGCCGCCACCACGGCCACCATCGCCGCGACCTTGGTAACCTCCACGCCAAGGGGCGCCGTGACCACCAGAGTCGTGCGCCGGAGTAGACGAGCCGGACCGGCAGCTGCCAGTGCACGCGGAGGCGCTGGAAGCAACAAGTGCAGTGTCGGAGGAGACTTTGACCTCATTGGCCAAGCGCAGCTCCTTGAGAACGAGCATGCCACGTGCTCGAGTGAACGACGGGAGAGCCGGCATGTTGGCGATGTCATCGGCAGTGTTGGAGTAGCGAGGGTTGAGGCCACGGAGGAGGTTGAGGACGAGCTGCGACTCAGAGACAGCATGGCCGACGTCGCGGAGAGAGTTGGCGGCGTTCTTGACGCGTTGACAATACTCGGAGATGGAGAGATCACCTTGGGTCAAGGAGTGAAATTGGTGACTGAGGAAGATGGCGCGCGGTTCCTTGTTGGCCTGGAAGAGATCGTCGATGGCCACCCAGAGCGCCCGAGCATCCTGATCGGGTTCCATGGTGAGATCGAGGACGTCATCGGAGACGGATCCGAAGAGCCAGCTTCGGACGGAGCAATCCGCCTGCTCCCACTGGGCATCGTGAGGGAGCGGTGCAGTGCCATCGATGTGCGCCATGAGGCCGAACTTGCCGCACATGGAGCGGAAGAAGGACGACCACCTGTTGTAGTTGGAGTTCTTCAACTCGAGGACGACAGGAACATGAGCTTTCACAGCGACGACGGCGTAGGGGTTGATGAAGAGTGGGGCAGCGGAGCCGGTACCCGGCGCGGGCAGCAGATCAGAAGAGGAAGCCGACAACGATGCCGAGGAGAGACCTGGAGCTGTCGGGCGTGTTGGGGTGGGTTCACCGGCCATGGCGACGAGATGGGAAGGGGCGGCGTCGAGGGAGGAGGAGCACGGGCGCGGCGTGGCGAGGGGCGGCGCCGGGGGAGGAGAGGCGCGGGCGCGGCGGGGAGGAGGAGCGCGGGTGCGGCGTGGCGAGGGGCGGCGCCGGGGAGGAGAGGCGCGGGCGCGGCGTGGCGAGGGGCAGCGCCGGAGGAGGAGAAGTGAGGACGCGGTGTGGCCGGGGGAGGAGGAGCGTGGGCGTGGCGTGGCGCGGGGCGGCGCCGGAGGAGGAGAAGCGAGGGCGCGGCGGGTGGAAGCAGATGGGCGGAGGTAACGAGGAAAAAAAGGAAATCAGGACCGTGGTCCCTCTGATACCATGTAGAGAAATGAGAGACGCCCCTTGCACAATCAGGGGGGCGATGCATCATAGATATAGCCAGATTACAGGAGGTTACAGAGATCCTCAATCGGAGGAGCTAAACTAGGAAATAGACAACAGAATCGGTTATACATCTCTAATATAGCGAACTAAAGGGGAGCTCTCTCAGGCATCAATAGGGATCGATCCAACACCGGCTCGGCGCCAACAGGATGATTCGTCGAGGATCATGGTCATAATAGCAGCGATGTCCCTTTCCGAGTTGTCGAAGCTACGGGCGATTCGTTCCTTCCAAATCGTCCAAGAGAAAAGAATAGCTCATGAATCGAAACCCTTTCACATTGGTGTCGAAGACAAGCAGCCCCCTGTTTCATGGTCCTGCCGCCCTCGTTCATTGTTCTGAAGAAAAACTAATAGCTTGTTCACGAGAAAAAAAACATATTAATCCTGGTCCGTGAGGAGTGAGGACCGTGAGGTGAGCTGGTAACTAGTGAGGGCTTGTGCCTTGTCGCTTGAAGCCCAGTCCGGCAATCCCGGAACCCAGATTCAAGATGGCTTCTCTTAAGTTGAAAGGCAAAGGTAAGATTTGGATTGTGAATCAGTGAATCTTCCATCTATAAATCAGTGAATGCCTGAATGGTGATTACTGTGAAATGTGAATTTGTGATGTGTGATACTCACTAAGATTCTGAATCACTGTGATGTATAAATGTATAATTGATTATTGATGAATGAATATGATGATATGTGATGGCGAATTGGATTGTGATTGGCTAGATTTGAAGAGCTATTTTACCATAGCGCTGTTGTCGAGTGGGTCGACCCCAAGAATCGGTATGTCTTTCTGTTTGTCATGTTCAATAATTTTTTATAATTCACGTGAATTAATCTGAATATTCACTATCCATCTACTTTTGACAGGTTGTTACTAGTAATTCAATAGTTTGGTATTTTGGCGGCAAATTGTTCTGTGAACTTCATTGATGAGGTACATTTTCTACATTTGATCTGTCTTTGTATGTTCATATGATGTGAATTGTAGTTTTGAGATCAATTTAGTGTCATATGCTCTATTGAAAGTGATTGCAATGTGTATTATGTATTCCTTGCTTTGTTATCAGATAATAATATTGGTTCATTCCGCCCAACCTAAATTTCAATCCTGGATCCACCACTGGCCGCCCTCGTTCATTGTTCGGAAGAAAAACTAATAGCTTGTTTAGAAGGAAAAAAACTTATTAATCCTGGTCCGTTGTTCTAAAGAAAAATACGAAATGAAAACCATATTAATCCTATGGATTGATCCTACGAAATGAAAACTAAATTGCAGTTTGCACCATCCATGGATAGTGCTTATATGTATCACCCTCCCAGTACAAGTTGCATAAATCTTGAAGGAAAGGGGTAAGTAACCAACATCTACCCTTCCTTTATACTTTAATATTTGTATAACTTTTAAATAGTGATGTATAGAAGCACCTCCTACTATGTAATTTAACATCTGTTATACAAAACACCAAGATTGGTCCCGTTCATTCCGGCTTCAGTTTTTGGTGGGATGAACGCGTTGCGTTGGCTTCTTAATTTCAGTTTTTTTTGGTTTTTCAGCTTTTTGTTTTTTCTTTTGCCTTTTTTTTGTATTATCTGTAGAGATATAACAATGTTTTTTTTACTTTTTTCACCTTATTTTTCTTTAATTAATTGTCTAAAAAAACTAATAACCGTTATAGTACAACTCCGGCAAAATACTTTAGAAAAAACCAAAATAAGTGGCCCTTGGACTTTCTTTGCACTAACACCAGGCAATATGATCTCATGTTGCACATTGCATTAGGGATCCGACCTACGGTCCTGACAGACTGGGCCCATCTACAGGCGCCACTGTGCGGATGAGATACCGATCGTCGCTCTGTCTTCTCGGGTGGGTTCCGCTTGGAAACAATGCCCAGTGCAAAGTGCTAACGCATCATATATACTACCCGGTGTTACACATATACGAAGAAAGTCTATTGTTTATCCTCTTCTTAGATTGAAATTCAGGATTTACCCTCTGATCTGCGTGTCAGTAACTCATCCCGACCCCACATGTCATTAAGTAGGAAGAATAAATCCTAAAACTCTCAAATGTGAAAAGAGTATATGATGAAATTCCCTTTCTTAAAAATGATGCCCTCTCGCCACCTTTAACCACCCACAATCGATGTCGGCAAAATGGATGGATCAAACTCTCCGTCTCTCTCTCTCTAAGAGAGGATGGATCAATGAACCACAAGCTAAAAGTGGTTCACTTTAACACTTTATCTTACCCCAATGCTCAACTAAACGCCCAGATGCAGATGCAGGTAGCGTTTAGTTTAACGAGTAAAATCAGTAGTTCTTTTTGAATAAGCAGGTTCTTAGAACAGCCAGAAGAGTGTATGGTAAACAAGAACATTACCGAACGGAACGTCTGTGGTAACAAATTACTCACTTCATTCTTTTTTTACTCGTTGTTTTATAATACATAATCAACCTTTTTAAAACTTTAACCATAAACATACATAAAATATTTAGATTTGTAACATGAAAGATGTACCGGTAGATCCATTATTAAAAATACCTCTATATCATTATATTTTAAAAATCTAACATATAATTATAAAAAGCAATTATTAAAGATGAATATTAATGACTATGTGGTGTTCAAAACGATAAGTAAAAAAAAGAAGAGTGACGGTTGTTTGGCGAGAATTCCCGAGGTATAGTATGTACACCGCGTAGTGTTCACCACCAACTTTTAAATACAGAATAATATAAAACATATTAAGACCCGCTCGTTTTAGCTTTTTTTTATCTTTAGCTTCTACCTTCAGCTTTTTTTTCACTATTCAGTAATTCGTCTTTTTCTTATTTTTTTTAGATATTTTAGGTTTTTTGTATTTTTTTTTCCGTATTCCTTTGCATTATCCATGATAGCCTAACATGTTTTTTTATTTTTATATTTTTTAAATTTAATTATGCCTAATAAGCCAACTCAGCTACAGTAAAAAAAGTCAACTACAGTAAAATTTCAATCAGAAACAAAAAATCATCGCTAAAACGAACGCCCTCTAAATGCAGAACGAAAGTAACCTCGATATGCACACCTCATCACATCACAAATCCTTTTTATGCACACCTCATCGGTCAAACCCAACTCGTTTATCTGGTCAAACTAAGTGTCCACTTCGAAACTTCGATTAGCCCCGTTCAACTCGGTTTTTTTCAACTTTAGTTTCTAGTTTCAGCTTTTTTCCCACTATTTAGTAATTTATTTTTTTAGATATTTTAGGTTTTTTTGTATTTTTTTTCCTGTATTCCTTTCTATTGTCTGTGATAGGCTAACATATTTTTTCTATTTTTATATTTTTTAAAATTTAATTATACCCAATAAGCCGACTCAGCTGCAGTAAAAAACCAGCTACAATGAAATTTCAGTCAGAAATCAGAAGTCACCACTATTCCGAACGCCCCGTCCCAAATTCTCCTCCAATATATATGGAACATATATATCTAGTGCAAATGACCATTTTAGTGTTAAAATACAAACAGCGCGCAGGACCGTTGGATTTTCCTCGAGCGGCCACGATCCACTCGGGCGGGATGCACTCAGCTGACAATGCCTTTTTCCGAAACCCCCTCGCATGGAGCTCGGAATTTTGGACGTTTGTAGTACCCTGTAGCCCCGAAATTCCCGAACTAGCACCGGTTGCGAAATAATTCGAATCGACCCCGACGCACCGCCGACGCGCGACTCCGACCGCACGACCGCGAGGAAGCCGACGTGTGTCGATCATGCGATGCCGGACCGCCACGACCGGTGCTCTGATGAAGTCGTGCGGTCGGTTCCTGCGTTTACATCAGACACCGGTCGTGCGATGCCGACCGCACGCATCGAAGCCGGCACCGCAACCACACGTCCGACCGTATGTGCTGATGTGTATGAAATTAATTTTTGAAATGAATAAAATTGTATTTATGAAGTTGTATTTAAAAAATATTTACATGTACAGAATTAATATTTGGAATGAATAAAATTTTGGATATGTATAGAATTAATTGTAGATATCGTATTCATTTATATGTATATGTAAAGTTATTTTTTCCCGAGCGTATAGAATTTATATGTATTTGTAAGGTTATATTTAGGTTTCTATATGTAGAATAAGAATAATTTTGGATATATGAAACAATGTTTGAAAAATATGAATTTTATGTACATTCCTGTTTACTGCTTGTGTAATTTTGTTGTAACAACTATCTGAAAATATATTTCAAACATATTGAACACTGGAGTTTGATATTAATTGTTTATCTTAATGTAATTATAAAAATGTGAAAACTGATACATATGATTAATTTCGGAGTTTGATTACTTACTTAAAAAGTTATTTAAAATATTTGTAAAAATCATACTTCTGACAGTTTCGTTGTAGGCATTGCAATATAAGTAGGAGTTTGAGAGGTTTTTGCATTCCAATTGAGCTTGAAAAGATATGTGAAAAAATGACTTAGAAGAGTGCAATAATTGTGAGAAAATTTGTCCATCTGGACCAATATGTGAGGATCAAAAGTCATAATTATTCCTACCTCAGATTATGAACACATTAAAAGATATGAAAATCAGAAAAGTGCTCAAAATTATGTGAAAGTTTGTGCATTCCAATTGAGCTTCAAAAACTAGCTGAAAAAATGACTTATAAGAGTCCAATAATTCTGAGAAAATTTATCCATATAGACCAATATGTGAGGATGAAAAGTCATAATTATGAATACCTCAGATTATGAGTGTATTAAAATATATGAAAATCAGAAAAGTGCTCAAAACTATGTGAAAGTTTGTGCATTCCAATTGAGCTTCAAAAGTTACCTGAAAAAGTGCCTTAAAAGAGTCCAATAATTCTGCAAAAATTTGTCAATATAGACCAATATGTGAGGATGAAAAGTCATAATTATGACTACCTCAGATTATGAGCACATTAAAATATATGAAAATTACAAATCTACTTAAAACTATGCAAAGTTCTGAAATTTTAGCAATTTGTCAAAATGAGAAAAGTACAGATTGATGTCTTTTCATTTAGTTTTTTTTTGTACATTTGAATATTGAAGTCCTCATATGTCATATTATTTAATCCGTCTGAACTTGCCATTTATATTGCTGAAAGAGATTAAGAAGAATATTGAAATGACAAGATGAACATACGATTAGCGTAGAAACGGCTGGTAAATAAGAACATAAGCGATATTGAGGACATGAAGAATTGAATGCAAAGGTAAACATGAAAATAACATAGCGCACAAAGTTACACGATAGAAAACAAACTGACACACTCCTACGATACATGTGCGCGTTGTTATGCGGACGAAAACAAACCCGAACACACACAACCTAATAACTGGGGCCATTCACGGGACCAGCGCGGAACAGCCCCACCTATTGCGTGGACCGGGGCCATTTTCCCTTCCTAGCGACCTCTGCGTCGAACTCCTCGGCTGCCTCTTTTGCCTTGGCCGCTAGCTCCCTCTTCCTTTCGCATTCTCTTTCACGAGCTTCGTGCTCCCTACGCGTGCACGCTTGGAGATGAGCTTGCGTCTCCCGACGTATACGTTCGTCCTGCTCTTCATTCCGACGCTCCGCCTCGCGAATCTCGGAGTCCCTTCTTTCATTCCACTCATGGAAGTCGAGAGTCCACTGGTCGTATTGGTGGATCTCTTGGTCAATCCACTTGCGATACCCGCACAGGGGTTCTGGGGACTGCGAGTACAAAAGAAATGTTAGTGCGTACATGAAACGAGAAGTAGTAGGGAGGAACACGCTGTCAGCGGTTCTTACCGGCTACCGATAGGTGCGTGTGTCCCAACGTCGGTCCGGATAGTCACTGGAGTAGTTTGCGCAACCCGATGGCGCATACCCGAGCTAAGCCGCTGCCGACTTGCGAACTTACATGGATCTTGACACCAACGGAGGAGGCCTCTCCCCTCGGCGGGTCTTGCGGCGAACGCATCGTTGGAACCGCCGGGATAGGGTCGGTGCAACGCGGGATATCTTCTCGGGGAGCCGTCCTCCTCGCACGCACCGCTTCTTGGGCCCACTCCGCAGCTGCCTTCGCCCGTTCGTCGTGGGCCGCCGCAGCTCTTGCTATGTCGCGAGTCTCCTCCCATTGCTTCTGCATCTTCTCCCATTGTGCCCCCTGCCGCTTGTCCATCTTGAAGGTGTGGGGTTTGGATTCTGTAGTGCCTTATCTCCAATCCCTTTCACCTCCTTATGTACGCTCAGGGGTTGGAATGGTGCGGTTAATTTCGAACCATGAAAAGGTGCCCCGGGAATTAATGAAACTGTGCAGGGTTGGCCCCTCTCAACTGTGCACAAAGCAATACCCAGTCTTGTGCTGTCACTGCGTAAAGTAAAGCCGGCCCGTCTTATCTTGTCAATGCGTAAAGCAGGACACTCTTTTCCCTCACTGCGTAAAGCTGTCAAGTCTTGTGCTGTTACTGCCCAAAGATGACTCGTCTCGTCTCGTCGCTGCGTAAAGCAGGCCACTCGTCCCCCTCGCTGCACAAAGCTGTCGAGTCATGTGCTGACACTGCGTAAAGCGAGCCCGTCTCGTCTTGTCACTGCGTAAAGTAGGCCACTTGTCCCGTCTCGTCTTGACATGTCACTGTCTACTCGCTGCGTAACGCTGACCTCTCTTTCCCGCGATCGCGTAGAAGCATGCGATCCTGTCTTTGCAGTCTTTGGTCATGTCGACGCGCAAAGCTGGCCCCGTCTAGTCTGTGCAGTGGGTGACCCTCACCCGCTTAGGTGGGCACGCGTAGAAAAAATGAGCAAGCCATAAAATGACATGATGACACCCGCTTGGAGGGACCCCCGTGACTACCCTACCCTTGTGAACACGTGTCAGCTGCGTCGTTTTCTTGGTCCCCCGGCCCCTACGTAGAGAACTCTTTAAATTGATCGAAGCCTCAGCCCCTTCTCCGTCGTGTAGAAACATACCATGTCGGAAGTCGAGGGTCCAGTCGGATGTGGGTCACCGAAGGAAGAACTTCTCTTGGAAAGGAGGGAGAACTTCGGTCCACAGTACCGCCTGATACCAAGCCGCCGCGCTCAACCCGCGTGGCGAAAATGCAGACACAATGAGGACGCGGTCGTGCAGGTCTTGGATGGCCCAGTCAATGGCGGGCGACGTTTCTTCCGTTGCCCACACTCAGGGGTAGAAATTGCTAATAGTATAATTTTCATTACTACTTATGGTTCATTCTTGGTAACCGTTCTTTCCCGCAGATGGCGAAATGCAACTTCTCATGTTGGATCGACCCTCCTCATGAACGGTATGTTGCCATCTACGTGACTACATTATGGGAACGAATATTTGAGTTGGAGGAGCGAATCGAGACTCTCAACGAGGAGAACAACGACCTCCGCCAACAGATGCAATGCGAGAGGGGCAACGAGGAGGTCGTGAACATTGTCCAACCGAAGGTGCGAAGCGCGTGGAGGATGAGCGTCCGAAGCTGGGCCGACTACTGGACTGCGATGGACGTGACGACGATGGCCGTGCTGATGGTGGTGGTGCTTCACGTACTCCGTGACCGTGTCGTACAACAGCATCGTCTCTGTGACGACCACAACTGAGGGTTCGTATCGCAGACTTGGCTTCGTCATAGATGTTGCGCATTGAAGAGATCCAGCGATCACTTGAATTTGCCCTCCCACGGTTCAGTGCCTGAGCAGACTCGTCGCGGATACGATGTAACCGCTGTAACTGCAGTGAAACAAACAATGAGTTAAAACGTAATCCTTCACAGGTTAATTACATATCAATCTCGTACCGTCTCGTCATTACGTGCCGCTCGATGCGATGCGGACTGCTCGCATACCGCCTCGTGTATGACCTCGACTGGACGATGTGGCGGTGGCCCAGTAAGCCTACTACGGGTGCGTGAAAGGTACCACCGAAGGTATGAAGTATACGTGTCGAGTCGTACTCTGTGTCTCCTCCGAACCATCATGTCCGCTTTGATCACGCCACATATGCGCCCGGCGGCCGTATGGTATCCGATCTTCGTTGGCTCGCCCCCGCCTCGATTGCCTGCAAGTTAATCGAGACATTACACAGTTAGTAGGGGCACAAAGTAATGCATTATTTAAATTTACCGTGTAATGACATACCGGTGGGTCTTTGGGTGCAAGAGGGCGTCTGCCGGGGTGGGATATCTTTGATGCAGGCCGAACTGCCTCATGACTCGCTGTGGGTTGTATGGCTCGACACACTGCGAGAACACCAAGTGACATGTCGTCAACCAGTACATGTGATCCAACCCGCACTGAGATGATAATCCATGGGGGGCCGTGTCCATAATGAACCGTGGAGTCCATGGCCACCAGACTATGTCGGCGTCGTGGAGAGTCTCGAACATGTTGTGAAACTCTGGGTACACATGTCTCAGTCTCTCTTTGGCCCACCGTAAGTGACCACGTGTCCAACGCGTACCCATTGTGGGCCCATCAACGGGGTCATCACCATCATCAAGGCCGTAGAACTGCGGGCCGAACTCATAAGGGTGCACAGCAGGATCGAAATAAGGCCTACCAACGGGAAAGTGTTCCCACAACCACAACTGAAGAAGAATGTAGCAGACGGCTAGGACCGGCTCGCTGGCCGTACTACGCTGCGAGGCATCGCACAAGTCCCGATATGTGGCACTAAGAACTGCTAATCCCCAGCTATATTGTGGAACCTCGGTAGGCCACCCATCTGCCAACGACTCTGCTAGGTGTATGTAGCTAGGCTGCACGGAGTCTCCAGTGGTGGTAGGGAACAAGACCCACTGAGCGAAAATAGCAGTGCGCAGCGAAGTGCGTCCGCATGCGTGTCCTCATCTGCGAGTCGGGACGGGTCATGAATCGAAGCCATCCATGAGGCACACCAACTACGTTGTTCGGGAGCGGATGACCGAACCGATGACCCAGATGGACCTTCCAATTTGCTGCCTTTGGGGGTGGCACTACAACAGCACCACGAATGGGTAGACCTGTAAGCATCGCCACGTCCTGCAGAGTAACCGTCATCTCACCCCACCGGAAGTGGAAGGTATGAGTCTCCGGCCTCCAACGATCAACAAGAGCCGACAGCAACGCCGCATCATACTGGAACGCATGTGGTATATCCAACATACGTGCAATGGGTAGCGGCCGGTGTACGAAGTAGTGGGATGTCCGCGGTCGAGAGGCCGTGCTCTCGGGGCTCCTAAGGATGAAGCACGGAGGCCGTCTCACGAGGACCATGGCGAGCATCGGTGCCCCTCATCCCAACGGGGGTCTAGCAACTCGTACGCCATTTCCTGCCAACAAAGGAAAACAAGTTAGTCCACATTGTTAATAAAATGTGCAAACAATGACAACATAATTAACACCAATCGTAACGACAGGGAAACATACGGGATGTACCAACCATACATAAAATGTGCACACTAATATGACTCAGACAACAGGGAAACATATGAAATGTACCAAAACATACATAAAATACGCACGGTAAAATCTTGCAGCCTAATGTGCGCGACATAGAGACATGGAACCATCAAAGCGTACACATGGAAGCAATAATGAGTACAGCAAAATATTATGCTTGCTACTACGGAGTGTTGCTTGATGATGGCCTGTTTGGGCACTGGCTGAGGGAGTGCCCAATCGTCTTGCATAGCCTACACTTCGGACGCCGAACTCGATCCCCACGCTGGCTGTCATCCATGTCATTGCGGATGCGACGGCTTTGTCGTCTTCCACGACCGACATGCTTGATGCATCATTAGGCACCCACTTGACCTCCACGGCCATAATTCCTGTAGTGCATGTCTACCCCGTATGAATGGAACTCTGCACTCCAGGTTGCATATAAGTGCTGCATGTCGTAGTACTTTGAGATGTACTGCGTCGACGCCTGCTTCCATACCGCGCATGCAGCGTATATATGCGAGCATGGCTTGTGTAGAAGCTGGGGTTTGTTGCAGGTGCAAGATGCTTTTTCATCAATCGTGCATACCTGCTTGCGATCCCCTCTAATGTGACCCATGACATACTTCTGCCTGAGGTGGATCTCGAACTTCTTCCTTAAGCCATCTATGGTTTGAGCAATGTGGGAACGACCCTTCTCCATCTTCTTATCCATGTAGGCCTGCATTACCTCAGAGTATTGTTTGTTTTCGTCCAGGTGCTTCTTCGCCATCATGGCTCTATTCACAAAGTACCCGACAGTCCGGTTCCAAGTCTCGTCCACAATTGCCGTGATCGGTAGTGATCTGACGCCCTTCAAAACACCGTTGTAAACCTCGGACATATTGGTCGTCATGATTCCATACCTTGCCCCCCCGGTGTCATGTAACAAAGACCACATCTGCAGGTCAGGTGCATTGGATTGAACCCACTGTGTGAACACCCCAACTCTTGTGGAGCCTCCCTCTATGGACCCAGCTTCTGTCTGCACATGCTTGCTAGCCTCCTGATCGAGTTGCTCCACAAGGTCTCGAACTTCCGCTTCTGGTTCTGCATACATAGCTTCTTGAACATCTTCATTAGGTCCTTGCTACGGAACCTTCTGTGGAAGTTCGCTGCGAGATGCCTCATGCACCAACGATTCTTCATATCATTCCACTGGAAGGGGGGCTGCGTCCCATTCTGCATCGTTCGCAATGCAAACATCAAGCCTGCATTGCGGTCCGAGATGACACACACTTTGGGGCGATCTTGCACTATGGCTTGCTTCACATTTGCAAGGAACCAAAGCCAGCTCTCCGTACTCTCATTCTCCACAATTGCAAATGCCACAGGGAGTAACTGGTCATTTGCATCAGCTGCAACTGCGGTAAGGATAGTACCCTTATACTTGCCCGATAGGAACGTCCCGTCCATCGTTAGCACTGGACGGCACCACTTGAACCCTTCAATCGCCTGATGGAAGGCCCAGAACACTCTATCAAGAATAAAATAATTCAGGCCCTTTGTAGGATGCACTCTCTCCTGCCTGTTAATGTACGTGCCTGGGTTTGATTCTGCAATTTGCTGTAGCATTCTTGGAACAAGGTCGTACGCCTCCTCATAAGTCCCAAACATACGGTGCAACACCTTTCGTTTCGCCCGCCATACCTTCTTGTAGCTGACTTGAAATCCCACCATATTCGCTATCTCTGCCATTAGAACCTTTGGAGAAATGGACACATCTGCCACGATGAGGTGGCTCACCAGCTCCGCAACATAAGATGATGTCATGTTGCGGTGCCTATGTATTGGCCCCGCAAGCTCGCAACTGTGATCATGTAGCACCGTTATCCGAAACACCGTGCCAGCGCCCTTGTACCGTTGTGCACGAACTTTGCCAGGACAGGACCCGTTGACACACTTCACAATGTACGTGTCCGGGTTTGACCTGTGTACTCGATACGTCCGGCTAATGTTCACGGCATATCTAGCAATAGCCTGCTGGGCAGCACTCTTATTACTGAAGCACTGCCCCAAAATGAGTGTGGCCTCGCTGAACCCCCATGCTGCCTCCTCCACCTGTGGCAGAACTAGGGATGCCGCTGCGTTGTCTTCCAGTCTGGACGACACGTACGCAACGTCGGTGGTCACAACACCACCCACCACCCCTCCAATTGTACCTTCACCTTCGCCATCGTCGTCCTCTCCGGAACTATCTGTTTCCACATTCTCGTCCTCCTCGCTCCCCACTTCTTCCACCTGATCCGCAAGTTACTCATGACAGTCAATACGGGCGGCCCACCACCTCTCCCCCACACCTTCGTTGGCCTGAAAATTGTCCGCACGCCTCCTGAGGTCTTCATCACCCACTTCCTCGCCCACATGTTCTCCCGCAGGTACTACATCTTCACCAGCAGCATCATATCCAACCTGTCCGGATGATTCTGTCCTCTCCACGAACTCCACATACACCATTGGCTTGGCATATATCTCAGCATCAGGGTTGCACACGACCTCCATGTAGTTGGCCCATGATGCATCATTGGTCACCTTCAGAAGTTGCCACTTGCTCTCCCCTGCATCACCCACCATTGCGGCATAGAATGCCTCGATCCGTAACTTCTTTCTTGCGGTGTACCGATCGAACGCCGAACGGACATACCTCCGTAGCTCAGACAAGCTCATGGCGTTGGGCCGGTGCCGGATCATGGTCGGCGACAATTTGTGAGTCCGCCCCATACGGCCCATCACGTACGAGACCACTGCCGTAGAATATGAACAAATCTTGAATCTCAGCCATGGCGTACCTAACATATGTGCGTAATCAATCATCTTAGTACACAACATGCAATAATCGCACCATCAAACCCCCACTACCGCATTGTAAAATTAACAGTGCGGTATTTCATACCTCTTCCTACGGCGTACAAAATCGATTAGTATCTCTTTTGTATTTGTAAATCTACAATTTATTTCTAACTATTTTATTTTCAAATTCTACCATACATCAAATTACATATTCATTTATTTTTTATTTCCATTTCTAATTCGTATGAAAAATACATTACAACGTTATTTTATTTTCACTACTGTTCTGTATTAAGCTTGTTTCCATTAATGCAAAAAAACAATTACTAATTTCTATACAAATTATACAAATTGTCTCTAATCTAAATGCTGTTGCTATCACCTACAAATGCTCTAACATCAATATTTAATTTTTCAACACCTACACATGTAAGCACATATATTCACCAAAAACTAACTACATTACAACACGTAACTTCAACAAAAAAAATACGACATCATTTACACTACAATAAATCATGAATCATATGTGCATGTTTACCTACACATACACACCGTATCAAAGATTGACTTATAACAACATTAACGAAACACGGTTTACCTAATTACGGGCTAATGACATTCACAAAAAAAATACTTGCACGGGGGCAAAAATTACCTCTTCTTGAAGCTTGTGACACGATCTACAACTTTTGTATTTGCAAAATCTGTTGATTTCAAACAAAACCAACTCAAAATCTTGAGTTTCCTCTCTTTTTTCCTCCCTTCACTCTCTTGTTACGCTTCACTTCACCTGCACCTGCGAATCGCAAATGATTGAATTTCTTCGCTTCTTTGTGAGACCATAGCGCTCTTTAAGTGTGTATTCAGCATTCTCAGCGAGGGGCCATGCGTTTGTGCTACAGACGTGTGTGCGCGGGCATACAAAAGATTCGAGCTCGTGATGCTTTCGGCGGAGGGAATTGACAGCAGAGAGACGTGCGGTCGGAGGCTGTCACGCGCTCATTGCCGCAGATGCGATCGTGCGATGCGGACCGCCGACGCCCGCCTGCTGATCGATCGTGCGATGCGCGCGCAGTAGCGGCGATCGTCGTGATCGATCGACCGCGCGTTCACTACGTGTCGCGTCGCCCGAGTCGTGCGGTCGGGAAGGGTGCTAGTTCTGGAAATTTTTCACGTGTGGTGCTACTTCTGGAATTTATACGGTACACAGTGCTACAATGGTCCAAAATTCTGGAGCTCGCTGTTTCCAGTTCAGCCCCTCCTCCTGTTGCTCCTTCTTGTGCGGCGCCTACGTTAGGGTTAGGCGAACAGAGAGAATCTGCCACGAGCTTCCTCACCGCGCCGGGCAGCGATCCTCCCGGCGCCTCGCCTCCCTTCCGGCGTCGCGGACTCCCATCCGGTCACCTCCACAAGCGCCGTCGCCGACCTCCCGGCGCCTCGCCCTTCCCCGCACTATCTGATCGATGTCGTCCCGGCGCCACCCCCTCCACCACTGCGGCGAGGCGCGCCGCCTCCCCCTCCACCATCTCGCGCGCGGCCGACCCATCCACTACTTGGACCACCGCCCCCTCCCCCCACTTCCAGGGCCGGCGCTCCCCGTCTAGTTGACCTCCGCCGCAATTCTGAGTTGAAATTGTTGCTTCTGTACTGGATTGTGTTGTCTTTCAGTGATATGTGAGCTTCTGATTTCTGAGTTTCATGTATGCAGAGAATTGAAATTCTTGTTTGAGATATGTGAGCTCAATTTTCTGATTTCTGAGTTTCATGTATGCAGAAAATTGAAATTTTTGTTTGAGATATGTGAGCTCAATTTTCAGATTTTTGAATTTCAGATTTCACAATTCACTCTTATGAAATGAACCCCATTCTTAACATGAATACTTGTCAGATTTCTGAATTTCATGTATTGTCAGTGTACATGAAAGTATCAGGAAATCGGCTCCATTCTTATGAACTAAATATTGCATGAATGGAACTTGTGGTATTGAATGGCCTCAAATCTAAATGCGCTACAGTTATTAGTACTTGATGAATTGCCTCAAAGAAATTCCAATTAACATATACTTTTCTCCTTGATTTTAACGGTACATATATAGAACAGAAGCAAGCTACTAGCTATGCTATTGCTATCGGCTCAAGTAATAACCAACTAACTAGTTAGTTACATGAAGAAACCGTATGAACTATCATCAACGAATCCCATGCACAACCGCTGGCCCCTAGTGCCGCTTCTCCTGGAGAAACCTTCAATGCGTGCGAACTCATCAACATCGGTAGTATTAGTAAGGGATATACAATACCACCAGTTTTTTGGGTGTGGGTGGAGGTTTGCATCCTCCAGAGTTTGTGCATATATAGTTCATAGAGTAGAAACCAACCAATTGCTTGACGAACACATGGTTTTCCTGCAATCACCGGTCTCCACGGAAGAAGCCTAATCTACCTCAGCCGCCCACCCTTGCTCCGAGATTCGTGCTCACTTTGGCAGAGGAGTGAATCACAGCATGGAAGACAAATCAGACTCCAGAATCAGCTGGAGCCTGGAATATGAACCATTAATCGATAGTAGAAGCTAGGCCAATTAAAGTCATGCTTACATTGACGACAAGAAATTAATTAAAATTAACGCGCCTTAATGCATTGCATGCTTACATGGATCGATGCAACTCCCATTAATGCTGACGTACCCTGCCATGCATGCATAGTAGGAGTTCTTTTTTTTTTTTTTGAGAAATGCATAGTATGGCTATCTGTATTGTCACCTTGGATTGATCGGCCTGTGTGTATGCGAGTCCGGGAAGACATGCAAGCTGGGCCTTTATTGGGCTGGGATTTGGTGACCACGCGCTCGACCTCCGCTGGTCTGTGCTGTCTTTAGTACCACCTCGCTGGGACGAACAAACTGCTTACGGTGTATAAGCAACAGCCGGTGCGGTTTCCTTGGGAATCAAAGGTTCTGTTTTTTTACGGTTTTTAAAAATTGCTTTTGATTTTTGTTATAGTAACTAACTTTTAAAAGAAATATTTTTTTAAAATAGGGTTTACAAGTTAATTATAGTATACGTTAAAATCTAATATCTGTATTATCAAAAATTGTAAGTGAGTATCTCTCTTCCCGCAATCTTTGTCGCAAATAGCCAAAAAGCCATCAGCCACAGCCAAAAGTCATCAGCCGCAACAAAAAAAAAAAAAAACGGGCCCAAAACTGGTGCTGGCCATCTCAAATTTTAAGTACTGAAGGGAACTCACCGCCTGTGGTTGGTCAATATTTTTTGGCCCTTTCGCCTCTCTGATGGTAGGGGCACGTTGAGTGGCATGGCCGACGCTTGCGCCAGGTGCGGGACAAGACAGAACAGGGGAGGGGGACGAAGGAGGGGGAAGCCAGCTGGGCGAGGCGGGCCGAACGAAGAAGAGGCTGGGAGAAGAAAATGGGCCACGGACCAAGAAGCTTTTCAAAATATTTGAGAAAAATTAATTCTTCAAGAAAATTGAATAGCCAAAATTTGAATTAAATTTTGCACAAGCTCGAAAATATGCCCAAAATGGGATGTTACACCTCGGGTTATAGCCTCGACAGCCCAAGCCCTGTCTACGCCTGCCCCATTCAAAAGTTTATGTTGCTAAGGAAAGGTGTGCCATATGTACTTTACCAGTTCATAACAGAGAAAATACATTCAGAGTTTCTTTAGAAATCCTTTAGAGGGTGTTTGGAATGGTGTTGGTTTATGATTTTTTTACTGTAGCAAATTTATTTTTTACTGTATCTGAGTTAGCTTATTTGGTATAATTAAATTTAAAAATTTTTAAAAATAGAAAAAACATGTTAGCCTATCACAGACAATACAAAGGAATACGAAAAAAAGAAAAGGCAAAAAAGCTCCAAACATCTAAAAAAACTCAGAAAAGGCGAAATTACTGAATAGTGAAAAAAAGCAGAAACTAGAAGCTGGCTTTAAACTAAAATGAGCGGTGCCTTAGAAAGACTTCTTCCATTTGTACTTTGTTAGATCAAATAAGGTAATGCCAAAAGAAAAATTAAGGGATATATATCCAACCGGCCTGAGAGAATTTTTCTTTGGAGTTTCTAAGATTCACTTCGACATTGTCCTTCAGTTTGCCGGTTTGATTGATGACACTATATAGTGTTCCTTTTATATTGACTGAACTATCGTAAGTATTGCTATATAGGCATTTTGCATAGCTAGTGCAAGAGTAGTAGATACCGACAAATTGTCACAGACTGAATTTGCTACAAAATGTTGGGACAAATAAAATGCTATGTACCACTCTAAAAATAACGAGCTCTTTAATTAATCTGAACTTTGGAGCAAAAGAAAAAAGTGCTAACCTCATGATTAATTTCTATGGCAGTACACAAACTTTATATACCTCCTAATATTGTCTTAAACATTGATCGCTTTTATTTTACAGTGAAACCATCCAAACAATAGTTTTGAACCATTCTTGCGTTCTATAACTGTAATAGCCCAATTTTGCCTCACAATAAACCATGCATGATTTTCATAAATTTCTAAAATTTTGTGCATTTAAAAAAAATTCTAAAGCCTTCTTGGAGTTTAAGGTTTTTAAAATAATTTCCTTGGCCCAAAAATATGAATTTAAAATTTATAAAAGTTAATTAGATGCTGAATAATTTTTCTAAAACTTTTGTGAGCAAATACCTCTTGGAATTCAAATTATAAATTCAAATTCAATTCAAAAACCAAAACTAAAGTTTAAATCTTAAAAATTTTCCTCCTTGGCCTTAGGAACTTGTTAAGTACTTTTGTACTCATTGTTGCTTAATATATAGTTTTAAAAGATGGAAGTGATGACCCAATGTATGGATACGTCTATGCTTCTAGCTATGACATGGAAGCCAAATGTCACGACTAAGTTTAACCACAGTTGATTGCCTGTGGCAGATAATGGAGGCCCTTTTGGTTTACTTACTATCCCGTTGCTTTGTTATGAATAATCTTATTTGGTCTATCGGCCGTTATGCAAAACTTGATGTTACAATCTATTTACGTTTACAATCTTTTGCTCGGTTTGCCTAGAGCTTGGAGCATAAATATGATGACAGATTTTCAAATTGAGCTGTATGGGTCTGTTCTTTTCAGTTTCTAAAAACGGATTTTGGTTTTTACTATAGTACCTAACTTTCAAACGGAATATTTTTTTAAGACAGGGTCTACAAGTTAATTGTAGTACACGTTAAAAATCTAATATCTGTACCATCCAAAATCGCAAGCGAATATATCTCTTTCCGTAATCTCTGTCACAAATAGCTAAAATTCAAAAATTTCAGTCAAAAACCATAAACCGCAGCAAAAAAAAAATGCCCTGTATCATGAGCAAGTATAGCGTAAAACTTTTCATAGTTCCAATTGTATTGTACCGATCGAACTCCTACTTAATTTGGTTTTTGGAGCTTGGTTTTCTATTTTATGCCTTTAATCAACTTGAGTATGAGAAAGTATTTTGTTTTAGGGGGCGCTCGTTTTAGCGATAGTTTTTGGTTTTTGGATGAAATTTTATTGTAGTTAGCTTTTTTTACTGTAGCTGATTTGGTTTTTTGGGCATAATTAATTTTTAAAAAATGTAAAAATAGAAAAAACATGTTAACCCATTAGGGACAATACAAAAGAACACGGAAAAAAAAGAAAATACAAAAAGTCTAAAATATCTAAAAAAATTCAGAAAAAGATGAAATACTAGATAGTAAAAAAAATAGAAGCTAAAAGTTAAAGCTAAAAAAAAAGCCGGACATAGGGCGTTCAGCACGTCTGCGAGCACACGTCTGCGCGTCAATCGCAGCTGTTTTTTATTGGAAGTTCGACACAGAAAACGGTGCAGTACTATCATCCCGCGCAACGCCGAACCTTCGCGCTTCCGAAAAAGTGTTACAGTGCAGACTATTATCGCCGGCTATGGCTATATAAACCCCTCGCCGGCTTTCCAACCAGACAAAGCGAAAAACAGCAAGGCCTCCGTTTCAGGTACGGCTCCAACCATCTCCTCCCCCACTTCTTTTTGTGCCATTTTGGGTCGTCTCGTTTGGTTCACGATCGAGTAGTAGGCTGGAATTCGCGTCACGTTGTGGATGTGTGGGGAAGGGGTGGAGGTGTTCCCGGGCAAGTAGGCTGGAGCCGCATGGTAAGAGTGGCGAGCGTGTGCCATTACCAATGGACCATGCGCAGTTGTCTCGGCTTAGGAGGGTTGGGAGATCACGCGCGCGAGAATAGGAGCTTGCAGTAGTGTAGTGGTGTTAGCATAAGCTTTTCAGCAAGCCATCAATAACATCCTCCTCCATGAATGAACTGGTTTTAGAGATGACGAGTACCCGACACTGGCACGCTGTCCGGCCCATCTTAGCCGACCTTGTCACAAAGGGGTACGAGAAGGATCACACACACATGCCACAAGAACAGGTAACAATCGCAATCGACTAGTGGTATGAGTCATTCATGGTTTTTTCTGACAAATAACATAAGTTGCGATTGTTGTTATTGGTTTACAGGCTATGCAATCTGTGAAAAATAGGCTCACTGGCTATATCACCATCTGCTATATGGGACTGGGTAACATGTACTGGGGAGGTGCAACAGCAGTTTTGAATGAGATGCACAAAAGCAACTCTGATAAAGCTTATTACTGTGTTATCTACTTCCAATCTTCTCTACTCCTGATGCTCCTAGGGGTCACGGCCGGCACTTTTCCAAGCTCTTCTCCATTGGCCCTATTCTTCTCCGGATTAGGTGCATGGCAAGCTGTTGTGTTCATGCTCTCCTCCTTTCACCTAGCTACGCTGGACTACCATCAGGAGCCGAAGATCCAAAACGCACTGATCTCTTTTGGCGTCACATCAGCTATATTCACCATGTATTGGGCCTGCGGTGCCCAGGATCCTGTGGTATCTGTGCTTTGCCTTGTTACCCTTGCTTAATACCATTAAACAATCACACAACTGATACTTAACATTATTTTCTAGTTGCTCCACGTGATCGCCAAATTGGTTGGATGGCTCCTGTATGGGATATACTTCCTCCTATCTTGGCTACTTAGGTTATCAATTTGCTCACTGTTGTGTTGCATACAGTACCTTGATGATGTGATTGCTCATGTCTACGTTTTCATCATCATGTCCTTTTGCCGCCTATGTGTGTTGATCTTGAATGGAGTTGGTGTACTCTGCTCATAAGCCTGCATAAGGTCAGTGTTATCCTCTCATTGTTTCCTTCCTATTTATACGATGATGATCTACTCATCTTCAACTTTGCTATGCAGAGGCTGTCAACCAGTCCCACCTGCGCTGTGACTCCTGTCACGAAGCATAGTGATCTAAAGTTTTAAAAGAAAGGACTTCCAAGAAAATATTACCACTCCTAGTAGATTAAGTTTTAAAAGAAATGGCTTCCAATAAAATATTGCCACTCCTAGTTGAATGGTTAGCTAGAGTTTAATGGTATTTTTCTGTTTTTAGTTGAAATCTGGACGTTTTCGGTACTGTTAGCGTACAAAAATTCCAAATTTAGCCCTCTTCGTACAAAAATTCCAAATCTAGCCCCTCCACACGCCACGATTCGCGGCGACACGTGGCGGAGTCGTCTTGATGCCGGACCGCACGACTCACCAGGAAGCGACACGTGGCGGAGTCGTGCGGTACCGGACCGCACGACTCACCAGGAAGCGACACATGGCAATCGTGCGGTCCTCGCTTTCTGGTGAGTCGTGCGGTTCGGTACCGCACGACTCCGCCACGTGTCGCTTCCTGATGAGTCGTGCGGTCCGGTACCGCACGACTCCGCCACGTGTCGCTTCCTGGTGAATCGTGCGGCCTGCTACCGCATGACTCCGCCACGTATCGCTTCATGATGAGTCGTGCGGTGGGGAGGGGGGCTAGATTTGGAATTTTTTTCATAAAAAGAGCTAAAATTAGAATTTTTGTGCGTTACAGTACCAAAATAGTCCAGATTTCTTTTTAGTTCTCCATTGTGTACTCTTGTTTTGTTTGATTTTTTTAATATATTTAAAGAGAGCTCTGCCCTACTATTTCCCTTTCAAAAAAAAATGCAATGGTGATCAAAGCACAAACTATATCTTCCCCTGCTTTCTATGGTGTCACGTCGTCCTTGTCAGCATGAGTTGGTTTACACGGAGATCATTGCACACACGAACAAACTAAGGTAGCGTTCGAAATAACGATGACTTTTAGCTTTTGCTAAAATTTTACTGTAGTTGGTTGATTTTTTACTATACCTGAGTTGGCTTATTGGGCATAATTAAATTTAAAAAAAATGTAAAAATAAAAGTGACATGCTAATCTAGAGCGGACAATGCAAAGGAATACGGGCTAAAAAAACAAAACACAAAAAAAAAACCAAAAAACAAAAAAATTCACTATGTGACAAATTGCTACAATGTTGCTACAGTACTTTCATCGCAGAAGCTGATCGCAATCGTTGTGAAAAAGCTGGATTGAGCACAGCCTAACAATCAATTGCTGCAATGTGAAATTTACACATCCCCTTTCTCTAGTTTTCTTTCTCATGTCAAAAATACTGTGTAGGTTTAGTTGAGGAAACACTTGCAAGCCAAAGGGCTGCGGCACAACATGTATTTATACTCGTGTGTCGAATGGTGAATAGCAACCGACTACAACAAATTACACGGCAGCGTACAATCATATACAATCATAAAACATAAACTTGCATGCTACTTTTTCACGAATAAAATGATAATCAACCCCAATGTGTTTAGTCTACGCTTGAAATACCAGATTCGTAGAGAGATATGTAGCACGCAAGTTATCACGCAAGTTGTCTCCTGTCATCTGAGCACCTGGCCCAATCAGCATCTGAAAACGTGCTGATTAGGGTTGATGATGAATTCCTGATTGCAAGGCCAATATCACTTGTGTTGTTCAAATATCTCAGTATTCTCTTTGCTGCCACGATGTGCTTATTAGTGGGCATATGAAGATACTGACATACCTTATTTACTGCAAAGGAGATGTCAGCGTGAACATAGACATACCTTATTTGCTGTCATACTGCAATGCTCCAACTATTCTATATCTTGATGCCTCCTCTGAACAGTGGTGTACCAGATTCTTTGAAAACTTCTCTGATGATGACATAGGTGTAACCAGTAACCACTGGCTTGCAATGCTGCATAAAGAAGATCAAGAATATACTTCTTTTGTGTCATGAGAATAGCTTGTTGAATTTCTCATAGTCATAGTTATCATTACTGAACTTACTGAACAATTACCAACAGAAGCATCAGGTCACACAAACATCACAAAGCATTGCACAGCTCACAAAATTATAAATTAACAGTGCACAATTATAAATTTATGTGAGCAGTAATTAATTAATAGAAGCAAAGAGAGAAAGGAAGAGGAATTGGAGATGGACCGAGGGGCAGTAGTAGTAGCAGAGGTGAGGCCGAGGAAGAGGGTTGAAGCCGGCGTAGAAGTAGCAGTGGGGGTGTCGGTGTAGACGAAGAAGGCCGCCGGCGGTGAAGTGGAAGCAGTCGTCGCCGGCGTAATGGAAGAAGAAGATGAGGTCGATGAAGAGGAAGCAGTGGAGATCGTCGGCGTCGGCTTGGAGGTAGTTGCGGCGCACGGGGAAGGGACGAGTTGGATCTGGGAGGAGGCGCGGTGGAGAAGGTGGTGGTGCGGTGGCGCGCTGTCAGTGGAGCAGAGCATCGGCGGCGGTAGGGCGGAGGAAGGTGGCGCTAGGAAGGGTAGCGGCGGCGTGGATCTGGAGGCCTGCCGCGGCGGCGATTTAGAGAGGCGGGGGTGATGGCGGCGGCTGATGGAGGGCGCAGAGCGGCGGCGCTGTGGAGGCAGTGGGGGAGATGGTGGCCGCCGGCGAGGTGTGGCCCGGCCCTCGCCGGTGCCGGGGCCGGGGAAGGAGAGGAGGAGGAGAGAAGCAATCGGGGGCAAAGGAGAAAAGCCGGGCTCGGCGGCGTGGAGCAAGAAAGGAGCTAGGCGTCGGTGCACGGGTTTTGGGGCGGCGCAGTGGAGTTGGAGGCGAAGTGGATGCAGAAGCAGTGGATTTGGATGGAGCTGGGAGAGGAGAAGAGGAGGAGGACAGTGGCAAGGTGGCGCACCGACGAGCTGCGGCCCGGCGCTAGCCAGCTACCGGACGCGGAGGGGGAAGAGAAGTAGATGGGGGCAAGGGACAGAAGCAAAAGCCAGGCTCTGCTTCTACAGGCAGCGCGATGGGTTTTAAGGCTTGGGGAATTTTTTGGTTTTGTTTTCGATTTAGTCCTTATATTTCCTGAAAATTGCAAAGAGGTTCCTGTTGCCATGTAAACCAAAGATGATTCTGTTACTGGGTGCTAGGATGAGTAAAAGACAAAGATGATTCTGTTACTTTTTCTCTAGTGCAAGAGAATCCGCGTGTAGTACTAGAAACATCTCCGCTTTTCTTCTCGATTGAAGTCTAACAACACCAGTTGAAGAAGGGGCACACATCTACCGCATATATTTCCGAGGGGATTCATCACCTCTGGTCTCATCCACTCGTCCATCCATACGAAAAAAACCACAAAGATTTGTAATTATATATAGATCTTTGGTTCTCACAAAAAAAATCCCTAGATTTTTCGAAAAAACCCCTACACTTATTTTTTGCTGAATAGCAACCCGCGGTTTCCTGTAATTACGTACAGGCCCTTGCTTCTTTCGAAAAGGCTCTCAGTTTTTTTTGCGAAAAAGCCCATCTGCTCTTTTTTTTGTTGCGAAAAGGCTTTCAATTTTTTTGCGAAAAAGTCCCTCCGCTTTCCTTTTGCTACAAATTTTTGCCTCTTTTACTTCGGTCCACACGGAAGCTGGCGCGGCGTGGCGCCGCGCCTATGTGGCTAGTATTACCATCAACAAGATGCTATGTCTATGTCACATGTTTCCCTACCATTCATGGTTGTATGAGTTCCACTGGTGTATCGTTTTCACCACTGTTTGAGGAGGAACTTGGGCTCCTTGTGTGCTGCTCTATCCGATCATTCTTCAGGACCTTAACAATACCATTTAATGAATGGTTTGTTATAAATGTAGACAATATTTTAATTTCAAGATTTAGTAGAAGACAAAAATAATATACTAGTGATGCGCAACTAACTACTAACAGTAGGCTACTCATCATACTTCAGAATATACGCAAGAAAAAATATAGTATCAAAGTCGTACGAACACACGAACAACTTACTGTTGAGCTCAATGAAGAACAGGAAGCCGCTCAGGTGTGATGCAGTGAAGGCCCGATGCAGTGCAGGATGTAGTAGGAGCGGTCGCGCAGATGCGTTGCCCAGAAACCTTATTGCCGCCCCTTGCAGGTTCTCTCTGTGACAATGGTTCGGAGATCCCGCTCTCCTCTCTTCTCGGTGCACGCTGAGAAGAAAGGTCGACGAGATTCGATTGCTCAACACTTCGTATAAGAGTGGAAGAAGACAATGGGATAAAGGAATGGAGGAGTTCTGCCTTGAACCTGGATGTCTCCAGGCCTCTTATAGACGAGCTAATTACTCTCTAGTAACTGACGCCAATAATACTCAAGTAACTGACTCCATTTTTAATTGGCAACTGCTCGTATTCAAACCAAATATTTAAGCAGTCTCATTACCAGTCAAAAGTAGTAATTGACTCCATTATTCACTGGTAACTGTTGATATTCAAATCAGATTAATGAAAATTAAACAGTCTAGTCCAGTCAAAAAGAGAGAGACGGTACAAGGTTTAGCAAAAACAAGGTGGACATGGTCTGCCAAGTGGCGCGCCACATCACGGTGCGGTCGCGCGTCGCAAGTCATAAGTTACGCGATTTTCACAGGAAAATACGTGAATACACGCGCGTGCGTGCGTGCACGTGTGTGTGTTTAGCCAAAGCCATCCATATACCATTCACTTCTATAATTTAAGGAGTGGCATGGATTCTACCATATAAATTAGTCTCTTCCACTTTGCCTAAGCAATATGGTACTAAACCTTACATGCTTTGGAATTAAATAAAATGGGCCTCAATTATAGGCCTAATTTCAACAATCCCCCACCAATTCCGAAGCAGGAAGCACATATATGTCAAAAATATTGTACTGAAGTGTTGTTTAATATACCAGTTGTTGTAGGGGTGGCCCCCACCTAAACCCAGCTAGCCTGTTAAGGACGTAGTTGCCCTCGGCCGGAGGCTTCGATGTAAGGTTACGATTGTAAATTCGCTCCTTGCGAGGAAGCGCATATATATGTGATATAGAGCCCTTGGAAAAGACCAAGAGGTCATTTGCTCACCTAACTCTTCACTACCATACCCCTCTCTCTCTGTTTGGTCTGTAGCCACAACAGTTGGCGTCGTCCGTGGGGACGACAGAAGCAAGAAGACCTCAAGAAGGAAGGTCGCGGCGGGGTCTCGCGTCAGCATCGGCACCAAGCCGTCGGCATTGGTGACCATGGGAGTGAATGACAACACTCGCGACGCAGCGGTCGACTTCAACTCCGCCTTCGCCGGCGCAGTGGTCGACTCCAACCCCACCCTCGCCGACGCAGCGGTCGACTCCAACCCCGCCTTCGCCGGCGCAGTGGTCGACTCCAACCCCACCCTCGCCGACGCAGCGGTCGATTCCAACCCCGCCTTCGCCGACGCAGGGATCGACTCCAACCCCGCCTTCGCCGACGCAGGGATCGACTCCAACCCCGCATTCGTCGGCGCAGTGGTTGACTCCAACCCCACCCTCGCCGACGCAGCGGTCGACTCCAACCCTGCCTTCGCAGACTCCAACCCCACCTTCGCCGACGCAGTGGTCGACTACAACCCCACCTTCGCCGATGTAGCGATCGACTCCAACCCCGCCTTTGCGGCGCGCGATGCGACCCCAACCTGCCAATGCCGTAGCACCGGCCGGCGGAGCGAGAACTAAGCGTCGGCACCTCAAGACATGACCACCATCTTCGCCCCGAGCGAAGCGCCAAGCGGTCTGCCGATCTGGCGGGTGGGTCGACAGCGTGGGAATCCACCACACCGACGTGGCGGGTAGTTCGGCGGCACAGGCGGTGGTCGCGGCTGTCAAGCCACCGCGATCAGGTGCGCCGCCCATGTTGACTACGCGGAAAGTGCAATTATCCCTGCCGGCGGCCCTCCATGCGCTCCAGCGGGAGCTGGCAGATCTTCGCGAAACCGTGCGGGCCATGCAAGAGGCTACGAGCCTGTAGACCCCGACAACCGTCGCACTGGGGACCCGCCCGCAGCAGCCGCAGCGAACACCCCCGCAAGTTCAGGTCGTCGGCGTCATCTCCGGAGGTTCGTCGTCGGGAGCCTCGCAGCAGCCAAGGCCGGGAGTAGCTCTGGGCGACATCACATTCGCGCCTGACGATGCCCGAGGTGTGGAATTTCCCCACCACGACCCTCTGCTCGTCCGAGCCGACATTGCAGGATGTGACGTCCGGGCGCGTCCTCATCGATAGCGGTAGTTCGGCGAACGTGCTTTTTGCGGAGGCCCTTGACCGCATGGGAATCCCTCGCGGTCGACTGCAGCCATCGGCGACCCCGTTACACGAATTTGGTGGCCAATCACTAAGTATATTGGGCCAAGTATACTTCCAGGTCTCCTTCCATCAGAGCGATAACATCAGGACCGAGGGCGTCATCTTCGACGTCGCGGACACCCCAAGTCCGTACAATGCTATTCTAGGCCGTCCTGTCCTCATTTCCTTCAGGGCGGTCTCGCACCATGGTTTCCTGTGCCTCAAGCTCCCGGGCCCGCGAGGCGTCATCACTATCTTCGGTGATCAGGACCTCGCTCGACGCATGGAACTTATGAGCCCCCGCTGCAGGTCCGCCCCAGGGTGGACCCCTAAGCCTCGACCGGAGGGCCCCTAAGCCTCGACCGGAGGGCGGAGTCAAGAGGGTCCCCCTCCAGGCCGATGGCCGAGTCGTCTCCATAGGCGACCGCTTCCCCCCGGAGATGGAGCAAGACCTACTCCAGGTTCTCCGAAACAACGCAGACGTCTTCGCATGGTCCCCGGAGGACATCAAGGGCGTGAACCGCTACCTCATTGAACACAACCTAGTGGTCCGCCAGGATGCCAAGCCGGTCAGGCAAAGTCTTCGGCGTATGTCCGTTGACCGGTAGCGGGCGGCCATGGCAGAAGTGGTGAAGCTCCTGCAGGCTGGCGTCATCCGCGAAGTCCAACACCCAGATTGGCTCGCCAATCCGGTGTTGGTAAAGAAAGCCAACGGTGCCTGGCGCATGTGCATCGACTTCACTGCCCTCAACAAGGCGTGCCCAAAGGACGACTACCCTCTCCCACGCGTCGACCAACTGGTCGACGCTATTGCCGGCTGCGAACTCATGAGCTTCTTGGACGCTTACTCTGGCTATCACCAAATCTACATGGCCAAGGATGATGAGGATAAGACCAGCTTTATCACTCCGATAGGAACATACTGATTTGTTAGAATGCCTTTCGGCCTGAAAAATACCGGGGCAACTTTTACCTGCCTCATTACGCTGGCGCTGACCTCCCAACTGGGGAGGAATGTCGAAGCTTATGTCAACGACGTAGTCGTCAAAACCAAGCAGTTGGCCGCTCACGGTCAGGATCTCCAAGAAACCTTCGACAATCTACGGAAGGCGGGCATCAAGCTCAACCCAGACAAGTGCGTGTTTGGTGTGCGGGCGGGCAAGCTTTTGGGCTTCCTGGTGTCGGGGCGCGGCATCCAAGCCAACCCCGACAAGGTCGACGCAATCCTCGCTATGGAGCTGCCCAAAACGACACGGGAAGTCCAAAGACTCGCTGGCCGCATGGCTGCGCTGAGTTGCTTTTTGTCAAAGGTAGTGGAACGCAACCTACCCTTCTTCAAAACCCTGCGCTGCTGTGATGGGTTTCGTTGGGACACCGATTGTGCCAGCGCCTTCGACGACCTCAAGAAGCATCTTGCAAGCCTACCAACGCTGGTCGCCCCGGCACCAGAGGCTCCCCTCCTGCTTTACCTCACCGCCTTAGCGACAGTAGTCAGCGCCGTCCTTGTTCTCGAGGAGGGCGTTCGTCAGTGCCCAGTCTACTTCGTTTCTGAAGCCCTCCAAGGCGCCAAGACGCGGTACACGGAGCTTGAGAAGTTGGCTCACGCGCTAGTTATGGCCTCGAGGAAGCTCCGACTCTACTTCCTCGCCCACCCAATCACCGTGCCGTCCTCATTACCTCTGGCGGAGATGTTACACAATAAAGAGGCCACGGGACGCATTGGTAAGTGGGCAGCCGAGCTCGCACCTTTTTCCCTGACATATGCTTCGCGCACAGTGATCAAGTCCCAAATCCTTACGGACTTCCTCGCGGAGTGGACCCCCGCGGCACAACACGCCCAGCAGCCGGAGGACCCGGTGTGGACGCTCGACACCGACGGCGCCTACTGCGTCTCCGGCGCAGGCGTGGGTGCAGTGGTCACTACGCCGGAGCGACACCGCCTGTGCTACCGCGGAATACGAGGTGCTACTCTTCGGCCTCGCGAAGCTCAAAGCTCTGGGCGCGCGGCGAGTCCTCGTCCGCACGGATTCAAGGCTAGTGGCGGGGCAAGTCGATAAGTCATACCAGGGCAAGGACCCCGACCTCGCCAAGTACCTGGCAGCTATGCGAGCCAAGGAACGACACTTCCTGGGCGTCACGGTCAAGGCCATCCCCTGAGCGGAAAATGAGCAAGCGGACATTCTCGCAAAGGCCGCCAGTCAACAACTCCCCACTCTTGAAGGTGCATTCTACGAGGTCCTGCACGCGGCGGCTATCGCGCAAGACAATCGCGACGCGGCCCTAGTCCACCAGATCACCCATCAGGGTGACTGGCGAGAGCCAATTCACGCCTTCCTACAGGGCATCGCCGAGCAGCGACCACAGCCGAGATCCGCGTCTGATGCCATGCGGATCCTTCCAGATACTCGACGGAGTGCTTTACAAAAAAGGAGTCTGCGCACCGCTCCTACAGTGTCTCTCGCGCGAAGAGGGACAGCACCTCTTGGCGGAAATCCACGCGAGCCTTTGCGACTCGTATTTGGCGCCGAGGTCGCTCGTCGGCAAGGCATTTAGGCAGGGCTTCTACTGGCCAACCGCCGTTGCCGACGCCCAAGAACTTGTGCGCAGGTGTCAAGGCTGCCAATGGATGGGACAGGTAATTCACAGACCCCTCACCAGCCTCAGCCCCATCCCCCCTGTATGGCCGTTGGCACGGTGGGGCATCGACGTGGTCGGACCTCTTCCCCGAGCCCTAGGAGATTTGCGCTTCATCGTGGTCACTTTGGAATATTTTTCCAAGTGGCCAGAGGCTGTGGCGCTAGCCAAGATCACCTCGGCAGCTATGCAGCGCTTCCTTTGGCAGAACATCATATGCCGCTTCGGAGTGCCCAAGGAGATCACCGCCGACAATGGCTTGCAGTTCGATTCTGCTCCATTCAGGAAGTTCTGCGACGACATGGGCATCACGCTTCGGTTCACCTCGATCGGACACCCACAGTCCAACGAAGCGGTCGAGCGGGCGAACGGTGCCATCTCCGCCGAGGTCAAAAAACGCCTTGTCGGCCTACCAAAGGGCAAGTGGCCCAGCGAGCTCCACAACGTCCTCTGGTCGCTTCGCACAACAGCGACACGCCCAACGGGATTCACGCTGTTCAAACTCTTCTTCGGCGACGAGGAAATGACGCTCGAAAAGATCAAGGTTGGCTCACGAAGGGTCCTTGCCCAGGCACCGGACAAAGAGCGTCAGTTGTCCCTGGACCTCCTCGACGGAGAGCGTGTCAAGGCCACCCAACACGTCGCCAAATACGTCCGCCAAATGGCGCGCAGGCACGGCCGCTCTGTGTATCCGCGAGCATTCCAGCCGGGGGACCTTGTCCTCAGGATGGCGCTTCGCGCAGACACGGTCGGCAAGCTGGAGTCCAAGTGGGAAGGCCCATACATCGCCGCGGTAGCACTGCAGCGAGGAGCTTATCACCTCGCCACACTGGAAGGGCAGACACTCCGCAACACATGGAATGCGGACAGGTTGCGGAGGTACTATGTTTATGCCAATAAGGGCCACCGTCGTGGCAACAAGTCTAATGGTCAGTCCCTAACTTCTTGTACTCGCTCACCCAAGCAAACGAGAATTTAATAAAATTCGCCGTTTACGGAGCTATTCGTGCCCCCCACCACAAACGCGCGGGGGCTTGCCTCCGCACGAACTCCTCGAAGTATAAAAAAGACGCGGACGTTTTCCCTGCGCACTCTACTGAGTATAAACAAGACGCGGAATTCCGCGCACACGTCGGTGCCACTACCACGCGTACTCCCCGGAGTATAAAGACGTGGTCGATGTACCCACGCATCGCACGGAGACCCACCTCCGCACATGCACCGCACGGGGACCCACCTCCGCACATGCACCGCACGGAGACCCATCTCCGCACACGCACCCCACGGAAGTCCGCCTCCGCACGCACTCTACGGAGTATAAATAAGACATAGCGTCGAGGTCCGCCTCCGCACGCGCTCTACGGAGTATAAATAAGACGTAGCGTCGAGGTCCGCCTCCGCACGCACTCTACGGAGTATAAATAAGATGTAGCGTCGAGGTCCGCCTCCGTACGCACTCTACGGAGTATAAACTAGACGTGGATGTTTTCCCTGCGCACTCTACTAAGTCTAAACAAGACGCGGATGTTCTGCGTATGCGCTGGTGTACCCTTCGGAGCCTAACTAAGTCGTGGTTGATTGTCCCACGCGTGCTCCGGAGTACAAACCTCGGAGCGCGATCGCGTCTACTTCAACCAGGCGCCAGCTCCGCTGCCACCGCTTCGAAGGGTAGGGGACGAAGCGCGATCGCGTCTACTTCAACCAGGCGCCAGCTCCGCTGCCACCGCTTCGAAGGGTAGGGGACGGAGCGTGATCGCGTCTACTTCAACCAGGCGCCAGCTCCGCTGCCACCGCTTCCAAGGGTAGTGGACGGAGTGCGATCGCGTCTACTTCAACCAGGCGTCAGCCCCACTGCCACCGCTTCGAAGGGTAGGGAATGGAGCGCGATCGCGTCTACTTCAACCAGTGCGGCTCGCGCCACGCTTGAAGGTAGGGGCGGGCGCGATCGCGTCTACTTCAACCAAGCGCCAGCTCCGATGCCACCGCTTTGAAGGGTAGGGGGCGGAGCGCTCGCGCGCATACTTCGAATATGCGCCAGCCCCGTCGCCACCACTCTTCGCCCACAGGGCACTATTACCTTTACAACAAGTGAACGCGGCTGGAAGGTGCCAGCCTCCGCCATGTTAACAATCAACTGTATAAGTAGCATGCAGTTGTGCAGTACTCGACACAATGGTCCTCTTTTTCGTCAGCAAGCGAAAGAAAACAACAGCAAAAGCAAAAGTTACATCACAACCACCAGCTCCTGGAACCACACTAGGAGTCAGCGCTGTCTTCATTGCGCTGATGAGCCTCCTCCAACCACTGGAGGAAGTTACCTTCCCGGTGTAACGTCCGCTGTAACAACACTTTGGTTGCTTCCTCTCCAAGGTGGCGCGAGATCCCCTCGTAGAAGCTCTGCACGGCGGGCATGGTGGTGCGGACTACGCCGGACAATACCCCGGCGACGGTCGACGCACTCAAGCTGGGAGCGGCCAGCTCTTTCACGTGCTCACACCCTCGGGCGTGAAGCGTGGCAAAGGCGAGGCACGCGCTGGCGTAGCCGCAGTGATCGCCGAAGGCTTTCACACCGCGAAGCGCCAAGCTCGAGCCCTCCTCAATCCGTGCCAACGACTGTGCCACGTCCGCGGTGTCGTGAGTAACGTCCGGCACGACGACGGAAAGGTCCCGCAGGGCCCCCTCCAATGACCCCATGGCCCTCCACGCTGCCGCGGACGCGTCGCCCAGAGCCTGGTCCCTCTCCTCCAGGGCCATGACAAGCTGAGCCTTCTCCTCCTCCAGCGCGCTGATTTGTGTAAGTAAGCCAGCACGCTCCTCGGCCGCGGCACGTTGGGCCTCTTCGGCAGCGCATTGCGTCGCCGTCGCCGCGCGAACTCCTGCCTCTAATAGACAGATACGGTCGTCCTTCGCAGCGTTAGCCTTGTCGGCAGCGCGAAGCTTTTCCTCCAGCGCTCTCCGCTCGTGGACACGCGCCTCATCCAGCGCCCGGCCGAGGGCGACCGTCTAGCAGCAGGAGGACATGGCTATTTAGCATGCACGCGGTAGGCGATGCCAATGGCGGGCCCAGTTGCTTACCTTCATCCCCGCGGCGCCCAGTGCGAGTGCAAGATGGTCCCCCCACAAGACGACAACGCTCGTCGATCCAGCCTGCCGTCACCACACTCAGCGGCTCCGTGGAAGGCACGGAGCGCCTCCGGTTGCGGCACGAAGTCAGACATGGTGAGTCTTGGGAGCCTCGCGGCAGCATTAGGTGTCCGCGCTGCGTTTTGCGCAACGTCACCGTTGACCTCGCAGACACCACCGCTGCTCGATCCTTGGCCGCGTCCGGGCGACTTCCCTCTCCGGCGTCGGCGGCGGCATGGCGAACTCGTCGGAGAGAGCTTCGCGAAGTCATGGGGAGAAAAGGAATTACGCCTACCTCCGTCACCCCCACTAGGGCGTGGGGAGGTGTCGGCTCAGCCCCTCCCTGGAAAGCAATAACCCCCTCCCCAGTCGGTGTGGCCACGCGGTCGGATCCCAGGCCCCCGCCGACCGCGCCCGCCACATGGAATTGCCCCGCGCGCGAAGGCGATCGCACGCAGCGCGCCGCGGCTGAGAGCGGTGATGCACCCTCGACCGCTCCAATACCTACACCGGCCGGAGTGGGCGGCATGTCCGCACCGGTTGCAGCAGGCGACGACGACGAGTGCTCGGCCGCTCCAGTTGTCGCCGGACCTGGGGCCGACGGAAGGTTCGCGGCAACCACCATGGGCGACGGCGGCGTGGGAGGCGGGTCCTCCCCGGCCGGCATAGGCGACAAGGCCTCGTCTTCAACGACGTCGCTGCCAGGGCTCGTCTCACCACCTAGGTCCTCGCTGGCCGCAGCGTGACCCTCCGCGCTGCCATGCTCGTACGCGCCCCCTGACACGTCGTCCGGATCAGCGGCGTCTGCCGCTAGGCCGGTGGGCGGGTCAGAGACAGCACCTCGGGACCGAGACCTTCATCTCCGGGGAGACGCCCCCGCTTCGCTGGCAGCATCGCGGCGACGGGGCGAACTCCGCACCGGCACTGGGCGCTCCGGTATAATGAGGCCTAGGACCTCGCACACCTGGTTTATCCGCCCTAGCCTCGCAGACCCGGTTGCAGTTTCACGCAGGGTGTGCTCTTTCGGCGTGTACAGCCCCAGGAAGGCATCGACGGCGCGCTCTGCGTCTTCCAATGAAAGCACTGCACGTGAAGTGTGGTCCCATTTACAAATAGTTGCATATACATACGCAGCACACGGGCGAAGTACCTACCACGGCCGGTGGGCTGCTGCAGCGACGACACCGAGGGGCGGATGCCATCCCGCCACGTAGCACCTCGCTCATATCTCCACAGGCCGGAGAGCGGAGACTCCCCGTACATGGTAAATTCTTTGGCAAGATCGCGCATGTTGAACCGAAGGGTGACGGCGCCGAGCCTCCGTGCCTGCCATTGATCGTCGCTCACCGGTTTCAGCCCTGGGCAGCAGTTGAAAGCTATCGGCTGACCCCGGCACGACAGGTTGCTGGTCGGCGTCACGCGGTAGTAGAACTATTGCCGCATCCACCCCTCCCAGTTCTCCTTCGTCGCCAGAGCGGGGACTAGATGTGCGTAGCCCGACCTCACCACGAAGTGGACGCTGCTGAAATTGGACAGTGCCCCTCCTTTGACTCTCTTTGGCTGACAGCGCGCATCATGAAGAAGGGCGAACAAGCTCACACGCGGATTAGCGCCTTCCACTCAAATTGCCTAGGCAAACACCGCCAAGCGAACTATCGCATTCGGGGTTAGCTGCGCCAACTCCAGTCCATAAGCCTTCAAGACCTGACCGACAAAGAGCGTCGACGGCATCCGGAGTCCAGCCTCGAAAAATGCGGCGAAGACAATCGCCTTGACACCTCGGGATGAGGCTCCACTTCGTCGCGGGCGGGCAGGCGAGCTCCGTCACGCTCATCTATCTTCTTCTCTCACAGGAGGGCTTCGATCGTCTCCTTCGTGGCAAGGCTCCACCCTAGCACCCTGGAGCAGTGCCCTTGCGAGCCCCGCCTAGCGTCGTACCGCTCGTGGGCCTGCAATGGCTTGCGAGCCGCCACCGAAAATTCTGCTGCTGGTGGCGTCGCGCCGCGCTGCCCCGACGAGGCACTACCGCTAAGCCGGCGGTCGAATTCTCCGCGGCTTTCCATCCTTCTTTCTGCATGGAGGATTGGTCGAGCAAAGGCGGGTGGATTTCGCGCAACAGCACAGGGCAGTCAATCGAACGCACACGGACGAGAGGCGCGCCCGTACGCCAGTAAAGCGCCCTTTATACAGCCCTTTCGCATCCCGCGATCGGGAGGGCAACCGGCGGGAGCCCGTTGATTCGCCCTGCCCACGATCGGAAAGCGTAACCGTCCGTGGGATGGCTCGCCGCGTGTCCCGCCTCTCTTGGGAACGGGCGTGGGCTCGCGGTCACAAGACTGCTGACACCCAACGGCGCACCAGCCAGGCAACGCCGCGTGTACCCCTCCCTCGGGACCGTGCATACGACTGCCGTGGACCGTCCCAGCCTTTCCAACACACTGCACAGCGACTCCGGACCGAGCAAGGGTCCACCCCGCGCCAAACAAAGGTATCCGCACCACTCCTCGCGCGTTCGAGGCCTTCGGCTCCGTAGCACGACCCCGGTGACAGCTGTGGCCCCGTGGGGGGAAGGCTCCGAGACCGTGAACGGCTTCGACGCCTCGACGAAGCCTCCGCCCCACCAGGACAGGTATGGCTGCGCCAAGAGACTCCAACTCCGCCCTCCGCGAAGCCTTCGCATCAGCGGAGCGACTCCGGCTCCGCCAATGATGAAACCTGACCCCGGCGGGGCAAACCCGTGTCCGCCCCCGGCCATGGCGCTTCAACAAGCGACCGTATGTCCGCACGCCATGCCCGAAGGCGCCCCTTCCACTCCGGTGTCTCCGGACAACCCTGGCACTTGTCGCACGTCATACCCCTTCACCCTTACCACAACCGTTCTCGCATTTAACGTGTCCTATGCCTTTTCATGGATGCTAGGTTGCAGAAAGAACAGGCGCGGTGGGTCAGCCGGAGGGAGTCCGCATCGACGATGTCTTCACCTCTGCACCGCAAACGCGACCCCACTGCAACCACCTAGAGCAAGACTTCAACAGCGACTCCGCTGCGGCCCTCCGGCCTCGACTATACGGAGACATGAGGACCTACATACGCCGAATCATCTGCGCCCACAACCACACAATGTCACAGGCCGCAGGGACGGAGGGGGCCAAAGGACTCGCAACATGGCTTCGGTCTGTGAAGCCCTTCACCATGAGAGGCTCCTGTTGTAGGGGTGGCCCCCACCTAAACCCAGCTAGTCTGTTAAGGACGTAGTTGCCCTCGGCCGGAGGCTTCGATGTAAGGTTACGATTGTAAACACGCTCCTTGCGAGGGAGCGCATATATATGTGATATAGAGCCCTTGGGAAAGACTAAGAGGTCATTTGCTCACCTAACTCTCCACTACCATACCCCTCTCTCTCTGTTTGGTCTGTAGCCACAACACCAGTCTTATAATGTAAGTCCTGTACGGGTTGAACTTACACCTAGATTAGCAAGATTTATCTTCTTACAGCTAATGAATGGACTATGCCTTGAATTCACAGCTTTTCGTAATCAGACTTCACTTGAAATCTCAACTGATACTAGGCTACCAATGAACCACGTCTAAACGGAGCGTTATATGTTCAGGCTCCCTTATCTGCTCATGAGCTTTGTAGAAAATGCCCTGTTCTTGTGAACTGCGACCAAACGGTTAAGCTCAAGTAGGTGTATTTTTTCTAGGTATCCTGCAGGCTAATACCTTTTCGTCAAGAATACATTAAGGTTTTATGCCAACCTTCCATACAGTTGAGAATACTTTATTTATTAGGATATGGATACAATTAATATGTACTCTCTTGTTACAACATCAACTTGTTTCTCCCATTACTTAAGTCACGGGATCTCCGATCAAGAAGGCATGGGTTACTATGTGATGTAACTTAAATGGGCCTCATTCCCATGTCCATAGAAGCAACGAAAATCGCTTTCCGTGCTAATTCCTTTGTAAAAGGGTCTGCCAGATTTTTTCAGTGTTAATATAATTCATAGCTATCACTCCGGAGTTTCTCAATTTTCTGACAGATTTAAGTCTACGTTTCACATGTTTAGAGGATTTCATATTATCCTTTGTATTTGTGACTTTGGCCAACACAGTTTGATTATCACAGTACACCAGGATTGCCGGTATTGGTTTCTCAACCAACGGCAAATCCATCAGAAGCTCTCTTAGTCATTCGGCCTCAACAGTGGCTGTGTCAAGTGCTACAAGTTCCGCTTCCATGGTTGACCTCGTCAATATAGTCTGTTTAAAAAACCTCCATGAAACTATAGCACTAGCTAAAGTAAACACATAACCACTTGTAGCTTTGATCACATCAGCATCAGAGATCCAATTGGAGTCACTGTACCCTTCTAATACGGAAGGGTATCCAACATAATGAACTCCATAAGATGTTGTGCCCTTCAAGTAGCGCAACACTCTTTCAAGTGCCTCCCAGTGATCATCTCCTAGGTTAGAAGTAAACCGACTTAATTTGTTCACAGCAAATGAAATATCAGGTCTAGTAGCACCAGCTAAATACATGAGTGATCCAATTTTCATGAGTGAATATCTCAATTGATCTTTTTCTAGTCCCTGATTTTTTCGTAGTTTAATACTTGCATCATAGGGAGTTGGAGAAATTTTACAATTTTCAAAGTCAAAACGACTCAATATTTTATCAGCATAATGGGATTGGCTCAAAGTAATCCAATTCTCATTCTTGATCAATTTAATATTCAAAATAACATCTGCATCTCCTAAATCTTTCATATCAAAGCATCGATGTAAGAAAGATTTGACTTCGTCAATTACGATAGTATTTGTTCCAAATATAAGTATGTCATCCACATACAAACACAAGATCACTCCTTGACCTCCACCATAACGGTAATATACACATTTATCAGCTTCATTCACAATAAAGCCAGCGGTTGTCAAAGTCTTATTAAACTTCTCGTACCATTGTTTAGGTGCTTATTTTAAACCATACAAGGATTTTAATGATCTGTATACCTTATTTTCCTGTCCTGAAATCACAAAACCATCGGGTTAATCCATATAAATTTCTTCCTCCAACTCTCCATTAAGGAAAGCTGTCTTCATGACTATTTGATGAACATGTATACCATAGGAAGATGCTAACGCAAGAAGCACTCTAATGATGGTTAATCTGGCGACAGGAGAATAGGTATCGAAGAAATCTTCTCCCTCTTTCTAGATGTAACCCTTAGCTATAAGTCTTGCTTTGTACTTCTCAATAGTACCATCGGGCCTCAATTTCTTTTTAAAAACCCACTTACATTCTACAGGTTTGCACCCAATAGGAAGATCGGTGATCTCCCAAATCTCATTAGCCATGATAGAGTCCATCTCGCTACGGATTGCCTCTTTCCAATACTCAGCATCAGAAGATGCATAAGCTTTCGAAATAGTCTTTGGCACATTATCCACGAGATATACAATAAAGTCATCACCAAAGGTTTTTTCAACCCTTTGTCTCTTGCTCCTCCGAGGAGCTTTTGCGACTAAATTGTTGTCCTCCTCAGGGATATCATAAATTGTTTTAGAAATGGTGGAAAGTTCAGAAGTTTGATTATTCTCATTTTCGATATTATCGATTTGAACATTCTCAGTTCGTGTTGAAGTACTGCCTACAGTTTTCATAGGAAAGATATTCTCAAAAAATGAAGCATCTCTAGACTCCATTATTGTGTTAACAATAATCTCAGAAGTTTCTGATTTAACTACTAAAAATCTATAGGCCGTGCTATTTTGAGCATATCTTAGAAAAATACAATCTACTGTTTTGGGTTCAAGTTTTCTCTTTTTCTGCAATGGTATATTGACTTTCGCCAAACACCCCCAAGTTCACAAAAAAATTAACATTAGGTTTTCTCCTCTTAGGTCCCTCATATGGAGTAATTTCACTCCTTTTAGTGATTACTCTATTTAGGACGAAAGTTGCTGTCAATATAGCTCCCCCACCATGCCTTAGGCATACAGGAACTCTCTAACATGGCATTGACCAAGTCCGTTAGTGCCGGTTTTTTCTCTCAGCTATCCCATTTGATTGGGGTGAATATGGTGGTGTGAACTCATGGATTATTCCATGCTCAGAACAGAATTGGGAGAACTCATGAGAGACATACTTTCCTCCACGATCAGATCTTAATCTTTTTATTTTCTTTTCTAGTTGGTTCTCAATCTCGGCCTTATAAATTTTAAAGTAGTTTAAATTTTTATCCTTAATTTTTAGCAAATACACATAGCAGTAGCGTGTTGCATCATCAATAAAAGTTAGAAAATATTTTTTGCCTTCTTTTGTCAATAGTCCATTCATTTCACACAAATCTGAATTAATAAGATCTAACGGTGCCAAGTTCTTTTCATCCTCTATTCCTTTAAAGGGTTTTCGAGGCTGTTTTGCTTGCACACATGACTGGCATTTTGATAATTTGACAATTTTACATTTTGGAATTAAATCTAATTTGGTCATTCTCACAATACTATCAAAACCAATATGACAGAAATAGGAATACCAAACATTTACCTCACATTTATTTAAATTTGTTGCAATATTCAGATTATAACAATACACTGAAATACCTAGGCGGAAGAAGCCTTCGCTTTGAAAGCCTTTACCAACAAAGTTTTCGAACTTAGATAATACAATTTTATTCCACTCAAAACTAGCTTATAACTATCCCTACATAGAAGAGAACCACTAATGAGGTTCTTGTTTATTATAGGAGCATGCTGCACGTTTTTCAAGTGGATAATTTTTTCTGAAGTAAGCTTAAGATCCACCGTGCCAACACCAAGAACAGAAGCATGCGAGCCGTTTCCCATTAGGATGGAGGAAGCCCCTGCTGCCTGATAAGAAGAAAACAAAGAGATATCAAAACATATGTGAACATTAGCACTAGCATTCACCCACCAATCAGTGGATTGACATGCTAAAAAGACAACAGGTGAATTACCATACCCTCCTGAAGTCGAGGCCTCGCCTATGATCACGTTGATAGCCTTCTTCTTTAGCTGTTCATCATCTCTTATTTAACGAAAGCGACAATTCTTCGTCATATGAGTATCTTTTTCGCACACAAAGTAGGTGATATCCTTCATATCTTTTTTCTCAGTTTTCTTCTTTTTAAAACTAGTTGTCTTGTTTGGTTTGTTAGATTTGTACTTTTTTACTACAGTCTTTTTCTCAATGAAGTTTGCATTGTTCTGACCAGAGGTGCTTAGAGCATCCTTTGCTCTTGCTTTTTCTTCCACATTGAGGGCAGCAATGAGATACTCAACAGAAATCTCTTCCCTCTTGTGTTTCAGGCTAGTGACAAAATCCCGCTAAGAAGGAGAGAGTTTAGCAACAATGCCCGCAGCCACAAACTTAGGAGGTTACATACAGCCCAGATGCGCAATCTCACTGACTAGTAGCTGGAGATCATGAGCTTATCCAACTATGGATTTAGCCTCATCCATGCTGAAGTCAAAAAAATTGTTCACACATGTAGAGCCAGCGACCAGCCTCTGCCTCTGCATATTTGTGCTCTAATGCATCCCACAATTCTGTGGCGGACTTGTAGTCCATGTATACATCATACAGCTGATCTGCTAGAACAGTCAGAATGCAACCAAGAGCAGTATTGTTTGCATTTTCAAATTGTATATACTGCTCAATCGTAAATAGATACTGCGGGTGAACAACCCACCACAACCCCAAAGACATGAGCCAAAATTTGACTCTAGTCTGCCATCTACGAAAGTTTTGACCACAAAACCTCTCAGGTTTCATCGCATCAGAAGCGTTAACCATTTCTATATTGCAACAAAATTCAAAATAAGGTTTTTGGATTGTTATAAATATAGGCAATATTTTAATTCCAAGATTTAGTAGGAGACAAAAATAATATACTAGTGATGCACAACTAACTACTAACAGTAGGCTACTCATCATACTTCAGAATATACGCAAGAAAAAATATAGTATCAAAGTCGTATGAACACCCGAACGAGTTACTGTTGGGCTCGATGAAGAATAGGAAGCCGCGCAGGTGTGATGCAGTGAAGGCTCGATGTAGTGCAGGATGTAGTAGGAGCAGTCGCGCAGATGCGTTGCCTAGAAACCTTATTGCCGCTCCGTGCAGGTTTTCTCTGCGACAATGGTTCGAAGATCCCGCTCTCCTCTCTTCCCAGTGCACGCCGAGAAGAAAGGTCAACGAGATTCGATTGCTCAACACTTTATACAAGAGTGGAAGAAGACAATAGGAGAAAGGAATGGAGGAGTTCAGCCTTGAACCTGGACGTCTCTAGGCCTTTTATAGACGTGCTAATTACTCTCTAGTAACTAACGCCAATAATACTCAAGTAACTGACTCCATTATTAACTGGTAACCGCTCATATTCAAACCAAATATTTAAGCAGTCTCATTACCAGTTAAAAGTAGTAACCGACTCCATTATTCACTGGTAACTGTTGATATTCAAATCAGATTAATGAAAATTAAATAGTCTCATGTCCAGTTAAAAAGAGAGAGACGGTACAAGGTTTAGCAAAAATAAGGTGGACATGGTCTGCCAAGTGACACGTCACATCACGGCGCGGCCGCGCGTCATTAAGCAGTCTCATTACCAGTCAAAAGTAGTAACCGACTCCATTATTCACTGGTAACTGTTGATATTCAAATCAGATTAATGAAAATTAAACAGTCTCATGTCCAATCAAAAAGAGAGAGACAATACAAAGTTTAGCAAAAACAAGGTGGACATGGTCTGTTAAGTGGCACGCCACATCACGGCGCGGCCGCGCGTCGCAAATCATAAGTCACGCGATTTTCACGCGAAAATACGCAAATACGCGCGTGCGCATGCGTGCACGTTTGTGTGTTTAGCCAAAGTCATCCATATACCATCCACTTCCATAATTTAAGGAGTGGTATGGACTCCACTTTATAAATTAGTCTCCTCCACTTTACCTAAGCAATAAGGTACTAAACATTACATGCTTTGGAATTAAAGAAAATAGGTCTCAATTATGGGCCTAATTTCAATATGGTTTTGGGTAGCCAGTCAGCACGAGTGACATACTGCTTCCACCTGGAGACCATCGCAGACGTCCTACTTGTTACGAAACCTTTAGGGTTATGGGCAAATACCTAAAGTACCCTTGCTCTACTCTTCTATAAATATGAGGGTTTTATGCCATGTAAAGAGAACAAGAAGATTAATAAAGCTCTCACTCTTGGTACTCTATTATCTGGTCTTTATGTGATTGTTGATTCATTCAAGGAGATTGTATTGTGTATTGTGTATTGCCGTTCGCCGATCTATATTATTTCTTAACACGTTATCAGCACGACTCGCTCTCCAAAGTGAAAGGTACACGAATCACAAATCGATCCATTATGCATTGAAATTTCTATCCCAATCTAGATTGATATTAGATCTGTTTGCAATGCCATGTTTGGATAGTTCTTATGGTAATTATTTGTAATAATAGATTGATATGCAATTTGTGATTTAGATCGAGAATCCATTAGATGCAAGCCATAGCCCGGAACTAAGATATGTGATTTAGCTTGCGAAGTATAATCCATAGCCTGGAACCATATCAACCTTGGTGCCGCCTCTGAAGTCGGCCGCCACCTCCACGTCCGCACCCCGAGGGCGGTGATACCACCTGAAGCTGCGCCGCGACTGCTCGGCCCTCACCCTATCGGGAGCCTCCACACTCGCGCCCGAAACCACCCCGCGCCGGGCCCAAGTCCCGAGTTGGATCCGCCCACCGCGCTTGCCTCCTTCGCCGTCACGGTGGGACCAACCAAACGCTGGTCGAGCCCGCCCGTCGTCGCCCCTGTGCCTCTGCGCTCAGGATGACCGCACGAAGACGGCCGCCAAAATCTGTCGCCAAAAGCCCGGCACCCTTTTTGGGTCCTACCGTCACCGCTACGGCGGGTCACCCGGCCGCCGACTCCACACACCAGAAGCACAGCCGGCCGTCGCGCTGAAACCCGCACCCGGCCACAAACTGCTGCGCCCGAAGCGCCACCGACTACCCGCCTCAACCCGCGTCAACACCCATCCGCGCGCTGCGCAAGGCTTGCGCCTGCCCATGCATGCATGCGTGTGTGTGCGTAGAGGTTTTGCGATTTACTCCTGAGGGCATCTCCAATGGTCCTAGCTAAGTACTATCTATAAGGATTCCACATCATCTATAGAGTACACACTAAAAGCTAGCATTCCAAAGGACTATCTATAAGGGTAGCTATTTGATGTTTACATGCACACACAATCATTTATAGATGCTGTCTCGTTTTGCGTTATAGACTAGAGACGAAATAGTAGCTAGCTGTTTGTGTTTTACATACTCTCTTTCCTCCACATAGGATATATGCTGATGTGTACATGCAAATAGCTAGCTGACTCAGCACCATTGGAGATGCCCTGAGAGGAAATCACCCAAGTAATTGGGAAAGGAGGGAGTAATCAATGATCCAGGCACCCACCACAGCGGCCAATCGTGCCAATGCATGCAAAACGGAAGGAAGTTGCTGCATGCATGTTATCAACTAACTAACTAAGGGCATCTTTAATGGTGCTGAGTCAGCTAACTATTTACATGTACACATCAGTATATATCCTATGTGGAGGAAAGAGAGTATGCAAAACACAAACAGCTAGCTACTATTTCATCTCTAGTCTATAACGCAAAACGAGGCAGTCTCTATAAATAGCTGTGTGCGCATGTAAACATCAAATAGCTATCCTTATAGATAGTTCTTTGAAATGCTAGCTTTTAGTGTGTACTATATAAATGATGTGGAAGTCTCCTAGCTAGTTGCTAGCTAGGACCATTGGAGATGCCCTAAGTCACGCACGTTGCTGCATGCAAAACGTTATCAACTAACTAACCAACTAATGCATGCAAAACGGAAGGAAGTTGCTGCATGCACGTTGAAGCCAAGCGGCCGCGCGACGCGTTCGCAGGTGGTCGCACGGTAGCCGGGAGCAAGGCGCCGGAATATGCGGTGAAGGCAAGAGATGGCCGGAAGGCACTGTTGCCGCACAAGAGGATAAGGAGATGAGCTCCTTTTGGTGTCGGTGGGAAATGATAAGGGGGCTGGTGATTTTGCAATATGGGCTCCCTGGTTTTGGAAAATTACACATACGAGATGGCTTTTGCAGTTACCCTCAGGATTCGGTTAATATAATTTAACCAAAATTAAAATTGTGAATATGTCTCTACTGTTTATTATAATTACAATTTGGTCTAATAGACTGTTTTTATTACATATGTTCTTATTTACTGAATTATTTTTAGCTTTATTATAATCCATTATTATTTATGCTTCTGGAATTACTCTATCAGCATATTGTTTCTGCTTATTTAGTAATCTAAAAATTACTTATTAATTAGCAGAAAAAAATTATTAAAATTGCCAGAAAATTCTAGACAATCCTAAAACATGGTATATGAGCTTCCGTAAATTTGTGAAACCTTAGACTTAGTACACTTTGGAAGCATCATATTTTTTATGGATTATTTCCTGGCATTGTATGTTTGGGGATTTATTTAATGGGTTAGTAATTTCTAAAAATTGCTTAAATACCCTAATAATTACCAGAAAATCCCAAAGATTGCTAGGAAAATCTAGGAAATGATAATTTATCTACTGAATAGATAAAAGTAAATTGTTACTCTTTTGCACTCATTTCATGCACTTCAGATTACCTACCAGAAGTAAGTATGTATAAAACTGCATGAATATTGTACGACATTGGGCATCACTAAGTGGATATTTGCACGCCCCGAATGGCTGCAAATTATATCACCTAGGCTTATTTAATTGGCATATAGGTATACCACTATTAAGCCTGAAGCTGACAGAGTTATACCCTTTTACCGCTAAGATAAAAACTTTGTAGTCAGTGAGGTATTACCTCTACTCTACCCTGAAGTGTACTGATGGTCTTGTAGGCACTTTGCCAAGACCAATTGCTGTTTCTTGGACTAGAAGTCCACAGTGAGTATTACTCTGCCTTGCACCACACTGTTTTTGGACTAAGTTTAGGTGACTTGTATGTTACCAAATAAATAAGTGCATTCATAAGAATATGCCTATGGTAAATAATATGGAGACCAGCAGTATTCTCCCGTTATCCCTTAGCATTATTTGAATGTCAATTTTTCTACATGAGTAGCATCACTTGTATAGATACAGCTCCTGTCGAGCTTGATCTTGCTCATGAAGAGCACCTATTATCTTTTGCTGAAATTATGCATTAAATAATCTTTTCCCAGATTCCATAAAAACTGGGTCTAAGTTGTTCTGTTAAATCTTATCTCTGCTGAACAATTACTTAATAGAACACTTTGCCAACAGCATATCTTACCCAAAGTATGATTGATTAATAATGCATGGAATAACATTTGTAAATATTACGCCTAATATTTGAAAGGAATAATGATATGCCTCAGTTCATTATTGCCTAGATGGCAATAGGAAAAATGTCTTTCTTAAAGACACACGAAATCTAGTCAAATATTAAATCCTAGAAGGATCACCTCGACTAGAAAATGCTATAAACCCCAAAGACCTCAAGTCCATATATAACCCCATCTTTCATATTACAACGTATGTTAGTTTCACACCAATACAATTATACTCTTGAAGCAGTATAATAATAACTTATTGCTCGAGCTCTAAGTTAATTCAAAAACAAATGGTAGAAGCATACGTTCCCATTTGGAATTTTATGATTGGCGTGAAAAGGGGAGGAACTTGGGGTATATGAAGAATATTGGGAACCTTCGAGGTATACCCTAGGTCAACTACAGAAGCAAATAAGCCTGAAGCTATATATTTGAGAGATAATTGAATTTACTATCCACCGTTGGAAAATCATTACAACCCTCGAAGGGTAATTGATTTGTCTCCAGTAATATGCTAGTCGCCAGCATGCGACCACATACATATGTATTAACGGTAGCATGAAGCTACCACACATATATCACTGGAAGCTATAACAATTTGCCTGAAGCAAATATAACTCTCAAAATATTAGACGATCTATTGGATATTAAAGATCCCGAATGATCTAAATATGTCATATTTAGTTGGCATTATAAAATATAACAGGCATATAAATTACCTCCCAAATTAATCACATATATTCCTAAAGAATAATTATCCTATCTGGGAGGTTAAACTAGATGTATATTCCAGCAGAATATATATAAATATATTCCATGTAGATTAATCGTCAGGCGTGTTTTATGTGATAGTGTTATATTCATACTTTTGCCAACATCCTGAAGATGTACTTTATGCTGTCAAAGCATAATGCATGTTACACTAACATAAAACCTAAAGTTTGTGCGATCTAAATTTAAAGTCAGAAGTATGAGAAATTAGATTATAATATTGGGCAATATAAGAAGCTAGAATATTTCTGTTATCGCATATCAATAACCCAACATATATTTGGGATAATCTACTGGAAGTAGAGATGCACAGTTATCCATGCCACTGCATTAATAAATATCTAGCTCACTGCATTAAGAAAAGAAACCCCAATCAAGGATTAGTGCGTATTATGAGACCAATCATTTCCCATATGACAACACCACCGCAGCATACTGAGGGGATTTTAAAGTATGCTATTAAGCAAGATCACATCTCGGCATTAGGGGGAGAGTAATGCCCAAAACATTTGAATGCCGAGATATTTTCCTGAAGAAAGATCTTTACTACATGGTTCACGCACTAATTAAGCTAAATATAAGTTTAGCTGATACTCTGCACGCTTGAGCGGGAGGCGCGATTTCCTTGCTCATTGCATGAAGGAGTTATATAGTATTTACCTGAAGTAAATATGTCGCTAAGTTTGGAATACCCCGGGTTGAATAGTATTTCCATCTTTGCGAAATTGACTCAATGGTCAGTAACCTAAAATCTACGGGGACGCCTGTGGATATAAGGTCTGATGACACAAGTCAACATAATTGTTAATACTCCTTGAATACTCCAGAAGAAAATTCACCATGAAGGTGGAATACCTCCTGAAGAGGCTCATCCTGAAGATGAAACCCCAGTAATAAAGCGCGCACATATTATACTACTGGGGAACACGGAACTACCAAAAGATTTTTGTTTTGGGAAATGACGAAGTTTTGGTTAATATTGAAATACACTCAATTATGAGGATATTCGGAGAAAAGTTGTCGACAACTAGTTTGCCTCTAAAATTGCTAAAAGTTTCTCGCATGAGAATAATCCGGAACCAAAGTCCATGGCCGAACACCTAAAGTGTTCATATCGGGTCGAAATGATAGAAAGCAATTGAGGCTGAACCATAATCGCAGATAAAAGTCTTGGAACCAGTTCGTCCAGACTTGATGGGTCATTATAAAATAATGAGGTGGTGAAAGCGATGGTTCCAAGATCCTTGTAGAGATCTATATTCTCCTGTTATAAATGAAATAATGTTCCGTTATATAATAACTCTGGCAGATGACATGAACAAGATATGCAGTTATTGGATTCTGAAAATTCTTGATGGAATCCCTGAAGGAACCCAAAGCTCGATCCCTGAAGGATTTGGTGTTTTAATAAGAAAGCAAATTGCAATATGTATATATATGTATATAAAACTCATACCTGATAAACTCATACCTGAAGAAGGAGTATCTCCTAGAAGACAGAGCATTTCCCTGAAGAGAAATTAAATTCACCAGTTGATCGAAAATACACCAACGATTATGCAATCCCTCGAAGTGGATAAGTACCCATCTAAGACCCGAGGGAATAAAATGAGGAAACTAAGAACCAGAAGTTCGCCACATAAGCACATATGATGTGCATCTCCTACCAAAAGTTAATGGAGTGGCAATATCCTCTATTACCATGAAGGTATCATATGTTTGATGTTAATAGCAAATTTATTAATCCCCGAGTGCCAAAATTAAGACTGGTTGTATTGACTCTATGGTAGTATGGCTATGTTTTTAGTTTTGTGGAATAGATTTTTGGTCATATGGCACTACTTAGGTATGATTGCTAAATGTCTAAAGACCCTGAAAGGTTCGATAAATCACATCCTGAAGAAATGTGGTATTGCAATTAATTACCCCCATATCTTGATAAGTAAACTGGCCTGCACTCACTTCTTAAAGGCAGTGGAACAATAAGACTTCACCGGAAGTGGTCTTCAGGGGGAGTATATGCTAAACTCTTATAGTCATGCATGAGATTCAGAAAATCTTAAATCTAGTTAAACCCAAAAGGTATTGACTTGATGATCACGACCTTAAAGGTTTTACCACCTGTCGATATAAGTCCAATCGATGGACATGATAAAAGTTTTGAAGATATAATATATCCTGAAGATAAGTATTGCAAATCCTGAAGATAAGCGTTGCACTCTTTTCCCTTAAATAAGTTTTTCCCATTGGGTTTTCTTATTTGAAGGGTTTTTAATGAGGCAACAACTACAATAAAATTTGACTTGTGCTATGTACTCTTTTCTCTATTCCTTTTTTTTCCCACTGGGTTTTTGAAAGGAGTTTTTGATGAGACATATGTATATCGTGGTATGAAGCCTTACTATAATGTTCTTGACCCCACCATTATCTATGAAGATAATGCAACTTATGTGGCATAGATGCAAATGGGCTATATTAAGAGTAATATCCCGAAGTATATTACTCCTAAATTCTTTTATTCTCACGAGCTCTAGAGGAACGAAGAGGGAAGACACTGAAGGTAAGTCTTGTGATAATTCGACATATTTATTCACAAAATCTCTCGTAGTTTCTAGCTTCCAGGAATGTATTCGAAGCATTGGTATAAGATGACTTAGAGAATTACAAGGTTCAGGGGGAGCGAATTCCTGAACCGTAGCCTATATGTAAAGTCAGAAGACTTACATGATTCTGAAGATCTAAATGTTGCACTCTTTTTCCCTTTGTGAGTTTTTCCTGAAGTTTTCTCACGCAAGGTTTTTAATGAGGCAACAGATACTACAAGTAATGGATGCAATGTACTCTTTTCTCTATCCTTTTTTTCCCACTAGGTTTTTGGGAAGAGTTTTTGATGAGGCATGTGCATACCGGTGTATTTGCCCAAGAGGGAGTGTTACGAAACCTTTAGGGTTATGGGCAAATACGTAAAGTACCCTTACTCTACTCTTCTATAAATATGAGGGTTTTATGCCATGTAAAGAGAACAAGAAGATTAATAAAGCTCTCACTCTTGGTACTCTATTATCTGGTCTTTATGTGATTGTTGATTCATTCAAGGAGATTGTATTGTGTATTGCCGTTCGTCGATCTATATTATTTCTTAACACTACTGACCCCTTCCTAGCTATGAAGATATATGGGCTTCTTCGCACCATCTGACACAAGTGACGTGAATTGCTGAACCTGTTCGGCAGAGGGCGCAGTCCTTATCTCATTAGGCATATTCACCACTTCCATCCTCCCAGATGAGATAACTTCCTGAACTGCTGAAAGGTATAACTCATCTTTAACATCTTCCTCCCAGAGATCAACAAATGTTCTGAATCCCTCTGCCAACTCTGCCAATAACCATTCCAGTCCCTCCTCACTGAGTTGCCCTCCCCTCCAGAAAGCAACCTCCAACTCATCTGTCCCTGAATCATCCGGCACAGTTGAAAAGTACACTGCAAACAATGTCGGACAGGGATGACCATCAGCCCTTGGGAAACCCACATCGTAACAGGCGTTCTTCAACATCTGCAGCCTCCTCCATATATCCAACCCCCGGGACTCAGTCGGTACGAGGTAGCTGACAAGCGCAACCTGCATGCTCTCACAGCACCGCTTCAAATCTCCACGGAACAAGGCGAGTGGCGGGATCGTATCCATCGTGCTGTCATCAGATCCCTGGAACGCGCTTCCAACACCCGACCGCCCTGAGAGCACCTCCGTCCTGCCCTGGTTCAGCATTGCCAGCATACAGCCGAGCATGGCAGCAACCTTGTGCTCCAGCACCGGCAGCAACCTTCAGCATCGTAGCGCACGGGGAACTCGCCTGTCTCTGGATCACAGAGCGCCGACATGACCGCAGTGTGGAGCCGCTCTGCGGCACAGTCACGGAACATGCGGCAGTACGCCTCAATCTCTGCGATGTCGCCGGGCACCGGACCCACCCACCACAACGAAACTAACTACCGCAAATTCATAGGGGACTATCTATCCAATCAAACAAGAAACAAAATTCTAGCTCATTTCTTGCATCTCATCAAAACGTTTGATGTAATGCCCACAAGAACCACGATTAACTACAAGGTGAACAAGCACATGCCCGAATCTAGTACGAATTGACCTTTTTGTTGAAGGATACTGGAGCCCAAAAAACAACCAAAGGCGAAATAAATTTTATCATAACAAAAACAAAAAAAAACAAACAATAGAAGCAAAACAAATACAAGTCTAACCAATTGATCTGCTCGGTGGGGTGCGTCATGGAAGGTTTGCCCGTGCGGAAAAATCAAATACAAGCGAGGACGGTCGGATCAAAATCAAACAGTTGCCAATATAAGAGGACAGTGACAGCCATATAAGAAAAAGGAAAACACAGAAAATAGCCGCAGCCAGTCACAGTCAGTCAACTTGCAAAATAGCCGGCTAATGCTGACCAACTGGGGCACAAGCAGTGTATGCGGAAAACAACAACAACAACATTTGATGTGGTGCACCAGCGAGTCCTGAATGGAGCAGCTTGCGGACAAGCTGTTTCTCGCGGCGAGGGTTACGTCAGCGATGACGAGTGGGGTCATGGAGTGGAGTGGGTCCTGTATGCAGTGTGTGACAGGAGGCCCACAGGGCAGTGTGTGTGGGTTAAAAAGGGAAACTCCTGTACACAAGTGAGGCATCGAATGAATGGATGAGCATCTGAATTCTCCATCTGCTGATCTCAAGTCAATTCGAAGCGCCCCACGCGGGATACCACCGTGTGTGCGGCTGATTACTTATACTAGAAGCGCGTGCGCGGTGCCACGCCGCGCAGGCTATTCTGCGTAAACGGTTGAGTATTCGTAAATTGTAATTCATATTAGTATAGAGAGTAGGTTGTACGAAATTTGTTTTGGTTGTGATTCTTAAGAGGATAGCATGAATAGTGAGATGTGGTAGTTGTTGTTGTGAAGGAAAAAATTTGTCGGTAAAATTAGAAGGGCAAACTATTATGTAAATTTATGTGAAGATTAGTTTCATGCATTGAAGAAATCGAAATGTTTGAGCAATAGGGTGCGTAGAAAGGGGTGCATATTAGTTGGCATAACGCGAAGTATAATACAGTTGTATGTAGGAACGGTGATTTTGTTGGTAGATAGGATAGGTGCTATTACATTTGGTATAATAAAATACTTATGGTAGGTACCTATGAGCTTTGGTACCAGTAAATGTATGAGTGTCGTTGTTATATTATATTACAAAAGCTGGAGTGAGCCTTGTGAGAGCGAAGTTCGAAGGAAGACATGCCATTTGTTGTGAGCAGCGCGTTGAGTTTCACTGCAAGGAAATAATCAAAGGAATAGTATTAGTGATTGTGGTAGGACATTTTTTTTTGCGTAAAGATGTCTTCTTTGTAATGCTGTGAGGGTGGATAAAATGGTAATATTGTAATGGAGACAATTGAGAGGGCGGATGTAAGTAGGAAGGTAAAGTAGGTAAAGAGTTGAGTTTTGAGGTTAGTACCGTAATAGCAAAATGAGAAGGGCACAAAAGTACAACAATGTAGAAAACAAGAAATGTTTAAGGTACCTGAAATGTAAAAGAAAGTATTAGGAACTGTAGAAGTTGAATTCATGGTTAATGGATGGATAGATTAAATGAGCATTAGAAGTAGTGAAATATGTTAAATAAATTGTTTGAGTAACATGAACAAAGTGGGAAACTACAAGGGTATAGAAAAGGAATCAGTAAATTGTTTTAAAGAGGTACATAGTTCGAGTGTAAAAGGTAATAACGGAAAGGATAGTATAATAGCGAAATATGAATAGTGTAATAAGTAAAGGAGCGGAGGAGCAGATGTTGTGCACAGTGAATAAATGAACAAATGAACTAAATAAGTATCAAAAGTAATAAGTTATGTACCATATGAAAGTTCGATATGGAATGGTTTTCGAAAGGCTACTGATTTAAATGAGGACTGTAACAAAATAGGCAAATGCATGTAGAAACTAACTGTAATTGTATGGAAATGCAGTAAATAGGTATGTGTTTTAGCACTATGTAGTAAGCAGCTGATAATTCAAGTGGGGTTCATATGGTATACAAAAACGAACTGTTTTCGATCATGATGTAGAAATTAGATGATAATCAAGGACTATAGTGCCTGTGCGGACAGTGTATCTAGGAGGTGGGTAAAAAACGTAATTAATGAAACAAAAAGTTGGCGTAACTATTATAGAAAATATGATATGATTAATGGTGAATTTTGGAGGAACAAGGAGTAATTATTGATAAATTATCAACAGTGGTAAGGTATAAAAGCAGTTAGGACAGTTTTATTTTAAACAGGAATGTAGTTAAATATGATAATGGAATAGCAGTGAGCAGTACAGAAGTGAGTTGTAGATAACGTGGTAAGTAATGGAAAGAGTATGTAATGTATTTAAGTGTATGTGAAATTGTTTTAAGATGGAAGGCAATTGCAATGTAGTAAGCTCGGTGATTTCTAATCGGTGGTATATGAATAAGTAGTGCACAATGATGAACCAGGTATAAAACAAATATGCATTACAAATAGAGTAAACAATTCAGTGAGAACATTCTAATTATCGGCTAAGAGTGGGGAAAAAGATGGAAGAAGAGAGAGGATATTTTGCGAAGTGCAAATGGTAAAGCGTGTGAAAGAATTAATTATTGCAATGAGAAATATGTATACGAAAGAAGTGTTTACTGCAGCTAAGACTAATTAGGATGGTACCATTGCATGCTTGCTGTATTTATTTGGTTTTAGTTGGTGGGGGCGCTCTGGATGTAGATGTTTGGAATCTGTTACGGTATTCTCGAGCAGTTAGCCTTCTGTGCTGTTGTTGGTGCGACAAGATGTTAGGGGAAATACCGGGAGATTCTCCACAATCTGATGCTTCCCCCGCTTCTATCATATAAAAGCGCTGAAGCTTCTGCGTAAGCCGGTGTACTTTTTGTTGGGATTCATGAAGACGGTAGTGCAGGTCTTCATTTTCATCTAAGGTTCTTGAATATAGCATTTCTTGGTAAAGAATATGGTTTGCTGCAACTTTTATGCGCGGATCATTGCTTTGTGCTGCTTCTGTTGTGTAGAGGTACATTGTTTGACTTGTTATCTGGGGAATTAAATCGTATGGGGACTGATTGAATTCCATACTGTAATAGCGGCGGAGATAGCGTACTGCTCGCTTGGCAGCATCTTGTATGGCGTCTTGTTCTTCAATTCTGTTGCCGTAAAATATTTGCTCTTCATCAGGGCGTATGGGTAGTGGCTTTAGAGTTACCCATGTTCTCCATTCGTATTTTTCGCCATCAACATAGTGTGTAATCGAATGGAATGCGGGTCGATGTTGCTTAGTGTCTTCTAGGTACTGTTGCATTTCCCATAGTTGTGTAGGCCATCCTGGTAGATCTTCTGGTTTTGAATGTATTAAGTAAACCATCTGTCCAAGAGTAAACATGTAGGTCTAGGTAAACTTAAGTGTAGCTAATTTATGGGAGATAAAAGTAGCTAATTTATGGGAGATAAACTTAAGTGTAGCTAATTTATTATATTGTAAATCTGAGATAAAATAGAGCTGGAAAGAGAGAAAGTACTGTGTGACGTAAATGGTAATCACAGAATAGAAGTAGTAAGGTCGTGGGAAAACTGTGAGAAGTGATGAACAAGAAGAGAGGAAAAATGGTAGAGTAAACGGAGTTAAGTGTTATAAAATCAGAAAGCAAAGCATTATGTTTTGCAGACTGGAAAACAATATGAAGGCAATCTTGTATAGTGCGGGAAAAAAAGAGAGGATCATGACAGGAACATAAACTAAAAACCAATGTAGAACATATTTTTAAACGAAGAAGAAATACTTACCGAAGTTTAAAGGGAGTGCTTTACGAAGAGCAGAAACAAAAAACGCCTACAATGAACAAAATTGTTAGATGTAAAAGTAGAAGAAAGACAACAGTGGTTCAATAATATACAATATAGTGAGTTCTTTGAAGATATCCTTGTATGGTACGATAAGAAGAAAATATAGAGGGAAAGAGGTAAGGAAGGACAAATAGTATTAAGATTGGGGAAAAAATGTATTTTGTAGGAAGCAAAAAGGTAGGTCTAAGCGTACTACGTTATGGTTAGCGTATAAATATAAGCTAGCTACTTTGATTAACAAAAGAGCAAAGGTAAATAATGGGTTCTTTACCTGTTTCGGTTATAGAAGTGTAGAAAGCAGAAAGAATAAACAGACAAAAACATGAAGAATGTGCACTGGTGGGTGGAGTAAAAACAAGGCGAATTGTAAAGCAAATGGGTTAGAGCGAAATAGAAAGAACTACGAAAGAATGTAAAAGAAATCGTAAAGAAGGCATATAGATGGACGATAACAGAAAAGCTTTACATTTAAATTCTGTAAGGATGCCATCGCATGAATTCAAAGAGGGGAACAAATAGTATTTTGAGTAATAAAAAAGATGCAAATAGGAAAAAGTACCTGATAAGAGGAGTCCAAGTATGATAAAGCTAGAGCACAATGCTGATCAGGTAATAAGTTGCTGCATCTAAGTTGCGCATACTTCAGCGAACTGATGATCGAAAGAACAAGAAGGAAATGAAGGAGCAAAAAGGGGAGGTAAACGGACGCAACAAAGCGTAAAAGCAAAATATAAGTTGATCTGACAAAGTCCAGTATTTTGGTTTAAATATATCAAGCACAGAACGTTGAGATCGTGATGAAGTGTCTAGAGGTAAATGCAATAAGGCAAAAAGTAGTGGGTTACAGGTGTCCTATTTCGGTTAACGATGAGCAACGCATGGGTAAACGAAGCGTCTTTTTCTTCCAGAGGTACTATGCGGTGGTATTTTTCTCTGGAATGGTTCAATGTAGAATTTATTGCTTCTACGTGTACCAAGAGCAAAGCGATGAAGATGTGGTACGGTAATAGTAACAAACAGATGGGGTGCGCGAAAAGTGTAGGGAATCGATGGGCTAAATGTGAGCACTAAAGAAGCTATTCGGTTTAAATTTATGGATTTCTGGGAAAAAAACTTGCAACATAATAAGTTAGAGCTGGGAAATAATGTTGTGCATAACTGATTGTAGCACACCTTGAGTAAGGATATACAGATTGCGTTTATGTAGCGTAGACGTTTGCCGAAACTGTAGGATCGGAAATGGTAACAGAGGGAGGGGTAAATGGTGCCTCTTTTGAAATTTGCCCCCGAAGTATCCACACAAAATCTCTTCTCCGATAGCTACAGAAGCTATGAAGAAGGCATGCTTATGCTCATTGGCATTCGGAGAAAAATCAGCGAATAAGACGTCATAAAGAAGCTAGCAATAGAAATGCAGTTTTGATTGCAAGGAGTCGGTCAAACAGGGCACTGCACAGTATTTATTGAAAATGCAATTCACAAAGAGTTTCCCAAGAGTTTTGAACCTCTCCTTGAGTCAAATGAACTACACTACACTCTAAACAACAAGGAGACCACGAGACTCAGAAGATTTTATCACTAGAGCAAACAATCCAGATTTTAGCTAAAATCTGAAACCTGCAATTACAGAAATCTGAGTTGAGAGCTGAAATCAACTTACTGGAATCCACACAAATCTGAAATTGCAGAAGGATGCTCATTGCACACAAGGACTTGAATTACTGTAGTTCGGCACAAAGAGTGAAAAACAATCGACTGCACACAGGAATTGATGCTAGCCGAAAGGAGTTCTGAGGGGCAGCAAACCAAAACAATTCAGCTAGGAGAGAAAATACTACATACTGAAAGCTTACGACAGAAGACAGTAAACAGGAAATACAGCTGCCTGCAGAACCGAACTGACTGCACTCAAGACACATACAGTAGACTGCCGAGAACTGCTGCACCTAACCGAAAGAAAGGAAAGCAGAGCAGAACGAGGAGGATGATTAACTTGCTGCTCTTCTTCTCAACACCTCTCTTTACTCACCCAAACCGAACACACACATTCAGCAAGGACCACTGCACTGCAGCCAAAACCTGAAACAGAGAGGCTGCATCGAACTGAACAGGAATGAGTACTGCAGACTAAAATAAAATACTGCTGTCCAGAAATACTTGTTCCCTGTGCAGTCGGGTTGGCAAAGAAAGCAGAGAAGGAGCAGCAGAGAACAGTCTGGAAGAGGGCTAGCCGAGAGGGGCTGCAGGCTGCATCCGAAACCAGCAAGCAAACTGAAAAGGTAAACACTGCTGCCGTACTCCTGAACTGCCAACCGAAAAAGGGAGAACTGACTGCAGCAGGGAACCGACTGCAGTTAAACATAGCCGACACAGTAATTACTGAGACAAAACCGAAAATCAGAGAAATAGATGAATTGTTGCTGCTGATTTCAGAAAAAGAACAGTTGGACTACAAGCTAAACAGCACATTCACCTCAGGAAACAATAGAATTCATCAAGGGAGCAAGAGAACAAGATTTGGGCAGAAATCTGAAAATTAAACTGATAAGGAGATTGATTTCTAATTTGCCCACCATTCTTGATTCTTCCCTTTGAGTAGCTTTGAAGAAAGCAGGGAGAAGATCTCAGGTTAAAGAACCACAAGCATTACTTAATATTTCACCAAGAAATCCAAAGGAACTAAAGTGCTCTGCCTCCCCACACAGTATGCCCTAGAATTTATTGAATCAGGGAAAATGAGAAGTCCAACCCTCTTGACAGTGGAATGGCCAAATAGCCTTGAGTATTTCCCATCACATTGCAACCCATTAGCAGCTTCTCAAAGAAGAGACAAATCAAGAACAAGGATCAACAAGGTAACAGGAAGTGCAAACAGAAGATGAATTTCTTGACATCTCAAATGGATTCATTGCAAATAAATGAATGATTACATAAAGTGTTTAGCTCACAACCATCTCACTACCTCCCCATATGCAGAACATATTCACATCCCGAGAGGGGAACTTACATCTACTAGCTACACACGCAAGGGAGATTGCTAAAACTCCAGAACACACATAAGCCCTAAACTTCCCCCTTTTTCTTTCTCATGCTCTACCCACCTCAGGAGAGGAACACGCACACAGATCAACAAAGGAGCTCCAGTGAGCATGCGCAGCACCCAGAGTAGCCTTTCTCTGCTGTCCTTCAGGAGGCAACCAAAATCCCAGATTTTCCTCTCCAACACAGATTACATGGCACCTTTTTCTCCCAAACCAAGGCAGACTTAAATGTTGCTGCTGCTCAAGGTTATATGCACAGACAAAGAGACAGCCTAAACACTGCTTCCAATTTGCAGCCTTGCATATTTCACCGAAATGCCATTCCTGCAGCTTCCTGGAAGCCTCTCATTTCTTGTCGTCCAAAACTCGCAACCACCTCGAGTCCTTGCCGTCTTCGGCACATCCCGACCGCTCTGACCTCGGCACCGCCTATGCCTAGTTCAATCATCCTGTGCCTCGCCACGACTCCACCTCGAAGTCCTGCAGTCATCACAGACAAGAAACACGTCACATAGCACCGCACAAAACAGAGTAACAACAATAGCATAAGTAAAAGGTACTCAATCCTAGAATACCCAAAACAAACTCAAACTTACTAAACCAACCGTCAATTACTCATCACAAACATGGGGATACCTCCACATGGTCTCTCAATCTCCCCCTTGATGAGTATATTGACAAACATAGAAAAAGCATAAGATTGAGTTTGTTTGAAAGTCATACATGGTCTAAAGGAGAAAGAAAATGATGCTAATGACCATGTTGACATAAGGAGCAAAAGAAAGAGCAAGTTTTCCTCAAACGCTCCAAGAGCTCTCAAAAAGTGGCTTTTTCTCCAATATTCTCCCCCTTTTGGCAATAGAATCATTAAAATGTAAAAGAGAGCCAATTTAATCCAATTTAATCCCCCTTGTAGTAGAAATGGTAACAGATAGTTGTAAAGTAATGGGGGGAAAAACTCATTTTGTGTATGGAATGGTTGGTTTATCTAGAATCTTAAGAAAGGAAATGATGTCAGGGTCTATGTTTTTACCTCTGGAATACAAAGAGCTGATGTAGTTGAGGGAGCAGCTGTTTCTGCGTGTGCGGTAGAAGCAGACGGTTGTGTTAATGGAATAGCAGCTGGTTGGTCTTCATGGTACATAATTGTTTTCGTTTCTTTGGGCAATGATGATGAAGCTTTTGGGTTGGGTGATAATAGTAGTATATTGGGATCTAGCTGAGCTGCCATTGATCGTACATGAAATGTTGGCACATCACTCTGTAGTGACCCTTGTGACATTTGAACAACGATGTCATATTTTCGACCAATGACTGCTTTTATCTCAGGTGGGGTATACTGTGGTTGGTTTTCAGCTGCTGCAACTAAAAGCATAGGAGGTTTTCCAATGAGTTGCTGAGCTATGTCACCAAAGAACATAAACTGTACTCGATTATCTTCATGTTGCTGAGCGATTTCAGGATCAACGCCATCGACATTTAGTTTGTATCTGTTTCAACAATCAGAAAACATGTTAAGTTGCATATTTTTTGTTAGCTAGTGATTGATTCTATGAAAGGTGTAAACTATATAATTGGACAGATAGGTGAATACCTTGGTTCCGCTGTCGTACCGTTGCATCTTTCACATTTATATCCATCTCCATTTGGGAAAGTTCTTTTCCAACATGAGGAACACACAATGTACCACCATGTTTGAGACGGTACTAAGTCTGCAATAAGTATGGTAAGCTTATAGCGTTGTCCCTGTGCAGACGATAATCGCAAATAGTTAGCAAACTATGTATGTAAAACGCTAGCTATAGACAGATGTATAGAGTACTATCTTTTTTGGTACCAAAACTTCATGGGGTATGAGGTTTATCAGTTCAGAAACCGTAGTGGTAGTTGGATTGGTATTGGTGCGGTTGTCCTCTTGCCATTCAATTTGGTGTGGGTGATTGGTTACTCTGTAAAGCATTTTACAACAACAGTGAAAAGAATGTCGAACCTATAATCAAAAATAGTATTGTGTGCTTGACAATTGATGCATCGATTAGAATGTGCGGTTAGCTGGCTATTTTATAAAACACATTACTAACAGGAGTGGGAACTACATAGAAAGTATATTCAAAGATAATGCTATGTGCTTGGTGATTGCTGAATTACTTAGGGTGAAAGTAATGAGATGTACATATTCTGCAGAGCGCATATTTTTGGTATTGGTATGTTGATGTACCATTTTGTTACTGAACTGCTCTGCAATGCAAGTTGACCTATACACATGTATAAAAGAAGAAGTGAACGAATAATATAGGACAGTGAAGTAATGAATTAAGGTGTATATGTCTTAATGGACTAAGGTATATTTTTTTGCTATACTGGTAGCTAAATGAGGGGGTAATTGCAATAAACCTGAGTATGTTCCGACTGACATGCCAACAAATAAAACAATAACCGGTTTATTCTGAGAAGTGGCGAAGAGAGCTTCAGTATCAAATAATTCTGCGTGATGGCCCCATAGTGTAATAATTCCTGTTTGACTAAAAATAAACAGCAAAGGGCATTGATTTATTTAAGGCATTGTAGGAATGCTGTAGGCACGAACAATAAACTATAAAGGGTTTAAAAAGAAGGGTAACCGTACATAATATATATACCTTCCATCTGTTATGTTGACAATGCGCTTGACTGTTGGGCCCATTTTTGTTGTTGTTTCAATAAGTGGTGAAACAACGGTTATAAGGGCGACAACATCTGGCATCCATAACGAGGAAACAAAGAGGTAAAAAAGGAAGAAAAATAGGAATGTATATTTATTATTGTAAAATAGAAGGGAAAATAAGCACTATTAGAAAATTAACTATAACAAGTGATGCACCTGACAGTAAAGCTTTTTTCCCAATACGATCATGTAACACAGAGAAAGAGACCGCATTGTATGCATAGAGTGGGAAGCTCTTTGGTTCTGGTAATACTTCGGTAACCCGTGTGTATTTAGAAAAGCGAACCGAAGTGCTAACATCAACTGTTCTATATGTCTGCTTTGCTTCGAGAACCTCAAAGTATTCAAGTTCGTAAATACTTCCTTCTTTTAATAAAGACATAAACTTGTGCAGCCATCGTTGTGGAACCATTCCTTCCATAACATGTCCTTAAGAGAGGGAAAACTTTATTCTAAGGAGCAAAAAAATGGTGCAGTATGCACATAGAAGAGGGAATTTGAAAGCAGAAAAGCAATAATAACAATTTTTGTAAGGTGAACAAAGCTAAGTATTTAAGACATGTTCATCCAGCATAATAAAGTCTAGGTGGTATATATCTATTTGATCTTGTGGATTTCGGAATTCCCAAATTCGCGCTAAACGAACAAGTATTTCCACTTATGCGAACTTTGATTGACATGGTTTAATAATGTATATGCCATCTGAAACCTGCATATTATAAAGAGCATTAAAGTAAGTGGCATACAAATAAGTATGGCGTAACGAAAATTGAAAGAACATTTCCTGCATGACATACCGGTAACAGTACAGAGTGTATCGTTGTAAGAATAATAAAATATGGAAACGGAAAACATAGCCAGAAATAAAGTAATGCAACTGGTAAACACAAGAAAAAAGAGAAGGAAAAGATGCATAATATATATAGGTAAGGAAACGCATGTGTGGGATACATTATTTAGTATAAGCTAATCTAAATACGATTAGTAAAATTCATACTTGTTCAATCATCTTAAGAACATAATGGAGTAAATAGAATACGTAAATCAAATAGCAAAAGAAATGTCTATTTTGTATATAGCAAATTAAAGCATAATCGTACGCAAAAAGAGGAAAGGCAAACAAACATTTAAACATAAGAGGAAAGGCAAAAAACCATTTGAATCATATAAAAAAACCACATAGAAAAGGAAAGGAAAATGAAAATGTTGTGGATTATGCAAGAGGGAATAAATGTGCATATAGTATATACTACAGAAGAAGAAGATAGATTTGAATTCAGTATGTTCTAGCTGTGTCGTACTATTTCGAGGGCATTTTGAAGAAGTAACTAAATGTGTAAAGTACGAATAAAGGAATAGCAGTTTGATATTTATGAAATACTTCAGGTATACATAACAACTTACAAAGAACGACAGGGAAGGTATACTAAGTAAGAGATATCTTTATAACTACTGCATTTAAGAGATACAGGTAGGTGTATGACAAAGTTCTTAAATGAGAAGGCTGTTGGAGGAAAGTAGAAAACAGTAGTAGTAAAAAATACTAAACAAAAGTAAGCACTTCTTTGTACACAATTTGTTTTGTTGCACTACAAGCAACACATTTGCTATCAAGCATAATCATACGCAAGAAGAGGAAAGAGGGAAAAAAGCATAAACATGAGAAGGAAGGGGAAAAACTGTTTGAATCACATAAGAAGCACACATAGGAAAGGAAAGGAAAATGGAAAAGATGTGGGTTGTGCAGGAGGGAATAAGTGCGCATATAGCATATACTATAGAGAAAGAAAATAGATTTGGTTTCAGTAAGTTCTTGCTGTGTCATACTATTCTGAGGGCATTCTGAAGAAGTAACTAAATGTGTAAAGTATGAGTAAAGGAATAACTGTTTGATATCTACGAAATACCTCAGGTATACATGTCAGTTTGCAAACTACAACAAGGAAGGTACACTAAGTAAAAGATATATTTATAACTACAGCATTTAGGAGATACAGGTAGATGTAGGACAAAATCCTTAGATGAGAAGAATGTTTGAGAAAAGTAGAGAACAGTAGCAACAAAAATTGTTAAACACAAGCAAGCAATTCTTTGTACACAATATTTTTTGTTACACTACAAGAAACACCCTTGTCATCTTCGATGAGTATTTTCAGGCCTGAACGTGATGTAACTCGTGAAATTGCCACGTATAACTGGCCATGAGAGAAAGCTGGGTTTCTTAGATAGACCCCAACTTTGCTTAAAGTTTGATCTTGACTTTTGTTAATAGTCATTGCATATGAAAGCTTGATCGGAAATTGCCGGCGCTGTAAAGTGAAGGGCCATCAAGAACTTGTTGCATTTAATACAATTCTAGGAATACAAACACATTGACCAATATTGGTGCCAGTAATTATGCGGCCTTCAACAACTCGATCACCAAGTCTTGTAATAATAAGCCGTGTTCCATTACAAAGCCCTATAGACTAATTTATATTTCTTAACAACATCACCGGAACACCTATCTTCAAGCATATGCTGTGATGTGGAAAGCTGTTTACTGTTATAGAATTCAAGAATTCAGGTGGATATAAGAGGTCAGCATCACCAATGTGGCTATCAGACTACGATATTGAATCAAAACTGAAGTACTGTTTAGTATCACCAGGAATCTTATCAAAAACAGCCTCATTTAATTCATCAACAACGGAATTAGTTGGGTAGATGATTGCACGGTCTGCTAAGTACTCAGCATTTTGATAGTTTATCAAAAATGAATCATAAATAGCTTCCACAATTGCATCCAGGTTGTTATCAGTCGACAACAATAAAAGGTCGTTTGGTATAACTATCCAGGTTGCACAAGGTTCTCTTGGTTTTGAGACCATTGGCACTTGGCCATCTCCAATATCAAGTACCCATTGAGCAAACACAGAAAGCACTCAACATTCTATAGCTAGGAGCTTTGGATTATGAAGCCTCATATTAGTACACAGTTTTAGTACTTCAGTGTGCTACCAGAGTGGTGATTTAATAAGCGAACCTTCAATAATTTCTGATTTTGTGCCGCCTTCGATAACAGGTAAAATCTGTCGGAAGTCCCCTCCAAGAACAACAAGTTTTCCACCAAAAGGTATATTCATGCAGTTAATATCTTCAATAGCCATAATGTCACGCAATGTCCTGTCTAGCGCTTCAAAACTATGTCTGTGTACCATAGGCGCTTCATCCCATAGAATTAGAGAGGTTTTACCGATGAGCTCAGCAAGCATTGTACCACGTGCTATACCACATAAACTTCTTTCATTAATATCAAGAGGTATCCTAAAACGGGAATGAGCTGTGTGGCCACCTGGAAGTAAAAGAGAAGCAACCCCGGATGAAGCTACAGCAAGGACTATTTGAGCTTGAGCTCTTAGTGCTGCTATGATAGATTTCCAAAGAAATGTTTTCCCAGTACCACCATGTCTTGACACAAAGTAAAGGCCTCCTTTTTTATGAGTAACACATGCTATGATTTTGTTGTATATAGCAGATTGGTCAGTATTTAGATTAGCAGCTAATGCTTCAGCCTGTGATACTAGTAAAATTCTGTCATATGCAAGCTCTTCAGCAATAAGTCTGTTACCAGGAATAGGGTCAGTAAATGGTGATTCACTAACTATGTTATATGTAGCAAAATTAAGTCCATTCCTTGAAAACATAGCTGTTAGCTCGTTCATTAACTGTGACTGTAAATAATAATCTGGTATGGGATATGCTCTATTTTGTAATCCTTGCCGTATTCTGTATGCAATATCATCAGCAAGGAAAGAGCAATACTTATTAAACAGAATCTGAGGACTAATTACACTGCAAAAAGAGAGCACCACCATGAAGAGCTGTCTAAGTTGGTGTGGAGTAGCCCAAATAATCGCTTCATCAAAAAGTAGAAACCATTCTGTATCATCACCAACTAATCTACGAGCCTTGCAAGCTTCTCTAAAAGTAGGGTAGCACACACCATTAAAAGTCCTAATATCTTCATAGCTTTGTGCACCAGAAACAACCATTAAAAGCATCCTAAGATAAAACAGATCACCAGTACTTGGGTGGACGCTATAGATACGCCCAATTTTTTGCCGATTTACGTTTTCTCCGCATCCATTTTTTTTTAACAATATCCCTTGTCCATTTGGTTGGAAACTGATAATAAGTACAGGACCTCGCGTCTGCAAAATGCTGATTAGCAGTAAACCATTCGGTTAACGTAGTTTTATAAAAATCTGGATTAGCAACAATCTCCTGCAGATCTGTTTCTTCATGGTACATAATTCTATTCATACCAGGCATATGCACTGCTAATCGCTCAACAGAAGGCATTCGTCCATGTATTTCGAACTCAAATAAGCGCCAGAGTGCTTCACACGAAGATAAATATCTATAGTTCCATACAGAAAGAATTAGTATAAGTTTTAAAAAAATAACCAAGGGTAAGTACACATAGTTTTATACAGGAAAGCAATGATTTATGAAATAAAGCAAAGCAATTAATAACATGCTACATGAAAGCTTGCTGTAAGATAAAAAAAGACTGAGGAACGTAGTAAATGGGACTAAATATGTTGTTGTAAGAAATAGAAGATTATTATATGAGTAAAGCATTACCTGCACTTAATATAATCGGCAATCTCATCTCTGCCTTGTTTAATCTGTGTATTACATGAATCCGATGGTTGAGCACCAGTACAGAAGTTAACCTTTGCACCTTTGCTCTATCTTGGCCTTTAGTAAGATACTTAAATAGATACTTTACAAGGTTCGTTTTATTGCACCACTCAATATTGATGTGGGCTTGGAATTTCTTAAGTAAGCTAATATTATATGGAACCACCCATCTATTGTCCAACATAATTCTATTCTTGGTAATGAAATGATAATCATAGCTGCGACGGTATATTGGGAAACCAGACTTATCAATAATTGTTTCTGAGCTGTACTGTTTAGGGTAGCATTTTGAACATAGACCATTTTTCATACACGGGTAGTTTTTATTGAGAGCTCCACATGGCCCATGCATCATAAATTCTTCAACAAGAGAATAACCAAGTGGATCTATACTTAGGTTAGGGATCTCAGCACATACAAGGGTATCTATAAACTGGGAAGGTACATCCATGTTGTGATTGGCAACCATATAAGAGTATGCACATGAGGGAGGCCTCTCTTTTGGAACTCAATAGTGTACAAAACTGGTAAGAACAAAAGAGAAAACTTAGATGTATAAAAAAAGTGTAAATACTAAAGTACAAACAGCATATCAATAGCAGAAATAGTAATCTTACCCGCACGTACAACACCAAAAGTGTAACTAGCCTTAATATCAGAAATATATTCGGTGAGCTTCATATGGAACACTCGAGTTACAATATTAGAACGATCTACATATTTTTGACCAGGCTCATACTTGAGTGCGTCCATAATTTCTGGCCACTTTGAATTGCACGTAAAGGTAGAAAATAAATCAGGGGCACCGTATTCACGACAGATAGCCATAGCATCCTGGTAATTTAGTGCATTATAACAAGGGCTGCCTGTAAAACTTGCAGGGAGCAAAACCTTGATGCCAATATTTCTGCCTTGAGATGTGCCTTGACCAAGCGCATCTGAAATGCCTTAATATGTGTCTGATCTTAGAACATCTTGATTGAAATAATGGAATGAAAGACGGTTTGCTTCAAGACATGAATAACAGTCGACCTCTATCTGATTTGAAAGATGACCACAACATGTGTAAGGATTCGGCTCGCTTCTTCGATAATGACATTCATAAGAATAATATTCAAGCATGGACACTTCAGCTCTAGATGAACATAGACCAGTGTCAGTTTCTTTGTATTTAATGCCAAGATGGAAGCCTTTTTCACCGTACGGAAATAACAAGGGATATTGAAGAGACATCAGTGTGGGATTCAAAGGTGAAATCTGTTTTAGCTCACCGTAGTGAGTTTCAACAACTACATCAAATTTGCTATTCTCGGAAGATAATTCTCCTACAACCAAAGCAGCTAACTCAGGCACAACCGGTAAAGAGTACCGATCACCATGACTATTAGATGAACCAATAAGACGAATATAGACCTCTGGGCATTCTCCAGAAAATAACCGGTTACGTGCCATCCTGAATTCTTTCACCAGTAAGTTATAGCAGTCAAACATATTAATCAGAGGAGCAATAATATCAGGATCTCCTTCACTGTGAACATCACTATCTTCACTGAAAACAGACAATCTGTTACCAATTTCGTTGAACGTATCATAGATATATAGCTGAGCATACTGAGGTTTCTGTCCTGCTGCAGGAAGCAATGAACCAATTCGATGATGGACGACACCATTTATACGGAAAACATAAGGACCGTCACCAGTGTTAATTGCTCTATCAACATCTACGCCCAATGAAGTAAATGCAAACAAAGAATTGTAATGACGTATCAAACGCATAAATTCATTCGAACGAGGGCCTTTACTAAAACCAATAAGATCTCGGAGCGAAGGCGGGAATTCTTTATGTAGTAGAAGAGAAACCTTTCCACCCCGACAACATTTATTGTAAACAATTCTCTGTTGCCTAGAGGAGCTCCTATGGTGAGATCTTTCTTGAAACCAAAAAAACTGCACCGCATTTATTACATTCATAATCTGGGCCACCATAATATGATCGGTCGGCATACGTGACTGAAAGAGAACAGAAAGAAAGAGCGCTAAACAAGGAAGAATAACCAGATATATCAGCAACACGGACCACATGGGCAGACAGTGGGAAAGCAAGAGGGAAAAACAGAAAACAATGTGAAATCAGGCATATTGTCACACCTTTTAGGTAAGAAATTTGATCCTTAGAAAGAGGAACATTTGGCGGACGAAAAGGCCGAACAGCACCTGAAATATTTTAGGAAAACAACAAGAAAGATCGGATAGAACACACTGAAACGTCTATGATTGGGGAAAAATAATGGGGTAAAAAAACGAAGGGTAGCTTGGAATAGAATGGCAAAAGGAAGGAACCTGTTCTACCAATTGCACGGAGCAAATTGGCTAGTCTCCTCTTTTTTCTATTGTTAGCTGCCTTGGAAGAGCTAACCAGTGGGCAAAAATGAGTTCCTATCATGTAAACAAACTGAGAGGAGGGGAGAGAGGAAAATAAAAGAGGAATCAAAGCAAAACGTAATAAAGAAACAAAAAAGGAATTATTATAAGGAACGTAAATAACCATGTTAACGTCTCCGTGGAACGGGCGCACTAATAGGCGTGGGAAACGCTATAAAACAAGAAAAGAAACCAGAAGGAAAATTAGCGAGGGGCCAAAGATGGTCGGCCAGACTGAAAAAAGGAAAGGACTTAGCTTGCAAAAGGTATATAATAGTAAGCATACATGTTTGTAGCGCTGTTCGTGGAAGCGGCAACGAAAAGCCAGGGCCCAAAACATTTCTAGAGGGCAACAGCGGGGCCACTAAATTGGCTGGCTGTTTCCCACGCCGAATTTGGTCACGGCGACCTCTAACAGAGCACACAGAATCCATAAAACGGATTAGCAGAAGAGCAGAAAGCAGCCATCTAGGGAAAAAAGTTACTTATCACATAAAAAGGTAGGAAGAAAAATATTAAAGGAATTGTTACTATGTGCACAAGAGCTGTAAGGCACTAAACACTAACGAATAGTAGTAGGGGAATGAATTAGAACCCTCTTCATTAGTACGTCGTAAATACCACACAAGGGAAAACAACAGTATCTCTGAAGCAATTTGTTTCATCAACAATGAAAGAAACTTTATTAGAGAAGAGACTACTACATACGTAGGCACCAAAAAAGCATTAAATACAACAAAGCAATAACTAAAAAAAAATCCGAACATATCTCCGCTGAAAGACCGTAGATAGCGCGGTAAGAAAGCACACAGTATCTCTGAAGCCATTTAACACATCAACACTAAATAAAAAGTTTGGTTAACTGGAAAGGCAACAACGAAAGAAAGAGTACAGGAAAGGTTTTAAAAGACGTTGACAAAGGGGGGACGACGGGCCGCTATAAGAAGAAGGAAACGTATCTAGAACGGGCACACAAAAAAAAATTGGCCTACAAAACGTAGTGAATAAACTAATGATAACAGGGAAAACTACTACGGGTAGCGCATAAACAATCACACAAACATGGGCTTAACAATAGAGAAACGGCATTAAAAAGTATCCCACCACGCGGACAAGTGTTAAAAGGAACTAAATGCAAAGAAACAGCAACTAAAAATAAATACAAAGCTTTTCTGTTAGAATGGAGTAAACACAGTAGCAAGAAGGTACATAACATGTAAGAAGGCACAATAAACCAATGATAACAGGCAAAACTACTACGAATAGCGCATAAACAATCGCACAAACATGGGCTTAACAATAGAGAAACGACATTAAAAAGTATCCCACCACGCGGACAAGTGTTAAAAGGAAGAACTAAATGCAAGGAAACAGCAACTAAAAATAAATACAAAGCTTTTCTGTTAGAACGGAGTAAACACAGTAGCAAGAAGGTACATAGCATGTACGAAGGCACACAGTATCTCTGAAGCCATCTAACACGTCAATGCTAAATAAAAAGTTTGCTTATCTCGGAAGGTAACAACGAAAGAAAGAGCACAGGAAAGCTTAAAAAGAGCATACACAGAGGGGGGACGACGGATCGCTATAAGAAAAAGTAAACGTATGTAGAACGCGAACCAAAAAAAACTGGCCTACAAAATGTAATGAATAAAACAATACTGACAGCAAAAAATACTACGGGTAGTGCACAAGAAATCGCAAAAAAAGGAGCTAACAACATAGAAACGACATTAAAAAGTATCCTACCATGCGGACAAGGGCTAAAAGGCACTAAATGCAAGAAAAACAGCAACCAAGAACAAATACAAAGACTTTCTGTTAGAATGGCGTAAACAAAGTAGCAAGAAGATACATAACATCTCTGAAGGTATTTAATCCGTTAATACTTCCGTGCGGAAAACCGAAGCAATCTACAGTAGAGTCGAAGCACAACAGGGAACAGCCAATAAAGGCGTCACAGAGAAGAACACAGGTAATAATCACTCTATGTAATCCCGAAGAGAAAATAGGAAGGTACCTGCAGGGGGAAGGCAAATATTAGAAAGAAATACCTTGAGAAAAAACTGAACACGAGAGCTGTAAACACATGCATAAGTCGTAAGAAAACTGGGGGGAAAGATGTAAGCAAAGGCAGCAAACGGAAATCCAAAACTAAAAAGAGCACACTCAACGTATGAAGATCCTAAACTACATTACGCACCTCGGGGAGGGACAGAGGGAGGGGGAACAAAAGGAAGGAACAATACCTTCAAAAGGAACGGAATCACAGAAGGCACCAAAGCGGCCAAACTAGAAGCGATGCAGAAGGAAGACACGAACAAACCGAAGGACGAACAAATCGGTAACAGCGCAATAGAAATCTGCTGCGAAGACGGGGAAAAGAAGCGCATGTACTGCCGGAAGAATGACTACTGAAGAAAGGGAGCACACAACCGCGTCGGCAAACACTGGGTGGACGCAGCGTGAGCAAGAAAGCATAAAACATAAAAGCTGACAAAATCTGCACGAAGATCGAGGCGCAGCGCACGTTGCGTCCTCTCGAAGATTCGAGAAAGGTGGCGTACCTACAGTGCGCAGCGGCGGGCGGACACAGCGAAGCGCACGACACCACGAACAAGGTGCACCGCGGTACGCACCAGACAATAACGGGTGCACCGCGCTACCCAGCGGGCGATAACGGGCAGCACGGACTGCCGAGCGAGAACAAGCAAACGCACCAGAACGCGGACAGTCCGCGGCACGCTAACCAGCGAACAACAAGGAGGACGACACCACGCGTAGGCGAACGAGCGTATCACGCAGATGTGGCACGCGCGAGCAGGCAGGAATAGGAGCTTGTAATAGTGTAATGATATTAGTATGAGCTTTTCATCAACCCGCCAATGATGTACTCCTCTACGAATGAATTGGTTTCAGAGATGGCGAGTATACTGCACGCTGTCTAGCCCTTTTTAGCCGACCTTGTCATAAAGTGGTACGAGAAGGATCATGCGAACATGCCGCAAGAATAAGTAACAATTGCATCGCCTAGTGGTATGAGTCATTTATGTTTTTTCTGTCAAATTACATAAATTACGATTGCTATTGTTGGCTTACAGGTCACGCAAGCTGTGAACAACAGGCTCACCAGCTATATCACCAGCTATTGTATGGGACTGGGTAACATATACTGGGGAGGTGCAACAATAGTTTTAAGTGAGATGCATGAAAGAAACTCTCATCAAGCTTATTACTGTGTTATCTACTTCCAATCTTCTCTACTCCTGATGCTCCTAGGGGTCACGGCTGGCACTTTTCCAAGCTCTTCTCGATGGACCGTATTCTTCTCAGGATTAGGTGCGTGGCAAGCTGTTGTGTTCATGCTCTCCTCCTTCCACCTGGATACGCTAGACCACTATCAAGAGCCGAAGATCCCAAACACACTGATCTCTTTTGGGATCACATCAGCTATGTTCACCATGTATTGGGGCTGCTTTGCCCAGGATCCTGTGGTATGTGTGCTTTGCCTTCTTACCCTTGCTTGATACCATCAAACAATCACACAGTTTAACATTATTTTCTAGTTTCTCCATGTGATTGCCAAATTGGTAGGATGGCTCATGTATGGGATATACTTCCTCCTGTCCTGGCTACTCAGGTTGTCAACTTGCTAACTGTTGTGTTGCATACAGTACCTTAATGATGTGATTGCTCATGTCTACGTCTTCATCATTAGGTCCTTTTGCCGCCTCTGTGTGTTGATCTCGAAAGGAGTCGGTGTACTCTACGTACAAGCCCGCACAAGGTCAATGTCATCCTCTCATTGTTTCCTTCCTATTTATATGATGATGATGATCTACACATCTCATTTTCATCTTTACAATGCAGAGGTTATCAGCCAGTACCACCTGCAGCATGACTCCTTTCTCGAAGCAATAGTGATCAAAGCACAAGCTATATCTTGTCAGTGCCATGACCCTTGCTTTCTGTGGTGTCACGCAGTCCTTGTCAATGTGAGTTGGTTTACAGAAGAGATACGCTACTATAGATAAAATAGGAAACATATCTATACTTTGTAAAGATATCAGCCACTTGGTCTTCAAAGGAAATAAAACAAATATACAGCATCTTGAGTGCTACTTTTTTACAAATAAAATGAAAATCAACCTCAATGTGTTTAGTCTGAGCATGAAATACCAGATTCGCAGAGAGAGAGATGTAGCACCCAAGTTATCACACCAAAAACTTGGAGGGTGCGATTGAAACCATAAACTTGGTGCTGGACCGAGAGACCATTGATTGCTCCCGTGAACTCCAGCACACAATATTTTCACCAAAGAAAATAGAAAAACCTCCTGTCGATCTCCTGTCATCTTAGCATCTGGCCCAATCAGCATCTGAAAACGTGCTGATTAGGGTTGATGATGATTTCCTGATTGCAAGCCAATATCACTTGTGTTGTTCAAGCACCTGATCAAGCTACGGAACCAGTCGCCAGTTTGGTTGGACTTATTAATATACGAACAGAATCTCCTCTTGACAACTGATGCCTCCTTTTGCCATCGAATGATACCCACATGTTACTTCTCGCATCATTTGGGATCTGGTCAAAATTGCAAATGCAATGGCAGTTCCGCAACATGAGTGCAAAATTACACAATTAGTAAAGCAAGGCCATGATATTGTGGGATAAAAACTGCTGAGATAAGCTAGCGAAGTTCTGGATACATATACATACCAAACATTCATCTTTAAGGATCGGATAATAAGATTACATGAAAACAATAGACATAAGTATGAGTTAAATTAGATACAAAGTAAAATTACTAAAATAATCCTAAATTTCTAAATAAAGGCTAGTATAGACCAACAAAATATAATCTCCAGGCATAAGAGTTCCATGCAGCTCTTGCCTAAACTTTGTCAAGCATAATACATTTCAGAGAAGGCCTAACCTCAAGGTTCCATCTATTAAAATTTCCAAACAGAAGCAAAAAGCGCAAAGAGGAACGGCTAGTTTTCAAATATTTATGCATATCTCACCTTGGTGATAAGGTGGTTATGCTCGTAGCATTCAATTTTGGAAAGGTATGGATTAGAGCCCCGATCAACAAAAACTTCACTTAGCACATCAAACACTTTTCCAGGCATTGCTTTTCCATTGTGAATGATCTCACAGCGTAGACACATTCTCAGGGTTATATAAACTCCAAGCGTATTGTTCCCATGGATGACAACTCTCAAGTCTTGTCTGAAACCTTCGAACTGAGGTGAAGCAAATATTAACATGCTTAGATTTGACAAAACATAGGTTATAATGATGAATTTATTTCTGAGTGGAGCTTGAAACGTACATTATGTGAAGTCAGAAATCAAAGAGATCCAAGATTGAAAGAGACAATTAGTGGTATAGAATTTCTAAATAGGTTTGATGCATGCAAAATTGTTAAGGATATTAATGTGATTTCCTATTGTCTAGAATTTAGGGTTATATATGTGTCTCATGTACTATATAATGCTTCTTTGGGCTCTGCAATATATAGACAACTCATCTCAACTAACATGGTATCAGAGCTCTAGAGCTCTCAATCCATATTCCACTGCTGTTGCTACCCCCGGGAGGAGCGATCTTCACTCCTGGGGGCGGCCACCGGCTCCGGCTGCCGCCGCCTCCCAGCCTACTGTGCTGTCGCTCCAGTGCCAGGCAACCTCTCAGCCATTCGCAGCCACCGCGCGCTCGCGAGCCACTGCGCCGCCAGGGCCTCTGCCGCTGCCGCCTCGGCCTCCCGAGCTGGATCCGTGCAGCCTATGCCGGATCCCACCATCACCGCATCGCCCCAGCCCGGATCCAGCCACCTGCACGCCGGATCTGGCGAGCATAAGGCCGGTTGGCTCTGCTGGCACTCGGATCCGACCACCCTGACGTCGCCTTCTCATTCACCATAGCCATCACCTCGCGCCCTTGTGCACGCACCGCCACGCCACGCCAGGCCTCCTATGCCTCCCATTTCGGTCGCTGCCGCCGGAACCCGCCGCACCCGTCCCCAGGGAGCCGCTCTCCGCTACCGTGCCCCGCTCCATACCCCTCCCTCCGCGTGGGCTTCTTGCGGGCGAGGCAATGGAGTTGGGTGGGGTTGTGGAGAAATGAGGGGAGGTGGCGATGGCACGATGGGAGTTGGGAGATCCCTTTTTTTTTTTGAAGCTCGGATGGGAGTTGGAGAGTCCCTTTTGTGGAAGCTTCTGGTGACAAGAATGGATTTACTATGTACCCATCTCAGGTCTCCACATCAGTGGTTGTCATATAACAGTATCTTGTCCGAAGATGTGTGTTTTCAGTCTTCTGTTGCGCGTTCATCCATGTCTGTTACCCTCTCTTTCAGTCCAAATCTTTATGATGTCGCTGCTTCTCAACTGTCACCACCCAAGCATGTGACAAAATCAACTCGTGAAGGTCACTGATTTTTAGCACAAAGTATTGTTAGTAAATAGCAATATGGAAATTAATGTACAACTTATCACTCACCACGAACTTAATTGTATTATATTTGTATCTGGTATCTTGAGTATAGAAGGTTTGCACAAAACCATAACCAGGAATTCTTGGAAATATATCATGAACATCAGGCTCCACAAGAACATTCATCTTTTCTTGATGATGCAGAAATGAAGCAACCTGAAAAGAAAGTAGTCGGAAGTTTATAGCAGATCAAATGCTAAGTCTGTTGCCAAACAAAGAAGCGAATTAGATAGAAGTACATGGAATGTATCGCCTAAGTGACTATTAAACAGCTTTAAGAAGAGAACTAAATCTCACAACCAACATCGACATTTCCAAAGATACGTTGGCAAAGAGCATACACTGCATGAGTTACACATATTGTGAAATGTTTAGCGGTAACTTTAACCACAAATTTCTAAAGTTGCACCCATGATTATTCCTACCATGAAATGAGACCTACCATTTAATCCAATTCATATCAAAAAGGGATATATTCTCCAAGCAATTCAATAACTGGCTAGATATCCCCACTGGTGTATCCTAGGGCTTGATACAGCTTATTTTAATTTTGAAGCAAACCATTTTAATCGGCACTTGTTGATCGATGCAAATTTTTCTAAACTACGAGTGATTCTTTTATTAGTTCACTAACTAATGATCTCTCTGCAATACTAAAAAGCTTTCAACTAATTCTATGTAGTCCCACATCTTACTACAAATTCATGCTGTACTCAGTACTGAGCAACTTAAAAAAGGTAAGTGCCTTCTGAACACGAATTTCAAGTAAAAATCTCTCTAGCCCTAAATTCATTATATGTGCAAACAATACATCATTCACATGCAGGAACTTTAGTCCTTTTTGGGATGACTAAGCTACATTTCGCTACCAGATACAAGAAAGAAATGCAGAGTATTTTGATATATGAATGATAAGCAATATATATGCACTTGAAAAAGGAATTCAGTATTCACCTCTTTAGCCTCTTCCATGAGCTCGTCAACTAATTTTTTCAATAGTAGTCTTTGGAGGAGATTTCCACATGAGCATTTGTTGCTGGGTGCTAGGATGAGTAAAAGCCAACGATGATTCTGTTACTTTTTCTCTAGTGCAAGAGAATCCGTCTGTACATACAAGAAACACCTCTGCTTTTCTTCTCGATTGAAGTTTAACAACACCAGTTGAAAAGGCACACACATTACCATCAACAAGTTCTGATGAGTTTTCTCTCCAGATAAGGGGCACCATTCTTTTCAGCGGATTTTTGTGATCCAAGCAGCGCATTCCCATTAAAGTTGCTGGCATTAGATGTTCTAGGATCAACAGTTATCACTGAGGCTTCCCTTTCCTTTTCTTCAACAGGTGAGGAGGATCATTGTTGGATGGTTTCCCATTAGTAATACCTGAAGCAACTGATAGAATATAATCATGGTCAAACGGTGCCCAATTTGAACTTTTCAGAATCGCAAACTCTGCAGCTTCATAGTTAATAGCTCCCTTGTGTTCAGCACTGAGATTTTGTTTTCTCCTTGAGACCAGCAAGCTACTCGATCGTCTCCGAGAGTTCAAAACAGATTTTGGATAAACTCTTTTGCTTCTAAAAAAGTTGGTCATCTCCCTTCTGGAGAAAACATCGCAAGAAGGAAATTGCGCCTTAAGGGGATTACTCTCCAGTCTAAAGTTTGACAGAAGTTCTGTCCCGGTGCCATGCATTTCTCCATGTTCAGTGCTTTGATCATTGGGAAGGGAATTGGTGATTTCCAGATTATGAAGTGCTATTTGTATGTCCATGTCACATGTTTCCCTACCATTCATGGTTGTATAAGTTCCACTGGTGTACCATTTTCACCACTGTTTGAGGAGGAACTTGGGCTGCTTGTGTGCTGCTCTGTCCGATCATTCTTCAGGACCTTAACAATCCCATTTAATGAGTGGTTTTGGGTAGCCAGTCTCTCAGCACGAGTGACATACTGCTTCCACCTGGAGACCATCGCAGACGTCCTACCGACCCCTTCCTGGCTATGAAAATATATGGGCTTCTTCGCACCATCTGACACAAGTGACATGAATTGCTGAGCCTGTTCGGCAGAGGGCGCAGTCCTGATCTCAATAGCATATTCACCACTTCCATCTTCCCAGATGAGATAGCTTCCTGAACTGCCGAAAGGTATAACTCATCTTTCCCAGAGATCAACAATAGTTCTGAATCCCTCTGCCAATAACCATTCCAGTCCCTCCTCACTGACTTGCCCTCCCCTCCAGAATGCAACCTCCAACTCATCTGTCCCTGAATCATCTGGCACAGTTGAAACCAATTTGCAAACAATGTCGGACAGGGATGACCATCAGCCCTTGGGAAACCCACATTGTAACAGGCGTTCTTCAACCTCTGCAGCCTCCTCCATATGTCCAACCCCCGGGACTCAGTTGGTACGAGGTAGCTGACAAGCGCATTTCGCAACCTGCATGCTCTCACAGCACCTCTTCATTGGCCTGTTCTTTTTAGCTGCGGCTGATGGCTTTTAGCTACGGCTCAGTAACGGAGAGAGGGGGGGCCAGGGGGGCCTAGCATCCCCCAACCTTCTGTTTCATTTGTGATGTCTTTGCATTGTAATTTTTTTACCTGGCCTGATGGTTCTTTCTTCTGGATTTTTGGGTCAAGTCCTTCATCTTATCTGCCGCTGGTGAGGGGATGGAGTACTAGTGTTTTTATCGGTATATCTCCTGCTATAGTATAATCATCTTGTGATTCTGGCAAAGACACGTTCCTCTCTACTGTGTTACTAGGATCGAGTAAGGCACGGTCACAAATCGTTGCATGGAAAGGCGTATGTACATTTGTATCAGTGCACTTGCGATTGCACTGCCTGCACCCTTCGTCTCGTCCCGGCGAGGAAACAAACCGCAAGCCGTTACTAGCACTAGCACGTCTAAGCTATCATCTTTTGCCCTGGCTAGCTATCGAGAACCAGGTAATTAAGACGCCAACGCGTTTCTGCAAAAACCATTCGATCCATTCGTTCCCCGTCTGGCTTTGCTAGCTAGATACGCGTACATGCATGCCTGCCCACGGTTTCTCGCTTTCCCTTTCTCGAGAACATTGATCGAACTAAAGCTAGCTACGCTTTCTAGCTCGTCCCCAAAAAAATCAACGTGATGTTTTGCTCCACCGATCGATCGAGCAAAATTACAATGCAAAAAAATCGGCCGAAAGGTAAAAAAAAAATCCCCAGCGCGATGTCTTTGCATTGTAATTTACGAAACATATTACTCTAATATGTGAATATTAAATCAGTAAATCCGGCATAGTTTATCGGTTTACTCTACTTGTTGTCTATGTTGCCCCCCTATCTCCAATCCCTGGCTCCGTCCTTGCTACGGCTGATGACTTTTTGGCTGTTTACGACAGAGATTGCGGAAAGAGAGATACTCGCTTACGATTTTTGATGGTAAAATATTAGTTTTTTAACGTGTACTACAATTAACTTGTAGACCCTATCTTAAAAAAATACTCCGTTTAAAAGTTAGTTACTGTAGCAAAAAGTCAAAAACAGCTTTTAGAAACTGCAAAAGAACATGTCCATATCTCTACGGAACAAGGCGAGTGGCGGGATCCTATCCATCGTGCTGTAATCAGATCCTTGGAACGCGCTTCCAACACCCGACCGCCCTGAGAGCACCTCCGTCCTGCCCTGGTTCAGCATTGCCAGCATACAGCCGAGCATGGCAGCAACCTTGTGCTCCAGCACCGGCAGGTCCTCCAATTGCACATCGTAGCGCACGGGGAACTCGCCTGTGTCTGGATCACAGAGCGCCGACATGACCGCAGTGTGGAGCCGCTCTGCGGCACGGAATATGCGGCAGTAAGCCTCAATCTCTGCGATGTCGCCGGGCACCGGACCCACGCACAACAGCTGGGACAAGTCCCTTGTGTGAAAATCCTACATGAAACCATTTCATGAATTAATATAGAATAATTTCATCTAAGACGCAACGAAACTAACAACTGCAAATTCATAGGGGACTATCTATCCAATCAAACAAGAAACAAAATTCTAGCTCATTTCTAGCATCCAATCATACCGTTTGATGTAATGCCCACAAGAACCACGATCAACTACAAGGTGAACAAGCACATTCCCGAATCTAGTACGAATTGACCTTTTTGTTGAAGGATACTAGAGCCCAAAAAACGACAAAAGCCGAAATAAATTTTATCATAACAAAAACAAAAAACAAACAATAGAAGCAGATCAAATACAGGTCTAACCCATTAATCTGCTCGGTGGGGTGCGTCACCGAAGGTTTGCCCGTGCGGAAAAATCAAATACAAGCGAGGACGGTCGGATCAAAATCAAATATATGAGGACAGTGACAGCCATATAAGAAAAGGGACAGCACAAAACCCGCGCCAGTCACAGTCAGTCAGAAAAACAAATAACACATCGCATGCGCTGACCTCAAGTCAATTCCCCAGTACATGTCACGCATACGAGTTATCCAAGCCCACAGTCAGTCACAACTTTTTTTTTTTTGTGCGTTTAGGGTAGTAGGCTGGAATTCGCGTACCGTTGTGGATGCTGCTGCCGGATGCTATGTATCGCGCCACCCATGACTCCTGTCTTCAAAGCAGCGTCCCGTTTCATATGAACCCGCCTGTCCGTGGGTGTGCATTTTCGACAACCGCGGTTCCTAGAGGCAAAGTTGATAGATACGACGACCAAATCTTACTCGCGCGAGTCCCGCGTGGGGCGCTGCTCACCCCAGCCCCGCACCCTCGCCTATATAAAACCCTCGTCGGGCTCACAGCTCCAGCAAAAACCTCTTCTCTCCTCTCCCTCTCTCTCTACTCTCTCCCTCGCCTATATAAACCCCTCGCCGGGCTCACAACTCCAGCAAAAACCTCCTCTCCCTCTCTCTCCCCTCTCTCCCCTCCGCCTCCGCCGTCCTTACAAAAATTTTCTCCGGCGAGGTGGCCCAACAAAAAAGAAGACGTAAACGCAGCCTCCCTCGGATCATCGTCGTCCGTCCTTCCACACACACATAATACGAGACGGAGACACCTCTCTCTCCCTCCTCTAGGCCTCCGTTTCAGGTACGGCTCCAACCATCTCCTGCAGGCCTCCAACTCCCCCAACCTTTTTTGTGCGATTGTCGGTCGTTTCGTTCACACCATGGTAAGAGTGGCGAGCGCGTGCTATTACCAATGGAGCGTGCGCAGTTGTCTCGGCTTACGAGGGGTGGGAGGGGCAGACGAACGCAAGCTAGGGAGATCACGCGCGCGAGAATAGGAGCTTGCAATAGCGTAGTGCTGTTAATGACATGCATCCTCCTCCACGAATTTGTTCCTCCTCTGAAATGAGCTTTTCATCTTGATGCCTCCTCTGAAGACAGTGGTGTTAGCGTAGTGGTGTTACCGAAATGAGCTTTTCAACTTGATGCCTCCTCTGAAGACAGTGGTGTACCAGATTCTTTGAAAACTCCTCTGATGATAACATAGGTGTAACCATTGGCTTGCAATGCTGCATATTTGTTTCCTTAAGAAGATCAAAAATATACTTCTTTTGTGACATGAGAATAGCTTGTTGAATTGGTCACAATACTCATTATTGAAATTACTGAACGATTACCAACAGAAACATTAGGTCACACAAACATCACAAAGCATAGGGGAGGAAGAAGACGAGGTCGATGAAGAGGAAGCAGTGGAGATCGTCAGCGTCGGTGCAGTGGTGTGGAGGTAGTTGCGGCGTAGGGGGAGGGAATAGTTGGATCTGGGAGGAGGCGTGGTGGAGAAGGTGGTGGTGTGGTGGCATGCCATAAGTGGAGTAGAGCGTTAGCGGCGGTAGGGTGGAGGAAGGTGGCACTAGGAAGGGTAGCAGCGATGTGGATATGGAGGGTGGCGGCGATGGTGATGGCGATGGCTGATGGAGGGTGTAGAGCGGCGTCGCTGTGGAGGTAGTGGGGGATAGAGGTGGGAGTTGGGCCGGGCTATTCTGGGCCAGCCAGAGGCTCGGCCGATCTGGCACGGCCCAAGCACGGTATGGGCACGCCACGTGGTGGGCCGTGCCGATATGGCACGAACGGCGGGCCGGGCCAGGCTTAGAAAGCCGGTCTATTGGGCGGCACGGCACGACACGGTGAACCGTGTCGTGTTTGGGCCGGCACAGCACAGGGAGCACGGGCGGGCACGGACAAGATGCTTGACCGAATGGCACTATCTTTATTTTTACATGCAACTATTGTTGATTTCATTGTTCTTCCACTCTGTTGGTTTGAGGTTTAACATATACAATAATAGTTCCAAACTTCAGAATTTCCCTAACATCAAGGAAAGACATACTTGCTATTTCCGTACTCTCCGGTAAACTTTTAGTATATATACAAATATACAACATATAATACGGTCCCATTCTGTATATATCTGCATTTGACAAGCACATATGTATGCCACAAGACTAGTATATTGTACGTATGTTGTTACTTTTCCCTTGAAATATTTACGTGCTTATGTTTTTACGCAACTAATTCAATTTTAACTAGTTTTAACGAGGTAAGCACGAGAGAAATGAAGATGACGGTCGCCACCGCCTTCGTTGTGTATAGTTACTTTTGGCTGGACTTGAGTTAGCACGGCACGAACGCTGGCACGACGAGCTTTGGGCCGTGCCCGGGCCTGGCCAAAGGCGAGGCGGGCCGGTACGGCACAGCACGACGGAATGACTGGGCTGAGTCGGCACGACACGATGCGGCACGAAGCACGATGGGCTTGGGTCATGCCAGCACGGCACGGCCCAATGGCACTGGCAAGGTGTGGCTTGGCCCTTGCCGGTGCCGGAGCTGGAAAAGGAGAGGAGGAGAGAAGCAATCCAGGGGGCAAAGAAGAAAAGCCAGGCTCAGTGGCGTGGAGCAAGAAGGGAGCTAGGCGGCGATGCACGGGATTTAGGGTGGCAGCGCTGTGGAGTTGGAGGCGGAGTGGATGCAGAAGCAGTGGATTTGGATGGAGTTGGGAGAGGAGAATAGGAGGGGGAAGGTGGCAAGGTGGCGCACCGATGAGCTACGGCCCGGTGCTCACCGGCGACAGGATGCAGAGAATAAATGGGAAAAGAAGTAGATGGGGGCAAGGAAGGCAAGCAAAAGCCAGGCTTGGCTTCAACAGGCAGCGCGATGGGGAGTGTTTTTGGAATATATAGCACAGTTTGGAGCCTTATTTAAAAGAATATCAGTATGCAACTGGAATTGGTAAAAATGTTTGTTTTGTCATCCGGTCACCAGAAGCAACGTGCTGGAATTGACACATGGCAATAGGGGCCCCATGGTCGGGTGATAGGGGCCTGCCGCACGGCCATCGTGCTACAAGCTGCCTACCGCCCGATCATCGTGCGGCCAAGAGCCTATCGCACAGCCACGAGGCGGTAGGCCATTAGCGTTGCAATTAATTAATTTCATTGCATGATTAGATAATTTATCTATACGCACTACTCATAGAATTTTTTAGATATAGCAAATGAGCACAAAAACTTATGAAATTTTTTGTAGAGCTTCTCGACGCAACGTACTTCATTGTACAATTTGCTCGTAATTTTTGTTTTGAATTTTACTCAAAAAATTATTTACATAAACTATTTGTAGAAATTTTTAATATAGGAAATGAGCTCGAAAAATTATAAATTTTTTTAAGGATCCTTACATAGTGGACTTGATGGTGTAATTTTTTATTCAATTATGCTAGGAGTACATATAGCAATACAAAAACCGCATGACACAGGATATAGCAGTACAAAAAGCGCATAGCATAGGATGCGATATGGCTCACTCATCTGAACCACTACTATCTCCTCACCGCGTCTACCTCCGTGGGTGTGCCCTTGTCTTTCGTCGAGCATGTCCCATGGGGTACGACAGTCGGTCCGAAGCTTACGTGTCAGATCAGAGGAGGTATGGAGGCCATTCAGTCTATTGAATGGCCGATGGTGCATCAGTAAGCTGAGTTATAGCAAGCTAGGTCTGGTAAGCATTGACGTTCTCCTGCTGAGACATACCGAACTAGGGGCCACCAACGATCAAGTCCTGAATGAAGGACTCTAGAAATCCCGCTCGTAGTGCAGAGGAGTTTTGGCCTTGATCGTACAATATGCCAACGCAGCCGGAGGAGCTCTGCCCACCTAAGTCTCCAAACTGTGCGTGTGCTCCAGACCCTGCGTATGGTGTAAACGATGAACTCACTTAAGTCTCCAAACTGTGCGTGTGCTCTACCCACCTAGGATCATTTTTCATCTAATAGGATCGTATCGTAGGATCATGTTTCTATCAAATTTTTAAAAGTATATATATTGTATACAAAAATTAAATTAAATTTCTAAGTATACAAGTCTATAGAAGATTTTTAAATTTAATTTTGTAATTTGAGTATACTTATTCATGTTATATTGAATTAAGATTGATTTTTGAAACTTATTTAATTATTTTTAATAAACTAATAATCTAAAAATGTAATATGTTAAAAATAATATTTTTGCATCATAGAGCAACATGTAAACAACAAAATAAAGCAAATTAAACTAGAACTTAAACTAGCAATAGGTAATATCAAATTTTATATGCTAATATAGTTTGTTGTCAGGATCACGATCCCACTGTGATCCTACTCAATCCTAATAATTCTATGAGTAGAATCGTGATACTACTGCGATACTATCTGATTTCGATTCATATTGTGATATGTATCATCTACCTCTGATAGGATCGTATAATACTACGATACGTATTGCGACACTGACAACCTTACACGCGAGAGCTCAGCTGACAGGTGGGGCCCAGCTAACGTCACAATTTAACCAAAAATTGTAAGTATCGTCTTGATTTTTAGTCACAATTCAGCTGATAGGTGGGGCCCAAGTGACACGTTTTATTTTTATAAGTATAACCAAAATATCGTCTTTTCATATAGGCATGTGCTTCACCAATGAGAATTATCCATTTGCCGCATGCCATTATGTAACAGAAGAAACATGCATTATGTAACACAGGTGAATGCTTTTAATTTGTTACCATGCCATGAATACGATTTAAGCTAATGCTTCCTTGGATACGAAACTACAAGAATTAACCTACCATTGAGTCGCCTGCAACAGTAGAGTATGTCGTGCGGCCAGAAGAAACATACCATTCACCCGGCCATCTCCTTGAACCTAGATATATTTCCCATCAGATTCATCCAAATGCTTCAAAGATCATAGTCAAAAGCCGAGTAATCTTACGATCGAGTTAGCAACCCTGAAGAAATAGGGAAAGTTAAGGGCGGAAAGAGACCGCTAGCGAAGTAGCGAGTAATCTTACCATTGAGTTAGTAACCCACTAGCCCAGTAACCCATTAGTTTGACAATAATGAGCGTATCGTGGAATAATGAGCGTCCTCGCCACCTTAATGACAATATGTTTGGTGCTCGCGTCTCCTTATATACACCCTCCCTGCTTGATTCCCTTCTCATTCCAGGTACGCGGCTTCCTCCATTTCCATTCCAGGTATTGCCACCTTAACTTCACTTTTTTTTTTGGGGTGCGATTTTGGCCCTTTTGGTTCACGAGTAGTAGGCTGGAATTCGCGTGGCGTTGTGGATCGGTGGGAAGGGTTGGAGGTGTTCCCGGGCGGTGGTGGAGCCGCGTCGTAAGAGTGGCAACCGCGTGGCACTACCAATGGAGCATGCCAGGTTGTCTCGGCTTAGGAGGGGTGGGAGGGGCAGACGAACGCAAGCGGGCGAGATCATGCGCGCGAGAATAGGAGCTTGCAATAGTGTAGTGGTGTTAGCATGAGTTTTTCAGTAACCCATCAATGACATCCTTCTCCATGAATGAATTGGTTTCAGAGATGGTGAGGAACCAGTTTCGGTCCTTCTTAACTGACCTTGCCACAAAGTGGTATGAGAAGGCTCATGCGAACATGTCGCAAGAACTGGTAACAATCAATTGCCACATCGCCTAGTGGTATGAGTCATTCATGTTTTTTTCTGTCAAATTACATAAATTGCGATTGCTATTGTTGGCTTACAGATCAAGCAAGCTATGAACAATAGGCTCACTGGCTATATCACCATCTGCTGTATGGGACTAGGTAACATGTACTGGGGAGGTGCAATAACAGTTTTGAGTGAGATGCACAAGAGCAACTCTGATCAATCTTATTACTACGTTATCTACTTCGGATGTTCCCTACTCCTGGTGCTCCTAGGGGTCACGGCTGGCACTTTTCCAACCTCTTCTCGATGGACCGCATTCTTCTCAGGATTAGGTGCGTGGCAAGCTGTTGTGTTCTTGCTCTCCTCCTTTCACTTGACTACACTGGACTACCAACGGGAGCCAAAGATCCAAAACGCACTGATCTCATTTGGTGTCACATCAGCTATTTTCACCATCCATTGGGGCTGCTTTGCCCAAGATCCTGTGGTATGTGTATTTTGCCTTTTTACCCTTGCTTAATACCATTAAACAATCACACAGCTGATAATTAACATTATTTTCTAGTTTCTCCATGTGATCGCCAAATTAGTCGGATGGCTCCTATATGGGATATACTTCCTCCTGTCTTGGATGCTCAGGTTGTCAATTTGCTAACTGTTGTGTTGCATAAAGTACCTTGATGATATGATTGCTCAGGTCTATGTCTTCATCATCAGGTCCTTTTGGCGCCTCTGTGAGTTGATCCAGAAAGGAGTTGGTGTACTCTACACACAAGTCCGCAAAAGGCCAGTGTTATCCTCTCATTGTTTCCTTCTTGTTTATACGATGATGATGATCTACTCATCTCATTTTCATCTTTACAACACAGAGGCCATCAGCCAGTCGCACATGCACCATGACTACTTTCTCGAAGCAATGGTCAATGGTCATCAAAGCACAAGCAGAAGCTATTGTTATAAATATTGTGTGTGTCTATTGAAAAGACTTAATAGGCAATATATATAGAGAGTACAAAAAGAATATACCATATAAAAAAAAGGCATATGTAGAATAGAATACAAACTCTATATCCTAATACAAACTCTCTATATCCTTAACAGCTATATCTTCCCCTGCTTTCTGTGGTGTCATACAGTCTTTGTCAGCGGCATGACATGTATTTATACTCGTGTATCGAATGGTGAATAGCAACTGATTACAACAGATTACACGGCAGCGTACAATCATATACAATCAGGAAACATTTAACTTGGAGATATAAGTTTACCATACCAATCTACTAATAATCCAAAGTAGGATCATATACAGTAGTGGACTGGCCCTTGTATTCTTGGCATTCACGATTTTTGAGGCACAATCCTATTATCCGATCCTACGCACACCGAAATGTTCTTATCTAGGATCAGCAACCTTGGTTGCATATATGCTTGAGCAGAAAAGTGAAGCTGAAGATATGAAATTGTCGTTAGGACGTGGATCGAAAAATACAGTTGGAGACAACAATGTGGTATCAAGTGCTCTTCATGCTAGGCCCAGAAATAACGGGCTATGCTGTTGATTTACAAAGCAGATAAATACAGCTGTCAATCGTGTCGTATGCTGTCAAGTCAATAAGCTGAGCTGCTTGTTGCTGTGATGTTGCAGGTGTTGTACATGTGATGAGAAAAAAAAAAGATATCTATGTGCACAGCTACGTATGTACAGGGGCAAACTAGGATTGTGGTGTCTATAGCGCCTTCTGGTCCAATCTCTCGTTCCAGTTCAGGCGCCTGATCAAGCTACGGAACCAGTCGCCAGTTTGGTCGGACTTATTAACAGTTGGGAGCGGATGCTGACTCATGGATATATGAACAGAATCTCCTCTTGGCAATTGCTGCCTCTTTTGCCGTCGAATGATACCCACGCGTTACTCCTCGCATCATCTGGGATCTGGTAAAATTGCAAATGCAAGGGCAGCTCCGCGTGCAAAATTACTCGGTCAGCAAAGCAAGGCCATGATATCGTGGGATAAAAACAGCTGAGATAAGCTAGCGAAGTTCTGGATACATATACATACCAAACATTCATCTTAAAGGATAGGACAATAACATTACATGAAAATAATAGACATTTCACGTTTCATCTATTGGAGATCAGTTGTTCCATACCTGCAATTCAAGCCGTGCGGAATCAGGAACGATGACGGCTCTAAATGACAAGAGTGCGCGCAGATTGGAGCTGAGTGAACATCATACATGGAACATTTGGATGGACCTAGACAGCACAAAACCACAATGATCAGAGTAAATAACTGTTCTGTTCGATGGATACATGCAAGTATTCATGGGAAAAGAAACGGTTTACTTGCACAAATGAAAAGGTTTCCAAACGCACATTATGCCATTGCATAGTGCTCAAAAGTACACTTCACGTAATTCATTTGAATGCAACACTACACAAGAAAAGCAAACAGACATGCCATAACATCATCTCTTATTATTCAGTTTCGAAATGCTACATTGGAATTTCACTGCAGAGTGGGCCATTTAAAAAAAAGATCTTCAACGCAGCAACCAGATTGAATATTGAACATTGCGGGTGACAAAGAAACAAACAACAACAAGCCTTTTGTCCCAAACAAGTTAGAGTAGACTAGGAATGAAACCTCCTCAAGATCAAAGAGACAAGAGGCGAGCTTTAAAGACTTATAATGCTAAAACCCTAAGCCATACAACCTGCCCACTGAGTCGAGAATCTAAAATACTGCCTCTAGACTTTTTTTATGGTTCCAGTATATGAATCGCTAACTTCCATGCGCTCCTATCCAAAGCTAATTCTTTAGATACATTCTAATCCCTGAAGTCTCTTTTAATTGCTTCCTCCCATATTAGTTTTGGTTGATCTCTGCCTCTTCTTACGTTTTTAGTGCATCTTAAAATTCCACTACGAACCGGTGCCTCAGGAGGCCTCCGTTGGAGATGTTCAAACCATCTCAAGCGATATTGAACCAATTTCTCTTCAATTGATGCTACCCCCACCCTATTATATATATCATAATTGCGGATACGATCCCGCCTTGTATGACCACAAATCCACCGTAACATCCTCATCTCCGCTACACTCATCTTCTGTATATGTTGTCTTTTAGTCGCCCAACATTCTACTCCATATAGCATCGCGGGTCTGATCGCTATCCTATAGAACTTACCCTTTAACTTCTGAGAGACTTTTATTACACAAGACACCAGATGCTTTACGCCATTTCACCCACCCCGCTCTTATCCTATGACTCATGTCTTCATCAATCTCACCGTCCCACTATAGCATTGATCCTAAATAACGAAACGAGCCCTTTCTAGGCATTACTTGTCCGTCCAGCCTAACCTCTCCATCATCTACCCTGGTACCACAAAAATCACACCTCATATATTCAGTTTTAGTCCTATTAAGTCTAAATCTCTTTAATTCTAAAGTCTTCCTCCACAGCTTCAGATTCCTATTAACACCTATTCTACTCTCATTAACTAGCACCGCATCATCAGCGAAAAGCATACACCAAGGGATATCTCCTTGTATGTCTCGCGTGACCTCGTCCATCACTAAGGTAAAAATATATGGGCTCAACGCTGACCTTTGGCGTAATCCTATCTTAATAAGAAAGTCATTAGTAACACTACCACATGTTCTAACATTAGTTATAATATCTTCGTATATGTCCTTAATTAGGGTAATATATTTTGTTGGGACTTTTTTCCTTTGAAGCACCCACCATATAACCTTCCTTGATATTTTATCATAGACTTTCTCCAAGTCAATAAACATCATGTGAATGTCCTTTGTTTGCTCCCTATACCTTTCCATCAACTGTCGTAGCAAGAAAATCACCTCCGTGGTCGACCTCCCAAGCATAAAACCAAATTGGTTTGTCGTTACGCTAGTCACTTTTCTTAAACGGTGTTCAATCATTCGCTCCCAAAGTTTATTGTGTGGCTCATGAATTTAATTTCTCTATAATTAGTACAACTTTGAATATCTCCTTTAGTTTTGAAAATTGGTACTAATGTGCTCCTCCACCACTCGTTTGGCATCTTGTTCAACCTAAAAATGCTATTGAACAAATTAGTTAGCCAAATAATCGCTATTTCTCCTAGGCATTTCCACATATCAATAGGGATATTATCTGACCCTAACGCTTTACCCTCTTTCATCCTTTTTAAAACCTCTCTGTCATCCTCTTTAATGCCTTACTGACAAATTAAGAGAAAACTGGCAATTTAGTTCATAGGTAATGGAAACTGACTGTTCTTATTATTCTTAAATGGAGATGGCTAAATGCTGTGTATACAAACTTAACCAGTTGGCAATGGAAAGTAAGGATAATTCCAGATGTTCCTCATCTTTGCTTCTTGAAACATGTACAGGGTGCAATACAAGATAGATGTTTTATTTTTATAATTATAACCAAAATATCGTTTTTTCATATAGGCATGTGCTTCATCAATGAGAAATATCCATTTGCTGCAAGCCATTATGTAACAGAAGAAACATGCATTATGTAACACAGGATAACGCTTTTGTTACCATGCCATGAATACGATTTAAGCTAACGCTTCCTTGGATATGAAACTTGTAAGAATTAACCTACCATTGAGCCGCCTGCAGCAGTAGAGTATGCCGTGTAGACAGTTGATGTTGCTACTTGATAAGGATAGAATATGATTATTTTATTTGTTTTCTCATATGTCTTGGTTTACTTATCTGAGTTTCTGATGATTGATCTTAGTTTGCTTATATACTTCTTTGGGATTGAGGCTTTTTCCACAGATACACACAGATAAGTAAATCAAGGCATATAAGGAAACAAATAAAACAATCATATTCTATCCTTTAACACTACTATCACCCCCATCTCCTTGAACCTAGATATATTTCCCATCAGATTCAAAACATAAGTTTGAGTTAAATTAGATGCAAAGTCAAATTACTAAAATAATCCTGAATTTCTAAATAAAGGATAGTGTAGAACAACAAAATATAATCTCCAGGCATAAGAGTTCCATGCAGCTGCTGCCTATACTTTGTCAAGCATAATACATTTCAGAGAAGGCCTAACCTCAAGGTTCCATTTATTAAAATTTCCAAACAGAAGCAAAAACGCGCAAAGAGGAACGGCTAGTTTTCTAATATTCAAGCTTATTAAGGCGTCGCCTAAGCGTCGCTTAAGCGACGCTTAGACGGTAAGGCGGTGAGGAGCCGTAAGGCGTCGGCGGCGCCTTGCAAGGAGGCTGTATGGCGTCCGCCTCACGGCCATGGCGTCGGTGAGGCGACCTGACGGCCGAGGCGACGGCCGAGGTGGACGCCCCAAAGCCATCTGCTGACGTATAAAGAGAGGGATGAGAGGGGGCCAGAGAGAACCTGTCGCGTGAAGCCCAACCCTAGCACCGCCTCCATCCTTGAAGCGGCGCACCGACGAGGCGATGACCATCTGCTGCAGCGCGCCGGCGCCACTGTTCCGCCTCCATCGCCGTCGCCCTCTCCACTCCAGTCTCCAGGTTTGCCCCATGCCCCCATCCCCTCCTTCCCGGCCTCCACCTCCTCCCTCTACCTCCCCGGCTCCTCCCTCCCTTCTCCCGCCTCCCCCCTCCCAGCCTCGACGGCTCCGCCTCCCCCTCCATCCTCGACGGCTCCGCCTCCCTCCCCGGCTCCCTCTCCCTCTCGATCTCCCCCTCCCGGCCGGCCTCCACCCTTCTCCCGGCATCCCCCTCTCGCCGCCGGGAGGGGGATGCCGGGAGGGGGAGATCGAGAGGGAGAGGGAGCCGGGGAGGGAGGCGGAGCCGTCGAGGATGGAGGGGGAGGCGGGCGGAGCCGTCGAGGATGCTGCGTCGTGCTGCTCCTGCAGTCCTCCTGCTCGCTATTTTGTGCACTGAGCAAGCGGCTATTTTGTGCACTGAATGGGAAGATGGATGCTACATGAGCTCAAGAATTGGCAACAACAAGGTACATATGTGCTGCTAAATGCTTATTTTATTTGCTGCCTCTTAACGCTTTAGGATGTGTAAGGCGTCGCCTCGCCTTACGCCTTATCGCTTAAAAGGTGTGAAGGGGGTGGGTCGCCTTATCTCGCCTTACCGCCTTAATAACCTTGCTAATATTTATGCATATCTTACCTTAGTGATAAGGTGGTTATGCTCGTAGCATTCAATTTTGGAAAGGTATGGATTAGAGCCCCGATCAACAACAACTTCACTTAGCACATCAAACACTTTTCCAGGCATTGCTTTTCCATTGTGAATGATCTCACAGCGTAGACGCATTCTAAGGGTTATATAAACTCCAAGCGTATTGTTCCCATGGATGACAGCTCTCAAGTCTTGTCAGAAACCTTCAAACTGAGGTGAAGCAAATAGTAACATGCTTAGATTTAACAAAACACAGGTTATAATGATGAATTTATTTCTGAGTGGAGCTTGAAACGTACATTATGTGAAGTCAGAAATCCAAGAGATCCAAGATTGAAAGAGACAATTAGTGGTACAGAATTTCTAAATAGGTTTGATGCATGCAAAATTGTTAAGGATATTAATGTGATTTCCTATTGTCTAGAATTTACAGTTGTATATGTGTCTTATGTACTATATAATGCTTCTTTGTGCTATGCAATATATAGACAACTATTCATCTACTCATCTCAACTAACATGGTATCAAAGCTCTAGAGCTCTCAATCCATATTCCACTGTTGTTGCTGCCCCCGGGAGGAGCGATCTTCGCTCCTGGGGGCGGCCACCGGCTCCAGCTGCCGCCGTCTCCTGGCCTACCGTGTTGCCGCTCCAGCGCCGGGCAACCTCTCGGCCATCCACGGCCGCCACGCGCTCGCGAGCCACTGGGCCGCCAGGGCCTCTGCTGCCGCCGCCTCGGCCTCCCAAGTCGGATTCGTGCAGCCTATGCCGGATCCCACCATCACCGCACCGCCCTAGCCCGGATCCAGTCGCCTCCGCGCCGGATTCGGCGAGCATGAGGCCAGTTGGCTCTGCTGGCACTCGGATCCGGCCACCTCGACGCCGCCTTCTCATTCGCCATCGCCATCACCTCGCACCCTTGTGTACGCACCGCCACGCCACGCCGGGCCTCCTATGCCTCCCATTTCAGTCGCCGCCGCCTGAACTCGCCGCACCCGTCCCCAGGGAGCCGCTCTCTGCTACCGTGCCCCGCTCCATACCCCTCCCTCCACGTGGGCTTCTTACGGGCAAAGCAATGGAGTCGGGTGGGGGCGTGGAGAAATGAGGGGAGGAGGTGGCGGTGGTACGATGGGAGTTGGGAGATCCTTTTTTTTGTGGAAGCTTGGATGGGAGTTGGGGAGTCCCTTTTGTGGAAGCTTCTGGTGACAAAAACGGATTTACTGTGTACCCATCTCAGGTCTCCACATCAGTGGTTGTCATATAACGGTATCTTGTCCGAAGATGTGTGTTTTCAGTCTTCTGTTGCGCGTTCATCCATGTCCGTTACCCTCTCTCTCTTTCAGTTCGTCAAGCCGTATGAGTCTATAAAATCCTTATCAGTCAGCCGACTCCTTTATTAGTCACGGTTCATCTTCTTAGATAAGTGTGGTCATCTCCTTCCTTTCGTATAGCCACAGTCGTCACTCTTCTCTTTGAACCACTGTAGATCGTAAAAGTCTTTATGATGTCGCTGTTTCTCAACTGTCACCACCCAAGCATGCGACAAAATCAACTCGTGAAGGTCACTGATTTTTAGCACAAAGTATTGTTAGTAAATAGCAATATGGAAATTAATATACAGCTTATCACTCATCATGAACTTAAATGTATTATATTTGTATCTGGTATCTTGAGTATAGAAGGTTTGCACAAAACCATAACTAGGAATTCTTGGAAATATATCATGAACATCAGGCTCCACAAGAACATTCATCTTTTCTAGATGATGCAGAAATGAAGCAACCTGAAAAGAAAGTAAATGGAAGATTATAGCAGATCAAATCATGGTTATCAGAAGCGGACCAGGCCGGCGGTTAGACCAGAAAAACCCAGACCCAGAAGCTACACCAGGCCGGCCACGCTCATAGAACCGCCCACACAATTGACCCGGGAAAACCCGGTTGACCCGACCGAGTTTTAAGCAACCTGGCCGGTTTGCATCGATCCGGCTGGGTTTTGTCCGTGAGATAAAAAAACAAAATTACTCTCAAATTAAAGAACTTTTCAAAAGAAAAATGATGGTGATACTTGTCTTTTGATAGCTACTAGGTTTTAGTGATTATTTGCCAATAAATTTGTTAGCTAGAACAATGTATACGAGATTTTAGGCTGTTGTGATTTCACCTTGTTCTTGCTTGATTTTATCTTATCGACTTATACATGACTTTATTGCTTAATGGTCATGGACTTCATGGTTGCTTCTATGAGCATCACTGGTTATTTAATATTTGTCATTCACTTTCTTTAATTACTATTGTTGTTATTGTATTATTGATTTTCTATATATATATATATACATATATATATATATATATATATATATATATATATATATATAGTTATGAAATTTTAATTTTAAAACATGCGGTCCGACCGGTGACCAAACGGTTCGACCACCGGGTCAGTAACCCGAGACCACGGCCGGGGCAATGGCCGGTCCGGGTCTGATAACACTGGATCAAATGCTATCTGTTGCCAAGCAAAGAAGCGAATCAGGTAGAAGTACATGAAATGTATAGCCTAAGCAACTATTAAACAGCTTTAAGAAGAGAACTAAATCTCATGACCAAAATCGACATTTCCAAAGATATGTAGCCAAAGAGCATACACTGCATGAGTTATACATATTGTGAAATGTTTAGCAGTAACTTTAACCACAAATTTCTAAAGTTGCACCCATGATCATTCCTACCATGAAATGAGACCTACCATTTAATCCGATTCATATCAAAAAGGGATATGTTCTCCAAGAAATTCAATAACTGGCCAGATATCCCATTGGTGTATCCCATCCCAGAGCTTCATACAGCTTATTTTAATTTTTGAAGCAAACCCTTTTAATTGGCACTTGTTGATCAATGCAAATCTTTCTACAATGTAAACTCAAAGAGCATTTCCAAACTATGAGAGAAATTATTATATTAGTTCACTAACTAACTAATGATCTCTCTGATACAATACTAAAAAGCTTTCAATTAATTCTATGTAGTCCCACATCTTACTGCAAATTCATGCTGTACTCAGTACTGAACAACTTAAAAAGGTAAGTGCCTTCGGAACATGAATTTCAAGTAAAAATCTCTCTAGCCCTAAATTCATTATATGTGCAAACAATACATCATTCACATGCAGGAACTTTAGTCTTCCAGTCTTTTTTTAGATGACTTCAGCTACATTTCGCTACCAGATACAAGAAAGAAATGCAGAGTATTTTGATATATGAATGGTAAGCAATATATATGCACTTGAAAAAGGAATTCAGTATGCACCTCTTTAGCCTCTTCCATGAGATCGTCACCTAATTTTTTCAATAGTAAGACAGTCTTTGGAGGAGATTTCCACATGAGCATCTGTTGCTGGGTGCTAGGATGAGTAAAAGCCAAAGATGATTCTGTTACTTTTTCTCTAGTGCAAGAGAATCCATCTGTACATACTAGAAACATCTCCGCTTTTCTTCTTAATTGATGTCTAACAACACCAGTTGAAGAGGCACACACATTACCATCAACAAGATCTGATGAGTTTCCCTCCAGATAAGGGGCACCATTCTTTTCAGCTGATTTTTGTGATCCAAGCAGCGCCTTCCCATTAGAGTTGCTTGTATTAGATGTTCTAGGATCAACAATCATCACTAAAGCTGCCCTTTCCTTTTCTTCAACAGGTAAGGAGGATCCATTGTTGGATGGTTTCCATTGGTAATACCTGAAGCAACTGAGAGAATATAATCATTATCAAACGGTGCCCCATTTGAACTTTTCAGAATCGTAAACTCTGCAGTTTCATAGTTAATAGCTCCATTGTGTTCCACACTGAGATTTTGTTTTCTCCTTGAGACCAGCATGCTACTCAATCGTTTCCGAGAGTTCAAAACAGATTTTGGATAAACTCTTTTGCTTCTCAAAAAGTTGGTCATCTCCTTTCTGGAGAAAACATCACAAGAAGGAAATTGCGCCTTAAGGGGATTACTCTCCAGTCTAAAGTCTGACAGAAGTTCTGTCCTGGTGCCATGCATTTAACCATGTTCAGTGCTTTGATCATTGGGAAGGGAATTAGTGATTTCCAGATTACGACGTGCTATTTCTATGTCTATGTCACATGTTTCCCCATCATTCATCGTTCTATCAGATTCCACTGGTGTACCGTTTTCACCACTGTTTGAGGAGGAACTTGGGCTGCTTGTGTGCTGCTCTGTCTAATCATTCTTCAGGACCTTACCAATCCCATTTAATGAGTGGTTTTGGGTAGCCAGTCTCTCAGCACGAGTGACATACCGCTTCCATCTGGAGACCATCGCAGACGTTCTGCTGACCCCTTCCTGAAGATATATGGGCTTCTTCGCACCATCTGACACAAGTGACACGAATTGCTGAACCTGTTCGGCAGAGGGCGCAGTCCCAATCTCAACAGGCATATTCACCACCTCCATCCTCCCAGATGAGATAACATCCTGAACTGCTGAAAGGTAGAAGTCATCTTTAACATCTTCCTCCTGGAGATCAACAATTGTTCTGAATCCCTCTGCCAATAACCATTCCAGTCCCTCCTCACTGACTTGCCCTCCCCTCCAAAACGCAACCTCCAACTCATCTGTCGCTGAATCATCTGGAGCTGACAAGCGCAACCTGCATGCTCTCACAGCACCGCTTCACATCTCCACGGAACAAGGCGAGTGGCGGGATCCTATCCATCGTGCAGTCATCAGATCCCTGTAACGCGCTTCCCGACTGCCCTGAGAACACCTCAGTCTTGCCCCGGTTCAGCAATGCCAGCATACAGCCGAGCACGGCAGCAACCTTGTCCTCAAGCACCAGCAGGTCCTCCGTCTGCACATCGTAGCGCACGGGCACGGATCACAGAGCGCCGACATGACCGCAGTGTGGAGCTGCTCTGTGGCACGGAATATGCGGCAGTACGCCTCAATCTCTGCGAGACTGCGATGTCGCCGGGCACCGGACCCACCCACAACAGCTGGGACAAGTCCCTTGTGTGAAAATTCTACATGAAACCATTTCATCCATTAAAATGGAATAATTTCATCTAAGACACAACGAAACTAACAATTGCAAATTCATAGGGGAGTATCGATCCAATCAAACAAGAAACAAAATTCTAGCTCATTTCTAGCATCTCATCAAACCGCTTGATGTAATGCCCACAAGAACCACGATTAACTACAAGGTGAACAAGCACATGCATCAGCCATGAAATTTTCTAAAGAAGGCTCAAGAACAAGACGCCGCGAGCGCGTCCCGAGCCGCCCCCAACTGTGAGGGAGCCAACGAACCTGGGAGTCGAGCCCGATCCGGGAATTGAAGAAGGACGCCCGCGCGGCGACGCCATGGCGCGCCGCCGCCGTTGACGGGCGCCATCACCACCTGCCGGCGATCCAGACGACTCGATTCCCGGAGAGCGGCTCTGGCTCCGGCGGATGCGGGAGCTTGGCGGGCCGGTGGCGCGCGCAGACGGCGAGCATCAAGCGGGACAGGCGCGCACGGAGCCAGCGAGGCGGAGGTAGAGTTCTTGGCGAGGTTAGGGGAGGGAGTGCGTCGCTGTCGAGGCGCTTGTGTTCTCGATGTGCCTTTCGATGGCATCAGAGGTAGATAGAAACTAGGCATCAGAGTTGACGCCGCTGTTGTGTCAAAAACTGCGGGGAGTTTTTTTTTTTTAAGCGGAAAAACAGTAGATTTTTGAGCGACATGAAAGTAGCGAGAGAAGTAAGAAAAATGTTTGGAAAAGTGAATATGAACAAACTCATAATCGATGGGTATGGATACGTACGAATCAATTCACCAAGAGTTCAGTTAGGCTAACTTTTAATGGTTTATAGCTAAATTTATATTGTAGTTAGTTTATTTTGCACTGTAACTAGTTTATTTTGCATTGTAACGGATCATGACTTATTTGATATAATTAATTTTAAAAAATAAAAAATATATTAGTCCATCACGGACAATACAAACAAATAAAAAAGAAAAAATACAAAAAAAAACCTAAAAACAAACTTAAAAGTTAAAAATAATAAAAAATAAGTTAGAACCTAAATAAGCGGAGCAAACCTTGCAGGACCTGTCAATCCGGCATGCACACAAAGTTGACTGAGGCCCTGATCGTTTCGGCTTTTTTCGGTTTCAGTTTCTAGTTTCAGCTTTTTTTTCACTATTCACTGCACTATCCACTAACTCAGCTACCGTGTTTTTTCAGCCAGCTACAGTGCTTTTTCAGCCAAAAGCCATCGCTATTCCGATCACCCCCTGAATCTGATCAATGCTGCTGGGTTTGATTTCGTATATGCAACCACGGAGATATCCATATATGTTAAGCTAGAACATATGTCTAAAAGTAGGTGGCGATCGACAAATTACTACATCTCCTTGCATTGGTATGTTCTAGTATGGGTATTGCACATATCACAAAGTCAGCAGCGATTACTCTCTCTCTCTCTGAAAGCAAATCCCACAAATCTTAAGGGGTGATCGGAATAGCGATGGCTTTTGGCTAAAAAAACACTGTAACTGGCTGAAAAAACATTGTAACTGAGTTAGTGGATAGTGTAGTGAATAGTTAAAAAAAAGCTAAAGTCGAAAAAAACCGAAACGATCAGAGCTAAAGTACCATAGTAATTAGTACATACTAAATCCCACGGATCTTGATGTTGCCTCAAAGAAATTCCAATTAACAAATACTTTTCTCCTTGATTTTAACGGTATATATAGAACAGAAGCTAGCTATGCTATTGCTATCGGCTCAGGTAATCACCAACTATCATCAACGAATCCCCATGCACAATTTAAGGTCGCGCTCAGAACAGCTTCGACTGTGGGTGTTGGGCGTTTTTTTCACTGTAGCGTGCACTGTGCGCGCTACAGTAAATTTTTTTTGGGTTTTTTTCTATTTTTTTAAAAAAATTTACTTATACTTTTTTGTTTCGTTTTTTGTTTTTGTTTTTTTATATTTAATTATACTCGATAAACCAATTCAGTTACAGTGTTTTTTCAGCAAAAATCAAAAGCTATCGCTATTCCATCACCCCTTAGAGTGCCGCTTCTCCTGGAGAAACTTTCAACGCGTGCGAACGGCTCGAAGCGTCGACCTCCAATTCAAGCAGCGCGAGCCGCGGACCAAGCGCCCAGTCTAGCCCCGCATTGCACATGGCTTTACATTCTCTCTAAACCTAAGTTCCCGTTAGTTCCTAACGGCGGTGGTTCTTCCTAGAAGATGTTTAGAATATGTTAATTTTTTTAATGATTTTGTTTATTTTTTGTATTATTTATGAAGATATAACGGTATTTTTATTTATTTTTCTTTAATTAAATATCTCAGAAAAAATTAACAGTCAGTGGCATATCATTTCAGTCAAAAACCACGGTACTTTTGAAACAGAGCCTAAATCCCACAAATCTTAAAAGCTGCAGTTGTCAGCAGAGCAGACGGCGGCGGCGCCGCCGGACGTCAACGGAGAGATATCGACGATGCAGGGGATCGCCGCCGCAATCAACGAGCTTTTCAAGCAGACGGACGCCGAGAGGGAGATGATGGACAGGATCGGCAGGTGCATGCTCCGGGTATGTTGTTCCGTTTACCAATCGATGTCAACCTTCATTGCAAGGACGCTTGCAAAGTCGACTAAATTTTGCCTCGTTGAAGCAAATCCTACCTCGACTGGCATGCATGTGCATATGTTTCTATATCATACCTAGATCAAAATCGATTTATACCAATCAACATAAAAGAACTACTACACAACTGTAAAGTATTTATTTGTTAGTGAAGTTCTGCTATCTACTGTTTGAATAGACAAAATATAATCATGGAGAACTCTGTCCTTCAAAAAGAGGGGGTTACGAAGGTGCATTGTTCGTGTTAAGTGTTATGCACCAACCAAATCATCCAAAGTTAATGTTACTGAGGAAACAACTTGGCTGAGTAAACCTATCGAACCTCGAACTCATCTCACAGGTTAAGGAAAGAAGTGCCGGAATGCCAGGGCCTGTTGTGGCTAAAGGGACATCGAGTGGAGGATGATTTGTTTCTCTGTCTTACTAGCACTATGGGGAGTGGAGCCTGAAAGTGCTAGTAATATTGATTAACATCCCGCGCAACGTATGGGACCCACCGTAAGAGGGAACGACCCATAGGGTGAGATGAGACCCCGAGGCTAGATAGTTTTGAAAGGTTACTGTGACAGTCTACTCAACTACATGGCTAAGGAATCATACGGGACAACGAGCGGATTGTCTCTTGTGGTGAAAGTGTATAGACTCTGCAGAGTCAAAACTATTCGAATAGCCGTGCCCACGGTCAAGGGCGAACAAGGGAACTTAACTCCGATATAGTTCTATTTTAAAAAGCAATTTTAAAAGTTAGGACTTGGAATGGAAAAATGAAAGACGATGGACTGTTTTGGTTTGAGTTTCCCTAGGTGTCGTCTCAAAGATAAGTTAAGCGGCTATAACGCTGAAGAATGGATATATGGTGCAAGTGACATGTAACGGTAGATGTAATCTGTACCAATACTATCATCACAAATCTTTTATTGAAAAGCATTATGATTTTAGTCCAAATAGCTAGGTCTAGGAAATTCTTATGCATATATTTGAAGTCTTTTAAAATGCAATTTCCAGCAAAATAAAATAATCTGAGTCTATCCTTTGTCAAGCCATGCATGTTATATAATTGCATTCTGTGTATTGGCTCGCTGAGCACGGTAGTTAGTGTACTCACACTCGCATAACCATATCCAGAAGCGGGAGGACAAGACCATTATGCCTACGAGGAAGCGCCAAGTCAAGGAGCCGACGATGGCAACTAGGGCAGATTTTTTAGTCCTAGGCAAGTTGGCTTGTCGTAAGGATGTGCGCCTATTTTTGAGCAACAAGATTAGTCTCAACAAGTATAGAGGAATTGAAAGCATCTATTTTTGAGCAACAAGGTATATCAATTAAATCATCACAAGGAGGTGGATATGCTAACTTTAGATGAAATGGAAGGATTAAGAGCTACACATGGCATATCATCTAGTAAATTGCAAGCAATGCCTATATCCACCTTAGTCTTAAAATATTTCTTGAGAAAAAGAATTTCATATTCTTCTTTTAGCTTGTCATAATCATTTTGAAAAGAGATATGCTCATTCTTCAAAATCTTATATTTAGCTTTCTCCTTCCTAAGGAACTCGTTAAGCTCTTCTAGCATGACCATCAACTCATCATAAGAAGTTTCATCATGGTCATTATCATTATTTATCTTCTTGTTACCTATTTTTATAAAGCATTGAGTTTATGTAGAGGGAATAGTGGATTCTTCATTGTCGGAGCTAGAGGTTGAGCAATCATCTCCCGACATCCACTCTTGTATGCAATCACCATGGGTTGAGGTGGACATTTCATAATTACCTTGAAGATGTGTCCACATATTATGAGTGCTCTCAAGATTGCATATTTTATTGAACACCTCTACACTTAAAGCACTAAATAAAGCATTAGTAGCTTGAGCGTCGAGATGTGAGTATTTCTCATCCTCAATTGTTGGAGCAAGAGGATCTAATAGAGGAGAAAAGCCCATATCTACAATCTGCCAAATTTTCGGGCTCATGGCCTTAAAATAACAAATCATGCGGATTTTTCAATTATCATAATTGGTGCCATCAAATAGAGGTGTTGCATCTAGGTGCACTATGTTATTAGTTGTCATCCTTTACTCTCTAGCTGGTGAAGCCTAATAAATAAGAGACTAAACTCTGATACCACTTGTAGGATTGAGAAGACCGACTAGAGGAGGGATAAATAGGCAGTCTTAAAATTTCTCTTTTAATTTAAAACAATTTCTATTTGGCTAAACCAAGTATATAATGCAAAAATGTAAATCAATTCGGTTTAACACAAATAAAGCCTAAAATAATTAAGTCCACCTACAATCTAAGTCTATGTCAAAGGTTTACAATCTTAGGGTGACAAGCAATCAATTAATTCTATGAATATAAATTGCTCGAATGTAAATTGAGAACAAGAAAACAAACCACAATTGACACATTATATTTTACCATAGTGTTCAGAGACTTACCAGTCTCACCTAATCCATGTTGAGATAAACACAAACGAATTGGACCGGCTCCATGAATTAAGCCTTCCACCTCAAATTCACTAGTGGTAGCTCTTCCCTGCTTCGGGTAGGTGAGCTCCAACCTTCATAACATGCCGGGCCTTCTCACAAGATCCTTTGAGAAGATCACCGGACACGACGCCTCCAACGCCGTCTAGGAGTCGGCAAACTTCAAGAGTAACAAGTCAAATCATACGCTTGACTCTCATCACGTGCAACAAATGCACAAGCTCAAGTGGATACAAAATCCATCTCTAGATGCAACACATGCTACTAGAGACCTCTCTCCTTATTCACAAGGTGCAACACATGCACATTTGAGTGGAGAAGCTCACACTAGCTCAAAAGAGTGAAATGAGGTGCCAAAGATTACTTTCCAATCGGCCGCAAGTGGGCATTTATACCCCACACACAAAAACTAGTCGTTGGAGCCAAACCCCTGAAAAAATCAGGGAAATCAGAACTACCGCCGTTATAAGTGCGATACTACCGTTTTCACTTTAACATCTAGAAAAATAGCCGTTATTTAGCATTTGTGGTACTACTGCTGTGTAATTTACGGTATTACCGTAGTGCGGTACTACCGCAGTTAAAATCGCGGTACTACCGTTTTCAGCACAGACGACACTCGAAAAAATGGTCATAACTTTTGACTCCGATGTCGGAATTGAGTGATCTTGGACTATATGAAAAGATTATTCAGAGGGATACACAATTCATCTATTTGCATGATTTCAAACACATTAGATCAATGTAGAAATCACAAGAGATCCAAGAAGTCATCATCATGGTCTAAGTCCAAGAAAAATAGTAATACACAATCTTAGACCATACCAAGTGATAATGTATGACCTTTAACAATTTGTAAAATATATTTGCAAACTTAGATCATACCACAAGAAAAATGTACATGGACTGCAACCATTTGCAAAGTATAATCACATGTAGTAAGGATTAGATGCATGATCCTTAACTATTTGCAAAACACATTCGTAAATAATACTATCATGCCATGGAGAGCTAGAGTAAACGAGATTGAGCTATCAACACCAAGACCTATACTAGCAATCCGGTCTTCCAACCAAACAACTAAGACCGGTAAAAGACTAGGAATATATTCTGAGCCCTAACTAGTCATACCTTTGTCTTGAGTATCCCCTTGAAACTTGATAATGTACATCTTCACTTCAAATCTAGGTCATTGTCTTCTCTTGACTTGATAATCAAATCATGATCATCTCCTTTTTGAGATCTTGATATGCATCAACACATGATGCATACTCTTTTTGATGGCCTCCAACTCATGAAACCATTTTCTATCCCGAATTTTTGCTTGATGATCTTCAACATATGAAGTCATCCAAAGTCTTCATCATCATGGAACATAATCTATTCATCCAACTCATGAAAAATGTTAGTCCCAAAATATGATTATAATTAATTATCAAAACATCTCATTAACTCATAATGTTGTGTCTGGATTCTTCAATCTTCTCTTTGGTAATTGATGATAACCACCACAATTATAAATAATTGAATATAAAACTTTAAACTCAAAGTGCGGTACTACCGCCATTATAAGTCTAGTAGTTCCGCTCTCCGGTAGTACCACTCAAGAGTTGTGGTCATACCGCTCTATGGTAGTTCCGCCATTCAAACTCCGGTACTACCGTTTTCAGATAGACTAAGTATTTCAAGGGGTGCTCTCTAGAAAAAATGTACCACTCAGGATGCCGGTACTACCGAGTTTCGGTAGTTCTGCAGTTAATACATCGGTACAACCGGGTTCCGGTAGTTCCGCACTACCATTCCGGTAATACCGCAGTGCGGTAGTACTGCTGGATACACACCAATACTACTGATTTTTCTGTCAATGCACGGTTAGCTTTAGAATTTAAATTTAAATGCATGCATGACCTTTGCCTCGAGTCATGTCGATCTTCTTGTCAATCTTAGCATGCATCTCCAAGTCGTCAGACAACATTTGGGACTAAACCTTTCAAACACTTGATAATCACGTTAGTCCCATACACAGATAATTGAGTATAAAATAATATGAGTCAATGTGAATATATATTAACTACATAAATTTTATATACTCAGGATATATTTTAAAGTAGAGATCCCAATGTATGTGAAAAAATAAATATGATCAATACTAATGAATCCACAAAATATAGAGTGAGCTCCTTTAAATGTATGCATACAAGAATATATAATAAAAACATATACACATATTCATCTTAGACTTTTGGTGGAGTTTAATCTATATTTTAGATCCAAAGAATGCACTACGATATAAATAAATATAAGTGTCGAATGCATACATCTTTGATTTCACCTTTTCATCCAAATGAGACTAAACAATATCATTACTAGTTAGCATATTAGTCTCATAATAGTATTTGTCATTATCACCAAAACCAAATAATAGAGCTTGAACTTACAGTAGGTCGTTGTAGAATCTGTGCTATAGGATCATATGTATGAACAATTCTATATATCCAACAGGCCTGAGAGAAATTCTCTTTGGAGTTTCTAGGCCCTATTCAAAATAACTTTTGGCTTTTAGAAGTCGGTTTTGGACGGAGTGGTTTCTTAAGATAGTTTCTTAAATTGTTTGTAGGAGTCACTGCAGGAGCCGCTTTAAATAGAGTAGCTTCTCAACATAAGTGTTTTTTACTCTCTTAATCTCTCTTGCAATCAACTAAAAACCAAAAACCACGACACTTTTGAACATGCCTAAGATTCACTTCGACATTGTCATTCAGTTTGTTGGTTTGATTGATGACACTATACAGTGTTCCTTTTATATTGTCTGAACTACGTACGTATTGTTATATAGGCAGTTTTGCATAGCTAGTGCTCGACTAGTAGCTACCCACAAATTCTCGTGGATTGAATTTGCTACAAAAAGTTGGGACAAATAAAAATGCTACCTACCACTCTAAAAATAACGAGCTCTTTAATCTGAACTTTGGAGCAAAGAAAAAAAGGGCTAACCTCATGGTTAATTTCTATTGCAATACACAAACTCTATATACCTCCTAATATTATCTTAAACATTCCTCGCATTTATTTTACAATGAAACCATGCAAACAATAGTTTTGAACCATTCTTGTGTTCTACAATTCACACAGATTAGAAGATTGAGTGTGCCATCAAATTCCTAAATATGGTCCTTAAATTGTTCTTTTGTTGGCCTGTCATTCTCTCGCAATATGCTACCTGAAACTTTGGCCGGTTTGCAGGGATTGTTGGTCTTACTGTGGTTGTATGCGGTCGATTTACTGAGGAGATCTGTGATCACTCACAATGACGAGTTAACTGGATTTATGATTGTTACCGACATGAACTTGACTATCATCTTTTGCTCAGTTTGCCTGGAGCTTGGAGCCTAAATATGACGACAGATTTTCAAATTGAGCTGTATATCATGAGCAAGTATAGCGTAAAACCTTTCATAGCTCCAGCTGTATTGTAGTGATTGAACTCATTCTATTTAATTTGGTTTTCTAGAGTTTGATCTCCTATTTTGTGCCTTTAATCAGCTTGAGTATGAGAAAGTTGTTTTTTTTTAATTTATTCGTTCATCTTAGGAGGATTTGAACAATATATGCATGGCAATAATTGGGAAACCGCGATATGGCGACGCATTATGGCAAGAAACGGTTTTATTCAGAGTGAGAAGAAGTGAGCATTGTCGTGTAGGACCTAATTAGCTAGAACCTAATTAGGAATTTGAGATAATCACGCGGTGAGCATTCGACGCGCCATATATTACATTATTTAACCAATGTGATACACACTACGGGGATACATTATTATGTACAGTAGCATCCTAATTAGTAGCTATCCTTAGTGATAACGTGATTATTTCCAAACGGAAGCAACAAGGCGCAGAGAGACGGCTAGTTTTTTTTTTTTTAAATATTTCTGCATATCTTACCTTGGTTATGCTCGTAGCATTCAATAGTTGGGAGCGGGTGCTGACGACAGGGTAGAATATCTTACCTTAGTGACAAGGAACATTATGTCCCAATCCCCACCACCGATAATTGCCATCGTCAGTACGGAGGGTATACATATAAACTCAATGGCAACTTAAGGACTAAGCAGCATGCAAATGACAGTAATAACTAGAAGCTATTAATTTACTTGTCTGTGCGCCGGGTGTGCCTTTGAGTGGTGCGTTTAGCCAGCAGTTCGGGACTTCGGTCTATGCTGCTCGAAATGCTGGAGCAGGCGGGTGGCGCGGAGGCGGAGGTCAGCACCGTGCGGAAGGTGACGAGGCCGAGGCAGACCTCGGCACGGAGGAAGCGGACTCCCTGGTGGTGGCGCTAACACGGCGGATGTGAGGCCGGTGCGGAGCTATATGCGGAGGAGGCGCGGTGCTGACATCGCGGAGCCAGGGGCACGGAGGTCGGCAACTGACTCGGGGGCGGAGGCTACGTAGCAGAGGCCGGCACGGTGGAGGTGTGGCTGGCGTGGAGGTTGATGAGGCCGACGCCGACACGAAGGCCATCGGCGCGGAGGCGGATGCCGACGCAGCCGAGGCAGAGCTCAGTGTAGCGTAGGCCGGAGGCGACGCCAAGGCGAAGCTCTATGCGGAGGAGGCTGAAACAGCCAAAAAAAATTTCAAAAACAAATTTGAGTTTTGCTTGATCTTTGTTTGCTGCTAAATCCTCCCCTAATCCTCCCCCCTAATCCCCTCTTTGGCTTCCGCTTCCCCCCTCCCTCTGGCGCTTCCAGCAGAAGCCGCCTCCCGCCCTCCTTCGCGCTGACGCTTCGCTCGCGTGCACCTGCTCACGCCCACGCCGCCGTGCGTCCTCTTGCCCGGTTTTCAGGCGCACTGCCTTGCCAGCGTCCGCGCGTGTCAACACCTATCGTCATCGCCTGCTCTAGTGGCCCCCGCCTGCGTCAGCTCCCCCAACTGCCCTCTCTGTCTCTCCCTTGTGCCCATCGGTCGATGTGGTTCCCCGCCATGCGACACCCCGCTTTGCCCGCCCATGCGACCTCGCCCGTCCCCGCGCCCTTCCTTCCCTGCCAAGCCATGCAAGGGCCGCTCGCCAACCAGTATGGCTACCCACGCCCTCATGTGAAGTCCCCTCACCCTCTCCTGTCAAGCCTCGTCAACTCCGCACCCCCCAACTCCCTCTGTCTCCCTCGAGCATAAGAACCCCATTTGCCTCCACCGACGAGCTCCTGCCACTCCCACCTTGCTCCTCTAGCAGCCAATTGAGCCCTCTCCCTCCCTAGCGCCGCTGAGCCTGGTAAACTCCGAACTCAATCCGCCGCTCCAACCAACCAAAATCCAATTAAACTCATCCACAGCTTCGCCATAGCACCACAAACCCTTAGCCCAAATCAATTTCCAATAGCATTCGTCCTCCGATCCCGCACTGTATACACCCTCAGGCCATCGCCCCCTCGCCGGTGCCAGCCTCCTAGGACCTTCCCCGAGCTAGAACCACCCCTCTCCAGTATTCACCTCCCTTCCCAGATGGTTAAACCGCAGCCAATTCGAATGAAGCGCCACCTCCGCCTCCCCGAGCCGCCACCTCCTCCACCCTCTTCTTCTTCCTCGCCGGCGACCGCCACCTTACCCTTTCACCTCCGTCTGACCCCTCAAATGGGTCCTCCTTGCCCCCACGAACTTGTCGGTGCCGGTCACACCTCGCGAGAACCGCCGACGGGGCCGAACGGGTTGGGGAGGCGCGCCCCTGCTCTCTGCCTTCACACTCGGCGGAAGGTGGAATAAGGCTCCCCCTAAGGCCGGCATGTGGTCAATCTGGACCGCTCCCGCGCGATCCAAGGGCCTCCAGACGTGGCGGCATCCGAGCCGCTGCCGCTCGATCCCTCGGCTTCGGGCGCGAGCGCGCTGTCCGCAAACCAGCCCGTCCGCGCGCGCGTAGCTGGGCCGAGTCAGCCGGCCCACCCGCCTTTTCAACCCCGCACCGCGTGAGCGCGCTCCCTCCCGTGCACTGCTGGGCCGAACTCCGCCAGCTCACGCCGCCGTTTAAAACCGCAGCCCGCGCACGTGCGTTCCCGCGTGAATAGTAATTTTGTCTATTTTCAGAACCGATTTTTGAGTGTAATATCCCGTTTGATTCGTTTCGCTGCCCCGGTTTCATTTCCGATGTCCACTACCCAAAAATCCACTTCCAAAATCTGACCCTAGCCCATTTGAATAATTATTGGCATTTATTTCCTTTCCTTTTTCCTGTAGCCGAAAAATCTCAAAATTTCTTCTTTGGGATCGTTTCATCGCTCCGATCCCAATTCTGATGTTCGTTAACCCAAACCCTACTACCAAAAATTCAAACCAAGTCATTCGAATATTTCTTGCAGTTATTTTCTTTTCCATAGATTTATTTTATTTTATTTTCTTCTAGCTTGTTTAGGAGCAAGCTCAGAGTTTGATTTCATTTTCTGTGTTTTTGCGTTAGTGCGCGTGGATTCTGAGGCGACCGTCCGAGGCCCTGAACGAGCTTTAGAATTTTACAAGATCTTCAAGGTCGCGGGTTTGCAAGGCAAGTCGCAAATCCTTGATCATGTTGAAATCCCTTGCCATTTAAATTAAGATATTATACTATTTGCATTATTGTTAGTTGTGAAATGCTAGTTTGCGTAAAATAAAATGTTTAGAATGACATGATGTTTATATATTTCCTACCACCGACAAATGCCTTATTAAATTGTTGCCATGCCTTGATAGCCCTAGATATAATTGTATAATGATAGAAATTACTGTAGGTTATTTATACTTCATGCAAATTCTTTACACTAATAAGGTTGTGGCCGTGGGCCGGTAGATTTACAAAACCCAAGCTAGGGTAGGGTGGTATGGGACACCGTGCCCTAGATTGGTTGTGCTGGTAGGTGCAGTTTAGGGTAGGGTGGTATGGGACACCGTACCCTAAAATGGATATACTGGTATGTGCAGTTAGGGTAAGGGTGTGTGGGTAACCGTGCGGCGGTCTGCGCCCACCGCTTTACCCAAAGTTGGAGGTTGCGGACCTCAAGAAAATATAAGGACTAGACCCGTATGCCGAGCAGATGACATAGTGACCGCTCGACCACATGTGTTGACTTATCAACCCTGGTTTAGTACCTGCTCAACTCAAGCAGTGCGCTGCTCCGAGAGAGTCAGGTTGCGGGCCTGGCCAAGGGTTGAGCAGCGAACGTACCTGGTTCCTTAACTCAGTCATGAGGGTTAAAGATGCGTGTGGGTAAAGTTGGGCAACTCTGTAGAGTCAATTAAATGGTATTCGAATACGCCGTGCTCCCGGTTAATGGAGCTGTGTCACTTGGGTGATACCAGTTGCGAGGCTTAAGTAGTTTTTACAATGTTTTAACCGGACTAGTTGATTAATTAACTTTTCGTGAAAACCCCCTAATCTTAAGGAATAGTTGTCATTTCTTGAACTTCTAAAAATATTTACAAATAAAACTGCATCCACATAAATTAATAAACCAAATATACTCCCTTCCTTTGGAATTCCATGCATATAGTAAATTAAGGTTTACCATTGTGACTTACTGAGTACGGTTGGTTGTACTCAAACTTGCTATATTACCCCCCTTCAGATACCAGAAGAGGAAAAGCAAATCAAGAGTTCGTGTTAGGGTTACGACCGCACCCAGGCGTTCCTGTGGGTGTTTTCTTCGGATCTTCTGATTGTAAGGTATAATTTGGGCTTGGATGCCCATAAAAATGTTAAAACTGACCAATAGGTCTTATTTCTGTCAAACTAATCCATTTTACATGTTCGTAAGCAGGCTCAATGCTCCTTTTGTCCGCAACAGAGCTCCTGGGCTGTTGCGGGGCGTACGGCGTCCCTGTTCCTAAAAATGGGGGCGTTACAGAGGCGTGGTGCTGAACGTCGCGATGCCAGGGGCGCGGTGGCGGCATGGCCGGCGCAGAGGTCGATGAGGCCGGCGTCGTGCAGAGGGCAGTGGCCGAAGGCCGGCGCCAACATGAAAGCCTGTGGCGCTCGTCGAGGCGACGGCGAGTGTCGTGGAGATGGGCTGGCGTGAAGGCCGACGTTGACGTAGTGGAGGCCGGCGCGGAGGTCGACGAGGAGGTCGGTGGCCGGTGGCCGATGCGCATGCCATGGAGCTGGGTCGGCGGCGACGTAGCCGACGTCGGTGCCATGCGGAGGGCGACGAGGTCGAGGTGGAGCTCGGTGCAGAGGAGGCAGACTCCCTGGTGGCAGCGCTTGACACGACGGTGGTGAGGTCGGTGTGGAGCTCTATGCGGACGAGGCGCGGTGCTCGACGTCGCGGAACCAGGGGGCGTGGAGGTCGACAACTGACGTGGGGGCGGAGGCAACTGTGCCCAAAAATGTTGTAGACTGATTCCTAAAGATTTGGTTACCATGAAATGAAGAATTACTGACAAATGAAAGTTCTGGCAGCTCAATAAAAGAAGAAGGGAAGTTCAAAAAGACAACTCAGTACGATGGAAATCTTAGCTACTACAAAGAGAGATCAGATTAAATACCACTAAGAACAGACCAAGATGTTGGAGCAGCAAATAGGGATACTAGAACAGTTGACTACTGCAACAATGTCACCAGAAGGATCAATGACAGTCTCAGATATAGAAGCATTCAAGTTTACAACCTTCCTGAAGACTCAACCGTCTCAATTCTCGTCCGCAACGAACCCATTAAGTACAGACAATTGGTTACAAGAAATTGAAAGAGAACGAGTTTATCTGACTCAGTGCGTCACCCTGGTCAGCCTCAGCCCTATTTGTCGAGAAGAAAGACGGAGGCCTCAAAATGTGTGTTGACTATAGAGGACTGAATACAGTTACAATTAAGAACAAGTACCCATTGCCAAGAATTGATGACTTGTTTGATCAGTTGAAAAGAGCAAAGGTAGTTTGAAAAATTGACTTGCGATCATTATAACATCAATAAAAAATCCAAGAGCAAGATCGAGAGAGGACTGTAAGTACCACAAGATACGGATTATATGAGTTTTCAGTGGTCCCGTTTGGTCTAACGAATGCTCCAGCATACTTCATGAGTTTAATAAACTTGGTGTGTATGGATCAGTTGGAGCGCTTTGTGGTAGTGCTCATAGATGATATATTGATTTATTCCAAGACTGAAGAAGAACACAAGCAACATCTTCACATTGCCTTAACCAAGCTCAGAGAACATCGATTATATGTCAAATTTCCCAAGTGCAATTTCTGGATGAAAAGGGTTGCATTTTTGGGCCACATCATCACTCAAGGAGTCAAAGTTGGTTCAGAGAAAGTCAAAGCAGTCATGGAATGGAAGCAACCAACGACAGAAGTGAGAAGCTTTCTTGGATTGGCGGGTTATTATCGCCGATTCATAGAAGGATTTCTCATCCGCTCACACAACTACTCAAGAAAGAAAAGCCATTTAAGTGGACAAATGAATGTAAAGAAAGTTTTCAGCATTGAAGACCAAACTAACCACAGCACCAGTATTAATTCTTCCAAATACAGAAAGAGAGTTTCAGATATACTGTGATACCTCAAGACAAGGATTAGGATGTGTATTAATGCAAGATGGAAAGGTCGTAGCCTATGCTTCAAGGAAATTACGACCGCATGAAGAAGATTACCCGACTCATGATTTGGAACTAGCTGCAGTGGTTCATTCACTCAAGATTTGGAGGCATTACTTATTGGGCAATCATTGTGAGATCTATTCCGATCATAAGAGCCTGAAATACTTGTTCACACAGCTAGAGTTAAATTTAAGGCAACAGAGATGGCACGAATCAATTAAAGATTTTGAAGTAGATCTTCAGTATCACCCTGAGGAAATCAATGTGGTAGCAGATGCACTCAGCAGAAAGGCTTACCAAAGCATAGCCAGTGAAGCCCAGTGTCCAGAACAGCTGCAGAAAGACCTACAGAGACTGAACCTGACAATAGTAGAGCCAGGATTTGTAGCAACATTAGAAATTTAGCCTCTACCGACAGATCAGATCAAAACAGCGCAAGACGAAGAAATTCAACAACTCCAAAAAAAACAGTCAGAAAGGAAACTCAACGGATTTCATTGAGGATGAACAAGGGATATTAAAATTTCAAGGACGATACTGCATATCCGATAAGGAGTTAAAAAGACCTGATTTTAGCAGAAGCTCATTCTTCCCGGTCATCAATACATCCAGGAGATACAAAAGTGTGTCAAGGCATGAAGAAAAGATTTTGGTGGAGTCCCATGAAGAAAGAAGTAACAGAATACACATCAAAGTATGATGTTTGTCAAAAAAAAAATCATCAAATCAAGTCAAGATTGACCATCAAAAGCCATCAGGATTATTACACCCATTACCAGTCCCAGAAAGGAAGTTCGATGACATCAGCATGAGTTTCGTCACAGGACTTCCCAGAACTCAGGAAAGTTTCGATGCTTCATGGGTCGTTGTGGATGGATCCACTAAAGTGGCCCATTTCATACCAATTAAACAAACTTATGGGAAGGACAGGCTAGCTGAGCTATACTTAACACTACATGGAGTGCCTAAGAGGATTGTGTCTAACAAGGAGCACAATTCAGGTTAAAGTTTGGGAAAAGCTACATGAATGAATGGGCACAGACTTTGCCTTCAGTACGGTATATCACCCACAAACTGATGAGCAAACAGAAAGGACAAATTAAATCCTGGAAGATATGTTGAGAGCTTGAGCACTCGTGTATGGAGCAGCATGGAGTAACTGTTTACCATCCGCACAATTCTCATACAACAACAGTTATCAGGCTAGCATTAAGATAGCACCGTTTGAAGCGCTATACGGAAAATAATGCGGAACCCTATTGAATTGGACTGAAATAGGAGACCGCCAATTTCTTGGTCCACAGATTGCTCAAGACGCAGAGACTCATGTAAGGATAATCAGAGACAGAATAAAAAGGTTCGTGTTGTATTAAAATTAATGGCAGCGAGTCTGACTCCCAACATCAAGTTGTATTGAGAACATACTGAGGAAGAAGTTTTAAATAGCTATATGCAAGAATTAGACTTTGGCAAGAGACCAACGCAGCCCTGTGTATAAACTCGGAATGTCTTATTATGGCGAGACCATGACCTACAGAGCACTGGCTTTGTGGTATAAGAGTCATGGATTGGTGGATGAGATCTGTACTTATTCTATAAAATATCTTAATCAAAGGTATTATGAATTTTGGTCCAAAGAAGGGTACCGAAGGGGTCATAAGGAATATTAATATCAAAAAGGAACTATGAAGGTTCAATAGAACATACCAAGCCAGTCATATAGAAGATGGTGAAGCCAGTTATACGACAAGAATGACGTAGGAACAGTGATGCAAATTTTCAGGCATAACATGTATAAAAATACGACAACAACTAACTATGGTGAAGCACAGGAGATGTCTAAATATATATATATACTGGAAAGACACACTGAAAAAATTAATGGTAAGTCATCAGGGTTTACCAGGAGTGTTACCATCCATACCTGTCTTGAGATATTCATTACGGACTTTCAAAATCATATGAAGCCATGGACAGACACAGCATAAAGGACATTAGCATGCAGAAGAAGCTGTGAAGAGCCAGTGTGAGACATCAAGCAATTCATAAAGAAAATAGTAAGGCAAGGTATATGACAAGGACGATATACAGGATTTGTGACATAGATTCTTGATGTCACCCAGAAAGACCAAATGCCATGACAACTACATTGAGTGAAAAAGACAACTTGCAAGGTGGTTATTATTCTAAAGTACCCATTCCAACTACAAGAGGAAGAAATCTCAGAATCCATGATACGCTACCATGGCCATTCCAATCCCTACCATTCCCAAAATGGAAAGAGGAAGATATTGGCATACATTTTATTACGGACTTTCAAAGTCATGGGAATGATAAAGAGCCATCGGTAAATGCAGATCAGTCGACTAGAGAAGCACACACCCTGAGGATTAAACAAACCCATGGCAAAGATAGCAGAACTATGCTTGACCAAGACCCTAGTGTTGCATAATTTCACAAAGAATCATCATTGACACAAGAACATAGGCTAACTACTCTTGGAAAGGACCTTATAAAGACAAGAAAGCCTAGATGTAACCCAGAAAGAGAACATCGATAAGACGCACCAACCAATAACTACAGCAGGAAGATCATCCCGCATGATGAGCATAATTAAAGTGAGGGGAATAACTCAGAATATGAGGTCCTGGCTGTGTCACTTGGGTGATACCAGTTGCGAGGCTTAAGTAGTTTTTGCAAGTGTTTTAACCGGACTAGTTGATTAATTAACTTTTCGTAAAAACCCCTAATCTTAAGGAGTAGCTGTCATTTCTTGAACTTCTAAAAATGTTTACAAATAAAACTGCATCCACATAAATTAATAAACCAAATATACTCCCGTCCTTTGGAATTCCATGCATATAGTAAATTAAGGTTTACCGTTGTGACTTGCTGAGTACGGTTGGTTGTACTCAAACTTGCTATATTACCCCCCTCCAGATACCAGAAGAGGAAAAGCAAATCAAGAGTTCGTGTTAGGGTTACGACCGCACCCAGGCGTTCCTGTGGGTGTTTTCTTCGGATCTTCTGATTGTAAGGTATAATTTGGGCTTGGATGCCCATAAAAATGTTAAAACTGACCAATAGATCTTATTTCTGTCAAACTAATCCATTTTACATGTTCGTAAGCAGGCTCAATGCTCCTTTTGTTCGCAACAGAGCTCCTGGGCTGTTGCGGGATGTACAGCGTCCCTGTTCCCAAAAATGGAGGCGTTACAGAGGCGCGGTGCTGAACGTCGCGATGCCAGGGGCGCGGTGGCGGCATGGCCGGCGCAGAGGTCGATGAGGCCGACGCCGTGCAGAGGGCAGTGGCTGAAGGCCGGCGCCAACATGAAAGCCTGTGGCGCTCGTCGAGGCGGCGGCGAGCGTCACGGAGATGGGCTGGCGTGAAGGCCGACGTTGATGTAGTGGAGGCCGGCACGGAGGTCGACGAGGAGGTCCGTGGCCGGTGGCCGATGCGCATGCCATGGAGCTGGGCCGGCGGTGACGTAGCCGAGGTCGGTGCCGTGCGGAGGGCGACAAGGTCGAGGTGGAGCTCGGTGCAGAGGAGGCAGACTCCTTGGTGGCAGCGCTTGACACGACAGTGGTGAGGTCGGTGCGGAGCTCTACACAGACGAGGCGCGGTGCTCGACGTCGCGGAACCAGGGGGCGTGGAGGTCGACAACTGATGCGGGGGCAGAGGCCACCGACGACGTAGTGGAGGCCAGCGCGGTAGAGGCGTGGCTGGCACGGAGGTCGACGTGGAGGCTGGGCGGCGCGAAGGCGGTCCGCGCCATGCGAAGGGCGGAGGCCGGTGCCGACACGAAGGCCAGCAGCATGGCGACGGCCCACGTCGCAGAGCTGGGCCGGTGACGACATAGTAGAGGCCGACGGTGGGCGTGTCGGACCCCTAGGCCCTGGCTAGATGGGCGAGGCAAAGTGCATAGGCAAAGCAACCCCTGTAGATTAAGCGAGCAGTTGTAGAGTTGATTAAAAATGCATATATAGTGCCTGCAAGATCTTGATCAATCCTGCCCCCGCGGCGACCATGACGTGTGATTACAAGTCCAATAAGATTGCAGCCAATGATTGTGTCGGGCGGTCAGCAATATATTGTTTAATCAGCCTGGACGGGCGCGTCCTATTGCCCGTTAGTCTGCGCTCAATTTAGTTTTTATCTTCTATCTTTTTCTTTTTTTCAATATTTATTAACCTTATCTTTTTTAGGTTTTTTGTCTTTTTTTCTGTATTCTTTTGCATTGTCCGTGATGGACTAACATGTTTTTTCTATTTTTAAAATTTTTTTAATTTAATTATACCAAATAAGCCAACTTAACTACAGTAAAAAAAGTTATAAGGTAACGCTATTCTGAACACCCCTTAGTCTCGTCGCCGATGGCGGTGGGAACGGAAAGGTGGTGCCGAGAGGCCGGGGGTGCAGCGTCTGCAGCTAGTGGTGTTTCTGGGCGGTGGTGGAGTCGTGTCGCAAGAGTGGTGAGCACGGTGAGAAGTGTCATCCACCCCTTTCCAAAGGTTCAAAGAAGATATGTTGCCCCAGAAAGCGATGAGTTCTTGAATATATTGTGCAATTGGGCCGTTCAACCAGTCGAGATCTTGTAACCATTTATTTTTAGTTAACGCATGCAGTGAATGGTTTCTTCTTTTTGAGGCCGCAAAAAGACACGGCACAATGTTGCATAGATGTCTCCCCTGAGCGCAGACCGAGTTCCAGAAGGTTGCTAATTTCCCATCTCCGATTGTAATGGTGGTTGCTGCCGTAAATAAGAGATTATCATATTCGTGACAAAGGGTGCATTCCTTTCCACTGTTTGTTTGCGGCTACCCACTCGTACCAAAGTCATCTGATTCGCTAGACTCGTGCAAAACGTTGGAGATCGAGGAGTCCAAGCCCACCCAGGGATGCGGGCCTGCATACCTTATCCCAGCCGGTCTTGCATTTTTCTCCTGTCAGTTGGTCAGAACCGGCTCAAAGGAATTGTCTCGTCCGTTTGTTTAGAAACTAAAGCACTCCGGCTGATAGTTTGATAACTATGAGGAGGTATGTCGCTTGGACATTTAAGATTGACTTTGCTAAAACTTTTCGTCTCACTAGTGTCAATAATTTACCGTGCCATGTTTCACCATGGAGCACAAAAGCAATCAAGATGCAAAATTAAAATCAATGAACGCAAGAGCAAATCACTGGGAGGGATTGCATATCAAAAGGAGATTTTTTTGGTTAAGTTTTTTGCTTCTGCTAACCTTTTCACTTCCGTCCATCTTCACCCATGGCGATTTTTTTTGTGTTCGGTAAGTTTTTGCTATGCGATGTTCTTCTTGTATGTCAAGCTTACTCGGTTTACACAATAGGGCCCGAACCTAGTACGAATTGGCCTTTTTGATGAATGATACTGGAGGCCGAAAAACAACAAAAGCCGAAATAAATTTTATCATAACAAAAGCCCAAAAACAAATACAAGCCTAAAACGAACAATAGAAGCCTGAACATATTGAGAAAGGCCCAAAACAAATACAAGTCTAACACATTAATCTGCTCGGTGGGGTGCGTCATGGAAAGTTCACCCGTGCGGAAAAATCAAATACAAGCAAGACAGTCGGATCAAAATCAAACGGCGCAAAAATTTGAGTGCTCCGAACGGAACAAAGTACTCGAATCCACCTAGACGGCGCCGTTATATTATAGCAAGGACCGGTTGGCGAGTAACCAAGTTATAAGCAAGACAACGGCGTCCAATTTCCTGGCAGCTTTCTAGAAACCATCTTTTTCATCACCGATACTGGCAGTCCACCATGGACTGCATTGCCAACCATGAAAACACGCGTGTAAGGTTGTTAGAATTGTGATACTAGACAGGATTATTTTTCGTCTAATAGAATTATATCATAGAATCATGATTTTATTAAATTTTTAAAAGCATATATATATATATATATATATATATATATATATATATATAAAAACTAAATTACACTTCTAAATATGCAAGTCTATAGTAGATTTTTAAATTTAATTTTCTAATTTGAGTATACTTATTCATGTTATATTATATTAAGATTGATTTTTGAAACTTAATTAATTATTTTTTAATAAACTAATAATCTAAAAATGTAATATGTCAAAAATAATACTTTTGTACCATAGAACAACATGTAAACAACAAAACAAAGCAAATTAAACTAGAACTTAAACTAGCAATAGGTAATATTAAATTTTATATGCTAATATAGTTTGTTATTACGATCACGATCAAATTGTGATCCTACTCGATCCTAATAATTCTATGAGTAGAATCGTGATACTACTACGATACTATTTGATTTCGATCTATATTATGATACGTATCATCTACCTCTAGTAGAATCGTATAATACTATGTACGTGTCGTGTTACTGATAATCTTACACGCGAGAGCTCAACTGATAGGTGGGGCTCAGCTAACGTCACAATTTAACGGGAAACGGACCATCTACCACCCAAAAAATTACATGAGTGTTGACATCAAGGACACGGAAGCTGACAATGGACGACAAGCTGAAAAGCAAACAGACATGCCATAACATCATGTCTCATTATTCAGTTTCGAAATGCTACATTGGATTTTCATTTTCAGTGCAGTGTACCCTTTTTTTAAAAAAAATATCTTCAGCGCAGCAACCAGATTGAATATTAAATATTACGAATGATAAATTAAGAGAAAACTGGCAATTTAGTTCATAGGTAATGGAGACTAACTGTTCTTATTATTCTAAAATGGAAATGGCCAAATGGTGTGTATACAAACTGAATGAGCCCATTCTATTGAAGCTTGGGAAAAAGGTTCAGGGAACCACTTAACCAGCAGGCAATGGAAAGCAAGGATAACTAGCCACATAGGTGCAGCTCTACACCGCGTCAGCTACCGTGTATACCGAAATAAAAGAGACGAAAATCGTAGCAAAAGGAAAACGTAGAGGTTTTTTTTGTAAAAAATTGAGAGCCTTTTCGTAATAAAAGAAGAGTTGAGGGGTTTTTTCGTAAAAAACTAGGGACCATTTTGAAAGAACCGAGGGTCTGTATGTAATTTTGGAAACCGCAGGTCATTATCAATGAAAAAAGTGTAGGGGCTTTTTTGTAAAAATTTAGAGACCTATTTGTAAAAATCAAGGATCATATGTAATTACTAAAAATTGAAAGACTCTTTCGCTTGGAAGGACACATGGCACGGGTGGGGGGAGGGCCAGGAATCCCCCACTTTGATATACATATGATGATATGCAGATGTTCCTCATCATTGCTTCTTGAAACATTGTACAGGGTGCATGACAAGATATACGTTTTGTTTTTATGACCAAAATATCGTCTTTTCATATAGGCATGTTCTTCATCAATAAGAAATATCCATTTGTTGCATGCCCTTATGTAACAGAAGAAACATGTATTATGTAACACAGGATAATGCTTTTGTTACCAAGCCATGAATACGATTTAAGCTAATGCTTCCTTGGATATGAAACTTGTAAGAATTAACCTACCATTGAGCCACCTGCAGCAGTAGAGTATGCCGTGCTGCCAGTTGGTGTTGCCAGGGTGTAACCAGCGGAGGGGCTTAGTGAGGCTTGAGTCTTACCTCTCCCGCTGGCAACCAACAAGCAAAGCAGAAGTGATTTTACATATTTATTTATTGCCCTCACATTACTTGCTGCTTGCTATTTTACTTGAGCAAAGCAAAGCAAACCAAAAACCTTCTGCCATTAGTAACAACCAACAACCCACTTTTAGTATGCTTGCCATTTTGCTTGCTGCTTGCTTACTTCCGCTCTAAACGTTTCTGTTGCTCGAGAGCAAAAGTTACTGTTGTTTTCCATGGCACAATTCCTTCCTAGTTTGCCAGAATCAAATCAAAATCATGATAAACTTGTTCCAAAAACTGTGCTGCCCAGCCATATTAATAGTCATCACCTACAAAAACAGCACCAGCGCACATTGTCTCCTTTATCTTATTTTATACCATCTCCTCCAGCAAACCATCCAATGACCCATTCTCTACCATCCATACTCTGAATCAAGTGGTTCAAATTTTTAAATTCATCTAAATTTATAATATACTTACGATACCTATTTTATACTTTTTTTATTTTATTTTGTTTGGGCCGCTTTTCCCGTGTAGACTACGATGTTTTCGAGTATGATTTCACTGATGTTTCTCACCGTCAGTATGCTTTGAGCCCACCCTTTATTTTCTTTCTGGCTTCGCTACTGGGTGTTGCTACTATCACCCCATCTTCTTGAACCTAGATATATTTCCCATCAGATTCATCCAAATGTGTAAAAGATCATAGTCAAAAGCCGAGTAATTAATCTTACCATCGAGTTAGCAACCCTGATGAAGTAGGGAAAGTTAAGGGCGGAAAAAGAGACCGCTAGCCAGCGAAGTAGCGAGTAATCTTACCATTGAGTTACTCATTCAGTTAGTCATTGAGTTACCATGCACTTATCTCTTTTAGTGTCACATCAGCTATTAACAGAACACGCTTATCTCTTTTGGTGTCACATCAACTATTTTCACCATCCGTTGGGGCTGGTTGGCCCAAGAGTCTGTGATACGTGTACTTTGGCTATCTCTTTTGGTGTTACATCAGCTATTTTCATCATGCATTGGGGATGGTTGGCCCAAGATCCTGTGGGGTATATGTGCTTTGGCTTCTTACCATTGAGTTAGTCATTGATAAAAGGGCGGAAAGAGACCGCGTTTGACAATATTGCTCGTATCGTGGAATAATGAGCGTGCTCGCCATCAGCCATATATATACGATTTTGGATTCTCCGAAGTCGCGTACGGCGACTTCAGAGAGCAGTTGGGAATCTGAGCCGTCCGATCGGAAAAAGAACGGTCCAGATTGGATGCTACAGTAAAATTTACTGTAGCTACAGTAAAAATTTACTGTAGCTATAGTAAATTTTACTGTAGCAAACCAATCTGAACCGTTCTTTTCCGATCGGACGGCTCAGATCCGACTGCCCTCTGAAGTCGCCGTACGCGACTTCAGAGAATCCGGTTCCTATATATACACCCTAGCTCCCTTGACTCCCTTCTCATTCCAGGTACGGTTTCCTCCATTTCCATTTCAGGTATGCCACCTTAACTTTACTTTTTTTTTTTTGCTTATTTTGGCTTTTAAACCAGTTTCTATTTTTGGTTTCTACTTTTTTTTCACTCTCCAGTAATTTATCTTTTTTTGGTTTTTTAAAGGGTTTTTGGGTATTTTGTCTTTTCTTTTTTTTCTCGTATTCCTTTGAATTATCTGTGATGAGCTAAATAGTTTTTTTTAAATTTTTTAGATTTAATTATACCAAATAAGCCAACTCAGTTATAGTAAAAAATAAATCAGTTACAGTAAAAAAAATTATAAGTTATTGTTATTTCGAACGTCCTCGTACGATTTTGGGTCGTTTGGTTCACCAGTAGTAGGCTGGAACTCGCGTCAGGTTGTGGATGGGCGGGGAAGGGGTGGAGGAGTTCCCAGGCAAGTAGGCTGGAGCCGCATTGGTATGAGCGGCGAGCGTGTTGTCACCGACGCGCCTACTTCAACAACCTCCGCTACAGCAAGAGCGTGCTCGGCTCCGACCAGGTGCTCTTCACCGACCGCCGCTCCCGCCCCACCGTCAATCTCTTCACCGCCAACAGCACCGCGTTCCAGGAGGTGTGTTTATCGCAGCGATGACGAAGCTCGGCAGGATCGGCCTGAAGATCGGCAGCGACGGCGAGATACGGCGCGTGTGCACGGCCACGGCCGTGAACTAGCGTGCGTGCTTTGCATAAATGGACGTGTTAGCGGGGTAGGTTCCTGGAAGAACTTAGACTATAATTGCGGCGCGGATGCAGGGTATTTTTCTCTGTCTTGTATTTTTGGGTTTGTACGTTTTTGTGGTGAGATTTTGTTAGCCATTCTTTGAGCTGTGGAATGGAATGGGCGATAGCTAGAAATATGTGTCGGGCGTCACATGGTTACGCTGAATCAAATGCATGTTCAATGCGTTCTTCTCGAATGTTGTCACGGTGAAGTCTTATTTTGGTTGGCCGACGTCGTCCCCTTCTCTCTGCGCCTACCCGTTTTGCCGTTTGGTGTTCCTGTTGAGGAACTCTCGCTGGCGACCAGTCCGAGCGATTCCTCTGCTTAGAATAAGAACGAATCAATCACAGAAACACAGAATAATAGATTGAACACAGAGAGGTAGAGAGAACTCCTGGTCTTTCTTTATTGCTTCATATGCATTGGGTACAAAATCAGCCATATGGCTCTCTATTTATAGGGAGTGGGATGAGGTGCCCATTATAGATAAGGACTCGTTTAAACGGAGATGATCCGTTTAAACGGGGATCCTTATCTTTAGTTTCCCAATACTCCCCCTTGGGCACTCATCCGACATACTCATGCCTCATTAAAACTCCATAAAAACCCAGTGGGAAAAATTTGGAGAAAGAGTACATGATGCATGTTATGCTGCGATTGCACGAATTGTCTCATTAAAAACCTTGATCGAGAAACTTCAGGAAAACTCGTCAAGGGAAAAAGAGTACAATTCACCCAACTTCATTTAGTCTTCAGGACTTTTATTCTTTGGGTACTTGAACTTCAGGATCAAGATTTACTAACGGTCTTGAGAGAATTCTCCCCCTGAATTCTGCACTTCTCTAAGTCTCATCATACCGATCCCTCGCACGCACCTTTCAAAGCTAGATGCGAGGAGGGACTTTGTGAATAAATCTGCTAGATTTTCACAAGACTTAGTATGCAGTACTTTAATCTCGTCCATCTTTTGTAATTCATGAGCATAGAAGAACTTGGGGTTGATATGCTTTGTGAGATGACTCTTCACATAGCCCGTTTGTACTTGTGCAACGCAAGCGGTATTATCTTCATAGATAATTGTGGGGTTTTGCACAATGTTCATTCCACATGATCGCTGGATGTGGTGAACCATTCGGCGTAGCTGCGCATTCACGTGCGGCTTCATACAGCGCTATTATTTACGAGTGGTTCGTCGAGGTAGCTACAAGGCTTTGCTTAGACGATTTCCAGAAATTGCAGTTCCACCACACGTAAATACATAGCCTGCTTTGTGACTTTGCGGTATGCGGGTCGACAGTACCCAAAGATCTGCATAGCCAATCAAGTTCAGATCTTGATTCTTTCGTAGAACAATCCAAGGTCCTTGCTTCCTTAGAGATATCGGAAGATGTCCTTTATGCCCTGCCAATGCCTTTTGGTGGGCTCTGCACTATACCTTGCTAATAGGTTCACGGCAAAGGCAATATCCGGTCTAGTGCAGTTTGCTAAGTACATGAGTGCTCCAACTGCACTCAAGTATGGGAATTCCGGTCCCAGAACTTCCTCCCCCTCTTCCCTAGGTCGGAAAGGATTTTTTTCTTGCTGCAAAGATCTCCCGATCATCGGTACTTTTGATGGGAATGCTTTCTCAAAGCCGAATCTTTCTAGCACCTTCTGGGTGTAGGTCGACTGATGTACTAAGACTCCTCCAGGACATGCTCAAGGCTGCAGGCCTAAGCAGAACTTGGTCTTGCCCAAGTCCTTCATTTCAAACTCTGACTCTAAGTAGGAGCTTGCTTCTTTTATATCATCCACTGTCCCGATGATATTCAGATCATCTACACACACTGAGATTATACAGAATCCATTCTGGGATCGCCGTATAAATACACAAGGACAGTCTTCATTGTTTGTGTAGCCTTTCTTGCAGAGAAAGTCGCTTAAGCGATTATACCACATTCGGCCAGATTGCTTCAGTCCATACAGGGACTTTCTAAGCTTCACACTGTACATAGATTTCTATTTGCTCTGTCTTGGTTCGGGAGAGGAATTCCTTCAGGGACTTTCATATAAATCTCCGAATCCAAGTTACCATAAAGATATGCAGTCACAACATCCATCAGTTTCATTTCTAAATTCAAGTTCACTGCCATTGAGATCAAGTATCTAAAGGTAATTCCACTCATGACCGGGGAGTAGGTTTCTTCATAATCAACTCCGGGACGTTGAGTGAAACCTTGTGCTACCAACCTTGCTTTGTATCTCACTACTGCTTTCTTTCATTTCTCTTTCGAACAAATACCCACTTGTGCCCTACAGGGTGCACATGGGGAGGAGTGCGGCATACGGGCCCAAACACTTCTCTTTTGTTCAGAGATAGCAATTCGGTTGCTATTGCCTTCTTCCAATCTTCCCAATCTGATCTTTTCTTACATTCAACGAGCGATGCAGGCTCGGGATCAAGATCAATGATTGTGGCAATTTTCTTTGCGAAGTAGATATCGACATTGGCTGTTGTCCTGTTCAGGGACTCTCCCGTGTGCACATAATTTATAGCTATTTCTTCATGAGTTGCTTCTTCTGGAGCTTCATCTTGCGCATCGCTTCTTTCCATTGCGGTGGCAAGTCCCTTGCTCATGATCAATGCCTCTGCCAAACCATTCTGGGTATGGACATGTGGTACCGAATGCTCAACTGCAATTCCCATCGCCATGCAATAATCATCAAATGCTTTTGAAGTAAATTCTCCGGCATTGTCCATTCTGATGGACTTGATGCGATGATCAGGGAACACATTTCTGATGCGAATGATCTGCGAGATCAATTTGGCGAAAGCATGGTTTCTTGTGGATAATAAACCCACATATGACCACTTTGAGGAAGCATCAATGAGCACCATGAAATACCTAAATGGACCTGAGATGGGCTGGATAGGACCACAAATGTCTCCCTGGATGCGTTCCAGGAATGCAGGGACTTAATCCTTCACTTTCGTGAGTGGATGGTCTAGTGATTAATTTCCGGTGGCACATGCAGGCACACAAAATCTTCGAGATTCGGAAATTCTTCACATTAATATTATGCCCGTGAGAATTGTTAATTATATTTCTCATCATCCTAAGACACAGGTGGCCTAATCATGTCGTGCGAGATGAATAGTTCGAGCTTCGAATCTGCCTTCAGATGATTATACAGCTAGCAGCGCCTTAATGTTGGTATAATATAGCCACACGTGTTCATGCCATTATAAACTGAATAAATGAATGAATTATTTCAAAATCATCCAACCATTACGAGAAGACAAAAATAAAGTACCATCCATGCAAGATCTAACTTGTCCATTTAATGCAAAATAAATGATAATTAACGCCTCATGCATTCGTGCATCGACGGAATCAACTAGAAAGTCATTGACTTCTTCGCTATCTTTTCAGAGTGATGTTCTCTTCGAGAGAAATCATGGAGGTGGCTGCCTCTAAGTCGTAAGGGGTGTGCTGCACGGATGGACTCAACCTCCATCATTTCGTGCAATGCTCATGATGCTCCCCCTCAACAGTGCGGTTAGCTTCAGATCGCCCTTTGCCATTGTTCTTCCGGGCTTGGTGGGCATCAATGACATATTGTGATGCTTTACGATCCGCGACCAATGCCCCCACTTGCCACACTTGTAGCAACCTTGGTTCTCACGGCCATAGGTTTTGCCACTCTCCTTAGCCCTTTTGTCATTTGGAGCATCGACTTGCCTTTACGGGCAACGGTCTTACCCTTCTTCCCCTTCTTTTCATCAAGGGCTTTCGCACCTTATAGCTCCCAAAGATTGGCTTCACGGCCACGGAGCTCCCAATGGCCGAGTGACGTAATTCTTGCGGAGAAGTTCGCCCCGAGCCTCCGCTACTGCATCATATCAATCAATTCGGCGTACTCCTTGTAGCCGTCTTGACGATAGTTGCGCGCGGTATCTGACATTGGGGTGAAAGGTGGACAGGGTCTTCTCAATCTTCTGCTCATCTGTGATCTGCTTGCCACAGAGTTGAAGATTGGTACAAATTCTGTGCAATGCAGAATTATACTCCCCGACCGTCTTGAAATCGGCAAATCTTAGTCCGATCCACTCTCGCTCGCTTGAGGAAGAATGGTGTACTTTAGCCTCTCAAACCGCTTCTTGAGTGCGGTCCAGTGCTAGCGCTTTTCTCCGCCATATACTCATTCTTGAGAGTAATGCAGAGGTGGTGCCTGAGGAAATGAAGTGCCTGATCATTTTCCTCAGGTGTAGGTTTGGCGTCATGCCTTCCGCCAATCCCAATAGCTGCGCGGAGCTTCCTGGCTCCAAGTACTATCTCGACATCGGATGCCCACGCGGATAGTTCTTGCCATGTTGGGCAAACTCCTCGAACTCCCGGTTCGTGATGCCAGTCATCTATATGTGATGAATGGAACATATAAGTTTACTTCAGGTAAACATGCATGGAATTATTTACTGCAGGTAAATAAATGGTACAATAAATTCTCGTAATGTTCCATAATTTTCTATGTATTTTTCATAATTTCTCACTAATTTTCAGTGATTAAAAGCAATTAAATAATTACAATTAATCAAAACAAGAAATAAATACGTAAAATACATAAAACAATAATGACATAAATAAATAAGCTTCAAATGCTAAAAATAATGCAAAATTCGGGTTTCGAGGCCGTTTTATGCTAGAAAACAAATTTTCAAATAAATCTTCCATACGGGTCTATACGCAAAATTTTCAATTCGAGAAAATTTACGTAATTTTTAGATTTTTTCAGGTGTTTTCTGAAAATTTCCATCGCTTTGAGCGTATTTCGTAAAACTCAAGGGTCTACTTGCAAAATTGCCGGCCTTATCTTTATCTCCTCCTTTCCCCATTGACTCGAGCCACTATCGATTCTCCGCCGCTTTCCTCCGCTTCAGCACAAAAGGCGCCACGGCGGGCGTTACACGCGAAGATGGCTGCCATGGCGCGCCGCTGCTTTGGCGCCGCGCGCGCGGCCGCCGCTGCGGCTCTTGGCGGCTGCTGTGGCGGTCAGTGCCGGGCACCATGGAGGCCGGTGGACGTGCGCGCTGCCGTGGCGCCGCCGTGGCGCGAATTTGTTGTCGCGCGCTGCCGTGGCGGCGGATATGTAGCGGCTTCTGCGCGGTCACCGATCGGCGGCGACTACCACGGCACGGGTTTCGGTTGCTAGCGGCTGCCACGGCGGGAGTTCGGCGCTTCGGGCGCCAAAACGTAGCGGCGAGCCATGAGCTGCCGTGGCGGCTACCGGCGGCTGCCAATTTGTTGTCGGCGGCTGCCACGGCGGTGGATCCGCTGCTGGCGGCTACCACGATGGGTGATTGGCAACTTCGGGCGTCCGGGGTTCTGCCATGTGCTGCCGTGGGGTGGAGGCGAGGTCGGCGGCCATGCAGGGCACGCGCGCGGGGAGGCCTGGCTTCGAGCGGTGACACAAGATCGACGGTGAGCGTCGGTGGCAGCCATGGCGCGGTGGCGGCCGGCGGTGCCTCATGCGGGAGGCGGCGCGCATGCAGGCGCGGTGGCGGCCGGCGGTGCCTCATGCGGGAGGTGGCGCGCATGCAGGCGCGGTGGCGGCCGACCGTGTGACACCCGAACACCCTTTTTTTTTTCAATCTGTGATGTCATACATTCGAACAAGAAGAACAGATGCAAATTTAATGTGCGTGATCTACCGATCGACGGATTCGTCGGCGACTTCGGGTCTGCTCGGGGTAGATCAATCTACAGTGCAATCGACATCCACCCTTGCAAGTAATTTACCGATCGACATTGTGCCGGCGACTTCAAGTCTGCTCGCGGTAAATTAGGGCGAATTTGCACCGTAGACAAAATAAATCTAGAACGCGAAGGAAAAATAGATTCAAAAGCGATCTAGAAAATTCAATCTGTGCTTCGATGATTACCTCGTTCACCGGAGCGTAGTCGTGCTGATAACGTGTTGAGGAACTCTCGCTGGCGACCAGTCCGAGCGATTCCTCTGCTTAGAATAAGAACGAATCAATCACAGAAACACAGAATAATAGATTGAACACAGAGAGGTAGAGAGAACTCCTGGTCTTTCTTTATTGCTTCATATGCATTGGGTACAAAATCAGCCATATGGCTCTCTATTTATAGGGGGTGGGATGAGGTGCCCATTATAGATAAGGACTCGTTTAAACGGAGAGGATCCGTTTAAACGGGGATCCTTATCTTTAGTTTCCCAATAGTTCCAACCTGGAAGGGCCTCGCGGTGCACGGTGGTGTCAACCTCCGTGAACCATGCGTTCTCTCGGTCGGGACTGGTGTTCGCAGCCCGCAGTTGTCTCGGCTTAGGAGGGGTGGGAGGGGCAGACGAACGCAAGCGGGCGAGATCACGCGCGTGAGAATAGGAGCTTGCAATAGTGTAGTGGTGTTAGCATGAGCTTTTCAGCAACCCGTCAATGACATCCTCCTTTATGAATGAATTGGTTTCAGAGATGGTGAGTAACCCGTTCCGGTCCTTCTTAACCAACCTTACCACAAAGTGGTACGAGAAGGATCATATGAACATGTCGCAAGAACTGGTAACAATCGCCATATCGCCTAGTGGTACAAGTCATTCATATTTTTTTCTGACAAATTATGTTAGTTGCGATTGTTGATGTTGGTTTATAGGTTACACAATCTATGAACAAAAGGCTCACTGGCTATACCATCATCTGCGGTTTGGGACTAGGTAATACGTACTGGGGAGGTGCAACAGCGGTTTTGAGTGAGATGAACAAGAGCAACTCTGATCAATCTTATTACTACGTTATCTACTTCGGATTTTCCCTACTCCTCGTGCTCCTAGGGATCACGGCTGGTACCTTTCCAACCTCTTCTCGATGGATCGCATTCTTCTCAGGATTAGGTGCTTGGCAAGCTGTTGTGTTCATGCTCTCCTCCTTTCACCTGGCTACGCTGGACTACCAACGGGAGCCGAAGATCCAAAACGCACTTATCTTTTTTGGCGTCACGTCAGCTATTTTCACCATCCATTGGGGCTGCTTTGCCCAGGATCCTGTGGTATGTGTGCTTTGCCTTTTTACCCTTGCTTAATACCATTAAACAATCACACAGCTGATAATTAACATTATTTTCTAGTTTCTCCATGTGATCGCCAAATTAGTCGGATGGCTCCTGTATGGGATATACTTCCTCTTGTCTTGGCTGCCCAGGTTGTCAATTTGCTAACTGTTATGTTGCATATGGTACCTTGATGATATGAGTGCTCAGGTCTATGTCTTCATCATCAGGTCCTTTTGGCACCTCTGTGAGTTGATCCAGAAAGGAGTTGGTGTACTCAACACACAAGTCCACAAAAGGTCAGTGTTATCCTCTCATTGTTTCCTTCTTGTTTATACAATGATGAAGATCTACTCATCTCATTCTCATCTTTACAATGCAGAGGCCGTCAGCCAGTCCCACCTGCGCCATGACTACTTTCTCGAAGCAATGGTGATCAAAGCACAAGCGGAAGCTATATCTTCCCCTACTTTCTATGGTGTCATGCAGTCTTTGTCAGTGGCATGACATGTATTTATACTCATGTGTCGAATGGTGAATAGCAACTGACTACTACAAATTACACGGCAGCGTACATGTGGCGACCCGCATCATTACCGAGGGGTAATAATACTGATCAACGGATTATTATTCGTCTAATCGGTAGAACACCGCCTTAACAAATAATAAGCCCATCAGAGTGTAGCAGCGAAACAATAGTTGGAGTCGGATCATTCCTTTTATTACATAAACATAGCCACGCAGGGCTAAAGTCGGATACAAAGCCTTTAGGGCTTGAATAGGAATACAATACCAAAAGTAGACCTTCGGATCTATATCCTAATCTTACACAGAGTCTTAAAGGTGAGGATACTACATAACTTTACATTGAACTCGGGGTCGCGCCTACACCACTGGTGATCCTCTAGTCATCCCACGTCTCATAAGATGTGTCAAGCCCACACGTTGGATTCTCACATCCCTCCCATTCCCCCTCAGGATAGGGTTCTTCGGAGTTGGCCGCATCTGCACCAAATGAAATCCAGCCTGGCTATCCTCTAAACAAAGGAGAATAATAGCAAAGGTGAGTACATACGTACTCAGCAAGCAGTAATAGCAAAATGCACTGCATGGTCGAAACTCTAACATTCTTAAACTTCATCCTCCTCCTCATTGCCTTTCTCACCATCATTCTCTCTACTGCTCTTTTTCTCTTTCTTTTTCTCACTATTTATAGAAAATAGATGTTTTGAGTCTTTGAAATACTTCCCGAGTTCTTAGTTCAGAATCTACTGAACACTCGTGTAGTGGATAACACCTCTACCGGTTCCGTAGCCTCCAGTCTAGGAGACAGACATGAATTCATGATTTAAATAGCACTGCGCAGGTTTGTATCACTTTACCCATAGTCACTCTGATCCTTGTAGCATGTGAATCTTCGCATTTCCTCATATGCGATGCCCAGATCAGAGTATAGAACTTTTACTACTGTCTCATTATATGACATCTCCACCCAGCTATTCACAACCAACAGCTTGCACTCACCGGAAACAATATAGCTGTTGGTCGGGCTGGTTCATTCACCCTTAACCAATTGGGTCGGTTCATTCACCCTTACCCAGTTAGGCCGGTTCATTCACCCTTTCCCAACACTCCACTATGCTAATATATGCGCGCAGAATCCCCCAATTATAGACTCTATCCAGTTTTGGATTCCTCCTGCTGTGGATCCCCCACTCCCGGCTCTCTACCGGCTTTGGGTTCCTCCACCTAATATACTACTTACCCATGTGGAGAATATCATAACCTTGACAGAGTTATTGATTCTGCTTGTCTTCCGATGGAACATTGGTTGATACGATTTATACGGTCCAGTACTCAAGTGAAGTTTGTAAGTCCTTATATTTTATCCCTATGTAGAAGGTCCCATGCCTGCCCTTCTCTTGCCTGCCCTGGGGGACCTTCCACCCCCTTATTTATTGGCTTGACAGGGGCTTCTCCCACTGTCTACCCTTATCTCTTCTCTTTCTATCTCATCATCATAGCAATCTTCCGATTTAAACATCATTTTCATTTTTATGCAGAGTGATACATACTTTAATAGATAAATACTGATTGTACTCAAAATACTCTAAGCAGATGATCAAATGGATGCTTGCCTGAGTTTAGAGTGATGCTCTGGGTTCCAGGATTAGCCGGATAAAAGCCACCCTCCGAACCCTGATCCTTTTCTGCAATAGTAGATGTGCCACCGCTTAATAAACCGGTGCTCAAGAAATGGCAAATAAATGCACAAGCTACGCAAAAGTGTCCTGGTGCAACCTATAGGTTTTATTTTAGCCATTGACAAAATTTTACGACTCAATGTCTAATTTATTACTCGCGCTAAAGTTTAATTGCCACGCACCATTTTTTTTAATTAAGCACAGGTTTTAAGCCTTGAAAAGATAATTAATTTATTTTAAAAACCACAAATAAAGGTAAATGAGTTTCTACCATTTTTAAGTGATTAATAAAATTAATTTGGCAATTAAACTTGCATCAAAAAGGGTTAAGCAGCAGAAAATCAATTTAATCGGTACACATGAAAAATTAATCTACTAGCGATACAATTTTTTATTTTAAATAACCAAAATTCTGATTTACGGAACGTTATGAGTAAGATTTTATTTATTAAATTAATTTTTAAACGAAAAGCTCAGAGTAATCATCCGCGAGAAAACAATTTTCTAAAACATGCTTGATCTCTCTCTTCCCCCTCCCCATTTTTTTTTGGCCGACATCCCCCTGGCCATCCCTTTTTTCCTCCTCCTCCACCTTATCCTCTCCTTCCCCATTCTTTTGCTTCTTCCCCTATCCCTCTCTCTATCTCTCTTTACTTCTTCTTCCTCCCCAAGCTCCACCAGATCTGGCCGCTCCCCCATGCCTGCTCTGGCCTCTACGCCACCCAACCCCGTGCGCCGCCGGTCTGCCCTCTAGCAGCTCCAGCCCAGCCGCGCCTCTCTCTAGTCCCTGCGCTCCTCCTTCAACTCGGCTCGGCTGCCTCGCCGCCCTTGCATCACCGCGCCGCGCCGGCAGCCTCCCCTGCGCCCCGCCTCTCGGCCCCTCTGCGCCGCCTCTTCCCCCTCTTCTCTACCTCTCTCTCCCTTTCTCTCGCCCTCTCTCCCTCCACCGCTCTCTTTCTCCGCCGCCTCTCTCTCCCCTTCTTCTCTCTTCTCGTTCCACTGCCTCCCCCTTCTCTCTTCTCTTGTGCTGACTGTCTTGGGGCTGCGCTGCCTAGACTCCGGATCTGGGCCTAAGGCTCGAATCTAGCCCCTCTAGGTCCAGTGGCTCCTCTCCCCATTACCTTCCTTCGGTTACTATTTACTCTTGCTTTGATTACTTTGGTTTTGGTACTAAGGCGAGGATGAGCCACTGTGCGTTGCCGTGGCTCGGCACTGCAGAGCTCGAAGCCATGTGCATGCTGGGGGGATGCACAGTGGCTCTCGAGGGTGTGTGCTCAGCCGTCGGTAGCGCGCCGCTGCCGACCTCCAACTACGGTAACTTCCCTCCTCTCTACTCCCCCTGACTACTCTGTGATGTGCCTACCGTATGAACTGGAAGCAGAAGGAGATGGTGAGGGGACCTACTTGCTGTGTCGGGTCAGAAAAGGGTTGGAATGCTGACGATGGTCATGGTGGCCGTGATGTGCCTTTGGTTGATCTCTTGGTTGTCCCTCTTGTCTTTGTCGGTTTGATGTGGTGGTTGGTGGCTTTATGTCGTCGTGGTCATCATCTTTGCACCTTCGCCCTTCACAGCTTCTGGAGCTCGTCTCCTCCTTTGTTGCCTCTCGCTCCCTCTCTGTGGGGGCTATGGAGGTGTGGTGGTTCTTGTTGTTGGCTTTGTCTATGGCTTGACTTCTTGCTCTCGGTGGAGAGAGTGAATGAGGGAAGTGAGGGGTGTTGGCTTGGTCTTATCCTTTCTCTCCCTCTGGTTTGGCTGCGCACAAGCTGGCATTGGCTTGATCTTATCCTTTCACTCGGTTGGGCACAGGCTGGATGGCTTTGGTAAAAATGGGTTTTATCCCTTGGCTAAAAGTTCACTTGGTTAAAATGGCCCCTAACTCGATCTTCTGCGGCGGGAAGTAAGTCAGGAAAATGAAATGGGCTGCGCGATTTGCACCTTACTGAATGATGAGGCCCATACATATGAGAGGAAGCCGATTGGCCTCAGACGGTCTGGGTACCTCGATGAGCGCTTTCTTGATTCGGAGTTCTAAAGCCGAACGGGTCTGACGGCAAAACCTTTTATTATTTTTATTCTCCCTTGGATTGCTTTTGATATTTCAAATTTTGGATTGCAAAAAGGGAAGATTGGCTTTTGGTTTGGTATGAGAAGGCTATTCATCGCCAAGCATGCACTGGAGAAAAGAGGTGGTCCAAAATTCATGTAATTGCAATTGTTATGATTTTATCTATAATGCAAATGCTAGTAGTTTAACTATTTTAATGGTGTAACATAGTCTTGTACACATTCAATAGTTGTAACACTTTTATTTTACTCATGTGAACTTTTGGGTAATGTAATTTTGTTGATCCTGATGTAATTTAATTATGTTTCTTAAGCATGTTTAAGTTACTGATTAGTTGTTGATAGTCTAATTAGATTGTGGGATGTTTCAGCCTTCCCCCTTTGGGTGATTTCGTCCCCGAAATCGGGACTGGCTAAAACAGGTTGGGGGTAGGTTTAGCTCAAATCCTTTGGATGGCACTAGGGTGATTGGTTTTAGACTGGTGAGGACCAATTAGTTAGATGCTGCTGGAGATGAAAAGGCTGTACCTATTGAAAGAGAAGGTTTGTAATTTTACCTGGAACGGAATTTGTGATCCCTTCCGACTATTTGGCTGCTTTCCCTCCAGACTGAGTCCCTCGCCCTGCTCCTCTCGTGGCCGTACTTCCAGGCGTTCCTTGTCCCCGTCATTGATGGGTTAGTCTGACCGCCAGCTTGAGCCCGGTCAACTAGCAGGCTAGTCTCACCGTAGGTCTGGAGCTGATATGATTGGGCCTCTGTTCTCATACCTGAAAATATCTCAAGATGACAACTTAAATATGAAGAACTTATTCAAATCTCATCCAAACACTTTCATGTTTTGCATGAGGCTTGTTCATACAACACAAATATAAATCAATCAAGAATCACCAGGTTTTTAGTCTCAAGTCCACTAAATTAAAGAGAAATGAATCAAAGTCGCAAGAATACCAAAAACACAATTCTCATCTTACTTCTTACTCGGGAGGATCTAAGATACGAAGTCTTCTATGTCTATTCTCACATATCTTAACAAGGTAATTTAAATAAAAGATTAGGTTAGAACTCTCACAAACCCGAAATTACAAATCAAGCTCAAGAACACGAGAAGCCAGGCAAGAATATGATTGGGACAAATCTTTGATCTATTGTAGTGGGAGAGGAGGTCCACATAATTATAGATGATTACAAGGTGCAACTAAAGTATTACCCTTTTCTCTCTTAAGATCACTCATTCACAACCATGGAAGGAAACAAGATAGTAGAAATAAAATTAATCCCTAGAATCCTTGAATTTTCTACCTCCTCTCCTTCTCTTTAAATAACTAGAAATACTTCTCTACCGGGGAACTCATCAACCCCACAACACATGTTTTACTTTTTTCACGTGTGCTTATAATGATCAGGCTACCAACACACTATTGTTTGATCTACTCCACACAATCGATTCTATCCTAACCCTAAATCACCTCATTTGCGCCTCTCCGCGCTGCTATCTTGGTGTAGGCCTCAAATCTAGTTTTGGGCATTTTTCCAAAATACCCCCGATGAAGCTTCTTGGTATTTCCCCTTAACTCCGTCATCATCTAAAAACATTCCCACATGGTTTGAAATGTAACCCTTAGTGCCTAATGACTAGCCGTTACATCTTCACGTATTCAAACTCTCCTAAACTGTCTCTACATGTATCAACCTTATCACTTGGTGCACCACATGCACCAACTCGCCTCTTCATGATCCTTGACTTCTCTATGCCTCCACTTGAGACACGTAGTTTAACCCAAATTTACATAACCGCTCTAGACCTCAGCACCCCCGCCTAGTCCCGGTTCATTGCCGCTAACCAGCACGTCGTATAAGCTATCTGCATATCCAAAGACCAAGCAACCATATTGAGCACAAGTTTCATACACTTACGTTAGTCAAACATATGCATCATGTAATACAATACAAATCTGCATAGCTCCTAAGCTATGAACTGAACTCAAACCAACCCAGTTCTACTCACTCTTGACTCTGGCCTTAGCCACCAGTCTGATCGCTCTCTTCACACTGGTCAAACCGCTTCGCTCAAATTGCCAACAACTAGCCGACCTGATCGGCCACCTAGTACCTATAACAAAGCCAGGGGGATTGCTCGTCCCCACCCATGCCACGTGTCAATTTTCCAAAAAAAAAAGCCCCCCGTATTTCCTTGTTTACGCGTAGGCCCTTGGTTCTTATGAAAAGGCCCCTACTGCCTCGATTTTTTGTAGAAAAGCCCCTCCACTCCTTCAGAATTACGCCCAGGCCTTAGGTTTTTCATGGAGGCCCCTCCTTTTGCGTGATAATGCTCTGGGATTTCTGTGAAATTACGTATGGGTCCTTTTTATGGTTTCTTCAAAATTACACACAGGTCCTTTTTATGCCAAAAAAACCTTCGCTTTCTTTTAGAACCATATTTTTTCATGGAGGCCTCTCTTTTTGCGTGATAGCACCCCGTGGTTTCTTCGAAATTACGCACAGGCCCTTTTTATGCAAAAAAAAAACTTCACTTTCTTTGAAAATACGCACGGGTCCTTGTTTTTTAAAAGAAAAACTTGTCTTATGAATTTTTGTCTCTTTTATTTTGTTTCACAAGGTGGATAGCGCGGCGTGGCGCGCATACGTAGCTAGTATATGTTAAGCTAGAACATATGTCTAAACGTAGGTGGTGATCGACAAATTACTACATATTCTTGCATGACATGTTCTAGTATGGGGATTGCACTGATCACAAAGTCAGCGGCGATTCTCTCTAAAACTGCGTTCGGAATAACGATTGTTGTGGGAATCGCCCAGCTCCCCCTTAGGATGGGCCCCATGTATAGTAAACCTAGTAGTACAGCTAAAGGGACATGTGTGCCTTAGCATAGGACACGTGTGCCTTAGCATGAGACACGTATGTCTTGTAAAGTAGACTTTGTTAGTCTATATATCCAGCCCTCTGGAGTGATCCCAAGGGGGGCTTCTGGAGACACCAAAGAAATAAAATATCCTCCCTCCAGCTTAGCTCTCTACTCGATCTTGCCTCCTCCCGTGGAGAAAAGGTACTTTGTACCATCTGTTGTGTTTATGCGACAACAACGATGGTTTCAGGCTGAAATTTCACTGTAGCTGGCTTTTTTTGCTGTAACTGAGTTGCCTTATTGGGCATAATTAAATTTAAAAAATGTAAAAATAGAAAAAACAATATCTTAGCCCAGCACAGACAATACAAAGGAATACGAAAAAAAGAAAATACAAAAAAGCCCAAAATATCTAAAAAAATCAGAAAAGACGATTCTTCAATAGTGAAAAAGTCAAATTAGAAGTCAAATCAAAAAAGTCAAACGAGTGGGGCCTTAAAGCGCTACAGTTATCCCACAAATATTAAAGCGCTACAGATATTAGTACAAACTAGAGGATCTTGATGAATTGCCTCAAAGAAATTCCAGTTAACAAATACTTTTCTCCTTGATTTTAACGGTATATATAGAACAGAAGCTAGCTACTAGCTATACTATTGCTATCGGCTCAAGTAATCACCAACTAACTAGTTAGTTACATGCAGAAACCGTATCAACTGTCATCAACGAATCCCATGCACAACCGCTGGCCCCTAGTGCCGCTTATCCTGGAGAAACCTGTTGAGGAACCCTCGCTGGCGACCAATCTGAGCAATTCTTCTGCTTAGAATAAGAACGAATCAATCACAAAGTGACAGAAGAATAGATTGAACACAGAGAGAGGAAGAGAGAACTCCTGGTCTTTCTTTATTGCTTCAATTCAATGGGGTACAAAATCAGCCATATGGCTCTCTATTTATAGGGGGTGGTGAGGTGCCACTACGGATAAGGACTCGTTTAAACAAAGAGTCCTGATTTCTTAATACTCCCCCTTGGGCACTCACCAACATACTCATGCATCATTAAAACTCCATAAAAACCCAGTGGAAAAAATTTGAAGAAAGAGTACATGATGCATGTTATACTGCGATGCACGAATTGCCTCATTAAAAACCTTGGTCAAGAAACTTCAGGAAAACTCGTCAAGGGAAAAAGAGTACAATTCACCCAACTTCATTCAGTCTTCAGGACTTTTATTCTTTGGGTGCTTGATCTTTAGGATCAAGATTCACTAACGGGCTTGAGAGAATTCTCCCTCTAAATTCTGCACTTCTCTAAGTCTCATCATACCAATCCCTCGCACGCACCTTTCAAACCTAGATGCGGGGAGGGACTTTGTGAATAAATCTGCTAGATTTTCACAAGACTTAGTATGCAGTACTTTAATCTCGTCCATCTTTTGCAATTCATGAGCATATAAGAACTTGGGGTTGATATGCTTTGTGAGATAACTCTTCACATAGCCCGTTTGTACTTGTGCAACGTAAGCGGCATTATCTTCATAGATAATTGTGGGGGTTTGCACAATGTTCATCCCACATGACTGCTGGATGTGGTGAACCATTCGGCGTAGCCAAGCGCATTCACGTGCGGCTTCATACAGCGCTATTATTTCTGAGTGGTTCGTCGAGGTAGCTACAAGGTTTTGCTTAGACGATTTCCAGAAAATTGCAGTTCCACCACACAGGAATACATAGCATGTTTGTGACTTTGTGATATGCGGGTCAGACAGGTACCTGGCATCTGCATAGCCAATCAAGTTCAGATCTTGATTCTTTCTATAGAACAATCCAAAGTCCTTGCTTCCTTGGAGATATCGGAAGATGTCCTTTATGCCCTGCCAATGCCTTTTGGTGGGCTCTGCACTATACCTTGCTAACAGATTCACAGCAAAAGCAATATCCGGTCTAGTGCAGTTTGCTAAGTACATGACTGCTCCAACTGCACTCAAGTATGGGAATTCCAGTCTCAGGACTTCCTCCCCCTCTTCCCTAGGTCGAAAAGGATCCTTTTCTTGTTGTAAAGATCTCCCGATCATTGGTACTTTTGATAGGAATGTTTTCTCAAAGCCGAATCTTTCTAGCACCTTCTGGGTGTAGGTCGACTGATATACCAAGACTCCTTCAGGGACATGCTCAAGCTGCAAGTCTAAGCAGAACTTGGTCTTGCCCAAATCTGTCATTTCAAATTCTGACTCCAAGTAGGAGCTTGCTTCTTTTATGTCTTCCACTGTCCCGATGATATTCAGATCATCTACATACACTGAGATTATACAAAATCCATTCTGGGATCTTCGTATAAATACACAAGGACAGTCTTCATTGTTCGTGTAGCCTTTCTTGCAGAAAAAGTCGCTTAAGCGATTATACCACATTCTCGCTGATTTCTTGATCCATACAGGACTTTCTAAGCTTCACACCGCATGATTTCTATTTGCTCTGTCTTGGTTCGGGAGAGGAATTCCTTCAGGGACTTTCATATAAATCTCCGAATCCAAGTTACCATAAAGGTATGCAGTCACAACATCTATCAATTTCATTTCTAAATTCAAGTTCGCTGCCATCGAGATCAAGTATGTAAAGGTAATTCCACTCATGACTCGGGAGTAGGTTTCTTCATAATCAACTTCAGGACGTTGAGTGAAACCTTGTGCTACCAGCCTTGCTTTATATCTCACTACTTCGTTTCTTTTATTCCTCTTTTGAACAAATACCCACTTGTGCCCTACAGGGTGCATATGGGGAGGTGTGCGGTATACGGGCCGAAACACCTCTCTTTTGTTCAGAGATAGCAATTCAGTTGCTATTGCCTTCTTTCAATCTTCCCAAGCTGATCTTTTCTTACATTCAGCGAGCGATGCAGGCTCGGGATCATGATCAATGATTGTGGTAATTTTCTTTGCGAAGTAGATATCAACACTGGCTGTTGTCCTGTTCAGGGACTCTCCCGTGTGCACATAATTTATAGCTATTTCTTCATGAGTGGCTTCTTTTGGAGCTTCACCTTGCGCTTCGCTTCTTTCAATTGCGGTAGCAAGTCCCTTTAGTTTTTCGGCTCCGATGTGTGCGCACACATCCATAATGACGGGGATATTCAGATCCGGTATGCCCTCTACTGGAGGTGTCATACTTGTGCCAGGTCTCAACTGGCTCCCCTTCTCATTCTGGGGGACTTCGGTGATCGGCTGTGATAAGTCTTTCTTATCCTTTTTCGCCGGGCGTCCCCGGTTACTTGGGATTCGGGGAGCCGGAGTTCTCGTCCTTTTATTCTGAGACCTCTGGACGGGATTAGGGATACTTTCAATTTTCTTTGGTATTTCAACCCTCTCCGGTGCATTACGTGCAGGCACATGCGACTTAGTCACGCTCTTCAAATCACTAAAGTGATCGGGCAGTTGGTTTGCTAATGATTGCAAATCGATGATCTTCTCGACCTCTTTTTCAGTTTCACTAGTACGCGGGTCATGCGCAGGAATTCCCGTGGCTTCCCACGTAATTTTTCGACATTTTTCATCAATGGGTTGATTTCCTCCCCCTAATGTCGGGAAATTATCCTCATCAAAAATGCGATCGTGGCGGCAAGATGCAAATCTCCGACATGGCTTTCAAATACCGATTATGGATGCGATCTCATAACCAACGATATCCTAGTCTTACGGAGAGGGCCCATTGCGCCATTCTTGAGGGTATAGGTACATAAACCTTGCATCCAAACCTTCTGAGATGAGAAATTTTCGGTGGTGACCCTTGCGCTTGTTGCATAGGTGAATGGATGTTGTAGGCCGAAGGTCTAAAGTTGATGAGATTCGCTGCATGTAGGACTGCGTGTCCCCAACATGTAGCTGGCAAATTACAATTCTGCAAGAGGGGTCGGGCAATAAATTTAATTCTCTTGATTAAAGCCTCTGCCAAACCGTTCTGGGTATGGACATGCGGTACCGAATGCTCAACTGCAATCCCCATCGTCATGCAATAATCATCAAATGCCTTTGAAGTAAATTCTCCGGCATTGTCCATTCTGATGGACTTGATGCGATGATCAGGGAACACATTTCTGATGCGAATGATCTGCGAGATCAATTTGGCGAAAGCATGGTTTCTTGTGGATAATAAACCCACAAATGACTATTTTGAGGAAGCATCAATGAGCACCATGAAATACCTAAATGGCCCCGAGATGGGTTGAATAGGACCGCAAATGTCTCCCTGGATGCGTTCCAGGAATGCAGGGACTTCATCCTTCACTTTCAGAGTGGAGGGTCTATTAATTAATTTCCCGGTGGCACATGTAGGGCACACAAAATCTTCAGGATTCAGGAAATTCTTCACATTAATGTTATGCCCATGAGAATTGTTAATTATATTTCTCATCATCCTAAGACCTGGGTGGCCTAATCTGTCATGCTAGAGACAGAATAGTTCATAGCTTCTAAATACTGTCTTCAGGACAGTGTACGCTGCAGGCGCCTTAATGTTGGTATAATATAGCCCAATTTCTAGTGAAGGAAGTTTTTCTAATACCCTTTTGTCATTCTCTTCGCGCTTCGTGATGAGCAGGTATTCTTTACCGTACTCTTCTTCAGTCATACTTCCTCAATTGGGCGCCACACGTGCCCAATTTCTCGTGAAGGAAGATGGTATTCGTGGTACCACTGTCGGCAAGGTATACTTCCTCCATAGGGTGCCACACGTGCTCTAATATAAGGTATTTTATTAATATGTATTAGAATACATACAGCACATAAATAAAACACACAAATATTAGAATATATCATGCCATTGTAAACTGAATAAATGAATGAATTATTCCAAAATCATCCAACCATCACGAGAAAATAAAACTAAAGTACCATCCATGCAAGATCTAACTTGTCTATTTAATGCAAAATAAATGACAATTAACGTCTCATGCATTCTGTGCTTCAGACGGAATCAACTAGAAAATCATTGACTTCTTCGGCTATCTTTTCAGGCATGATGTTCTCTTCGAGAGAAATCATGGAGGTGGCTGCCTCTAGGTCGTAAGGGGGTGCTGCTGCCGGAATGGACTCAACCTCCATTATTTCCGGCATCGGCTCATGATGCTCCCTTCAACAGCTGCAAAGTGAGCTTCAGGCTGCCCTTTGCCATTTTTCTTCTGGGCTTGGTGGGCATCAATGACATGCTGCGATGCTTTGCAAATCCGCGACCAATGCCCCCTTGCCACACTTGTAGCAACCTTGGTTCTACTGACCATAGGTTTTGCCACTCTCCTTAGCTCTTTTGTTACTTGAAGCATCTGACTTGCCTTTCTGGGCAACGGCATTACCCTTCTTTCCCCTTCTTTTCATCAAGGGCTTTCGCACCTTGTAGCTTCCAGCGTTGGCTTCACGGCCAGCGGAGCTGCCTGGTGGCTGAGAGACGTAATTCTTGCGGAGAAGTTCGTCCTGAGTCTCCGCAACCTGCATCATATCAATCAATTCGGCGTACTCCTTGTAGCCGTCTTGACGATAGTTACGGGCGGATTGTACAGCATTGGGGTGAAAGGTGGACAGAGTCTTCTCAATCTTCTGCTCATCTGTGATCTGCTTGCCACAGAATTGAAGATTGGTACAAATTCTGTGCAAGACAGAATTATACTCCCCGACCGTCTTGAAATCGGCAAACCTCAGTCCGATCCACTCCTGCTCTTCTTGAGGAAGAATGGTGTACTTTAGCCTCTCAAACCGCTTCTTGAGTGCGGTCCAAAGTGCTAACGCGCTTTTCTCCGCCATATACTCATTCTTGAGAGTAATGTAGAGATGGTGCCTGAGAAAATGAAGTGTCTGATCATTCTCCTCAGGTGTGGGTTTGGCGTCATGCCGTCCACCAATCCCGATAGCCGTGCGGAGCTTCCTGGCTCCAAGTACTATCTCGACATCAGATGCCCATATCAGATAGTTCTTGACATGCTGGGCAAGCTCCTCGAACTCCCGGTTCGTGATGCCAGTCATCTACATGTGAATGGCAAGAATAAGTTTACTGCTAGTAAACATGCATAGAATAATTTACTGCAGGTAAATAAATGGTACAATAAGTTCTCATAATGTTTCATATCTTTCTATGCATTTTCCATAATTTACTGCTAATTTTCAGTGATTAAAAGCAATTTAAACAATCACAATTAATCAAAACAGTAAATAAATACAGAAAACAATAATGGCATAAATAAATAAACTTCAAATGCTGAAAATAATGCAAAATTCGGATTTCTGGGGCCCTTTTATGCTAGAATATGAATTTTCAGCAAATTCTGCAATTTTCGGGGATATACACGCAAATTTTCAATTCAGAGAAAATTTAGCGTAATTTTCCGATTTTCTGAGGGTTTTACCGCAAAATTTTAATTCTGAGAAAATTTGCGTAATTGCAATTAAAATTAACCACAAGGTCATAATCATAACTTTAGTTTCGGTTTTAACCAAAACCAGGGGCAAACAAAAATATCCATCGAGTGTTGTTTATGTGCCAAATGCTAGGGGGGTTTTTGCAAATTTTCGGCTACCCCTTATCCTCTCCACCGACAACCCTTTTTCCTGGTCATCCATGGCCTTCTCCACTGGCCTCGCCGGTTCCGGTCAGCCCCGCCGCGCCCTTGGCCGCAGGTGCCTCCGCGCCTCCCTGGCCGCTAGCGCCGCTGCTGGCTACTGGCGTGGCTGCGCCTCCCTGGCCGCTGGGCCACCGTACCTTCCTGGCAGCCGGCCGTTGGCCGCTTCGTCCTGCTGGCCACAGGTGCCGCCCTGCTATCTCGGCCGCAGTGCCGCCTTGCCCCGCCTTCTCTTGTTGTCTGCGGCTGCCTCCCCCTACTTTTCTTGGTGAGCGTAGGGGAAAAAGCTCGGATGGCCCATGGGGGAAGCGCGCTGGACAGGGCGGTGCGGCCTCACCGGCTCGGAGGGCACAGGGAGGCAGCTCGAAACATGGAGCGCAGGGCGTTGGCCGAGGAAGAGCGCAGGGCGCAGGCTGGGCGAACATGCGCTGTGTGGTGGCGGCGGCCAAAGCCAAAACGCGGCACGGCGTAGGGTGGCTACGGCCGGCTCGAACGGCGACGCGCGGGGCGGGCCCGCAGCGGCCATGCGGGGCCGCACACGGGGAGACGGCCATGCAGGGCCGAGCGCGCGCGCGCGGCAGCGCGCGTGGGGGGCGGGGCGGCGCGCTGCGTCAGCGCGACGCGAGGCCGGGCGGCGGCGACACGGCGGCGTCGGTCTACCTTGGGTGGCGCGCTCGTGCGGGAGCGGAGTGGCCGAAGGCCTGCGTTGCCCATATTTTTTTCAATCTCTGATGTCATACAATCGAAGAAGAAGAACAGATGCAAATTTAATGTGCGTGATCTACCGATCGACAGATTCGCCGGCGACTTCGGATCTGCTCGCGGTATATCAATCTACAGTGCAATCGACATCCAACTTTTCGTGCAATTTACCGATCGACATTGTGCCGGCGACTTCAGGTCGGCTCGCGGTAAATTACGGCGAATTTGCACCGTAGACAAAATAAATCTAGAACGCGAAGGAAAAGCAGATTCAAAAGCGATCTAGAAAATTCAATCTGTGTTTCGATGATTACCTTCGTTCACCGGAGCGTAGTCGTGCTGATAACGTGTTGAAGAACCCTCGCTGGTGACCAGTCCGAGCAATTCCTCTGCTTAGAATAAGAACGAATCAATCACAAAGCGACAGAAGAATAGATTGAATACAGAGAGAGGTAGAGAGAACTCCTGGTCTTTCTTTATTGCTTCAATTCAATGGGGTACAAAATCAGCCATATGGCTCTCTATTTATAGGAGGATGGTTAGGTGCCCACTACGGATAAGGACTCGTTTAAACGAAGAGTCCTGGTTTCTTAATAAAACCTTCAACGCGTGCGAACTCAATGGGGGAATTATATTGTTTGAATTTGTTAGACCATGTGGCTAGATATAGACTATTTTAGATGATGAATAATTGATAATGTTGGTTATGATATTACTTATGGTGTGCCGCGTGTGTGTGAACTGATGTCGGTCAAGTTGGAGAGAACTTGTGCCGGAAAAATATTCTTTGGTCTTTACATGTGCAAGTTAAGCATGAAGGCGATTGTGGTCGATGATGAGATGGACCGGGATTAGGATGGGGAGATCCGAGGTCAGGCGATCGAAAGTGTCATGAGATGATCGAGCTTATGCTTGAGCACGTGAAGATCAAAAGTGGATGATATGTGAAAAAGATACAGGAGGTGCGGTCCTAGAGCCTTAGGAAACCGTAACTCCTGGAGAAACCTTCAAAGAAATTCCAGTTAACAAATACTTGTGCCGCTTCTCCTGGAGAAACCTTCAACGCGTGCGAACTCATCAACATCGGTAGTATTAGTAAGGGATATACAATACCACCATTTTTTTGGGTGTGGGTGGAGGTTTGCATCCTCCAGAGTTTGTGCATAGTTCATAGAGTAGAAACCAACCAACTGCTTGACGAACACATGGTTTTGATCCTGCAATCACCGGTCTCCACGGAAGAAGCATGATCTACCTCAGCCGCCCACCCTTGCTCCGAGATTCGTGATCACTTTGGCAGAGGAGTGGGTCAGAGCATGGAAGACAAATCAGACTCCATATTCAGCTGGAGCCTGGAATATGGACCATTAATCAATAGTAGAAGCTAGGCCAATTACAGTCATGCTTACATTGACGACAAGAAATTAATTTGACGCGCATTAATGCATTGCATGCTTACATGGATCGATGCAACTCCCATTAATGCTGACGTACCCTGCCATGCATGCATAGTAGGATTTTTTTTTTTTTTTGAGAAATGCATAGTATGGGTTTCTGTATTGTCACCTTGGATTGATCGGCCTATATGTATGCGAGTCCGGCCAGTATCTGTTGGGACTTGGGAAGACATGCAAGCTGGGCCTTTATTGGGCTGGGATTTGGTGACGACGCGCTCGGCCTCCGCTGGTCTGTGCTGTTCTTTAGCACTACCTCGCCGGTGCAGCTCTGTAGGGTAGCCAGGCTGGTGCTGGCATTTGCATGTGTAAGGTACAGAAAGGAGGTCACCGCCCGCGGATGGTCTGTTTTTTGGCCCTTTCGCACCGTTTCCAGTCTTCTAACCATCGGGTTTGTGCTGGTCTTATCTGAGGAACAATACAATCAGCACAATGTCAGATTAAAAAAGATTCAACTTTTAAATTACTAATCTAAATACGATAAACTAGCATAAATACTCTTAAGGATATCAGAAACCTATTACAATCATACATCATAAAGATTAATGTTAAAGTTTTGTTCTTTATCTAAAAAAAAGTTATTTACATGCCATGATGTCCATGGTGGAAAGTAAAGGAGTTATTTGGACCAAGCGTCCGGTTTAACCCTATGTTGCACATGGTTTTAGGGCCTATTTGATATGGCTGTGACTTATGGCTTTTGGCTAAAAATTTTAAATTTTAGCTGTTTGCAACAGAGATTACAGAGAGAGATACTCGCTTGCGATTTTGAATGGATAGATGTTGGGCTTTTAACGTGTACTATAATTAACTTGTAGACTCCATCTTAAAAAAAATACCCCGTTTGAAAGTTAGATATTGTAGCAAAAGCCAAAAAATATTTTGAGAAGTCGAAAAGAACATACCTATATTCTCTCTAAACCCAAGATCTCGTTCCAACACAGAGATAGAAATAGCCGTTTAGAACAAGGCTTTTTAATACGATTTTTTTAGCAGTTTGCGACAGAGATTACGGAGAAAGATATTCGCTTACGATTTTGAATGGTATAGATGTTGAGCTTTTAACGTGTACTATAATTAATTTGTAGACTCCGTCTTAAAAAAATATCCTGTTTGAAAGTTAGATACTATAGCAAAAGTCAAAAACCGTTTTAAGAAGCCGAAAAGAACAGACCCTATATTCTCTCTAAACCCAAGATCTCGTTCCAACACAGAGATAGAAATAGCCATTTAGAACAAGGCTTTTTAATACAATTTTTTTGTTTTTCTTTGCATTATATGTGAAGATATAACTGTGCTTCTTATTTCTCATTTTTTTTCTTTATTTTTCTCTAATTAAATATTTTAAAAAAGCTAACAGTCACTATCGTATCATTTCAGCTAAAAGTCACGGTACTTTGAAACAGACCTAAATACCACAAAATCTTAAAAGCTACAGTTGTCAGTAGAGCAGTGGACCGGCCCATCTTGCAGTACCTTTCCCTTATATGAGAGTCCGACCGTTCCAAATTAGGGTAACCGCACGGCGCAGTACGTGTTTGCTCGCTCGTCGCCGTCCTCTGCTCCCATCAGACAGAACAATCATCGATGCCGTGCGACGCGTGCGGCTGCGCTGCAGCGAGGCGCCCAAGGAGGAGGAGCTTGAGGCGCCTCTGCTGGACGTCGAGATGGGCCCGGCCACACGACGACGGCGCGGCCGGACGCCGACGGGGAGATATCGACGGTGCAGGGGATCGCCGCTGCAATCAACAAGCTTTTCAAGCAGACGGACGCGAGAGGGAGATGATGTACAGGATCGGCAGGGTGCATGCTCCGGGTACGTCGTTACGTTTTACCAATAGATCTCAACCTTCATTGCAAAGGACGCATGCAGAGTTGACTAAATTTGGCCTCGTTTAAGCAAATCCTACCTCGACTGGCATGCATGTGGATTATTTGTGTTAAGTGCTATTCACCAACCAGGTCATCCAAAAATTTATGTTACTGAGGAAAGATGTGCAATATATACTTCGCCAGTTCATAACACAGAAAATGTCTTCAGAGTTTCTTTAGAAATCCTCCAGAAAGGTTTATTCCTTCTGTACTTTATTAGATCAAATAAGTTACTGCCAAAAGAAAAATTAAGGGATATATATCCAACCGGCCTGAGAGAATTTTGTGGTGAAACTTCTGTTTTAAAAGCTGCATGTGCTTGCTGTCGCAGCTTGTAAGCTATATAATTTGTGAATTGGTATCCTTTCAATACTCCAGTCTGCAGTGTTGGAATTTTACATGTGTTTGCTGCCCAAGACATTCTCATACTGCCCAAGACATGCAAATTGGTATCCTTTCAATACTCCAGTCTGCAGAGTGTTGTAATTTTACATTACACAAATATCACTTTTGTATTTATGTATGTGTGGGTTAAATTGAAACATTGCAAAAGCATACACAAAGATGAAAAAAATTGAGGATCTAGATACATTACACAAATTGAGGAAAATCTAGCTATTCTGTTTCTTCTACTGTTATTTTGTCACTGAGTAATGTTCTTTTTTATGGTATTTACATAGAGACATGAGCAAAACAAGGATCAATTCTTCCATCTTATTATGTCTTACATTAATATTTTTATGGTGTTTACATAAAAGATAGGAGCACATCTTCAAGAATCAATTCTTACATCTTTATTCTCTCATACATTAATGATTTCTCCCCTTTTCATTCGTATACTAGTTGGACATTGACAGTGCTAGGTGCTAAACTTGAATAACAGAACATCAACACTGATTTCTTGATGTATTGATCAGTTGATTGCAAGGCATGCTAGTTTTTTTTACGGATATAAGCGATATATACATTCAATATTCTAAAATCTCAAATTTTTATACACCACTAACTACATTTCTTTCCTTGCCAACAGTGAAAGCATTTTGTGGCTATTGGAAGAAGATGAAGCACCTTTTGGCTGATGGTAGTCAGTAGAATGTACAAGTGAAGCTATGTGATGTCTCATGTCATGTCTTTTGTCTACCTGTTGAAGGCATGCTTGCCTTCATTAAAAAATTTTAGGACATCATGGACTGATGACTATTATGTTGTGTACTGATGGTTATTATGTTGTGAACTTAATATCTGTCATGCGTGTTAGCGTGTACTATTATATACTTTCTGCTATATTGATCCTACGAAGTAAGCTAAACCCATTATAATCACTTTCGTTTCTTATTGAGCATTGTTGCATATAAAAACTACTACTGCATTGTTCAATTTATTGTAATGTGTTTTGTGACTACCCTGTGCTCGTCCGGCTACCCCTGTGAGCTGTGAGCCTGTGAAAGCCCTGCCCGGTTTAATGAGCCTCGACGAGCTTTGTTAAGCCGAGCTTGAGTTTCATCCGAGCCGAGCTCGAGCCCAGCTCAAAGCTTGACTGCTAACTTGGATTTGCTCGAGCCTGGTAGGCTGAGCTTGCTCGAGCTCGGCCTATTTACAGCACTAACCCCAGGGCTTCATACAGCTTATTTTAATTTTGAAGCAAACCCTTTCAATCGGCACTTGTTGATCGATGCAAATCTTTCTACAACGTAAACTCAAATAGCATTTCCAAACTATGAGAGAAATTATTATATTAGTTCATTAACTAATGAACTCTTTGATACAATACTAAAAAGCTTTCAATTAATTAATTCTATGTAGTCCCATATCTTACTATAAATTCATGTTGTACTCAGTACTGAAGAGACACACATATTACCATCAGGAAGATCTGATGAGTCTCTCCAGATAAGGGGTGCTATTTATGTTTCACATCTTAGACCTAAGAAAATCTACTCATGAGAGAAGTATTAAAGTATAAGTGAATTGCCTATTTTTTTCTCATCGGTTTAAGGTTTTTAATATGGCATTAGAGCTAAGAGGTCTTGAGTGAATTGTCCGTCTTTTCTCATCAGCTTAACTGGTGCATGTAACTTAATATGGTATCGGAGCCAAGAGGTCTTGAGTGAATTGCGCCCCCGTCTTTCCTCATTAGCTTAATTTTTTTGGGTAAACTAATTGGTGTATATAACTCAATATGATATCAAAACCAAAATGTCTTGAACCCAAGACCTCTTAGGTCCAAGATGTCTTGACTCTGATATCATATTGAGTTCTATGCATCAGCTAATTTATCTAAAAGCTTAAATTGATAAAGAAAATCAAACAATTCACTTATATTTTAACACCACGGATAGAACAGCACGCATGGTGACTTCTCTTGTTCAACTGTTGTTTCAACTCACTGGATACACTCGTGGTTGAAGGTACACGGTTATGTGCTCATGGTCACTTCTTCACTCTGCACACAACAAGCAGATTATTAATGCCCTGCACTTCTACATGCAAAAAACTATAAGCTTCCAATTCTTACATTTAAAATTTTGTGAAGGTGGGCTGCTTGCAAGATGTCGGAAATCATCCTATCTTCTGTCGTTTGCGCCGTCGCATCCCATTACCGGGGTTCGTTTCTGTGTTGAGAAAGAGAGACTTCTGCCGAAGAACTTGTGCTTTACTCTAGGAGTTAAATTTGCAGAGAGAGCAACAAATAAAGTGACGGCCCATCTTATCTGCAAATTTGCAAGTGGTCCAAAGTACGAGGCTTAATGTAATAGGGGAATTCCAACCATTGGCTTCTGCAAGGGCACCGCCCGTTTACTTGCCTCTGGCTTTTACAAAGGCGCCTCCCACTCATCTCGGGCTTCTACGAAGGCACCACCCGTACGATCCTTATCTACTAATGCAGATTTTTGCACCTGATGATTATTTTGATGGTTAAGGCTTTCGCACCTTTGGTTTGTATACGTCTTTGACCTTTACAACGGAACCACCCATCTACTCCAAAAGGCACCATCGGTACGATCCTTAGCTTCTACGTACTGCAGATTTTTGCACCTGATGATTCTGTTGATGGTGAAGATTTGACCGGCAGGCAGAAGATCATCGATCTTAGAGCATCAATGTAACTCCATCGAATGAAATACCTTCAGATCGTTGCAATATGACACTCCTTTGAACGGAAGTGACGCCATCCAGTTTTCCGTCTTTTGGCAGTCGCTATCAACTAGGAAATCGACGCAAAATTTTCAACAACGTAAACTCAAAGAGCATTTCCAAACTATGAGAGAAATTATTATATTAGTTCACTAACTAATGATCTCTCTGATACAATACTAAAAAGCTTTCAATTAATTTGTGGGAGGTGCTTCTATACTTTCTTTAATAGTGATTTGCACAAATTTTTCTTTAATAGTGATTTGCACAAATTTTAAAGTATGATGAATGGTGAATAGATATTACTTATCTCTTGTTTACTTTAAGATTAATGCTACTCTTATTAGAAAGGAAAATGTTGTTGGATTAATTGGGCTTAGTCCATTTAATTTAGCAATTAATCAAATGAAATCCCTAGGCCCACATGGAAAAACTGTTTAGTCCCATATGGAGAGTTGAATGGGAGTTACACCACTTTAAAAGGTGAACGTGGTAACCCCCTTCTGGAATTGGAAAGAGCCAACACGCGCGCGCGCGCTCGCTCGCTCGCTCGCCTCGCCTCGCCACGCCACGCCACGCCGTGCCGTGCCGTGCCGTGCCGTGCCGTGCCGTGCCGTGCGTGCGCGTAGGCGTGTCGGGTGCGTGCGCGTTTTTCTTTGTCTATTCGAAAATCGTAACGCACTGACTCGCTGGCAGTAACGGTTCAGTTACTAGTGAATTATGGCTGCGGTTACTTTCGAGTAATGGCTACAGTTACTAGTGACTAATGGCTGCAGTTACTCTGGCTCTTCGTTTTTGCTGTTACAAAACTCTCTCCACTCCATACGGGATGATAAAAAGAGGATTACGTTACGTCTTGTGCTGTGCTAAGAAATCTCCGGTCCAGAACTTTACGTGCAAAGAGTTCTGGGCGAGTAGGCCTCCGAAACTCCGTCCGTTCGCGTACCTGCACGGGTAGACGGGCAATCAAGTTTTTGGGGAGCGCATTGGCGCGACTGCTCAATCTGTGAAGAACGCCATCTACTTCCTGGTGGTGAATCGTTCGCGATCGCACGGCGAACATCTTCACCGCATCACGCCTGCGTCCCGCATCACGCCTCGATCGACTACATCGAATAGACCATCATGTCGATCGATGGTAACGGCGCCTCGGTGTCACCGACATCGCCCCGCCCGAGGGTATAACATGAACACTTCTCTGGTGTATTTGTTTACGTATGTTATGAATTTGATAATAGGTGTTGCTGTTAGTTTGTTCATAAGCAAATATGAATACATCATTGTTGAATCACTCATGCTTTTGTATGTCATGTTTTATATGCTAAATTTCTGGATTAAAATATGCCGAAAATTGACTAAATATTCAACAATCAAAAAACTTGATAGGTCTTTTTCGGTAGTTGGCTTTGCTGCGTCGCTTAAGCCGCACCCTCCGTTTGATGGATCAAATTTTAAGAGATGGCGTGCACGTGCGATCCTGTGGTTTACTGCCATGGAATGTTTTCATGTTGCACAAGGCAAGCCCGCTGAGCCTCTATCTGCTGAGGATGAACGCAAGTTCAATGTAGCGGATAACTTGTTTCGAGGTGCACTTATTAACATACTGGCAGATAACATTGTGGATGTGTACATGCATTTGCCTACGGGCAAAGAGATGTGGAATGCACTTGAGGCCAAGTTCGGAGTTTCGATCTTTGGCGGTGAGTCAGTATGTCATGGAGCGCTTCTATGACTACAAGATGGTCGATGACCGTTCTGTAGTAGAACAAGCTCATGAGATTCAGGCGCTGACAAAGGAGCTTGAGAACAATAAGTGCGAGTTACCGGACAAGTTTGTGGCTGGCGGTATTATCGCCAAGTTACCACCTTCTTGGTCGGATTTTGCTACCTCTCTAAAACACAAGAGGCAGGAGTTCAGTGTTACTGATCTCATTGGCTCTCTTGGTGTTGAAGAGAAGGCGAGGGCAAAAGATACTCGTGGCAAGAAAGTTGCTGCTGAGGGAGGTTCTAGTGCCAATTTGGTGCAGAAAAAGAACCCTCAGGCTTTCCACAATAAGAAGAAAAATAAGCCTATTGGCAAGCCCAAGGCTACTACTGAGTTTAAGAAGAAAAGCAAAGGAAAGGGCGGCTGCTTTGTGTGCGGTGATTCTGGCCATTGGGCTAAGGATTGTCCAGACCGCAAGGATAAGCAAAAGAAGTCTGCCAACATGGTTATTAGTGATGCTGGAGGAACATCGGGGTACGGTAATTATTTACCTACAGTTCTTTCTGTTTGTCAATCACCTGAGTGGTGGGTTGACACTGGTGCTAATATTCATGTGTGTGCTGATATTTTCTTGTTTTCATCTTATCAGGTCTGTCGAGGTTCCTCCTTGTTGATGGGAAACGGATCGCATGCAGCTGTTCATGGTGTTGGTACGGTCGATCCAAGTTTACTTGGAAAGACCGTGCACCAAGAATGTGCAGCATGTCCTCCATAAAGAAGAATCTCGCCGGATCTCTATTGTGTAGAGATGGCTTTAGGCTTGCATTTGAGTCCAATAAATGTGTCGTGTCTAAGTATGGAACATTTGTTGGTAAAGGCTATGAGAGCGGAGGCTTGTTCCGTTTTTCTTTGATGGATTTCTATAATAAATTTGTGAACCATGTGTGCAACGATGATGATGAATCTAATGTTTGGCATTCACGACTTTGTCATGTTAATTTTGGGTGTATGACGCGCTTAGCTAATATGAGTTTAATCCGAAATTCACTTTGGTCAAAGGTTCTAAGTGCCATGCGTGTGTTCAATCGAAACAACCTCGCAAGCCTCACAAGGCAGCGAAAGAGACGAGGAATTTGGCACCGTTAGAACTCATTCATTCCGATTTGTGCGAAATGAATGGTGTGTTGACTAAAGGTGGGAAGAAATATTTCATGACGCTTATAGATGATTGCACTAGATTTTGCTATGTGTACTTATTGAAAACAAAAGATGAAGCGTTAAATTACTTTAAGATCTATAAAGCTGAGGTAGAAAACCAACTTGAGAGAAAAATCAAGCGGGTAAGGTCCGATCGTGGGGAGAGTATTTTTTGAATGAGTTTATTTTATTCTGCGAGGAACATGGAATTATTCATGAGAGGACGCCTCCTATTCTCCGAATCAAGCGGGTTGCCGAAAGAAAGAACCGCACTCTAACTGATTTAGTTAACGCTATGTTAGACACTGCGGGACTTTCTAAGGAATGGTGGGGTGAGGCTATATTGACCGCGTGTCATGTCCTGAATAGAGTTCCTACAAAGAATAAAGAAGTAACACCATTCGAGGAATGGGAAAAGAAGAAATTGTCTCTATCATACTTGCGCACCTGGGGATGTTTGGTCAAAGTTAACGTGCCAATTATCAAGAAGCGCAAACTTGGACCAAAAATCGTAGATTGTGTATTTCTTAGTTATGCTATGCACAGCGTGGGTTATAGGTTCTTAATTATAAAAACTGGAGTACTTGACATGCGTGTTGGTACAATTATAGAGTCCAGAGACGCCACATTTTTTGAGAATGAATTTCCTATGAAATGTGATGTACCTAGCTCATCTAGTCAAGAACCTATAATTTCCCTTCATTCTTTTGTACCGATAGAACATGCTGAAGAAACACCTATGGAAAATCCTGAGGAGGATAACAATGAGGTTACTCGAAAGAGTAAGAGACAGAGGATTGCAAAGTCCTTTGGTGATGATTTCATTGTATACCTCGTGGATGACACTCCAAGAACCATGGAAGAGGCATATTCTTCTCCTGACGCTGACTATTGGAAGGAAACAGTACGGAGTGAGATGGACTCTATTATGTCTAATGGAACTTGGGAGGTCGTTGACCGTCCTTATGGGTGTAAACCTGTAGGATGTAAATGGATTTTCAAGAAAAAGCTTAGGCCTGATGGTACAATTGAAAAGTACAAGGCAAGGCTTGTGGCCAAGGGTTATACCCAGAAAGAAGGAGAGGACTTCTTTGATACTTATTCACCTGTTGCCCGATTGACCACAATTCGAGTACTACTTGCCCCGGCTGCCTCTCATGGTCCGCTCGTTCATCAAATGGGCGTTAAGACAGCTTTCCTAAATGGAGAGTTGGAGGAGGAGATTTATGTGGATCACCAGACGGGTTTGTGGTAGAAGGTCAAGAAGGAAAGGTGTGCAAGTTGTTAAAGTCTTTGTATGGCCTAAAGCAAGCACCTAAGCGATGGCATGAGAAGTTCGACGTAACTTTGACATCTCTGGCTTTGTTGTGAATGAAGTCGATAGATGTGTGTACTATCGCTATGGTGGGGGAGAAGGAGTGATCTTGTGTTTGTATGTTGATGACATACTGATTTTTGGGACCAACCTCAATGTGGTTGAGGAGGTCAAGGACTTTCTGTCCAAGAGTTTTGAGATGAAAGATTTGGGAGTGGTGATGTGATTCTTAACATTAAGCTCCGAGAGGAGGTGATGGTGGGGTTACACTTGTGCAATCTCACTATGTAGAAAAGGTCTTGAGTCGCTTTGGTTATAGTGACTGCAAGCCTGCTTCTACTCCTTATGATCCTAGTGTGTTATTGAGGAAAAACCGAAGAATAACAAGAGATCAATTAAGATACTCCCGGATCATTGGCTCATTGATGTATTTAGCTAGTGCTACGAGACGACATCTCGTTTCTTGTGTGAGCAAGCTAAGCCGATTTGTTTCAAATCCGGAGACGATCATTGGCGTGCTCTTGAGAGAGTAATGCGCTATCTAAAAGCAACCGTGAGCTATGGTATTCACTATCTTTGGTACCCAAAGGTACTTTGGAGGGCTCTGATGATTCAAACCGGATCTCGATCTTTGATGAGATAAAAGCCACGAGTGGATATGTGTTCACACTTGGAGGTGGTCTTTGTTTCTGGAAGTCTTGCAAGCGAGACCATCTTAACGAGGTCAACCATGGAAGCGTAACTCACGCATTAGACACCGCGCTCGTTGAGGCCGAGTGGCTTCGCGAACTCCTTATGGATTTGCCGGTGGTTGAAAAACCGATACCGCTATCTGATGAACTGTGATAATCGATCAGAATTATCAAGGTGAACAGTTCTAAGGACAACATGAAGTCATCTAGGCATGTTACAAGGCGGTTGAAGTCCGCCGTAAAGTGAAAAACTCGGAGTGATAGCATCGACTATGTCGATAAACTAAAAATCTGCCGACCAATTTACAAAGGGTCTATCACGTAATGTGATAGATAGTGCATCGAGTGAGATGGGCTGAGACCCACATGAGTCATACCACGTTGGTAACTTTGTTCTCGTGATCGGAGATCCCGTGAAGTAGAATGGTGAAACAAGTCGTTAGTTGGTGGGAGGAGAGACCTTTACAGGGGCCCATTTCTTCAATGATGCGCTTCTCTCCTATTCTGTATGGCAGGTTGGTTTTTACCTCAATGTGATCCGAGTGGCTTATTTAGAGCAGAGATGTTAGCCTACAGGACATCTTAGAAAGAACACACCTATATGAGTTCGACTGCTGGTCACAGTCTATGAGATTTGGGTGATCTCTAGATACTCATGAATAGGCTTGGAGTATGAATTATACGCTCCAACTAGAGGGGATGCTTTTGGCAGCCTAGTACTAGTAAAGGAACTGGGTAAAGCTTGTTCGCACAAAACTGTCAATTCAAGGCATAGTCCATTATTCAGTTGTGGATGAGTGTAACTCCTTTCCTAGGTGGATGTTCAACTTAACAGTCTCCATCGAAACACTGGTATATCAAACAACAGCAGAACTGAGAACATTTCTCGTGTGCCTTGAAATTTGGTGGGGATTGTTGGATTAATTGGGCTTGGTCCATTTAATTTAGCAATTAATCAAATGAAATTCCTAGGCCCACATGGAAAAACTGTTTAGTCCCATATGGAGAGTTGAATGGGAGTTACACCACTTTAAAAGGTGGAACGTGGTAACCCCCTTGTGGAATTGGAAAGAGCCAACACGCGCGCTGCAGCTCGCTCGCTTCGCTTCGCTTCCGCCTCGCCACGCCACGCCGCGCCGTGCGTGCGTGCGTGTGCGTGTGCGTGCGTGTCGCAGCGCGTCGGTGCGCGTCTGCGTTTTCTTTATCTATTCGAAAATCGTAACGCACCGACTCGCGGCGATGCGGTTCAGTTACTAGTGAATTATGGCTGCAATTACTTTCGAGTAATGGCTACAGTTACTAGTGACTAATGGCTGCAGTTACTCTGGCTCTTCGTTTTTGCTGTTACAAAACTCTCTCCACTCCATACGGGATGATAAAAAGAGGATTCTGGTTCTGTCTTGTGCTGTGCTAAGAAATCTCCGGTCCAGAACTTTATGTGCAAAGAGTTCTGGGCGAGTAGGCCTCGAAACTCCGTCCGCTCGCGTACCACGGGTAGACGGGCAATCAAGTTTTGGGGCGCATTGGCGCGATCGCTCAATCTGTGAAGAACGCCATCTACTTCGGTGGTGAATCGTTGCGAGGATCGCACGGCGAACATCTTCCTGCATCACGCCTCGTCCTGCATCACGCCTCGATCGACTACATCGAATAGACCATCATGTCGACTGATGGTAACGGCGCCTCCGGTGTCACCGACATCGCCCCGCCGAGGTATAACATGAACACTTCTCTGGTGTATTTGTTTCTGTATGTTATGAATTTGATAATAGGTGTTGCTGTTAGTTTGTTCATAAGCAAATATGAATACATCATTGTTGAATCACTCATGCTTTTGTATGTCATGTTTTATATGCTAAATTTCTGGATTAAAATATGCCGAAAATTGACTAAATATTCAACAAAGGTAAGTGCCTTCGGAACATGAATATCAAGTGAAAATCTCTCAAGCCCTACATTCATTATATGTGCAAACAATACATCATTCACATGTAGGAACTTTAGTCTTCAAGTCTTTTTTGAGATGACTAGGCTACATTTCGCTACCAAATACAGGAAAGAAATGCAGAGTATTTTGATATATGAATGATAAGCAATATATATATGCACTTGAAAAAGGAATTCAGTATGCACCTCTTTAGCCTCTTCCATGAGCTCATCACCTAATTTGTTCAATAGGAAGACAGTGTTTGGAGTTTGGAGGAGATTTCCACATGAACATCTGTTGCTGGGTCATGAGCATCTGTTGCTGGGTGCTAGGATGAGTAAAAAACCAAAGATGATTCTGTTACCTTTTCTATAGTGTAAGAGAATCCACTACTACAGAAAGCCTAATACTAGACGCCAAATCACAGACGGTTTGACAAAACCATCTGTGAACGACATTAACACAGACGGTTTTAATTTGGACACCGTCTGTGTTGATGGCGTCGGAGAAAACGAGTATCATAGACCGTTCTTACCAATAAACCGTCTGTGATATTTCCGTATCACAGACGGTTTCTATTACAAACCGCCTGCGCGATAATCTGGATTATCACGCATGCTTTTTATTTAAAACCATTCGTGATAATCGCTTATCACGAGCGGTTTCTATTACAAACCGCTGCGTGATAATCTAGCATTATCACGCATTTATTTTTTATTTAAAACCGTCTGTGATAATATGCTTATCACAGACGGTTTCTATTACAAACCGTCTGTGATAATCCTAAGATTATCACAGACGGTTTGTAATACAAACCCGTCTGTGATGTTGTCTGTCCGATGTTAATATATATATAACTACAGAACGGTTTGTATTACAGGTTGCTTCTAATAATTTATAACCTACAGAACTACTGAGATAAGAGATCATAAATTAAAGGGAAATTTATTACAAAAGTCGCACATAAAGAGATTCAATTCCCAGATTCTAATCTTCAGTCCGATGTTAATATATAACTACAGAATGGTTTATATTACACAGATTGCTTCTAATAACTTATAACCTACAGAACTACGTACAAGAGAGATCATAAATTAAAGGAAAATTTATTACAAAAGTCGCACATAAAGAAATTCCCAGATTCTAATCTTCAGGGCTTCGTACGCTTCTTCTTCGACTTTGTCTGTTGGATCAGCCGCTGAGTTCTCGAACGCCGTTAAGATTGTCCTTGCCATCAGCACTTCCTCCTCCAGCCTGGGCAAATGATCAGTAGCATAGTCCATAATCTCGAAGAGGATTGCATTGTAAGCTTCCTCAGACTCTGCCGTTTCTGCTTGATCGGCAATGCTATCCATTAGACTGTGCAATGCCACGAGAGCTTCTTCCGCTCTGTGCACATTGTTGAGAAGAACTAGGGTAAGGGCGAATTCCCTTTCTTGAGCGGCAGCGAGACGCCTCCGTCGACGGCGAATGATGACGTCGAGCTGACGGATGCAAGAAAGTTGAGGAAGGAGAGCAGGACGTGTGCGGAGAAGCTGCTCCAGATGTACATTGCTGGCCGCCTGTGCAAGGTTCCGGCCGAACAACTCTTGATGAACAAATGAGAGGAAGGAGATGATCACTGAAGCCATATTGCATGTACTGCGTTGAGATCGAATTAGCTAGGCCGACGCGCATATTTAACCTTTAGCAGAGACGGTTCGTATACCAAATTAATGATCGAGACTGTTCGTATGCCGAGACGATTCGTATAACGATAGTGCTACCGAGTCTCGATGGGGCTATCACAAATGGTTTTATTTTGGAGACCGTCTGTGATGAGTATCACAGACGGTTCTTACTAACGAACCGTCTGTCATAGTCAAACATCACAGACGGTTCTTACCAATGAACCGTCTGTGATAATCGAGTATCACAGACGGTTTTAAAATAAAAATCGTCTGTGATGGTTGATATCACAGACGGTTTTTAATCAAAAACCGTCTGTGATATCACACACGGTTTTTAACTACAAACCGTCTGTGATAATGCTGCTATGTATTTATTGCGCCGTTCAGACCGCATCTGTCTTCATTTTGATCCAGATGTTAGCCCGGTGCTGCAGCTAGAGGCGGCAAGGCTTTCAGGCCATTTTTTTGTGGAAGGAGGCTTATTTGGCAGGAGAGCTTTGAAGATTCATTGAGTTCTTGGTTGCCGTAGATATAGTTAGTAATGAAATTTGTTTTTGGTTACAATTTTAAAATAAGTTTGATCTAGCTAATTAATTTTTGGTGAACGGTTATATATATATATATACTTTGAAGATCTAGCTAATTTAGATTTAGCTAGCCTAAATGCATGTGGTATATATGTAGCTAATTTTGTTAAAAACTGTCTGTGATATGCCTACATCACATACGGTTGTTTTTTACAAACCGTCTGTGATTTTAGCTATCATAGATGGTTTGTATTTACAAACCGTCTGTGATATATACTCCATAGACGGTTTGAAAATCGTTTGTGATAACCTTCGATTATCACTGACCCATAAAGTCAGACGGTTCAGAAAATCGTCTATGATGACGTTTTTGAACCGTCTGTGATAATGGTTTCTGTAGTAGTGATCCATCCATACGTGCTAGAAACATCTCCGCTTTTCTTCTTGATTGAAGTCTAACAACACCAGTTGAAGAGACATACATATTACCATCAGCAAGATCTGATGAGTTTCTCTCCAGATAAGGGGCACCATTTCCGTTTCACATCTTAGACTGATAAAACCTACAGTGTCACATCTTAGACTGAGAAAACCTACAGTGAATTACTGAATTGTTAATTTTTTCTCATCACCTTAAGCTTTTTAATATGGTATTAGAGCCAAGAGTTCTTAAATGAATTGTCCGTCTTTCCTCATCAGTTTGACTGGTGCATGTAACTTAATATAGTATCTGTTGAATACATAAGCATATGTAGGTTCAATTTATTCTATAAATAAATCATGACATCATGCACGCAAAATAGCAGAACCATCACAGGCATAAAAGATCTAGACATGTAAACCAGGAAACTATACATGAACAGATCTAATACGGAGAACATGACTGTTACGTACTGATGGTTCTGTTCTGATCGGTTTGCCGATGTTGACGCTACAGGCACAGTGTGGATGACATGAGGTCGATGACGACTCGCCGAAGCCGAATGACGAGGAAAATGAGCCAGAGCTACAGCAAGCAGTCGCGCAGAGCGCTTCCCAAAAACCTTATTCGCCCTCTCCCGGTGCAAGACTTCGAAGGCGACGGTTCCGGAGACCTGCTCTCCCGAACGACAGTGCACGCCGGCGGACGGGATGGAGTAGACTACGTGGGACAGCGCAGCACAATGGAGGAGGCAAAACCCTAGATTGATTGTTGCATATTACTGTATGGAGGCGGCGTATCAGTATTTATCGAGAAATCAGGACGCGTGATCAAGACGCCTGCACGTTCTCCATAACTCGTAACCGAAACGGATTAGTCTCGCGTAACTGATCTGGAATCACCACCACTCAAAACAGCAAAAATAAAACTGCAAAAGGAAGTCACGTCTGTGCAAGCACCTGGAGCCAATTTTGGTGGACCATGCACGCAGGTGTCATGCGCCCGCGCCCCCCGCCCGGCCCGGCCCGGCGAGGCGAGGCGAGCGAGCGCGCGCGTGATCCTCTAGTTCTCTCCCACACATGCCTCAAGTGGCTAGGAGTGCACCATCCCTTTTAAGGTGGTCTTTCTCTCCTAGAACTAGCAATATGGTACTAAAGTTCACATGTATGCCTCGTTTGCATGAGTGGGCCTTTGAGATTTAGGAATTATTCTTATGGTATGGGCTTGGCCCACATAATTCAACAATCCCCCACCAGATCTCAAAGTCCCACAGAGGTTTGCCTGAATTCCAATGTACTGTTTATATATCAGTGTTTCGGTGGAGACCGATTAAGGTTGAACATCCACCTAGAACTCCAAGCTACACTTACTCACAACTTGAACAATGGACTACGCCTTGAATTGCAAGTTTGGTGCAAGCAAGCTTCACTTAGAGACTTAACTGATACTAGGCCGCCAGTAGGCTACCCCTCGGTTGAAGCGTATAAGTCATACTCCTTGGTCTCTTCATGAGCTTAGTAGGAGATTTACCCAAGATCTCCATAGACTGCGACTGACAGTCGGGCTCATATAGGTGTGTTCTTTCAAGAACGCTCTGCAGGATAGCGTCTTCGCTTCTAAAAACCAATAGAACACATTAAGGCCTTAGCCAACTGCCTTGCAGTTTAGAGTATTGCATCTTCACATAGAGAGGGTTGAAATTACTCTCCTCCAGTTAACTAATGGCTTGTTTTTCCCAGATCCTAATTCACGGGATCTCCGATCACATAGGTTGGGTTACTGCCATAGATAACTCACATGGGTCTCATACCCATCTCCTTCGATGCACTATTTATCACATTCCGTGATAGTCCCTTTGTAAAGGGATCTGCCAGGTTTTTATCTGTTTGGATGTAATCCAAGGTTATAACTCCGGAGTTTCTCAGTTTCCTGACAGACTTCAATCGTCTCTTGACATGCCTAGACGATTTCATATTATCCTTAGAACTGTTCACTTTAGCGATAACAGTTTGATTATCACAGTTCATAAGGATAGCTGGCACTGGCTTTTCCACCGTAGGTAGATCTATCAATAGATCCCGTAGCCATTCTGCCTCAACAGTAGCAGTGTCTAGTGCCGCAAGCTCTGCTTCCATAGTTGACCTTGTCAAAATGGTCTGTTTGCAAGATCTCCATGAAACAGCACCACCACCAATAGTGAAAACATATCCACTAGTGGCTTTGATCTCATCAGCATCAGAGATCCAGTTGGAATCACTATAACCCTCCAGCATCGACGAGTACCCAGTATAGTGAAGTCCAAAGTTCGAGGTACCTTTTAGATAGCGCAACACTCGCTCAAGCGCCTTCCAGTGATCATCTCCTGGGTTAGATGTAAACCGGCTCAACTTGCTCACAGCAAAGGAGATGTCTAGCCTTGTTGTACTAGCTAGGTACATAAGTAAGCCAATTATCTGGGAGTATTCCAGCTGATTCCTAGCGATTTTCTTATTCTTACGAAGTAACACGCTAGGATCATAAGGTGTTGGAGAAGGCTTGCTGTCAGAAAAGCCAAAACGGCTCAAGACCTTTTCCACATAATGAGATTGCAAAAGTGTAATCCCATCCTCACCTCTAACCAATTTAATGTTTAGAATAACATCAGCCACTCCCAGATCTTTCATATCAAAGTTTTGAGAAAAGAATGACTTGACCTTATTTATCACATTGATGTTTGTCCCAAAAATCAAGATGTCATCCACATACAAGCATAGAATAACTCCCTCACCCCCACCATAGCGATAGTATACACATTTATCTGCCTCATTAACAGCAAAGCTTGCAGATGTCAGTGTTCTATCGAACTTCTCATGCCACTGCTTAGGGGCTTGTTTCAGACCATACAAAGATTTCAACAGTTTTAACACCTTGCCCTTTTAACTTTCTACTACAAATCCATCAGGCTGTTCCATGTAAATTTCCTCATTCAGCTCTCCGTTAAGAAAAGCTGTCTTAACGTCTATTTGATGAACGAGAAGACCATGTGAGGCAGCCAAAGCGAGTACTACTCGAATTGTGGTCAGTCTAGCAACAAGTGAGTAAGTGTCAAAGAAATCTTCACCTTCTTTCTGAGTATAGCCCTTGGCAACAAGCCGAGCCTTGTACTTTTCAATAGTACCATCAGGCCTAAGCTTCTTTTTGAACACCCACTTGCACCCTACAGGTTTGCACCCATAAGGTCTATCTGTCAGCTCCTAGGTTCCATTAGCGATAATGGAATCCATTTCACTACGGACAGCCTCCTTCCAGTAGTCTGCATCAGTAGATGTATACGCTTCTGAAATAGACTTAGGAGTGTCGTCCACAAGGTACACAGTAAAATCATCACCAAAGGATTTGGTTATCCTTTATCTCTTGCTCTTTCTAGGAGCGTCACTGTCATCCTCCTTATTTACAAGTTCATGTGTATGTTCAGAAGGTTCAGGTGGTGTGAATGAACTGGGAATTATTTCAGAAGGTTGATTAGTAGTGTTATGTGCATCTTTCATTGGAAAGATATTCTCAAAGAACGTTGCATCTCGAGATTCCATAATTGTACCAATGTGCATGTCAGGTACCTCAGATTTAACTATCAAAAATCTATAGGCAATGCTATGATTAGCATATCCCAGAAAGACAGTCCACAATTTTAGGTCCAAGCTTGCGTTTCTTAGTTATTGGCACATTAACTTTTGCCAAGCACCCCCATGTACGCAAGTAAGAAAGTGACGGTTTTCTCCCAATCCATACCTCGTATGGTGTTTTGTCCTTATTTCTGTTAGAAACTCTATTTAATACATGATTGGACGTTAGCAAAGCCTCCCCCCACCATGCCTTAGGTAAGCCCGCAGTGTCTAAGATGGCGTTCACCAAGTCAGTCAACGTGCGGTTTTTTCTTTCGGCAATCCCATTTGACTCAGGAGAATAGGGAGGCGTCCTCTCATGTATAATGCCATGTTCCTCACAAAATAAATCAAATTCGTTTGAGAAATACTCTCCACCACGATCTGACCTAAGTCTTTTTATCTTTCTGTTTAATTGGTTTTCAACTTCTGCCTTATAGATTTTAAAATAGTCTAAAGCCTCATCTTTCGTTTTCAACAAATACACATAACAAAACATAGTTGCATCATCAATCAATGTCATGTAATATCGTTTTCCACCCTTCGTCAACACGCCATTCATCTCAGAAAGATCTGAATGCAGGAGTTCTAGTGGTGCCAAGTTTCTCTCCTCGGCAGCCTTGTGAGGCTTACGGGGTTGCTTTGATTACACACAGCTATGGCATTTAGAACCTTTGATGATGGAAACGTTTGGAATTAAATTCATACTGGAAAGCCGAGACATCAAACCAAAATTAATATGACATAGACGTGAGTGCCAAACGTTAGCCTCATCATCCATACTGCCACAAATATGGTTCACAGTCTTATTGCAGAAATCTGAAAGGGAAAAATGGAACAAGCCTCTGCACTCATAGCCTTTACCAATAAAATATCTATGTTTAGACACGACTACTTTATTAGATTCAAATACCAACTTAAACCCGTCTCTACATAAACGGGAGCCACTAACGAGATTCTTGTCTATAGAAGGGACATGCTGCACAGTCTTCAGCTGCACGATCTTTCCCGAAGTAAACTTCAGATCTACTGTGCCAACACCATGAACAGTAGCATATGACCCATTCCCCATTAGGACGGAGGAATCCCGGGCGACCTGATAAGAAGAGAACAACGAAATATCAGCACACACATGTACATTAGCTCCTGTATCAATCCACCAATTGGTAGATTGAATAACTGAAAGAACAGTAGGTAAATTACCATACCCAGCCCCATCTCCAGTCTTGCCAATGGTCACGTTGACAGACTTAGAAGTCTGTCCTATAGGTGCCTTCCTTCCTTTGCGTTGTGGGCACTTCTTGGCCATGTGACCAGCCTCACCGCACACAAAGCAAGTTCTATCATCCTGATTGTTGTTGTTGTTCTTCTTCTTGAAATAGGTTGTCTGTTGGGCTTTGACAAATTTCCCTTTGTTTTTGCTTGAGGGTTTCTGTACCACATTGGCACTAGACTGCCCTCCATCACCCTTAGACGCGGCGTCCTTTTCCCGAGCTTTCTCCTCAATTTCAAGAGACCCAACCAGACTCTCAACAGAGTACTCTTGTCTCTTGTGTTTGAGTGCTGTTCCGAAATTCCTCCATGAAGAAGGTAATTTCGCAATAATACATCCAGCCACAAACTTGTCGGGCAAGGCACACTTCAGGAGTTCAAGTTCCTTGGCAATGGCCTGTATCTCATGAGCCTAATCTACTACAGAACGGTTATCAACCATCTTGTAGTCATGAAATTGCTCCATGACATACATGTCATTACTGGCATCAGTAGCACCGTATTTGGAATTCAGTGCATCCCATAACTCCTTCGCGTCTGTCATGTGCATATACACCTCGCACAGATGGTCAGCAAGAACACTAAGAATGCATCCAACAAAGAGAGTAGTGGCATTCTCGAATTCTTTCTGCTTTTCAGCATCAAGAACACCTTTAGGCTTGCTATTACTAACCCAGAATACATTCATAGCAGTAAGCCACAGAGTGACCCTGATCTGCCATCTCTTAAAGTGTACACCGGAGAACTTATCCGGCCTCAGTGCATCGGCAAATCCAGCCATAGTAAAACCACAGTGCCTAGCATAAGGTTTTTGGATTGTTGAATACATAAGCACATGTAGGTTCAATTTATTCCATAAATAAATCATGACATCATGCACGCAAAATAGTAGAACCATCACAGGCATAAAAGATCTAGACATGTAAACCAGGAAACTATACATGAACAGATCTAATACGGAGAACATGACTGTTACGTACCGATGGTTCTGTTCTGATCGGTTTGCCGATGTTGACGCTGCAGGCACGGTGTGGATGACACGAGGTCGATGACGACTCGCCGAAGCCGAACGACGAGGAAGACGAGCCAGAGCTACAGCAAGCAGTCGCGCAGAGCACTTCCCAAAAACCTTATTCGCCCTCTCCCGGTGCAAGACTTCGAAGGCGATGGTTCCGGAGACCTGCTCTCCCGAACGACAGTGCACGCCGGCGGACGGGATGGAGTAGACTACGTGGGACGGCGTAGCACAATGGAGGAGGCAAACCCCTAGATTGATTGTTGCATATTACTGTATGGAGGCGGCGTCTCAGTATTTATCGAGAAATCAGGACGCGTGATCAAGACGCCTGCACGTTCTCCATAACTCGTAACCGAAACGGATTAGTCTCGCGTAACTGATCCGGAATCACCGCCACTCAAAACAGCAAAAATAAAACTGCAAAAGGAAGTCGCGTCTGCGCAAGCACCTGGAGCCAATTTTGGCGAACCATTCACGCAGGTGTGTGCGCCCGTGCCCACGCCCCACCCCGCCCAGCCCGGCCCGGCGAGGCGAGCGAGCGCGCGCGTGATCCTCTAGTTCTCTCCCACACATGCCTCAAGTGGCTAGGAGTGCACCATCCCTTTTAAGGTGGTCTTCCTCTCCTAGAACTAGCAATATGGTACTAAAGTTCACATGTATGCCTCCTTTGCATGAGTGGGCCTTTGAGATTTAGGAATTATTTTTATGGTATGGGCTTGGCCCACATAATTCAACAGTATCGGAGCTAAGATATCTTGAGTGAATTACCTATCTTTTTTCATTAGCTTAATTTTTTAGGTGAATTGATTGGTGCATATAACTCAATATGATATCAAAACCAAGACATCTTGAACCCAAGGCCTCTTAGGTTCAGGACGTCTGATATTATATCGAATTGTATGTACTAACTAATTTACCCAAAAGTTTAAACTAATAAGAAAAGTCAAACAATTTACTTATACTTCAACACCACGAATAGAACAGCATGCATTGCGACTTCTCTCGTTCAACTGTTGTTTCAACTCACGGGATACACTCGTGGTTGAAGGTACACGCTTATGTGCTCATGATCACTTCTTCACTCTGCACACAACAAGCAGATTATTAACTTCCTGCACTTCTACATGCGAAAAACTATAAGCCTCCAATTCTTACATTTAAAATTTTGTGAAGGTGGGCTGCTTGCAAGATGTTGGAAATCATCCTATCTTCTGTCGTTTGCGCTGTCGCATCCCATTCCCGGGGTTCGTTTCTGTGTTGAGAAAGAGAGACTTCTGCCGAAGAACTTGTGCTTTACTCTAGGAGTTAAATTTGCAGAGAGAGCAACAAATAAAGTGACGTCCCATCTTATCTGCAAATTTGCAAGTGGTCCAAAGTACGAGGCTTAATGTAATAGGGGAATTCCAACCATTGGCTTCTGCAAGGGCACCGCCCGTTTACTCGCCTCTGGCTTTTACAAAGGCGCCTCCGGCTCCCACTCATCTCGGGCTTCTACGAAGGCACCACCCGTACGATCCTTATCTGCTAATGCAGATTTTTGCACCTTATGATTATGTTGATGGTTAAGGCTTTCACACCTTTGGTTTGTATACGTCTTTGACCTTTACAACGGAACCACCCATCTACTAAAAAAAGCACCATCCGTACGATCCTTAACTGCTAATGCTGTACTCAGTACTGAATAACTTAAAAAGGTAAGTGCCTTCGGAACACGAATTTCAGGTGAAAAATCTCTCAAGCCCTAAATTCATTATATGTGCAAACAATACATCATTCACATGCAGATGACTAAGCTACATTTCGCAACCAGATACAAGAAAGAAATGCAGAGTATTTTGATATATGAGTGATAAGCAATATATATGCACCTGAAAAAGGAATGCAGAGTATTTTGATATATGAGTGATAAGCAATATATATTCACCTGAAAAAGGAATTCAGTATCCACCTCTTTAGCCTCTTCCATGAGCTCGTCACCTAATTTTTTTCAATAGTAAGACAGTCTTTGGAGGAGATTTCCACATGAGCATCTGTTGCTGGGTGGTAGGATGAGTAAAAGCCAAAGATGATTCAAGCAGCACAGTCCCATTAGAGTTTAATTTGGTATTAGATGCCCTAGGATCAACAGTATCACTGAAGCTGCTCTTTCCTTTTCTTCAACAGGTGAGCACGATCCATTGTTGGATGGTTTCCCATTAGTAATACCTAAAGCAACTGATAGAATATAATCATCGTGGTGCCCCATTTGAACTTTTCAGAATCGTAAACTCTGCAGCTTTATAGTTAAAAGCTCCATGGTGTTCAGCACAGATATTTCGTTTTCGCCTTGAGACCAGCAAGCTACTCGATCGTCTCCGAGAGTTCAAAACAGATTACTGATAAACTCTTTTGCTTCTAAAAAAAGTTGGTCATCTCCTTTCTGGAGAAAACATCGCAAGAAGGAAATTGCACCTTAAGGGGATTACCCTCCAGTCTAAACTCCGCTAACGTCACGTTTCATATGAACCGCGCCATCTTGCAGTGGGAAGAGCCTGGCCTTGTAGTGGATTCGTCACGTTCGCCTTGAGAGCTCCAGATTTTGGCGTGCTAACTAGATAGGAGCCTTCCATCCCAATAGATACAGCCACTGTCAACGACGACGACAAAATCATCCGAGAAATAAAGTTGGCCTCGAGAAAGAGAAAGGTGGCATTCAGAATGAGAGGAGGTGTCCTTCAGAAAGAGAAAGGAGGGGAGGAAGAGAAAGGTAGCAGAAAGGAGGGGGCCTTGAAATCTGTTAAAACCTTCCTCGTTCAGCGCCCATCTATATAAACCTCCCGCCGCGCTCACAACTCCACCAACCAGACACGAGTAGTAGGGCCCTTCTCTCTCTCTCCTCCAGGCCTCCGTTTCAGGTACGGCTCCAACCATCTCCTCCAGTTTTTTTGTGCGATTTTGGGTCGTTTGGCTCACAAGTAGTAGGCTGGAATTCGCGTCGCGTTGTGGTTGGGTGGGGAAGGGGTGGAGGTATTCCCGGGCAGTGGTGGAGCGTGTGAGAATAGGAGCTTGCAGTAGTGTAGTGGTGTTAGCATGAGCTTTTCATGCAACCCGTCGATGACATCCTCCTCTTTAATGAATTGGTTTCAGAGATGGTGAGTATCATGCATGCTATCCGGCCCTTCTTAGCCGACCTTGTCACAAAATGGTATGAGAAGGATCTCGCGAACATGCCGCAAGAACAAGTAACAATCACAATCGCCTAGTGGTATGAGTCATTCATATTTTTTTCTAACAAATTACATAAGTTACGATTGCTGTTGTTGGTTTACAGGTCATGCAATCTATGAACAATAGGCTCACTGGCTATATCACCATCTGTTGTATGGGACTGGGTAACATGTACTGGGGAGGTGCAACAGTAGTTTTGAGTGAAATACACAACAACAACTCTGATCAAGCTTATTACTGTGTTATCTACTTTAAATTGTCTCTACTCCTAATGCTCCTAGGGGTCACGGCTGGCACTTTTCCAAGCTCTTCTCCATTGGCTGTATTCTTCTCAGGATTAGGTGCGTGGCAAGCTGTTGTGTTCATGCTTTCCTCTTTTCACCTGGCTACGCTGGACTACCATCGGGAGCCAAAGATCCAAAATGCACTGATCTCTTTTGGCGTCACATCAGCTATGTTCACCATGTATTGGGGCTGCTTTGCCCAGGATCCTGTGGTATGTGTGCTTTGCTTTGTTACCCTTGCTTGATACCATTAAACAATCACACAGCTGATAATTAACATTATTTTCTAGTTTCTTCATGTGATCGCCAAATTGGTCGGATGGCTCCTATATGGGATATACTTCCTCCTGTCTTGGATGCTTAGGTTATCAATTTGCTCACTGTTGTGTTGCATACAATACCTTGATGATGTGATTGCTCATGTCTACGTCTTTATCATCATGTCCTTTTGCTGCCTCTGTGCGTTGATCTCGAAAGGAGTTAGTGTACTCTGCGCACAAGCCCACACAAGGTCAGTGTTATCCTCCTATTGTTTCCTTTCTGTTTATACGATGATGATGATCTACTCATCTCATTTTTCAACTTTGCAATGTAGAGGCAATCAGCCAGTCCCACCTGTGCTATGACTCCTTTCACAAAACAATGGTGATCTAAAGTTTTTAAAAGAAAAGGCTTCTAAGGAAATGTTGCCACTCCTAGTTGAATGGTTAGCTAGGGCATAGTGGTCTTTTTCTGTTTTTAGTTGTCTCAATGTCTCTCCTTTGTGTACTTTTGTTTTGTTTTATTTTTAATATATTTCAGGAGGGCTCTCCCCTACTGTATTCTGTTAAAAAAAAAGCAATGGTGATCAAAGCACAAGCTATATCTTCCATGCTTTCTGTGGTGTCACGCCGTCCTTGTCAGCCTGAGTTGGTTTACACAGAGATCATTGCACACATGAACAAACTAACAATCAATTGTTGCAATGTGAAATTTACACATCCCCTTTCTCTAGTTTTCTTTCTCATGTCAAAAATACTATACAAGATCTACGTCGACGATGAGGAAACACTCGCAAGCCAAAGGGCTGCGGCATGACATATATTTATACTCATGTGTGGAATGGTGAATAGCAACTGACTACAATAGATTACACGGCAGTGTACAATCATATACAATTAGAAAACATCTAACTTAGAGATACAAGTTTACAGAAGAGATACGGTACTAGAGATAGCATAGGAAACATATCTATACTTATCTCTTATGACCCTCCCTCAATCTTAACTGAGTGAATCAAGATTAAGATGCAACCGTGAAAATTGTCTCGTAGGAAGAGACTTTATAAAGATATCAGCCACTTGGTTTTCAAAGGAAATAAAACAAATATCCAGCATCTTGCATGCTACTTTTTCACGAACAAAATAAAAATCAACCTCAATGTGTTTAGTCTACGCATGAAATACTAGATTCGCAAAGAGATATGTAGCACCCAAGTTATCACACCGTGAACTTAGAGGCCGCGATTGAAACACACCATGTTCTACAAGAAGTGATTGTATCCATGTAACTTCAGCAGTTGCATGGGCTAAAGACTTGTACTCTGATTTGGTGCTGATCCAAGAGAGGACCAAGAGACCATTGCTTGCTTCTGTGAACTCCAGGACACAAGATTTTCACCAAAGAAAATAGCAAACCCTTCCGTCGATCTCTTATCATCTGAGCACCTGGCCCAATCAGCATCTAAAAACATGCTGATCAGGGTTGATGATTTCCTGATTGCAAGGCCAATATCACTTGTGTTGTTCAAATATCTCATAATTCTCTTTTCTGCCATCATGTGCTTATCAGTGGGCATATGAAGATACTGACATACCTTATTTACTGCAAAGGAGATGTCAGCGTAACATAGTGCAATGCTCCAACTATGCTTCTATATCTTGATGCCTCCTCTGAAGGTAGTGGTGTACTAGATTCTTTGAAAACTTCTCTGATGATGACATAGGTGTAACCACTGGCTTGCAATGCTGCATATTAGTTTCCTTAAGAAGATCAAGAATATACTTCTTTTGTGACATGAGAATAGCTTGTTGAATTGATCATAGTTATCATTAATGAAATTACTGAACAATTACCAACAGAAGCATCGGGTCACACAAACATCATAAAGCATTGCACAGCTCACAAAATTACAAATTAACAGTGCACAGTTACAAATTTATGTGAGCAGTAATTAATTAATAGAAGCAAAGAGAGAAAGGTAGAGGAATTGGAGATGGACCGAGGGGCAGCAGTAGTAGTAGAGGTGAGGCCGAGGTAGAGGGTTGAAGTCGGTGTAGAAGTTGTAGTGGGGGTGTCGGTGTAGACAAAGAAAGCCGCGCGACGGTGAAGTGGAAGCAGTCGTCGCCGACATAGTGGAGGAAGAAGATGAGGTCGATGAATAGGAAGCAGTGGAGATCGTCGACGTCGGTGAGGCGGCGTGGAGGTAGTTGCGATGCGGGGGGAAGGGAAGAGTTGGATCTGGGAGGAAGCGCGGTGGAGAAGGTGGTGGTGTGGTGGCACGCCGTCAGTGGAGCAGAGCATCGGCGGCGGTAGAGCGGAGCAAGGTTGTGCTAGGAAGGGTAGAGACGGCGTGGATCTGAAGGGCTGCTGCGGTGCCGATTTAGAGCGGCTGTGGTGATGGCGGCGGTTGATGGAGGGCGCAGAGCGGCGGCGTTGTGGAGGCAGTGGGTTTCAGACCAATGAATGAAGTGAGTCTGTGAAGGCTGAAGACGGTTCTTGAAGTAACGCTTGGTCGACTTCAGTTGGCCAAGATGGACGGCAGATGATGAACCACCGAAGCTTCAACTTCTAGCTTCAACTTTTTTTTCACTATTCAGTGTTTCGTCTTTTTCTAAATTTTTAAAGATATTTTAGGTTTTTTGTATTTTCTTTTTTTCCGTGTTCCTTTGTATTGTCCCTAATGGGTTAACATGTTTTTTCTATTTTTACATTTTTTTAAATTAATTATGCCCAAAAAGCCAAATCAGCTACAGTAAAAAAAAAGCCAGCTACAGTGAAATTTCAGCCAAAAATCAGAAGCCATCGCTAAAACGAACACCCCATATAGCTGTCACTTTGTTTTCGCATTTCTTTTCCTTCAGTAAACTTCAGAGTTACAGCTGGCTGTAACTGGCTGTTAGCCAAGGGGGTAATTTGAGCCCAGAATTGCTTGGAATGGAAGTAAGAAATATGATGTCGTAACATTAGCTATCTCCTCTAGCTCTAGCGTAGAACCCTAGTCCAGCTGCCACCGTAGTTTTAATTATGTTCTGATTTCCATTCGCCGATTGAAATTATCTTGCAATTTCTGTATCCATTTCCAGTTGATCGGATTCGTTCCTCAACAGATCTAACATAGGTATCAGAGCATAGCTCGATTCTTGGAGTAGAGGTCGAAATCGGTGAGGGTTGGGCAAAGTTGAGTGATTTCCCCATAAAATCCCTAAGCCAGAGTCGATCATTTACTCGGTGGCGATTTGCCTCTTCTTCGTAACATTTGGCAGTACGCCTCAATCTCTGCGATGTCACCGGGCACCGGACCCTCGCACAACAGCTGGGACAAGTCCCTTGTGTGAAAATTCTACATGAAACCATTTCATCAATTAATATATAATAATTTCATCTAAGACACAACGAAACTAACAACTGCAAATTCATAGGGGACTATCGATCAAATCAAACAAGAAACAAACTTCTAGCTCATTTATAGCATCTCATCAAACCGTTTGATGGAATGCCCACAAGAACCACGATTAACTACAAGGTGAACAAGCACGTGCATCAGCCATGGGATTTTTCTAAAGAAGGCTCAAGAACAAGACGCCACGAGCGCGTCTCGAGCCGCGCCCCAACTGTTCGACGGAATGCTCAATAACGGCGAGGGAGCCGACGAACCTGGGAGTCGAGCCTGATCCGGGAATTGAAGAAGGACACCCGCGTGCGGCGACGCGCGACAGGCGCCAACACCACCTGTTGGCGACCCAGAAAACTGTAGCTTTTTGAGCGAGATGGAAATAAGAGAACGTTTCGGAAAGCGAATATGAACAAACTCATAGTTGGTGGGTATGGGTACGTACGGATCAACCCCCCGAACCTTGCAGGATCTGTCAATCCGACACGCACAGAGTGAACTGAATCTGATCAATGCTGTTGGGTTTGGCTTCGTATTCTTTTGCATTCTCTATCATGGGTTAATATGTTTTTTATTTTTTTAAATTTAATTATAAAAAACTACCAACAGTTACAGTGAAAAAATCATAAGTCACAAAAAGGCCAGTTGAGCAGGACCAAAATGCTATCTACCACTCTAAAAATAACGAGCTCTTTAATCTGAACTTTGGAGCAAAGGAAAAAAAGGTTAACCTCATGGTTAATTTCTGTTGCAATACACAAACTTTATATACCTCTTAATATTATCTTAAACATTCCTCGCTTTTATTTTACAATGAAACCATGCAAACAATAGTTTTGAACCATTCTTGTGTTCAAGAATTCACACAGATTAGAAGATTGAGCGTGCCATCAAATTCCTGAATATGGTCCTTAAATTGTTCTTTTGTTGGCCTGTCATTCTCTCGCAATATGCTACCTGAAACTTTGGCCTGTTTGCAGGGATTCTTGCTGTTACTGTGGTTGTATGCGGTCGATTTACTGAGGAGATCTGTGGTCACCCACAATGACGAGTTAACTGGATTTATGATTGTTACCGTCGTAAACTCGACTATCATCTTTTGCTCTGTTTGTTTGGAGCTTGGAGCCTAAATATGATAACAGATTTTCAAATTGAGCTGTATATGATGAGCAAGTATAGAGTAAAACCTTTCATAGCTCCAACTGTATTGTACCGACATTACTACAGAGAACCATATCACAGATGGTTCAAAAATATCATCACAGACGATTTTCTGAACCATCTGAAATTATGGGTCAGTAATAATCGAATGTTATCATAGACGGTTTTCGAACCGTCTGTGGTGTAAATATCACAGACGGTTTGTAACAAAAAAAACCGTCTGTGATAGCGATAATCACATACGGTTTGTAAGTAAAAACCGTCTATGATATGGATATATCATAAACGGTTTTTTACTTACAAACCGTCTGTGATTATGGTTATCACATATGGTTTTTAGTTACAAACTATTTGTGATATTCTTTTCTACCCCTAAATCTATTTTTATTTATTGGCTAGTCACAGGAAATGTTAGTCATGCCCTCTGAAACAAGCAGATCAACATGTACATATGTATACATACAATTCACATCTCAATTCATTTCACAAACATAAAACATCCAATTCATATTTCAATTCATTTCACAAATATAAAACATCCAATTCACATCGCAATTCATTTCACAAACATAAAATATCCATTTCACAAATCAATTAATTAAAATAAAATAAAATATCCATTAACAAATACACAAATACAAAAGATGTACATTGCATTTGCACTTAGATGGTAACATTGCATTTTTTATTGCTCTATCACTCCAGAATCAATGTCTCATGAAAGGAATAGATCCATAATGCTTGTGCAGCCTGACAAGTCGTTGATTATGGATTGTTCCTTTCGTGAGACCTCGATTCCAGAGTGATAGAGCAATAAAAAATCATTCTATGTTGTGGAACTCTCCATCTGATTTTATGACTTTAGTCACCAAAAAGCATACGCACTCTCCTCGAATTTATGAAAGGTCGATCTGTTCCAATGTAGTTGTCGGGATAGACGTAGCCTATCGATAGGAATATCAATGTGCGTATATATAACCTGATAAATATGAAGTAATTATGGGAAGATTGACAAACCTTAGAATTGGTGATCCTCACAGAATCGAGGAGTAGTCTCACATGGTGGCAAACGTAGAATCCACATGTGTTGCCCGGCGGCTGCTGGTGGCATTGCAAAAAATAGAATGTGTTATTCAAGAGGCATTAATGCCAACTGTTGCATATGATTAATTAATGTGTACTAGCGAATACCAAAATTTTTTTAACTTGTTTCAAGCGGTTGGCCCCTTGCGTCGGGAGATTTGCCTTTTCAAGGTACAGGGTGAACGACTTACGTGATTCAAAAAAGTTAACCTTAGTCATTTGGAAGGAAAGAAAGAGTACAATATAGTTATATATGGAGAAAATGTACTCACCTATTGAGTAATTTGCCGATAACTTTGTAGTCGGTGTTATTCTTACTTAGAGAATCAAGGTAATATGCCTTCTTCCATTTTGGTACAATTACTATTAAAATCCAATGGAACCCCTGATTGTAGGGCATAAGTACATATTCCTTATCACGGTGAATCAGCAGTGATCCTACAATATACCTCTCGACGAAGGCAGCATCCTCATTGATGTATGCATGGTGACCAAGTGTGGGTCCAGAAAACCAACTGATGCTTTGGAGGATATTCTAGCTTCGATCACCATGTATCTATTTATATACACACGAAAGCAACAAATTATATATGACATTTATCGGTATAACATGAACAGAGACTGTGATTGTACACACTTACAGCATCCAGCATCGAACGAGTGAGGCGTCGAGAGCGTTGAGCGTGAAAAGATCAAATAAATCCTCAAAGGTCACCACAAAGACACAGTCCATAATTTCATGCTGTAAATGATCCCGGCTGAATTTGACAGTGACACCTGAGCGTCGTTCTCCCTGTGGCTTATTGGACTGTTGCATATACCAAGCATGTAATGTCTGGCAACCAACTCCTAGGGCTACGAGGCACTCTACCGGGACGACCAGCGGCTCGCTAAGCACGAATTTGCGAGCCAATGGCAAGTACGGGATATCATCGTCGGTCTTGTTTGCTTTGCCCTTGCTGTCTCGGCTGCCCTTGCTGCCTCGACTGTAGATCATCTACAAAGGTAGCACCGGTGGAAGTTGCGGCTCCGGGAATAGTACCGTGGACATGACACCGGTGCAGGTAGCGGTGGTGGAGATAGGCCTTGTGGAGATGGTACCAGTGCAAGTAGCTCTGGTTCGGGTTGCCCTTGTGGACCTGCCACCGATGAAGAAGCCTCCAGACAGATGTTTCTTTTGGGCCACTGGATGAAGGTTTCAATGGCTTGCCCTAGAGTCACGATCTCGTTGTTGGGGGGCTTCGGTAGCGGGACGACCTCGAAATTGGCATGCACACCATCCACATTCACTTTTCCGAAGCCTGACGCTAAAGGTGCACCGTGCACCATGGCCCTGTGACCGGACGGATATGCCAGACCCCAAGCAGCGCACAAGGCAACGGAGGCATATCTCACTTGGAGCTTGCACTTCGTAGCATCCTGGATGTCGTCCACAGGAAATCTACCCTCGCTTTCCGTCGTAGGATTGGACACGCAGTTACTCCGACGGTTGGGGGGCTGGCTAGCACAGGAGCAGCGACGGCGGCGGCCTGCTGATTTTCTTCTGTACATCTTCTGATCTCATCTCTGATGTAATTAGCAAGCTTATCTCTAAGAGATGCGTTGATCTTCTCTCGTAGCCGTGCGTCACACTCGGCTTTGTTTCTCTTCTTACTCTGATACAATTCGGAGTTATCTGAGAAACTTTGTTTCCAAGGAACATAAAAACCAACGCCTCTCGTACGACCTGGGTGCTCCTTGTTTTCCAGTGCTGCGGAGAGTATATCTTTCTCCCTAGTTGACTGGAATGATCCCTAGGAAGATTCGACACTCAGTGTATCCTGCAAGAGCTCGACATGTCATTTAGTTTTCAGGGAAGTTGTGGAGTAATTACAAGCTACGTAGTTCAATATCTTACCAGGCGGTAGGACAGTTCCTGGTCTGCAGGATTCCGGAAGGAGATGTCCCTCGACGACGTGGTAAATGACCTCGCTCTAATCCAATTTCGAGCGCGCTCATCCGAGATCGTGGAAAATGGCGGGGCTATGTCCCGCAGGATTGCCTGTTCGTCCTCCTGCCTCCACTGCGGGATTTTACCCATATACCCAGCTGTGCCAAGTCTGTGGGGGGTGTGTGTTTTTTGCTTGGAGGGCCTTGTGCGCCGCACTTGCACTTCTGAAAGCTTCGGTCGTCTTCATCGCCTTGAACTCTTCCCATTGTGGTTTCAGAAATAGGTACTTGTGAAAGGGCGTTAGATCCTTCTCCACATACTCCTTGACAAGCCCGCTCTTAAAGTTCTTCCATGCTTTACACGCCGCTAGCAAGGCCTGTCATTGTACGGAGTCGTGGTGTTCTTCTGGGATCTCGAACGAAGCAAAAATCTCGGTTAGCAACTCACGTTTCTAAGTCTCTCTCACAGCCTTCCACGAATCGAATGTGATCTCAATTCGTTGTCGTGCAACTATTCCGATCGTTCTTCAAAATGCGGACGCTACTCGGCGAGGAAGGAGAGGGGTCCCAGATCTATCGACCTCTGTGATGCTAAATCGGCCCTCAGACTTTTTCGATAGTACTCTTCCTTTGCGTGTCGATTTTGGAGCAGACGCATCCGGCAATGATGTTGAAGAATGCGCGGATAACATGTTGGCGTTCTCGTATATGAAAAGTAAGCACAATGTAGCATATACGTAAATAGTGCGGTATAAGCACATACTTAAATTTAATTCCAATATATGTATACATATATTCAAGTATACATATCCATATATATGTTCATTAGCAACATATATATACATATACATAACAGTAAGATTTAACAACAATAAGATTTATGAAACAACAACAACAACAATATATACACACACACACACACACATATATTCAAGTATACATATACATATCTATGTTCATTAGCAACATATATACATATACATAACAGTAAGATTTAACAACAATAAGATTTATGAAACAACAACAATATATGTATATATATATATTCAAGTATACATGTACATATCTATGTTCATTAGCAACATATATATACATATACATAACAGTAAGATTTAACAACAATAAGATTTATGAAACAACAACAATATATGTATACATATATTCAAGTATACATATACATATCTATGTTCATTAGCAACATACATATACATATACATATACATATACATATACATATACATATACATATACATATACATATACATATACATATACATATACATATACATATACATATACATATACATATACATATACATATACATATACATTCCTAGGGCTCTGCTAAGTAAAAGCATTATTTTCAAGTGCCTATTCTTTCCTAGATATACAACATTACTTACAGATCGATGGCCATTACTTAGATATACAACATTACTTACAACAATAACACAAATGGACATCTCAACTTCATCTAAATAACCGAAATTGAAGATGGACTCACTGAGGGGATTCTGACGATGTTAGAGGAGCTCGAGCGTGGATGGAGGCGGCCAACGGGCTCGAGCGTCGATGGAGGCGGACGGCGACAGGCTTGGGGGGACGGAGGCGGCCGACGACGGGCCCAAAGGAGAAGGGCGACGGGCTCGGAGGATGGCGACAGGCTCGGGGGCTCGACGGAGGCGGCTGGCGATGGGCTCGAGGACGGCAACGGCCTCGGGGGGATAGAGGCGGCCGGTCACGGGCTCGGGGACCGGAGGCGGCCGGCGACGGGCTCGGGGGACGGTGGCGGCGACGGGCTTGATCGGGAGAGTGACTAAGTCTCTGTGCTTGGTTGGTATTGCTAATAACTGCAGTGTACGCGCAAAACCCTAGCTGGGGTTATATATAAAGGCTTATTATAGACAGGGGCGGATCTATAGTAATTCAAGGGTATTCAGCTGAATACCCATTTTTTTGAACAAAAAACCAATATATATAGAGTATAATACATATGTTTATATATAGTTGGGCTAAAATCACTATTTTCAGTGCACATTCGGCCTTATCGGCTCATCCCCAGGCTGATCCCCATTCGGCCGGGCCATTTGGCCCACGGCGCTTCCGCCCCATTCCGCCTCATTCCCAAAGCCGCTTCCGCGTCTCCCCCAAATCCCCAATCCCCGAGTGGCGAGCGGCCCGAGCCCCACGCGGCCACACCCCGCCCTGCACGCGACGCCCGGCCCCGGCCGGCGGTGCAGACTCGGAGGAGAGACTCCGACCTCCACCGCCGCACCGCTGATCTTCCCCTCCAGCTCTGGCCACCGGCCCTCCGCCCTCCCTTCTTCAATCGGCCGCGGTGGCCCGTCGCCATCAGCCTCCGCCGCGGATCTGCGCCTGTGCGCCAGCGCCAGCACCCTCCCTTTGTCAGATCTGCGCCAGCGCCATCCGCTCGCCTCGCCGGCCGCCACGGTTGAGTGTTCTTCATCTACCCTCCACCGACTGCCGGCCTCAAGCTAGGTAATCGCTTACCTTCAAGCTTCAAAAAATCAATAGCAACAGCAGATGGATTAGGTCCTTGGCCTTTTTGCTTCTGGGCAATAACCTGTACAAAGAAAAATTTTAACTTCAATGTACAATGGAAAATGATATGGCACGCAAGGGAAAGGTATGCACAGCAGCAGGATTGCAGGAAGACAAATTGGTTCTACATTTCTTGTGGAAAAATTTATCTGTTCCTGGTTTCTCAAGGGAGGATAAGAACCCACAAAAAAATAATGTAAGATTAAGAGATACCTTGTGTTTACTTTTATTTATTCTGTATGAATTCGCCACAATGTTGTGGTTCCTTTATCTTCAATACTTATGCATTTGTGCTATGCAATAAGCCCAATGAACCCAACTTACGATGGCATTGCCCTCACTATTGTAGTGAATTTATTGGGTTTATTTTGTGGGCCTTCTAACTTCGGAAGTTCTGTGTAATCGCTCAAAGTATAAACATTTAATGCTTTATCAAAGTTTTAACTTCACAAAAGAGCATTTTATTCTAACAATTGACTCACGTTATCTGCTTATTTTGTGACCATGGCTGAAACTGAATGCTCAGTGCTGTCTATTTGAATCTCAAAAGTAGAAGCAATTGATGAGAAAAAGTCTAGTAAATAAGTTGAATGTTCTAGTAAAGTAGTAAGAAAAGATTTATAATTTGGTATTCTTGTCTCTTTACTGTTAAATCATGACAATCAATTATTTGATTTTGTAGATCTTTGAGCTTTAAAAAATGAAGGAGTCTGCAAATTTGAAATCTATGGAGAGAGCTAAAAAGAGCAAAAAAAAAAGTAGGATAAGCAAGGTATGTAACTGCCATTAATCTTTATAATTTGCTATTTAATTCATGTCATTGTGCTAGCATTATGTCACTCATTTTTTATAAGAAATCATTAATTTCTATATTTTTATTATATCTATATACATGTATCGTTATATCGGTGTTTTAGAGGAAACATGTGTCGCGGTATCGATGTATGAGTAACGATCTAACTCTAAAATCCAAATACCTATTCTAAAAATCCTGGATCCGCCACTGATTACAGATTCTATTTAAGAACTGTCTGTGATATCAATATCATAGATGGTTCTAAACTTAGAACCGTCTATAATAATAAATATCACAGACGGTTCTAAACTTAGAACCGTCTGTGATAATAATCACAGACGGTTTTAAACTTACAACCATCTGTAATAAGCCTTTGCCCGGCTGTAGTTATTAATATAACTACATCAACCAGCATTCAATAAGCCTTTGCCCAGCTGTAGTTATTTCTTTACAACAACCCATCATATTTCTTTACAACAGTCCAATGAACATAGAGATACATTTGTATGACTCATTCTCAAAATCCACCTATATATCACACATTTTCACTTATACATAAATGTAAATTCATAAATACATCACACACATGCATTGTTATATACATAAATGCCAATTCACATATACATCACATACATGCATTGTTATATGGAATTATTGATCATATACCCTCCACTTAGATGGAAATTGAGAATTTACCCTCCTGGCTCACGTGTCAGTGACCTACGATGACCCCACATGTCATTGAGTGGGGAGGGTAAATCCTCAATTTTCCAACTATGAAGAGGGTATATGATCTAAACCCCCTTGTTATATACGTAATGCAAATGCCCGCATATATGTCGCACATTCTCATTTCACTTGCTTATTTCTTTTAAAAATTAGCCCTTCATAATGATCAATGTGTACGTAACTAGTTTCGTCACGTTGTTCGTTGTCGACCCTTATGCCATTTCTAAAAGGAGGTAACTCGTCAAATTGATTGTATTCGTCCTTGTCCACTACATTCTCTATTCCGAAAATTCTCCTTTTTCTATGAAGAACTACATGACGCTTCTTATTTGCTGGGTCGGTTACATGGAAAACTTGAACAACTTGGTTAGCGAGTACGAATGGTTCGTTTTTGTATCCGACACGTTGGAGGTCCACGGTAGTGACACCGTACTTGTCAACTTTCACCTATGGGAGATACACCCAACGGCAGCGAAATAAGAGGATCTTGAAAACCACATAGTTGAGCTCTCAAATCTCTTCTATGAACCCATAGTACGAGTTTCTCAACCCATCGGTACTGAATGCATCTATGCGGACACCGCTGTTTTGGTTAGTGCTCTTTACATCCTGAGTCTGTGTATAGAATATGTACCTATTTATGTCATATCCTTGTCATGTCACAACTGTAAATGTTGACCCTTTTGCCAACCATGTCAGCATCTCACTTGACGAACTCCTAGCGATTTGCTCCTTCAATCATTGGTAAAACCGACTGTTGTGTTGTCTCATGATCCAAACATCTGGCCGCTCTGGATTCTGTTGCCTAAGCACATCCTTGTGCTGGACGACATAAGGGGCCACTTCAGTCATGTGTTGCAAGACTGTGAAATGGGCTTAAACATACGCGTTCATATCTGGAGTGATTGCTTTCCTTCCGATAGTTCCGATACCCTGAGCCTCCCCTCATGACGAGATTGAGGCACACCTATCGGTTAAATCTGAGCCATATAATCGACACAAAACTCAATGACCTTTTCGTTTACATAACCTTCGACGATACTACCCTCCGATCGAGATCGATTCCGTACATAGGACTTGAGAATTCCCATGAACCTCTCAAACGGGTACATGCTACGTAGGAATACGGGCCCGCACATTTTTATTTCCCACACAACATGAACAATGAGATGGACCATGATATCAAAAAACGAAGGAGAAAAATACATCTCAAGTTGACATAGAGTCATCACCACCTCGTCCTGCAGAGCATCTAGTCCTTCGGGATCGATGACCTTCTGAGCAATTGTGTTAAAGAAATAATATAGACTCATGATTGTCTCTCAGACTTTGATCGGCAAAATATTCCGAATTGCAATAGGGAGTATCTCTGTCATCAACACATGACAATCATGAGACTTCATGCCATTTAACTTCAAATCTTGTATCAAAACAAGTTTCTTCACATTGCCAGAGTAACAAGACGGAACTTTGACACCATACAAGCACTGGCACAGTTCTGTTTTCTTGACCTTGGATAGAGTGTAACACACAGGGGGGAGGTACGTTCGTCCATTATCTGTTTTTCTCGGTGCTAACTCAGGCCTAATGTCCATATCAGCCAAGTCAAGCCATACATTGACACCGTCCTTTGTTTTATCACGAATATTCAGTAAGAGACCAATCAAGCTGTCACATATATTCTTTTCTACGTGCATGACGTCGATGTAGTGTCGAACATCTAGGTACTCCCAATAAGGTAAGTCGCAAAATATTGATCTCTTATTCCAGATGTTCTTCTCACGACCCCTCAATTTACGTTCCTTTTCGAGGACAACACCTAAATTCTTAACCATATTATAAGCCTCTTTTCCGCTTAAATGCCTTAGAGCTGAACCGTCCTCTTTCTCTCTGTCAAATTGTTTCTTCATCTTGCGGTATGAGTGAGCCCTCCGAAGGAACCGGCGGTGATGCATATACATGATTTTACGTGAGTGTTTCAGCCACACATGCACACTCGGTACCATCTAAGCAGTGAGTACAAGCTTTGGCACCTTTTGTACTCTGACCCAACAGGTTAGTAAGGGCAGGATAATCATTTATGGTGTAAAACAATAAGGAGCGTAAAGTGAAGTTCTTTCGTTTATATGCATCCCATACCTGTACTCCTTCGTTCTACAGTACTTTTAGATCTTCCACCAACGGCACTAGGTACACAACAATATCATTCCCAGGTTGCTTTGGCCCTTGGATAAGTATCGACAGCAAAATATACTTTCGCTTCATACACAACCAAGGAGGAAAGTTATAGATGTAGAGAGTCACGGGCCAAGTGCTATATCGGCTGCTCATGCTACTGAAAGGATTCATTCCATCTGTACTCAATCCAAACTTTATATTCCTCGGTTCTGCACTGAAATCTGCAAAACACCTATCGATGTTTCTCCACTAGGTGGAATAAGTAAGGTGTCTCAGCATTCAATCCTTCTTGCGCTCCTCCGAGTGCCATCACAGCAGTTTTGCTTCCTTTGGATTAGCAAAAAACCGCTTTGTAACATCCCAATTTTTGCTTTTATTTTGAAGAAATAGTTTTAAATTAATAATTTCCAATTTTCTGGAATTTTCTGAAGTTAAAGTTTCTGTTGAAAAGAAAATTTAATATCCAAATAAGTTGGAAATATTTTTCATATGTTTAAAACATTATCAGTGAGTTATGTGAATTTTTCTGGAATTTTTGGAATTTATTTGGTATTTTTCTGAGTATTTTAAAGTCTCCTAATGATTTCTGAAATATATATAAAAGATTTAAATATCAAATCTCCCTCGGGCTGACACTTGTCAAGCATCCGAGCCCTTCTTCCCCGGCCCGAGCTCATCCCCGCCGTCTACGCCTCATCCCGCCTTCCCTCTCTCTCGCGGCGCCACGTGTCGCGCATCCGACGGCAGCCCGGCCATCCCAGCGACTAACACTCAAAAGGATTAATCATCCTTATAGGGTAGGTTGATCCTCCCCGCCCGACTGGTTACCGCCGCCGCTCTCTTTCCTCCCCCGCTCCCTCGGCGCGCGTTCGAGCCCCGCTCCGCGCGCGAGGTTGAGTTTCTTTTTTTCGAATTGCGCTGACAAGCGGGCCCCACCTGTCATTGACCGGTCTGTGTGGACTCACTGCCAGCAGGTCCCACCTGTCAAAGCCGTCGTTCCCGACGCGTGTCGTCATCTTGACCGTTCATGATTGCCGTATTAAATCGCAGCCGCCCGTTGCCACTTAGTACACCTCATCGGCTCAGATTTAATCAACGTTGTCGGATTAAATCTCAACCGCATCCTTTCACTTACCCCTTCACCCATCATCCTGCGGCCTTGATTACTTTTCTCTGCCACGCGTCGTACATCCGCGCCGTAACCGTCGCCTTCTCTCTTTTTCCTCTCTCATCGACATGCGGGCCCATCGGCGATCGTCTTCCCGCCACCTTCTTCCTCCTCGCGTCTCGCTCGCTGCCGCCATTAAATCAAAAACAAGCTTTAAAGCTTCGCTTCTTAACAATTATTTCCCGTGCCGATCGCATATTAATCCCCGCCTCCACCGCGTCGGCCGCATAAAGACGCGCACTCCTCTCCTCGCCGTCGCATTCATCTCTCCGACGGTTCCAAGTCCGGCGAACTCGCGCGCCCGTTACAACCCTCCCGGTCTATAAAACCCGCACCCGAGGTCCTCTACCGCTGCCGCCTCCTCACCTCTCAAACGAATCACCCGAGCGCCAGAGCCCCCCTACGCCCGATTTCTTCCCCGCGGCTTCAAATACTCCGGCGAGCAATTCCGACCGCCTCGGGCTTCCTCATTCCTCGCCGACGCCTTCCCGACGTTGCTGGTGCCAAGGCGATTTCCGGCGACCCCTTCCCCGAGCCGCTGCGCATCGATCTCCTCCGCCGCCGTGAGGTTCCTCTCCGACCGCCGCCCCTTCTCGCCGATTCTTTCCCCCGGTCACTCTCGACCTCCGCGCAAGGTACCGATGCATTCCCTGCATCCTCCTCTTCATTTTGGTACCCTTGGCCGGCGCCGCCGATCACCGGAGCTCCGGCGACCCTAGGTCCCCGTGCGCCACCACCGCCGCCACCCCGTCGGCGTCGGCCGAGGTGGCAGCAGCGTGGCGGCGATCGGCGCCACGCCGCGCCACCGAGCACCTCCCCGCCACCTCGCGCGTGCGCGGCCACGTCGGCAAAAAGCCGTGACGTGGCAGCCACGCGGCGACCACGCGTCAGCCACATGTGTGCCACGTTGCTTCGCCGGCCTCCCCGCAGATAATCCTCAAGAGGATTACCTACCCATTAAAGGTAGGCAGTGCCTCCCCGCTCACTTGGCTAGCGCCGCTCTCTTCCCCCTCCCACTCCCTCGGCGCGCGTTCGAGCCCCGCTCCGCGCGCTGAGGTTGAGTTTTCTCCGTTTTAATCCGCACTGACAGGTAGGCCCCACCCGTCAGCGACACCCCTCTGCGCTAGCCACTGACAAGTGGGTCCCGAGTCCAGTGGGTCCCATATGTCAGAGACTCATTTTAAGTGAAATTGCTGACCAGTGGACCCCACATGTCAGAGATTTCCGAATTTCTGGATTTATTCAAATCTGAGATTTTCAAATAGCCATATCTTTTTCATTTTAGCTCCAAATTGGTCCATTCAAATTTCTAAATTCATCTAAAATTTCAATCTTTCATTTGGTATATTTATTTTCAATTTTTGAATTTTTGTTTTATTTTATTTATTTGGAATTCTCGATTTACGTGTAGAGACCGATTTGTCCGAGCAACCTCAAGAGCAAGTTGTGGAAGATTTCAACCAGACACAGGAAGGCAAGTCTCCTTTGACCATTTTGCTCCTATGTTTTGCAAGTTTCATTTGATCAACTTGCTCCAATGATTTATAAAATGAGTAGGTAGTTATTTTTAAATTAATGCATGCTTATGTTATATCAAGTGATAATTTAATTTAGAAAACTTAGTTAAAGACCCAATTTGTTATACCTTCCATTGAAAATTGTGTACCTTGTACCATTGTCAACTTAGGATATCCCTTTGACTCAATAATGAGTTAGTGCTACAATTGTTGAATGTTTAAATACTAGCAAATGCTTAGCGTAGCAAATGAATGTAATAATATTCAAATGAGTAGCATGTTTATCAAATGTTTTGATGAATGATTTGTTTGAACATTGGTAATGGATTTTACCATTGTTAAATATTCTGTTTGAACATTGGTAATGGATGTTACCATTGTTAAATATTTTGTTTGAAAAGTGGTAATGGATGTTACCACTTTGTTAATTTGAAAATCAAAGGAAAAAGTTGACAAGGGTGGATGGAAGGTTTGGTGGTGCGATTAGCACGAGAATTGTTGGGTTTGTGAATGAGCCACCACAGTCGATTAAGGACCGACGCTTGTGTTTGTCCAAACCGAGCAAAACAGTACAACCACAAGTCTATATGGGTGCGACCTAACTAACTACCCTATAATAGTGTAGTTTAGATATCACCGGTGGTGTATTGAGTGCCGTGGTGTCTCGTTACTCATAGTGAGGGACAGGGGTTTCTTCAGACTCATATGGCGCAAGAGGGGCTCCAACTCGTGGATTCGAGTTGTGGTGAAACCTTAGCGGGTGGTATTTAAACTATACCGGAGTAGGCGAAAGGCTTTGTGATAATTTATCCGGTCTCATGCCAAAGGAAGCGTGTTGACTATTAAGATAATTTATCTCTTGTGGGTAAAGTGTACAACCTCTGCAGAGTAAAACTATTCGAATAGCCGTGCCCACGGTCAAGGGCGGCAAGGAATGCATTCACATGGTAGAAGTTTTGGTTTTAATTTCAAAACAAAATGAGTTGGAGAAAAACTCGGGAGTAGTATAACTCTCGTGATGTTCGGATCGGGGTGTAACTGAGTTTTTGAAAATTGGCCGTGATGGCCGAGATATTAGTGTTGGTAGTTTAACCTCACTAAAGTTCTTATCAAATTTCGATTATTGAAAACATGTTGTTTACAAAATGGCTTTTAAAGTAATTATGTAGATTTGAAATAAAAGGTGATTGTTGCAAATAAACCATATAGCCTTCCTTTGTGAAACCTTACATCTATGCATTTTCCCAAGACTTGCGAGTACATTTTTGTACTCACCGTTGCTCTACAAATATAAAAGCAGAGAATGGAGAAGATCAAGTGGAGAGTATGACTTCTGCGCGAATGTGGATGCGGTGGATTATTCTCGGATGCCTAGGATTCGTTTCCCACCAATTGCCCGTGGCGATTGATGGGTCGATCAAGTTATCTTTGCTTCCGCTGTTTATTTTTGCTTGAGGTTACGTGAACCTTAGTAAGGTTATGGCCTTTGTAAAACTTCAGTTACTATTGTAATAAAGCGTTGTTGGCAATGTATCATCTTTTCTGTTTGAACTGTGTGTACTAGCATTGATTTCTGGGACTAGTACAGTAATACACAGGGGGTCTAGGAGTTTCTACTCCGGATCTCACGTATGGTATCGAGCCATCTTGGTATGTAGGACGAGTCCTAGGTTTTGGGAAGCTTTAAGGATTTATATTTAATAAAAATTTATGTACAAAAATATAAGTTTCTTTTGCTTCTACTCTTTTCTTACTCAGTATCTTGTTCTTGTCCTACTTTCATTATTTAAAAATCTTTACTGATCTCTCCTTATTTTCAAACTTATAGATGGCAGGTTCTTCGTCGTCTTCAGCCCCGTGGGATCACCATTCTCATGGCGAGAGTGAGGAGCTTTGCGACTCTTCTCGACGATTAATGCAAGATCGAAATATAATCAACAACCCATTTTCAGAGGGCGGAACACTAGAGTGATGACTATGGATTCATGGACCATGGAAGTATTCATCTATGCTCCAGATGGGCAGCTTGACCCCATCTACTGCAAGATTGAGCACCCTCGGACCCACTGTACGGACGCTATCCAAGATGCAGCCAAGATGGCGATAGCAGAGTTGTGCAAGAGGCACAAGGGAGAGTTAAGACGATCGCCTTCGCTTCTTTCCGACTACCGAGCGGGGCAGACCCATCCCGGCTTTTTTCGGATCGTGGTGGGCGACCCACGCTGTCTCATCAGTGCGATTCACCCAAGCATCGACCGCAACTTACGCGAGCTCGGCGGGAGATAGGACTTCTCCGGATGCTTCGACGTCGAGCTCGACCACTCCGACACTCTCCGAGCACACTGCTGCAGAGTCGATCGCCACGCCGACGCCGACACAGCGAGGACAGCCGCCGAGGCGCAGGTGGAGCGTCTTGAGCCGCCATCACTACACCGACCCACCAGCTCCCGCTGCTCGCCCGGACCTTCAGACCTCGCACTAGGCTCACGGCAAGGAAGAGTGTGCGACGCCCGACCGCTACCCGACCTCGACATCGGCGGATCCACCGAGGACGCCAAATCGCTCCGTTCGGATCACCTACTTTCATCCAAAGCCGATCACGGTCGCGTTCGCGAACAACTGCCGTGGTTGTGGGCGAGTCACTCGTCGGACTCGAGGAGGATCCCGAGGAGGAGCCAGAGGAGCGTATCATCATTGAGGATAATTAGATGTTAGATAGGCTACCCTTTTTCAATGTTTATCGATACTAGAACGCTTTTATAATGATATGATGTAATAAAATGGATTGTACCGAGCCTTGTGCATTTGTGGTACAGCCATTTCAAAAGTTAATTTGAATTTCAAAAGTTGAGTTTTCTCATTCTGTTGTGTTAATCTTGTGTGTGGTTTTGGGATGATAAATTGCCCGTCTCTCATCTATGCTTTTCCCTCTTTTCAGACTTTTCTTGATGGAGCTTGGATGGTGAACACGAGAAGCAACATCAACAACAACCCAAAGACCCAACAACAATGAGGCCCCAATTCCACCTCCGCCCCAAGCTCCCAACATGGAACAAATGATGGCCATGCAACTACAACTTCTTCAAAGCTTTGGCCCAAAATCAAGTCAATCAAGCTCAGCAAGTACTGTTCACCCACCGCATCTAAGCTCGGGGAATTCATGAGGACCCGACCCCCGACCTTCGCAGGATCTGCCGATCCGTTGGAGGCGGATGATTGGATTAAGGAAGTGGAAAGGAAGCTGAATCTAGCTCAATGTGCTGAACATGAGAAGGTTATATATGCTGCTCATCAACTCCAAGGAGTTGCTGCCAATTGGTGGGACAATTCATGTCTTTGCACACCGTGATGCCCAGAACATTGGTTGGGCAGAATTTTTGGAAGCCTTCCGTAATGCTCATATTCCTATGAGTATTATGGAAATGAAGAGGAAGGAGTTCCATCATCTACAGCAGGGAAACCTGAGCGTTTCCGCTTATTTAAGCAAATTCATTCAGCTATCTAGATATGCCCTAGAAGATGTGGCGACTGATGCCGCAAAGATTTGGAGGTTCATGGGAGGGATAGACCCCAATCTCAAGGTTCAATTAGTCTCCAATGACTACCCTACTTTTCAGCATCTAGTGAATAAAGCTTTATTGCAAGAAGATGCTCAACGCCAACTCTTCGATTCCCTGAAGAGGAAGTTCCAAGCTCAAGATCATGCGGCGATTCACGATTCACGCCACCACAATACAACCGACCTCCGAGACATAATCATACAAGGATACCGATTTACGCACCTCGTCCTTTACCTCAAGCTCCTAGAACTGAAATGCAGCCCAACTGCAAAGAAAAGCAAATGTAGCGCAGGAGTGCAATGCTACAATTGCAAGAATATGGGGCACTATGCCAAGAATCGCCCACGAAGCGTCAAGCGGTAACCGGTTCGTTTCAATCTTGACCCTACACCAGCAAGAGCTCCAACCAATGGTCAGGGACGTGGAAGCCCTCAAACTCCCAAGACTCCACAAAACATTAATCGAGGGTATCAACCATGTTACCGCAGAGGCAATGAAGATGCACGGATGTAGTTCGGTAAGTTTCTAGTAAACTCGATCAAAGCAATTATATTATTTGATTCTGGAGCTACACATTCTTTCGTAACAAAGGCTTTTGTTGAAAAGAATAATTGGAAAATTTGTTTGCTAAAGGACCTTATGATAGTCCAATCCCCTGGAAAAGAATTGAGGACTAATTTGGTTAGCCCTAGTGCAACCATAATTATAAATGGAGTAAAGTTCCTAGCGAACCTTATTATAATAGACTCCGATGGCATAGATATAATACTTGGTATGGATTGGTTGATCAAGTATAAAGGACAGATAGATTGTGCCAATCGTGCCATTATCCTTACCAATTCTGATGGAATTCAGATAAGACATGAGGCAGTTATGCACTCAGGGAAAGACAGTATGTTAACCAGCTTAAAAGGAAAAGTTTGGAAGATGTGTCGATAGTTCATGAGTACCCGGATGTTTTTCCCAAGATTTGCCAGGATTACCCCCAGATCGAGAAGTTGAATTTGTTATAAATCTGGTGCCTGGTACAGCTCCAATATCAAAGAGACCTTATCGGATGTCAGCCGATGATTTAGCAGAAGTTAAAAGGCAGATCCAGGAGTTGTATGAGAAAGGATTCATCAGACCAAGTTCTTCGCCTTGGGGAGCCCCAGTGCTTCTAGTAAAGAAGAAGGATGGTAGTCAACGGATGTGCGTTGATTATCGAGCTTTAAATGAAGTCACTATAAAGAATAAGTATCCCTTACCCCGGATCGATGATTTGTTTGACCAACTCATAGGATCAAGTGTCTTTTCCAAGATTGATCTTGGTCGATATCATCGATTGAAGATTAGACACAAGATATACCAAAGACGACCTTCGCCACAAGATATGGATTATATGAGTATACGGTGATGTCTTTTGGTCCGACAAATGCACCGCATATTTCATGAACTTGATGAATAAAGTCTTTATGGATTATTTAGATAAGTTTGTTGTTGTTTTCATAGATGACATTCTTATCTATTCAAAGAATAACAAAGAACATGAAGGTCATCTAAGGATAGTGTTGCAAAGACTCGTGAACACCGCTTATATGCTAAATTTAGCAAATGTGCATTTTGGTTAAAGGAAATTGAGTTTTGGGACATGTGATCTCAGCAGAAGGAGTATCAGAGATCCCGGAAAAGTTAAGGATGTATTAAATTGACTCCACCCAAGACAAGAATCGAGATCCAAGTTTTCGGGATTAGCCAGGTTATTATCGTCGATTTATTGAAGGCTTTTCCAAGATTGCCGACCTTTAACCCAGTTGTAAAGAAGGAGAAGAAATTTGAATGGAGTAAATCTGTGAGGATAGTTTTCAAGAGTTAAAGAAAAGGTTAACATCAGCACGGTTACTGAGGTTACCTGATATTCGAAAAGATTTTGAGATATTTTGCGATGCTTCAAAACAAGGTCTTGGTTGTGTACTAATGCAAGAAGGAAGGGTGGTAGCTTATGCATCAAGGCAGTTAAGACCGCATGAAGAAAATTATCCCACTCATGATTTAGAACTAGCTGCTGTTGTGCATGCTCTAAAGTTATGGAGGCATTACTTAATCAGTAATCGGTGTGAGATATATACAGATCATAAAAGTTTAAAGTATATATTCACCCAGCCTGATCTTAATATGAGACAAAGAAGATGGCTCGAATTGATAAAGGATTATGATGTGGGAATACACTATCATCCAGGAAAAGCTAATGTAGTAGCCGACGCTTTGAGTCGAAAGAGTCATATGAATAATCTGTCAATTCCAGATAAGCAGTTAACCCTCCATGAGGAATTCCAAAGATTAAATTTGGAAATAGTTAACGAAGGTATTCTGTCTGCATTGAAGGTTCATCCTACCTTGGAAGATCAAATCAAGGCAGCCCAACGAGAGGATAAATATGTTAAAGAAATTAAAGAGAATATGAAGAAAGGTAAATCGCTTGGATTTTCAGAAGATGAAGAAGGGACTCTTTGGTTTGGAAAGAGAATACTAGTACCCGAGAACAAGGAAATAAAAGGATTAATCTTAAAAGAAGCTCATGAATCAGGATATTCAATTCATCCCGAAGTACAAAAATGTATCGATTTAAAGGAAAGTTACTGGTGGAACAATATGAAAAGGGAAATTGCAGAATATGTAGCCTTGTGTGATATATGTCAAAGAGTTAAAGCAGAGCATCAAAGACCTGCTGGTCTTTTGCAACCTCTGCATATACCTGAATGGAAATGGGAGGAAATTGGAATGGATTTCATAACAGGACTACCAAGGACCAAGTTAGGTTATGACTCAATTTGGGTTATAGTTGACCGTTTAACAAAAGTCGCTCATTTTATACCAGTGAAGACTATATATTCGGGAGATAGATTGGCAGAGCTTTATATGTCAAAAATTGTGTGTTTGCATGGAGTTCCAAAGAGGATAGTGTCAGATAGAGGAACACAATTTACCTCAAGGTTTTGGCAGAAGCTTCATGAAGTTTTGGGCACCAATTTAAATTTCAGTACTGCTTATCATCCTCAAACAGATGGTCAGACAGAACGGGTAAATCAGATATTGGAAGATATGCTGAGAGCATGTGCTTTAGCCAATAAAGCCAGCTGGGATAAAAGTTTGCCCTATGCGGAATTCTCATATAATAATAGTTATCAGTCTAGTCTGAAGATGTCTCCGTTTGAAGCCTTGTATGGCAGAAAATGTAGAACACCGTTATATTGGTCAGAGACCGGAGAGAGTCAAGTATTCGGACCGGATATCTTAAAGTTAGCAGAAGATCAAGTTCGTTTAATCCGAGAACGATTGAAAACAGCACAGACCAGACAAAAGAGTTATGCTGATAATCGTCGAAGAATGTTGGAATTTACGCCAGGCGATCATGTGTATCTGAAAGTGTCACCTATGAAAGGGATGCGTCGATTCAAAGTCAGTGGTAAGCTTGCCCCAAGGTATATTGGGCCATTTCTAGTTATAGCAAGAAGAGGTGAAGTTGCTTATCAGCTAGAACTTCCACCTCAGTTGTCAGGTGTACATGATGTATTTCATGTATCACAGTTGAAAAAGTGTTTGAGAGTACGGAGGAGTTGATACCTTTTGAGGATGTTGATTTAAAAGAGGACTTGACATATTCAGAATTTCCTGTCAAGATTTTGGAAGAGGCAGAGCGCTGCACAAGAAACAAGACTATCAAATTCTGTAAAGTGCAATGGAGCAACCGTCCAGAGTCAGAAGCAACCTGGGAACGAGAAGAGGATCTTCGAGCAGAGTTTCCTAATCTATTTCTCAGTTCATCCGAATCTCGGGGTCGAGATTCCTTCTAAGGGGGGTAGGTTTGTAACATCCCAATTTTTGCTTTTATTTTGAAGAAATAGTTTTAAATTAATAATTTCCAATTTTCTGGAATTTTCTGAAGTTAAAGTTTCTGTTGAAAAGAAAATTTAATATCCAAATAAGTTGGAAATATTTTTCATATGTTTAAAACATTATCAGTGAGTTATGTGAATTTTTCTGGAATTTTTGGAATTTATTTGGTATTTTTCTGAGTATTTTAAAGTCTCCTAATGATTTCTGAAATATATATAAAAGATTTAAATATCAAATCTCCCTCGGGCTGACACTTGTCAAGCATCCGAGCCCTTCTTCCCCGGCCCGAGCTCATCCCCGCCGTCTACGCCTCATCCCGCCTTCCCTCTCTCTCGCGGCGCCACGTGTCGCGCATCCGACAGCAGCCCGGCCATCCCAGCGACTAACACTCAAAAGGATTAATCATCCTTATAGGGTAGGTTGATCCTCCCCGCCCGACTGGTTACCGCCGCCGCTCTCTTTCCTCCCCCGCTCCCTCGGCGCGCGTTCGAGCCCCGCTCCGCGCGCGAGGTTGAGTTTCTTTTTTTCGAATTGCGCCGACAAGCGGCCCCACTGTCATTGATCGTGTCTGTGGACTCACCGCCGCAGTCCCACTGTCAAAGCCGCTGTTCCGACGCGTGTCGTCATCTTGACCGTTCATGATTGCCGTATTAAATCGCAGCCGCCCGTTGCCACTTAGTACACCTCATCGGCTCAGATTTAATCAACGTTGTCGGATTAAATCTCAACCGCATCCTTTCACTTACCCCTTCACCCATCATCCTGCGGCCTTGATTACTTTTCTCTGCCACGCGTCGTACATCCGCGCCGTAACCGTCGCCTTCTCTCTTTTTCCTCTCTCACTGACATGCGGGGCCCATCGGCCAGTCGTCTTCCCCGCCACCTTCTTCCTCCCCGCGTCTCGCCGCTGCCGCCATTAAATCAAAAACCAAGCTTTAAAGCTTCGCTTCTTAAATTATTTCCCCGTGCCGACTGCATATTAATCCCCCGCCTCCACCGCGTCAGTTTCTGGCATAAAGACGCGCGTTACTCCTCTCCTCGCCGTCGCATTCATCTCCTCGACAGCCCAAGTCCGGCGAACTTCGCGCGGCCGTTACAACCCTCCCCGGTCTATAAAACCCGCACCCCGAGGTCCCTCTACCGCTGCCGCCCCTCCCTCACCTCTCAAACGAATCACCCGAGCGCCAGAGCCCCCCCTACGCCCGATTTCTTCCCCGCGGCTTCAAATACTCCGGCGAGCAATTCCGACCGCCTCGGGCTTCCTCATTCCTCGCCGACGCCTTCCCGACGTTGCTGGTGCCAAGGCGATTTCCGCGACCCCTTCCCGAAGCTGCGCATGCATCGATCTCCTCGCCGCCGTGAGGTTCCTCTCCGACCGCCGCCCCTTCGCGCGATTCTTTCCCGGTCACTCGACCTCCGCGCAAGGTACCGATGCATTCCCTGCATCCTCCTCTTCATTTTGGTACCCTTGGCCGGCGCCGCCGATCACCGGAGCTCCGGCGACCCTAGGTCCCCGTGCGCCACCACCGGCCGCCAGCCCCGTCAGCCGTCGGGCTGAGGTGGCAGCAGGCGTGGCGGCCAGATCGGCGCCACGTCAGCGCCACCCGAGCACCTCCCCGCCACCTCGCGCGTGCGCGGCCACGTCGGCAAAAAGCCGTGACGTGGCAGCCACGCGGCGACCACGCGTCAGCCACATGTGTGCCACGTTGCTTCGCACGGCCTCCGCAGATAATCCTCAAGAGGATTACCTACCCATTAAAGGTAGGCGGTGCCTCCCGCTCACTTGGCTAGCGCCGCTCTCTTCCCCCCCCACTCCTCGGCTGCTTCGAGCCCGCCCGCGTGGCGAGGTTGAGTTTTCTCCGTTTTAATCCGCACTGACAGGTAGGCCCCACCCGTCAGCGACACCCCTCTGCGCTAGCCACTGACAAGTGGGTCCCGAGTCCAGTGGGTCCCATATGTCAGAGACTCATTTTAAGTGAAATTGCTGACCAGTGGACCCCACATGTCAGAGATTTCCGAATTTCTGGATTTATTCAAATCTGAGATTTTCAAATAGCCATATCTTTTTCATTTTAGCTCCAAATTGGTCCATTCAAATTTCTAAATTCATCTAAAATTTCAATCTTTCATTTGGTATATTTATTTTCAATTTTTGAATTTTTGTTTTATTTTATTTATTTGGAATTCTCGATTTACGTGTAGAGACCGATTTGTCCGAGCAACCTCAAGAGCAAGTTGTGGAAGATTTCAACCAGACACAGGAAGGCAAGTCTCCTTTGACCATTTTGCTCCTATGTTTTGCAAGTTTCATTTGATCAACTTGCTCCAATGATTTATAAAATGAGTAGGTAGTTATTTTTAAATTAATGCATGCTTATGTTATATCAAGTGATAATTTAATTTAGAAAACTTAGTTAAAGACCCAATTTGTTATACCTTCCATTGAAAATTGTGTACCTTGTACCATTGTCAACTTAGGATATCCCTTTGACTCAATAATGAGTTAGTGCTACAATTGTTGAATGTTTAAATACTAGCAAATGCTTAGCGTAGCAAATGAATGTAATAATATTCAAATGAGTAGCATGTTTATCAAATGTTTTGATGAATGATTTGTTTGAACATTGGTAATGGATTTTACCATTGTTAAATATTCTGTTTGAACATTGGTAATGGATGTTACCATTGTTAAATATTTTGTTTGAAAAGTGGTAATGGATGTTACCACTGTTAATTTGAAAATCAAAGGGAAAAGTTGACAAGGGTGGATGGAAGGTTTGGCTGGTGCAGTTAGCACGAGAATTGTTGGGTTTGTGAATGAGCCACCCTGGTCGATTAAGGACCGACGCTTGTGTTTGTCCAAACTGAGCAAAACAGTACAACCACAAGTCTATATGGGTACGACCTAACTAACTACCCTATAATAGTGTAGTTTAGATATCACCAGTGGTGTATTGAGTGCCGTGGTGTCTCGTTACTCATAGTGAGGGACAGGGTTTCTTCAGACTCATATGGCGCAAGAGGGGGCTCCAACTCGTGGATTCGAGTTGTGGTGAAACCTTAGCGGGTGGTATTTAAACTATACTGGAGTAGGCGAAAGGCTTTGTGATAATTTGTCTGGGTCTCATGCCAAAGGAAGCGTGTTGACTATTAAGATAATTTATCTCTTGTGGGTAAAGTGTACAACCTCTGCAGAGTAAAACTATTCGAATAGCCGTGCCCACGGTCAAGGGCGGGCAAGGAATGCATTCACATGGTAGAAGTTTTGGTTTTAATTTCAAAACAAAATGAGTTGGAGAAAAACTCGGGAGTAGTATAACTCTCGTGATGTTCGGATCAGGGGGTGTAACCTGAGTTTTTTGAAAATTGGCCGTGATGGCCCGAGATATTAGTGTTGGTAGTTTAACCCTCACTAAAGTTCTTATCAAATTTCGATTATTGAAAACATGTTGTTTACAAAATGGCTTTTAAAGTAATTATGTAGATTTGAAATAAAAGGCTGATTGTTGCAAATAAACCATATAGCCTTCCTTTGTGAAACCTTACATCTATGCATTTTTCCCAAGACTTGCGGAGTACATTTTTGTACTCACCTGTTGCTCTACAAATATAAAAGCAGAGAATGGAGAAGATCAAGCTGGAGAGTATGACTTCTGCGCCGAATGTGGATGCGGTGGATTATTCTCGGATGCCTAGGATTCGTTTCCCACCAATTGCCCGTGGCGCATTGATGGGTCGATCAAGTTATCTTTTGCTTCCGCTGTGTTTATTTTTGCTTGAGGTTCTGTGAACCTTAGTAAGGTTATGGCCTTTGTAAAACTTCAGTTACTATTGTAATAAAGCGTTGTTGGCAATGTATCATCTTTTCTGTTTGAACTGTGTGTACTAGCATTGATTTCTGGGACTAGTACAGTAATACACAGGGGGTCTAGGAGTTTCTACTCCGGATCTCACAGCTTCAAACGGGGAATTATAGGAAAATACTACGCCACCTTTGCAGGAGGTCCTTTCTTCACCTCTGTTCCCTCGCTATCATCATCTGATTGATTGTTACGTTTATATCGGGATGCGTTGCACACCGGACAGACATGCATGTTTCTATACTCTTTACGGTAGAGGATACAGTCGTTCGAACATACATGTATTATTTCTACTTCCATTCCCAATGGACAAAGAACTTTCTTGACTTTATACGTGGTTTTAGGCAACTCATTTCCCTCCGGAAGCATGTCCGCTAAAAGACCTAGCAGCGCCGTGAAACTCTTGTCGGACCAACCGTTTCTTGCCTTCAATTTCAACAGTTCAAGCACAGCTGACAACTTCGTGTACTTTGATCTGTAGCACGTGAACAAAGATTTCTTCGAGTCCTCCATCAAGCCTCAGAATTTAATATACTCTCTCTTATCATAGTTCTCTTCTACATCACGAAGCATCTAATCCAGATTGTCATCATGCAGCCTATCCGAATCCGAACCACAATCATCATCCAGTGGCATATCATTGACTTCACCGGCGATGTCATCCGGCGGCATATCATTGACTTCACCGGCGATGTCATCCGGTGGCATATCATTGACTTCGCTATGACTGGTCCAACTCGTATACCCCTTTTTGAAACCCCTCCGAATCAAGTGCGCTTCAATCTGCTCTCGATTCTTAAATATCTGTAAATTCTCGCTGTCAGTGCATGGACAATACATATATTCCACCCCTTATTCAACATATCCTCCTCGGTAGCTCTTGTAAAAGCAGACACGCCATTAATGTACTCTTCACTCACACGGTTTGTGGTATACATCCAACTTCAGTCCTATATTATGCACATATATAGACTTAGTATTAAAATTAAATTAATTAATTATTACTACATATATACCACATGCATTAAGGCTAGTTAAATCTAAATTAGCTAGATCTTCAAACTATATATATAACAGTCACCAAAAATTAATTAATTAGCTAGATCTAAATTTTGAAATTACAACAAAAAACAAATTTCATTACTAACCATTTCTAGGGCAACCAAGAAATTGATGATTCTTCAAAGCTCTCCTGCCAAATAAGCCTCCTTCCACCAAATTAAAGGGCATGAAAGCTTTACCGCCTCCAGCTGTAGCATCGGCTAGATCTGGATCGAAATGAAGACAAATACGGTCTAAGCGGCGCAATAAATAAATAGCAGGATTATCACAGACGGTTCTTATCGAAGAACCGTCTGTGATACTGGAATATTACAGACGATTTTTAGTTAAAAATAGTCTGTGATAATCTGGAATATCACAGGTAGTTTTAGTTTAAAAATCGTCTATGATCCAGGACTATCACAGACGGTTTTTAACTAAAAACCGTCTGTGATATTCCAGTATCACAGACGGTTCTTCGATAAGAACCATCTGTGATACTCCTTCAGCAATACAGACGGTCGCCAAATTAAAATCGTCTGTGATAGTGTACGTCATAGACGGTTTTGTGAAACCGTCTGTGATTTGGCGTCTAGTATTAGGCTTTCTGTAGTAGTGCGATCGAACTCATTCTACTTAATTTGGTTTTTTGGAGCTTGGTTTCCTATTTTGTGCCTTTAATCAGCTTGAGTATGAGAAAGTATTTTTTTTAATTTATTTGTTCATTTTTTAATTTATTTGTTCATCTTAGGGTTTGACCAATATATGCATGGCAATAATTGGGAAAGCGCAATATGGCGACACAATATGTCATCTCATATGATACCTTATTAATACCTTGTAAAATCTTAATTTGAGAAATAAACTCTTGTTTGAATTATGTGATGCACCTATTGTATATTTATTATGGTGAATTCATACAATTTTTATTGATCTAATTGTCATATTATTGTTGATTGTAATTATTTATTTATTCCAAGTGGCCATTCATTATCAGGGAATGGGTCCTCATCGGGGCCCCATTCTCCACCGGGGATGGGGAACGAGAGGAATTCTTCTCCGGGCATGTAATCAGGGACTGGGAACGGGGGAAGAATCGGGGACAAGGAAGTTCCACCACTCCCCATCCGGGCCCCATTCTCCACCGGGGATGGGGAACTGGAGGAATTCTTCTCCGGGCATGTAATCGAGGGTGGGGAATAGGGGAAGAATCAGGGACGAGGAAGTTCCACCACTCCCCGGCGGGGAATGTCCCTGTTGCCATCTTTAGTTTTGGCCGATATAAATGAAGTAGATACAGTATGTACTATAATTAACTTCTAAGGTTGTGTAGTGGCAACCCGATGTAAGTGAGCAGTATTTGACATTGATCGTATATTGATTTCATTACTTGAGTTTGAACTTTTGAATTTGTGAATTGGTTTGGTGATGTGTTGGAAAACCGATCAGACCGTTCAGCCTAAGCAGTCTGATCGCTGGACGGTCAGACCGGCCAGACAGTGGGTTTTTGGCCAAGGTGTGATCTTTGATGATTTTGAGTCGCGGGATGAGCTTGAGTGACCTAGTCATTGTTTGTGTGTAAATAGGTTTATTGTTTGGTCCTAAGTTTAGGATTAGTAATTTGGTTGCATACATTTTGCATGGTGCATTGTATGGATTAATTGTGCCAATTGATGACTTTGTCTATTGTGCGATGTTATATGACGGTTTGCTTGTTTGTGTTAGTTGCAGGACTCCGGAGCTATATCATGGTGAGACGAATAAGACCGAGACTAAGCTAGGAGAGATTAGGTTCAAAGCGGTCAAGAGATCGAGACTACGCTCAGGAGGAGCCGAGGTCCAGACAATCAAGGAGCCGTCGAAGATGATCGAGTCTTGTGGGATGGTTGCAAGCTGAGATGACAAGAAACTAGAGCAAGAGCTACCGGTGGTGGACATGACGGGCAATGACAAGGTGAACCGAGACTAGGCTCAGGGAGGAGTCGAGGTCCTATGCGGTCAAGGAAACCAGGTGCCTTTATGTGCGAGAAGAGGTACGTGGTGCGCCAAGTGACTTGGGTCGTTTGCACGTAAGGAGGATTCGATGGAATCCGGACGTGTAAGAGGCTTGGCAGTAAGTCACTGAGGCCATGTGGAAGATGGCGAAGCATGGGTGATACTTCGTGGCAAAGGAAACGAAAAACTTCATGGAAGGCGTAGAGGGGCATTTGAGTAAATTACCTAATACCGAAAAAGTAATGGTATGTGAAACCGCGATGTTATTTTAAGTAGTTTAGGTCTTATGTGCTGAAATATGAAGTGGATTAAGTGTTGACTTAAATAATGGGTTAATGGGTGTGAGCGCTTTGAATAGCGTGCATGTGTTAGTGTAAAACCCGATATGGTGTTGGGTTAATGGTTTAGCCTATGTAAGTGGATGAAACCTAACTAGAAGTATTGATTAGGGTTTTTCTTGTGAGTCTCTATATATAAGAAGCGAGAGATGTGGCTAGGTTAAACTTTTAAGGGAGTTTATGCCTAGCCTTGAGAGGAGTTATAGTTCTTGGAGAAAGCTTTATGAGAGGTGTGATAGGCTCTTATGGCTGAGTTTTTTGTCATCCTTAGGCTTTATGTGTGGCTAGGTATTGGTTGTAAATATTTATTTCCAAGTACCAATAGAGATTAAAATTCATCCAAATATTTCCCTTTTGTGCTCAAGTGATGAAATCTTGATTTGGCTTGTTTTTTTATATTTCCTCTTCTCCCTTAATCTTGCTGTGTGACAAGGATGTATAAGTAATAAAGATGTGTCATGGACACCAGATCTCATCCATCTAGGCACTTGTATTTGCTCTATTTTGACTCAAGAAAGGGTGATTTTGGGGTTTTGATATTGTGGGGTTTTAGCTTGAGTTCGCATTGTGATCTAACTTTCTATGAGATGTGAGAACACGTTCAAGATTATCTAGATCATCAAGAACTCATGAGCAAGAGCAGATCGGGAGTTTTCTCTTTTGATCAATTTTGGTGTACTCTTCCTTCGAACGAAAAATGTCAGAATTTTGGCAATGATTTTCTTGATCATTGATTACTCCTTACATCCTAGAGAAGATGCATGCAATGCTTTAAGTCATTTGGATCAATCGATCAAAAGTTGCATGGATTTTCGGTATTAAAATGGTACTGAAATTACTGTTCATATCCTGATTTAGAAGTCAGATAGTCCCCTTAATGGAGGTCAGACTGCCACCTCAATGGAGGTCATACTGCCATGTATGTAGAGGTCAGACCGCCCCCTTCATGGAGGTCAGACCATCATATATGTAGAGGTCAGACCGCTGGGGTTTTCAAAGCACATTTTACTCGATTTTGATCTGATCTTCACTTGTGATTATTTATTTTTAATCTTCATAGCTTCCATAGTTATTGCATTAAAGAGCTTTACTTTTGCTCAAAGAAAAAGATTTTGAAAAGTCTCGAATTGAATTTAGGCACCTATTCACTCCACTCTAGTCGCCATACTCAATCCTACATAATTTACAGACCCCGTCTTGAGAAAAATACTTCATTTAAAAATTAATTACTATAGAAAAGCCAAAAAACAGTTTTTAGAAGCTGAAAAGAAGAGGTCCAATAATGTTTTAGCTACAACTTGACCGATATGCATGCACACATGTTGCAAGCAATGAGTTTTTGGCGCTTTTGATCATTTTCGGGGATGTATTTATAGGAATGGCACCCGTCTTGTCATAAAGGAAAAAATGATGCTTCTGGAGCATGGTTACCATGTGCCTGAGGTGAGTGGCGCACGGCCACCGTGCACAAATAAAGCTCAAAAACTTATAAAATTTTTTTGCGTGAGTGGCGCACGGCCACCATGCACAAATAAGCTCAAAAACTTATAAAAATTTTTGCGGAGCCTCCTGAAATAGTGTAATTTGTTTTGTAATTTATTCATAATTTTATCCATTCTGAATTTTACTTAAAAAATTATTTAATTAAATTGTTTGTCAGAATTTTTTAATATAGAAAATGAGCACAAAAAATTATGAATTTTTTTGAAGTATCCCTGTGCAGTGGACTTGAATGTATAATTTTTCAGAATTTCATATTTTCTAAAATTGTACAGATGTAGCAGTTTAATAACCACTTCGCTAATTAGCTTAGCCAAAGCATTAACTGTCACAAGAAATCAGTGTTACTGTCACAAGAGATCATAACCATACAGTACAAGGAAATTGCCCTCTAAAGCAGTAGTGCAGTGTGCTTTTACTGAAGATGAGTGGTTTGAACTAACTGAGAATTTACATTCCATTGCCGATGGTAAACCTATGGTGATTGGGCATATGTGTAAGCTGGCAACTAGCATCAAGTTTGGACTAGCTACAAGCCAACCATGCCATTAATGTCAGTAAAAGTTCTGAATGTTACTCCAATTTGGAAGATGGTTGAAAACTTGAAATGAAGTGGTGGAAAGGAAATTTCTGCTCTCGTTTTGCTTCAGGGACAGGAGTATTGATGTGGTGCACCAGCGAGTCCTGAATGGAGCAGCTTGCGAGCAAGGTCATGCCTGTGCACAAGGCAAGCGATGACCAGTGGGGTTATGGAGTGGAGTGGGTCCTGTATGCAGTGTCCCTGGTGTGTGACAGGAGGCCCGCAGGGCAGTGTGCGTGTATGTGTTTGGGCTAAAAGGGGAGCTCCTGTACCCAAGTGAGGCATCGAACGGATGTATGAACTTACTGAATTCTCCATCGACTCTGATTCTTCCTAAAGACGGATGGGACTGGCGGGCAAAGCATATGGATGGGGACGGCTCCATAAGCATATTGCTGCTAGTAGCAGACGTGCTGCATTTGGCTAGGATTTCCTGCGCCTATATAAACCCCTCGCCGGGCTTTCCAACCAGACAAGGCGAAAAACGAAAGCTCTAAAGAGCCTATATAATTCCCCTCTCTCTTCTCCAGGCCACCGTTTCAGGTACGGCTGCAACCATCTCCTCCCCTACTTTTTTTTGTGCGATTTGTGCGATTCGCGCCACTTGCAGCTGCTGTCGTCGTGGTGGTGAACGCGAATCGAGGCGAAACGGTTGTTGTGGCTTGTAATAGTGCAGTGGTGTTAGCATGAGCTTTTTAGTAAGCCGTCAATGACATCCTCCTCTGTGAATGAATTGGTTTCAGAGATGGCGAATATCCTACACACTGTCCGAGCCTTCTTATCGTCACAAAGTGGTACGACAAGGATCACATGAACATGTCGCAAGAACAGGTTACAATGGCAATCACCTAGTGGTACGAGTCATTCATGTTTTTTTTTTGACAAATTACATAATTTGTAATTTGTAGAAGTAGCAGTGGGGGTGTCGGTGTAGACGAAGAAGGTCGTCGGTGGTGGAGTGGAAGCAGTCGTCGCCGGCGTAGTGGAGGAAGAAGACGAGGTCGGTGAAGAGAAAGCAGTGGAGATCATTGGCGTCGGCGCGGCGGCGTGGAGGTAGTTGCGGCGTAGGGGGGAGGGAAGAGTTGGATCTAGGAGGAGGCCCAGTGGAGAAGGTGGTGCTGTGGTGGCACACCGTCAGTGGAGCAGAGCGTCGGCGGTGGTAGGGCAGAGAAAGGTGGCAGAGGAAGGGTAGCGGTGGCGTGAGGAGGGCGGCATGGATCTGGAGGGCTGCGGCGGCGTGGATTTAGAGCGGCGGTGGTGATGGCAGCGGCTGATGGAGGGTGCAGAGCGGCAACGTTGTGGAGGCAATGGGGGAGATGGTGGCCGACGGCGAGGTGTGGCCCGGCCCTCGCCGGTTCGGGAGCCTGGGAAGGAGAGGAGGAGGAGAGAAGCAATCAGGGGCAAAGAAGAAAAGCCAGGCTCGGCGGTGTGAAGCAAGAAGGGAGCTAGGCGACGGTGCACGGGTTTTGGGGCGCTCTGTGGAGTTGGAGGCAAAGTGGATGCAGAAGCGGTGGATTTGGATGGAGCTGGGGGAGGAGAGGAGGAGGAGGACGGTGGCAAGGTGGCGCACCGACGAGCTACGGTCCGGCGCTCGCCAGCGACCAGATGCCTAGGAGGGGAAGGAAGTAGATGGGGGCAAGGGAGAAGCAAAAGTCAGGCTCGACTTCTACAGGCAGGGCGATGCGTTTTAAGAAACTTTTTGGTATTTTGTGCGATTTAGTCCTTATAGTTCCTAAACATAGCAAAGAGGTCCCTGTTGCCATGTAATCCTCCTGATTGCTGGGTGTTAGGTTGAGTAAAAGCTAAAAATGATTCTGTTACTTTTTCTCTAGTGCAAGAGATTCCGTCTGTACATACCAGAAACTAGTGGCAGAGAGAAGGGGACGACCAGGGGCCTGGCGCTCCCCAACTGGCCTCTCGCCTCCTATGGACCCCAAGTGAACAAGCCCATAGCCCAAATAAGATGCAGTAGCCAATGCCAATGCATGACTCTTTAGTTGCCCTTTCAACAAATGAACTTGCCTTAGAGCAACTCCAACAGTAGCCCTCAAAACAGGGTCCCTACTTTTCATTTGAGGGCTCTTCCTACTTTTGAGGGTCCTGTTTTCTGGGCTGCACTCTAGCAGGAGCCCTCAAAACAGGGCTCTACTTCTCAATTCCCTCTATTTCCTCACACACTATATGCATATGTATAAGACAAAAGCACAATACATAATAAAATATTTATGATTTCACAATGAGGGACAATATTTAAATTTATGAATTCAAATACGAATATTCAAATTTAAATTCAAATTTGTTCCAAATTTAAATTGAAAGCACAATGAGGGACGTTTAAATTTATGAATTCAAATACGAATATTCAAATTTGTTCCGAATTTAAATTTATGAATTCAAATACGAATATTCAAATTTAAATTCAAATTTCTTCCGAATTTAAATTGAAAGCACAAGGAGGGATGTTTAAATTTATGAATTCAAATACGAATATTCAAATTAAAATTAAAATTTGTTTTGAATTTAAATTTATGAATTCAAATACGAATATTCAAATTTAAATTCAAATTTGTTCCGAATTTAAATATTCACACAATGAGGGACGTTTCACTGGTGCGGGAAAAAACAAGGAAAGCTGAAAAATAAGAGCCAGAGCAGGGCCCCTAGGAATGAGGGCTTGGAGGCCTCATTTGAGAGGCCTCCTATTTTTGATAGACAAGTAGGGATTCTGTTGGAGCTCAGTTTTTTGCTCTGACTCTTAAATCTGAGTTTGAGGGCTCAAGTAGGGGCCCTGCTAGAGTTGCTCTTATGCAGTGCTAATGCATGAGCTGACGAGCACAAGCTGCACAACTCTGTCTTTTCAGTTCAGTTGTCGTTTCGTCTTTCTCCAATTCTTCGTCTCTTCAGTTCAGTTGTCGTTTCAGACTTCAATTCTCTCCGCCACTGCTATTAACAGCTTGTTAGTATTTCATTCTCTTCAGTTCTGCCCGACGAGGACGCCAAGGAGCAAGTAGTGCAGAAGCAAGACTGGACTGCATGACATCTAAGGTACTGTTACTGCTGCAATCTATATTTCAGTAACTCAGTTCGTAGTTTTACTTGTTAGTTGTTAGTAAAAACATTATACAATCTATATTATGCAAAAATTGTGTGCAAATGGAGTTCTAGTTCCTAATTATTCCCTCCTTTTAACAGATGTATCAATCATGAAAAGGAAAATAATAGATAGATTTTTTAAGAAAAATAGGTAGTAGTCCAGGCTCCCAACCCGATGTTGAAACTTCTACACCTATTGATGATGTGCAAGCTTCTCATCGGAATATCTCCAATCCTATAGATGTGCAAACACCTGATCAAAATGTTTTAGCATTAGCACAAACTTCTAACCAGAATGTACAAGCTAGAATTGGATCCATTTCATATGAGAGGGACCCAGGTGAACATCTTCAAATGTGGGAGCACTCTGGTAACTTGGTCCTCTCCATATTCAATTCCTGGTTCCGTCACTGCTAGAAACATCTCTGCTTTTCTTCTCGATTGAAGTCTAATAACACTAGTTGAAGAGGCACACATGTTACCATCAACAAGATCTGATGAGTTTCTCTCCAGATCAGGGGCACCATTCTTTTCAGCGGATTTTTGTGATCCAAGCAGCGCATTCCCATTAGAGTTGCTGGTATTAGATGTTCTAGGATCAACAGTTATCACTGAAGCTGCCTTTTCCTTTCCTTCAACAGGTGAGGAGGATCCATTGTTGGATGGTTTCCCATTAGTAATACCTGAAGCAACTGATAGAATATAATCATTGTCAAACGGTGCCCCATTTGCAAACGGTAACTTTTCAGAATGTAAACTCTGCAGCTTCATAGTTGTTTTCTCCATGGTGTTCAGCACTGAGATTTTGTTTTCTCCTTGAGACCAGCAAGCTACTCGATTGTCTCCGAGAGTTCAAAACAGATTTTGGATAAACTCTTTTGCTTCTCAAAAAGTTGGTCATCTCCTTTCTGGAGAAAACATCACAAGAAGGAAATTGCGCCTTGAGGGGATTACTCTCCAGTCTAAAGTCTGACAGGAGTTCTGTCCTGGTGCCATGCATTTCACCATGTTCAGTGGTTTGATCATTGGGAAGGGAATTAGTGATTTCCAGATTACGACGTGCTATTTCTATGTCTATGTCACATGTTTCCCCATCATTCATGGATCTATCAGATTCCACTGGTGTACCGTTTTCACCACTGTTTGAGGAGGAACTTGGGCTGCTTGTGTGCTGCTCTGTCTAATCATTCTTCAGGGAAAAATTTGATCATATACTCTTCATTTAGATGGAAATTAAAGATTTACCCTCCTGGCCTACATGTCAGTGATTTATGATGACCCCACTTGTCATTGAGATGTAGAGGGTAAATCCTCAATTTCCCAACTAAAGAGAGGGTATATGATCCAATCTCAATTCCATTTAATGAGTGGTTTTGGGTAGCCAGTCTCTCAGCACGAGTGACATACCGCTTCCATCTGGAGACCATCGCAGACGTTCTGCTGACCCCTTCCTGGCTATGAAGATATATGGGCTTCTTCGCACCATCTGACACGAATTGCTGAACCTGTTCGGCAGAGGGCGCAGTCCCAATCACAACAGGCATATTCATAACTTCCATCTTCACAGATGAGATAGCTTCCTGAACTGCTGAAAGGTAGAAATCATCTTTAACATCTTCCTCCCGGAGATCAACAATTGTTCTGAATCCCTCTGCCAATAACCATTCCAGTCCCTCCTCACTGACTTGCCCTCCCCTTCAAAACGCAACCTCCAACTCATCTGTCGCAGTTAGGAAACCCGCATCGTACAGGGTTGACCATCAGCCCTTGGGAAACCCGCATCGTACAGTTGGGACAGTTGAAACCAATTTGCAAACAATGTCGGACAGGGTTGACCATCAGCCCTTGGGAAACCCGCATCGTACCAGGCGTTCTGCAACCTCTGCAGCCTCCTCCATATATCCAACCCCCGGGACTCAGTCAGTACGAGGTAGCTGACAAGCGCATCCTGCATGCTCTCACAGCACCGCTTCATATCTCCACGGAACAAGGCGAGTGGCGGGATCCTATCCATCGTGCAGTCATCAGATCCCTGAGAACACCTCAGTCTTGCCCCGGTTCAGCAATGCCAGCATCTATGTTATCACAGCGACAAGGCGAGGCGAGGCGCTCCGGAGATGCCAGGACACCTGGGCGCCTAGGCGAGCGTCTAGGCGATGATTAGATGATAGTAGGAAAAATAAGAAAACAGAACTCTGGAAGTCTAAATCAGGAGATATCTAAAAAGAAAGATCTAATTGTAATTTTATAGAACTCTAAGGATTAAATTTTAATAATACCAATCTTTTTATCCCCATCCCGTCCCGTGGCCTGTGCTCGACAGAGAGATCGATCTCCTGCCTCCCCCCTCGATCTCCTGCCTCCTCCTCTCCGAGCGCCGCCGCCTCTCCTCCGATGCGTCCTCTCCGAGCGCCGCCGCCTCTCCACCCCGACGTGTCATCCAAGACGCCGCCTCCTCTCCTTGCGCGCGGTCGCCGCCTCCTCCACCCTGGTCCCTCCCCGCATCGGATCCGGCCTCCCCGCGCCGGATCCGGTCTTGCGCCGCCTCCCTCCACCTGGACGACGACGCCGCCGTCGCTGCCTCCACCCGGACGACGCCGAATCCGGCCTCCCCGCGCCGGATCGGGGCTCCTCGCCACCGGATCCGGTCCTGCGCTGCCTCCCGCTGCTGTCTCCCCGACGCCTGGAAGCTCAGTCGACCGCCTAACTTCGACAAACTAGGCGACAGCCCCTGACGTCCACCTTGAAGCGCCAGGACGCCTAGGCGACGCCTTGATAACATAGGCCAACATACAGCCGAGCACGGCAGCAACCTTGTCCTCCAGCACCGGCAGGTCCTCCGACATGACCGCAGTGTGGAGCTGCTCTGCAGCATGGAATATGCGGCAGTACGCCTCAATCTCTGCGATGTCGCCGCGCACCGGACCCACCCACCACAACTGGGACAAGTCCCTTGTGTGAAAATTCTACATGAAAACATTTGATCAATTAATATAGAATAATTTCATCTAAGACACAACGAAACTAACAACTGCAAATTCATAGGGGACTATCGATCTAATCAAACAAGAAACAAAATTCTAGCTCATTTCTAGCATCTCATCAAACGGTCTGATGTAATGCCCACAAGAACAAGACGCCTCAATATTCTAAAGAAGGCTCATGAACAAGACGCCGCGAGCGCGTCCCGAGCCGCCTCCCAACTGTTCGACGGAATGCTCAATAACGACGAGGGAGCCAACGAACCTGGGAGTCGAGCCTGATCCGGGAATTGAAGGAGTACGCCAGCGCGGCGACGCCATGGCGCGCCGCCGCAATGGACGGGCGCCGCCACCACCTGCGGGCGACCCCGGCGACTTGATTCCCGGAGAGCTGCTTGTGTGCTGTGATCAGGAAAAAAAAGATATCTATGTGCACAGCTACGTATGTACAGGGGCATACTAGGCTTCTAGTGTCTATAGCGCCTTCTGGTCCAATCTCTCGTTCCAGTTCAGGCACCTGATTAACAGTTGGGAGCGGGTGCTGACTCATGGATATATGAACAGAATCTCCTCTTGACAATTGCTGCCTTCTTTTGCCGTCGAATGATACCCACGCGTTACTCGCATCATCTGGGATCTGGTACAAATGCAAATGCAATGGCAGCTCCGCAACATAGAGTGCAAAATTACTCAGTCAGTAAAGCAAGGCCATGATATCGTGGGATGAACACAGCTAAGATAAGCTAGCGAAGTTCTGGATACATATACATACCAAACATTCGTCTTTTAAGGATAGGATAATAAGATTACATGAAAACAATAGACATATCACGTTTCATCTATTGGAGATCAGTTGTTCCATACCTGCAATTCAAGCCGTGCGGAGTCAGGAAGGATGACAGGTCTAAATGACAGATGAGTGCGCGCAGATTGGAGTAAACAGCATACATGGACCATTTGGATGGACCTAGACAGCACAAAACCACAATGATCGGAGTAAATAACTGTTCTGTTCGATTGATAGATGCAAGTATTCATGGGAAAAGAAACAGTTGACTTGCACAAATGAAAAGGTTACCAAACACACATTATGCCATTGCTCCGGGTACGTTGTTACGTTTACCAATCGATCTCAATCTTCATTGCAAGGACGCATGCAGAGTTGACTAATTTTGGCCTGTTTAAGCAAATCCTACGTCGACTGGCACGCATGTGCACATGTTTCTATATCGTATCTAGATCAAAATCGATTTATACCAATCAACATAAAAGAACTACTACACAACTGTAAATTATTTATTTATTTATTTATTAGTGAAGTTATGCTATGCTGTTTGAATAGACAAAATGTAATCATGGAGGACTCGGTCCTTCAAAAAGAGGGGTTACGAAGGTGGATTGTTTGTGTTAAGTGTCATTTACCAACCAAGTCATTCAAAATTTAATATTACTAAGGAAAGTTGTACAATATATTACATAATTCATCTAGATTCCTCTGTTTTTCCTCGAGCCTTTTTGGTTCTTGTTTTCGGATTTCCGAATAGTGTTTCACCATAGTCATATACTAACTACACTTTGATTGCTTGCAGGGACTGTTGGCAATACTGTGTGTGTATTTGTTCGATTGCATGCGAAGATATGCGATCAAGTACACTGAAGGAGATTGTTAGAATGATCTCAACCGTTTGGCCCAACGGCCAAACGGGCCCCCTTGTTCGCACCCTGATCGGGGGCGCCCAGCCCAATAGGCTGGTGGGCCCCTGTCGCTAGCGCCACAATAAATAGAGGTGGGGGGTCGGGGTGGCACGTACAACGAGGTTCACCGTGCCGCCACACACCCCACCAACAAAACCCTAGACCCGATCTAAGAGGGGGCGCTCCAGCGACGGGAAGCTCCACCGTGCCGCCACCGTCGCCGCACAACGGGAGACGCCGCTCCTCTTCCCCGACCGTCGCTGCCCGTGCGCAGAGCTTCACCGACGAACCGCGATGGCCAACTCCTCCTCCTCTACGTCGGACGGTTGGTACCTCTCTCTCCCTCTCGGTATTACCCCAAGAACACAGAGATCCCAAAATGGTATCAGAGCGGGCAAAGAACCAAGAAAACCAGATCGAGGCAAAGAAATAAAAAAAAGGGGGAGGCACCTGGCCGCCGGCCGCCGTCGCCGTCTGGCCGCCGGTCCCGCCCGCGGCACTGCGCCGCCGGCCAGCGCGCCATCGTCGGCTGCTGCCGCGCTGCGCGCCCGCTTTGTCGCGAGAAGCTGCGCTGCGCCACAAGATCGCGCTGCCGGCCGCCGCCGCTGCTCCACTCGCTCCGGTCCCTGCGCACGCGCGGCCGCCGCCGCCCTGCGCTTCGCCAGCTGCGCCTCGGCGCTGCGCGAGCCCGCCGCCCAGCGCGCTCCGCTTAGCGCCGAGCCGCGCCGCCGCCGCCGCTCCTGCGCGCGGCCCTTGCCCGAGACCGCCTGGCCCGGCTGCCCGCCGCCGGCGCATATTGCCAGCCAGCGCTGCTGGCGCCTGCCGGCCGAGCAGGCCCCCCACTAGCCCGAGTTTTCCGGCCGGGCCACCCCAGATCCGAAATTTGAGGCTGTTTCTTTTGGGGAGAACTTTTGGAATGTGTGGTGGAGAGGCTTTTGGGGATAATCTTTTGACCAGGCAAGGCATGAGTGGTGTATCTCCTGCGTAAAGAAAGTTTTGGTGGAAGTTTTTTCTATAAGCCCCCATCTTTCTTAATATTCATATATATGCATGACATGTATTATTGTTTCCTGATATGCGTACTTTTAGATATATATGATATATCTAAAAGAAAAGATATAATTTTCATTATTAAATTCGAACCAACAGGAGAATTTAATTTTGGAATAATAGATATAATTTTTAAATTGATGTTTCCGCTGCGAAAGTTAAATCGTGATTACTCTTTAAATTAAATTCGAACCAACGAGAGAATTTAATTTTTGAGCATTGTTGTGAATTATGATATTGTTATTTTCTGACCAACGTTGATAATAACAATATTATAATTTTAATTGATGTTTTTATGCATTATTTCTATTTCTGCCCAACGGTGATGTAGATTTAATGTATAGATAAAATTGATTTAATTGTATGTCGTATTTTTGACCAACGTTGGAAATAAGGCATATAATTTTCCTGTTATGTTCTCACTTTATTTGAAATATTTTTCAGGCGGATACAACTTGATGAGTTGTATCAGAGATATCCCCACTCTTAAAGGAGATAATTATGGAGAGTGGAAGAAAAAGATAGACTTAGCGTTTATCTTGGTGAAGTGGACTGGTCCTCACTACAAGACGTCCCACCGAGCCTATGGCACCGGTGAGGATCAAAATGAGGATGATCTTGCTTGGCGAGAAAAGACGAGAGGATCATGCTCCTTACAAATGTCTTATGACCTTGAGCATAAGAAATGGACCACGACCAACAAGAAATGTATGATGTGATAAAGAACACGATTGAGCTCGCTATTGTGGGCTCAATCGCAGAGTGTGACATCACACAGAGTACCTTGAGAGAATAAAAGTCGGTTCTTGGCTCTTCAAAGACTTATGCTACACACTGATTAAACGACTTGTGACAGAGAGGTACTCGGTGGTGGCGATGGTATAAGAGAGCACATACGAGGATGAGTAATATGGCATCAAGCTTAAACCAATGAATTTGGCTCTCAAGAATGAGTTCCTTATTCATTTAGTTTTGCTTCCTTGCCGAAAGAGTTTGACACTTTTGTTGTCAACTACAATATGCAGCCCGAGAAATGGGACTTGGAAAAATGCATAGCTATGTGTGTGCAAGAGGAGGAAAGAATTAAATCCTCACATGGTGGTTCTATCAACTATGTGAAGGATAACAAGAAAAGAAACTTCAACAATAACTCCTTCTCAAAGAACAAGGGAAAACCCTCGTCCATCATTTAACGTAATAAGTTTCTTTGTAGACAAAGATCGGTGTCTTCATCAGCAGAAGACAGGACACTACAAGAAGAACTCACGATTACTTAAAGATGATAATGGCAAAGAAAGGTGAGAACATTATTACCTATATAAATAAATCCCTGTATGTGCAATATTCGAAATCCACTTGGTGGATTGACTCAGGAGCAACTGTTCATGTTGCTAATTCTTTACAGGGATTCCGTTCGACGAGGACTACGCAAAGAAAAGAAAGATGCATTAAAGTCGCAAATGGAGTCCAAGCTGAAGTTGAAGCCGTTGGCGATCTTTCATTAGAGCTAGCTGATGGCTTCACTCTTTTACTTAGAGATGTTTTTTATGTACCCTCTTTACAGAGGAATTTGATTAGTGTTTCAAATTTGGACAATGATGGTTATGATTGTCATTTTGAAAATGGCAAATGTGAAATAATGTTTAATGATAAATGCATTGGTCTTGCCATCAAACAAAACAAGCTTTATTTATTGTCACTTCGTGAAAATGTAAATTCCGTATGTGATGTGAATGAGCGTATATCCTCGCCTGTAAATGCGAACAGAAAACGAAAGAGAACTCATAATGAATCGTCGAAATTATGGCACTGTCGTTTAGGCCATATTTCGAGGGGGAGAATAGAAAGACTACTTAAGAATGAAATTCTTCCTCTATTAGAGTTCTCAGACTTAGAACAATGCAGAGAATGCATTAAAGGAAAATATGTAAAGAAAATTAAGAAAGACACCAAAAGAAGCACAGGAGTTCTACAAATTATTCACACAGATATTTGTGGTCCTTTTCCTGTGAAAAGTGTGGATGGATATGACTCGTTCATAACATTCACGGATGATTACTCCCGTTATGGATATATTTATCCAATCAAAGAAAGAAATAAAGCCTTGGATAAATTCAAGATATTTAAGGCTGAAGTTGAAAACCAACATGATTTAAAGATTAAGATAGTCCGATCTGATCGTGGGGGGGAGTACTACGGTCGACATACCCCATATGGACAAGTTCCTGAACCTTTTGCAAGGTTTTTACAGGAAAATAGCATAGTAGCTCAGTATTCTACACCGGGCGAACCTCAGCAAAATGGAGTAGCTGAAAGACGCAACCGTACCCTGATGGATATGGTGCGAAGCATGATGAGCTATTCCACACTGCCATTGAGTTTATGGATGGAGGCGTTGAAAACCGCCATTCATATTCTTAATAGAGTGCCTAGTAAGTCGGTGCCCAAAACACCGTACGAGTTGTGGACAGGAAGAGTTCCCTCACTACACCACTTACGTGTGTGGGGGAGTCCTGCTGAGGCTAAAGTATTTAACCCAAATCTTGGGAAGCTTGATCCCAAAACAGTAAGCTGCCATTTCATTGGCTACCCTGAAAAGTCAAAAGGTTTTCGTTTCTACTGTCCAGACCGATATACAAAGTTTGTAGAAACGAGACACGCTGTCTTCTTAGAGGATGAAATGATGAGGGGAAGCATGGTAACTCGAGGGATTGACCTTGAAGAGAAGCGGGCGTATGCGCCCACTCCGATGATTCAAGAGCCATTCTTCGCAGTGCCTGCTGTCGCTGCACCGACGGTGCAAGACACTGTGGTGCCAGCACCTGTTATTGTTCCTCCTGTGGCAACAGTGAATGAGAATGAGGAACTTGTTCTTCAGGATCCTACAGAATCCATTGCCACAGATGAGGGGGAGCAACAGCAGCCCCAAACAGAAGATGTACCAAATGTGGAGGCCCCGAGGAGGTCTCAAAGAGTAAGAAGATCAGCTATTTCTGATGATTATCAGATTTATAATACAGAGGAATTTCAAATGGAGGATGATCCCATCTCATTTGAAGAAGCCATGAGAAGCGAAAATTCTTCAAAATGGCTTGAAGCCATAGAAGAGGAAATGAGGTCCATGAAGACTAATAAAGTCTGGGACTTGGAAATTATTCCTAAAGGAACCAAAACAGTAGGCTGTAAATGGGTCTACAAGACAAAACTTGACTCCCAAGGGAATATAGAAAGATACAAAGCGCGACTTGTGGCAAAAGGCTTTACGCAAAGAGAAGGGATTGATTATAATGAGACCTTTTCTCCAGTCTCATGTAAAGACTCCTTCAGAATCATAATGGCATTAGTAGCACATTATGATTTAGAGTTACATCAGATGGATGTAAAGACGGCATTTCTTAATGGGGATTTGGAGGAAAATGTTTACATGGCACAACCGAAAGGTTTTGTCGTGGAAGGAAATGAAAGAATGGGATGCCGCCTAAAGAAATCGATTTATGGGTTAAAGCAAGCTTCAAGACAATGGTACTTGAAGTTTGACAGTACAATAAGAAAGTTTGGGTTTAAAGAGAATGTAGAGGACAACTGTGTTTATGCAAAGTTTAAAGATGGGAAGTTTATCTTCCTAATCCTGTATGTGAATGATATCCTACTAGCTCGATCAAATGAAATCGGTTCCATATGCTTCAGCTGTTGGAAGCTTACAGTATGCTCAAGTGTGTACACGCCCTGACTTAGCGTTTGTTACCGGGTTACTTGGCAGATTCCAGAGCAATCCTGGAATATAGCATTGGAAATTGGTAAAGAAAGTCTTGCGTTATTTGCAAGGAACAAAAGGCCTCATGATGACATACAGAAGATCAGATTTACTCCATATAGTGGGGTATCTGATTACGATTATGCGGGAGATGATAGAAAGTCAACATCCGGATATGTATTCACTCTCGCTGGAGGAGCTATATCGTGGAAAAGCTCAAAGCAAACCGTCACTACATCGTCCACAATGTATGCCGAGTTTGTAGCATGTTATGAGGCTACAGGGTAGGTGAACTGGCTAAAGAAGTTCATACCCGGTTTAAAAGTGGTTGACGACATCAATAGACCACTTAAGTTGTATTGCGATAATGAACCCGCAGTAATGTATGCCCACAACAATAAGTCAAGTGGTGCTGCCAAACACATTGACATAAAGTACTATGTTGTGAAAGACAAAGTTCGGGATCAAATTATAAGTCTTGAGCATATAAGTACCGCAAAGATGTTAGCGGATCCGCTTACTAAAGGCTTACCACCCAACGTGTTAAGAGAACATGTAGCCGGCATGGGTTTAAGGGAAAGCCTATGATTCCTGGACTAAAAGATGGCCCAAAAGATTAAACTAACTATTTCAGAACAGAGAGATGTATTATAGCTGTTGAACCTATCGGCGATTGACCGTGACGATGAGACATGTTCTATGCACTAATCTGTAATAGAATGAGTAAAGTCGAAAGTAATTAAAGTTAAAGCATAGATTGAGATCAAGGGGGAGAATGTTAGAATGATCTCAACCGTTTGGCCCAACGGCCAAACGGGCCCCCTTGTTCGCGCCCTGATCGGGGGCGCCCAGCCCAATAGGCTGGTGGGCCCCTGTCGCTAGCGCCACAATAAATAGAGGTGGGGGGTCGGGGTGGCACGTACGACGAGGTTCACCGTGCCGCCACACACCCCACCAACAAAACCCTAGACCCGATCTAAGAGGCGCGCCCAGCGACGGAAGCTCCACCGCGCCGCCACCGCCGCCGCTGCGGAGACGCCGCTCTCTTCCCCGACCGTCGCTGCCCGTGCGCAGAGCTTCACCGACGAACCGCGATGGCCAACTCCTCCTCTACGTCGGACGGTTAGTACCTCTCTCTCCCTCTCGGTATTACCCCAAGAACACAGAGATCCCAACAGAGATGTGTGGTTTAGTATGTTTGCTGTGATCCTTGCCGCCATGCCAATGACGGAGATATAGTGGCCTTGATTCCTATTTCACGCCTTTCATTAATTTGAGTTGGGATAAATGATTTTTTATATTGTTTTTTGTGTTTTTCTGCCTGGGATTCGAACAGTATATATAATTGCACACTATGGCAAGGAGAAAATTGACTCACGACAGACTTTGAGTTTGAAGAAAAGTTGCAGAACGTATGTCTTTTTTTTTAAAGATCCAGCCACGGCTGGCATATATGTTAAGCTAGAACATATGTCTAAACGTAGGTGGTGATCGACAAATTACTACATCTTCTTGCATGACATGTTCTAGTATATGGGTATCGCACTGGTATCGCACTGATCACAAAGTCAGCGGCGATTACTCTCTCTCTATTTCTCTCTCTCTCTCTCTCTATAACTAAATCCCAGAAATCTTAAAGCGCTACAGATATTAGTACAAACTAGAGGATCTTGATGAATTGCCTCAAAGAAATTCCAGTTAACAAATACTTTTCTCCTTGATTTTAACGGTACATATGTAGAACCAGGCACTGTGTAGAACAGAAGCAAGCTACTAGCTATGCTATTGCTATCGGCTCAAGTAATCACCAACCAACTAGTTAGTTACATGCATGCAGAAACCGTATCAACTGTCATCAACGAGTCCCATGCACAACCGCTGGCCCGTAGTGCCGCTTCTCCTGGAGAAACCTTCTATTAGAAAACCAGAACTCTTGATTTAAACGTCTTTATCTCTAGTGGGCACATCATCACCCTCTATAAATAGAGAGCCATATGGCTGATTTTGTACCCCCAATGAATTGAAGCAATAAAGAAAGACCAGGAGTTCTCTCTACCTCTCTCAGTGTTCAATCTATTATTCTGTCGCTTTGTGATTGATTCGTTCTTGTTCTAAGCAGAGGAATCGCTCGGACTGGTCGCCAGCGAGAGTTCCTCAACACGTTATCAGCACGACTCTGCTCCGGTGAACGAAGGTAATCATCGAAGCACTTAATAGATTGGTTTTCTACATCGCTTGAATTTGCAATTTTCTTCGCGTTCTAGATTGGTTTTCTACGGCACAAATCCGCCCTAATCTACCGCGAGCAGACCTGAAGTTGCCGGCACAATGTCGATCGGTAGATTGTGAAAAGGGTATATGTTGATTGCACTGTAGAAAACGATGCAAATCCGCCCTAATCTACCGCGAGCAGACCTGAAGTCGCCGACACAATGTCGATCGGTAGATTGTGAAAAGGGGTAGATGTTGATTGCATCTAGATTAGAAATGAAAATTTTATGCATCTTTTCTGTTCGATAATCGCACAAGAAAAGATTTGCAAGGGCGGCACTGCATGGCCACCGCGCCTGTATGCGCGCCGTCTCCCCGCATGAGGCACCATTCGGTCGCCGTCGCACCCGCATGTGCGCCAGCAGCCAGCCCCCGCACAGGCCATCGTTGTCGTCATCGTCGCATCGGCCCCGGTCGCCCCGTGCCCCGAATGGCTGCCGTCCCACCGGCCCGGCCCCGCACGGCGCACCACTGCCGGCCTCTGCGCACGCGCCTCGCACGGCGCGTCGCCACCGGCCTCGCTGCCGGTCACCGCCCGCCGCCTGCATGCGGCCCATCCCTCGTCGCCATGCGCACCGCCCGAGAAGGCTCGGCCCGAAGCCGCGCCGCCTCCAAGCTTCCCGAGGCCGGCCTGACCAGTGGCCGCCGGCCCCCGCCAACCCGACCACTTCCCCGTGTCGGCCTCCCACCGTGGCCCGCAGCGACCGGCTTCCCGCCACACCGTTTCGCACCCGCATGCGCCCTACGCCGGCTGCCCGCGCCCCGAACGACATCGCCACCGCGCCTCGGCCGCGCGCGCCGCCGCGGCGGCGCCACCTGCGCCGCCTCGCCGCTCGGCCGCCGCTCACGCCCGTATGGCGCCACCCACTCGTCGCCCTCCGTGCGTGCGCCCAGCAGCCGCCGCCGCCTCTGGATGGGAAAGGGTAGGGGAAACCCTACCCCGTGGTACTGAGCCGGCCACATGGGCCTTGGGCTGGGAGGCCGGACTCGGCAGCCGGCGAGAGCAGGCCCATGGGTCAAAAGGCGTGGGCGGGAAGAAGAAAAAAAAGAAGGGGGGCTGAACAGGTCAGGGTGAGTTTTGCAGAAAACCACTCAGGAAATCAGAAAATTACGCAAAATTTTCTCTGAACTGAAAATTTGCGTATAGACCCTCAGAAAATACAGAATTTGCTGAAAATTCATATTCTAGCATAAAAGACCCTCGGGGATCCGAATTTTGCATTATTTTCAGCATTTGAAACTTGTTTATTTATGCCATTATTGTTTTATGTATTTTCTGTATTTATTTACTGTTTTGATTAACTGTAATTACTTAAATTGCTTTTAATCACTGAAATTAGCAGTAAAATTATGGAAAATATATAGAAAATTATGAAACATCATGAGAATCTATTGTACCGTTTATTTACTCACAGTAAATTATTCCATACAAGTTTACCTGCAGTAAACTTATTTGTTACATTCATACACATGTAGATGACTGACATCATGAACCGGGAGTTCGAGGAGCTTGCCCAGCATGGCAAGAACTATCTGACGTGGTCATCTGATGTCGAGATAGTACTTAGAGCCAGGAAGCTCCGCGCGGCTATCGAGATTGGCGGACGGCATGACGCCAAACCCACACCTGAGGAGAATGATCAAGCACTTCATTTTCTCAGGCATCATCTCTGCATTACTCTCAAGAATGAGTATATGGCGGAGAAAAGCGCGTTAGCACTCTGGACTGCACTCAAGAAGCGGTTTGAGAGGTTAAAGTACACCATTCTTTCTCAGGCAGAGCAGGAGTGGATCGGACTGAGGTTTGCCGATTTCAAGACGGACGGGGAGTACAATTCTGCATTGCACAGAATTTGTACCAAACTTCAACTCTGTGGCAAGCAGATCACCGATGAGCAGAAGATTGAGAAGATCCTATCCACCTTTCACCCCAATGCTGTACAATCTGCCCGCAATTATCGTCAAGACGGCTACAAGGAGTACACCGAATTGATTGATGTGATGCAGGTAGCGGAGGCTCAGGACGAACTTTTCCGCAAGAATTACGTCACTCAGCCACCAGGCAGCTCCGCTGGCCGTGAAGCCAACGCTGGAAGTTACAAGGTGTAAAAGCCCTTGATGAAGAGAAGTGGGAAGAAGGGTAAGACCGTTGCCCAAAAAGGTAAGTTAGATGCTCCAAGTGACAGAAAGGCTAAGGAGAATGGCAAAACCTATGGTCAGCAGAACCAAGGTTGCTACAAGTGTGGCAAGTGGGGGCATTGGTCGCGGATCTGTAAAGCACCGCAACATGTCATTGATGTCTACCAAGCCCAGAAGAAGAATGGCAAAGGGCAGCCTGAAGCTCACTTTGTAGCGGTTGAGGGGGAGCATATTGAGCAGCTGCCTGAAATGATGGAGGTTGAGTTCATTCCGGCAGCAGCACCCCCTTACGACCTACAGGCAGCCACCTCCATGATTCCTCTCGAAGAGAACATCACTCCTTAAAAGATAGCCGAAGAAGTCAATGATTTTCTAGTTGATTCCGTCTGATGCACAGAATGGATGAGACGTTAATTGTCATTTATTTTGCATTAAATGGACAAGTTAGAACTTGCATGGATGGTACTTTAGTTTTGTTTTCTCGTGATGGTTGGATGATTTTGGAATAATTCATTCATTTATTCAGTTTATAATGGCATGATATGTTCTGATATTTGTGTATTTCTATGATATATGTATTCTAATACATATTAATAAAATACCTTATATTAGAACACATGTGGCTATATTATACTAACATTAAGGTTAGGCCACTCAAGTCTTAGGATGATGAGAAACATAATTACCAATTCTCACGGTCATAACATTAATGTGAAGAATTTCCCGAATCCTGAAAATTTTGTGTGCTCTGCATGTGCCATCGGGAAATTAATTGTTAGACCCTCCACTCTGAAAGTGAAGGATGAAGTCCCTGCATTCCTGGAACGCATCCAGGGAGACATTTGCGGTCCTATTCAGCCACTATCAGGGCTATTTAGGTATTTCATGGTACTAATTGATGCTTCCTCAAAGTGGTCATATGAGGGTTTATTATCCACAAGAAACCATGCTTTCGCCAAATTGATCTCGCAGATCATTCGCATCTGAAATGTGTTCTCTGATCATCTCATCAAGTCCATCAGAATGGACAATGCTGGAGAATTTACTTCAAAGGCATTTGATGATTATTGTATGGCGATGGGGATTGCAGTTAGCATTCGGTATCGCATGTCCATACCCAGAATAGTTTGGCAGAGGTTTTAATCAAGAGAATTAAATTTATTGCCCGACCCCTCTTGGAGAATTGTAATTTACCAGCTACATGTTGGGGACACGCAGTCCTACATGCAACGAATCTCATCAACTTTAGACCTTCGGCTTACAACATCCATTCACCTATGCAATTAGCGTAAGGGTCACCGCCGAAAATTTTTCATCTCAGGAGGTTTGGATGCAAGGTTTATGTACCTATACCACCTCCGCAGCGAACTGCAATGGTCCCTCTCCGTAAGACTGGGATATACGTTGGTTATGAGACTGCATCCATAATCAAGTATTTGGAACCCATGTCGGGAAATTTGCATACCGCTCGCTTCGCTGACTGTATTTTTGATGAGGATAATTTTTCGACATTAGGGGGAGGAAATCAACCCCTTGATGTAGAATATCAGAAAATTACGTGGGAAGCCACGGGAATTCCTGCACATGACCTGTGCACTAGTAAAGCAAATAGAGAAGTCTAGAAGACAATAAAATTCCAGAAGACAAGAGAAGTCCAGAAGACAATTAATTTGCAAGCATTAGCGAATCAGCTGCCTAATCACTTTAGTGATTTGAAGAGCGTGACTAAGTCGCATGTACCTGCACGCACTGCACCGGAGAGGGTTGAAATACCAAAGAAAGCAGAAGGTATCCCTAATCTCGTCCAGAGGCCTCAGAAAAAAAGAGGACAAGAACTCCAGCTCCTCGAATCCTAAGTAACCGGGGACGCCTGGTGAAGAAGGATAAGAAGGACTTATCACAGCCTGATCACTGAAGTCCCCCAGAATGAGAAGGGGAGCCAATTGAGACCTAGCACAAGTATGACACATATTGAAAAGGACATACCAGATCTGAATATCCCCATCGATATGGATGTGTACGCACACATCAGAGCCGAAAAACTAAAGGAACTTGCCACCGCAATTGAAAGAAGCGATGCGCAAGGTGAAGCTCCAAAAAAGCAACTCATGAAGAAATAGCTATAAATTATGTGCACACGAGAGAGTCCCTGAACAAGACAACAGCCAGTGTTGATATCTACTTCGCAAATAAAATTGCCACAATCATTGGTCTTGATCCCGAGACTGCATCGCTCGCTGAATATAAGAAAAGATCAGACTGAGAAGATTGGAAGAAGGCAATAGCAACTGAATTGCTATCTCTGAACAAAAGAGAGGTGTTTGGGCCCGTATGCCGCACACCTCCCCATGTACACCCTGTAGGGCACAAGTGGGTATTTGTTCTCTTAAGCATTCCGTATGTCTGACAGAATGTGGTATAATCGCTTAAGCGACTTTCTCTGCAAGAAAGGCTACACGAACAATGAAGACTGTCTTTGTGTATTTATACGGCGATCCCAGAATGGATTCTGTATAATCTCAGTGTATGTAGATGATTTGAATATCATCGGGACAGTGGAAGATATATAAGAAGCAAGCTCCTACTTGGAGTCAGAGTTTGAAATGAAATATCTGGGCAAGACCAAGTTCTGCTTAGGCCTGCAGCTTGAGCACGTACCGGGAGGAGTCTTGGTACATCAGTCGACCTACACCCAGAAGGTGCTAGAAAGATTCGGCTTTAAGAAAGCATTCCCATCAAAAGTACCGATGATCGGGAGATCTTTACAGCAAAAAAAAGATCATTTTCGACCTAAGGAAGAGGGGGAGGTAGTTCTGGGACCGGAATTCTCATACTTGAGTGCAGTAAGAGCACTCATGTACTTAGCAAACTGCACTAGACCTGACATCGCATTTGCCGTGAATCTGTTGGCAAGGTACAGTGCAGAGCCCACTAAAAGACATTGGCAGGGCATAAAGGACATCTTCCTATACCTCCAAGGAAGCAAGGACCTTGGATTGTTTCACAGAAAGAATCAAGATCTGAACTTGATTGGCTATGCAGATGCTGGGTACCTGTCTGACCCACATACCGTAAAGTCACAAACAAACTATGTATTCATGTGTGGTGGAACTGTAATTTCCTGGAAATCGTCTAAGCAAAGCCTTGTAGCTACCTCGACGAACCACTCAGAAATAATAGCGCTGTATGAAGCCGCACGTGAATGCGCTTGGCTGCGCCGAATGGTTCACCACATCCAGCAGTCATGTGGGATGAACATTGTCCAAACCCCCACAATTATCTATGAAGATAATGCCGCTTGCATTGCACAAGTATAAACGGGCTATGTGAAGAGTCATCTCACAAAACATATCAACCCCAAGTTCTTCTATGCTCATGAATTGCAAAAGATGGACGAGATCAAAGTACTACATACTAAGTCTTGTGAAAATCTAGTAGATTTAACTTTGAAAGGTGCGTGCGAGGGATTGGTATGATCAGACTTAGAGAAGTGCAGAATTCAGGGGGAGAATTCTCTCAAGCCCGCTAGTAAATCTTGATCCTGAAGATCAAGTACCCAAAAGAATAAAAGTCCTGAAGACTAAATTAAGTTGAGAGAATTGTACTCTTTTTCCCTTAATGAGTTTTCCTGAAGTTTCTCGATCAAGGTTTTTAATGAGGTAATTCGTGCATCGCAACATATCATGTATCATGTACTCTTTCTCCAAAATTTTCCCATATGGTTTTATGGAGTTTTAACGAGGCATGAACATGACGGATGAGTGCCCAAGGGTGAGTATTAGGAAACCAGGACTCTTGATTTAAACGTCCTTATCTCTAGTGGGTATCTCATCACCCTCCTATAAATAGAGAGCCATATGACTGATTTTGTACCCCAATGAATTGAAGCAATAAAGAAAGACCAAGGGTTCTCTTTACCTCTCTCTGTGTTCAATCTATTATTCTGTCGCTTTGTGATTGATTCGTTCTTGTTCTAAGCAGAGAAATCGCTCGGACTGGTCGTCAGCGAGAGTTCCTCAACACCTTCAACGCGTGCAAACTCATCAACATCGGTAGTATTAGTAAGGGATATAAAATACCACCAGTGTTTTGGGTGTGGGTGGAGGTTTGCATCCTCCAGAGTTTGTTGCATAGTTTTTTTTGTAAGAGTTTGTGCATAGTTCATAGAGTAGAAACCAACCAATTGCTTGAGGAACACATGGTTTTGATCCTGCGATCACCGGTCTCCACGGAAGAAGCCTGATCTACCTCAGCCGCCCACCCTTGCTCCGAGATTCGTGCTCACTTTGGCAGATGAGTGAGTCATAGCATGGAAGACAATCAGACTCCAGAATCAGCTGGAGCCTGGAATATGAACCATTAATCAATAGTAGAAGCTAGGCCAATTAAAGTCATGCTTACATTGACGACAAGAAATTAAATTAACGCGACTTAATGCATTGCATGCTTACATGGATGATGCAACTCCCATTAATGCTGACGTACCCTGCCATGCATGCATAGTAGGAGTTTTTTTTTGAGAAATGCATAGTATGGGTATCTGTATTGACACCTTGGATTGATCGGCCTGTATGTATGCGTGAGTCCGGCAGTATATGTTGGGACTTGGGAAAGACATGCAAGCTGGACCTATATTAGGCTGGGATTTGGCGACCACGCGCTCGGCCTCTGTGCTGTTCTTCAGTGTCACCCTGCTCACAGTTTATATACTCCGTATATTAGGGCATCAGCAGTGTATAAGGTCTCAATGGATTTTAAGATGGATCCCATCTAATTCTTAAGGTTCACTCTGTTATGTTTAAGACCACCACTGGGCTCTAACGAAGGGTCCCACCCAGGAGAGAGAAAGACAGAATCCACAAGAAAATTTGTATTTTAATGCTTATAGCCAGGTCTTTAGTTTGAGAGCTGATTTTAAGCCTTTTTTGCTTATGACCTTCTTAAGACCAACCCTGTAATGTATAAGTCGACCTTAAAATGTATTAAGACCCCCTTTTTCATACATTGTGGATGCCCTTAAGCTGGGGGATTTCGACCGGTCCCCCAACGTGTCCACATGAACATTTTCGGAAAATAGTTCTCCATATTTTTAAAATTATATATAGGCATTTGGTTTTTGCAAAAAGATCTCTAGTTTTTTTTAAAAAAAATCCTCCGCTTTTCTTTTGCTGGATAGCGTCCCGCAATTTTTCGTAATTACGTACAAGCCCTCGGTTCTTGCGAAAAGGTCCCTGATTTTTTACGAAAAACCTCTCCGCTCTTCTTTTACTATAAATTTTTGTCTCTTTTACTTTGGTCCACACGATAACTAGCGCGACGTAACACCACGCTTATGTTGCTAGTATATTTATACTGGTCCATGCATTGAGTGATACTGCTCCTCTTAAGTGCGTAGCAGAGTACGATCATCCATGAGTTGAGTAGCACACACTGACAAAGCAATAGACTAATTAAACTCGCAACAGTACTTGACAACCATGTCTAAACTACCTATGCTTGCTCCATCCTTTAACCTAAATAAAAGCATGCATGCAGGCAGTGCTTCAGACCCTTCCATAAACAATTCACGATTTTTTATATTTTCTATAAACAAACCCTTCGATAAACAATTCACGATTTTGCACATATTATGTAGTAATGAGCAAGTCAGACCGCAATATCTTTTATTTCATATGAACAAATTAAGTTGAGTTCCAGCCACTATATATTACTACCTTTCAGTATTAGGGCCTGAAGTTATTGCTGGTTCAGAACAACAGTGTTAATTTGTAACTAGTAAGCTACAGCCGCGGCGCCATAGGGACGCAAAGCTGGTGCTGGCATTAGCATATGTAAAGTACTAAAAGGGTGTGACTGCTTTTGGTTGGTCTTCTTTTTGGTCCTTTCGCCTCTCTGACCTTTTGTTTCTTTTGGTTAATGCTGAAAGAGAATCGTAATCACCTTTTGCTGGCGATGCCACCTCACCGCTTCTAGTCTTCTAAGGGCATTTTCAATGGTTCTATCTAAGTACTATCTATAAGGATTCCACATCATCTATAGAGTACACACTAAAAACTAGCATTCCAAAGGACTATCTATAAGGATAGCTATTTGATGTTTACATGTACACACAGTCATTTATAGAACCTGCCTCGTTTTGCGTTATAGACTAGAGACGAAATAGTAGCTAGCTGTTTGTATTTTACATACTCTCTTTCCTCCACATAGGATATATGCTGATGTGTACATGCAAATAACCAACTGACTCAGCACCATTGGAGATACCCTAACCGTCGGGTTTGTGTTGGTCTGCTCTTGAGGAACAATACAATCAGCACAATATCAGATTAAAAAAAGATTTAACTCTTAAATTATTAATCTAAATATAATAAAATTTGGCATAAACACTTTTAAGGATGTCAGAAACATATCATGCATTATAAAAATTAATACCAAAGTTTTGAAAAAATGAGAGTTATTTGCATGCCACGGTGTCCACGGAAAAGTAAAAGAGTTATTTGGACTAAGGGCGCGCTCAGGTTAGCTTCTGGCTCCAGCGACGGGCGGTAGCGACGGGGAGCTGGAGCCGGGCGGAGCCGGAGCTGAGCGCCAGCTGTTGCCTTCTGCGGAGCCGCTTCAAAGGAATAACTCCCTCACCCACCGGCGCTGCCCCCTTAACGCCGAATTCAATCGCATCTGCCCCTTAACGCTGCTCCTCCGCCTCCGCGACGCCCGCTCCTGCGCCCCCCTCCTCCGGATCCGGCCTCCACCGGCACCTGCGCCACCTCCGGCAACCCCCCTCCTCCTGCGCCCCCTCCTCCAGATCCGCCCTCCACGGCACCCGCGCCACCTCCGGCAACCCGCGCATCCTCCGGCCCCCTCCTCCTGCACCCCCCTGGTCAGCGCGCCCCCTCCGCGCCCCCCTCCTCCGGCACACCCCCCCTCCGCCTCACCCCCCTCCTGCACCCCCTCCTCCGGATCCGCCCTCCACCGGGACCCGCGCCACCTCCAGCAACCCTCCCGCCCTCCCTCGTCCGGCACCCCCCTCCTCCGGCACACCCCCGCTCCGGCACACCCCATCCTTCGGCACCCGCCTCGTCGAGCATTTCCGGCACCGTGGCGACGCACTCCGGCAAGGGCAGTCGGGCCCTCCCCCCAGCGGCGCCCCGTCATCCCCGTGCATGTCCGCGACAGCCTGTCGGTGGGGCAGACCGAGCTCAGGGGCCGACGACTCCTGCGGCAGATCCGGCATCTCGGCTTGGGCCCAAGGCGGCAGGTCCGGCGGCCCCGTCGTGCAGTGCGTCCGGTCCCGATCGCAAGGCTTATCCGTTGGAAGGAGTCGCAGGGCCGGGTGCGCCCCTACGCCGGTGGTCCAAGCACCCTGCGCGGACCCCCTCCCGTCGACTCGAAGGTATTCGCTTGCTCCACTGTACAACAATGTATGGATTGCTGTCCTATGATGCCGAATGTTTGATGCTATTGGGATGTTACTGTGCGATAGTGTGATGCCGATAGTGTGATGCCGAATGTGTTGGTTTCTTGAGAGTTTTGTTATCCAAACTTGATTTGAGCGGTACCAGTGTGTCTAGGCCATGTGAATTGTGGGAGCATACTCAAGGCAATGTTAGAACCGATCTTTCTTGCGTGCAGATGGCCCCGGCCGCATGGAGTGATGCAAACACGGTCATATTCCTGGAAATCTGTGCGGAGGAGGTGCACGCACAAAACAGGCCGTACGCACGGTTGAACACCCAGGGCAAGCGCAACTTGCTGCGGAAATTCAATGAGCGAACCGGGTTACTGTACACGGACAAGCAAATGAAGAACAAGTGGGACTCCCTCAAACGTGACTACGTCAAATGGAAGGGGTTGCAGCTATGCGCAACAGGGCTCGGCGTTGACCCTGCCACCGGTAGCATTGACGCGGACGAGGTGTGGTGGGATGAAAATGGTGGAGTAAGTCCCCCCTCCGAAGTTATGTGTTCTTTCAATTTGTTCGTTCACAGTGTGATGTTCCGTCATGCCGCTGCAGGGCAAGTCCGCGATGTACAAGTTTAGGCAGCTCGTGGCCGGTCACGAGGATATACTGGAGGTCGTCTTCGGCAACAGCATCGCCACGAGTGCGTGTGCGTTCATCCCCGGTGTGGACTCCATCGATGTGGAGAGCGAGGCATGGCCGGAATGGGATGACGGACATGGCAGCGACATGCAGGGCAGCGGCATGCAGGGCAGCGGCATGCAGAGCAGTGGAACCCCGGGGTCATCCCGGGGCAAGCGGCCGGCAGCACCATGTCCATGCCCGAGCGAGTGCCGCCGACAGCGACGTACGACTCGTGCCGACGCCATGAACCGCTTTGTGAACTTGTATGAGCAGACTCTTGGAAATCAGACCTCTGGTTCAAGTGTCTCATCCCCTGCCCATGATCCCGAAAAGGAGGATTTGCTGCGATGCATGAAGCTGGTCGTTGAAGCGGGGGCAGGGGATGATAGCGACGAGTTTTTCTATGCATCGCAGCTGTTCATGAAGCGGGAGTTCCGCAACAGCTTTTCATCCGTGCCAACGAAGGAGGGTTGGCTGAGGTGGATTAGGAGGACTTGGGATTTGCAGCCGAAGGGCAATTAGCAGTGGATCAGGCGGGAGTTCGTCGTTATGTTGAGTTGAGACTATGTGTGTTGAGACTTTATTTGTTGAGACTATGCTATGTTGAGGCTGTATTTGTTGAGACTATGCTATGTTGAGGCTGTATTTGTTGAGACTATGTGTGTTGAGACTTTATTTGTTGAGACTATGCTATGTTGAGACTATCCAACTATGTTGAGACAATATTGGTGCTGTTGGTGCTGCTGTTATTGCTGCATCTTTATTGCCTTTGCTATGTCTTGTCTTTGCTTTGTGTTATTCTTCTTGCATCTTTATTATTCTTGCCGCATGCTTGTTGAGGTTGCATGCACGCGTTATTGCCGCCGCATGTTTATTATATTAGTGTTTATTATTGCTGCTACATGCTGTTGTTTACATGTTTTATATGTGTTTGTTTTCAGGGATGGCTTCTAGCAGTCAGATATTTGTGGACTTCTTTGCCCTAGCCGGGATGGCTTCTAGTTCTACAGTGAGAGCGACGACAATGACATGACTACGGAGGCAATCCCTGCAGTGCCGCGATTGACTGGGTGGCAGTGGGTTTCACAGCAGCTTGCCGATGAAAAGCGTTGCCACAATATGTTTCAGATGAGACCCCCCGTATTTGAGGCTTTGCACAACAGGCTTGTTGCGGCGCACGGACTCCGCTCTACTCGAGAGGTTTGCTCGAAGGAAGCTTTGGCTCTTTTTTGTGGACATGCGGTTCGCCTCAATCGCAGAGGCAAGGCATGAACTGCTTCGAGCACTCAGCGGGCACCATTTTGTAAGAGGTTCAGTGATGTGCTGAAGAGTGTTTGCGCCCTTGCTGGAACCATCATTGCGCCATATGACCGAACGTATCAGGATGTGCATCCAAGGCTGCAAAACCCGTCGTTTTACCCGCACTTCAACAATTGCATCGGGGCAATTGATGGTACCCACGTCCCCGTCGTTGTGCCACACGATGAGAGGGCCCGCCATTTTAATAGGCACGGGGACACAAGCCAAAATGTGTTGGCCGTATGTGATTTCGACTGCCGGTTCGTATTTGTATACGCAGGGTGGGGAGGATCAGCGCATGACAAGCGAATTCTAAATCAAACTCTTCAAAAATACGCTGCTACCTTCCCACATCCGCCGGAAGGTAATACATTCTGAATAATTTTCAATACAACATTCTTCGCACAACATGCGCTAATCGTCTATTTGCATTATAGGCAAGTACAACCTTGTCGACTCAGGGTATCCTAATATGTTAGGGTACTTGGCGCCATATCACAACAGTCGGTACCATCTTTCAGAGTTTCGCAATGGTACTGCGCCCGTAGGGATGGAGGAGCTCTTCAACTTCCGTCACTCGCAAATACAAAACTGCGTAGAGCGCGCATTCGATATGTGCAAAGGCAAATGGCGTATACTGTACCTGGTCCCTGCCTACAAGGGGAACAAACAGAGTGCCATTATTACGGCGTGCATGGGGCTGCATAATTTTATTATTGACTTTGAGTTAGGTAGGACGGTACCGCCTAACCACACATCACAACATGGGGGCCATTCCGCACCTCCACCATATACGTCGCCTTTGCATACGCATAGTTCGAACGCTGCACTGATGGACATGACACGTGACTGAATCGCAGCTTCGTTGGTGGCCTAGAGATTATCATTTTATTTGCAATGTACTCGTATGTAGGTTGTATGTGTAATTTCAGTTTATTATCAATTAAACTCTACTTTCAGCTTCTACAATACTCCTTCAGCCGCTACAGTGCTTTTATCAGCTACTACAGTGCTTTTCTCAGCTACTACAGTATTTTTTCAGCCAGCTACAGTGTTTTTTCAGCAAAAGCCAAAAGCCATCGCTAAACCGATCACCCCCTAAGCGTGCACCCAGTTTAACCCCACGTTGCACATGGCTTTATATTCTCTCTAAACCCAAGGTCTCGTTCTAAACAGTGATAGAAATAGTTGTTTAGAACCCATTGACTTTTTAATATGATTTTTTGTTTTTCGTTGCATTATCTGTGAAGATATAACAATACTTCTTATTTTCTATTTTTTTCTTTTTTTTCTTTAATTGAATATCTCAAAAAAGAGCTAACAGTTACTACCGTATCATTTCAGCCAAAAGTCGTAGTACTTTGAAACATGACCTAAATACCACAAATCTTAAAAGCTACAGTTGTCAGTAGAGAAGTGCACCGGCCCATCTTGCAGTACCTTTCCCTAATACGAGAGAGTCCGACCGTTCCAAATTAGGGTAACCGCACGGCGCAGTACGTGTTTGCGCGCTCGTCGTCGTCCTCTGCTCCGTCGAGACGGAACAATCATCGATGCCGCGTAACGCGCGCGCTACGCTTGCAGCGAGGCGCCCAGGAGGAGGAGCTGAGGCGTCTCTGCTGGGCGTCGAGATGGGCCCGCCACACGGCAGCGGCGCCACCGGACGCCGACGGGGAGATATCGACGCGTGCAATATATACTTTACCATTCATAACACGAAAATGTCTTGAGTTTCTTTAGAAATCCTCGAAAGGCTTATTCATTCAGACTTTATTAGATCAAATAAGTTATTGCCAAAAGAAAAACTAAGGGATATATATCCAACCGGCCTGAGAGAATTTTTCTTTGGAGTTTCTAACAATCTCCCCCTTGATGAATACATTGACAACACTTCAAGATTACATGATGAATTGAAGCTTCAAATAGATATAAGTGAAGAACTGAAGCCGAAAAAGCATTTTAAGCCACAAGACTCAAATCTCTCCCCCTCAACACAAGTGAAGTAATTTTAATTTTTCTCCCCCTTTGGCAATTTAATCATCAAGAAACTTCAATGAATAAGACTAAATCTAAAAAGGAGCAATGAAAATAAGAATCTAGAAGCTTTGTAGATTATCCAAGTCACGTTGCATTACTTTAATAAAGCAGCCAAATCATATTTTTGAGTAGAGCTATCTAGATCTTATAAAGCCATATATCATACAGCAATGTCAAAACAAGTCTGTCAATATGATTAAGCGATTTATATCAATGACAGGCATCACACCAATGACCAGACTAATTATAAAAAGCACAATGAGATATCACAAAGAAAAGTCAAAGCCTAAAAGTGAAGCAAACCTTAACTCTAGACGGGCTAGCAGTCTCATGTAGCAACTTATTGCTCCACACTCAATTCTTAGGCATGTGGCATGCTTGTGGCATACTTCTTTTCATAAGACTTTACTTTCTTTTCTTTTTCTTTATGGTGGCATGCTTGAAGCATACTTCTTTTCATTTTTGCGCACTTCTGTGCGTTCTCTTTTTGTTCACCATGGCATACTTGAAGCATACATCTTTTCAATTCTTTCTTTCTTTTATACTTTTTTTTAACAACATGCCAAATTGAGTGATCATAAAAATTAGAACATAAAACATGCGAGCCTCATAGCCAAGAGTTTAAAATAAGACTAACAATCATGCTAATCCTTTTCGATGGATATCGCAAAGTAATAAATATAATCAATCTAGTCAAAGTATTCTGCCATATCATGTTTTTTAATTCAAATGTAGCAAATTAATTATAAACAGTCATGATCAAGGCTACACAGCATATGAGTAAATATGATAAAGAGAGCTCTACTACTCAATTGATTCCAATGACATGGACTTGATGTGTTATTTGACAAGGATAATAAACAAAGCTTCTAAAATTTTAAATAACAGCTCCCCCTCAGAATAATCCCATTGGGTGCAACACACCCAACTCACTTCGCAAACGAGCAAAATGAGAAGAATCAAGCGGTTTTGTGAAAATATCAGCAACTTGAGAGTCTGAATCAATGAAATGTAAGACAACATCACCCTTTTCCACGTGGTCTTTAAGAAAATGATAGCGAATATCAATGTGTTTTGTTCTTGAGTGTTGCACAGGATTCTTAGCAATACTAATAGCACTAGTGTTATCACAGAAAAGTGGAACACTATCTAATTCTAAACCAAAATCCTTAAGTGTAGCTGTCATCCAAAGCAATTGTGAACAACAAGAAGCAGCAGCTACATATTCAGCTTCAGCAGTGGAAAGTGCAACTGACAACTGTTTTCTAGAAGCCCATGAAACAAGTGATGTGCCTAAAAAATGACATGTGCTAGATTTACTCTTCCTATCAATTCTGCAGCCCCCAAAATCCGCATCTGAATAAGCTCTAAGGGTAAGGCATGATGAAGAAGAATACCATAAGCCAAAATCTGAAGTTGACTGAAGATACCTGAAAATTCGCTTCACCGCCTGACGATGTGAAGCACGCGGCGAAGCCTGATAACGAGCACACATACACACAGCAAAGTGTATGTCTGGCCTCGAAGCGGTGAGGTACAAAAGTGAGCCAATCATGCTTCTATATTCTTTTTGATCAACTGGCTCTTCATCTTCGTCACGGTCCAGCACTGTAGTAGATCCCATTGGTGTGGAGATTTGTTTGATTGTCCCCATATCGAAACGATGAAGTAGGTCCTTGGTATACTTAGTTTGATGGACAAAAGTACCTAGCTTTGATTGCTTGATCTGAAAGCCTAGGAAGAACGTGAGTTCTCCCATCATACTCATTTCAAATTCCCTGCTCATAGTATCTGAAAACTTGGAAACAAGAGCATGAGAGGACCACCAAAGATGATATCATCCACATAAATCTGAACAAGTAAAAGATCATTACCATGCTTGAGAGTAAATAGTGTTTTATCCACCTTTCCCATTTGAAACTCATTTTTAAGTAAATATGTTTTAAGTCTATCATACCATGCTCTAGGTGCTTGCTTTAAACTATATAAAGCTTTGGACAGTTTGTAGACATGATCAGGAAATTTAGGATTTTCAAAACCAGGTGGTTGTCTAAAATAAACTTCTTCCTCAATATAGCCATTAAGAAAAGCACTTTTAACATCCATTTGATATAGCTTAAAACCCTTAGATGCAGCAAATGCTAAAAGAATTCTAATAGCTTCTAATCGAGTAACAGGAGCAAAAGTTTCACCAAAATCAAGACCTTCTACCTAGGTAAATCCTTGAGCAACAAGTCTAGCTTTATTTCGAACAACAACACCATCTTCACTTTGTTTATTCTTAAAAACCCATTTAGTTCCAATAACATTATGACCATGAGGAAGTGAAACTAAAGTCCAGACTTTATTACGTTCAAAATTCTCTAATTCCTCATGCATGGCATTAATCTAAGACTTATCAGATAAAGCGTGACTTACATCTTGAGGTTCAAAGGAGGAAACAAAAGCAGCATGAGCATATGAGGCATTGGAGTTATACCTGTTGCGAAGGACTCTCGTACTCAACTCACCAATCATTTGTTCAGGGGGATGACGTCGTTGAATATGTAGGGGAGCTTGTGAAGTCAGTGGTGCCGTAGGTGTAGCGATAGTGACCTCTACCTCATGAGAGGTAGGAGCAGAGCCACTAGCTGTAGACTCCATCGGTGTAGATACGTGCGTCAAAGTTTGAATCGGGGTTTCTCTTTCATCATCATCGGAGTCATAAAAGATGTCTTCAGATGCATTAGTTATCTGTATACCTGCATTGTCAGGTCTAGTACCAGGACTAGCCTCATCAAAAGTGACCTCACAGGTCTCAACGATTTTGTTAGTCTCTATGTTGAGTACACGATAACCTCGAGTGTGAGCCGCATATCCAAGAAAAATACCATCTGAAGATCTAGATTCAAATTTATCAAGATTGCCATGTTTAAGAATAAAACATCGACAGCCAAACACCCGCAAGTGAGAAATATTAGGAGTACGACCAAAACGAAGCTCATAAGACGTCTTATGCAACTTAGCTCGTAAAAATACTCTATTAGAGATATAGCACGAAGTGGAAACAGCTTCAGCCCAATACTTTCTAGGAGTAGCATGTTCATTTAACATTGTTCTAGCCATCTCAACCAAAGTTCTATTTTTACGTTCTACAACACCGTTCTGTTGTGGCACACGAGCTGAAGAAAATTGATGATCTATACCCTTTTCAGTACAAAAAGAAGCAAATGATGTGTTCTTAAATTCAGTTCCATTATCACTTCTAATTGCTCTAAGTGCCCCTGGATGTTCATTAGCAAGTCTAAGAACAAGCTCTTTAAAATGACCAAACACTTCATCCTTAAATGCCATAAAATAAACCCAAGAGTATCTAGAAAAATCATCAACAATAACAAGAACATACCATTTACCTCCAGCAGATTGAACCCTAGAAGGCCCTACAGTGTCCATGTGCAATAATTGACCCGGAGCATCAGTCATAACAAGTGAGAGTGGAGGATGTGATGATGCAATCATTTTACCATGTCAACAAGGTGAATAAACTAAATCCATTGACTTTTCAATTTTAAGGCTAGGTAACCCTCTAACAAGATTAATAAAGCCGATTTGAGAAAGATGATCAAAACCAATATGTCCTAACCTACGGTGCCAGTGAAATAAGTCCGTAGAATCAGATGAAACTAGACACCTAAGATCAGAAGATGAAGAATATGAGAAGTCACCCTTAAACAAACGGCCAACTCGAATAATTTTGCATACTAGATCTCCAGATGAATCTAAAATACAACATGAATGTTTTTTAAAGCTCACTTCAAGATTGTCATCTATCAACTGTGAAACTGAAAGCAAATTATAGCTCAACTTACTGACAAGTGCGACATCCTTTAAAATAAATTTGTCGTTAACGCACACAGTACCTTTTGCAAGAACTCGCCCTTGAGCATTATCTCCAAAAGTAATCATTTCATCACCGGTGGCACGAGTAAGGGAGGAGAACCATCGTGAGTCTCCAGTCATGTGGCGAGAGCAGCCGGAGTTAATGAACCATATGTTCTCCTTCCGTTTGTAATGAGCCTACAAAGCACGAACAATCATCGGTATCTTAGTACTGGGGTAAGTGAAATAAGATTTAGGAATCCAGTACTGAGATACACGATGAATAGGAGCAACAAAACTAGAACCAGAATCATATGCACGTGAAGATAAATTACTTGAATTATATCTCAAATCATCATAAAAGTTTTCTACAAATATTCCTTTTGCATTTTTTTTGAAACAACAAAAGAGGTCATACGTTTTTGTCTCATTGCATTCAATCTTTCTCTCTTCTCTTTCTTAGCACGTCTAAAGTAAAATTCATGCAAGTGTCCATCTTTTTCACAATAGGTGCAATGAAATCTAACATAATTAGAATTATTTTGAGAAGATGAACTAGCACCTACAACATTAGCAACTGAACTTTGCACAAAACCAACAGATTTAAATACAGTTTGCTTTGATTCAGGTTTTACTTCAAATTTTCCGGGTTCAATAAGCTTAACAGCCTTAGGAGGATTATTCTTGGCATGCTCAATAAAATTAAATCCTAACCTTGATTATTCACACTTATTTTTGACTTGTCTAGAATCATATTCAGATTTTTTTTTTGCCAAAAGAAAACCTCTCTAAAGTGTCCTTAAGATACTCATTTTATTTAGCCAAGGTGGAACAAACTGTGCATCTAGTAGATTCGTTCACAAGATCCTTATAAGCACTAGACTGAGCCAATCTTTCTTTTTCAGCAAAATCATTAAGTTGTCTAGTCAAAGCGTCTATCTCCGTATTAAGTTTTGGACAGTTGGAGCAAGAAGATATCTCATTGTAAAGCATCTGTTGAATTGTTTCCTGGGATGAGTTAAGTCTAGCTTCTAATAATTCACATTTAGAACAAGTTTTAGAATTAACATTTGAAATACTAAACTTGAGCTTTCCAATTTCATCATTAGCATATTTTAATTTTTCATCACAGGAATCATGTGCCAGCCTTAATTCATCAAATTTAGCAGTTACATCTCTAAGTTGATCCATATTTAAAGCATAAATTGACCTAGCATTCTCTAACTCAGAATGTAAAACTTGACAAGACTCACATGATTCATTATCAGGAATATACACTATAAGTCTATTAATTTCAGAATTTAAGTTTTCAACAACAAAATTATTTTCTTTCAATTTCTTTTTGGTCTTTTTCAATTCAATAGCAAGTTTAACCAAACCATCTTCAAGCTCATTGTAAGACGGTCTTATCTCATCGGGATCACTGTCATTGTCATCACTCCTTGCCATGAAGCACATACCTGTGAAATCATCATTCTTCTTTCTTCCTTTAGAATCATCACCATCATCGATGTCATCATCGCAACTCTCAAAATCCTCATCACTCAAATCAAGATGCTCAATAGCTGCTAGGATCTTTTCAGCAAATTTACGACGAAAATTGCCACCCTTGGTATTGTTCTTGGATGGACGACGACGATGATTCTTGTCTTCTTTGATCACCTTCCCTTTGAGCTTGGGACAGTCCATCTTAATGTGCCCTGGCTCGCCACATTCAAAGCACCTAATCGGACCTAAAACGCCACCTCGCTTCCTCATCCTCACATTGTTAAGTGCCTTATATGATCGTGAGGAGATCAACACCAAATCCTCTTCAGGGAGCTGTTCGAATTGTTCCTCTGAAAAAGAAGACAAGGTAGACAAAGAAACACAAGCCAAAGAGCTCGACGAAGCAACCTGCATGGGGTTAGTCACAAGTGCTAAAGAAGACGATTTTTCAGTCTTAGATGGCAAAGCTTCCATCTCATAGGTTTTCAATCTAGAATAAAGATCATCCATGGTTAAAGTATCTAGATCAACAGTTTGATTAATAGTTGTGACAACCATCAACCACTCGGAACCTAAAGATCTCAAAATTTTAGTTGCATTATCTTCATCAGCAGGAATAACATCGACACCACGCAAATTACTTAATATTTTTTCAAAACGAGCAAAGAGATCATCAATGGATTCACCAGGCTTCATTGCAAAATCAGAATATTCTTTTTGATAAAGATTTTTACGCACCTTTTTAATTTTAGTGGTTCCTTCATGATAATCGCAAAGAGTTTTCCATATTTGATAAGCAGATTTAATATGAGCTACACGATCAAATTCTTTACGAGAAATTCCTTGAAATAGTAAGTTGCGAGCTTGAGCATTTAAATCTATATCCGCTTTATTTAAAATAGTAACAACAGTAGGGACCTCATATGGTGCAGAAACTATTCTCCGAACATCACTACCTTGAGCCTCAATGTAAGCTTGCATACGACACTTCTAAAAAGCAAAATCAGTACCATCTAGCATGGGGGGACGATTCACATACCTCTCTGACGCCATAGCAACCTGCTCTGATACCACTTGTAGGATCGTCGATGACAATCAGAGGGGGGTGAATGATTGTACCACTTAGCGAAAGCCTTTTGTTTAACAATATTATATATTTTTGTTGTCCAATCTAGATAGCAGTTTTTTTAACACAAAGAGACAAGAGAAAGAAGATATATATATATATTTAAAACTGAAATTTTTATTTTTGGATCACTGAAGTAACTTGTAGAAAATAACTAAAAGCAAATGATTTAAAACCCAGCAAACTTTTTAGGCTAATCAACTCACCTAGCACTTAATACAAGTAACAAAAAGTAGTAGTGTATAAGAAATCAACTACACCTAATGTCATCCATGCATGTTGTGCATGGCTTTACGTGAGCTAAGCAAAAGGTTGGCTTTTTGATGTATACTTACTTTTGACGTTTCTTGGTCGTGCATGAATCGAAGCCAACACAGTGCACAGCTCTGGCTTGGTTGCGAAGAGCACGGGCGTAGGGACGACCACGCCGAGCGACTGGCTGTAGAAGTGCGCCGCTGCAGGAAAACTGATGAAACGCGGAACGGCGCGGGCACTTGCGAAATCCGCGGCGTTGTCTCAAGTACTCGATGCGCCGTCTCACGGAACGACCACCAAAATCAAAACTTCCCCATCACTCCTTTTTCTCTCTAGAAACCACAGCACACGAAAAAGAAAGAAGACGCCGCTCTGTTATTTTTCTTCGAAAAACACGGCCAAACTGAAAAGCCGCCGCAGCCCCCCTTTTTTTTACAAACTCTCGCTACATCATATAGTGGGCACACTCCATAAGCTTATATAGCAAAAACCTTGGCACGCAGACTACACCACGGCTTAAGGCCGACTAGGACTCGTACACGAGTACATTAGCCTCCTAATACAAGATCCTCTTTCCTTATCTCTGGTTGTCGTTCCAAACAAAGACTTGACTTTCTTTTCCTTTGTTGATTCTGCATGACAACGAACCAGTCAAAATCCTTCCGGCTCGTGCTTTCCAAATCTTGGCTCAAAAACTTCTGGCTCGCTTTCTGCCTGAACACCGCAAGGACTCCCGGCCCACACGCTCCCAGCTGCCCGTGTGTCGCAATTTGCCGACTCGCCTGCGCCGCACGCAGCTCACACAGCACTGGCCCATGTGAAGCCTTCTGTCCTTCACCGAGCGTCGTACCGACCACATGTGTCTCAACTCCATGCAGCGCTCCTGTATCATCCACCTTTGATCTTCACGTGCCCAAGCATGAGCTCGACCTTCTCTGACTCACTCGACCGCCTGACCTCGGATCTCCCCATCCTAGTCTCGGTCCTCCTCGTCATCAACCACGATCGTCTCCATACTTATCCTGCATATGCAAAAACCAAAGAATATTTTTCCGGTATAAGTTCATTCGAACTTGACCAACGTCAATCCGCACACACGCAACACACCAATCCGTAATCGCCATCACAACTATTGTCAATGTATTCATCACATGGTCTAACAAGAACCCATTGACTTTTTAATATGATTTTTTGTTTTTCTTTGCATTATCTGTGAAGATATAACTGTACTTCTTATTTTCTATTTTTTTCTTTTTTTCTTTAATTGAATATCTCAAAAAAGAGCTAACAGTTACTACCGTATCATTTCAGTCAAAAGTCGCATACTTTGAAACATGACCTAAATACCACAAATCTTAAAAGCTACAGTTGTCAGTAGAGCAGTGGACCGGCCCATCTTGCAGTACCTTTCCCTAATACGAGAGAGTCCGACCGTTCCAAATTAGGGTAACCGCACGGCGCAGTACGTGTTTGCGCGCTCGTCGTCGTCCTCTGCTCCCGTCAGACAGAACAATCATCGATGCCGTGCGACGCGTGCGGCTGCGCTTGCAGCAAGGCGCCCAAGGAGGAGGAGCTGGAGGCGTCTCTGCTGGACGTCGAGATGGGCCCGGCCACACGACGACGGCGCCGCCGGACGCCGACGGGGAGATATCGACGCGTGCAATATATACTTTACCAGTTCATAACACAGAAAATGTCTTCAGAGTTTCTTTAGAAATCCTCCAGAAAGGCTTATTCCTTCTGTACTTTATTAGATCAAATAAGTTACTGCCAAAAGAAAAACTAAGGGATATATATCCAACCGGCCTGAGAGAATTTTTCTTTGGAGTTTCTAAGATTCACTTCAACATTGTCCTTGAGTTTGCTGGTTTGATTGATGACAATATATGCGTGGCAATAATTGGGAAAGCGCAATATGGCGACGCATTATGGCAAGAAAAGGTTTTATTCAGAGTGAGAAGTGAGCATTGCTAAATGCTATGTAGGACCTACTTAGCTAGAACCTAATTAGGAATTTGAGATAATCACGCGGTGAGCATTCGACGCACCATATATTACATTATAGCAAGGACCTAATTAGGAATTTGATACACACTACGGGGATACATTGTTATAGATCCTGTGAATAACGTTTTAGCTGCACCATCAATGAAAGGACAAGAAAGGATATGATTAGTACTGCTTGGTTACGGCGTCTTTTGGTTCATCCATCTTGAGCTTTCTGACAAACTGTGGTCTCTGTTTGCCTTTGTGAGGCAGGTAGCCCTCAATACATAGGGGATGGTGGTGTGTCAACCTGAAAAAACAAACAAACATGGGCAGTCATTAGACAAAAAATGACCTTAGAAACTAACAAGTTAGTTGAGCGATCAGTATGGCAGGAACGACGAGCAAACACAAATCTTGCCAATTGGACTCGTCTCTTTAGCAGGTTTAGGTGGGCAGTGATAACTGGAGCTCACACCCAGTGGCAGCCAGTAACTCAGGCAGCATACATATGTACAGGTGATTTGGGATCCTCGTTCTCTGCTGCGGATGAAGTGGTCGATCCAACCTGAGCAGGTGCAGCTGATTTCTCAGAATCGTGTCACTGCCTTCTTCAATTAAATCTGAAGCGGAAGAGCTTGATCTTTGGCAGTCACTGAGTCAACATGAAATGAACTACGTACTCTGCGGTGCACCACGAAAGCCGCTCACTGCCATGCCATAGAGCCTAGTTATTTCCGGTGGAATAAACTCAGGAAGTCCTTGAGCAGCTGCAGTCAGTGTGATAGGTGAAGCGGCAACTAACTCCTCAGCTATGCACCAAAGAAAACAAATTCAACCATTGGCAGGTCATCATTTTTTTGCCGGATTATCTTTGGCAGTGCTAGATGCATCTATACCGAAAGCCAACTGATACCTAGCATGGAGGAAACAAGAGATACGCAGTAAGAAAATTTTAACTGTATCATGGATGACAGCATAAAACAGATATTAATAGAACAGCTAGCAAAAAATGGGCACTTTGGCTCACTAGCATAAAACTGTTGTTCCTGACTTCCTGTGCACTTGAGACACTTGTAGACATCACCATGCATATTTGTTTTTTCTTGCAGTAGCCACATCCCAGGTACCACCACCCTTCATTTGGAGTAACCTTTTTTTTTATTATAGTGTCAGCAGTATAGCTGTCAGCCTACAGATAATTTGACCATGGATGTTTAGCTATCATAGCATGCCGAATGCCACTGTTTTAACAGCTGATATTTGATAGGTTAGCTACAAGAATTAAACCACAGTATCATGTATTCATCTGCATTCATGTCGGATGACTGGGTAACTGTCCTGGGTTTGGTGGGATTCTCAGCTGGCCTACTGCCAATGAACTTATGCGACATGCCAGCAAAGGTGAAGAGAATGTAATACATTGTAGGAACTTAATAAAGGCTTACATAATTCCTTAATTAGTTGATATGATCTTTTGAAAGAAGGCTGGAATAGGGTAAGCAAATACAGTGCTAACGACTGAATTACATAAAGATAAAAACGTCACACCTATTCTGTAAAGCAAATATCTCTGGGATTGGAGCATTAGGGCCCCATATAAGAGAGAGGCATAAGCGATGCCAGCGAACCTTCCTCGTTCCCGCGCGTATAATAAACTTGGTCAAAAAAAAGTGCGCTCGTTTTAACGATGGCTTCTGGTTTTTAACTGAAATTTCACTGTAGTTGGCTTTTTTTTTACTGTAGCTGATTTGGCTTTTTAAGCATAATTAATTTTTTAAAAAATATAAAAATAGAAAAAACATGTTAACCCATTAGAGACAATACAAAGGAACATGGGAAAAAAAGAAAATACAAAAAAGCCTAAAATATCTAAAAAAATTCAGAAAAATATGAAATACTGAATAGTGAAAAAAAAAGCAGAAGCTAGAAGCTGAAGCCAAAAAAAACCGAAACGAGCGGAACCATTACAGATCGCAGCGATAAGAGCACACATCACCCACCAAATGTCCGCCCTCAGCGCGGCGGTGCGGCCTTTATAGTCTAGACAGGATGCCGTAGCACCTGTTCATGTTAGCTTTAATTTGTGAATAGTAACAGTTTATAGAGAGGTTCATAGAGAGAGACTCGTATGTGATTTTGGCCGATATAAATGTTGTTAATAATACGGTTTTAGCGTGAATTCAGACTTAATTCCAGCATAATTAACAAAGACACAAACATGATATTAGAGGCATAAAAAATGACTTAATCAACATGTACACATATAAACTTTTAAAGTCATTCAATAAAAATCTTATGCCCAACATATATATCATGTGAATGTCTAAAATCAGCATAATACTTAGAATTTGAATGTTATTTATTGCTCTCAGAAGGCTAGTTACACAATATTTGATCTTGGCCCTCACAGCCATGATAAAAATCTAATCTTGATTATATATGACAATTTATAGATTAGATCTTGAGCTTAAATCAAACTTTACTTTTAAAAAAACTAACAGATCATGAATATAACTTGCTGGACATCATAAAAGATCACAATAATCAATCTAATATTCAATTGATATGAACAATATTGATTATTTCAATTTATAGAGAAGTTTATACAGAGACTCGTATGTGATTTTGGTTGATATAAATGCAGTTGCTACAGTGTATACTATAATCAACTAGTAAATATCACCTTAAAAACATACTCTTTTTGAAAGCCATGTATTGTAGAAAAGCTATTTACCATCAAAAAGCAGCTTTTACAAGTCAATACGAACAAGACCTCAAACCAAACAATGGGGTCAGCTAACAAACGAAGCTAAGAAATGAGACCTACCATTTAATCCAATTCACACTACTACAAAAGAAATGTGATGTAATTATCACAGACAGCTCATACAAATAACTGTTTGTGGTATTTTCATAGACGGTTATCCATACAAACCGTCTATGATAATAGCAGATATCACAGACGGTTCGTATGAATAGTTCACAGACGGTTTGTATTAAAAACCGTTTGTGATATGTTTTCCGCCTCGTAATCCTCTAAAATTTTATAATCTCTCGCCTGAGTCTGAGCAACATTCCGTTTCGAGACACCTTTAGTAAAATGGGCATAACTTTTGCATACGATGTCCGTTTTTAACGTTTTTGTACTCGTTGGAAAGCTAACGATGAGCTCGATAAAAAAATGACCAGCTCATGTTAGTCGCCCTCTAAGACCCTCAATATCAGCCATCTTTGGCTCTAAATTTGTGTCGCAAGTTTTTAGTTTTTGTTTTTGCTAAAATTTTTTATCTTTCTTTCGGAATTTGGGGTTTGTCTCAACTGCAAAGTTGTAGATCTTGTCAAAACATTTCAAATGAGCATATATAAGCCATAAAAAACTTTATTATTTTATCTTTTGAGACCAACTGTTTACATTGTATCGATATATTATCTTTTACCGTTTGACGATTATCACAAACGGTTTGTAATCCGAACCGTCTATGATAAGCCCCGCCACTTCACCAATCCACAGCATCTCCTCTAGGATCCCAATCTCACCCGTCCATTTTCTTCGCATTGAACGGCAGGCACCGGTCTCCTCCCTACCTCTGTGTATCTCATAGTGAATCCACTTTGCCGGATTGGTTTCCTGTTGGACCTTTGCATGTACCAAGTATGCAAAGTCCTCCAAACCAGTCCAAAACTGGATAATTGTGACTCGGGAACCAACGACACTATGAGCTTATACTTCCACGACCTGGGAGGCACCTCAATACTCTTCAGTTGGGCTTTTGCATCTTGCTTATGAAACATCTTCGGTGTTGTCTCCACAGAAGCCGATGCGATGGCCTTCTGAAGCGAAGCTTGAGGTGGAAGTGTTATAAAGGGTTTTATTTGACAGGGATGATCATGTGGAGATCGCGGCACGGAAGGGTCTAGGGTGTTGTCTCTCTTAGGCTACTGGATAAATATGTGGATGGCATCCTCTAGTGTCATGATTTCTTCGTTTGGGGCTTCTCAAGTAAGATGGCCCTGAAAACGTCATTAATCTTGTCCAGTTAGACCTTTGCGAAACCAGTCCCTAGCTAGGCACCATGCACCTACGTCCCTGATAGTTCATAACAGAGAAAATGCATTCAGAGTTTCTTTAGAAATCCTTTGGAAAGGCTTCTTCCATTTGTACTTTATTAGATCAAATAAGGTACTACCCAAAGAAAAATCAAGGGCTATATATCCAACCGGCCTGAGAGAATTTTTCTTTGAAGTTTCTAAGATTCACTTCGACATTGTCCTTCAGTTTGCCGGTTTGACTGATGACACTATATAGTGTTCCTTTTATATTGATTGTTTAAATCTTAAAAATTTCCCTCCCTGAACTTCGAGACTTGCTGAGTACTTTTGTACTCATTACTTGTTGCTTAATATGTAGTTTTAGATGATAGAAGTGCTGACCCGAAGTATGGATACGTCTATGCTTCTAGCTATGACATGGAAGCCAAATGTCACGACTAGATTTAGCCCCAGTTGATTGCCTGTGACAGATAATAGAGGCCCTTTTGGTTTACTTACTATCTTGCTGTTTTGTTATGAATAATCTCATTTGGTCATTTGGTCTATTGGCCCGTTATGCAAAACTTGATGTTACAATCTATTTACGTTTGGCTATGCAATATTAAGTACTCCTTATATTGTTACACATGTATGGATATGATATTTATCGATGTGATCTTGTGTGAGCTAACAATTGATTTAGGGACTAGTTCATAATACACAGGAGATTTGTGAGCAAGTATAGCGTAAAACTTTTCATAGTTCCAGTTGTATTGTACCAATCGAACTCATTCTACTTAATTTGGTTTTCTGAAGCTTGGTTTCCTATTTTGTGCCTTTAATCAACTTGAGTATGAGAAAGTACTTTTTTAATTTATTTGTTCATCTTAGGATTTGAACAATATATGCATGGCAATAATTGGGAAAGCGCAATATGGCGACGCATTGTGGCAAGAAAAGGTTTTATTCAGAGTGAGAAGAAGTGAGCTTTATTATCCTGTGAATAACATTTTAGCTGCAGCTTGCCCATTATTGTGCCTGCGATAATGGCAGCCTGCCCATTATTGCTGCGTTGAGCGCGCCAGCGTCTGCGACCGGTGACAATCGCAATGGCAGCTGTTTTCTATTCGGCCGTACATGCCATAGATAAAGTAATAGTAGACCTTGGCGCTGCTGCAGAATCTACAAGTTTCCATGGCGCAGATGATCCATCGCGCCACCGGGATATATCTATTCGTACATGCCACAGACAAAGTAATAGTAGACCTTGGCGCTGCTACAGGGTCTACAAGTTTCCATGGCGCAGATGATCCATCGCGCCACCGGGATATATATATTCGTACATGCCACAGACAAAGTAATAGTAGACCTTGGCGCTGCTGCAGAGTCTACAAGTTTCCATGGCGCAGATGATCCATCGCGCCACCGGGATATATCTATTCGTACATGCCACAGACAAAGTAATAGTAGACCTTGGCGCTGCTACAGGGTCTACAAGTTTCCATGGCGCAGATGATCCGTCGGGCCACCGGGATATATCTATTCGGCCGTACATGCCACAGACAAAGTAATAGTAGACCTTGGCGCTGCTGCAGAATCTACAAGTTTCCATGGCGCAGATGATCCATCGCGCCACCGGGATATATCTATTCGTACATGCCACAGACAAAGTAATAGTAGACCTTGGCGCTGCTACAGGGTCTACAAGTTTCCATGGCGCAGATGATCCGTCGGGCCACCGGGATATATCTATTCGGCCGTACATGCCACAGACAAAGTAATAGTAGACCTTGGCGCTGCTGCAGAATCTACAAGTTTCCATGGCGCAGATGATCCATCGCGCCACCGGGATATATCTATTCGGCCGCACATGCCACAGACAAAGTAATAGTAGACCTTGGCACTGCTTGTACACATCAGCACAGTCTACACATTGAGGCTATATATAAACTCCTGGCCTGCTTCCCAACCGGACAAAGCGAAAAACAGCCATCCCTCCGTTACAGGTACACCTCCACCCCCTCTTTTTTTGTGCCATTTTGGGTCGTTTGGTTCACGAGTAGTAGGCCTTCCCACTCTGGTCACTCTGAGCTGGAATTCGCGTAGCATTGGGGATGGGCGGGGAAGGGGCAAATAGGCTGGAGCCGCATGGCAAGAGTGGCGAGCGTGCGCAGTTGTCTCGGCTCAGGAGGGCTGGGAGATCACGCGCGCTGACAATAGGGGCTTGCAGTAGTGTGATGGTGTTAGCATTAGCTTTTTAGCAAGCTATCAATGACATTCTCCTCCATGAATGAATTGGTTTCAGAGATGGCGAGTACACGGCACTGGCACGCTGCCCAGCCCATCTTAGCCAACCTTGTCACAAAGTGGTACGAGAAGGATCACGCACACATGTCACAAGAACAGGTAACAATCGCAATTGACTAGTGGTATAAGTCATTCATGTTTTTTCCTGACAAATTACATAAGTTGTGATTGTTGTTGTTGTTGATTTATAGGTCATGCAATCCGTAAAAAATAGGCTCATTGGCTATATCACCATCTGCTGTATGGGATTGGGTAACATGTACTGGGGAGGTGCAACAGCAGTTTTGAATGAGATGCACAACAACAACTCTGATCAAGCTTATTACTGTGTTATCTACTTCCAATCTTCTCTACACCTGATGCTCCTAGGGGTCACGGCTGGCACTTTTCCAAACTCTTCTCCATTGGCCCTATTCTTCTCAGGATTAGGTGCATGGCAAGCTGTTGTGTTCATGCTCTCCTCCTTTCACTTGGCTACGCTGGACTACCACCGGGAGCCGAAGATCCAAAACGCACTAATCTCTTTTGGTGTCACGTCAACTATGTTCACCATGTATTGGGCCTGCAGTGCCCAGGATCCTCTGGTATGTGTGCTTTGCCTTGTTACCTTTGCTTAATACCATTAAACAATCACACAGCTGATAATTAACATTATTTTCTAGTTTCTCCACGTGATCGCCAAATTGGTCGGATGGCTCCTGTATGGGATATACTTCCTCCTGTCTTGGCTGCTCAGGTTATCAATTTGCTCAATGTTGTGTTGCATACAATACCTTGATGATGTGATTGCTCATGTCTATGTCTTCATCATCATGTCCTTTTGTCGCCTCTATGTATTAATCTCAAACGGAGTTGGTGTACTCTACGCACAAGCCCACTAAGGTCAATGTTATCCTCTTTTTTTTCCTTCCTGTCTATATGATGATGATCTACTCATCTTATTTTCAACTTTGCAATACAGAGGTTGTCAGCCAGTTCCACCTGCGCCATAACTCCTTTTCACGAAACAATGGTGATCTAAAGTTTTTTCTAAAAAAAGTGCTTCCAAGGAAATGTTGTCACTCCTAGTTCAAATGTTAGCTAGAGCTTTGTGGTCTTTTTCTGTTTTTAGTTGTCTCTGTCTCTCCTTTGTGTACTCTGAGATTGAAGTCCTGGGAGTTAAGATGATTGGAGGTTTTGCCTCTGAGATTGACATTCTTGGAGGCTTGCTAAATGGATGAGGTTCAAGCCGGGGATGCCATGGACCACAATGTGTGGTTTGAGTTTTATGACTGTTGTAATTATTCAGTTTTGTTCATGTGAAAAAAAGAAATAAAGAAAATGGTTTGCATTGTTGAGGATTTTGGGGTAATGAAATTGGTTTGTTTGTTGTGTTTTTTTACCAGTGGATATGGAACCATGCGCTTATTTATGATACGCTTAGGGTTTATTGGGTTAAGGGTATTAGTACTAATTTTAATGCCCCTTAGGGGCTTGATTGATTATTTTTAGTCCTAATGAAGGGTTGGAACCATGGCTATATGCCGATTGCGTCACTATCGATGATTGACAAAATCTAAGTTTCTTGATCTCGATTAAAAAATCCACCAAATAAGTTCGAACCAAAAATTTTTGCGAAACCGTCTTTGGTCAACTTTTAAGTTTTCTCACCATCTTCTATCTTTTTACCTTTTTAGGGAGTCAATTCAGAGGAAGTTTAGGCTTTAACTCGACCAAGAAGTTTCTATCAACCAATTTGGCCAAGGTTCGAGTTCGAAAGTCCTACAAGCTGAAAGTAATGCCTGCTAAGCCATCTTTAAATTTCCCAGCCATCGTTGCAAGTCGAAACACTCCTAGCTTGTGAGACTGACCAGAATTGTGTAGGCAACAGCGTACTGCTACCGAGGATTGCTTGTCTGTGTCAAATTTTCTGTCGAATTCTCCAATGCTGCCAAATTACGGTTCCAATTAGGACAAAAAAATTGAGCTTGTCGTACGGGATTGCTTCTGCGTTTCAGATATGTCCTTGTATCAAACATAACATAAACAAAAGCTGCTCGCAGGAGCCAACCACTTCACCAACTGAACTGTCTATCAAAAGTAGGATACGCATTACACATGCATCAAACTAGATTGGTAGATTTGTACAGGCTTTTTCACATGATCGCCAGATACATCAGACCACTCGAAAGCTGCAACACTATCAGTCAAGAAAAACAACGTCTCATCAGGCTTTGCTACTCTTGTGGTACCCCATGTTCTTGTTAATATAGACGATCCGGTACAGCAAACGTACCAGTTTGAGTCTCTGACCATGTTCTCCAAACAAACACAACTGGGTTGAGTTGCTATGCAAAATTGCGGTACAAGCACTTTTCCCAATGCCATTCCAAAAGAATCTTCTGCAGTTGTGCCGCTCCATCCATCTTGCTGGCACAGATGCAAACAAGGACAAGCAGATTTGATAATACTTTCCCTTCCATCGCAATTGATGGACAGATCTGGCTGCAACCAAAATGTACTACCTCGTCTCCTAACTATATGAAGGTATTTCATTTGATGGAGTTACATTGATGCTCTGAGATCGAACTCTGTCAATGATCTTCTGCCTGCCGGCCAGATCTTCTTCGTATCCAACAATCTGCATAACAGACCGGAGTTTACATGAGTTGCGCAGTGGTGTAGTGTCAACAGCCAGGTAGGAAAGTGTCAGTTCTAGGATAGAATGCACACCTGAGACTCTGTCTGCGTCTCACTGAAAGGGTAGTAGGTAGTGGGGGCAGGGGCGGGGGCGGGGGTGGAGTTTAAGCTTTGAACGTTCGTGCCAGGGGTGCTGTCTTGCTTCTGTGGCCTGAAGGAAACAAATGGCAGTCCCCAGTAAGGGGAAATATTTCAAGTGCAAGTGAGTAATAAGATGGAAGGCAAGTTTCTGCTGCATACTCATAGCAATTGTCAGTGGTTCAAAAGAGAAAAGGATCTGTTAAGAGTAAACATGCTGGTCTGTTTGAATTGTCATGTTGTCATTGTATGGGGAAGTGAAAGCATTAGCAAGCAGATGATGATTGAACGCATGAATAGGTCGAACCTTATTAGAATTAGGAAAGTCATCCAGCTTGATTAATAAATTCGAAGTTATAGTAGCTTCAAAAGTATATATTTATTATTTACAGAGACACGTATTATCCATGCAGTTGCATACTTCCAAGGAATTGTACACAAAAAGAGAATATTTCAACTTTCGCAGAGTGCAGGCATGTAAGAAAGTGAATAACTACCAACTTACATGTTCAACCAGTGCCTTGAAATGCCAAAGGAGTGTGTATTTTCCTGATCTTCACCATCAACAGAATCATCAGGTGCAAAAATCTGCATTAGCAGTTAAGGATCCTAGGGGTGGTGCCTTTGTAAAGTATGGAGAATGAACATTAATAGCAAAGTAAAAGCATAGATCTCAATAAAAATAGGATACACTCCTAGGAGGTTGCACATCCTGAATCTGCAATTTCAAAAAAAAAGTCAAGTTGCTATTTTTATGCAATGTCCATGTCATTGCAGTAGTAAAGCAAATGAATCACACTACCTTGGATGACTGAACCAGTAGGTCCTCTATGGCATCTGCAACATCAGGAACAGAGCTACTGTCCGGGTGGTTCTCAGCTTTTCCGATGTTTCTAGGTGTATCATTAGCCTTGACAATTTGCGATAAGCGTCTTCTTTTGCTAACAGCAGAAGCAACTATTTCTTCATTAACAGAGGCATTACCTGCTAAGCTAACATGATGAGTTTGTGGTGAAAAAAATTCTTTTCACAGCTCGTACAATGAACAATTACCAGAGCTGTGTTTTGAACTGCTTCTTGGTACTTGAGATTCACTAAGCGGCTCAGAGCAATCAAATCTGGAAATCGTATTGGCTGCCTGTGTGGGATATTGACTAACAGTGCACAGACCAGCATCTCTGTCCTGAGAAGCAGGGGGCAATGACAATTTGCTATAATCAATCCCGTGCTCACAACGTATCATCAACAAGAAAATAGCTGGCAGGCAAGATTTGAATATGCTCAAAAGTCAAAACTATGCATGAAAGATGTATACCTGTCTTACACACTCGAAGAGCCACTCTACAGTAATCGTTGGAATTCCCTTATTACAGCAACTTGAAGGGCAGAGGGCCAAACCATGTCACCCGCGATCCATGACTGGTATCGGTGATTCTCATCGTAAAACTCTTCAAGAAGCTCTGGTAAAGATATACCTTTCAACAAATGGGATAGACGAAATATTAGTGTGAATATTGATAATGACAATAAAATACTATAAATTAAAATTTACGATGAAAAAACAGTACAAACATATATGTAATATATATATATATATATATATATATATATGTATATATACATACATATATACCTACACATACACATGTATATAGATATATACATACATACATACATACACACACACATATATGTATAAACATATACATATATAATGGTAGTACAGTACTACAAATTAAAAATTACGATGAAGTAAATAATTACATAAATATACATATACATATATAATGACAGTACAATACTATAAATTAAAAATTATGATGAAATATATAATTACATAAATGTATGTATACATATACATAATTATAAATATGTAACGGTAGTACAATACTACAAATTAAAAATTACGAGAAAATAAATAATTACATAAATATAGATATACATATATAATGGTAGTACAATACTACATATTAAAAATTAAGATGAAATAAATAATTACATAAATATACATATACATATATAATGGTAGTACAATGCTACATATTAAAAATTACAATGAAATAAATAATTCTATAAATATACATATATGTACATATGCATATACATACATAATAGCAGTGCAATACTTCGAATTAAAAATTGTGATGAAATAACTAATTACATAAATATACATATACATATATAATGGCAGTACAATACTACAAATTAAAAATTACGATAAAATAAATAATTACATAAATATACATATACATATATAATGACAGTACAATACTACATATTAAAAATTATGATGAAATAAATAATTATATAAATATATATGTACATACATATATGTATGCACACATATATGTATTACACAGGAATTACCTGCTAATATGACTGCTAATCGCAGGCGAAGAATTGTGGCATTGGGAGAGCGACTGTGAGAAAAATTGTGAGAGCGACTGCGAGAGAAGGCTGCGAGAGTGCTCGCAATTTATAGCGAGGGCAGGAGCGCAGCGCACGCTAACGATACCTCAATAATTACGGAAAGGAAATGCGCGTAGGGAGTAGACGAGATGGCACCTCGCTTTCAGTGGTTTACTCCCTCGTCGTGTATGGCACGGGCCGAACCAAATTAAGGGCCTTTGGCACACTAGCGTTGGCAGCATGTAGGAAAGTGACTAAAAAACAAACAAAAAAACACATTGGCCCTGCACCTACCACGCGGTGCTAAATCTCTGCCGCACGACCACCGTGCGGCAGGTAATTTATTCGTGCTAACTACATACTTTAGACTAATTAGTACCATAACTAAGCACCTGGAGCCCAGTGGCTGGGCAACAGGGGGCCTACCGCACAGTGGTTGGGTGATGGGCCCCCTACCACAAGGTGGCTGTGCGGCAGGCCCCTTGCCACTCGGCCACGGGGCTCCGTTTGCGATGTGTCACCTCTGGCACAATGTCACTCGGTGATTGGGCGGTAAAATAGATATTTATGTCAATTCCACGCATGTACTAACATTCTTGTAAATAGTGATTGAAAATGCGCTATGCGTGCCAAAAAACTCGCAAGATGGGTTTTAAGGATTGGGGAATTTTTAGTAGTTTTGTGATTTAGTCCTCATAATTTCTAAAAATTGCAAAGAGGTCTCTATTGCCATGTAATCCTTCTGATATGGCCCTTGGACAGTTCGCTTGATTCAGTTTGATTCTATATATCCACGGTGACGTCAATTTTGAAGATAATGCGCCTCGACGGGCTGGCCTATGAAAAAATTATAAAAAAGATGAATAGTCCAATTCGGACAATTGATTATAGAAAAGCGTGTAATGATAGGTCATGGTCATAGAATGTGGAAAATATAAGGGGTAAATGATTAAAAAAAATATATGTAAAAATGACACATTTCATAGGTCAAAAATATAAGGAAACAAAGTTTTATTCAGAGATTCTGGAAAGGGTAGGTAATGGCTCTTGGCTAATTGACAAGCATCACAAACCAAAGTAGTACTAGTACTAGGAGAACCAGATAAACTACAGTTTGGTAACATGTTGGATAGGAGTAGATGGATGCCCTAAGAGTGCATGCCACTGGTCTTGGTAACGCTTGGTGCTAAGGAGAGCAGTCTTGAATAGTTTGAATGAAACCGACATTATGGGGGTACAAACCACACATCTGCCTCGAAACGGAAGATTCTTGAAAGAATATATCATTGTTGGCAGTAAGGCGGTGAATGGATAAAAGGTTTCTAGAAGGTTCCGGAACATGAAGTATATGTCTAAGATTAAGATCTTTAGAGGGTGTATGAACAGTAGAATAACCAACATGACAAATGGATAAACCTGATCCATTTACGGCAAGCACTTGAACCTTGCCCGTGTATCGCTCCTTGATTGCCAACCTGTCCAGATCCTTATGATATGATCTATAGTACCAACTTGTGTCAGTTATAACCAAGGAAAACATATCTAGAGGGATTGCAACTCTGTTATAAGGTCGCAAATTTGGCCAACAAGCACATTTGAACACACGAGGGAAGCATGAAGCCGGGAGAAAGGAAACAGCCGATGACAATTTGCAGACGTCGGACGAATGGCCCAACCAGTCAGCCACTGCCTTGAGATGGCCGCTGGCGTCTCCAGGCTTCCCGCCTTTGACCAGGGCCCGCGTCCGGGTTCTCCTACGCCTCCCTCGCCGAGCTGCTGGGCTGATTCACTCTATGGGCTGCACCAACGTAGGCCGCCATTGAGTAGCGGGACTTCTTAGGCCTACTGCTAAGAAACCGATTTACGTGTTTGCCTGCAAGGTTGCTAGGATCATGATCCGCATAACAAAATCCTACCATACCAATCTACCAACCTGATCCTAACTAGGATCATATACAGTAGTGGACTGGACCTTGTAATCTCCTTATTCACGATTTTTGAGGCACAATCCTATTATCCGATCTACACACCGAAATGAAATTATCTAGATATGGAATTTTCATCAGGACGTGGATCAAAAAATACAGTTGGAGACAACAATGTGGTATCTAGTGCTCTTCATGCACTGTCATGTTCTGCTAGGCTCAGAAGTAACGGGCTATGCTGTTGATTTACATAGCAGATAAATACAAGAAATGTCAATCGTGTCCTATGCTGTCAAGTCAATAAGCTGAGCTGCTTGTGTGCTGTGATGTTGCAGGTGCTATACATGTGATCACAGTGGTCGAATGAGGATTTAGCTACACCCCGAGTTAAACTCTAGACTCTAATTAACGCTAATATATACTCACACCATGGCATAATAAAAGTACATCACAAATACATCATTAACATGAAACTTGAGTTCAATAGTAAAACATAAAATATAATAAAAATATGACAAAACATAGACAATGTAGCATAATAGAAATATATTTTGATTGCTAGTATAATCCTAACTAAAGTACGTCAAAAGTCCTACTCAGTTGTGCTTTAAGCTCATATGGCAATATTAAAGAAGATATATCAAAATATCACTCACTACATGTTACATTTGAAGCAAAAAAAAAAGTACATGCTGTTTCTAGTTGGGGACATGTATCCATCATACGAATAACAAAATATGAAATGAGTGATCTATCAACCGAATAAAGCGCATAAAGCTTGGTGGGCTGAGGGCGCGTGGCCGCGCGCGCTTTGGTTTGCCAGGACCAAGAAGCTTTTCAAATTTTTGAGAAAATTTAATTCTTCAAGAAAACTGAGTGGCATGGCCGACACTTGCGCCAGGTGCGGGACAAGACTCAGTTTGCATGGCCGTGGACAAGACAGAACCGGCAAACTGAGTGGCCATGTGCGGAACAAGACTCAGTTCACATGGCCGTTGAGTGGCATGGGGACAAGACAGAACAGGGGAGGGGGAAGCCAGCTGGGGTAGGCGGGCCGAACGAAGAAGAGGCAGGGAGAAGAAAATGAGCCAGGGACCAAGAAGCTTTTCAAATCTTTGAGAAAAATTAATTCTTCAAGAAAATTGAATAGCCAAAATTTGAATTAAATTTTGAATTTTGCACAAGATCAAAAACATGCCCAAAATGGGATGTTACACCTCGGGCTATAGCCCGGACAGCCTGAGGCCTGTCTCCGCCCTCCCCTGGTTACGAAGGCGGATTGTTTGCGTTAAGCATCCTGCATAGGGGTGTTTGTTTTAGCGATGGCTTCTGGCTTTTAGCTGAAATTTCACTGTAGTTGACTTTTTTTTACTGTAGCTGATTTAGCTTTTTGGGCATAATTAAATTTTTAAAAAAATATAAAAATAGAAAAAATATGTTAGCCTATCACGGACAATGCAAAGAAACACGGGAAAAAAAGAAAAATGCAAAAAAGCCCAAAAAATCTAAAAAAATTCAAAAAAAGATAAATTACTGAATAGTGAAAAAAAACTGTCGGACCCCGGAGCAACGACTCCTGGATCATCTGTGTAAATCGCACTAGTCCAGGATCAAGCTAGTGCACACAGTGGATAACAAAGATTCATATCATGCACAATGACATTTATTCATTAACTAAATATGGGCCTGATGGCCAAAGGTTACATCAATGGTTCATAAACCAAAAATAAATATAAACAACGGAAGAAAACCAATGAAACAGCAGCCCATCCTGCCTGCCCACAGGCGAATGACTGTAAGACACGGCCTAGTCGTCACCATCCTCACCGAAGTTGTTGACGTCATCCTCTGGCAACAGATTTTAGCAAGGTGAGCACATAAAGTACTCTCAAGGTAAGCACATAAAGTACTTACGCAAGTTACACCAGGAGTTTTAACAGAGTGAATGCATACATAGGGATAACAAAGGAAGGCTTAATAAGGTTATTTGTGCAAAAACAATACTGAATTTAAATACAATAGTATAAGTGCAAAAGCTGAATTGTTAATACAGTAGATAGAAATAGTAATTTAACAAAATAATATCGTTAGTGCAGACTCCGATTAAACACTAACCTAGTCACAGGTATCCCACCTGGTCCATCTTTTCAAAAGTTTTCTCATGGATTCCATCTATCCATATACTTTTCAAAATCTCTTATGGATTCATTTTATTAGTGCAGGCTCCGACCATACACCAACTTATTCACGGGTATCCCACCTGGTCATGGATTCCATCCATCCATAAGCTTTTTCAGAAATCATTTTAAAAACCAAAGTCTAATCCATGAAAAACTTTACCCAGTTTGCTCATAACCGTGGGCACGGCTATCCAGGATAGATTATACACTCTGCAGAGGTTGTACAGCTTTACCCACAAGACATGATCATTCCATATTGCCACCGGATAAACACACTTCCTTTGGTGTGCGGCGAGGATATCATGACAAGGCCGTTACAATATTCTGTAGCCAAAATAGTTACGCCGCCACTAAGGTTTCACCACAACTTGAATCCACAAGTTGGAGCCCCCTCTTGTGCCATGTGAGACTTCTCGCGGCCTACGCCACGCTCACATTCAGCCTATAGCGAAAACTATGTTTAGAACTTCACAAATTACTTAGCTAGGTCTGTTCCATACCAGACTTGTGGTAGTACGATATGGCTTTGCAACAGTAGCTCACAGACCGGTTCTTAACTTGACTTAGGCTCAATCCACATACCCCCTTGTGCCTGACAATCAACCAAGTGTCACCAAATACGAGGCATGCTAGCACCCACCACCTAACCATCAGCCTAGGTCAAAACCAAATTTTATATTTTTCATTTGAAACATTCGTATACCTTCTTGACTCACCGAAGTCAAGAATGGAGTTTACAAAATCATTGTTTTCAAGTGAAACAAGTATTCCCACTTAAAAATCATTCTAAGCATGGCTAAGCAATTCTATAAAATTTCTAGTCAATACTATTGTACTAACTAGATTTTCATCTAAGGTGACAAGGCATAAGGAAATACAATATTAAATTTGGCCATACACAAAGGATTTGGGTATAACTAGAATTTAAATCGAATTTAAACTAGATTTGAATGAAAGTACGCATGCATAATACTTTTAAAAACAATATAAATAATTTAAATTACTGGGAGCAACATGATCAAAGGTGTAACTTGCCTTGCTTCGAAGTTTGCTGAGGTTCGCTGAAGTTATACTCTCCGGAATAGTCGTAGTCTACACGTGAAAAACCAGAATAAACTAAACTCAAATAAAATCCAATTAAAATCCAAAAATTATAAAATATTATCTAGGAAGTAGAATATGAATTTTGGAATTTGAATTGGTCCAATGGAGTTAGGGCGAAGGAGGACGACTTCTGGAAGTTTGAATTCCAAAGAAATGAATAAAAGGAATTATTGGAATTCTTTTCTTTGTGAAGGAAAAGTGGTCGGAAGCGATAACGTCGAAGGTAGATGGAGACGGCAGTGGTTGGGAGCGACTGTGGTCGAGAGTGACTGTAGCTGTAAAAACAATTATGGTCGAAAGGATTGGAGTTTATGCAGAGTGATCGAAAGAATCGAACGGGTTGGAGAGGTCGAAGGGTACGGAGGTTAAAACGGTCAAACAACCATGGTCGATTCGAAGACGGAGGTTGAAGTCGAAGGCTCCGAGATTGAAGATCGAAGTCTAAGTCTTCGAGGTCGAAGGTCAAAGGCTAGAGTCGAAGTCTCCGAAGGTCAAAGTCAAAGTCGGAGTCTAAGAAGCTTCTAAATGGTCGGATTCTAAAGAACCTTTGGACGGTGGAGTCTAAAGAACCATCGGACGTCGGAGTCTTATGAGCCTCCGAACGTCGGAGTCTAAGAACCGGATGGCTGGGAGAAGTCGGACGGCTTCGCGTGATAAGATCCGAGTGATTCAACGGCAGCGAAAACCGGTGAGGTGTACAAAAGAGGGAGAAGAGTATGAGTCCGGTTTTACCTTGGCGCAAAGTTTGGGCTTCACAGAGTTGGCTAGCAGTGAGGCTGTAGCGGACGCGGGACACGATTATCGACGACGGAGACTCTCCGACGACGGCTTGCTAGGAGAAGGGGCGTCGAAGGTTCGCGCGGGCCTGAGGAAGGTTACAGGCGGTGGGGTACTCCGGTCATACTTTGGCTCGGGAAAAAGGGTGAAGGAGGTGCGCGCGGTCCCGTCGAAGATTTGGCGGTGGTGGCGTCGGCGGAAGAGACACTCTGGCGGGGGGATTGCTTGGCGGAGGGGTGGCGAGGGGAGCAAAAGAGAGAGGGGACTGCGAGAAGTGCATTGGTGCTCTTGTGCATTACCACAAGTGGTTGAAAGGTGGTTGGCGATTGATGAGGGGGGTGGCCCGATCTTCCGATGAGATGGATAAGTTCGATTTGATATGACGTTGACGAAGAGGCTACTTGACCGAGACGACCAAGTCCGTCCTGCAATCGCTACACCACACCCTAGTCGCTATCAACCGTGCCAAGAACGCGGTTGACCTGAACACGGGGTTCAATTCCTGCAAGCAATCGAAGAACAAGCAAGAACAAGATAAAGAGCAATCTGAATATTGCATATATGAATGAAGAACACAAAGGGGTTGAGGCCTGCAATCGCAGTTGTTGGTCTAGTCGACACAAGAACACACGACGAAGTTTCACGGTGGAAAACTAATCTAAAGAAGCCTGAGTTGCATGGCCAAATAAGCCTCTATTTATAGGGACACGCAGGTCCTTGCATATGGAAAGTTCTCAACACATGGAAAGTATTCAAATCATAACTGATTCTATCTCTGTTTCCAAAATCGAAGATTGTTTTGTTGATTGCGTCGCGCACAAAAGGAATTTTTGGATGGGGTCAGATCCGTTGGAAAGAGGACGGAATAAACTTTCCATGCTGTACTCACACATTCCATTTGGACTCTTGATGCGAAATCTATGAGCATTTAAAGTTGGTCCTGTCAGGCTGAGTCAGCGTCGGTTTGTTTTGATGATTCCAATGCGTACAGAATGAATTTGGAGGTGGGGCCAAATCCATTAGAAACTGGACGAGCTCTTCTTTCTTTGCTGTACTTGCACACCTCAAAAGGAGTTTTTATGCAAAAGTTATGCACATTTGAAGTCCGACCTGTCAGGCTGACTCCGAATTGATCCGGAGGCCGAATTGAATTCCAAAATGTGTCTCACTTGAACTCTTGCTTAAATTGATCAAAAAGTGACATGGTGACCGTGAACAAGAGTTGGGGAAGGCGTTGACTTGGGCTTGATATATCGATCGGACTCCCTTTAGGTGGACCCCAACCACGAGCGTATAGCGTTGATGCAATCCTCCTTGTACAGCTAGACAAAAATACATTTTCATATTTAGATAGCATCATATTCTCAATTAAAATAAATTGAAACCGAAGAAACGAATTCACCATTTCTTTATTCTTGGGAGCTTTGGTTGTATGAGTATGTGGCGTGGTCACATCATCCTCCCCTTCTTGACAGAAAACCGTCCTCGGTTTTAATAGATGCGTGGTTTCACGTATTGCATGATCTTGATCATAAATCTCGGTACATGACATAGAACGCAACAAATTCGTATTATGTAATATCATAAGTTCTTTATCAAACATAGTAAAATCTCTTAGAAACGATTGTACCTGATTGGTAGTATTATCACTAGATGGTGTATGTGCTTCATCTTGCTCCCATTTTTTAGAAAAGGTTGTATTGGGCTGTGACTTGATATTGATGATCTCAATGCGAGGCAAATTCTTTTTTGGCGCAAATAGGAAAATGTTTGTGGTGTACGGAAGCAGCCCACAACACTCCCCTTCTTGAAAGGTTTCCTGTAGCTTATAAACAGCAGAAGATAAACTAGAATTGATAATGTTAGTGCCATTAGTTTCCTCTATATGATTGTGTTCCTCCTCCAAAGTTGAATCTTTTAGTTCTGAATTTATGCAAATTCTATGAACCATGTAATTTTTTTTTCATCATATTCGTCTTTCAGATAAAATTTATAACAAAACAATGAAAGTGAATTGGGAATCTCAAATAACTTTTTCTCTAAACAACTTAGTTCACAAGGATGATCAATCTCAATATAACCTAAATTGTTTGAAGAAGGAATTTGTTTCGGCTCATCTCTAGCATGTATCAATTGCACATAGATAGAATCAAATGCATTTATTTTAACGCATGGATTTGGAATTAAAACTGAAGAAGCAAGTTTTATTTTTGATTGCGTCAAAGATTTATGCAAGGAACAAGCACACAACTCATTCTCAACACTCAAATCAATATAGTCTGAATTCTCTATTTGAAACATGTGCATATCAGAATTACTTTTCATAATATTTTGGTCTAATGTAGCACGAACAGTAGACAATAGTTGTTCTTCACAGGCATACTGACCTTGAGTGATGATAGCACCATTATATTTACCTTTCTGACTCTCCTCACATGATGTAGGGGCTTCCATCACCTCAACTTCTTTCTCAAGTAACTCATTGATATCTTCAAGATGGTTCTCAACTCATTGCAAGTTGTTAGTCATAGAAAAGGCACAACCACAGTTTGCATTCATGTGTCCTATTATCAAGTATTGTCAATTCTTCCGCAATCTGACTCTCAATCTTACAAGCAAGTATAAACAAATGAGAGAGAGAATTATATTCTTTGTGAACAAGAAGGTCTTGAATTTCCTGATTAAGCCCACTTAAGAATCTATTCTCCGTAGCTTCAGCATGTTCCTCTAAACCACAATGCAATAAACGAATTTTCAATTCATAATAGTATTCTCTTACAGTTCCACTACCTTGTCTGAAATGTTGCAATCTAGCTAGCAAATAATCAACATAATTTTTAGGAACAAATTCATCTCTCAAAAGTTTCTTCAATGCATTCCAAGTTTGAGGCACTCTACCATATCTACCAAGATATTTCCACCAAATTATTGCATTATCAATGAAAACACTAGTGGCAGCTCTAATCTTTTGCCTATCCGACCAATCATAATTTTTAAATTCTTCCTCTATTGCTATCTCCCAGTCAATATAGGCATCAGGATCAAATTTACCAGCAAAGAATGGAAAAGCATACCTGACTTTAGTGAATGCATCATCATCCTCATTCGACGAAGGGTTCGGAGGAAACAGTGCACGTCGAGTAGCCGTGGATGAACATTTATCAAGGTTCTCAACTCTGTTGTTGATGGTGGTGAGGGTTTTATTAAGCCGATCCAACACGATATTGGTCTCACGAAAATTCCTATTATGTGATCTTGATCCTGCCATGGTTAATAGAAAACAAGGAAATACACGAGAATTATGTAAGTTCCTATAAACTACTAGGAAGTAGAGCTTGACAAGTCACACATCTCTCAAACTCTTACCAAACTCTTACATGTTCTTACCAATGCAAACAGGTGGTGCAACCGGTGGTTGGTTCGTGATAGTCTTGACTTGAGTGATAAGTATAGCGATTACCGGTACGTCAAGGCCTGTAACGGTTAGAAGTAGGTGTAGCTTGGAAGGCTCTAGCTATGTAGCAATGGAGAACAATCGGTTAATTTCAGAAATTGCATGGAATTGAATTATAGTTCGTATATAGCACTTAGCCTTATGTTGCTGATCAAAGAAGGATAGATGAAGGCTAAAACAAGTGGATATCAAAGTATATGAGTAGTAGACACAAGATAATTCAATTGAATGCAATTAGAAGTGGAAAGCACAACTATTGACCCAAAATATTAGAAAGTCAGAATTCTGTCCACTGGACCAGTTGTCGGTATTTTGGCCGTAACTTTTTGTCACTTGCCTCTTTTTTGATGATTCTTTTTTTCCTGGTTTACTGACGGCTTTTTTCTAAAACTTTTCTTTTGGGGCCAACTTCTGAAAAACTGACAGAAAAATTCTCACAAAAATCACAAGTGCAAACTATTGCAGATTCGAAACAGAAATTTGGGTCAACTTTCACCGCATGTATCTTTTACTTACAGTATTGGAATGAAGCGACATTTTGCAAGTAGATGGATAATGAAGTTAGGAGTCTAATGGAAGTGGTTGCACTCAAAAAGGATCAACGAATCAAAAGTAATGCTGTTTTTGGTGGCGCCTGCACAAGAGGGAGTCTTCTGGCCGAAAATCGGAGATGTGTTCTCGATGAATTTGGAAGTGGGGATTTTTGTTTTTGGACTTTTATGGGACCAAGAATATGACCAGCAACAAGTCAAACCTAAAACGGACACAAATTCAATTTAGCAAACCGAAACTAACAAATTGAAAGGCACAACGGGGTTTGGACAGCGGAAATAACTCTTTTTGTAGGGCAATTTTCTGGTTATAGGTACGAAAAACAAATCTAGATGGATAATCTCACTGGGCAAACTGTGCTCTGATACCAACTGATGAGGGGGGTGGCCCGATCTTCCGATGAGATGGATAAGTTCGATTTGATATGACGTTGACGAAGAGGCTACTTGACCGAGACGACCAAGTCCGTCCTGCAATCGCTACACCACACCCTAGTCGCTATCAACCGTGCAAGAACGCGTTGACTGAACACGAGGTTCAATTCCTGCAAGCAATCGAAGAACAAGCAAGAACAAGATAAAGAGCAATCTGAATATTGCATATATGAATGAAGAACACAAAGGGGTTGAGGCCTGCAATCGCAGTTGTTGGTCTAGTCGACACAAGAACACACGACGAAGTTTCACGGTGGAAAACTAATCTAAACAAGCCTGAGTTGCATGGCCAAATAAACCTCTATTTATAGGGACACGCAGGTCCTTACATATGGAAAGTTCTCAACACATGGAAAGTATTCAAATCATAGCTGATTCTATCTCTGTTTCCAAAACCGAAGATTGTTTTGTTGATTGCGTCGCGCACAAAAGGAATTTTTGGATGGGGTCAGATCCGTTGGAAAGAGGACGGAATAAACTTTCCATGCTGTACTCACACATTCCATTTGGACTCTTGATGCGAAATCTATGAGCATTTAAAGTTGGTCCTGTCAGGCTGAGTCAGCGTCGGTTTGTTTTGATGATTCCAATGCGCACAGAATGAATTTGGAGGTGGGGCCAAATCCATTAGAAACTGGACGAGCTCTTCTTTCTTTGCTGTACTTGCACACCTCAAAAGGAGTTTTTATGCAAAAGTTATGCACATTTGAAGTCCGACCTGTCAGGCTGACTCCGAATTGATCCGGAGGCCGAATTGAATTCCAAAATGTGTCTCACTTGAACTCTTGCTTAAATTGATCAAAAAGTGACATGGTGACCGTGAACAAGAGTTGGGGAAGGCGTTGACTTGGGCTTGATATATCGATCGGACTCCCTTTAGGTGGACCCCAACCACGAGCGTATAGCGTTGATGCAATCCTCCTTGTACAGCTAGACAAAAATACATTTTCATATTTAGATAGCATCATATTCTCAATTAAAATAAATTGAAACCGAAGAAACGAATTCACCATTTCTTTATTCTTGGGAGCTTTGGTTGTATGAGTATGTGGCGTGGTCACATCAGCGATGAGGTGAAGCGGTGACGCAATTTGGGCGGTGATGGCGATGACATTCCGGTGGTGAGGAGACTCAACTAAGGGCGGTCGAGAAAATTCAAAAATTATGAAATGTATACTGAAAAATAGATTATGAATTTAGATGAATTTAGAAACTTGAATCACTTGATTCGGAGTTCGGACGGAGGAGAACGAGCGATTGGAAGATTGGCGGATCAGAAAATACTGAAAAAGGAAAAATCAGGAAGGAATATTCCTCCGTAAACAGTAACGGACAGCAGCCCTTTTCACTGTTTTTGGCCGTGTCGTTGGTGAGAAAAGGCACGGGAGATGAAGCCAATGGGTTGCTAATGACCCGAGGTACATGTAGGAACTGACGGCACGTCAAACAGAGCACGGTGACGACGTGTACGGCGACAACGACATAGAGTGTGGAGAGAAGAATATTTTTCGGGCAGGGAATATGGAGAAGCAAGGTGAGCATGGCCTAGAACGGAGGGGAGCACGGCGTTGAACGCGTCGAGACGAACTCAACGCCGCAGAAGGGAGGGGAGCACGGCGTAGAACGCGTCGAGACGAACTCAACGCCGCAGAAGGCTCGGCCAACGGACTAGCAAAACGTGGTGGACAAGACTTTATGCAGCCTACAGGCTGACATCAGCGTTCCGGGCAAACGGAGAGGAATTAACATGCGAGAGTTGCGGCGAATCGAAGAGTGGAGCGTGGGGATCGTGATGCTCACCTTGGTTTTGGTCGGGCATACACGGTCGGCCGGTGGCGATGCGAGGAACGCGGACCCGATTTGGCCTAGGTGCCGACGATGCTCCGGTGGAGTTCCGGCGAAGGCGAGGTGAGCACTGCGTAGAACGCGACGATGCAAAGCCAACGGTGTGGTCAAACGCGGCGGGGCTTCACCGTACGAGGCGCAAAAAGGCCGAAGAACACCACTTGAACTACAAAAATAAAACTCCGATTGCGGCCAAACGAGTGGGAGAGGGGACTTGAGATTTTCGGGGTTGAATGAGGATGAGAAGAGGCTCACGGGGCTCCCTTTTACAGGGGCTAAGGAGGTCCGAGGAGGGAGATCAACAATTCATGTCTTTGAATGGTATGAGTTAAATCCCGCAAAAATGGTCATCAATAAGAGGGGAAACGGTGGGGGAATGAAAGAGCTTGATGAGGGGAGTCAAATGCAGTTTATTTCACTAAAAACCGTTGAGTAAATCACGAGTTATTGAGAATTGAACAAAGCTTGAAAACGTTTTTCATGGAGTCTGCGCGTGCTCTGTACGTGAACGTCTCTTGGAAGAAGGGAATTAGGAGGAGAGAGAAAAGAGAGAAAAGAAAAAGAAACAAAAAGAAAATTTAGAAAAATTTTAAGAAAATTTTATAAAGATCCTTGGAACCTAAAAAGATTAAATAAATATTTTCGGAATTTATTAAAATTAATTTTAATTTTTAAAAAATTTTCTTTTTCTACCTTAAAATAATACAATAAATTACAAATAAAGCCTGAAAATCTTAGAAAAATTTATAGAGATTTCTAAAGATACTTTGAACTTATAAAAAAAATTACAACTAAAATTTGCATATTTTTTTTATAATATTTTTTTTGTTAACAGAAAAGCTCTTTTCTTCAAAACAGAAAATTATGTTAGCTAAAAATTTTAAAATTTCAAGAAACCAAATAATTTTGATTTTTGTTTTAAACTAACTTATTTATTACCTTATTTATTTTATTTTTATTTTCTTTTTTTACTTCAATTATTTTTCATAAAAATAACTTTTTTTAAAGCCAAAAATCAGGCAATTAAATTTTTTTTAATAACTTAAAGAAACCAAAAGTAAATGTTTTATTTTAAATTAAATCAAATATTTTAAAATAAACAGCTGGGCTGTTACAAAAGCTGAAACTAGAAGCTGAAGCTGAGAAAAAGTTGAAATGAGCGGGGCCAAAAGCTTATGTTGCTAAGGAAAGATGTGCCATGTATACTTTACCAGTTCATAACAGAGAAAATGCATTCAGAGTTTCTTTAGAAATCCTTTAGAAAGGCTTCTTCCATTTGTACTTTATTAGATCAAATAAGGTACTGCCAAAAGAAAAATTAAGGGATATATATCCAACCGGCCTGAGAGAATTTTTCTTTGGAGTTTCTAAGATTCACTTCAACATTCTCCATCAGTTTGCCGGTTTGATTGATGACACTATATAGTGTTCCTTTTATATTGACTGAACTATCATACGTATTGCTATATAGGCATTTTGCATAGCTAGTGCAAGAGTAGTAGATACCGACAAATTGTCACAGACTGAATTTGCTACAAAATGCTGGGACAAATAAAATGCTATCTACCACTCTAAAAATAACGAGCTCTTTAATTAATCTGAACTTTGGAGCAAAGGAAAAAAGTGCTAACCTCATGATTAATTTCTATGGCAGTACACAAACTTTATATACCTCCTAATATTGTCTTAAACATTGCTTGCTTTTATTTTACAGTGAAACCATCCATACAATAGTTTTGACTTTGGAACCATTCTTGTGTTCCATAATTGTAATAGCCCAATTTTGCCTCACAATAAACCATGCATGATTTTCATAAATTTCTAAAATTTTTGGTGCATTGTTAAAAAAATTTATAAATCTTTGTTGGAGTTTAAGGTTTTAAAATAATTTCCTTGGCCCAAAAATATGAATTTAAAATTTACAAAAGTTAATTGGATGCTGAATGATTTTTCCTAAAAATTTTGTGAGCAAATACCTCTTGGAATTCATATTATAAATTCAAACTCAATTCAAAAACTAAAACTAAAGTTTAAATATTAAAAATTTCCCTCCCTGGCCTTTGGGACTTGCTGAGTATTTTTGTACTCATTATTGCTTAGTATGTTGTTTTAGATGACGGAAGTGATGACCCGATGTATGGATACGTCTATGCTTCTAGCTATAACAAGGAAGCCAAATGTCACGACTAGGTTTAGCCCCAGTTGATTGCTTGTGGCAGATAATGGAGGTCTTTTTAGTTTACTTACTATCCTAATGCTTTGTTATGAATAATCTCATTTGGTCTATTGGCCCGTTATGCAAAACATGATGTTACAATCTATTTACGTTTGCCTATGTAATGTTAAGTACTCCTTATATTGTTACGCATGTATGGATATGATATTTGCCGATGTGATCTTGTGTGAGCTAACAATTGATCTAGGGACTAGCTTAGAATACACAGGGGATTCGGATTGTCAAATCCGGGTCGCTATAATAATTCACACAGATTAGAAGATTGAGTGTGCCATTAAATTCCTGAATATGGTCCTTAAATTGTTCTTTTGTTGGCCTTTCATTCTCTCGCAATATGCTACCTGGAACTTTTGCCAGTTTGCAGGGATTGTTGGTCTTACTATGGTTATATGCGGTCGACTTGCTGAGGAGATCTGTGATCACCCACAATGACGCGTTAACTGAATTTATGATTTTTATCATCGTAAACTTGATTATCATCTTTTGCTCGGTTTGCCTGGAGCTTGGAGCCTAAATTTGATGACAGATTTTCAAATTGAGTTGTATATGATGAGCAAGTATAGCATAAAACTTTTCATAGTTCCAGTTGTATTGTACCGGCGGTGTTCTACTGTTCTCAAATCAATCGCAGCTGTTTTTTGGTAGAAGAATCTCAAGGATTTTTTGGTAGAAGAATCTCAAGGATCACGTGATGCCGCGAGAAAAGAAAGGAAACGGCACCTCCATGGTTATAATATAGTGGAAACTGTGAACCATGTCCATGGTTATAATAGTGGATCCTGCATGCATGCATGTCTACACCTTGAGGCATCAGAGTTATTAAAAGCTACTCTGGTTTGCTCGCACGACCGCGTTTCGCGCGCCCGCAGCAGCCCTCGTGCGACAACGCATGGCGAGCCAGCTTGCGCTTGCTGGGCCTCCAGGACCGGGGCCCCCCTCCCTGCGCTGTCGCTCCATCCGTGACTCCGCTCCGAGTCCTCCCCCGGTCCCCCTCCTCCCCTCCTCCCTCGCTCCCCCGCCGCCTCCCCTCTCCTCCCCCCTCCCCCGTCGCCCCCTCCTCCCCCGGTCCTCCCTCCTCCCCCGCTCCTCCACCGCCTCCCCCTCCCCCACCGCCTTCTCCCCCACCGCCACCTCCCCCACCTCCCCCTCTTCCCCCCTCCCCCGCCGCCCCCTCCTCCCCCGGTCCCCCAGTCCCCCGCCGCCTCCCCCCTCCTCCCCCGCCGCCTCCCCTCCCTCGGAGGCCGGAGGGGGAGGCTGGATCCGGTCGGCGCGGAGGCGGAGGGGGAGGCGCCGAGGCCAGAGGGTGAGGCCGGATCCGGTCGGCGCGGAGGCGGAGGGGGAGCCGGCGGAGGCCGCGCCGCTCATCCCAGGTGGGTGCGTGCGGCGGCGGGCGGTGAGCGAGCAGTTCGCTCAGCGCAGCGGCTCTTTTCGGCCGCGCGGCCGCTGAGACCTTCCTCCTCACCTGGCTCACGCTCATCCTCCTCCGCTACCTCGGGTACTCTCCAATTCTATTTCCCTTGCTGCTACTTTCACATGGTGATTTGCTTGTGATCTTACTACAATTAGATATATCATGGCATTTATTTTGGAGAATTAGTGTACTATGACATGTTTAGCACGTAGCTAAATGAACTTCACTAAGGTTGCTACTAAGATCAGATGCTAAAGCTCAGAAAAATTTCATATGATGCTTAGGTCCTTATCTCCATAAATTACATGTTTTTTTTACAGTTTTTAGGTTGTTATCTTCATGAATCGTGGACTCAATTTGAAAAGGCAGTGGACTAAGCTACCACTTCACTTTATAACTTTGTATGCTCTGAGATCAACAATATCTGAAAATACTCATGCACATAATCATTTCAGAAGCATTGGAGGATTGGAGGTTCTATTAGACTGACTGGGACTACCATCAAGCAATTTTTCAGTCTCAAAGCATTCTTTTGTCCCCAGTGATGAAAGGTAAGTGTTTTAGCAGTACCAAAACCAGACATTCGATGCAGCAAGTTCCAGAGTTACAAAAAGAGGAGGGATAATTATGATTAGTGAGAAGGAACAAAATAAAGCATATTACTTTTCAGAGTAAACATAATATTTTAAAGGGCTCATGATTCTTCAAATCTAGCAACGAATTGCGCCTTCAATTAATTTGCATCTGCTTGAAAACATAAGTAAGTCAATTGTTTTCTTTTCCCTTGTTTGTAAGAAAGCTAAGTCGAGAAGGTACACTTTTTAGTTCTTGATGGTCTCACACAGTTTGTTGCTCTGTTGTCCAATGATTGCATTGTAAATCTATGTTGTTTGTTAATTTACTCAGTCCACAGCCATTTTACCTATTGGATATCTGATGGTTTCACATGCAAAGTAGAGTAAGGTATTTTAAGCACTTCATTATTATTAGCCTAAACTGCATTATTTTGGTGAAGTAAGGATGCTTTGTTGTAAAATTGCTTCTCTCTCTCTCTTTGTTGGCATGAATCTGTGGTCTGGTCATCTGTTTAGCTATCCTACAATGTCTAGTATTCTTAACTCTTAGGTCTGAACATACGCCAGAGGCTTAAAGCAATGAACATCATTATTCCTCTTATGTATATGATGGAAGTAGCATTGTAAGTTGCTAAACAATGATAACCACCCATATAAATTCCTTATTATTTAAAAATTCCAGGTAAGGGGACACAAATATCAAGTGCTTAAGAGAGTGCATCGTGTAAAATGGCTTCCAAGATTCAGATTACTCATGCATTCTTAAGTGCACAACTTAGACATGCCAAATTAGTCCTTCAAAAGTAATAGTTTTGCTGCTTTATGCTTCCATTTCAGAGTTTGGCTGTGGAGTAATAAAAAAATTGCTAGCATGATAACTGGCTCCAACACTATGCACTTTTACTGGTCTCTACCTGCGTATGATGTTATGGTTTTTGCCACTAGAATTTATTTTTGCAACAAGAACTTTACTGGCATATGTCAGCCACCAGGTACAGTCATACAAGCAGGCTTAGTACATCATGTATAGTGAATCTTGGGAGGTAGTTCCATTATGCTGTACTTTTTAGTATCTTACAAATAATTCTTGCTGATAACATTTGGTTAGAAGAGTTTATATCAAGGTCTTGAACATGTTTGGCCTTAAAAGAAATGTGGTACTATGATTAACTTTGGATTTATCTCAATAACATTACAGAGCAACCCTATTGCTAGATGGCATATTTGTCAAGGTTCAATCAATGCGATTTCCTTTTCTCCAAATGGGACATACTTGGCAACTTTTGGGCGAGATGGTACTTGCTTTGTCCTAGACCAAGACTAGAGAATTTTGTACTTAACCTAAAATTGAGCTATGTTGTATTGGTTATTGAACTAATATTAATCAACCATATGCAGGTTATTTGAGAGTGTTTGATTTTTCGAAGGAACAACTAATATTTGGCGTGAAAAGTTATTATGGTGCACTCTTCTGTTACACCTGGAGGTAATTTTACTGCCGTGTTTTTCCCGAGTTAGTTCTATGATTTATATTCTCTACTGTTTGGCTGCCATGTTAGTTATAATCTAAGCCATATTTATGATTTCACTCGACGACTTTATATCCAGTGATGTTGTTGCACTAATGGATGAATTTGCTCAAAGAGTTTACCAAGAGCTTAATTATGTCCAGGTACTTTGTCTTTGCATAGATTGTATTATCCATATGTGTAATATTTTGGCAACGCCTGAGGGGAAGCTTCCTTTTCTTGATTTTTGGCATGATGAGTGAAATCCCAGGTCTTTAAAGAGGTAGGCGCACGAAGCGCGCCTGATGTTCTAGTATATAAACTCCTGGCCTGCTTTCCAACCACACAAAGCGAAGAACAGCCAGGCCTGCATTTCAGCCATTTAGGTACACCTCCACCCCCTCTTTTTTTGTGCCATTTTGGGTCGTTTGGTTCACGAGTAGTATGCTGGAATTTGCGTAGCATTGTGGATGGGCGGGGAAGGGGTGGAGGTGTTCCCGGGCAAGTAGGTTGGAGCCGCATGGTAAGAGTGGCGAGTGTGTGCCATTACCAACGGAGCGTGCGCAATTGTCTCGGCTTAGGAGGGGTGGGAGATCACGCGCGCGAGAATAGGAGCTTGCAGGAGGGGTGGGATACCATAAGCTTTTCAGCAAGCCATCAATGACATTCTCCTCCATGAATGAATTGGTTTCAGAGATGGCGAGTACCCAGCACTGGCATGTTGTCTGGCCCATCTTAGCCGACCTTGTCACAAAGTGGTACAAGAAGGATCACGCACACATGCCACAAGAACAGGTAACAATCGCAATCGGCTAGTGGTATGAGCCATTCATGGTTTTTTCTGACAAATTACATAAGTTGCGATTGTTGTTGTTGTTGGTTTACAGGTCATGCAATCTGTGAAAAATAGGCTCATTGGCTATATCACCATCTGCTGTATGGGACTAGGTAACATGTACTGGGGAGGTGCAACAGCAGTTTTGAATGAGATGCACAACAACAACTCTGATCAAGCTTATTACTGTGTTATCTACTTCCAATCTTCTCTACTCCTGATGCTCCTAGGGGTCATGGCTAGCACTTTTCCAAGGTCTTCTCCATTGGCCCTATTCTTCTCAGGATTAGGTGCATGGCAAGCTGATGTGTTCATGCTCTCCTCCTTTCACCGCTACACCGACTACCACCGGGCCCAAGATCCAAAACGCACTAATCTCTTTTGGTGTCACATCAGCTATGTTCACCATGTATTGGGCCTGCAGTGCCCAGGATCCTCTGGTATGTGTGCTTTGCCTTGTTACCCTTGCTTAATACCATTAAACAATCACACAGCTGATAATTAACATTATTTTCTAGTTTCTCCACGTGATCGCCAAATTGGTCGGATGGCTCTTGTATGGGATATACTTCCTCCTGTCTTGGCTGCTCAGGTTATCAATTTGCTCACTGTTGTGTTGCATACGGTACCTTGATGATGTGATTGCTCATGTCTATGTCTTTATCATCAGGTCCTTTTGCCGCCTCTGTGTGTTGATGTGCAAATGCCAGTACCAGTTGTGCTTCAAAAGCGAGCCGCACGGCTATAGCTTATAAAGCGTGAGCGCTTTGTTCGTCCCAACAAGGTGGTACTAAAATTCGTTAGCTTTTTCCTAGATTCGGATGTTTGGGGATTGATTCGTACATACCTGTGCAATGCACTTGGTGGCAATCCTCCCACCTTGCTAGGTTTGGGGTATCATTCATATATCAAAATACTTTGCATTTCTTTCTTGTATCTGGTAGCAACATGTAGCTTAGTTGTGACGCCCCCGTTTCCAGGAGCGCCAGCAACCCGCATCCGTCTGAGAGATGACAGCTGGAGTACTTGCATGCTTATGATATACACAACAAAGACATGCTTACACACAAAAGAGCCAGATTATATTTACAAATCCTGCACATCGGCTAGTTTTGATACAGCGTCGGCAAGCCCCAAATATATTACATCACAAAAGTCCCAACATCGAGCCTGAACGCGACTAAGGCCTAAAACCACAAATCTTCTGCAAAAGATTGATCATCGGAGTCCTGCTCGACGAATTGCACATTGACCTCCTGAACGCTTTCTGATGTTGATTTGCAAGCAGTGAGTACAACCGCATCAAAGAAGTTACTGGGTAAACCCTAACTTAATACATACATGGATTTAACAAGGAATGGCGTGTTTCAGATTTTATATGGATGCAGTTTATTTGTAAACAGTTTAAAACAAATTCCAATAAACTAATTGATGAATTGGGGTCTTGAACATTAATTTCTTCATCTTACACAGGTTAAAAACTCCCGAAAACTACTCATGCCTTGCTACTGGGATCACCCATCAAACACAGCTTCGTTAACCTGAAGCACGGTGTATTCGAATACAATTTAATTCACTCTGCAGAGTTGCTCACTTTACCCACAAGATTTCTCAATTGCTAATGTCATGCAATGACATGCTCACTAGCGTATGATCAATTGAGAAAATAAGATTTTTCACGCTCATTTTATTGTATAGTTCCCACCCGATAGGTTAAGTCCTTCGACTAGATCGGTATCCAGGCCGATGTGGAACGACCGCCCCCATGTCCGTGGTGACCTACCATTGTGTGTATGGCGAAAACTCGCCCTACAACACCTGTACTCTGTGGGATTCAAATAAAATGAGCAGCACTAGACCTAGATCGACAATCAATCCTCGTGGTTGAGCGGCATGCATGCTCTATACTCAACATATGGGTCTAGTCCTTACATTTTCTCCGAGACTACCAACCACAACCGGTATCACCAATCCACAAACCGATACCCATCTGCTGCACTCTCCACCCTAGGGTAGGGTCGTGGACTCGTCCGCTAGAGCACTCCACTGCTTCTGCCCTACCCTAGCTCACTTTTAAATCATTTTTACCGACGAACTACCATTTCAAATGATAGCTCGTTATTTTATGTGAGAGTGAACACTAATTATTTATCTTCTAATTTAATAACACTAAGGTTGTCAAGGTGAAAGTGGCCTCAAAGAAAAGCGATGCATTTTACAATGGTAGGATATTAACTAAATAACCATGTCATTCAAACAATTATTTTAAACAAATAATTTAAACAAATAAATATATGCAAATATGTTAAGTAATAATACAAGGCGGTTTAGGATTAATATGATCAAAAGCATGCAACTTGCCTTGTGGGTCGACGACTTCAACGAGATCGTAGATGGTTGACGGCTGTTCAGAAACCTGGACGGACGCCTCGGACTCCTCGTGAGCTAGCGCAAAAATACAGAAAATAATAATCAATTTCGTGCTTATAACTAAACAAGCTAGGAAAAATAAAAAAAATAAAATTCTATTAAAAAGGAATAAATACAATAAAAATCAAATGGCTTGGTTTGGTGGGATTTTGGACTGCGAAAATGAACTCAGTAGCGTCAAACCGAATCAACTATATGTATTTTTGCTGGTTTTGCTCTCGTGAACAGAGCTACGGTGTTCGCCCGCCCATGGTGCAGCGCTGAACGCGCGCGACGCGCGAGCGCATTTGAACGGGAAGCGCCGGTGGGGACGCGCCCACGAGCGCTGCGAGAGGCGGTGCACGCGCAGCTTCGAATCGGCGGGTGGGCCTTGGCGCAGCCCACAACCGCATGCGAGCGCCGAAGGTCGAGCGAAGCGCCAATAATCGATCGCCGATAATGCGCGAGTGGCTTAGATGAGCGCCGCGCCGACACGCCGCGCGTCGTCTTCAACCTCGCACCAGCGCGGCAGAAGCGAGGGCACGCCTCCACCACGATTCCGCCACGGGTGAATCCCAAGGGTCAAGACCAGCACCAACGTGCACGGAGAGAGCGGGAACTCATTTCGAGGCTTAGATCAACGAAAACATTCATGGTGGCCGCCGCGAGAGGAGAGAAGGTGGCGGTAAGGTGGCGGTTAGGGAGGCTCGGAAGTGGTTTCGCGCAATAGGGCCGGTTTCACCATTCTTGGGGAAGGGTGTGCACTAGAGTAGGGTTGGAGTAGCTTGGGAAGGCTCATTTGGGCTGGCGCCGGGAGGTGGCGGCGGTGAAGGAGGGCGACGCAGACGGGGCGTAAGAGCAATGCTTTATCCAAATTGAGCTGGGCTTTGAGTTCACTGAAGTATGGAGATGCTCTAGGCGGAAGGAATTGAAGTTTGATCGCTTGGAGGGGAAGATCGGCTTGGCGGCCTACCGGGACCAGGACACGGTGGTGAAGATGCTTCGGTGCGAGAGGAGGCGATCGGCTGCTCTGGGGGACTTATGGGAGTGGTATGAGGTGGTAGGTAGCGGTAATTGGACTTATAAAGGAGGGGAGGAGTGACTGCAGTGGAATCACGGGTTCGGCTCCGCCGGCAGGTGGAAAGGAGGACGCGAGGAGCTTCGCCAAGGGGGTGAGCACCGCAAGGGAGTGGGTGTACGGCCTCTACAATGGGTTGGCGAATGAGTGACGGTGCTAGTACGGGCGGAGACGCGCGGACGGTGGAGAACGCTTGGGTGCACGGCGGGGAGCTGTGTCATCCGCTTAGGCGCGCAAAACGACGGCAGAAGCCGCTGGGGAAGTTGGGCAGCGGCCACTGGCTAGTGGGACCAGTGACAGGAGGAGGCTGACGTGTGTGTGAAAGCGGGAGGAGTTGCGGCGCCGCAATCCAAGCGAAGGAACTGCAGCGCGCGTGGCGCGTAACGAGCGCGCAAGATCGCGCCAGCACAGGAGAGGAAAAAGGGAGGGGCTGCACGAATCTCAGAGCAAAGATCAAGGGTTGAGATTGGCTCGAAGCTTCAAACAAAGATCCAAGAAATCAAAAGCAAAATTTTGAAATTTTAGGGTGTTTCATTAGTCATCTCAAAAAAGACTGGAAGACTAATGTTCTTGCATGTGAATGATGTATTATTTGCACATATAATGAATTTAGGGCTAGAGTGATTTTTACTACTTGCAATTCATGTTCAGAAGGCAGTAACCTTTTTGAAGTAGTTCAGTACTGAGTACAGCATGAAGTTGTAGTAAAACGTGGGACTACATAGAATTAATTGAAAGCTTTTAGTTTGCGTTGTAGAAAGATTTGCATTGATCAACAAGTGCCGATTAGAAGGGTTTGCTTCAAAATTAAAATAAGCTTTATGAAGTGTCCTTATCGCTGCAATTTGTTGGTTACGTAGTGCTTCCTTTTTTTTTTTTTTTGAAGATTCGGCGGCATCGGCATGCAACTGCAGAGGATCGGTCGCGTCGGATGGGAAAGAAAGCAGATTCGTTGTGTAAGGGATCGGTCTTCGGGCTACTACCCGGACTCGAATGGGGCAGCCAAGTCTCTTTTTGCGTAGACAAACCGTGTCTCATTCGAAACACACATTATGCCATTCCATATATAGTGCTCAAAGTACACTTCACGTAATTCATTTGAATGCAACACTACACTAGAAAAGCAAACAGACATGCCATAACATAATCTCTCATCATTCAGTTTCGAAATGCTATATTGGAATTTCAGTGCAGAGTGCCCCATTTTTTTAAAAAAAATCTACAGCGCAACAACCAGATTGAATATTAAATATTGCCGATGAAAAATTAAGAGAGATCTGGCCATTTAGTTCATAGGTAATGCAGACTGACTGTTCTTATTATTCTTAAATGGAGATGGCTAAATGCTGTGAATACAAACTTAACCAGTGGGCAATGGAAAGCAAGGATAATTGCAGATGTTCCTCATCATTGCTTCTTGAAACATGTACAGGGTGCAATACAAGATAGAAGTTTTATTTTTATAATTATAACCAAAATATCATCTTTTCATGTATTTATCTCTTATGACCCTCCCTCAATCTTAACTGAGTGAATCAAGATTAAGATGCAACCGTGAAAATTGTCTCGTAGGAAGAGACTTTGTAAAATATCAGCCACTTGGTCTTCAAAGGAAATAAAACAAATATCCAGTATCATGCATGCTACTTTTTCAAGAACAAAATGAAAATCAACCTCAATGTGTTTAGTTCGCGCATGAAATACTAGATTTGCAGAGAGATATGTAACATCCAAGTAATCACACCGTGAACTTAGAGGTCACCATTGAAACACACCAAGTTCAGGCCACGATTGAAACACACCATGCATCAGTGCATGGCCATGATTAAGATCGGGCACAATCAAAAAGTGGTACGATCGGGCGTTGATTGACATGGGAACCTTCCTCGTTCTGTGGGCTTCTGTTCCCGCCCAGTCTACACCTGAGGTACCTCAGGCCTGCTTTTAAGTAGTTCAGAAGGCAGTAACCTTTTTTAAGTAGTTCAGTACTGAGAACAGTATGAATTTGTAGTGAGACTACATAAATTAATTGAAAGCTGAGTATGCGTTGTAGAAAGGTTTGCATTGATCAAACCGTGTCAACCCCTAGCCTACATAATGCCAACATGCACCCCGGGTCCAACATGCACCCGTCCAACCCGGGTTTGCATAATTGCATTTTCCATGAGTGGCATGTCTAACATGCATATCGTCGGCTGGGAAAGAAAGCAGATTCGTCGTTTTTATATGAGTGCCTCGTCCAATCCGGCCAGAAAAACCGGTCCTACATAAACATCGCCGGGCTCTCCAAAACCATACAAAGCAAAAAACCTTCCTGGTACAGTGGTACTCACTCCTACAGGTACGGATCCAACTCCCCCACTTTTTTTGTGCGATTCTGTCGTTTCGTTCACAACGTGGTAAGAGTGGCGAGCGCGTGCTATTACCGATGGAGCATGCACAGTTGTCAATTTGCTAACTGTTGTGTTGCATATAGTACCTTGATGAGGTGATTGCTCAGGTCTATGTCTTCATCATCAGGTCCTTTTGTCGTCTCTGTGTGTTGATCTCAAATGGAGTTGGTGCACTCTGCGCACAAACCCGCACAAGGTCAATGTTATCCTCTCATTGTTTCCTTCCTGTTTATACGGTGATGATCTACTCATCTCATTTTCAACTTTGCAATGCAGAGGCTGTCAGCCAGTCCCACCTGCGCCATGACTCCTGTCACGAAGCAATGGTGATCTAAAGTTTTAAAAGAAAGGGTTTCCAAGAAAATATTGCCACTCCTAGTTGAATGGTTAGCTAGAGCTTAGTAGTCTTTTTCTGCTTTTAGTTGTCTCTCCTTTGTGTACTCTTGTTTTGTTTTATCTTTTTAATATATTTAAAGAGGGCTCTCCCCTACTATTTCCCGTTCAAAAACAAAGCAATGGTGATCAAAGCACAAACTATATCTTCCCCCGCTTTCTGTGGTGTCACGTTGTCCTTGTCAGCATGAGTTGGTTTACACGGAGATCATTAATTGCACACATACATCCCTTTTCTCTAGTTTTCTTTCTCATGTCGAAAATACTATGAGACCATAGGTTTGGTTGAGAAAACACTCGCAAGCCAAAGGGCTGCGGCATGACATATATTTGTACGAGAGGTGCATCTATGCTTTTCTCAACAGTGATTTGCATACTTTTTAAAGCACGATGAATGGTACATAGATGCAACTTACCTCTTCGTTTGTTTTGATATTAGTGCTACTCTTGTTGAAAAAGAAACTATTTGTACTCATGTGTGTCGAATGGTGAATGGCAACCAACTAAATCAGATTACACGGTAGCGCATAATCATATACAATCAGGAAAGATCTAACTTACAGATACAAGTTTACCAAACCAATCTACCAACCTGATCCTAATTAAGTAGGATCATATACAGTAGTGGACTGGAGCTTGTAATCTTCGCATTCACGTATGATTTTTGAGGCACAATCCTATTATCCGATCCTGCGCACACCGAAAGAATCAGCAACCTTGGTTGCATATATGCTTGAGAAAAAAAAGTGAAGCTGAAGATATGGAATTTCATTAGGACGTGGATCGAAAAAGTGTGGAATATGGAATATGGAAACAATGTGGTATCAAGTGCTCTTAAATGTGGAATATGGAAATTAATATACAACTTATCACTCACCACGAACTTAAATGTATTTTATTTGTACCTGGTATCTTGAGTATAGAAGGTCTGCACAAAACCATAACCAAGAATTCTTGCAAATATATCATGAACATCAGGCTCCACAAGAACATTCATCTTTTCTTGATGATGCAGAAATGAAGCAACCTGAAAAGAAAGTAGTCGGAAGTTTATAGCAGATCAAATGCTAAGTCTGTTGCCAAACAAAGAAGCGAATTAGGTAGAAGTACAAGAAATGTATCGCCTAAGTGACTATTAAACAACTTTAAGAAGAGAACTAAATCTCACGACCAACATCGACATTTCCAAAGATATGTTGGCAAAGAGCATACACTGCATGAGTTACACATATTGTGAAATGTTTAGCGGTAACTTTAACCACAAATTTCTGAAGTTGTACCCATGATTATTCCTACCATGAAATGAGACCTACCATTTAATCCAATTCATATCAAAAAGGGATATATTCTCCAAGCAATTCAATAACTGGCCAGATATCCCCATTGGTGTATCCTAGGGCTTCATACAGCTTATTTTAATTTTGAAGCAAACCATTTTAATCGGCACTTGTTGATCGATGCAAATCTTTCTACAACGTAAACTCAAAGAACATTTCCAAACCACGAGAGATTATTTTATTAGTTCACTAACTAATGATCTCTCTGCAATATTAAAAAGCTTTCAATTAATTCTATGTAGTCCAACATCTTACTAAGGGCCTGTTTGGTACAGCTCCTGCTCCCAGCTTCTCAATAGATTCTTAGGGAGCTGTACCAAACACCTCGATTCTCAAAATGATGAGATTCTGCTTCTCGCGAGAAGCACTCTTCAAAATGAACTAGAGAGGAGAAGCAACCTTTTGGTGGATTCTCGTGGGGAGCTATGGCCCCTAAAACTAACTTACCCATTGAAGTTCCTAATATTTACCCGCAAAATGCCACTAGTATAAAAAAATGGAATCCCACCGAGCGCATCGCCCTCCCCCCAACCGAGCGCTCCTCGCCCCTTCGTCCTCCCCACCGAGTGCCCCTCGCCCGACCCCCCCCCCCGCATCGCGCCGCCCCCTCCCCCCCGCGCCGCCTCCCTCCTCCTCCCCTCCCACGCCGCCGCCCCCCCCCTCCCCCCGCGCCGCCGCCTCCCCTTCCCCTCCTCCTCGGCCGCCCCGACGCCGCCCCAGCCCCGGCGCCGCCCCGGCCTCCCCCGGCCCCACCCCTTCCTCCCGAGCTCCGGCACCGCCCCGGCCTCCCTCCTCCTGGACTCCCTCCGACTGCTCTAGATTTGGTAATTTGGGATCAAGATTTGGTAACAAAATTTCAGATATGATATTTCTTCTTTTTCATGTGCACATGATAGATGCTAGTAAGAAGACAATAGTGTACTGCTAATTCTAGTGCTTGGGATCTAGATTTGTGTGGAATTATGTGCCTTTTTCTAAGAGCATGAAATATTCTGTGTGGAATTTTCTATCCTGGTGGTGTGCATCAAAATGTTAGGCAAGGGAACAAGAATGCCATCCTTGCTCAGAGAAAAGAAAGAGCTAGCATGGCATGAAGAAATAGTGGTAGTTTGGTGAGACTATGCTTGTTTTTAGCTCGGGAGACTATGCTGATACACAACAGCAATGGCTTGTTTGCGTGGATTGGTTTCAGTTAGAAGCATATGAAACTCATCTTGAGACATGCCAAATATTTAGTGGTCAATTATCTGACCGTTGCCTACTATTGCTGCAGGTTGTTTCTTGGAAGTGTCAGCAACTGTTGTATGCACCATTCCAAGTGTCCATTTCTTGTTGTAAAGAAACAAGGTTGAGGTTTCATATACAAAAAAACTACAAATAAGATCTGTACAGATAAGCTCTCCATATCTTCATACGTCTGTTTGGCAATTATCCAAAAGAAGGAAGAACAATAACATCATTGAATGTATCTATTATCCATAGCTTAGATAATTTTGTAAATAAATCAGCTTATATATGGAGATTGGTATCTTTGTAACAGAACTTTACATGAGATGAAAATATGAACTGGTGCATTTGTGATGTACTAATATAGTTTGGCATCAGTTTTTTTCATAAGGTCTGCCTCTTTGTGCATTGATCAGATGAGCATTGAGTGCAGCTTCATGTCGACATACTAGAAGTCGTTAGTATTTGAGTGCAGTTTTTTGAGTTCTTGTTGTAAAGAAACAAGGTTGAGTGCACCATTGGCTCATTAACATGTAAAAAATGAAAAAAAAATGTTATGACAGTTATCAATACTTGGAGAGAAATGGATCTAAGATGATAGACAATAACTAGGGGTAACATGGTCTATTTCCCTCAAATATCCTCTTTTATGAATCTGGAGCCAACCCACTAGCCAAACGCTTTTCAGAGGTAACTTCGGATTCTCAGAGAAGTGGATTCTTACAGAATCTGGAACAGAAGTTGAAAAATGAGCTCTACCAAACATGCCCTAATTAAAAGCCAAAGATGATTCTGTTACTTTAATTTTCTCTTGTGCAAGAGAATCCGCCTGTAGTCCAGCATCTTACTAATTCTATGTAGTCGAACATCTTACTAATTAAAAGCCAAAGATGATTCTGTTACTTTAATTTTCTCTTGTGCAAGAGAATCCGCCTGTAGTCCAACATCTTACTAATTCTATGTAGTCCATCATCTTACTAATTAAAAGCCAAAGATGATTCTGTTACTTTAATTTTCTCTTGTGCAAGAGAATCCGCCTGTAGTCCAACATCTTACTAATTCTATGTAGTCGAACATCTTACTAATTAAAAGCCAAAGATGATTCTGTTACTTTAATTTTCTCTTGTGCAAGAGAATCCGCCTGTAGTCCAACATCTTACTAATTCTATGTAGTCCATCATCTTACTAATTAAAAGCCAAAGATGATTCTGTTACTTTAATTTTCTCTTGTGCAAGAGAATCCGCCTGTACATACTAGAAACACCTCCGCTTTTCTTCTCAATTATTGAAGTCTAACAACACCAGTTGAAGAGGCACACACATTACCATCAACAAGTTCTGATGAGTTTTCTCTCCAGATAAGGGGCACCATTCTTTTCAGCGGATTTTCCATCCCAATAGAAAACAGCTTCGTCGGCCTTTCCGGTCGGCAACGATGCATTCTTCACCAAATAGGAGCCTTTTATAAATCCCCCGTTGGGCAAAGCGAAAAACTATCTCCTCCAGGCATCCGTTGCAGGTAAGCTCCAACCATCTCCTCCCCTACATTTTTTTTTTTTTGTGATCCAAGCAGCACATTCCCATTAGAGTTGCTGGTATTAGATGTTCTAGGATCAAATCATTGTTGGATGGTCTCCCATTGGTAATACCTGAAGCAACTGAGAGAATATAATCATTGTCAAACGGTGCCCCATTTGCAGACGGTAACTTTTCAGAAAGTTGGTCTTCTCCAGTGTAAAGTCTCGCGCGGATCCCGAGTGGGGCGCGGCCCCGAACCTTCCTGTTCCCCTCTCAAAAACCTACTCTCTTCCTTGCCTATATAAACGACTAAACCCTCGCCGGGCTCATAACTCCAGCAAAAACCTCTTCTCTCCTCTCCCTCTCTCTCTCTCTCTCTACTCTCTCCCTCGCCGGGCTCATAACTCCAGCAAAAACCTCTTCTCTCTCTCCTCCGCCTCCGCCGTCCTTATAAAAATTTTCTCCGGCGAGGTGGCCCAACAAAAAAGAAGCCGTAAACTTAGCCTCCCTCGGATCATCGTCGTCCGTCCTACCACACACACATAGTACGAGACGGAGACACCTCTCTGCCTCCTCTAGGCTTCCGTTTCAGGTACGGCTCCAACCATCTCCTCCCCCACTTTTTTTGGGTCGTTTGGTTCACGCGTAGCATTGTGGATGGGTGAAGAACGGGTATGCAATTGACCATTTTGGGTACCGACCGGATTCGGCACCCCTAGCTCGAAGTCGCGTACTGCTGTGGATGGGTGACGAACGGGCAGAGGGCGTTCCCGGGGGTGGCGATCGCGTGCTATTAGCAATGGAGCGTGCGCAGTTGTCTCGGCTTAGGAGGGTTGGGAGGGGCAGACGGACGCAGGGAGCTTGCAATATCGTAGTTGTGTTAACATGAGCTTTTCATCAACCCTAATGACATCCTCCTCCACAAATGAATTGGTTTCATAGATGGCGAGGATCCTGCACGCTGTCCGGCCCTTCTTAGCCGACCTCGTCACAAAGTGGTATGAGAAGGATCACGTGAACATGACGCAAGAACAGGTAATAATCGCATCGCCTAATGGTATGAGTCATTCATGTTTTTTTCTAACAAATTACATAAGTTGCAATTGCTATTGTTGGTTTACAGGTCACACAATCTGTGAACAATAGGCTCACTGGCTACATCACCATCTGTTGTATGGGATTAGGAAACATGTTCTGGGGAGGTGCAACAGCGGTTTTGACTGAGATGCACAAAAGCAACTCTGATCAAGCTTATTACTGTGTTATCTACTCTCTATCTTCTCTACTCCTGATGCTCCTAGGGGTCACAGCTGGTACTTTTCCAAGCTCTTCTCCATTGGCCCTATTCTTCTCAGGATTAGGTGCGTGGCAATCTGTTGTGTTCATGCTCTCCTCCTTTCACCTGGGAATGCTGGACTTACATCAGGAGCCGAAGTTCCAAAATGCACTGATCTCTTTTGGCATCACATCAGCTATGTTCACCATGTATTGGGCTTGCGGAGCCCAAGATCCTCTGGTATGTGTGCTTTGCCTTGTTACCCTTGCTTAATACCATATTAAACAATCACACAGCTGATAATTAACATTATTTTCTAGTTTCTTCACGTTATCGCCAAATTAATCGGATGGCTCCTGTATGGGATATACTTCCTCATGTCTTGGCTGCTCAGGTTGTCAATTTGCTAACTGTTGTGTTGCATACAATACTTTGATGATGTGATTGCTCATGTCTATGTCTTCATCGTTAGGTCTTTTTGCCGTCTCTGTGTATTGATCTCGAAAGGAGTTGGTGTACTCAGTGCACAAGCCCGCACAAGGTCAGTGTTATCCTCTCATTGTTTCCTTCCTGTTTATACAATGATGATGATCTACTTATCTCATTTTCATCTTTACAATGCAGAGGCTGTCACCAGTCCCACTGCGCCATAACTACTTTCTCGAAGCAATGCTAATCAAAGCACAAGCTATATCTTCCCTTGCTTTTTGTGGTGTCACGAAGTCCTTGCCAGCGTGAGTTGGTTTACACGGAGATCATTGTACACACAAACAAACTACCAATCAATTGCTGCAATATGAAATTTACACATCCCCTCTCTCTAGTTTTCTTTCTCATGTCAAAAATACTATGAGACCATAGGTTTGGTTGAGGAAACACTCGCAAGCCAAAGGGCTGCGGCATGACATGTATTTATACTCATGTGTGTCGAATGGTGAACAGCAACCGACTAAATCAGATTACACGGCAGCGTACAACCATATACAATCAGGAAACATCTAACTTAGATATACAAGTTTACCAAACCAATCTACCAACCTGATCCTAAGTAGGATCATATACAGTAGTGGACTGGAGCTTGTAACCATTCCAGTCCCTCCTCACTGACTTGCCATCCTCCAAAATGCAACCTCCAACTCATCTGTCCCTGAATCATCTGGCACAGTTGAAAAGTACACTGGAAACCAATTTGCAAACAATGTCGGACAGGGATGACCATCAGCCCTTGGGAAACCCACATCGTAACAGGCGTTCTTCAACCTCTGCAGCCTCCTCCATATATCCAACCCCCGGGACTCAGTCGGTACGAGGTAGCTGACAAGCGCAACCTGCATGCTCTCACAGCACCGCTTCATATCTCCACCGAACAAGGTGAGTGGTGGCGTCCGATCCATCGTGCTGTCATCAGATCCCTGGAACACACTTCCAACACCTGACCGCCCTGAGAGCACCTCCGTCCTTCCCTGGTTCAGCAATGCCAGCATACAGCCAAGCACGGCAGCAACCTTGTCCTCCAGCACCGGCGGGTCCTCCAATTGCACATCGTAGCACACGGGGAACTCGCCTGTCTCTGGATCACAGAAAGCCGACATGACCGCAGTGTGGAGCCGCTCTGCGGCACGGAATATGCGGCAGTACGCCTCAAGCTCTGCGATGTCGCCGGGCACCGGACCCACCCACCACAGCTGGGACAAGTCCCTTGTGTGAAAATTCTACATGAAACCATTTCATCAATTAATATAGAATAATTTCATCTAAGACACAACGAAACTAACAACTGCAAATTCATAGGGGACTATCTATCCAATCAAACAAGAAACAAAATTCTAGCTCATTTCTAGCATCTCATCGAACCGTTTGATGTAATGCCCACAAGAACCACGATTAACTACAAGGTGAACAAGCACATGCATCAGCCATGAAATTTTCTAAAGAAGTCTCAACAACAAGACGCCGCGAGCGCGTCCCCAGCCACCCCCCAACTGTTCGACGGAATGCTCAATAACGGCGAGGGAGCCGACGAACCTGGGAGTCGAGCCCGATCCGGGAATTGAAGAAGGACGCCCGCGCGGCGACTCCATGGCGCGTCGCCGCCGTGGACGGGCGCCACAACCACCTGCCGGCGACCCAGGCGACTCGAGCATCAAGCGGGACGTGCGCGCGCGGAGCCGGCGAGGCGGAGGTAGAGTTCTTGGCGAGGAGAGGGAAGGAGTGCGTCCCTGTCGAGGCGCTTGAGTTCTCGACGTGCCTTTCGATGGCATCCACAGACCACAGGCCAAATCTAGACAGAAACTACAAAGATCAGAGTTGCCCCTGCTGTTGTGTGTCAAAAACTGTGCTTTTTTGTTTTTGAGCGGAAAACTGTAGCTTTTGAGCGAGATGAAAGTGAGTATGAAATTGGTTTGTTTGTTGTGTTTTTTACCAGTGGACATGGAAGCATGCTCTTATATATGATACGCTTAAGGTTTATTGTGTTGCCCTAGTGTTTCAACTTCAGTTTCTGTTTTTTAGTTTTTAGTTTATTATTTTTTAGTTTCATCTTTTTTTTATTTTTTTGACTTTTTTATCTTTTTTTTCTCTATTCTTTGCATTGTCTGATGAGTTAATATTTTTAATATTTAAATTTTTTTAACTTAATTATATAAAAAATCATCAATAGTTTTAATACAAAATAAATCATAAACCATTAAAAAAACCCAAATTTCTAACGCCCCTTAGGAGCTTAGGAGCTTGATTGATTATTTTTAGTCCCAATAAAGGGTTGGAACCAAGGCTACACATGCCGATTGCGTTCCTGTCCAGGATTGACAAAATCTAAGTTCCTTGATCTCGATTGAAAAAATTACCAAATAAGTTCGAACCAAAATTTTTGTGAAACCATCTTTGGTCAACTTTTAAGTTTTATCCCTACCTTCGATCTTTTTAGGGTATCTACAATTGTACTATGTCAGTTGTCCTTAGCTATATTAAGTAAGTAAAATTATATACAAAAGAGAATATAAGAAGATATAATATATTGTCTTTTATACAAGAGATGACTTGAGTCTATAATCTAATGTAAATGGTGAGAAGGTGTGAGACAGAAAGTTATGATAAAAATCGTATAAAATAATTAGATAAATGATTTACTGTTCGAGATGTTGTTTCTAATATTGTCTTTATATTAAAGTTGGCCAAATAGGCCGGGCCTAAACGGGCCACACCGCGGCCCGGGACTGTAGACCCGGCCCGCGACGGCACGGGCACGACTCGTAAATGGGTCGGGCCGGCACGGCACGTCGGACCGGGCCGTACCCGGGTCGAGGGTGCGGCACGGTGGGCCGGCACGGCACGGCCCGCCCAACGGCTCTAAACGGGCCATACCGGCCCGGCACGACACGCCTGGCCTGCAACGTTCGAAAAAATAGCCGTTTTTTATGACCGTTGGGGGTAAAAAAATTCACAAAAAATAGCAAAAAATTCAAAACAAATCTGAAATTTTTTCTATAAATAGGAGGGCATCCGGCCTCCATTCTCCACACCTCAAATCTCACTCTTATCTCTCGGTTTAGCTGTGAAAATTCTGAAAGTGTTTGCACAAATTTGGTGAAAATTCAGAGAAAATTCCGAAAATTCAAAAATCTTCAGATTTTTTTGTGAGAGCTGCAAAGGAGGTAATAATGTTGTCTTATTTTAATTTTTGGGTATTATTTGTTAGTTTAATTTTTTGCTATTATTTGTTGATTTAATAGTAAGTTAATCGTTCTTTACTATTTCAATTTGCAGTTGATTTAATGAAGAACTATGATTTTCAACTCTCCGAATTCGGCCTCTCGGCGGAGGATATGCAAACGTTTCAACAAGTATATCCATCCAAAGATGCCGAAGAAACGATGGCCCCCGGTATTCTTCATACTTTACATTAGTTAAGAATAAATTATATGAGGTATAGATAAAGCTTATTACTGTGTTATATGAGGTACTGGGGAGGTGCAACAGCAGTTTTGAATGAGATGCACAACAACAACTCTGATCAAGCTTATTACTGTGTTATCTACTTCCAATCTTCTCTACTCCTGATGCTCCTAGGGGTCATGGCTAGCACTTTTCCAAGGTCTTCTCCATTGGCCCTATTCTTCTCAGGATTAGGTGCATGGCAAGCTGATGTGTTCATGCTCTCCTCCTTTCACCTGGCTACACTGGACTACCACTGGGAGCCGAAGATCCAAAACGCACTAATCTCTTTTGGTGTCACATCAGCTATGTTCACCATGTATTGGGCCTGCAGTGCCCAGGATCCTCTGGTATGTGTGCTTTGCCTTGTTACCCTTGCTTAATACCATTAAACAATCACACAGCTGATAATTAACATTATTTTCTAGTTTCTCCACGTGATCGCCAAATTGGTCGGATGGCTCTTGTATGGGATATACTTCCTCCTGTCTTGGCTGCTCAGGTTATCAATTTGCTCACTGTTGTGTTGCATACGGTACCTTGATGATGTGATTGCTCATGTCTATGTCTTTATCATCAGGTCCTTTTGCCGCCTCTGTGTGTTGATGTGCAAATGCCAGTACCAGTTGTGCTTCAAAAGCGAGCCGCACCGGCTATAGCTTATAAACTGTGAGCAGTTTGTTCGTCCCAACAAGGTGGTACTAAAATTCGTTAGCTTTTTCCTAGATTCGGATGTTTGGGGGATTGATTCGTACATACCCAGGCAATGCACTTGGTGGCAATCCTCCCCACCTTGCTAGGTTTGGGGTATCATTCATATATCAAAATACTTTGCATTTCTTTCTTGTATCTGGTAGCAACATGTAGCTTAGTTGTGACGCCCCGTTTCCAGGAGCGCCAGCAACCCGCATCCGTACAGAGATGAACAGTTGTGGAGTCTTGATGCTTATGATATACACAACAAAGACATGCTTACACACAAAAGAGCCAGATTATATTTACAAATCCTGCACATCGGCTAGTTTTGATACAGCGGCGGCAAGCCCCAAATATATTACATCACAAAAGTCCCAACATCGAGCCTGAACGCGACTAAGGCCTAAAACCACAAATCTTCTGCAAAAGATTGATCATCGGAGTCCTGCTCGACGAATTGCACATTGACCTCCTGAACGCTTTCTGATGTTGATTTGCAAGCAGTGAGTACAACCGTACCCAGCAAGTTACAGGGGTAAACCCTAACTTAATACATACATGGATTTAACAAGGGAATGGCAGGTTTCGTATTTTATATGGATGCAGTTTATTTGTAAACAGTTTAAAACAAATTCCAATAAACTAATTGATGAATTGGGGTCTTGAACATTAATTTCTTCATCTTACACAGGTTAAAAACTCCCGAAAACTACTCATGCCTTGCTACTGGGATCACCCATCAAACACAGCTTCGTTAACCGGAAGCACGGTGTATTCGAATACAATTTAATTCACTCTGCAGAGTTGCTCAGCTTTACCCACAAGATTTCTCAATTGCTAATGTCATGCAACAGACATGCTCAGCTAGCGTGCGACTGAATTGAGAAAATAAGATTTTTCGCTGCTCATTTTATTGTATAGTTCCCACCCGATAGGTTAAGTCCTTCGACTAGACTGGGTATCCAGGGGCCAGTGTGGAACGCACTGCCGCCCATGTCCGTGGTGACCTACCATTGTGTGTATGGCGAAAACTCGCCCCTACAACACCTGTACTCCTGTGGGGATTCAAATAAAATGAGCAGTTACTAGACCTAGATCGACAATCAATCCTCGTGGTTGAGCGGGTACTGTGCTCTATACTCAACATATGGGTCTAGTCCTTACATTTTCTCCCGAGACTACCAACCACAACCGGTATCAGCCAATCCTGAAACCGATACCCATCTGCTGCACTCTCCACCCTAGGGTAGGGTCGTGGACTCGTCCGCTAGAGCACTCCACTGCTTCTGCCCTACCCTAGCTCACTTTTAAATCATTTTTACCGACGAACTACCATTTCAAATGATAGCTCGTTATTTTATGTGAGAGTGAACACTAATTATTTATCTTCTAATTTAATAACACTAAGGTTGTCAAGGTGAAAGTGGCCTCAAAGAAAAGCAGTGCATTTTACAGTGGTAGGATATTAACTAAATAACCATGTCATTCAAACAATTATTTTAAACAAATAATTTAAACAAATAAATATATGCAAATATGTTAAGTAATAATACAAGGCGGTTTAGGATTAATATGATCAAAAGCATGCAACTTGCCTTGTGGGTCGACGACTTCAACGAGATCGTAGATGGTTGACGGCTGTTCAGAAACCTGGACGGACGCCTCGGACTCCTCGTGAGCTAGCGCAAAAATACAGAAAATAATAATCAATTTCGTGCTTGTAACTAAACAAGCTAGGAAAAATAAAAAAAATAAAATTCTATTAAAAAGGAATAAATACAATAAAAATCAAATGGCTTGGTTTGGTGGGATTTTGGACTGCGAAAATGAACTCAGCGCGTCAAACCGAATCAACTATATGTATTTTTGCTGGTTTTTGCTCTCAGGTGAACAGTAGCTACAGTGTTCGGCCCGGCCCATGGTGCAGCGCGGGAACGCGCGCGGACGCGCGAGCGCATTTGAACGGGGAAGCGGCCAGTGGGGACGCGGCCCACGAGCGCGCGGGAGGGCGTGTGCACGCGCAGTTCGAATCGGCGGGGTGGGCCTTGGGCGCAGCCCACAACCGCATGCGAGCGGCCGAAGGTCGAGCGAGCGCCAGCGAATGCGACCGCCCGATAATGCGCGAGTGGCTTAGATGAGCGCACGTCGACACGCGCGCGGTCGTCTTCAACCTCAGACCGAGCGCGGCGGCAGAAAGCAGGGGCACGCCTCCCACCACGATTCCGCCACAGCGGTGAATCCCAAGGGTCAAGACCAGCACCAACGTGCACAGGAGAGAGCGGGGAACTCATTTCGAGGCTTAGATCAACGAAAACATTCATGGTGGCCGTCGCGGAGAGGAGAGAAGGTGGCAGGTAAGGTGGCGGTTAGGGGAGGCTCGGGAAGTGGTTTCGCGCAATAGGGCCCGGTTTCACCATTCTTGGGGAAGGGTGTGCACTAGAGTAGGGTTGGAGTAGCTTGGGGAAGGCTCATTTGGGCTGGCGCCGGGGAGGTGGCGGCGGTGAAGGAGGGCGCACGGTACGGGGGCAGAAGAGCAATGCTTTATCCAAATTGAGCTGGGCTTTGAGTTCACTGAAGTATGGAGATGCTCTAGGCGGAAGGAATTGAAGTTTGATCGCTTGGAGGAAGATCGGCTTGGCGGCCTCACCGGGACCGGACACGGTGGTGAAGATGCTTCAAAGAGAGGAGGCGATCGGCTGCTCTGGGGGACTTATGGGAGTGGTATGAGGTGGTAGGTAGCGGTAATTGGACTTATAAAGGAGGGGAGGAGTGACTGCAGTGGAATCACGGGTTCGGCTCCGCCGGCAGGTGGAAAGGAGGACGCGAGGAGCTTCGCCAAGGGGGTGAGCACCGCAAGGGAGTGGGTGTACGGCCTCTACAATGGGTTGGCGAATGAGTGACGGTGCTAGTACGGGCGGAGACGCGCGGACGGTGGAGAACGCTTGGGTGCACGGCGGGGAGCTGTGTCATCCGCTTAGGCGCGCAAAACGACGCGGCTTGGCCGGGGAAGTTAGCGCGCCACGGCTAGTGGGACCAGTGGATGGAGAGGAGGCCGCGTGTGTGTGAAAGCGGGAGGAGTTGCGGCGCCGCAATCCAGCGCAAGGAACTGCAGGCGCGTGGGCGCGTGCGAACGAGCGCGCAAGATCGCGCCAGCACAGGAGAGGAAAAAGGGAGGGGCTGCACGAATCTCAGAGCAAAGATCAAGGGTTGAGATTGGCTCGAAGCTTCAAACAAAGATCCAAGAAATCAAAAGCAAAATTTTGAAATTTTAGGGTGTTTCATTAGTCATCTCAAAAAAGACTGGAAGACTAATGTTCTTGCATGTGAATGATGTATTATTTGCACATATAATGAATTTAGGGCTAGAGTGATTTTTACTACTTGCAATTCATGTTCAGAAGGCAGTAACCTTTTTGAAGTAGTTCAGTACTGAGTACAGCATGAAGTTGTAGTAAAACGTGGGACTACATAGAATTAATTGAAAGCTTTTAGTTTGCGTTGTAGAAAGATTTGCATTGATCAACAAGTGCCGATTAGAAGGGTTTGCTTCAAAATTAAAATAAGCTTTATGAAGTGTCCTTATCGCTGCAATTTGTTGGTTACGTAGTGCTTCCCCTTTTTTTTTTTTTGAAGATTCGGCGGCATCGGCATGCAACTGCAGAGGATCGGTCGCGTCGGATGGGAAAGAAAGCAGATTCGTTGTGTAAGGGATCGGTCTTCGGGCTACTACCCGGACTCGAATGGGGCAGCCAAGTCTCTTTTTGCGTAGACAAACCGTGTCTCATTCGAAACACACATTATGCCATTCCATATATAGTGCTCAAAGTACACTTCACGTAATTCATTTGAATGCAACACTACACTAGAAAAGCAAACAGACATGCCATAACATAATCTCTCATCATTCAGTTTCGAAATGCTATATTGGAATTTCAGTGCAGAGTGCCCCATTTTTTTAAAAAAAATCTACAGCGCAACAACCAGATTGAATATTAAATATTGCCGATGAAAAATTAAGAGAGATCTGGCCATTTAGTTCATAGGTAATGCAGACTGACTGTTCTTATTATTCTTAAATGGAGATGGCTAAATGCTGTGAATACAAACTTAACCAGTGGGCAATGGAAAGCAAGGATAATTGCAGATGTTCCTCATCATTGCTTCTTGAAACATGTACAGGGTGCAATACAAGATAGAAGTTTTATTTTTATAATTATAACCAAAATATCATCTTTTCATGTATTTATCTCTTATGACCCTCCTCAATCTTAACTGAGTGAATCAAGATTAAGATGCAACCGTGAAAATTGTCTCGTAGGAAGAGACTTTGTAAAATATCAGCCACTTGGTCTTCAAAGGAAATAAAACAAATATCCAGTATCATGCATGCTACTTTTTCAAGAACAAAATGAAAATCAACCTCAATGTGTTTAGTTCGCGCATGAAATACTAGATTTGCAGAGAGATATGTAACATCCAAGTAATCACACCGTGAACTTAGAGGTCACCATTGAAACACACCAAGTTCAGGCCACGATTGAAACACACCATGCATCAGTGCATGGCCATGATTAAGATCGGGCACAATCAAAAGTGGTACGATCGGGCGTTGATTGACATGGGAACCTTCCTCGTTCTGTGGGCTTCTGTTCCTGCCCAGTCTACACCTGAGGTACCTCAGGCCTGCTTTTAAGTAGTTCAGAAGGCAGTAACCTTTTTTAAGTAGTTCAGTACTGAGAACAGTATGAATTTGTAGTGAGACTACATAAATTAATTGAAAGCTGAGTATGCGTTGTAGAAAGGTTTGCATTGATCAAACCGTGTCAACCCCTAGCCTACATAATGCCAACATGCACCCCGGGTCCAACATGCACCCGTCCAACCCGGGTTTGCATAATTGCATTTTCCATGAGTGGCATGTCTAACATGCATATCGTCGGCTGGGAAAGAAAGCAGATTCGTCGTTTTTATATGAGTGCCTCGTCCAATCCGGCCAGAAAAACCGGTCCTACATAAACATCGCCGGGCTCTCCAAAACCATACAAAGCAAAAAACCTTCCTGGTACAGTGGTACTCACTCCTACAGGTACGGATCCAACTCCCCACTTTTTGTGCGATTCTGTCGTTTCGTTCACAACGTGGTAAGAGTGGCGAGCGCGTGCTATTACCGATGGAGCATGCACAGTTGTCAATTTGCTAACTGTTGTGTTGCATATAGTACCTTGATGAGGTGATTGCTCAGGTCTATGTCTTCATCATCAGGTCCTTTTGTCGTCTCTGTGTGTTGATCTCAAATGGAGTTGGTGCACTCTGCGCACAAACCCGCACAAGGTCAATGTTATCCTCTCATTGTTTCCTTCCTGTTTATACGGTGATGATCTACTCATCTCATTTTCAACTTTGCAATGCAGAGGCTGTCAGCCAGTCCCACTGCGCCATGACTCTGTCCACGAAGCAATGGTGATCTAAAGTTTTAAAAGAAAGGGTTTCCAAGAAAATATTGCCACTCCTAGTTGAATGGTTAGCTAGAGCTTAGTAGTCTTTTTCTGCTTTTAGTTGTCTCTCCTTTGTGTACTCTTGTTTTGTTTTATCTTTTTAATATATTTAAAGAGGGCTCTCCCCTACTATTTCCCGTTCAAAAACAAAGCAATGGTGATCAAAGCACAAACTATATCTTCCCCCGCTTTCTGTGGTGTCACGTTGTCCTTGTCAGCATGAGTTGGTTTACACGGAGATCATTAATTGCACACATACATCCCTTTTCTCTAGTTTTCTTTCTCATGTCGAAAATACTATGAGACCATAGGTTTGGTTGAGAAAACACTCGCAAGCCAAAGGGCTGCGGCATGACATATATTTGTACGAGAGGTGCATCTATGCTTTTCTCAACAGTGATTTGCATACTTTTTAAAGCACGATGAATGGTACATAGATGCAACTTACCTCTTCGTTTGTTTTGATATTAGTGCTACTCTTGTTGAAAAAGAAACTATTTGTACTCATGTGTGTCGAATGGTGAATGGCAACCAACTAAATCAGATTACACGGTAGCGTACAATCATATACAATCAGGAAAGATCTAACTTAAAGATACAAGTTTACCAAACCAATCTACCAACCTGATCCTAATTAAGTAGGATCATATACAGTAGTGGACTGGAGCTTGTAATCTTCGCATTCACGTATGATTTTTGAGGCACAATCCTATTATCCGATCCTGCGCACACCGAAAGAATCAGCAACCTTGGTTGCATATATGCTTGAGAAAAAAAAGTGAAGCTGAAGATATGGAATTTCATTAGGACGTGGATCGAAAAAGTGTGGAATATGGAATATGGAAACAATGTGGTATCAAGTGCTCTTAAATGTGGAATATGGAAATTAATATACAACTTATCACTCACCACGAACTTAAATGTATTTTATTTGTACCTGTATCTTGAGTATAGAAGGTCTGCACAAAACCATAACCAAGAATTCTTGCAAATATATCATGAACATCAGGCTCCACAAGAACATTCATCTTTTCTTGATGATGCAGAAATGAAGCAACCTGAAAAGAAAGTAGTCGGAAGTTTATAGCAGATCAAATGCTAAGTCTGTTGCCAAACAAAGAAGCGAATTAGGTAGAAGTACAAGAAATGTATCGCCTAAGTGACTATTAAACAGCTTTAAGAAGAGAACTAAATCTCACGACCAACATCGACATTTCCAAAGATATGTTGGCAAAGAGCATACACTGCATGAGTTACACATATTGTGAAATGTTTAGCGGTAACTTTAACCACAAATTTCTGAAGTTGTACCCATGATTATTCCTACCATGAAATGAGACCTACCATTTAATCCAATTCATATCAAAAAGGGATATATTCTCCAAGCAATTCAATAACTGGCCAGATATCCCCATTGGTGTATCCTAGGGCTTCATACAGCTTATTTTAATTTTGAAGCAAACCATTTTAATCGGCACTTGTTGATCGATGCAAATCTTTCTACAACGTAAACTCAAAGAACATTTCCAAACCACGAGAGATTATTTTATTAGTTCACTAACTAATGATCTCTCTGCAATATTAAAAGCTTTCAATTAATTCTATGTAGTCCAACATCTTACTAAGGGCCTGTTTGGTACAGCTCCTGCTCCCAGCTTCTCAATAGATTCTTAGGGAGCTGTACCAAACACCTCGATTCTCAAAATGATGAGATTCTGCTTCTCGCGAGAAGCACTCTTCAAAATGAACTAGAGAGGAGAAGCAACCTTTTGGTGGATTCTCGTGGGGAGCTATGGCCCCTAAAACTAACTTACCCATTGAAGTTCCTAATATTTACCCGCAAAATGCCACTAGCATAAAAAAATGGAATCCCACCGAGCGCACGCCTCCCCCAACCGAGCTCCTCGCCTTCGTCCTCCCCACCGAGTGCCCCTCGCCCCACCCCCGCATCGCGCCGCCCCCTCCCCCTCCCGCGCCGCCGCCTCACCCTCCCCCTCCCCCTCCCACGCCGCCGCCTCCCCCTTCCCCCTCCCCCTCCCGCGCCGCCGCCTCCCCCTTCCCCTCCCTCCTCGGCCGCCCCCGACGCCGCCCCAGCCCCGGCGCCGCCCGGCCTCCCCGGCCCCACCCCTTCCTCCCGAGCTCCGCACCGCCCGGCCTCCTCCTCCCGGACTCCTCCGATCGCTCTAGATTTGGTAATTTGGGATCAAGATTTGGTAACAAAATTTCAGATATGATATTTCTTCTTTTCATGTGCACATGATAGATGCTAGTAAGAAGACAATAGTGTACTGCTAATTCTAGTGCTTGGGATCTAGATTTGTGTGGAATTATGTGCCTTTTCTAAGAGCATGAAATATTCTGTGGAATTTTCTATCCTGGTGGTGTGCATCAAAATGTTAGGCAAGGAACAAGAATGCCATCCTTGCTCGAGAAAAGAAAGAGCTAGCATGGCATGAAGAAATAGTGGTAGTTTGGTGAGACTATGCTTGTTTTTAGCTCGGAGACTATGCTGATACACAACAAAGAATGGCTTGTTTGCGTGGATTGGTTTCATTAGAAGCATATGAAACTCATCTTGAGACATGCCAAATATTTAGTGGTCAATTATCTGACCGTTGCCTACTATTGCTGCAGGTTGTTTCTTGGAAGTGTCAGCAACTGTTGTATGCACCATGCCAAGTGTCCATTTCTTGTTGTAAAGAAACAAGGTTGAGGTTTCATATACAAAAAAACTACAAATAAGATCTGTACAGATAAGCTCTCCATATCTTCAGACGTCTGTTTGGCAATTATCCAAAAGAAGGAAGAACAATAACATCATTGAATGTATCTATTATCCATAGCTTAGATAATTTTGTAAATAAATCAGCTTATATATGGAGATTGGTATCTTTGTAACAGAACTTTACATGAGATGAAAATATGAACTGGTGCATTTGTGATGTACTAATATAGTTTGGCATCAGTTTTTTCATAAGGTCTGCCTCTTTGTGCATTGATCAGATGAGCATTGAGTGCAGCTTCATGTCGACATACTAGAAGTCGTTAGTATTTGAGTGCAGTTTTTTGAGTTCTTGTTGTAAAGAAACAAGGTTGAGTGCACCATTGGCTCATTAACATGTAAAAAATGAAAAAAAAATGTTATGACAGTTATCAATACTTGGAGAGAAATGGATCTAAGATGATAGACAATAACTAGGGGTAACATGGTCTATTTCCCTCAAATATCCTCTTTTATGAATCTGGAGCCAACCCACTAGCCAAACGCTTTTCAGAGGTAACTTCAGATTCTCAGAGAAGTGGATTCTTACAGAATCTGGAACAGAAGTTGAAAAATGAGCTCTACCAAACATGCCCTAATTAAAAGCCAAAGATGATTCTGTTACTTTAATTTTCTCTTGTGCAAGAGAATCCGCCTGTAGTCCAGCATCTTACTAATTCTATGTAGTCGAACATCTTACTAATTAAAAGCCAAAGATGATTCTGTTACTTTAATTTTCTCTTGTGCAAGAGAATCCGCCTGTAGTCCAACATCTTACTAATTCTATGTAGTCCATCTTACTAATTAAAAGCCAAAGATGATTCTGTTACTTTAATTTTCTCTTGTGCAAGAGAATCCGCCTGTAGTCCAACATCTTACTAATTCTATGTAGTCGAACATCTTACTAATTAAAAGCCAAAGATGATTCTGTTACTTTAATTTTCTCTTGTGCAAGAGAATCCGCCTGTAGTCCAACATCTTACTAATTCTATGTAGTCCATCATCTTACTAATTAAAAGCCAAAGATGATTCTGTTACTTTAATTTTCTCTTGTGCAAGAGAATCCGCCTGTACATACTAGAAACACCTCCGCTTTTCTTCTCAATTATTGAAGTCTAACAACACCAGTTGAAGAGGCACACACATTACCATCAACAAGTTCTGATGAGTTTTCTCTCCAGATAAGGGGCACCATTCTTTTCAGCGGATTTTCCATCCCAATAGAAAACAGCTTCGTCGGCCTTTCCGGTCGGCAACGATGCATTCTTCACCAAATAGGAGCCTTTTATAAATCCCCCGTTGGGCAAAGCGAAAAACTATCTCCTCCAGGCATCCGTTGCAGGTAAGCTCCAACCATCTCCTCCCCTACATTTTTTTTTTTTTGTGATCCAAGCAGCACATTCCCATTAGAGTTGCTGGTATTAGATGTTCTAGGATCAAATCATTGTTGGATGGTCTCCCATTGGTAATACCTGAAGCAACTGAGAGAATATAATCATTGTCAAACGGTGCCCCATTTGCAGACGGTAACTTTTCAGAAAGTTGGTCTTCTCCAGTGTAAAGTCTCGCGCGGATCCCGAGTGGGGCGCGGCCCCGAACCTTCCTGTTCCCCTCTCAAAAACCTACTCTCTTCCTTGCCTATATAAACGACTAAACCCTCGCCGGGCTCATAACTCCAGCAAAAACCTCTTCTCTCCTCTCCCTCTCTCTCTCTCTCTCTACTCTCTCCCTCGCCGGGCTCATAACTCCAGCAAAAACCTCTTCTCTCTCTCCTCCGCCTCCGCCGTCCTTATAAAAATTTTCTCCGGCGAGGTGGCCCAACAAAAAAGAAGCCGTAAACTTAGCCTCCCTCGGATCATCGTCGTCCGTCCTACCACACACACATAGTACGAGACGGAGACACCTCTCTGCCTCCTCTAGGCTTCCGTTTCAGGTACGGCTCCAACCATCTCCTCCCCCACTTTTTTTGGGTCGTTTGGTTCACGCGTAGCATTGTGGATGGGTGAAGAACGGGTATGCAATTGACCATTTTGGGTACCGACCGGATTCGGCACCCCTAGCTCGAAGTCGCGTACTGCTGTGGATGGGTGACGAACGGGCAGAGGGCGTTCCCGGGGGTGGCGATCGCGTGCTATTAGCAATGGAGCGTGCGCAGTTGTCTCGGCTTAGGAGGGTTGGGAGGGCAGACGGACGCAGGAGCTTGCAATATCGTAGTTGTGTTAACATGAGCTTTTCATCAACCCTAATGACATCCTCCTCCACAAATGAATTGGTTTCATAGATGGCGAGGATCCTGCACGCTGTCCGGCCCTTCTTAGCCGACCTCGTCACAAAGTGGTATGAGAAGGATCACGTGAACATGACGCAAGAACAGGTAATAATCGCATCGCCTAATGGTATGAGTCATTCATGTTTTTTTCTAACAAATTACATAAGTTGCAATTGCTATTGTTGGTTTACAGGTCACACAATCTGTGAACAATAGGCTCACTGGCTACATCACCATCTGTTGTATGGGATTAGGAAACATGTTCTGGGGAGGTGCAACAGCGGTTTTGACTGAGATGCACAAAAGCAACTCTGATCAAGCTTATTACTGTGTTATCTACTCTCTATCTTCTCTACTCCTGATGCTCCTAGGGGTCACAGCTGGTACTTTTCCAAGCTCTTCTCCATTGGCCCTATTCTTCTCAGGATTAGGTGCGTGGCAATCTGTTGTGTTCATGCTCTCCTCCTTTCACCTGGGAATGCTGGACTTACATCAGGAGCCGAAGTTCCAAAATGCACTGATCTCTTTTGGCATCACATCAGCTATGTTCACCATGTATTGGGCTTGCGGAGCCCAAGATCCTCTGGTATGTGTGCTTTGCCTTGTTACCCTTGCTTAATACCATATTAAACAATCACACAGCTGATAATTAACATTATTTTCTAGTTTCTTCACGTTATCGCCAAATTAATCGGATGGCTCCTGTATGGGATATACTTCCTCATGTCTTGGCTGCTCAGGTTGTCAATTTGCTAACTGTTGTGTTGCATACAATACTTTGATGATGTGATTGCTCATGTCTATGTCTTCATCGTTAGGTCTTTTTGCCGTCTCTGTGTATTGATCTCGAAAGGAGTTGGTGTACTCAGTGCACAAGCCCGCACAAGGTCAGTGTTATCCTCTCATTGTTTCCTTCCTGTTTATACAATGATGATGATCTACTTATCTCATTTTCATCTTTACAATGCAGAGGCTGTCAGCCAGTCCCACCTGCGCCATAACTACTTTCTCGAAGCAATGCTAATCAAAGCACAAGCTATATCTTCCCTTGCTTTTTGTGGTGTCACGAAGTCCTTGCCAGCGTGAGTTGGTTTACACGGAGATCATTGTACACACAAACAAACTACCAATCAATTGCTGCAATATGAAATTTACACATCCCCTCTCTCTAGTTTTCTTTCTCATGTCAAAAATACTATGAGACCATAGGTTTGGTTGAGGAAACACTCGCAAGCCAAAGGGCTGCGGCATGACATGTATTTATACTCATGTGTGTCGAATGGTGAACAGCAACCGACTAAATCAGATTACACGGCAGCGTACAACCATATACAATCAGGAAACATCTAACTTAGATATACAAGTTTACCAAACCAATCTACCAACCTGATCCTAAGTAGGATCATATACAGTAGTGGACTGGAGCTTGTAACCATTCCAGTCCCTCCTCACTGACTTGCCATCCCCTCCAAAATGCAACCTCCAACTCATCTGTCCCTGAATCATCTGGCACAGTTGAAAAGTACACTGGAAACCAATTTGCAAACAATGTCGGACAGGGATGACCATCAGCCCTTGGGAAACCCACATCGTAACAGGCGTTCTTCAACCTCTGCAGCCTCCTCCATATATCCAACCCCCGGGACTCAGTCGGTACGAGGTAGCTGACAAGCGCAACCTGCATGCTCTCACAGCACCGCTTCATATCTCCACCGAACAAGGTGAGTGGTGGCGTCCGATCCATCGTGCTGTCATCAGATCCCTGGAACACACTTCCAACACCTGACCGCCCTGAGAGCACCTCCGTCCTTCCCTGGTTCAGCAATGCCAGCATACAGCCAAGCACGGCAGCAACCTTGTCCTCCAGCACCGGCGGGTCCTCCAATTGCACATCGTAGCACACGGGGAACTCGCCTGTCTCTGGATCACAGAAAGCCGACATGACCGCAGTGTGGAGCCGCTCTGCGGCACGGAATATGCGGCAGTACGCCTCAAGCTCTGCGATGTCGCCGGGCACCGGACCCACCCACCACAGCTGGGACAAGTCCCTTGTGTGAAAATTCTACATGAAACCATTTCATCAATTAATATAGAATAATTTCATCTAAGACACAACGAAACTAACAACTGCAAATTCATAGGGGACTATCTATCCAATCAAACAAGAAACAAAATTCTAGCTCATTTCTAGCATCTCATCGAACCGTTTGATGTAATGCCCACAAGAACCACGATTAACTACAAGGTGAACAAGCACATGCATCAGCCATGAAATTTTCTAAAGAAGTCTCAACAACAAGACGCCGCGAGCGCGTCCCCAGCCACCCCCCAACTGTTCGACGGAATGCTCAATAACGGCGAGGGAGCCGACGAACCTGGGAGTCGAGCCCGATCCGGGAATTGAAGAAGGACGCCCGCGCGGCGACTCCATGGCGCGTCGCCGCCGTGGACGGGCGCCACAACCACCTGCCGGCGACCCAGGCGACTCGAGCATCAAGCGGGACGTGCGCGCGCGGAGCCGGCGAGGCGGAGGTAGAGTTCTTGGCGAGGAGAGGGAAGGGAGTGCGTCCCTGTCGAGGCGCTTGAGTTCTCGACGTGCCTTTCGATGGCATCCACAGACCACAGGCCAAATCTAGACAGAAACTACAAAGATCAGAGTTGCCCCTGCTGTTGTGTGTCAAAAACTGTGCTTTTTTTTGTTTTTGAGCGGAAAACTGTAGCTTTTTGAGCGAGATGAAAGTGAGTATGAAATTGGTTTGTTTGTTGTGTTTTTTACCAGTGGACATGGAAGCATGCTCTTATATATGATACGCTTAAGGTTTATTGTGTTGCCCTAGTGTTTCAACTTCAGTTTCTGTTTTTTAGTTTTTAGTTTATTATTTTTTAGTTTCATCTTTTTTTTATTTTTTTGACTTTTTTATCTTTTTTTTCTCTATTCTTTGCATTGTCTGATGAGTTAATATTTTTAATATTTAAATTTTTTTAACTTAATTATATAAAAAATCATCAATAGTTTTAATACAAAATAAATCATAAACCATTAAAAAAACCCAAATTTCTAACGCCCCTTAGGAGCTTAGGAGCTTGATTGATTATTTTTAGTCCCAATAAAGGGTTGGAACCAAGGCTACACATGCCGATTGCGTTCCTGTCCAGGATTGACAAAATCTAAGTTCCTTGATCTCGATTGAAAAATTACCAAATAAGTTCGAACCAAAATTTTTGTGAAACCATCTTTGGTCAACTTTTAAGTTTTATCCCTACCTTCGATCTTTTTAGGGTATCTACAATTGTACTATGTCAGTTGTCCTTAGCTATATTAAGTAAGTAAAATTATATACAAAAGAGAATATAAGAAGATATAATATATTGTCTTTTATACAAGAGATGACTTGAGTCTATAATCTAATGTAAATGGTGAGAAGGTGTGAGACAGAAAGTTATGATAAAAATCGTATAAAATAATTAGATAAATGATTTACTGTTCGAGATGTTGTTTCTAATATTGTCTTTATATTAAAGTTGGCCAAATAGGCCGGGCCTAAACGGGCCACACCGCGGCCGGGGCAGACCCGCCCGCGGCGACGCACGACGCACGACTCGTAAATGGGTCGGGCCGACGCGACGCCGGACCGGGCCGTACCCGGGTCGAGGGTGCGGCACGGTGGGCCGGCACGGCACGGCCCGCCCAACGGCTCTAAACGGGCCATACCGGCCCGGCACGACACGCCTGGCCTGCAACGTTCGAAAAAATAGCCGTTTTTTATGACCGTTGGGGGTAAAAAAATTCACAAAAAATAGCAAAAAATTCAAAACAAATCTGAAATTTTTTCTATAAATAGGAGGGCATCCGGCCTCCATTCTCCACACCTCAAATCTCACTCTTATCTCTCGGTTTAGCTGTGAAAATTCTGAAAGTGTTTGCACAAATTTGGTGAAAATTCGAGAAAATTCAAAATTCAAAAATCTTGATTTTTTTGAGAGCTGCAAAGGAGGTAATAATGTTGTCTTATTTTAATTTTTGGGTATTATTTGTTAGTTTAATTTTTTGCTATTATTTGTTGATTTAATAGTAAGTTAATCGTTCTTTACTATTTCAATTTGCAGTTGATTTAATGAAGAACTATGATTTTCAACTCTCCGAATTCGGCCTCTCGGCGGAGGATATGCAAACGTTTCAACAAGTATATCCATCCAAAGATGCCGAAGAAACGATGGCCCCCGGTATTCTTCATACTTTACATTAGTTAAGAATAAATTATATGAGGTATAGATAAAGCTTATTACTGTGTTATGAGGTAATCGGGAGGTGCAATGTAGCTTTTGAATGAGATGCACAACAACAACTCTGATCAAGCTTATTACTGTGTTATCTACTTCCAATCTTCTCTACTCCTGATGCTCCTAGGGGTCATGGCTAGCACTTTTCCAAGGTCTTCTCCATTGGCCCTATTCTTCTCAGGATTAGGTGCATGGCAAGCTGATGTGTTCATGCTCTCCTCCTTTCACCTGGCTACACTGGACTACCACTGGGAGCCGAAGATCCAAAACGCACTAATCTCTTTTGGTGTCACATCAGCTATGTTCACCATGTATTGGGCCTGCAGTGCCCAGGATCCTCTGGTATGTGTGCTTTGCCTTGTTACCCTTGCTTAATACCATTAAACAATCACACAGCTGATAATTAACATTATTTTCTAGTTTCTCCACGTGATCGCCAAATTGGTCGGATGGCTCTTGTATGGGATATACTTCCTCCTGTCTTGGCTGCTCAGGTTATCAATTTGCTCACTGTTGTGTTGCATACGGTACCTTGATGATGTGATTGCTCATGTCTATGTCTTTATCATCAGGTCCTTTTGCCGCCTCTGTGTGTTGATGTGCAAATGCCAGTACCAGTTGTGCTTCAAAAGCGAGCCGCACCGGCTATAGCTTATAAACTGTGAGCAGTTTGTTCGTCCCAACAAGGTGGTACTAAAATTCGTTAGCTTTTTCCTAGATTCGGATGTTTGGGGGATTGATTCGTACATACCCAGGCAATGCACTTGGTGGCAATCCTCCCCACCTTGCTAGGTTTGGGGTATCATTCATATATCAAAATACTTTGCATTTCTTTCTTGTATCTGGTAGCAACATGTAGCTTAGTTGTGACGCCCCCGTTTCCAGGAGCGCCAGCAACCCGCATCCGTACAGAGATGAACAGTTGTGGAGTACTGTACAGTTATGATATACACAACAGCACATGCTTACACACAAAAGAGCCAGATTATATTTACAAATACTGCACATCGGCTAGTTTTGATACAGCGGCGGCAAGCCCCAAATATATTACATCACAAAAGTCCCAACATCGAGCCTGAACGCGACTAAGGCCTAAAACCACAAATCTTCTGCAAAAGATTGATCATCGGAGTCCTGCTCGACGAATTGCACATTGACCTCCTGAACGCTTTCTGATGTTGATTTGCAAGCAGTGAGTACAACCGTACCCAGCAAGTTACAGGGGTAAACCCTAACTTAATACATACATGGATTTAACAAGGGAATGGCAGGTTTCGTATTTTATATGGATGCAGTTTATTTGTAAACAGTTTAAAACAAATTCCAATAAACTAATTGATGAATTGGGGTCTTGAACATTAATTTCTTCATCTTACACAGGTTAAAAACTCCCGAAAACTACTCATGCCTTGCTACTGGGATCACCCATCAAACACAGCTTCGTTAACCGGAAGCACGGTGTATTCGAATACAATTTAATTCACTCTGCAGAGTTGCTCAGCTTTACCCACAAGATTTCTCAATTGCTAATGTCATGCAACAGACATGCTCAGCTAGCGTGCGACTGAATTGAGAAAATAAGATTTTTCGCTGCTCATTTTATTGTATAGTTCCCACCCGATAGGTTAAGTCCTTCGACTAGACTGGGTATCCAGGGGCCAGTGTGGAACGCACTGCCGCCCATGTCCGTGGTGACCTACCATTGTGTGTATGGCGAAAACTCGCCCCTACAACACCTGTACTCCTGTGGGGATTCAAATAAAATGAGCAGTTACTAGACCTAGATCGACAATCAATCCTCGTGGTTGAGCGGGTACTGTGCTCTATACTCAACATATGGGTCTAGTCCTTACATTTTCTCCTGAGACTACCAACCACAACCGGTATCAGCCAATCCTGAAACCGATACCCATCTGCTGCACTCTCCACCCTAGGGTAGGGTCGTGGACTCGTCCGCTAGAGCACTCCACTGCTTCTGCCCTACCCTAGCTCACTTTTAAATCATTTTTACCGACGAACTACCATTTCAAATGATAGCTCGTTATTTTATGTGAGAGTGAACACTAATTATTTATCTTCTAATTTAATAACACTAAGGTTGTCAAGGTGAAAGTGGCCTCAAAGAAAAGCAGTGCATTTTACAGTGGTAGGATATTAACTAAATAACCATGTCATTCAAACAATTATTTTAAACAAATAATTTAAACAAATAAATATATGCAAATATGTTAAGTAATAATACAAGCGGTTTAGGATTAATATGATCAAAAGCATGCAACTTGCCTTGTGGGTCGACGACTTCAACGAGATCGTAGATGGTTGACTACTGCTCGTAAACACGACTGGACGCCTCGGACTCCTCGTGAGCTAGCGCAAAAATACAGAAAATAATAATCAATTTCGTGCTTGTAACTAAACAAGCTAGGAAAAATAAAAAAAATAAAATTCTATTAAAAAGGAATAAATACAATAAAAATCAAATGGCTTGGTTTGGTGGGATTTTGGATCGAAAATGAACTCAGTAGCGTCAAACCGAATCAACTATATGTATTTTTGCTGGTTTTTGCTCTCAGGTGAACAGTAGCTACAGTGTTCGGCCCGGCCCATGGTGCAGCGCGGGAACGCGCGCGGACGCGCGAGCGCATTTGAACGGGGAAGCGGCCAGTGGGGACGCGGCCCACGAGCGCGCGGGAGGGCGTGTGCACGCGCAGTTCGAATCGGCGGGGTGGGCCTTGGGCGCAGCCCACAACCGCATGCGAGCGGCCGAAGGTCGAGCGAGCGCCAGCGAATGCGACCGCCGATAATGCGCGAGTGGCTTAGATGAGCGCCGCGACACGCCGCGCGTCGTCTTCAACCTCGACGACGCGCGCGGCAGAGCGGGCACGCCTCCCACCACGATTCCGCCACAGCGGTGAATCCCAAGGGTCAAGACCAGCACCAACGTGCACAGGAGAGAGCGGGGAACTCATTTCGAGGCTTAGATCAACGAAAACATTCATGGTGGCCGTCGCGGAGAGGAGAGAAGGTGGCAGGTAAGGTGGCGGTTAGGGGAGGCTCGGGAAGTGGTTTCGCGCAATAGGGCCCGGTTTCACCATTCTTGGGGAAGGGTGTGCACTAGAGTAGGGTTGGAGTAGCTTGGGGAAGGCTCATTTGGGCTGGCGCCGGGGAGGTGGCGGCGGTGAAGGAGGGCGCACGGTACGGGGGCAGAAGAGCAATGCTTTATCCAAATTGAGCTGGGCTTTGAGTTCACTGAAGTATGGAGATGCTCTAGGCGGAAGGAATTGAAGTTTGATCGCTTGGAGGGGAAGATCGGCTTGGCGGCCTACCGGGACCAGGACACGGTGGTGAAGATGCTTCGGTGCGAGAGGAGGCGATCGGCTGCTCTGGGGGACTTATGGGAGTGGTATGAGGTGGTAGGTAGCGGTAATTGGACTTATAAAGGAGGGGAGGAGTGACTGCAGTGGAATCACGGGTTCGGCTCCGCCGGCAGGTGGAAAGGAGGACGCGAGGAGCTTCGCCAAGGGGGTGAGCACCGCAAGGGAGTGGGTGTACGGCCTCTACAATGGGTTGGCGAATGAGTGACGGTGCTAGTACGGGCGGAGACGCGCGGACGGTGGAGAACGCTTGGGTGCACGGCGGGGAGCTGTGTCATCCGCTTAGGCGCGCAAAACGACGGCAGAAGCCGCTGGGGAAGTTGGGCAGCGGCCACTGGCTAGTGGGACCAGTGACAGGAGGAGGCTGACGTGTGTGTGAAAGCGGGAGGAGTTGCGGCGCCGCAATCCAGCGCAAGGAACTGCAGGCGCGTGGGCGCGTGCGAACGAGCGCGCAAGATCGCGCCAGCACAGGAGAGGAAAAAGGGAGGGGCTGCACGAATCTCAGAGCAAAGATCAAGGGTTGAGATTGGCTCGAAGCTTCAAACAAAGATCCAAGAAATCAAAAGCAAAATTTTGAAATTTTAGGGTGTTTCATTAGTCATCTCAAAAAAGACTGGAAGACTAATGTTCTTGCATGTGAATGATGTATTATTTGCACATATAATGAATTTAGGGCTAGAGTGATTTTTACTACTTGCAATTCATGTTCAGAAGGCAGTAACCTTTTTGAAGTAGTTCAGTACTGAGTACAGCATGAAGTTGTAGTAAAACGTGGGACTACATAGAATTAATTGAAAGCTTTTAGTTTGCGTTGTAGAAAGATTTGCATTGATCAACAAGTGCCGATTAGAAGGGTTTGCTTCAAAATTAAAATAAGCTTTATGAAGTGTCCTTATCGCTGCAATTTGTTGGTTACGTAGTGCTTCCCTTTTTTTTTTTTTTTTGAAGATTCGGCGGCATCGGCATGCAACTGCAGAGGATCGGTCGCGTCGGATGGGAAAGAAAGCAGATTCGTTGTGTAAGGGATCGGTCTTCGGGCTACTACCCGGACTCGAATGGGGCAGCCAAGTCTCTTTTTGCGTAGACAAACCGTGTCTCATTCGAAACACACATTATGCCATTCCATATATAGTGCTCAAAGTACACTTCACGTAATTCATTTGAATGCAACACTACACTAGAAAAGCAAACAGACATGCCATAACATAATCTCTCATCATTCAGTTTCGAAATGCTATATTGGAATTTCAGTGCAGAGTGCCCCATTTTTTTAAAAAAAATCTACAGCGCAACAACCAGATTGAATATTAAATATTGCCGATGAAAAATTAAGAGAGATCTGGCCATTTAGTTCATAGGTAATGCAGACTGACTGTTCTTATTATTCTTAAATGGAGATGGCTAAATGCTGTGAATACAAACTTAACCAGTGGGCAATGGAAAGCAAGGATAATTGCAGATGTTCCTCATCATTGCTTCTTGAAACATGTACAGGGTGCAATACAAGATAGAAGTTTTATTTTTATAATTATAACCAAAATATCATCTTTTCATGTATTTATCTCTTATGACCCTCCTCAATCTTAACTGAGTGAATCAAGATTAAGATGCAACCGTGAAAATTGTCTCGTAGGAAGAGACTTTGTAAAATATCAGCCACTTGGTCTTCAAAGGAAATAAAACAAATATCCAGTATCATGCATGCTACTTTTTCAAGAACAAAATGAAAATCAACCTCAATGTGTTTAGTTCGCGCATGAAATACTAGATTTGCAGAGAGATATGTAACATCCAAGTAATCACACCGTGAACTTAGAGGTCACCATTGAAACACACCAAGTTCAGGCCACGATTGAAACACACCATGCATCAGTGCATGGCCATGATTAAGATCGGGCACAATCAAAAGTGGTACGATCGGGCGTTGATTGACATGGGAACCTTCCTCGTTCTGTGGGCTTCTGTTCCCGCCCAGTCTACACCTGAGGTACCTCAGGCCTGCTTTTAAGTAGTTCAGAAGGCAGTAACCTTTTTTAAGTAGTTCAGTACTGAGAACAGTATGAATTTGTAGTGAGACTACATAAATTAATTGAAAGCTGAGTATGCGTTGTAGAAAGGTTTGCATTGATCAAACCGTGTCAACCCCTAGCCTACATAATGCCAACATGCACCCCGGGTCCAACATGCACCCGTCCAACCCGGGTTTGCATAATTGCATTTTCCATGAGTGGCATGTCTAACATGCATATCGTCGGCTGGGAAAGAAAGCAGATTCGTCGTTTTTATATGAGTGCCTCGTCCAATCCGGCCAGAAAAACCGGTCCTACATAAACATCGCCGGGCTCTCCAAAACCATACAAAGCAAAAAACCTTCCTGGTACAGTGGTACTCACTCCTACAGGTACGGATCCAACTCCCCCACTTTTTTTGTGCGATTCTGTCGTTTCGTTCACAACGTGGTAAGAGTGGCGAGCGCGTGCTATTACCGATGGAGCATGCACAGTTGTCGCGGCTTAGGAGGGCCAAACGGGCGCAAGCTGGGGAGATCACGCGCGCGAGAATAGGAGCTTGCAACAGTGTAGCGGTGTTAACATGCGCTTTTCAGCAATCCGTCAATGACATCCTCTTCTATGAATGAATTGGTTTCACAGATGGCGAGTATCCTGCATGTTGTCCGATCCTTCTTAGCCGACCTCGTCACAAAGTGGTATGAGAAGGATCAAGCAAATATGCCGCAAGAACAGGTAACAATGGTAATCACCTAGTGGTATGAGTCATTCATGTTTTTCCTGACAAATTACACAAGTTGCAATTGCTGTTGTTGGTTTACAGGTCATGCAATCTATGAACAATAGGCTCACTGGCTATATCACCATCTGTTGTATGGGACTAGGTAATATGTATTGGGGAGATGCAACAATAGTTTTGAGTGAGATGTCCAAGAGCAACTCTCATCAAGTTTATTACTGTGCTGTCTACTGTTGAAAATGTAGGCAATATTTTAATTCCAAGTTTTAGTAGGAGACAAAAATAATATACTAGTGATGCACAACTAACTACTAACAGTAGGCTACTCATCATACTTCGGAATAAACACAAGAAAAATATAGTATCAAAGTCGTACGATCACACGAACGACTTACTGTTGGGCTTGATGAAGAACAGGAAGCAGCGCAGGCGTGATGCAGTGAAGACTTGGCGCAGTGCAGGATGTAGTAGGAGCGGTCGCGCAGATGCGCTGCCCAGAAACCTTATTGCCGCCCCGTGCAGGTTCTCTCTGCGACAATGGTTCTCTCTGCCCGGAAAGCTGTCTTTATGTCCATTTGATAAACATACAGACCATAGGAAGATGCTAATGCAAGGAGTACTCTGATGGTGGTTAATCTAGCGACAGGAGAATAGGTATCGAAGAAATCTTCTCCCTCTTTCTGGGTGTAACCCTTAGCTACAAGTCTTGCTTTGTACTTCTCAATAGTACCATCGGGCCTCAGTTTCTTTTTAAAAATCCACTTACATCCAACAGGTTTGCACCCAATAGGAAGATTGGTGATCTCCCAAGTCTCATTAGCCATGATTGAATCCATCTCGCATGGATCGCCTCTTTCCAATACTCAAGATCGAAGATGCATAAGCTTCCAAAGAGTTTTTGGCACATCATCCACGAGGTATACAATAAAGTCATCACCAAAGGTTTTCTCAACCCTTTGTCTCTTGCTTCTTCGAGGAGCTTCGTGACTAAATTGTTGTCCTCCTCGGGGATATCATAAAATGGTTCGAAATGGTGGAAAGTTCGAAGTTTGATTGTTCTCATTTTCGATATTATCGATGTGAACATTCTCATCCGAGTTGAAGTCTCACTTCTGTTCTCATAGGAAAGATATTCTCAAAAATGAAGCATCTCTAGACTCCATTATTGTATTAACAATAATCTCGGAGTTTCGATTTAACTACTAACAATCTATAGGCCGTGCTATTTTGAGCATATCCTAGAAAAATACAATCGATCGCTTTTGATCCAAGTTTTCTCTTTTCGCAATGGTATATTGACTTTTGCCAAACACCCCAAGTTCGCAGAAAATTAACATTAGGTTTTCTCCCTTCCATCCCTCATGTGGAGTAATTTCACTCCTTTTAGTGATTACTCTATTTAGGACGAAAGTTGCTGTCAATATAGCTTCCCCCCACCATGCCTTAGGCATACCGGAACTCTCTAACATGGCATTGACCAAGTCCGTTAGTGTCCGGTTTTTCCTCTCAGCTATCCCATTTGATTGGGGTGAGTATGGTGGTGTGAACTCATGGATTATTCCATGCTCGAATGCATTGGGAGAACTCATGAGAGACATATTCTCCTCCACGATCAGATCTCAATCTTTTTATTTTCTTTTCTAGTTGGTTCTCAACCTCAGCCTTATAAGTTTTAAAGTAGTTTAAAGCTTCATCCTTAGTTTTTAGCAAATACACATAGCAGTAGCGTGTTGCATCATCAATAAAAGTTAGAAAATATCTTTTGCCTCCTTTTGTCAATAGTCCATTCATTTCACACAAATCTGAATGAATAAGATCTAATGGTGCCAGATTCTTTTTATCCTCTAATCCCTTAAAAGGTTTTCGAGGCTGTTTTGCTTGCACACATGACTGGCATTTTGATCCTTTGATAATTTCACATTTTGAATTAAATCTAATTTGGACATTCTCACAATACTATCAAAACTAATATGACAGAAACGGGAATGCCAAATATTTGCCTCACATTTATTTAAATTTGTTGCAACATTCAGATTATAACAATACTCTAAAGTACTTAGGCGGAACAAACCTCCGCTCTCATAGCCTTTACCAACAAAATTTCCAAACTTAGACAATACAATTTTATTCGACTCAAAAACTAGCTTATAACCATTCCTACATAGAAGAGAACCACTAATGAGGTTCTTATTTATTGTAGGAGCATGTCGCACGTTCTTTAAGTGGACAATCTTCCTGAAGTCACTTCAGATCCACCGTGCCAACACCAAGAATGTAAGCATGCGAGCCGCTTCCCATTAGGACGGAGGAAGCCCTCGCTGCTGGTAAGAAGAAAACAAGGAAATATCGAACATACGTGAACATTAGCACCAGATCCACCCACCAATCGGTGGATTGACATGCTGAAAAAACAACGGTGGATTACCATACCCTCCTGAAGTTGAGGCCTCGCCTATTATCACGTTGATGACCTTCTTCTTTGGTCGTTCACCATCTCGATTTTGCGGAATCGATAATCCTTCGCCATATGACCATCTTTTCCGCACACAAAGCGGTGATGTCCTTGAAATCCTTTTTCTCGCTTTTCTTCTTCTTAAAGCTAGTTGTCTTGTTCGGTTTGTTGGATTTGTACTTCTTTACTATAGTCTTTTCTCAATGAAGTTTGCATTGTTCGGCGGATGTGCTTGGTGCATCCTTTGCTCTAGCTTTTCTTCCACATCGAGGGCAGCAATGAGATCTTCAACAAAATCTCTTCCTCTTGTGTTTCAGCTAGTGGCAAAATCCCGCCAAGAAGGTGGGAGTTTAGCAACAATGCCCGCAGCCACAAACTTAGGAGGTAACACACACCCAGTGCGCAATCTCACCGACTAGTAGCTGGAGGTCATGAGCTTGTCCAACTATAGACTTAGTCTCATCCATGCTAAAGTCGAAAAATTGCTCACACATGTAGAGCCAGCGACCAGCCTCTGCCTCTGCATATTTGTGCTCTAGTGCATTCCACAACTCTGTGGCGGACTTATAGTCCATGTACACATCGTAGAGCCGATCTCGCGAGCATACCAAGATGCAACCAAGAGCGATATTGTTGGCACTATCAAATTGCATGTACTGCTCAATCGTAAATGGATACTGCGGATGGACAACCCACCACAGTCCCAAAGACATGAGCCAAAACTTGACTCTAGTTTGCCATCTACGAAAGTTCTGACCACAAAACCTCTCAGGTTTCATCGCATCAGAAGCGCTAACCATTTCAGATTGCAACAAATTCCACAATAAGGTTTCGGATTGTTGAAAATGTAGGCAATATTTTAATTCCAAGTTTTAGTAGGAGACAAAACAATATACTAGTGATGCACAACTAACTACTAACAAAGAGGCTACTCATCATACTTGAATAAACACAAGAAAAATATAGTATCAAAGTCGCATGCGATCACACGAACGACTTCATCGTTGGGCTTGATGAAGAACAGAAGCAGCGCAGCGTGATGCGATGAAGACTTGGCGCGATGCGGGATGTAGTAGGAGCGGTCGCGCAGATGCGCCGCCGAAACCTTATTGCCGCCCGTGCGTGTTCTCTCTCGCGACAATGGTTCGAGATCCCGCTCTCCTCTCTTCCCGTGCACGCCGAGAAGAAAGGTCGACGAGGTTCGATAGCTCAACACTTCGCACAAGAGTGGAAGAAGACAATGGGAGAAAGAAGTGAAGGAGATCGGTTCAAACTCGACGTCTCGTGCCTTTTATAGACGCCTCAATTACTCTCTAGTAATCGACGCTATTATTCACCGTAATCGGCGCTATTATTCACCAGAATCGACTCCATTATTCCTCGTAATCGACTCCATTATTCATCGTAATCGCCGTATTCAAACCGAAAAATAAACAGTCTCATGACCAGTAAAAAGAGAGAGACGGTACAAGGTTTAGCAAAACAAGGTGGACATGGTCTCGCCAAGTGGCGCACCACGCCACGCGCGCGGTCGCGTCGCAAGTCACAAGTCACGCGATTTTCACGCGAAAATACGCGAATCGCACATGCGCGTGCGTGCGCGCGTGTGTGTTTAGCCAAAGCCACCATCCACTTCCATAATTCAAGGAGTGGGATGGACTCCACCTTATAAATTGGTCTCCCCCACTTTGCCTAAGCAATATGGTACTAAACCTTGCGTGCTTTGGAATTATAGAAAATAGGCCTTGGGCCTAATTTCAACATCTACTTCCTAGCTGCTCTACTCATGATGCTCCTAGGAGTCACAGCGGGCACTTTCCCAAGCTCTTTTAGATGCGCCGCATTCTTCGCAGGATTAGGTGCGTGGCAAGCTCTTGTGTTCATGCTCTCCTTTCACCTGGAAATGCTGGACTTACATCAGGAGCCGAAGTTCCAAAACGCACTAACCTCGTTTGGCGTCACATCAGCTATGTTCAGCATTTATTGGGGCTGCTTTGCCCAAGATCCTCTGGTATGTGTGCTTTGCCTTGTTACCCTTGCTTAAGACCATTAAACAATCACATAGCTGATAATTTACATTATTTTCTAGTTTCTCCACGTGATCACCAAATTGGTCGGATGGCTCCTGTATGGGATGTACTTCCTCATGTCTTGGCTGCTCAGGTTGTCAATTTGCTAACTGTTGTGTTGCATATAGTACCTTGATGAGGTGATTGCTCAGGTCTATGTCTTCATCATCAGGTCCTTTTGCCGTCTCTGTGTGTTGATCTCAAATGGAGTTGGTGCACTCTGCGCACAAGCCCGCACAAGGTCAATGTTATCCTCTCATTGTTTCCTTCCTGTTTATACGGTGATGATCTACTCATCTCATTTTCAACTTTGCAATGCAGAGGTCGTCACCCCGATCCCACTGCGCCATGACTCTGCCACGAAGCAATGGTGATCTAAAGTTTTAAAAGAAAGGGTTTCCAAGAAAATATTGCCACTCCTAGTTGAATGGTTAGCTAGAGCTTAGTAGTCTTTTTCTGCTTTTAGTTGTCTCTCCTTTGTGTACTCTTGTTTTGTTTTATCTTTTAATATATTTAAAGAGGGCTCTCCCTACTATTTCCCGCTCAAAAACAAAGCAATGGTGATCAAAGCACAAACTATATCTTCCCCGCTTTCGTGGTGTCACGTTGTCCTTGTCGGCATGAGTTGGTTTACACGGAGATCATTAATTGCACACATACATCCCTTTTCTCTAGTTTTCTTTCTCATGTCGAAAATACTATGAGACCATAGGTTTGGTTGAGAAAACACTCGCAAGCCAAAGGGTGTGGCATGACATATATTTGTACGAGAGGTGCATCTATGCTTTTCTCAACAAATGATTTGCATACTTTTAAAGCACGATGAATGGTACATAGATGCAACTTACCTCTTCGTTTGTTTTGATATTAGTGCTACTCTTGTTGAAAAAGAAACTATTTGTACTCATGTGTGTCGAATGGTGAATGGCAACCAACTAAATCAGATTACACGGTAGCGCATAATCATATACAATCAGAAAGATCTAACTTACGGATACAAGTTTACCAAACCAATCTACCAACCCGATCCTAATTAAGTAGGATCATATACGATGAGTGGACTGGAGCTTGTAATCTTTGCATTCACGTATGATTTTTGAGGCACAATCCTATTATCCGATCCTGCGCACACCGAAAGAATCAGCAACCTTGGTTGCATATATGCTTGAGCAAAAAAGTGAAGCTGAAGATATGGAATTTCATTAGGACGTGGATCGAAAAATACAGTTGGAGACAACAATGTGGTATCAAGTGCTCTTAAATGTGGAATATGGAAATTAATATACAGCTTATCACTCACCACGAACTTAAATGTATTATATTTGTATCTGGTATCTTGAGTATAGAAGGTTTGCACAAAACCATAACCAGGAATTCTTGCAAATATATCATGAACATCAGGCTCCACAAGAACATTCATCTTTTCTTGATGATGCAGAAATGAAGCAACCTGAAAAGAAAGTAGTCGGAAGTTTATAGCAGATCAAATGCTAAGTCTGTTGCCAAACAAAGAAGCGAATTAGGTAGAAGTACAAGAAATGTATCGCCTAAGTGACTATTAAACAGCTTTAAGAAGAGAACTAAATCTCACGACCAACATCGACATTTCCAAAGATATGTTGGCAAAGAGCATACACTGCATGAGTTACACATATTGTGAAATGTTTAGCGGTAACTTTAACCACAAATTTCTGAAGTTGTACCCATGATTATTCCTACCATGAAATGAGACCTACCATTTAATCCAATTCATATCAAAAAGGGATATATTCTCCAAGCAATTCAATAATCGCCGATATCCCCATTGGTGTATCCTAGGGCTTCATACAGCTTATTTTAATTTTGAAGCAAACCATTTTAATCGGCACTTGTTGATCGATGCAAATCTTTCTACAACGTAAACTCAAAGAACATTTCCAAACCACGAGAGATTATTTTATTAGTTCACTAACTAATGATCTCTCTGCAATATTAAAAAGCTTTCAATTAATTCTATGTAGTCCAACATCTTACTAATTCTATGTAGTCCAACATCTTACTAAGGGCCTGTTTGGTACAGCTCCTGCTCCCAGCTTCTCAATAGATTCTTAGGGAGCTGTACCAAACACCTCGATTCTCAAAATGATGAGATTTTGCTTCTCGCGAGAAGCACTCTTCAAAATGAACTAGAGAGGAGAAGCAACCTTTTGGTGGATTCTCGTGGGGAGCTATGGCCCCTAAAACTAACTTACCCATTGAAGTTCCTAATATTTACCCGCAAAATGCCACTGGTATAAAAAAATGGAATCCCACCGAGTGCATCGCCCTCCCCCCAACCGAGCGCTCCTCGCCCCTTCGTCCCTTCGTCCTCCCCACCGAGCGCGTCGCCCTCCCCCCACCCGAGCGCTCCTAGCCCCTTCGTCCTCCCCACCGAGCGCCCCTCGCCCCACCCCCCCCCCCCGCCGCATCGCGCCGCCGCCTCCCCCTCCCGCGCTGCCGCCTCCCCCTCCCCCTCCCACACCGCCGCCTCCCCCTCTCCCCTCCCCCTCCCGCGCCGCCGCCTCACCTCCCCTCCCCTCCTCCCACGCCGCCGCCTCACCCTCCCCCTCCCGCGCCGCCGCCTCCCCTTCCCCCTCCCCCTCCCCCTCCCGCTCCGCCGCCTCCCCCTTCCCCTCCCTCCTCGGCCGCCCCCGACGCCGCCCCAGCCCCGGCGCCGCCCCGGCCTCCCCCGGCCCCACCCCTTCCTCCCGAGCTCCGGCACCGCCCCGGCCTCCCTCCTCCTGGACTCCCTCCGACTGCTCTAGATTTGGTAATTTGGGATCAAGATTTGGTAACAAAATTTCAGATATGATATTTCTTCTTTTTCATGTGCACATGATAGATGCTAGTAAGAAGACAATAGTGTACTGCTAATTCTAGTGCTTGGGATCTAGATTTGTGTGGAATTATGTGCCTTTTTCTAAGAGCATGAAATATTCTGTGTGGAATTTTCTATCCTGGTGGTGTGCATCAAAATGTTAGGCAAGGGAACAAGAATGCCATCCTTGCTCAGAGAAAAGAAAGAGCTAGCATGGCATGAAGAAATAGTGGTAGTTTGGTGAGACTATGCTTGTTTTTAGCTCGGGAGACTATGCTGATACACAACAGCAATGGCTTGTTTGCGTGGATTGGTTTCAGTTAGAAGCATATGAAACTCATCTTGAGACATGCCAAATATTTAGTGGTCAATTATCTGACCGTTGCCTACTATTGCTGCAGGTTGTTTCTTGGAAGTGTCAGCAACTGTTGTATGCACCATGCCAAGTGTCCATTTCTTGTTGTAAAGAAACAAGGTTGAGGTTTCATATACAAAAAAACTACAAATAAGATCTGTACAGATAAGCTCTCCATATCTTCAGACGTCTGTTTGGCAATTATCCAAAAGAAGGAAGAACAATAACATCATTGAATGTATCTATTATCCATAGCTTAGATAATTTTGTAAATAAATCAGCTTATATATGGAGATTGGTATCTTTGTAATGTAACTTTACATGAGATGAAAATATGAACTGCATTTGTGATGTACTAATATAGTTTGGCATCGCTTTTTCATAAGGTCCCTCTTTGTGCATTGATCGATGAGCATTGAGTGCAGCTTCATGTCGACATACTAGAAGTCGTTAGTATTTGAGTGCAGTTTTTTGAGTTCTTGTTGTAAAGAAACAAGGTTGAGTGCACCATTGGCTCATTAACATGTAAAAAATGAAAAAAAAAATGTTATGATAGTTATCAATACTTGGAGAGAAATGGATCTAAGATGATAGACAATAACTAGGGGTAACATGGTCTATTTCCCTCAAATATCCTCTTTTATGAATCTGGAGCCAACCCACTAGCCAAACGCTTTTCAGAGGTAGCTTCAGATTCTCAGAGAAGTGGATTTTTACAGAATCTGGAACAGAAGTTGAAAAATGAGCTCTACCAAACATGCCCTAATTAAAAGCCAAAGATGATTCTGTTACTTTAATTTTCTCTTGTGCAAGAGAATCCGCCTGTAGTCCAACATCTTACTAATTCTACGTAGTCCATCATCTTACTAATTAAAAGCCAAAGATGATTCTGTTACTTTAATTTTCTCTTGTGCAAGAGAATCCGCCTGTAGTCCAACATCTTACTAATTCTATGTAGTCCATCATCTTACTAATTAAAAGCCAAAGATGATTCTGTTACTTTAATTTTCTCTTGTGCAAGAGAATCCGCCTGTACATACTAGAAACACCTCCGCTTTTCTTCTCAATTATTGAAGTCTAACAACACCAGTTGAAGAGGCACACACATTACCATCAACAAGTTCTGATGAGTTTTCTCTCCAGATAAGGGGCACCATTCTTTTCAGCGGATTTTCCATCCCAATAGAAAACAGCTTCGTCGGCCTTTCCGGTCGGCAACGATGCATTCTTCACCAAATAGGAGCCTTTTATAAATCCCCGTTGGGCAAAGCGAAAACTATCTCCTCCAGGCATCCGTTGCAGGTAAGCTCCAACCATCTCCTCCCCTACATTTTTTTTTTTTTGTGATCCAAGCAGCACATTCCCATTAGAGTTGCTGGTATTAGATGTTCTAGGATCAAATCATTGTTGGATGGTCTCCCATTGGTAATACCTGAAGCAACTGAGAGAATATAATCATTGTCAAACGGTGCCCCATTTGCAGACGGTAACTTTTCAGAAAGTTGGTCTTCTCCAGTGTAAAGTCTCGCGCGGATCCCGAGTGGGGCGCGGCCCCGAACCTTCCTGTTCCCCTCTCAAAAACCTACTCTCTTCCTTGCCTATATAAACGACTAAACCCTCGCCGGGCTCATAACTCCAGCAAAACCTCTTCTCTCCTCTCCCTCTCTCTCTCTCTCTCTCTCTCCTCGCCGGGCTCATAACTCCAGCAAAAACCTCTTCTCTCTCTCCTCCGCCTCCGCCGTCCTTATAAAAATTTTCTCCGGCGAGGTGGCCCAACAAAAAAGAAGCCGTAAACTTAGCCTCCCTCGGATCATCGTCGTCCGTCCTACCACACACACATAGTACGAGACGGAGACACCTCTCTGCCTCCTCTAGGCTTCCGTTTCAGGTACGGCTCCAACCATCTCCTCCCCCACTTTTTTTGGGTCGTTTGGTTCACGCGTAGCATTGTGGATGGGTGAAGAACGGGTATGCAATTGACCATTTTGGGTACCGACCGGATTCGGCACCCCTAGCTCGAAGTCGCGTACTGCTGTGGATGGGTGACGAACGGGCAGAGGGCGTTCCCGGGGGTGGCGATCGCGTGCTATTAGCAATGGAGCGTGCGCAGTTGTCTCGGCTTAGGAGGGTTGGGAGGGGCAGACGGACGCAGGGAGCTTGCAATATCGTAGTTGTGTTAACATGAGCTTTTCATCAACCCTAATGACATCCTCCTCCACAAATGAATTGGTTTCATAGATGGCGAGGATCCTGCACGCTGTCCGGCCCTTCTTAGCCGACCTCGTCACAAAGTGGTATGAGAAGGATCACGTGAACATGACGCAAGAACAGGTAATAATCGCATCGCCTAATGGTATGAGTCATTCATGTTTTTTTCTAACAAATTACATAAGTTGCAATTGCTATTGTTGGTTTACAGGTCACACAATCTGTGAACAATAGGCTCACTGGCTACATCACCATCTGTTGTATGGGATTAGGAAACATGTTCTGGGGAGGTGCAACAGCGGTTTTGACTGAGATGCACAAAAGCAACTCTGATCAAGCTTATTACTATGTTATCTACTTTCTATCTTCTCTACTCCTGATGCTCCTAGGGATCACAGCTGGTGCTTTTCCAAGCTCTTCTCCATTGGCCCTATTCTTCTCAGGATTAGGTGCATGGCAATCTGTTGTGTTCATGCTCTCCTCCTTTCACCTGGGAATGCTGGACTTACATCAGGAGCCGAAGTTCCAAAACGCACTGATCTCTTTTGGCATCACATTAGCTATGTTCACCATGTATTGGGCTTGCGGAGCCCAAGATCCTCTGGTATGTGTTCTTTGCCTTGTTACCCTTGCTTAATACCATATTAAACAATCACACAGCTGATAACTAACATTATTTTCTAGTTTCTCCACGTTATCGCCAAATTAATCGGATGGCTCCTGTATGGGATATACTTCCTCCTGTCTTGGCTGCTCAGGTTGTCAATTTGCTAACTGTTGTGTTGCATACAATACTTTGATGATGTGATTGCTCATGTCTATGTCTTCATCATTAGGTCTTTTTGTCGTCTCTGTGTATTGATCTCGAAAGGAGTTGGTGTACTCAGCGCACAAGCCCGCACAAGGTCAGTGTTATCCTCTCATTGTTTCCTTCCTGTTTATACAATGATGATGATCTACTCATCTCATTTTCATCTTACAATGCAGAGGTTGTTAGCCAGTACCACCTGCGCCATGACTACTTTCTCGAAGCAATGCTGATCAAAGCACAAGCTATATCTTCCCTTACTTTTTGTGGTGTCACGAAGTCCTTGTCAGCGTGAGTTAGTTTACACAGAGATCATTGTGTACACGAACAAACTACCAATCAATTGCTGCAATATGAAATTTACACATCCCCTCTCTAGTTTTCTTTCTCTTGTCAAAAATACTATGAGACCATAGGTTTGGTTGAGGAAACACTCGCAAGCCAAAGGGCTGCGGCATGACATGTATTTATACTCATGTGTGTCGAATGGTGAACAGCAACCGACTAAATCAGATTACACGGCAACAGTACAACCATATACAATCGAAACATCTAACTTAGAGATACAAGTTTACCAAACCAATCTACCAACCTGATCCTAAGTAGGATCATATACGAGTGGACTGGAGCTTGTAACCATTCCAGTCCCTCCTCACCGACTTGCCCTCCTCCGAATGCAACCTCCAACTCACCGTCCATTGAATCATCCGCACGGTTGAAAAGTACACTGGAAACCAATTTGCCAACAATGTCGGACAGGGATGACCCACATCGTAACAGGCGCTCTTCAACCTCTGCAGCCTCCTCCATATATCCAACCCCCGGGACTCAGTCGGTACGAGGTAGCTGACAAGCGCAACCTGCATGCTCTCACAGCACCGCTTCACCTGTCATCTGTTGAATATTTAGTCAATTTTCGGCATATTTTAATCCAGAAATTCAGCATATAAAACATGACATACAAAAGCATGAGTGATTCAACAATGATGTATTCATATTTGCTTTTGAACAAGCTAACAAAGAACACCTATTATCAAATTCATAACATACGAAACAAATACACCGAGAAGTTTTCATGTTATACCCTCGGGGGGCGATGTCGGTGACACCGAGGCGCCGTACCATCGATCGACATGATGGTCTATTCGATGTAGTCGATCGAGGAGTGATGCAGACGAGGCGTGATGCGGTAGATGTTCGCCGTGCGCCTCGCGAACGATTCACCACCGGAAGAAGATGGCGTTCTTCACAGATTGAGCGATCGCGCCAATGCGCTCCCAAAACTTGATTGCCCGCCTACCCGCAGGTGCACGCGAACGGACGGAGTTTCGAGGCCTACTCGCCGAACTCTTTACACATAAAGTTCTCGACCGAGATTACTTAGCACAGCTCAAAACAGAACCGAATCCTCTTTATCATCCCGTATGGAGTGGAGAGAGTTTTGTAACAAAGAAACGAAGAGCCGAGTAATCGCAGCCATTAGTCACTAGTAATCGTAGCCATTACTCAAAGTAACCGCAGCCATAATTCACTAGTAATCGACCGCACGCCAATGAGTCGTCGCGTTACGATTTTCGAATAGATAAAGAAAAACGCGCACGCACCCGACACGCCTGCGCACGCACACGCACACGCACCGCACCGCACCGCACGGCACGGCTCGGCGTGGCGTGGCGTGGCGTGGCGTGGCGTGGCGAGGCGAGGCGAGCGAGCGAGCGAGCGAGCGCGCGCGCGCGTGTTGGCTCTTTCCAATTCCACAAGGGGGTTACCACGTTCCACCTTTTAAAGTGGTGTAACTCCCATTCAACTCTCCATATGGGACTAAACAGTTTTTTCATGTGGGCCTAGGAATTTCATTTGATTAATTGCTAAATTAAATGGACCAAGCCCAATTAATCCAACAATCCCCACCAAATTTCAAGGCACAGAAATGTTCGAGTTCTCTTGTTGTTTGATATACCGTTGTTTTGATGGAGACTGTTAAGTTGAACATCCACCTAGGAAAGGAGTTACACTCATCCACAACTGAACAATGGACTATGCCTTGAATTGACAGTTTTGTGCGAACAAGCTTTACCCAGTTCCTTTACTAGTACTAGGTCGCCAAAAGCATCCTCTAGTTGGAGCGTATAAGTCATACTCCAAGCCTATTCATGAGTATCTAGAGATCACCCAAATCTCATAGATCGTGACCAGTGATCGAACTCATATAGGTGTGTTCCTTCTAAGATGTCCTGTAGGCCGACATCTCTGCTCTAAATAAGCCACTTGGATCACATTGAGGTAAAAACCAACCTGCCATACAGAATAGGAGAGAAGCGCATCATTGATGAAATGGACCCTGTAAAGGTCTCTCCTCCCAGTCAACTAAAAGCTTGTTTCACCATTCTACTTCACGGGATCTCCGATCACGTAGAACAGGTTACCACTGTGGTATGACTCATGTGGGTCTCAGGCCCATCTCACTCGATGCACTATCTATCACATTACGTGATAGACCCTTTGTAAATTGGTCGACCAGATTTTTAGTCGTATCGACATAGTCCGTGCTATCACTCCGAGTTTTTCACTTTTCGACGACTTCAACCGCCTTTTAACATGCCTAGATGACTTCATGTTGTCCTTAGAACTGTTCACCTTGATAATTACAATCGATTATCACGATTCATCGAGATAGCCGGTATCGGTTTTTCAACCACCGCAAATCCATAAGGAGTTCGCGAAGCCACTCGGCCTCAACGCCATGCGGTGTCTAATGCTGTGAGTTCGCTTCCATGGTTGACCTCGTTAAGATGGTCCGATTGCAAGACTTCCAGAAACAAAGACCACCTCCAAGTGTGAACACATATCCACTCGTGGCTTTTATCTCATCAAGATCGAGATCCAGTTTGAATCATCAGAGCCCTCCAAGACCTTTGGGTACCCAAAGATAGTGAATACTATAGCTCACGGTTGCTTTTAGATAGCGCATTACTCTCTCAAGAGCACGCCAATGATCATCTCCCGGATTTGAAACAAATCGGCTTAGCTTGCTCACAGCAAACGAGATGTCAGGTCTCGTAGCACTAGCTAAATACATCAATGAGCCAATGATCTGGGAGTATCTTAATTGATCTCTTGTTATTCTTCGGTTTTTCCTCAATAACACACTAGGATCATAAGGAGTAGAAGCAGCTTGCAAATCACTATAACCAAAGCGACTCAAGACCTTCTCTACATAGTGAGATTGCACAAGTGTAACCCTACCATCACCTCCTCTCAGTAGCTTAATGTTAAGAATCACATCAGCCACTCCCAAATCTTTCATCTCAAAACTCTTGGACAGAAAGTCCTTGACCTCCTCAACCACATTGAGGTTGGTCCCAAAGATCAGTATGTCATCAACATACAAGCACAAGATCACTCCTTCTCCCCCACCATAGCGATAGTATACACATCTATCGGCTTCATTCACAACAAAGCCAGCAGATGTCAAAGTTCTGTCGAACTTCTCATGCCACTGCTTAGGTGCTTGCTTTAGGCCATACAAAGACTTTAATAACTTACACACCTTTCCTTCTTGACCTTCTACCACAAACCCGTCTGGCTGATCCATATAAATCTCCTCCTCCAACTCTCCATTTAGGAAAGCTGTCTTAACGTCCATTTGATGAACGAGTAGACCATGAGAGGCAGCCAGGCAAGTAGTACTCGAATTGTGGTCAATCGGGCAACAGTGAATAAGTATCAAAGAAGTCCTCGCCTTCTTTCTCTGGTATAACCCTTGGCCACAAGCCTTGCCTTATACTTTTCAATTGTACCATCAGGCCTAAGCTTTTTCTTGAAAATCCATTTACATCCTACTGAGTTTACACCCATAAGGACAGTCAACGACCTCCCAAGTTCCATTAGACATAATAGAGTCCATCTCACTCCGCATCGCTTCCTTCCAATAGTCGTGTCGGAGAAGAATATGCCTCTTCCATGGTTCTTGAGTGTCATCCACGAGGTATACAATGAAATCATCACCAAAGGACTTTGCAATCCTCTGTCTCTTACTCTTTTGAGTAATCTCATTGTTATCCTCCTCGTGATTTTCCATAAGTGTTTCTTCAACATGTTCTATCGGCACAAAAGAATCAAGGGAAATTATAGGTTCTTGACTAGATGAGCTAGGTACATCACATTTCATAGGAAATTCATTCTCAAAAATGTGGCGTCTCGGACTCTATAATTGTACCAACACGCATGTCGTACTCCAGCTTTTATAATTAAGAACCTATAACCCACGCTGTGCATAGCATAACCAAGAAATACACAATCTACGGTTTTGGTCCAAGTTTGCGCTTCTTGACAATTGGCACGTTAACTTTGGCCAAACATCCCCAAAGTGCGCAAGTATGAGAGAGACAATTTCTTCTTTTCCCATTCCTCGAATGGTGTTACTTCTTTCTTCTTTGTAGGAACTCTATTCAGGACATGACACGCGGTCAATATAGCATCACCCCACCATTCCTTAGAAAGTCCCGCAGTGTCTAACATAGCGTTAACTAAATCAGTTAGAGTGCGGTTCTTTCTTTCGGCAATCCCGTTTGATTCGGGAGAATAGGGAGGCGTCCTCTCATGAATAATTCCATGTTCCTCGCAGAATAAAATAAACTCATTCGAAAAATACTCTCCCCCACGATCAGACCTTACCCGCTTGATTTTTCTCTCAAGTTGGTTTTCTACCTCAGCTTTATAGATCTTAAAGTAATTTAACGCTTCATCTTTTGTTTTCAATAAGTACACATAGCAAAATCTAGTGCAATCATCTATAAGCGTCATTAAATATTTCTTCCCACCTTTAGTCAACACGCCATTCATCTCACACAAATCGGAATAAATGAGTTCTAACGGTGCCAAATTCCTCGCCTCTTTCGCTGCCTTGTGAGGCTTGCGAGGTTATTTCGATTGAACACACGCATGGCACTTAGAACCTTTGACCAAAGTGAATTTCGGGATTAAACTCATATTAGCTAGGCGCGTCATACACCCAAAATTAACATGACAAAGTCGTGAATGCCAAACATTAGATTCATCATCATCGTTGCACACATGGTTCACAAATTTATTATAGAAATCCATCAAAGAAAAACGGAACAAGCCTCCGCTCTCATAGCCTTTACCAACAAATGTTCCATACTTAGACACAACACATTTATTGGACTCAAATGCAAGCCTAAAACCATCTCTACACAATAGAGATCCGCTGACGAGATTCTTCTTTATGGAGGGACATGCTGCACATTCTTGACCGCACGGTCTTTCCCGGTAAACTTCAGATCGACCGTACCAACACCATGAACAGCTGCATGCGATCCGTTTCCTATCAACAAGGAGGAACCTCGACAGACCTGATAAGATGAAAACAAGGAAATATCAGCACACACATGAATATTAGCACCAGTGTCAACCCACCACTCAGGTGATTGACAAACAGAAAGAACTGTAGGTAAATAATTACCGTACCCCGATGTTCCTCCAGCATCACTAATAACCATGTTGGCAGACTTCTTTTGCTTATCCTTGCGGTCTGGACAATCCTTAGCCCAATGGCCAGAATCACCGCATACAAAGCAGCCGCCCTTTCCTTTGCTTTTCTTCTTAAACTCAGTAGTAGCCTTGGGCTTGCCAATAGGCTTATTTTTCTTCTTATTGTGGAAAGCCTGAGGGTTCTTTTTCTATACCAAATTGGCACTAGAACCTCCCTCAGCAGTAACTTTCTTGCCACGAGTATCTTTTGCCCTCGCATTCTCTTCAACACCAAGAGAGCCAATGAGATCAGTAACACTGAACTCCTGCCTCTTGTGTTTTAGAGAGGTAGCAAAATCCGACCAAGAAGGTGGTAACTTGGCGATAATACCGCCAGCCACAAACTTGTCCGGTAACTCGCACTTATTGTTCTCAAGCTCCTTTGCCAGCGCCTGAATCTCATGAGCTTTTTCTACTACAGAACGGTCATCGACCATCTTGTAGTCATAGAACTGCTCCATGACATACAGCTCACTGCCAGCATCAGAAACTCCGAACTTGGCCTCAAGTGCATTCCACATCTCTTTGCCCGTAGGCAAATGCATGTACACATCCACAATGTTATCTCGCCAAGATGTTAATAAGTGCACTCGAAACAAGTTATCCGCTACATTGAACTTGCGTTCGTCCTCAGCAGATAGAGGCTCAGCGGGCTTGCCTTGTGCAACATGAAAACATTCCACGGCAGTAAACCACAGGATCGCACGTGCACGCCATCTCTTAAAATTTGAACCATCAAACGGAGGGTGCGGCTTAGCGACGCAGCAAAGCCAACTACCAAAAAGACCTATCAAGTTTTTGGATTGTTGAATATTTAGTCAATTTTCGCATATTTTAATCCGAAATTCAGCATATAAAACATGACATACAAAAGCATGAGTGATTCAACAATGATGTATTCATATTTGCTTTTGAACAAGCTAACAAAGAACACCTATTATCAAATTCATAACATACGAAACAAATACACCGAGAAGTTTTCATGTTATACCTCGGCGGGGCGATGTCGGTGACACCGGAGGCGCCGTTACCATCAGTCGACATGATGGTCTATTCGATGTAGTCGATCGAGGAGTGATGCAGGACGAGGCGTGATGCAGGTAGATGTTCGCCGTGCAGTCTCGCGAACAGTTCACCACCAGGAAGAAGATGGCGTTCTTCACAGATTGAGCAGTCGCGCCAATGCGCTCCCCAAAAACTTGATTGTCCGTCTACCCGTGCAGGTACGCGAACGGACGGAGTTTCGGAGGCCTACTCGCCCAGAACTCTTTACACGTAAAGTTCTGGACCGGAGATTACTTAGCACAGCTCAAAATAGAACCAGAATCCTCTTTTATCATCCCGTATGGAGTGGAGAGAGTTTTGTAACAGCAAAAACGAAGAGTCAGAGTAACTGCAGCCATTAGTCACTAGTAACTGTAGCCATTACTCGAAAGTAACCGCAGCCATAATTCACTAGTAATCGAACCGTTCTCGCCAATGAGTCGCTATGCGTTACGATTTTCGAATAGATAAAGAAAAACGCGCACGCACCAGACACGCCTGCGCACGCACACGCACACGCACACGCACCGCACCGCACCGCACGGCTCGGCGTGGCGTGGCGTGGCGTGGCGTGGCGAGGCGAGGCGAGGCGAGGCGAGCGAGCGAGCGAGCGAGCGCGCGCGCGTGTTGGCTCTTTCCAATTCCACAAGGGGGTTACCACGCTCCACCTTTTAAAGTGGTGTAACTCCCATTCAACTCTCCATATGGGACTAAACAGTTTTTCCATGTGGGCCTAGGAATTTCATTTGATTAATTGCTAAATTAAATGGACCAAGCCCAATTAATCCAACATCATCAGATCCCTGGAACACACTTCCAACACCTGACCGCCCCTGGTTCAGCAATGCCAGCATACAGCCAAGCACGGCAGCAACCTTGTCCTCCAGCACCGGCGGGTCCTCCAATTGCACATCGTAGCACACGGGGAACGCCGACATGACCGCAGTGTGGAGCCGCTCTGTGGCACGGAATATGCGGCAGTACGCCTCAATCTCTGCGATGTCGCCGGGCACCGGACCCACCCACCACAGCTGGGACAAGTCCCTTGTGTGAAAATTCTACATGAAACCATTTCATCAATTAATATAGAATAATTTCATCTAAAACACAACGAAACTAACAACTGCAAATTCATAGGGGACTGTCTATCCAATCAAACAAGAAACAAAATTCTAGCTCATTTCTAGCATCTCATCAAACCGCTTGATGTAATGCCCACAAGAACCACGATTAACTACAAGGTGAACAAGCACATGCCCGAATCTAGTACGAATTGACCTTTTTGTTGAAGGATACTGGAGCTCAAAAAACAACAAAAGCCGAAATAGATTTTATCATAACAAAAACAAAAAACAAACAATAGAAGCAAATCAAATACAAGTCTAACCCATTAATCTGCTCGGTGGGGTGCGTCATGGAAGGTTTGCCCGTGCGGAAAAATCAAATACAAGCGAGGACGGTCGGATCAAAATCAAACAGTTGCCAATATAAGAGGACAGTGACAGCCATATAAGAAAAAAAAGGAAAACACAGAAAACAACAACATTTGATGTGGTGCACCAGCGAGTCCTGAATGGAGCAGCTTGCGGACAAGCTGTTTCTCGCGGCGAGGGTAACGTCAGCGATGACGAGTGGGGTCATGGAGTGGAGTGGGTCCTGTATGCAGTGTGTCACAGGAGGCCCACAGGGCACTGTGTGTGGGTGGGTTAAAAAGGGGAGCTCCTGTACTCAAGTCAATTGTAACCTGTAATTAGCAAAGTCAGGATACCTCCGTGTGGTATCCACCGTGGTATCCTGCATACGCAGAGCGTTGAAGCGCCTCTCGCAGGATACCACCGTGTGGGGCTTGGGTGCGGCCGATTCCTTGATAGATAATTACATACCCCCTCGCCCGGGGCTTCCCATCCCCTGCGCGGTTCACAGCTCCAGCGACCAGACAACTCTCTCTCTCTCTCTCTCTCTCTCCTCCAGGCCTCCGTTTCAGGTACGGCTCCAACCATCTCCTTCACTTTTTTTTTGTGATTTTGCGCAGTTGTCTCGGCTTAGGAGGGCAGCATTAGCTTTTCATCAACCCGTAAGCACGACGTGTGAACATGCCCAATAAGATGGCTGCCAACGACTGCGTGCATTCAGCGATGTATGGTAGCGCTCACCCGACTTATAAGTTTAGTCTTCTATTTATTTTATTCTATAATAGTTTAAAATATATTATAGTTACTGTTAGTTTTTTTTCAGCATAATTAAATTTTAAAAATAAAAAATATCATCACAAATAATAGAAAGAAATAAGAAAAAACACAAAAAAATCCAAAAACTGAAAAATAAATTTAAGAAGTTAAAAGATAGAAGCATAAGCTGTTGGAGCAGGACCTATATTGTTTAATCAGTATAGGCTCCAAACATCTCCTCCCCAAGTAGGCTGGAATTCGCGTCACGTTGTGGATGGGTGGGGAAGGGGTGGAGGTGTTCCCAGGCAAGTAGGCTGAAGCCGCATTGGTATGAGCGGCATCGAGCGGCCGCAGTTGTCTCGGCTTAGGAAGGGTGGGAGATCACGCGCGCGAGAATAGGAGCTTGCAATAGTGTAGCGGTGTTAAAATTTTTACATCAAAGAATAATGGAACCCCCAGAGAACTTGGCCATAATCATGCTAATTCAGAACATCTGAGCAATTTTCACCAGCTGGGATTCCTAATACCACCATATGCCAGTATTTCCAGTAAATGGTAATACGTACCTGTTTACCGTCGATTTTATGAACCTTGGCTATATCATTAATTCATTATCATATTTCAATGATAAAATTATCCCCGTAGTCAACAACTACCGGTTTTTAATAAAGATGCAAGATAAAAGCATGTATTGATTGAAAGAAGAACTCACTTCCATCTCCAGGCTGAATACAATTGAAATGCACCTACCTGCATTCAGTTTGGTGATGCAAATATTCAACCCAGTGAAAAAAGGGAAACTTCGTCATATACCCTCCTCACATTTGAGAGTTTCAGGATTTACCCTCCTGAGTCACTGACACGTGGGGTCGGGATGAGTCACTGATATGTGGGCCGGAGGGTAAATCCTGAATTTCAGTCTAAGAGGAGGGTATATGATGAATAATTCCGTGAAAAAAAGAATCCTGTAAGGTTCATGAGGTACAACACGATGTTCGGTCCAGCACTGCTCCAACCGAGTTTGCTACAACACGATGCAAATATTTTGCTACAGCATTTTTACTGCAGTGTTTGCCACGTCTCTACGTTTCCACACTCCTGTCCCAGGGCTTCATGGCCTTTCATCTGTGAAAGGTGTGAGATGATTCACTGTTAGAGGTGTCACTATTAGAGGTGCTAGTGAGACCAGCATGACACGGACCCACCGAGTTGTGGGCCCAAGTTTGGTGGAAGCCTGGAAGGTATGCTAAACTTTTCTTGGCTGGATCTCACACGTCACAGGCTCAATAAGTTCATCCTGACAACAGGCTTCTTCAGAATATTCACTGCCCACTGCACAACACAAAAAAAACATCCCTATTAGTCATATCAGGCCAACAGTATCAATGCTCAAAGGACATCATGACATCGTAAAACAAATCTTGCTTCCATTCCAAGGTCAAAGAAGTTAACAGAAACCAAAGATAGCAGGCAGTAATTCTTGCTAGCAAGCATAAGAGCCACAGTAGGTATAGAAGCTCCATAGGTATCAATAACTGTAAGTAGGGAAAGCTACATAAATCTAACATGAAAATGGGCAAACAGCCACAATATCGTAATCGACACTAACTAGTTGAACCAAGTACAGCTCTGCTCAGCAATGTCAGCAACTCGGCATCCAAAGTGCCAACCTCAATATGAGCAGTAAAATCAAGCAATTGTTTCTATTAATGTTTGCTACATGCACGATCCCAACAACAAAGTAACACGTTTATCCTTATGTTGTGGCGAGCTGGAGATCAATTGAAAATGACCTGTACCAGATTTATGGCTTAATTTGGCATCTCACTAATAAACTAAACTGACACTATGTGCACTGTACAGCATTGAACAGTGCCTAGACAAAAATAAAGGAATTGTACATAATAGTATAATATAATTGGCAGTTTTCTATACTAATGTTATGAAAGAATTACTTCTGAACTCCAGAGGCTCCTAGATGGGCTACACAGCAATCCATAGTACATGTAGGGTAAGCATATATAACTTCTCATACTGCAACAATTGCAATGGCAATTGGCATATCATTCACATTCCATGTTAACAGCTTTCAGCATAACTTACTTTATATTTGGCAGCCAAGACATCCTTGCAATTACAAAGTTAACATCCATAGACACTTTTGCAAAAAAAACCTCCCATAGCTGTCACAAATTGTTCGATCTTAGCCTGCAAGAACAAAAACAAAGTTGAGATAAATACATCATGTATTTACTAATGGACTGCAACAGTAAGACAAGTTCTGATACACAATACCTTCTCATCTTTTTCGAAGCCTGAACAAAGTATCTTTAACCCCATCCATTGCAAGACAACAAGTATAACCTTGCTTAGGAAGGAAGCGACGTTCCCAAGCACAGGAAAGAATGCACACTGTGGTCCTGTCAAAATTAAACCTGGTCATACACTAAACGTTAAAACAAAAAATGGTTGTGGAAATATGTTTTACTATTAGTCAGTAGAGAAACTTATTAGATGGCTTTGGTTGGCTGTGGTTTCAACCTTTTAGAGAATTTTATAAACTACAGCACTACAAAACACATCACATTTTGTCTCCATACTAACAACTAAGCCTGACAAAGTAGACAAACTATGTCTAGCAACTTCAGATAATTTCTCAAAAAGTTGATGGATCAGCATCTAATATTTGAAAATTTTATCAGCATAATTTACTGTCAACCTGTTTGTACCCGATGCCAAATCTAGTTAAGATTGAACCAGGACTGGTCATCTAAAGTGGAAACAGGAGGCTGAAAAGCAACGTCCCGTTACCTGTCAGTGGGTGTGCATTTTCAACAACCGCCGCTCCTAGTTGATACTTGATAGATACGACGGCAAAATCGTAGTGCGGCTCCTGCGGGGCTCACCCCGGCCCCGCACCCGTATCCACGACAACGAACCTTCCTCGTTCCCCTCTCTCAAAAGCCCCCTCTCCCTCTCCCTCTCCCTCTCCCTCCCCCTCCCCCTCCCTCGCCTATATTCAAAAAGCCCCCTCTACCTCTCCCTCTCCCTCTCTGTCCTCTCTCCCCTCGCCTATATAAACCCGCCTGGCTCACTACTCCAGCAAAAACATCTTCTCTCTCCTCTCTCCCCCCTCCCTCCCTCTCTGCCCTCTCTCCCCCTCCCTCTCCCTCCCTCCCTCCCTCTCCTCTGTCTCCCCCTCCCTCTCCTCCCTCCCCCCTCCCTCCCTCTCTACTCTCTCCCTCGCCTGTACAAACCCCTCGCCGGGCTCACAACTCCAGCAAAAACATCTTCTCTCTCCTCTCTCCACCCTCCCTCCCTCTCTACTCTCTCCCTCGCCTGTACAAACCCCTCGCCAGGCTCACAACTCCAGCAAAAACATCTTCTCTCCTCTCCCTCTCTCTCCCCCTCCCTCTCCTCTACTCTCTCCCTCGCCGGGCTCACACTCCAGCAAAACCTATTCTCTCTCCTCTCCCTCCCCCTCGCCGGGCTCACAACTCCAGCAAAAACCTCTTCTCTCTCCTCTCCCTCTCTCTCCTCCGCCTCCTCCGTCCTTATAAAAATTTTCTCCGGCGAGGTGGCCCAACAAAAAAGAAGCCGTAAACTTAGCCTCCCTCGGATCATCGTCATCCGTCCTTCCACACACACATAATACGAGACGAAGACACCTCTCTCCCTCCTCTAGGCCTCCGTTTCAGGTACGGCTCCAACCATCTCCTCCCCCACATTTTTTTGTGCCATTTTGGGTTGTTCGGTTCACGAATCACGAGTAGTATCGTGGAATAATAGGGCGTCCTCGCCATCAGCCATGTACGGTTCATCCCTTTCGCGCTCGCGTCTCCACATACACACACACACTCCTTGATTTCCTTCTCATTCCAGGTACGGTTTCCTCCATTTCCATTCCAGGTATGCCACCTTAACTTCACTTTTTTGTGTGCGATTTTGGGTCGTCTGGTTCACGAGTACTAGGCTGGAATTCGCGTCACGTTGTGGATGGGTGGGGAAGCGGTGGAGGTTCCCAAGCGAGTAGGCTGGAGCCGCGTCGTAAGAGTGGCGGGCGTGTGCCATTACCATCAAGCGGGCGAGATCACGCGCGCGAGAATAGGAGCTTGCAATAGTGTAGTGGTGTTAGTATGAGCTTTTCAGCAACCTGTAAATGACATCCTCCTCTATGAATGAATTGGTTTCAGAGATGGTGAGTATCCTGCACGTTGTCCTAGCCTTCTTAGCCGACCTCGTCACAAAGTGGTACGAGATGGATCATGCGAACATGTCACAAGAACGGGTAACAATCGCCATATCGCCTAGTGGTACAAGTCACTCATATTTTTTTTCTAACAAATTACATAAATTGAGATTGTTGATGTTGGTTTATAGATCACACAATCTATGAACAAAAGGTTCATCGGCTATACCACCATCTGCGGTTTCGGACTGGGTAACATGTATTGGGGAGATGCAACAACAATTTTGAGTGAGATGAACAAGAGCAACTCTGATCAATCTTATTACTACGTTATCTACTTCGCATCTTCCCTACTCCTGGTGCTCATAGGGATCACGGCTGGCACTTTTCCAACCTCTTCTCGATGGACCGCATTCTTCTCAGGATTAGGTGTGTGGCAAGCTGTTGTGTTCATGCTCTCCTCCTTTCACCTGGCTACGCTGGACTACCAACGGGAGCCGAAGATCCAAAACGCACTTATCTCTTTTGGTGTCACATCAGCTATTTTCACCATCCATTGGGGCTGCTTTGCCCAGGATCCTGTGGTATGTGTACTTTGCCTTCTTACCCTTGCTTAATACCATTAAACAATCACACAGCTGATAATTAACATTATTTTCTAGTTTCTCCATGTGATCGCCAAATTAGTCGGATGGCTCCTGTATGGGATATACTTCCTCTTGTCTTGGCTGCTCAGGTTGTCAGTTTGCTAACTTTTGTGTTGCACTTGCATATAGCACCTTGATGATATGATTGCTCAGGTCTATGTCTTCATCATCAGGTCCTTTTGGCGCATGATCTGTGAGTTGATCCAAAAAGGAGTTGATGTATACACACAAGTCCGCAACAGGTCAGTGTTATCCTCTCATTGTTTCCTTCTTGTTTATACGATGATGATGATCTACTCATCTCATTTTCATCTTTACAATGCAGAGGCCGTTAGCCAATCCCACCTGCGCCATGACTACTTTCTCGAAGCAATATATGGTGATCAAAGCACAAGCGGAAGCTATATCTTCCCCTGCTTTCTGTGGTGTCATGCAGTCTTTGTTAGCGGCATGACATGTATTTATACTCGTGTGTCGAATGGTGAATAGCAACTTACTACAACAGATTACACGGCAGCGTACAGTCATATACAATCAGGAAACATCCAACTTAGAGACAAGTTTACCATACCAATCTACCAATAATCCGAAGTAGGATCCTATACAGTAGTGGACTGGACCTTGTAATCTTGTCTACCAATAATAACGGGCTATGCTGTTGATTTACGTAGCTGTTGATAAATACAAGAACTCTCAATCGTGTCGTATGCTGTCAGGTCAATAAGCTGAGCTGCTTGTGTGCTGTGATGTTGCAGGTGTTATACATGTGATTAGAAAAAAAAAAAGTTATCTATGTGCATAGCTACGTACTACAGGGGAGCTAGGCTTCTAGTGTCTATACTCTATAGCGCCTTCTTGTCCAATCTCTTGTTCCAGTTCAGGCACCTGATCAAGCTACGGAACCAGTCGCCAGTTTCGTCGGACTTATTAACAGTTGGGAGAGGCTGCTGACTCATGGATATATGAACAGAATCTCCTCTTGGCAATTGCTGCCTCCCTTTGCCGTCGAATGATACCGACGCGTTACTCAGTCAGTAAAGCAAGGCCATGATATTGTGGGATAAAAACTGCTGAGATAAGCTAGCGAAGTTCTGGATACGTATGCGTACCAAACATTCGAGAGCATATCTAGTGCAAAAGGGTAATTCAATGTAAAAGTGCAAAAACTTCTCTACAGCTATCGGATCTGCATTGTACGGCTCAGATCAAGGAAGGTGGAACCCCCACCCCATTTAATTCATTTAATCAATCTTTCACAAAACCCCCTGCATAGATTAAGTTTTATAGGGTGGGGGTTTCACCTTCCTTTATCTGAGCTGTACAGGTCAGATCCGATGGCTCTTAGAAGTTTTTGCACTTTTGCACTGAATTACCCTTTTACACTAGGTATACTCCCCCAAACATTCATCTTTAAGGATAGGATAATAAGATTACATGAAAACAATAGACATATCACGTTTCATCTATCGGAGATTAGTTGTTCCAGACCTGCAATTCAAGCCGTGTGGAGTCAGGAAGGATGACGCGTCTAGATGACAGATGAGTGCACGCAGATTGGAGTAAACAGCATACATGGAACATTTGGATGGACCTATACAGCACAAAACCACAATGATCGGAGTAAATAACTGATCTGTTCGGTTGATAGATGCAAGTATTCATGGGAAAAGAAACGGTTGACTTGCACAAATGAAAAGGTTACCAAACGCACATTATGCCATTGCTCCGGGTACGTTGTTACGTTTACCAATCGATCTCAACCTTCATTGCAAGGACGCATGCAGAGTTAACTAAATTTGGCCGCGTTTAAGCAAATCCTACATCGACTGGCATGCATGTGCATATGTTTCTATATCGTACCTAGATCAAAATCGATTTATACTTGACATAAAAGAACTACTACACATGTAAAGTATTTATTTATTAGTGAAGTTCTGCTATGCTGTTTGAATAGACAAAATATAATCATGGAGGACCGACCATGCACCAACCAGATCATCTAAAAGTTTATGTTACTGAGAAAAAGTTTACAATATATTACATGATTCATGTGGATTCCACTGTTTTTCCTTGAGCCTCTTTTTGTTCTTGTTTTCCGATTTCTGAATAGTGTTTCACCTGTTATTTTGTTGGTCTGTTATTCAAACCATATTCATATACTAACTACACTTTGACTGCTTGCAGGGACTGTTGGCCATGCTGTGGGTGTATTTGTTCGATTTCATGCGAAGATATGCGATCAAGTACACTGACGGAGATGTGTGGTTTAGTATGGGTGGGTTCATTTGCATTTTGCTTATGCTTTGGCTTTCATTTACTACACTAATTAACTTTTAAATAATGTGTTTTTTCAGATGGAGTCTACAGGTAGATTGTAGTACAAACTGTACTGAGTTCAACTACACCGATCAAAATCACATACTATTATTTCCTTCTATATACTGTATCTCACGAACAAACCAGAATTTAAAATTTTCAGCCATAAATCACCCTTGCCGCCATGCCAATGACTGCGCTCTTTATCATTGCTGGCATGTGGCCGGATGCAGAAACTCCACCGCCAAGATCATTTCATCATATTTAGCTATGGGGAGCAAGTAGTAATTGCGTAAAAGCTTTCTCAGTTAATTCCAGTATAGTACCCACCCCTTCTGTACTCTCTTCACCTTGGCTCTAATAAAGTTGGGAGGTGCCTTTTGTCTTATAAAATGCATTGCATCCATCGAACTCGTCATACTTTTGACTTTTTTCTTGGCCTTGATTTCCTATTTCGTGCCTTTGATTAGTTTGAGTTGGGAAATAAGATTTTTTTTATATTGTTTTTCGGGTATTTCTTCCTGGGATTCGAACAGTATATATACATGAACACTATGGCAAGGAGAAATTCGACTCACGTACGGAAGACTTTTGAGTTTGAAGAGAAGTTGCAGAACGAATGTCTTTTTCTTGAAAGATCCAGCCACGGCTGGCATATATGTTAAGCTAGAACATATTTCTAAACGTAGGTGGTGATCGACAAATTACTACATATTCTTGCATGACGTGTTCTAGTTTGGGTATTGCACTGATCACAAAGTCAGCGGCGATTCTCTGAAAAACTAAATCCCACAAATCTTAACGGTACATATATAGAAATTCCAATCAAATACTTTTCTCCTTGGTTTTAACGGTACATATATAGAACAAAAGCTAGCTACTAGCTATGCTATTGCTATCGGCGCAAGTAATCACCAACTATCTAGTTGGTTACATGAAGAAACCGTATCAACTATCATCAACGAGTCCCATGCACAACTAGTTGCCGCTTCTTCTGGAGAAACTTTCAACGCGTGCGAACTCAATGGGGAATTATATTGTTTTAACTAATTCAGGTTTACTGACAATCATCAACATCGGTAGTATTAGTACCACCAGTATTGTATATATACAATACCACCAGTAGTATTAGTAACAAATGCAGAAACTTTCAACATTTCATATAAACTCACCTGCCAGCTGTGGCCCTCTGCATTGACCCGCCGGCCGTGTCCTCCGCACCCAGCCAATAACCTGCTTCTACTTCGGCCCTTAATTAAGGCTTCTACTTCGTTTTCTACTTTGGTCCTTCCCGCTTATATATACATCATCCCTTCTCCTTCGCTGCGACCCTTCCTCCATTCCCATTCCAGGTACGGAGCTTGCAATAGTGTAGTGGTGTTAGCATGCGCTTTTCAGCAACCCGTCAATGACATCCTCCTCCATGAATGTATTGGTTTCAGAGATGGCGAGTATCTTGCATGTTGTCCGGGCCTTCTTAGCTGATCTCGTCACAAAGTGGTAGAGAAAGATCAAGTGCACATGCCACAAGAACAGGTAACAATCGCAATCGTCTAGTGGTATGAGTCATTCATGTTTTTTCTGACAAATTACATAAGTTATGATTGTTGTTGCTGGTTTACAGGTCGTGTAATCTACGAGCAATAGGTTCGTTGGCTATATCACCATCTGCTGTATGGGACTGGGTAATATGTACCGGGGAGATGCAACAGCAGTTTTGAGTGAGATGCACAACAACTCTGATCAAGCTTATTACTATGTTATCTATACTTCCAATCTTCTCTACTCCTGATGCTCCTAGGAGTCATGGCTGGCACTTTTCCAAGCTCCTCTCCATTGGTCGCATTCTTCTCAGGATTAGGTGTGTGGCAAGCTGTTGTGTTCACACTCTTCTCCTTTTCACCTGAATACGTTGGACTACCAACGGGAGCTGAAGTTCCAAAATGCACTAATCTATTTTGGCATCACATCAGCTATATTCACCATGTATTGGGCCTGCGGTGCCCAAGATCCTGTGGTATGTGTGCTTTGCCTTGTTACCCTTGCTTAATACCATTAAACAATCACAACTGGTAATTAACATTATTTGCTAGTTTCTCCACGTGATCACCAAATTGGTTGGATGGCTCCTGTATGGGATATACTTCCTCCTGTCTTGGCAGCTTAGGTTGTCAATTTGCTAACTGTTGTGTTGCATATAGTACGTTGATGATGTGATTGCTCATGTCTACGTCTTCATCATCATATTCTCTTATTTATTACGTCATCATATTCTCTGAATATACCCCTTAACGATAAGAAAGAAATTTCATAGAGTAGTCATGAGTCTCATTGTGACTACTCCGTAAGTTCTTTTACGGCCACCTAGCCATAAGATATGCTACGACTACATAGTCGTAAATTCTGCTACGACTACCTATTCGCCTATTCGTAAGTTCTTCTACGACTACATATTCATAAGATATGCTACGACTACCTAGTCATAAGTTTTGCTCTACGACTACTTAGCCATAAGACCTGTTTCGACTACTTGGTAGTGAGTCTTACTATGACGGTCTGATTGTTCTCCAATTTACGACTAACCTACTCCTACAGTAGGGAAGCCTAATAAGGCAGTTAAGACATGCATAACTGCACATGATTCTACCAACGTCTTTCTGACAATAACCGTCCTATAGTGAACTGCTGCCCACGTCTCTCTGACAGTAACCACCGTCCAGCAGCTAACTCCCGACGTATGAAGACGCCTTCTGGTAAGAAGCAACCACCGCCGCTTCGCTGGCAATATAAAGGACAACTCTTGAGAGATGGGGGGAATCTGATCAGCCGAAGATTGAGAAATAGATGCAGTGAGAGAACAATTAGTTCCGTAGACAGTAGTGATTCCCCGCACTGTCTGCACTTGTAAGTTTTTCCTCAGCAACAATAGCACAAGACGTAGGGTTATTATTCTCCAAGGAGAATGCCTGAACTTAGATAAAATTCTTATGTTTTTGTTCTGCATGTCCAAATAGGAGCCTTGAGTACTTTCCCCCAAATCCAAAAAAATCATACGTAAGATTAATATTAAAACATCGACAACCGGTGATCCTTCTTAGTGCCGGGACATAACACATCGTTGCTCAAGTCACCATATGCCATGTTAGGGCTCACATCAGCCAACACAAGAGTGCAATATGCATACACTGATCTCACATCAATTCTAACCTGTAATTAGTAAAGCATCTAAACCATCTAAACATGGCCGACGCCGATGGAGTGCGCGCCGGAGAGGATGACGAGCTCCTCGACAGTGAAGTTCTTGTGGGCGAAGTTGTCGATGAGCTGCTGCAGGTGAAGGTGGAGTCCGGGAGCTCCGCTTGGGCCTCGTAGGCGGAGGAGACGTAGCCGTTGAGGCGCCCGGCGGGGACATCGAAGTGGACGTGGCCGTTGCTAAGGATGCTGGCCGCATTGCTGGTGGTGTAGCTGAGAATGTCAGAGCAGGAGACCACACCGGGGCACCTCTTCTCAACGGCGACCTTGATCTCCTCCAAGAGGTCAAAGGCGGCGAGCCCGAAGTTCACCGGCGCCTCCTTCTCTGGGTGAGGGTTGTCGTAGGCCACGTCAAGGATGACAGAGCCGTCGCATCCCTGCATGGTTAAGTAATTTCAAGTCATTGATTCTGAAGGGTTCGATTTAAATTAATGTCTAGTATATTACTAGCTACATTAATTAATCGGACATAAACTAGCTAGGTCACTCAATGAAATGGTTGGTGCATAAAACTTAAAAGGCCTCTTTAAAACTTTAAGACCTACCATAAACTGTGGAGGCTTGTATATGTTAAAAATGTAGGTAATATTTTAATTTCAAATTTTATTAGAAAACAAATACAATAAACTAGTGATGCAAAATATATAACTAACAGTAAGCTACTCATTGTACTTCAGAAAATACAGTATCAAAGTCGGTGGAATGCGTGAACGACTTACTGTTGGGCTTGATGAAGAATAGGAAGCAGTGCAGGCACAAAGTAGTTCAGGCTTGATGCAGTGCAGGACGTAGATGAAGCAGAGCAGGAGTGATCGCAAAAATACGCTGCCTGGAAACCTTATTGCCGCCCCATGCAGATATTCTCTGCGACAATGGCTCGGAGATAGCCGCTCTCCCTTCTTCTAGGTGCACACTGAGAAGAAAGGTCGACGAGATTCGGTCGCTCAACACTCAGTACAAAACCTCTAGAGAGGAAGACAACAATGGAAGAAGGAGATGGAAGAGTTCAATCACTTTAGCCTGGATGTCTCCAGACCGTTATATTGACGTGTTAATTACCCTCTAGTAACTGACGCCATTAAACTGGAATGTACTCTCAAGTAACTGACTTCATTATTTAGTGGTAACTGTTAATATTCAAACCAAATAATAATAATTAAGCAGTCTTATGACCAGTCAAAAAGAAAGAGATTATGCATGGTTCAGCAAAAATAAAATGGATTTAGTCTGCCAAGTGGCGCGCCATGTCACGTCATGGTGCAGTTTTCATGCAAAAAATATGCGAATACGTGTGTATGCGCGCGTGTGTGATTAACCAAAGTCCTACTCATGCTATCCCCATCTATAATTCAAGAAATGATATGGACTCTACCTTATAAATTAGTATCTCCCACTTTACCTTAGCAATATGGTACTAAACCATACACGCTTTAAAATTAAGAAAGTAATCTTCACTCATGGGTCAATTTTTAACGGTATATACATATCCTAACGAAGCAGTCATGGAAGAGCAAGCTGACGAGAGCAGAGCCGGTGCGGCGGTTCATCTTGAGAGCCCTGATGACGTGCAACTTGATAACGTTCTCCACACCCCTGCATTTCTTGTTGTAGTACCCGACCTTGTTGTAGCTAGCTCAGTAAGCGATGATGCGATGTTGAGCTCGGAGGGGGTATACATCGCCGGTTTTGGCTAGTATTTTAACGGTTCATTATTGAGTGTACCGATAAGCAGAGTCCAACTGGAGCGTGGTGCGACTTTGATACAAACTAGCACAGTGGCAATCCCCGTACACGAGCATCATTATCTTTACTATTATAAAAGAAGCAATTGGTGGTTGGTCCGTCCTCTCCTATCTTATTTCTTTCTGTGACTGACGTGTGGACCCACCAACCATCGACCATTTTTCCCGTGCGCCCCATCTCCTTCGCTACTCCGCCCTCACCACTCCGTTTCTTCCGCTCCACCTGTTTCTTCTGGATCCATCGCTCCTCCCCTCCCTCCTCCGCCGCCGCGCCGCCCTCGCCTCCTCCCCTCCCTCCGCCCTCACCACCTCCGCCCCTCCGCGCCGCCGCCACCCCTCCGCACCCCCACCCTCCTCGCCAGCCCGCGCACCCGCCGCCTCCTCCTCCTCCCCACCCCGCGCCGCCGCTTCATCCCCTCCCTCGCTAGCCCGCGCACCTCGTTTCTTCTGGATCCATCGCTCCTCCCCTCCCTCCTCCGCCGCCGCGGCGCCCTCGCCTCCTCCCCTCCCTCCGCCCTCACCACCTCCGCCCCTCCGCGCCGCCGCCACCCCTCCGCACCCCCACCCTCCTCGCCAGCCCGCGCACCCGCCGCCTACTCCTCCTCCCCACCCCGCGCCGCCGCTTCATCCCCTCCCTCCCACCCCGCGCCATCTCCTTCGCTCCTCATCCATTTTTCCCGTACGGCGCATCCACCTCGTTTCTTCCGCTCTCCGTCGCTCCTCCCCTCCCACCGCCTCCGCCCCCCCGCGCGCCGCCACCCCTCCGCACCCCCACCCTCCTCGCCAGCCCGCGCTCCCGCCGCCTCCTCCTCCTCCCACCTGCGCGGCCAGCTTCCCCTCCCTAGATCCGGTGATGGCCGGACTCCCCGCTCTGCATCCGCTCCTCTCTCGGCCCCCTACCCCCCATCGCCTAACCGGCGGCTGCAGCTCCCTCATCTGCACCCATCGACGGCCCTGCTACAACGCCGCTTCCTCCGGCCGGATTTTGTGCATGTACGTCGTCGCGCTGGAGGCGGGGAGCAGCGCCGATGACCGTGGTAGTGGAGCTATTGCAGTTGAGGATTTTGTGACTCGCTGTGAGGAGAAGAACGGCAGCAGCAAGGTGAGTCAAATCAATCTTTGTTGCAACGCGAAGTTATGTGCATGCACGCGCAGTTATCTGCATGCACATGCCGTGCGTCAGACTAGCTCACGACGGACTCTTAGTTTCCGTTTCGTTTCCGTTTTCATTTGAATTGCAGATTACGTTTGCTCTGCATAATAAAAGGCGAAGAGAAAACCAGAAAATGCTTTCCAACCGAACAAGTTCCACCAGCAAACAGGTTCGTCTTTTTCCTTCTTAAGGTTCTCTTAATGCTCAATTTATGAATCATCACTTTGTTATTAATTACCAGGGCATCATCTTTTGTAGCGAACTTGTGGTGATATTTCTGATGTTTCTTCTTGACAAGGATCCAATCAAACTGTAACTTGAAGCAGATCAAAGATTTGAGTGTGATCTGTAAGTAGCTTGCCAATTGTTGATTTGGTTTCTTATTTATAGATTGGTCTTTACTCTTTATTAATACCGTGTGTATATATTTGAATCTTTATTGTACTATTCGCAAGTTGCTCTTTGTTGATCTATTCAAGCAATATGTAGCTCTATTGCTGGTTCTGTTATTGGTACCGAACTGAATTAGATCTTACTTTATTGTAACTACAGTAAACCTCACTTTTAGCAAATGAGGATACAATACATATAAGACGTGGATTGCCTTGTTCGAATCATATGGATGCAATACATACTTTCAATAAGATGCTAATCTACAGAGAAATTACCTCAAAATCTAAGCTGAAATAATGCCAAGTTTCATCATCTTGCAAAAGGCTGAATAATTAGTTTGATTGAGAGAAGATTGGAGAAATCTGGCAAGTTTGGTATTAATTCGGCTAAGCTATTGTGACAGAAATTTATTCTTTTGTCTCACAAGAAAAGAAGGTTATTCTTCAATCGTACAACACTGCGATGGTACTCAAATTTGGAGTCCATCAGGACCAACGTTCATCTTATGTATGCGCATATGCACAACAAGATCACTGCCCCACCCTTAACTATTGCTTCTATTGGCCCTAAAATCCCAAGAACTCCTTCAGTTGCCTATAGCCCTATATGTTTAGTACTTCAATCCCTGCCAATGCGTTCAGTTTATTTTTTGTTCCAAGGTCAAGACTGTTTAAACGGCAAGTGGACAACGCAAACATGCCGGTGCAGTACGTTTAACAGTTATCTAGCATCCATAAAGTCATCATGGGGTCGACCACGAAATTGATAAGACCACAAAATGATTAATTCTATAATTGATGACAGCATGTGGATACCATTGAGAAATAGTAGAGCACCACCTAATTAGGATATCTACTGTATACCACTGAGGCAAATGAGGATACAGTAGATATAAGACGTGGAGTTCATCAAAACTAAGGTTGTGTGGCAAGGTTGGCTGGATATTTGCCATCAACCAATGCACACATTAACCTTCCAAATTGAAGTTTACACAAAACATAAAGGGAATAAACAGGCCAAAGCAGGCAAATTATTGCTTGTAACTGAAATGGGAAGCAAATTGTTGACCATCCAATATGACATGCTGAAGATGGAAGAATCCAAGTATGGTCATAATCAAGAAGATAAAATTTAGCAAGACAAATAGCGAAGAAAAGAAATGAAAAGGAAGGGAAGAAGGGAACAAGATAAACACTGTATTGCACACATTAAGAAGGGAACAAGATAATGTCTGTGCACAAGAAGGGAACAAGATAATGTCTGTGCACACATTAAGAAATGCCCAACTGAGCAGAAGAAGGGAAGAATGCTGATGCTCTTTTCCTTCTCCCTTGTACAGTAACAGTAGTGAAAGTGGATGGTGACAAGGGTAAGGCTGGGAACAAAAGAGCTATGGGGTTTATATAGTGGGGTAAAATCGACTTTGTTGAGAGATAAATTAAGGTAAAACTGACTTTGTTGGTAGGCATGCCAACGCATGCAGCTTGCCACCTGCTCCTCCCTCCGCTTGCTTGTACAAGTGGCGATGGAGGGGGCACAACTGGGCCACTCCTGTGCGAGAACTCAACAGCATACACCAAACTAGAAATCTGTTAATACAAACATCCCGAAAGGCTAAGGAGGGATCAGCATAAGGCAGCTCACCAGCTAGGTCAACATGGCTGATGTTCTGTGAGTTCGGTTGTTTGGCTAGCAGGAGCTCTTAGTTATATTGAGCAAAATAGAATCCCTCTTTCCTCGGAAAAAAACTGGTGCAGTAGGTGTAGTACCTCCACTTGTTCGATCCTTTGAGTCCAGGTGATTGACCATCAACCTGGTCAGGCTGTGCAACATCAGAGAAGATAACATCAACCATGCCGACCAACATCCTGTACCTTGCTGGGTGCCTAGCATCCTCAATGATGGGAATCACATTGGTCCTCTTCTTGGCCATATTGACGAGATCTCTGCCACGGATGTGCGAGAACTCAACAGCATACACCAAACCGGCCTGCAAAGTGGCTCAATTTGTTAAGGCGACACACCAAATCAAGGTCATTGATAAATAACCGGCCTGCAAAGTGGCTCAATTTGTTTTGGTGAATAGTAAGATAACATAGTGCGTATTTGTTGAAACTGTGTTGATTATATTATAATTTTACATGAATGCACATTGTTATGTTGGCATCATTTGGAAAACCCACTAGCTATGTTTTCATAACGTGTTGTAGCTGTGTTATCATATGCATTACTTGTTGTCTGCCTGCTTTCCGATGTCCCCACTTTGCAGTGAAGTTCAGTTCAAAATTATGCATGGAAAAGAGATGAACATATACAAATTGTTAACTACAGTTTAACATTTTCCATTATGATGTGATGATTATACTACTATAATGTATCAACGGATATTCAGAGCTTGTTTGGAATATAATGAAACTACTCTTATTACAGGAAAAACTTCCCAGATTATCCCCCCGTCTAAGTGTGGAGCTCATACAAAAGAAAATATCCACAGCGCTTGATCAGTAAGTAGATTGTTTTTCTTAAAAAGTTTAATGAATTAATTTTGCATTAAGAGCTGCAGTTGTAAGTCTTCCAATATATACTATGGTGGTTGGTGTATTTTTTTCTTGATTGTAATCCATGATTTTCAATTTGCTTAATTTATTTCATGTAAGTTTTTTGGGTGTGCGTGTGTGGCTTAGAAGAAAATATCCATATAGAGAGACAAGAGACATCCAAATACTTGTTTTGGTTCTCAAGAAGATCTACACGCTAATGCTTTATAGTCAGCCATGCCACAAGAAAATACAAGTATGTGAACATAAATTATACACATAGGCTATCAATGCTGAATTTTCTGTCATAAACAAATGAAAAACCTTGCTTTGTTGGAGATGAGAACCATGTACGGCCTATGCAAATGCATGATCTGCTAGGGGAGAAACAAGATTCATACCAGTATATCCATATGAATGTATCTGAATTCCTTTATTCATGTCATGCAGTCTATTCTACCTTTATTTAATTTCCTAATTTTGAGGCAAAATATGACCTACACAGGATTGATGTAAGCAGATAGTTAATGATAAGTAAGTTCTTGGGTCATGATAAGGCTATGCTTTTGTTCTGGTTCACCGTGATGGGGCAAAATTCTCTATCTGGATGGAGAAACAACTACGAACATATCACTAGGAACATATAATGGCTAGCCACTATTGTAGCTGTAGACCTGCTATTATGTATGGACTTGGGATTGTCCAGCTTTCTATAAATAACTTTACCGTTGCTATTTATCCAACAGTGGTTGATGGACATCGTGGTCCAAAACAACCGCGCACCAACAATATACCACATGCCATAACTGGATTCTTTAGATGTGACGCATCCAACGTTGCATGCCAGAGTTTTTCAACGTCAGACGATGAAGATGCGCCTAATCAAACACATTCGTTGTGTACATATCCATCTTGTAGTAACGTCACGACATGGGTATTGCTACAAGGCGATTGCTCAAATGGTAGGTTGTTTTATACACATATGTTCTAATGGTACGCACATTATTGCATATTCTATTAGTTATTAATTAGATGCCCTACAAACTTTAGGTTGGAATCGTGACCACGATGTGGCAGCGGGTTCTGCTACCATACCACCAGTGCAAACACAACCAAGCCATGGTCAAGCAGAGGCTCGCATTACGTTCGAGCAAAATGGAGCGAGATGTCGGCATGCAGCTCCTACACCAGAGCAAAAGATAGCAAGACGAGAACGTGAAAGAGCACGACGTCAAAGTTTAACACCCGAACAAAGGGAAGAGATTAATGCCCGTCGAAGAGCACAACGTAGAGCACGTGTCCAAAGTATGTTTACAAGGGCCATGACCGAGCATCCGTTTCTCTTGATGAGCTCGATAGCAACGGGGACATCGATGAGATCAAGCAGTACAGAGATTCTAGGTGGGTTACCCCACCAAAAGCTCTTTGGAGGATCTATAGTTTTGACCTTAGCAAGATTTCCCCACCAGTGTTGCAAATGCAGTTGCATCTACCGAACATGTACATGGTCTCGTTCCACGTAGGTCAAGATCTTCATGATGTGGTCGCCCGGTATGGCGTCGAGAGGTCCATGCTGACAGAGTATTTTGAGATGAACCGAACAAATGAGGAGGCTCGAGGCATCTTGTATAGGGATTTTCCATCAGCATTTGTTTGGCAGCCAGGCCTGAAGAAGTGGAAGAAGAGGACGAAACAAACACAAGTTGGCAGAATTGTGTCTGCCCGCCCGAATGAGGGGGAGCGGTACTATCTCAGGGTGCTATTAAACCACGTACCTGGCGCCACCTCCTTTGAAGACCTCAGGACGGTGGATAGTGTAGTCTACCCATTCTTCCGTGATGCTGCTGAGAAGAGGGGACTTATCGAGGCCGACAACACCCTAGAAGAGTGCCTGACGGAGGCTGAGCTATTCCAGATGCCATCCTCACTCCGAAGGCTCTTCGCAATTATACTGGTGTTCTGTGAGCCAAACGATGTGCGTGGGCTATGGGACAGGCACCTTGAGGGAATGTCGGACGACTACTGCCGTTCCCATGTATGCCCACACACTGTAGAGCAGATGGTGTTGTTGGACATCAGAAATATGCTCCAGTCGATGGGTAAGGACATAACATCATTCCCTCTCCCCGCTATAGATGAGTCGAACGAAATCAACGATGGAGAGGCCAGGGAGATCTATGAGGAGTCAACGATCGAGGTAGACCCTGACCATATTGCTCTCTCGTCCTCCCTCAATCTTGAGCAAAGGGCAGCATACGACGAGATATTATCTGTGGTTGACAGCGGCAACGGAGGTGTCTTCTTTGTTGATGGCCCGGGTGGCACGGGAAAGACATTCCTGTATAAAGCTTTGCTCGCAAAGGTTCGAAGCGATGGGAAGATTGCAGTGGCAACCGCGACGTCGGGTGTAGCTGCCTCCATCATGCCCGGAGGTAGGACGGCGCACTCGAGGTTTAAGATCCCACTCAACATTGGTAATGGGGCGATCTGTAGCTTCACAAAGCAGAGTGGGACCGCTAAGCTTCTTCAGCGGGCATCGCTAATAATATGGGACGAAGCCTCCATGACGTGGCGACAGGCGGTCGAGGCCCTAGACAGTACCATGCAAGACATCATGGATCGACACGACTTGCCGTTCGGTGGGAAGACAATCGTATTCGGTGGAGACTTCAGGCAGGTGCTTCCAGTTGTTCATAAGGGGACTAGGCCACAAATAACTAATGCTACGTTGCGTAAGTCATATCTTTGGGAATGCATGCGACAGCTAAGGCTCGTACGTAACCTGAGGGCCCAAAGTGATCCTGAGTTTGCAGAGTACCTATTGCGGGTCGGCAATGGTACAGAGGAGACCAATGAAGATGGTTGCGTACGGCTTCCGGACGAGATATGCGTGCCGTATACAGGAAAGGACACAGACCTCGATAAACTTATACAGAGTGTGTTCCCTATGTTAGATCAGAACCTATCGGATGCAAGCTATATCACATCTCGGGCCATCTTGTCAACCCGAAATGAGTATATCGATAAGATCAATATGAAAATGATTGATCTATTTCGCGGGGAGGAGATGGTGTACCATAGCTTTGACTGTGCGGAGGATGATCCCCACAGCTACTACCCTCCTGAATTCTTAAACACACTGACCCCTAACGGTCTACCTTCGCATGTACTTAAACTCAAGATTAACTGTCCTGTGATACTGTTGCGGAACATCGATCCCGCTAATGGACTATGCAACGGGACGAGACTAATAGTTCAGGGGTTCCAAAAGAATGCGATTGATGCCAAGATTGTGCTTGGTCAGCACACCGGTAAGAGGGTGTTCCTCCCTCGGATACCTCTATGCCCCTCTGATGATGAGATGTTCCCGTTTAGATTCAAGAGGAAGCAAATCCCGGTCAGGCTCAGCTTCGCAATGACAATCAACAAGGCGCAGGGGCAGACCATCTCGAATGTTGGTGTCTACCTCCCTGATCCGGTCTTCTCTCATGGGCAACTGTACGTCGCGCTATCTAGGGCTACCGCTAGAAGCAACATCAAGGTCCTTGCTGTTGCGGATAAGGAGGACAAGCAACGCATGTCTAGAAGGATCCGTGGTACCTTCACGAAAAACACCGTCTACAAAGTACTCACATCATAGACATGGTATTAATCACCTGATTGTAAATTCATGCTTGGCAATTACTTAATTCCTGTCGAAGTTACTAAATGTATTTTCTTTGAACAGATCTAAGTTTCATATGGTGTGTTTGGATCTTCGGCAATGAGAAAAACCAATCACAGACAATCCTCTACGTTGGATAATTCTGAATAAATTCATGTATTTTATGAGAGGAATTAACGTGAAAAGTTTGATTGTGAACAATTTAGTCTTCATTTTATCCAAATGATATCGATGTCGCATTGTAATGTAAAGATTTGTTTATGCTCACCAAGAGACTTCAAATCACATATGAGATGTTTCGTGTAAATATAAAATTATTTTCTTTGTTATCCTTTGTTTTTTGCAACTGGCATTCTTGTGCAGATGTATGTCTCATTGGAAAGTTTAACACAAAATATGTACGTCGTATTAGATTTCGTTTTGACAAACTATTTGCTGTGTCAGCATTATGTCGGTTAGGAGCCTTTCTACGCGAAGAGTCTATGCTCCCTTTGATGCACACATGTCATTCCAGTCTAGGTAAGTGTTCTTGAAGACACATTTATGCATATTCCTATTTTTCTTTTAGTTCATTTTTTGTGTATCTTAATGTACATTTAACACAAAATGTAATGTCATTGATGATTTACCTTTTATAGGTGCATCCACTTTCATGAGTTGAGCCCAGACAGCATATATTACAAGTGGAACTTTCGTGTACACATAGTGCACAAATTTCCAATTCAAGAGATTACAACTGGATCTATGCTTCAGCTAATAGTTGCTGATGAGAATGTATGTATCGATATTTGCTTTAATATTCATTACACCATATGTTCTTTTAATTGTCAACCCAATATTATTTCATGCAATGACTTATATGCTTTTCGCATTTCTATTATTAGGGCATGAAAATGGAAGTATTTTGCTTCGGTAGACAATCTAATAGATTTGACCGATTACTTGCCGAAGGGAGTTCGTATGAGATCCACTCAGTAAACGTTGATCTAAATCCCGACGAATTTCGGTTCCTTGGAAAGGAGCTTGAATTAAGGTTCACAGACCGAACTACTGTTGGGCAATTAAGCAATATTATTCAATTTTCTGATCTCCCTATTCAATATACACATTTTGAAGATGTTTATTTAAAACCAAACAAGTCAATTGTTGGTAAGATCTCCACTTTTTCACATATGCTGCCTCTTATTTCATATACTTTTGTCTTGTTGCTTTCAATAATCCTTACAATTAATGTAACTTTGTTAAAGATGTGGTCGGTTTAGTTGTACATGTCGGCCCAATACGGCACATCAACAGCTTCCCACGTCGTATACCAATGAGGGAATTATGCCTTATGGATGACAGGTAAGTTGCATAAAATGCTTCTATTTTCTTGAAAACAAATAATTTATATTGCATATTGTTGATTGAGTCTATTTTTTATGTACATCAGTAAGAACTTATTATTTGTGCGCGTTTGGGATGGACTTATTGTGCGGTATCTAACACAATGGAGACTTGCGGGGGAACAAAACCATATTTTATCTGTGACAATGCTGAAGAAGAATAGTCGATATGGTATGTGTGCAACTAATACGAATACATCATCTTATATCTTATTCTTGTTTCTCATCTAATTGATACATTGTTGAAAAGGTTGCTTAATGACAATAGATTGTACAAATTTCATATTTGGACCACAAGATGATAGGCTACAAGAGCTTGAAGGTAAAAAACAAGTAAATAATGTATGCAATTATGTGTGTCTTTCATAATTTAAATAATGCTCTCTTCAAACAGAACTGCGTCAAGTATTGCTGCATGATTTGAATGTAAGGAACTTTATCATGAATGCCATTGACGTAAGGAATGATACACTTGCCAGAATGTTTGGACATTAAATAACGTAAGTAATTCACTAAATCTTTGCGTATCTTTTATATGTAATATGCAATTGATTTATGATGTTTAACTATTTGTTTTTCATTTTGTAGAGTGTGTTTGCTTTCTCATTTCTTGACAAGCTAGAGATGAAGATAAGTCTTCCAGAAGGATGGTGCATCAGTTACATTTTAAAATCCCCGTTAATGTTTATGGCATGATGTCCTATTTATCAATTGGTTTGTTATTCTCCGAGACAGTCTGACAGTTATTTTATTTATGTACTAAGAATATTATGGAAAATTATTGTTTACTATTATTTTTGTACATATATATTGTTGTAGATATGATGCTTGTTCTATCATGTTTTAGTAATATGATGCTTGATTTATTTACGAGTATGAACATGAATGTTTTGTTTGATACATGATGACGTAAGAAAAAGTTGATATTTATTATTCAGTTTGAGATCATATTTGATGGTATGGATCACTTTTATTTGGTTTTCCGTTGCAACGCACGGGCATCTTACTAGTATATTATATATTGGGCTTGCTCTGTTCATCTCCAAATACGAGCATCATTATATATTATATATTGATGCGTGCTACGACATTGATAATACGGGGTTTGCTCGGTTCATCTCCTCAAGGTTACAAACTGGCCTATACAAACTAGCACAATGGCAATCCGCGTACACGAGCAAACGAGCATCATTATATATTGGGCTTGATCGGTTCATCTCATAATACGCGCATCATTATGCATTATATATTATATATTGGGCTTGATCGGTTCATCTCATAATACGAGCATCATTACACATTATATATTGATGCGTGCGACGACATTGATAATACGGGGCTTGCTCTGTCCATCTCCTCGTGGTTAATTACAAACTGGCCTATAAAAACGCACCGATCACCCCACAGCGCTCAGAACTCCACCAAAAACCGCGCCTTCTCTCTCTCGCTCCTTCAGGCGTCCGTTTCAGGTACGGCTCCAACATCTTCTCCCTCGCTTTTTTTTTTAACGATTTTGGGACGTTTGGTTCACTAGTGGTAGGCCGGAATTCCCGTCGCGTTGTGGATGGGTGAAAAAGGGGTGGATGAGTCGCTTGCTGTCATATGTCACGTTATGTGTAATTAGTCGGGCATATTTTTTTCTCAATTTGACGTGGATTCATTTTTTAGGTTAAACCCAGTAAGTTATAATGATTAGTTGTGTTGTATATCCGGACAAAAGGTCATTAATATCCGGCCATTATACAAGAGATACAGATGCGCGAATAGAAAACGGTGCAATACCATCACCATGTGATGCCCGAATAGACAGCTGACAGGTGGGGCTTAGCTAACGTCACGTTTCATATCAGAGTCGCCACGTTCGCCTTGAGAGCTCCTAGGAACCCCCTTCCGTTCACGTTTTGTTCGTGCGATTTTGGGCCATCGTTTAGGGGCAGACGGACGCAAGCCAGGGAGATCACACGCTTGAGAACAGGAGCTTGCAGTAGTGTAGTGGTGTTAGCATGAAAAGTCAGGAACCCGTGACATCCTCCTCCACGAATGAATTGGTTTCAGAGATGGCGAGTACCCGGCACATTGTCCGGCGCTTCTTAGCCAACCTTGTCACAAAAAATTACGAGAAGGATCACATGAACATGTCACAAGAACAGGTAACAATCTAATCGCCTAGTGGTAGGAGTCATTCATGTTTTTTCATGACAAATTACATAAGTTGTGATTGTTGTTGTTGGTTTACAGGTCATGCAATCTATAAACACTAGGTTCGCTAGCTATATCAAGATCACCAAGTACTGTGGTGGCCTGGGTTCCATGGGAGGTGCAATAGTAGTTTTCCGTGAGATGTACAAGAGCAACTCTAATCAAGCTTATTACTGTGTTATCTACTTCGGATTTTCCCTACTCCTGGTGCTCCTAGGGTTCATCGCTGGCACTTTTCCAACCTCTTCTCGATGGACCGCATTCTTCTCAGGACTAGGTGCGTGGCAAGCTGTTGTGTTCGCACTCTCCTCCTTTCTACAGGCTACGCTAGACTACTACCCGGAGCCAAAGATCCAAAACGCACTGATTCTTTTTGGCATCCTATCAGCTATAATCACCATGTGTTGGGGCTGCTTAGCCGAGGATCCTGTGGTATGTGTGCTTTGCTTTGTTACCCTTGCTTAAAACCATTAAACAATTACACAGCTGATAATTAACATTATTTTCTAGTTTCTTCACGTGATTGCCAAATTGGTCGGATGGCTCCTGTATGGGATATACTTCCTTCTGTCTTGGCTGCTCAACTTCCTCCTACCTTGGCTGCTCAAGTTGTCAATTTGCTAACTATTGTGTTGCATACAATACTTTGATGATGTGATTGCTCATGTCTACATCTTCATCATCAGGTCCTTTTGCCGCCTCTGTGTGTTGATCTCGAAAGGAGTTGGTGTACTCTACGCACAAGCACATACAAGGTCAGTGTTATCCCCCTCATTGTTTCCTTCCTGTTTATACGATGATGATCTACTCATCTCGTCTTCAACTTTGCAATGCAGAGGCTGTCAGCCAGTCCAACCTGCACCATGACTCCTTTCTCGAAGCGATGGTGATCGAAGCACAAGCTATATTTCCCCTACTTTTCTATGGTGTCACGCAATCCTTGTCAGCGTGAGTTGGTTTACACGGAGATCATTGTACACACGAACAAACTATCAATCAATTGCTGCAATATGAAATTTACACATCCCCTTTCCCTAGTTTTTTCTCATGTCAAAAATACTACAAGACTTGGGGTTGGTTGAGGAAACACTCGCAATCCAAAGGGATGTGGCATGACATGTATTTATACTCATGTGTGTCGAATGGTGAATAGCAACGAATACAACAGATTACACGGCAACATACAATCAGGAAACATCTGACTTAGGGATATAAGATTTACAGAAGAGATACGCTACTAGAGATAGAATAGGAAACATATCTATACTTATCTCTTAACACTCTCTCAATCGTAACCGAATGAATCTAGATTAAGATTGTGCCGCAACCATGAAAACTGTCTCGTAGGAAGAGACTGAAGATATCAGCCACTTGGTCTTCAAAGGAAATAAAACGAATATCTAGCATCTTGCGTGCTACTTTTTCACGAATAAAATGAAAATCAATCTCAATGTGTTTAGTCTGAGCATGAAATACCAGATTCGTGGAGAGATATGTAGCACCCAAGTTATCACACCATAAACTTGGAGGCCACAATCAAAACACACCAAGTTCTGCAAGAAGTGATTGTATCCATGTAACCTCAGCAATTGCATTGGCTAAAGACTTGTACTCTGATTTGGTGCTGGACCAAGAGATCATTGCCTGCTTCCATGAACTCCAGGACACAAGATTTTCACCGAAAAATAGCAAAACCTCCTGTCGATCTTCATCAAATCGAGCACCACCCAATCAAGATCTCAAAACGTCTTGATTAGAGTAGATGATGATTTCCTGATTGCAAGGCCAATATCACTTTTGTTGTTCAAACATCTCAGAATTTTCTTTGTTGCCGCCATGTGCTTATCAATGGGTATATGATGATACTGATGTGATATACCCTATTTACTGTAAAGGAGATGTCAGCGTAACATACTGCAATGATCCAACTATGCTTCTGTATCTTGATGCCTCCTCTAAAGACAGTTGTGTACCAGATTCTTCGAAAACTTCTCTGATGATGACATAGGTGTAACCACTAGCTTGCAATGCTGCATATTTGTTCCCTTAAGAAGATCAAGAATATACTTGTTTTGTGACATGAGAATAGTTTGTTGAATTGGTCATAGTTATCATTACTGAAATTACTGAACAATTAACAACAAAAACATTCAATCACACAAACATCACAAAGCATTGCACATATCACAAAATTACAAATTAACAGTGCACAATTATAAATTTATGTAAGCGGTAATTAATTAATAGAAGCAAAGAGAGAAAGGGAGAGGAATTGGAGATGGACCGAGGGGTAGTAGAAGCAAAGGTGAGGCCAAGGTAGAGGGTTGAAGCCGGTGTAGAAGTAGCAATGGGGGTGTCGGTGTAGACGAAGAAGTAGCAGTGGGGCCAGATCCCACTGGATCTGGGAGGAGGCCCGGTGGAGAACGTGGTGGTGTGGTGGCGTGCCGTCAGTGGAGCAGAGAGTCGGCGGAGGAAGGGTAGCGGTGTTGTGAGGAGGGCGGCATGGATCTGGAGGGCTGCGGCGGCGCCAATTTAGAGCGGCGATGGTGATGGCGGCGGCTGATGGAGGGCGCAGAGCGGCGGCGTTGTGGAGGCAGTGGGGGAGATGGTGGCCGACGGCGAGGTGTGGCCCGGCCCTCGCCGGTGCCGGAGCCTGGGAAGGAGAAGAGGGGGAGAGAAGCAATCGGGGGCAAAGAAGAAATGCCGGGCTCGGCGGCGTGAAGCAAGAAGGGAGCTAGGCGGCGGTGCACGGGATTTGGGGCGGCGGCGCCGTGGAGTTGGAGACAAAGTGGATGCAGAAGCGGTAGATTTAGATGGAGCTGGGGGAGGAGAAGAGGAGGAGGACGGTGGAACGTGGCGCACCGACGAGCTGCGGTCCGGCGCTCCCAGCGACCGGATGTGGAGGGGAAGAGAAGTAGATGGGGGCAAGGGAGAGAAGCAAAAGCCAGGCTCGGCTTCTACAGGCAGAGCAATGAGTTTTAAGGAACTTTTTGGTATTTTGTGCGATTTAGTCCTTATAGTTCTTGAACATAGCAAAGAGATCCCTGTTGCCATGTAATCCTCCTGATTGCTGAATGTTAGGTTTCGTAACAAAGGCCAAAGATGATTCTGTTACTTTTTCTCTGGAGCAAGAGAATCCGTCTGTACGTACCAGAAACCAATGGCGGAGAGAACGGGGGCGACCAGGGGCCTGGCCCTCTCCAACTGGCCTCTCGCCTCCTATGGACCCTAAGTGAACAAGGCCCATAGCCCAAATAAGATGCAATATGCCAATGCCAATGCAGACTTTTCAGTTTCCCTTTCAACAAATGACTAGCCTAGCCAACTGAACTGGCCTTATGCAATGCCCAATGCCTGAGCTGACAAGCACAAGCTGCACAACTCTGTCTTTTCAGTTCAGTTGTCGTTTCATCTTTCTCCAGTTCTTCGTCTCTTCAGTTCAGTTGCCGTTTCAGTTTAATTGTCTCTTTAGACTTCAATTCTCTCCGCCACTGCTATTAACAGCTTGTTAGTATTTCATTCTCTTCAGTTCTGCCTGACGAGGACGCCAAAGAGCAAGCAGTGCAGGAGCAGGAGTGGACTGCATGGCATCTAAGGTATTGCTACTGCTGCAATCTATATTTCAGTAACTCAGTTCGCAGTTTTACTTGTTAGTTGTTAATAAGAACATTATACAATCTATATTATGCAAACACTATGTGCAGATGGAGTTCTAGTTCCTAATTATTCCCTCCTTTTAACAGAGGTATTAATCATGAAGAGGAAAATAATAGATAGATTTTTTTAAGAAAATAGGTAGTTCCTAGTGTAGTGTGCTTTTACTGAAGATGAGTGGTTTGAACTTGCTGAGAATTTACATTCCATTGCCGATGTGTAAGCTGCCAACTAGCATCAAGTTTGGACTAACTACAAGCCAACCATGGCATTAATGTCAGTTAAAGTTCTGAATGTTACTCCAATTTGGGAGATGGTTGAAATGAAGTGGTGGAAAGGAAATTTCTGCTCTCGCTTTGCTTCAGGGACAGGAGTATTGAGGTGGTGCACCAGCGAGTCCTGAATGGAGCAGCTTGCAGACAAGCTGTTTCTCGCGGCGAGGGTAACGTCATGCCTGTGCACAAGGCAAGCGATGATGAGTGGGTCGTCCTGTATGCAGTGTGTGACAGGACGCACACAGGGCAGTGTGTGTGTGGGTTAAAAAGGGGAGCTCCTGTACTCAAGTGAGGCATCGAATGAATTCTCCATCTACTGTTCTTCTTCTTCCTCAAGTTCTTCTCTGAATCCATCCCCAATCCCTCCCTTCCCAGTCTACAATTGCTGTTCTCGTCCACTGAATTTGTTATTCCTATCGCCGGTGATCCTTCTACGGTGACGGGACAGAACACATCGTTGCTCAAGTCATCACATCAGCCAACACAAGAGTGCGATATGCATACGCTGATCTCACATCAATTCTAACCAGTAATCGGTAAGCAGGGTAAGCGACGAGGTGGCTTACTTGAGAATAGATCCCACCGTGTGGGCTTGGGTGCGGCTGATTCCTGAGCTGCTGGTGAGGTTCCTGCTACCGGGCACGGGCGCGGCAGCGGGTTGAGGATGGGGCCAAGCAAACGCCTCCACGGGGAGGTGGAAGACGAAGAGGGGGAGAGGAGCAAGTGCGAGCGGCGCCGGCGCAGAGGAGCTGGAGGGCCGAGATAGGGTTCCAACCCTGGAGAAGGCGGAGGCGGCGAGGTGAGGATGGGAGAGGGGAATCCATCGGGCCACGCAACCAAACACTCGGACGCGACACCGCCGCACCACGCATGACTCGGAACAGAATAAAATACAGGAACAAGAAAGCTGACGGGGCGTCCGCGTTCGCGCTTGTCGTGTATAAAGGCCCTCGCCGGGCTTTTAATTCCACCAAAGCGACCCTTCAGTGTTTCTCTCCTCCAGGCCTCTGTTTCAGGTGCGGCTCCAACCCCCTTTTTTTGTGCGATTTTGGGTCGTTTGGTTCACTAGTGGTAGGCTGGATTTCGCTTAGCATTGTGGATGGGTGGGGAAGGGGTGGAGGTGTTCCCAGTAGGGTTGGCAACGGGTATAAACCCGCTGGGTTTTGCCGTCCCAAACCCGTGCCCGCGAAAGTTGGACGTGCCCGCTAAAAAACCCATACCCGTGACGGGTACAAATTTTTGCCCAAACCCATACCCACTGGGTTAACGGGTACCCACGGGTCGCCCATGCTCAGACCCATGCCCACTGAGTTTATAGTTCATAGTTCACTGAGTTCATACCATACTAACAGAACAGACAACTCAAAATGGAAAAGTACTAAAATTACTTATAAAGGCAAACTACAATGGTAGCTAAGTTCTCAAAAGCCAACATACCCGAACCCGTATGGGGCTATGGGCTGGCTTGCTGGGTTTATAACTCCTATGGGCAATAGTGTGGATTTTTACAAGTAGATCATCATCGGGTGGCGCGTGCGAGATTAGGTGTTTGCAATAGTGTAGTGGTGTTAGCATGAGTTTTTCTGTCAATGACATTCCACTCCATGAATGAATTGGTTTCAGAGAAGGTGAGTATCTTGCACGCTGTCCAGCCCCTTTTAGCTGATTTTGTCACAAAATGGTACAAGAAGGATCATGCGAACATGTCGCAAGAACAGGTGACATTCACAATCGCCTAGTGGTACGAGTCATTCATATTTTTTTTATTACATAAGTTGCGGTTGCTGATCTTGGTTTACAGGTCATGCAATCTGTAAACAATAAGCTCACTGGATATATCACCATCTGTTGTATGGGACTGGGTAACATGTACTGGGGAGATACAACAGTTTTGAGTGAGATACACAAGAGCAACTTTGATCAAACTTATTACTGTGTTATCTACTTCCAATCTTCTCTACTCCTGATGCTCCTAGGAGTCACGGCTGGTACTTTTCCAAGCTCTTCTCCATTGGTCGTATTCTTCTCAGGATTAGGTGCATGGCAAGCTGTAATGTTCATGCTCTCCTCCTTTCATCTGGGAATGTTGGGCTTACATCAGGAGCCAAAGTTCCAAAACGCACTAATCTATTTTGGCATCACATCAGCTATGTTCACCATGTATTGGGCCTGCGGTGTTCAGGATCCTCTGGTATGTGTGCTTTGTCGTTACCCTTGCTTAATATCATTAAACAATCATACAACTGATAATTACCATTATTTTCTAGTTTCTCCACGTGATCGCCAAATTGGTCAGATGGCTCCTGTATGGGATATATTTTCTCCTATCTTGGCTGCTCAGGTTGTCAATTTGCTCAATGCTGTGTTGCATCCAGTACCTTGATGACGTGATTGCTCATGTCTACGTCTTCATTATCAGGTCCTTTTGACGCCTCTGTGTGTTGATCTTGAAAGGAGTTGGTGTACTCAGCGCACAAGCCCGCACAAGGTCAGTGTTATCCTCTTGTTGTTTCCTTCCTGTTTATAAGATGATGATCTACTCATCTCATTTTCAACTTTGTAATGTAGAGGCAATCAGCCAGTCCCACCTGTGCCATGACTCCTTTCACGAAACAATGGTGATCTATAGTTTTTAAAAGAAAGGGTTTCCAAGAAAATGTTGCCTGGTTAGCTAGGGCTTAGTGGTCTTTTTCTGTTTTTCGTTGTCTCAATGTCTCTCCTTTGTGTACTTTTATTTTGTTTTATTTTTAATATATTTCAGGAGGGCTCTCCCCTACTGTATTCCGTTCAAAAAAAGCAATGGTGATCAAAGCACAAGCTATATCTTCCCCTGCTTTCTGTGGTGTCACGCCGTCCTTTTCAGTCTGAGTTGGTTTACACAGAGATCATTGCACACACGACAAACTAACAATCAATTGTTGCAATGTGAAATTTACACATCCCCTTTCTCTAGTGTTCTTTCTCATGTCAAAAATACTATGAGATTGTAGGTTTAGTTGAGGAAACACTCGCAAGACAAAGGGCTGCAGCATAACATGTATTTATACTCATGTGTGTCAAATGGTGAATAGCAACCGACTACAACAAATTACACGGCAGCGTACAATCATATACAATCATAAAACATAAACTTGCATGCTACTTTTTCATGAACAAAATGATAATCAACCTCAATGTGTTTAGTTTGCGCATGAAATACCATATTCGTAGAGAGATATGTAGCACACAAGTTATCACACCATAAACTTGGAGGCCACTATTGAAACATACCAAGTTCTGCAAGAAGTGATAGTATCCATGTAACCTCAGCAGTTGCATGGGCTAAAGACTTATTCTCTGATTTGGTGCTGGTCCGAGAGAGGACCGAGAGACCCTTGCTTGCTTCTGTGAACTCCAGGACACAAGATTTTCACCAAAGAGAATAGCAAACCCTCCTATCAATCTCCTATCATCTGAGCACCTGGCCCAATCAGCATCTGAAAACGAGTTGATTAGGGTTGATGATGATTTTCTGATTGCAAGGCCAATATCACTTGTGTTGTTCAAATATCTCAAAATTCTCTTTGCTGCCGCCATGTGCTTATCAGTGGGCATATGAAGATACTGACATACCTTATTTACTGCAAAGGAGATGTCAGCGTAACATACTGCAATGCTCCAACTATTCTATATTTTGATGCATCCTCTGAACAGTGGTGTACCAGATTCTTATAAACCTTCTCTGATGATGATATAGGTGTAACCACTGGCTTGCAATGCTGCATAAAGAAGATCAAGAATATACATCTTTTGTGACATGAGAATAGCTTGTTGAATTGGTCATAGTTATCATTACTGAAATTACTGAACAATTACCAACAGAAGCATCACGTCACACAAACATCACAAAGCATTGCACAGCTCACAAAATTACAAATTAAAAGTGCACAATTATAAATTTATGTGAGCAGTAATTAATTAATAGAAGCAAAGAGAGAAAAGGAGAGGAATTGGAGATGGATCGAGGGGCATTAGTAGTAGCAGAGGTGAGGCCAGGGCAGAGGGTTGAAGCCGGTGTAGAAGTAGCAGTGGGGGTGTTGGTGTAGACGAAGAAGGCCGCTAGCGGTGAAGTGGAAGCAGTTGTCACTAGCGTAGTGGAGGAAGAAGACGAGGTCGATGAAGAGGAAGCAGTGTAGATCATCGGCGTCCGCGCGGTGGCGTGGAGGTAGTTGCGGCGCAGGGGGGAGGGAAGAGTTGGATCTAGGAGGAGGCGCGGTGGAAAAGGTGGTGGTGCGGTGGCGCGCTGTCAGTGGAGCAGAGCATCTACGATGGTAGGGTGGAGGAAGGTGGCGCTAGGAAGGGTAGCGGCGGCATGAGGAGGGCGGTGTGGAATTGGAGAGCTACGGCGGCGCCGATTTAGAGCGACGGGGCTAATGGCGGCGGTGCCAATTTAGAGCGGCGGGGGTGATGGCAGCGGCTGATGGAGGGCGCAGAGCGGCGGCGATGTGGAGGCAGTGGGGGAGATGGTGGCCGCCGGCGAGGTGTGGCCCAACCCTCAGCGGTGCCGGTGCCGGGGCCGGGGAAGGAGAGGAGGAGGAGAAAAGCAATCGGGGGCAAAGAAGAAAAGCTGGGCTCAACGGCGTGGAGCAAGAAAGGAGCTAGGCGGCGGTGCACGGGTTTTGGGGCGGCACTGTGGAGTTGGAGGCGAAGTGGATGCAGAAGCGGTGGATTTGGATGGAGCTGGGAGAGGAGAAGAGGAGGACAGTGGCAAGTTGGCGCACCGACGAGCTGCGGCCCAATGCTAGCCAGCGACCGGATGCAGAGGAGGGGGAAGAGAAGTAGATGGGGGGCTGGGGGCAAGGGAGAGAATCAAAAGCCAGGCTCGGCTTCAGGCAGCGCAATGGTACCTGCCCCGCTCAACTTGGCTTTTTTCAAGTTCAACTTCTAACTTCTGCTTTTTTTCACTATTCAGTAATTCATATTTTTCTATTTTTTAAATATTTTGGGTTTTTTTTATATTTTTCTTTTTTGTATTCCTTTGCATTGTCTGTAATGGGCTAACATGTTTTTTCTATTTTTTTATATTTTTTTAATTTAATTATGCCCTAAAAACCAACTCAGCTACAGTAAAAAAAAAGGCAGCTACAGTGAAATTTTAGCCAGAAGCCATCGCTATTCCGAACGCCTCCGAAAATTTCAAGTCTTGGATAATTTTTTGGTATTTTTTTCGATTTAGTTATTATAGTTCCTGAAAATTGCAAAGTGGTCCCTGTTGCCATGTAATCCTCCTGATTGCTGGATGCTAGGATGACTGGATGAGTAAAAGCCAAAGATGATTCTGTTACTTTTTCTCTAGTGCAAGAGAATCCGTCTGTACGTACAAGAAACATCTCCGCTTTTCTTCTCGATTGAAGTCTAACAACACCAGTTGAGGGGCACCATTCTTTTCAGCGGATTTTTGTGATCCAAGCAGCGCATTCCCATTAGAGTTGCTGGTATTAGATGTTTAGGATCAACAGCTATCACTGAAGCGGCCCTTTCCTTTCCTTCAACAGGTGAGGAGGATCCATTGCTGGATGGTTTCCATTAGTAATACCTGAAGCAACTGATAGAATATAATCGTTTTTCGCCTTGAGACCAGCAAGCTACTCGATTCTCCAGGAGTTCGAAACGGATTTTGGATAAACTCTTTTGCTTCTAAAAAAAGTTGGTCATCTCCTTTCTGGAGAAAACATCGCAAGAAGGAAATTGCGCCTTAAGGGGATTACTCACCGGTCTAAAGTCTGACAAGGTTTTTCGTTTTCCTATTTTTTTTCTCCATTTTCATTAAGGCGTGGATACCCCATAGCACGCTAACGCTGACGATAGCCTAAAGAAAACAACAACACACACTGGAGAGCACAGACAACATGGTACGAGTGGGGGGCTATTCCAACATGGATACCAGGGCCACGAGGGGCATGCGACACCGGGATTCGAATCTGCGTTTTTTTGCGTAGCATGGCAGCCAAGTGTCTTTTTGCGCAGACTAACCGTCATACCCCCTCGCCTACATCGCCAGGTTTTCCTACCAGACAAATCTGCGTTTGCGCAGACTAAACGTGTTACCCCCTCGCCTACATAACCCATCTTCGGGCTTTCCAACCAGACAAAGCAAAAAACCTTCCTGGTACTTCCTCTCTCCTTCAGGGCCTCCGTTTCAGGTACGGCTCCATCTCCCCCACTTTTTTTGTGCGATTGTCGGCGTTTCAGGTACAGCATGAGCTTTTTAGCAAGCCATCAATGACATCCTCCTCTATGAATGAATTGGTTTCAGAGATGGCGAGTATCCTGCACGCTGTCTGATCCTTCTTAGCCGACCTCGTCACAAAGTGGTACGAGAAGGATCATGTGAACATGCCGCAAGAACAGGTAAACAATCGCAATCACCTAGTGGCATGGGTCATTCATGTTTTTCCCAACAAATTACATAAGTTACGATTGCTGTTGTTGGTGTACAGGTCATGCAATCTATGAACAATAGGGTCACTGGCTATATCACCATCTGCTGTATGGGACTGGGTAACATGTACTGGGGAGGTGCAACAACAGTATTGAGTGAGATGCACAAAAGCAACTCTGATAAAGCTTATTACTGTGTTATCTACTTTCAATCTTCTCTACTCCTAATGCTCCTAGGAGTCACGGCTGGCACTTTTCCAAGCTCTTCTCCATTAGCCGTATTCTTCTCAGGATTAGGTGCATGGCAAGCTGTTGTGTTCATGCTCTCCTCCTTTCACCTGGCTACACTGGACTACCATCAGGAGCCGAAGATCCAAAACGCATTGATCTCTTTTGGCGTCACATCAGCTATATTCACTACCTATTGGGCCTGCAGTGCCCAAGATCCTCTAGTATGTGTGCTTTGCCTTGTTACCCTTGCTTAATACTATTAAACAATCACACAGCTGATAATTAACATTATTTTCTAGTTTCTCCACGTGATCGCCAAATTGGTCGGATGGCTCCTATATGGGATATGCTTCCTCCTGTCTTGGCTACTCAGGTTGTCAATTTGCTAACTGTTGTGTTGCACATAGTACCTTGCTGATGTGATTGCTCATGTCTATGTCTACATCAGCATGCCCTTTTGCCGCCTCTATGTATTGATCTCAAAAGGAGTTGGTGTACTCTGCGCACAAGTCCACATAAGGTCAATGTTATCCTCTCTTTTTTTTCCTTCCTGTTTATACGATGATGATCTACTCATCTTATTTTCAACTTTGCAATGCAGAGACTGTCAGCCAGTTCCACCTGCGCCATGACTCCTTTTCACGAAGCAATGGTGATCTAAAGTTTAAAAACGCTTCCAAGAAAATGTTGTCACTCCTAGTTGAATGGTTAGCTAGAGCTTTGTGGTCTTTTTCTGTTTTTAGTTGTCTCTTTTGTCTCTCCTTTGTGTACTCTTGTTTTGTTTTATTTTTAATATATTTAAGGAGGGCTCTCCCCTACTATTTCCGTTCAAAAAAAGCTATTTTGATCAAAGCACAAGCTATATGCTTCCTCCTGACTTGGCTTTCCGTTGGGTCACGCTGTCCTTGTCAGCGTGAGTTGATTTACATGGAGATCATTGCACACACGAACAAACTAACAATCAATTGCTGCAATGTGAAATTTACGCATCCCCTTTCTGTAGTTTTATCTCATGTAAAAAATACTATGAGACTGTAGGTTTAGTTGAGGAAACACTCGTAAGCCAAAGGGATGCGGTATGACATGTATTTATACTCATGTGTGTCGAATGTTGAATAGCAACCGACTACAACAGATTACACAGCAGCGTAAAATCATATACAATCAGAGAACATCTAACTTAGATATAAGTTTGCAACAGAGATTCGCTACTAGAGGGAGAATAGGAAACATGTCTATACTTATCTCTTATGACCCACCCTCAATCTTAACCGAGTGCATCAAGATTAAGATGCAACCGTGAAAACTGTCGTAGGAAGAGACTTTGTAAAGATGTCAGCCATTTGGTCTTAAAAGGAAAATAAACAAATATCCAGCATCTTGCATGCTACTTTTTCATGAACAAAATGAAAATCAACTTCAATGTGTTTAGTCCGCGCATGAAATACTAGATTTGCAGAGAGATATATAGCACCCAAGTTATCACACCATAAACTTGGAGGTCGCGATTGAAACACACCAAGTTCTACAAGAAGTGATCGTATCCATGTAACCTCAGTAGTTGCATGGGCTGAAGACTTGTACACTGATTTGGTGCAGGTCTGAGAGAGGACCGAGAGACCATTGCTTGCTTTCGTAAACTCCAGGACACAAGATTTTCACCAAAGAAAATAGCATCTCCTGTCATCTGAGCACCTAGCCCAATCAGCATCTAAAAAATATGCTGATTAGGGTTGATGATGATTTCCTGATTGCAAGGCCAATATCACTTGTGTTGTTTAAATAGCTTTGCTGCCGCCATGTGCTTATCAGTGGACATATGAAGATACTGACATACCTTATTTACTGCAAAGGAGATGTCAGCATAACATACTACAATGCTCCAACTATGCTTCTATATCTTGATGCCTCCTCTGAAGACAGTGGTGTACCAGATTCTTTAAAAACTTCTCTGGTGATGACATAGGTGTAACCATTGGCTTGCAATGCTGCATATTTGTTTCCTAAAGAATATCAAGAATATACTTTTTGTGACATGAGAATAGCTTGTTGAATTGGTCATATTTATCATTACTGAACATTACCAACAGAAGCATCAGGCACACAAACATCACAAAGCATTGCACAGCTCACAAAATTACAAATTAACAGTGCACAGTTATAAATATGTGAGTAGTAATTACTTAATAGAAGTAAAGAGAGAAAGGGAGAGGAATTGGAGATGGACTGAGGGGCAGTAGTAGTAACAGAGGCGAGGCCGAGGCAGAGGGTTGAAGCCGGTGTAGAAGTAGCAGTTGGGGTGTTGGTGTAGACGAAAAAGGCCGCCAGCGGTGAAGTGGACGCGTGCAGTCGTCGCCGGCGTAGTGGAGGAAGAAGACGAGGTCGATGAAGAGGAAGCAGTGGAGATCGTTGGCGTCGGCGCGGTGGCGTGGAGGTAGTAGTGGCGCAAGGGGAAAGGAAGAGTTGGATCTGGGAGGAGGCACGGTGGAGAAGGTGGTGGTGCGGTGGCACGCCGTCAGTGGAACAGAGCGTCAGCGGCGGTAAGGCGGAGGAAGGTGGCGCTAGGAAGGGTAGCGGCAGCGTGAGGAGGGCGCTGTGGATCTGGAGGGCTACGGCGGGGGTGATGGCGGCTGCTGATGGAGGGCGCAGAGCGGCGACGCTGTGGAGGCACTGGGGAGATGGTGGCGCGCCATCAGTGGAGCAGAGGGTCGGCGGCGGTAAGGCGGAGAAAGGTGGCGCTAGGAAGGGTAGTGGCGGCGTGAGTTGGGCGCCGTGGATCTAGAGGGCTGCGGCGGCGCCGATTTAGAGTGGCGGGGGTGATGGCGGTGGCTGATGGAGGGCGCAAAGCAGCGGCGCTGTGGAGGCAGTGGGGGAGATGGTGACCACCGGCGAGGTGTGGCCCGGCCCTCGTCGGTGCCAGGGCCGGGGAAGGAGAGGAGGAGGAGAGAAGCAATCGGGGGCAAAGAAGAAAAGCCGGGCTCGGCGGCGTGGAGCAAGAAGGAAGCTAGGCGGCGGTGCACGGGTTTTGGGGCGGCGCTGTGGAGTCGTAGGCGAAGTGGATGCAGAAGCGGTGGATTTGGATGGAGTTGTTAGAGAGGAGGAGGACAGTGGGAAGGTGGCGCACCGACGAGCTGGAGCCCGGCACTCGCCGGCGACCGGATGCGGAGAAGGAGGGGGAAGAGAAGTCGATGGGGGCAAGGGAAAGAAGCAAAAGCCAGGCTCGCCTTCTACAGGCAGCGCAGTAGCGCGATGAATAGATGTCTCGGGCATGCTGTCACGAGCCGGTCTGGGATCCCTCACACACTCGGTTCAAACATGACAAAACTCATTTAGATGATAGATCGTGTCGTGTCTGGATTGAGTGATCGACACGATACGATCCAGTATAAAATAGTTATTTTTAAATTTTTTGATCGTTATAGTGTAAAAAATTTCTTAAAAATAGTAAAAATTTTAAAAAATATGAAAATTTTCCTTTAAATAGGGGAGCATCCGGTCCCCATTCTTCACACCTCAACCTCACTCTCATCTCTTTGTTTAGCTGTGAAAAATTCAGAAGTCTTTGTGTAAATTTAGCAAAATTAGTGAGAAATTCGTGCAAAATTAAAAAAATCACGAAATTTCAAAGAATTTTTGGAGAGTTGCATAAGAGGTAATAGTGCTGTCTTATTTCAATTTTTTATATTATTTTCTAATTAAATAGTATGTTAATTATACTTTACTATTTTAATTTACAGTTAATTCAATGGATAACTATGATTTTCAACTCTTTGAATTCGGCCTCATGGTGAAGGATGTGCAATACTTTCAAGAAGGATATATATCTGCAGAAGGTTCACATCCACAACAAATTGTAGAGCCAGAAGAAGCGGCTGACCCAGCGACGTAGGGGTCCAATCGATCCATCTTCTACTGGCTCAACGAGTGCATCCACAACCTATAGCATGGGTGCAAAAAGATCAAGAGCTACTACATAAGGAGTCTGAAATTATTTTGACAAGAAGTTCAGGACCGACAATGATGGGAATCTCATGAGGTATGCTGTTTATAAAATTTATGGTAATGAATTGACTGCAAAATCTTCAAATGGGATGGGTCATCTACAATGGCATGCTGCAAGCAGCAAAAGAAGGCAAGAAATATAAATACGCCAAATGTAGCTGTAATATAACCCGATGGCTTGGTACGTACTTGGGAATACAACTCGGAGGTAGCCCGCGAATCTCTTCATAGATTAATTGCTTCTTAAGATTTATCTTTAAATTTTGGTGAGTCTAATGCTTTTCAAAAATATATTAGGACTATTCATAACCCTTGATTTAGTGTTGTATCTAGGCAAATCACAACTAGAGATTTAATTAAATATTATAATAACTGTCGTAAAAAATTGAAAGAAATATTTCATACTTGTACATTCTCTATTGATTTGACATCAGACATATGGAATGGTAGAGCTAGTGAGGATTATATTAGTGTTGTTGCTCATTATGTTAATGATGACTGGATAATAAAAAAAGAATTATAGGATTTAAATTAATTAATACTTCACATACTGCTGAAAATATTGCATAATACATTATTAAAGTTGTAGAAGATTTTGGCCTTACGGATAAAATTTTTCTATAACTTTAGATCATGCAGTTGCAAACACTAAGGCTATAGAAATTCTTACTCCTTTGTTTAATACTTACGCACAATCATTCTTACTGCATCAACGTTGTGTTTGTCATATTATTAATCTTATTGTTAAATCTGGTTTAAAAAGATTAAATGTATGTATTGATTCTTTTAAGGATGCAATTTCATATTAATTATTCTAACCAACAAATAGCCGCATATAAGAGCTTTTGCATAGCAATGAATGTCTGCCCTAAAACATTTGGTTTAGATATGCTTATTAGATGGAACTCTACTTACGTTATGTTTAAATATATATTGCCCTATAAGAGCACATTATATGTTTTCCTTCACACCCAAGTTCATCAATCTCGTAGCTCCTCCAGTAGAACCCAAGATAGAGACCCCGAACTTAATGATAACGGTTGGGTTGTTGGTGAAAAATATTTTCTTTTTTAAAATTTTTTCATAAAGCTACACTTTATCTTTTTGAAGTATACTACCCAACCTCTCTTCTAATTGTTCATAACTTGAAATTGCCACTCATAAGGCCTTTGAAAATGATCTTGTACTACGGGATGCTGTAGTTGCCATGAAAACTAAGTTTTTAAAATATTGGAGAAAAATTCCTATTTTATATGCATCCGCGTTTATTTTGGATTTTGGGGCCAAACTCTATAGATTTATAAATGTATTACAACTTTTTAGTGATGCTACTGGTTTATATTATTGTACATACTATAGAGTAGTTAAGGATAGATTACATGAGGTATACGAGAAATACGAAAATAAGTTTGGGTTTATGCGTTTGGAAATACCCCAGGTAACCCTTAGCACCTCTGTGGGGACTATGCAATGGGGCAAGATTTTTGGTTTTTCTCTCGAGGTTCTCACACAGGTACACATCAGTCAGGAGGAGTAGGCTGGCCAAGCACCGAGGACCTATCAAGCTATCTCAAAAGTGATAGCATCAGCTTTGAGCAAGAGTTAAACATCCTCTCATGGTGGTAAACCCAAAAAGTAACATATCTAGTGCTATCCATATTAGCATGGGATGTGTTGACTGTTCTTGTCTCTACGGTCTCCTCGGAGTCAGCGTTCAGTCTATCTGAAAGAATAATCGAGGAGCAACGAACAAATCTCTCAAACGAGATGGTCAAAATCCTTCTGACCGTCAAAGATAGGTAACAAGCTGAAGCAAGACTCCAACATACTCTACAGAATATAGACTTAGAAGAATTTTTTGACAATTTGTATTTAGATAGTAATGAATAGGATTTTTAATATTTTTTTTCTTTAGATGTAGTCACTAGTGAGCTTTATAGACTGTACTTTTTTTCTTTACCAAGATTTCCTCAAATTAAGTTTTTTCTTGGTAAAATTTTTAACGAGGCAGCCATGCAATGTTATTTAACAAGTTAATAAAGCTCATTATATCATTAATAATAATTATCTTGATGATTAACAATATCTACAATTTTGTATAATTTTTCTGTAATTTTTTACAATTTTCTCTTAATTTTCTACAATTTTTTAAATTTTTTCTCTATTTCCGGGCTAAACGGGCCAACCGTACCAGCATGACTCGTTTAGCCCTAATCGGGCCGTGTCTGGCCTTGGTCCTCAGCCCGTGGGCTAGCACGGCATGGCCCGTCTAAACGAGCCATGCCTGCCTCAGGCCCGATCGTGTCGGCCCGGCATAGCCCGTTGGCCAGGTCTGGTGTGATGGGATAGGGGAATTTTTTGGGTCATTTTTTCGATTTAGTGCTCATAGTTCTTGAAAATTGCAAAGAGATCCCTGTTGCCGTGTAGTCCTGATTGCTAGGTGCTAGGATGAGTAAAAGCCAAAGATGATTCTTTTTCTCTAGTGCAAGAGAATCCGTCTATACGTACCAGAAACATCTCCGTTTTTCTTCTCGATTGAAGTCTAACAACACCCGTTGAAGCGGCACACATCCTACCAGCAACAAGATCTGATGAGTTTCTCTCCAGATAAGAGGCACCATTCTTTTCAGCGGATTTTCGTGATCCAAGCAGCGCATTCCCATTAGTAATACACTGATGAGTTGCTGGTATTAGATGTTCTAGGATCAACAGTTATCACTGAAGCTGAAGCTGCCCTTTCCTTTCCTTCAACAGGTGAGGAGGATCCATTGTTGGATGGTTTCCCATTAGTAATACCTGAAGTAACTGATAGAATATAATCATTGTCAAATGGTGCCCCATTTGCAAACGGTAACTTTTCAGAATCGTGAACTCTGCAGCTTCATAGTTGTTTTCTCCATGGTGTTCAAAGATCGAGATTTTGTTTTCTCCTTGAGACCGACAAGCTACTCGATTGTCTCGGAGAGTTCAAAACAGATTTTGGATAAACTCTTTTGCTTCTAAAAAGTTGGTCATCTCCTTTCTGGAGAAAACATCGCAAGAAGGAAATTGCACCTTAAGGGATTACTCTCGGTCTAAAGTCCGCGAAGTTACATCCTGCTTGCCATGCATTTCTCCATGTTCAGTGCTTTGATCATTGGGAAGGGAATTAGTGATTTCCAGATTATGCCGTGCTATTTCTATGTCTATGTCACATGTTCCCCCATCATTCATGGTTCTACCAGATTCCACTGGTTAACTGTTTTCACCACTGTTTGAGGAGGAACTTGGGCTGCTCTGTCCAATCATTCTTCAGGACCTTAATGAGTGGTTTTGGGTAGCCAGTCTCTCAGGCTCTCAGCACGAGTGGCATACTGCTTCCATCTGGAGACCGTCGCCAGGCACCGGACCCACCCACAACAGCTGGGACAAGTCCGTTGTGTGAAAATTCTATATGAAACCATTTCATCAATTAATATAGAATAATTTCATCTAAGACGCAACGAAACTAACTACTGCAAATTCATAGGGGATTATCGATCCAATCAAACAAGAAACAAAATTCTAGCTCATTTATAGCATCTCATCAAACCGTTTGATGTAATGCCCACAAGAACCACGATTGACTACAACGTGAACAAGCACATGCATCATCCATGAAATTTTCTAAAGAAGTCTCAAGAACAAGACGCCGCCCCACCCCCCCCCACCCCAACTGTTCGACGGAATGCTCAATAACGGCGAGGAAGCCGACGAACCTAGGAGTCGAGCCCAATCCGGGACTTGAAGGAGGACGCCCGCGCGGCGACGCCATGGCGCGCCGCCACCACCTGCCGGCGACCCAGGCGACTCGATTCCCGGAGAGCGGTGCCGGCTCCGGCGGATGCGGGAGCTGGGCGGGCCGGTGGCGCGCGCAGACGACGAGCATCAAGCGGGACGGGCGCACACGGAGCCGGCGAGGCGGGGGTAGAGTTCATGGCGAGGAGAGGGAAGGGAGTGCGTCGCTGTCGAGGCGCTTGAGTGCTCGACGTGCCTTTCGATGGCATCCACGGCTAGATACAAAGAAACGTGCTTTTTTGTTTTCGAGCGGAAAAACTGTACGTTTTTTTAGTGAGACTGAAGTGAAAGAAGCAGGAAAACAATGTCGGAAACCAGGTGGGTCATGCTGCCGTTGTGCTTTTGTGCATACTTGTTCTTGCCATTGTCAAATAGAGTGCGCACACACACACACAAAAGTGAAAAAATAAAAAGAAGAAAAAGGCATACACAAAAAAAAAGTGGGGAAAAATAAGAAGGAAAGAAAAAATTGAAGTCTTGGGAGTTGAGATGATTGGAGGTTTTGCCTCTGAGATTGACATTCTATAATTGTAATAGCCCAATTTTGCCTCACAATAAACCATGCATGATTTTCATAAATTTCTAAAATTTTTGGTGCATTTTTAAAAAATTTCTAAATCCTTGTCGGAGTTTAAGGTTTTTAAAATAATTTCCTTGGCCCAAAAATATGAATTTAAAATTTAGAAAACTTAATTGGATGCTGAATGATTTTTCCTAAAAATTTTGTGAGCAAATACCTCTTGGAATTCAGATTATAAATTCAAACTCAATTCAAAAACCAAAACTAAAGTTTAAATATTAAAATTTTCCCTCTCTGGCCTTCGGGACTTGCTGAGTATTTTTGTACTCATTATTGCTTAATATGTGGTTTTAGATGACGGAAGTGATGGCCCAATGTATGGATACATCTATGCTTCCAGTTATGACATGGAAGCCAAATGTCACGACTAGATTTAGCCCCAGTTGATTGCTTGTGATAGATAATGGAGGTCTTTTTGGTTTACTTACTATCTTGATGTTTTGTTATGAATAATCTCATTTGGTCTATTGGCCCATTATGCAAAGCATGATGTTATAATCTATTTATGTTTGCCTATGTAATGTTAAGTACTCCTTATATTATTACGTATGTATGGATATGATATTTGCCGATGAGATCTTGTGTGAGCTAACAATTGATCTAAGGACACCTCCACCCCCTCTTTTTTTGTGCCATTTTGGGTCGTTTGGTTCACGAGTAGTAGGCCTTCCCACTCTAGTCACTCTAAGCTGGAATTCGCGTAGCATTGGGGATGGGCGGGGAAGGGGCAAGTAGGCTGGAGCCGCATGGTGAGCGTGCGCAGTTGTCTCGGCTTAGGAGGGGTGGGAGATCACGCGCGCTGACAAAAGGGGCTTGCAGTAGTGTGATGGTGTTAGCATAAGCTTTTTAGCAAGTCATCAATGACATTCTCCTCCATGAATGAATTGGTTTCAGAGATGGCGAGTACACGGCACTGGCACGCTGCCCAGCCCATCTTAGCCAACCTTGTCATGAAGTGGTACGAGAAGGATCACGCACACATGTCACAAGAACAGGTAACAATCGCAATTGACTAGTGGTATAAGTCATTCATGTTTTTTCCTGACAAATTACATAAGTTGTGATTGTTGTTGTTGTTGATTTATAGGTCATGCAATCCGTGAAAAATAGGCTCATTGGCTATATCACCATCTGTTGTATGGGACTGGGTAACATGTACTGGGGAGGTGCAACAGCAGTTTTAAATGAGATGCACAACAACAACTCTGATCAAGCTTATTACTGTGTTATCTACTTCCAATCTTCTCTACTCCTAATGCTCCTAGGGGTCACGACTGGCACTTTTCCAAACTCTTCTCCATTGGCCCTATTCTTCTCAGGATTAGGTGCATGGTAAGTTGTTGTGTTCATGCTCTCCTCCTTTCACCTGGCTACGCTGGACTACCACCAGGAGCCGAAGATCCAAAACGCACTAATCTCTTTTGGTGTCACATCAGCTATGTTCACCATGTATTGGGCCTGCAGTGCCCAGGATCCTCTGGTATGTGCGCTTTGCCTTGTTACCTTTGCTTAATACCATTAAACAATCACACAGCTGATAATTAACATTATTTTCTAGTTTCTCCACGTGATCGCCAAATTGGTCGGATGGCTCCTGTATGGGATATACTTCCTCCTGTCTTGACTGCTCAGGTTATCAATTTGCTCAATGTTGTGTTGCATACAATACCTTGATGATGTGATTGCTCATGTCTATGTCTTCATCAGCATGTCCTTTTGTCGCCTCTATGTATTAATCTCAAAAGGAGTTGGTGTACTCTGCGCACAAGCCCACATAAGGTCAATGTTATCCTCTTTTTTTTCCTTCCTGTCTATACGATGATGATCTACTCATCTTATTTTCAACTTTGCAATACAGAGGTTGTCAGCCAGTTCCACCTGCGCCATAACTCCTTTTCACGAAACAATGGTGATCTGAAGTTTTTTCTAAAAAAAGTGCTTCCAAGGAAATGTTGTCACTCCTAGTTCAAATGTTAGCTAGAGCTTTGTGGTCTTTTCTGTTTTTAGTTGTCTCTGTCTCTCCTTTGTGTACTCTGAGATTGAAGTCCTGGGAGTTAAGATGATTGGAGGTTTTGCCTCTGAGATTGACATTCTTGGAGGCTTGCTAAATGGATGAGGTTCAAGCCGGGGATGCCATGGACCACAATGTGTGGTTTGAGTTTTATGACTGTTGTAATCTTTCAGTTTTGTTCATGTGAAAAAAAGAAAGAAAGAAAATGGTTTGTATTGTTGAGGATTTTGGGGTGATGAAATTGGTTTGTTTGTTGTGTTTTTTACCAGTGGATATGGAACCATGCGCTTATTTATGATACGCTTAGGGTTTATTGGGTTAAGGGTATTAGCACTACTTTTAATGCCCCTTAGGGGCTTGATTGATTATTTTTAGTCCTAACGAAGGGTTGGAACCATGGCTACATGCCGATTGCGTCACTGTCGATGATTGACAAAATCTAAGTTCCTTGATCTCGATTAAAAAATTCACCAAATAAGTTCGAACCAAAAATTTTTGCGAAACCGTCTTTGGTCAACTTTTAAGTTTTCTCACCATCTTCTATCTTTTTACTTTTTTAGGGAGTCAATTCAGAGGAAGTTTAGGTTTTAACTCGGCCAAGAAGTTTCCATCAACCAATTTGGCCAAGGTTCAAGTTCAAAAGTCCTACAAGCTGAAAGTAATGCCTGCTAAGCCGTCTTTAAATTTCCCAGCCATCGTTGCAAGTCGAAACACTCCTAGCTTGTGAGACTGACCAGAATTGGGTAGGCAACTGCGTACTGCTACCTTGCCTGTGTTAAATTTTCTGTCGAATTCTCCAATGCTGCCAAATTACGGTTCCAATTAGGACAAAAAAAATTGAGCTTGTCGTACGGGATTGCTTCTGTGTTTCAGTCTCAAACATAACATGAACAAAAGCTGCTCGCATGAGCCAACCACTTTACCAACTGAACTGTCTATCAAAAGTAGGATACGCATTACACATGCATCAAACTAGATTGGTACATTTGTACAGGCTTTTTCACATGCTCGCCAGATACATCAGACCACTCGAGAGCTGCAATACTATCAGTCAAGAAAAACAACGTCTCATCAGGCTTTGCTACTCTTGTGGTATCCCATGTTCTGGTTAATATAGACGATCCCATGTACTGGGTTGAGTTGCTATGCAAAATTGCGGTACAAGCACTTTTCCCAATGCCATTCCGAAAGAATCTTCTGCAGTTGTGCCGCTAGCGCATATTGCCCCCTGCATTGGAATAGCGCTCCATCCATCTACAAACAAGGAAGGACGAGCAGATTTGATAATACTTTCCCTTCCATCGCAATTGATGGACAGATCTGGCTGCAACCAAAATGTACTACCTCGTCTCCTAACTATCTGAAGGTATTTCATTTGATGGAGTTACATTGATGCTCTGAGATCGAACTCTATCAATGATCTTCTGCCTGCCGGTCAAATCTTCTTCGTATCCAACATTCTGCATAACAGACCGGAGTTTACATGAGCTGCGCAGTGGTGTAGTGTCAACTGCCAGGTAGGAAAGTGTTAGTTCTAGGATAGAATGCACACCTGGGACTCTGTCTGCGTCTCACTGAAAGGGTAGTAGGTAGTGGGGGAAGGGACGGGGGTGGGGGCGGGGGTGGAGTTTAAGCTTTGAACGTTCGTGCCAGGGGTGCTGTCTTGCTTCTGTGGCCTGAAGGAAACAAATGGCGATCACCAGTAAGGGGAAATATTTCAAGTGCAAGTGAGTAATAAGATGGAAGACAAGTTTCTGCTGCATACTCATAGCAATTGAGAATGGTTCAAAAGAGAAAAGGATCTGTTAAGAGTAAACATGCTGGTCTGTTTGAATTGTCATGTTGTCATTGTATGGGGAAGTGAAAGCATTAGCAAGCAGATGATGATGATTGAACGCATGAATAGGTCGAACCTTATTAGAATTAGGGAAGTCATCCATCTTGATTAATAAATTCGAAGTTATAGTAGCTTCAAAAGTATATATTTATTATTTACAGAGGCACGTATTATCCATGCAGTTGCGCACTTCAAGGAATTGTACCCAAAAAGAGAAGATTTTGTAACGCCCGTTTCCAAGAGCGTCAGTAACCCGCAACTACCTCAGGATCTGTACAGTTACGGCATACCGTACAGGAACGAATATCACAACCGCACAAGCTTACACACAAGAACCAAAGTTTGTTACAAAATACGACACGTCGGTCGAGTAGGCACAGCAGGCGGCAAGCCCAATTATTTTTTTACATCACAAAAGAAAAACGCACAAGCGAGACTGACAAACTAAGACCTAAAACCACTGATCCTCAGTGACGACAGGGTCTTCTGGGGCTTCCTTGAAGACTTGTCCCTCGCCTTCCCAGGCGTTCTTTGATTATTGATTTAGCAAGAGTGAGTACAACCGTACTCAGCAAGTTACAATGGTAAACCCTGATTTATTATATGCATGGATTTTCCAATGGAGGGAGTATATAGGTTTCATTATTTTATATGAATGCAGTTTCATTTGTAAACAGTTTAAAACAATTATAACTGCTTAAAGAGATGAGGTCATAAACATTACTTCATTGAATTACACAAATTAAATTCTTAGAACACTACTAATGCATTGCTACTGGATTCACCTATCAACCACAACTCCATTAATTGGAAGCACGGCGTATTCGAATACCATTAACATTCACTCTACAGAGCTGCTCAGCTTTACCCACAAAATTTCTTAATTTCTAATGTCATGCAATATACACGCTCCACTTGCGTGCGACTAAATTGAGAAAACAAAATCTTTCGCTACTCAATTTACTATATAAACCCTACCCGATAGGTTATGCTCTTCACTGAACTGGGTATCCACGGGCCAGTGCGGAACACATCCGCCCAAGTTAGTGAAGACCTACCATTGTGTGTACGATGCTAACACATCTGTACCACCCTTCATAACTACTGTACAGGTTCAATTAAATTGAGCAGTTACCGGATCAGAATTGATAGTTCAATACTTGTGGTTGAGCGGTCACTGTGCTCTATACTCAGCATAAGGGTCTAGTCCTTACATTTTTCTCCTGAGATTGCCAACCACAACCGGTGATCGATACATAACTGTATCGACGCCCGTCTGCTGCAACCTTCACCCTAGGGTAGGGTCGTGGATTCGTCCACTACAGGGTACTCCACGGCTTCCGCCCTACCCTAGAACACTTTTAAAAGATGTTTCTAGCAAACTACCAGGCTACCTGATAGTTCGTTATTTTATGTGGGAACATGCGATAGTTATTTATACTTTAAGTAATTAATCCTAAAGTTGTCAAGGTGAATGTGGTTTCAAAGTAAAGTGGGGCAATTTTTGTGTGGTAGGACGTAACTAAATTTAACATATCATTCTAACATTTATTTTAATCAACTAGATTGAACAAATAATTGTAATGCAAATACTGTAAATAAATAATATGGAAGTTCATAGGATCAATATGTTCAAAAATTTGTAACTTGCCTTGCGGATTGACAACTTCAACAATCTCGTAGACTTCTGAGGGTTGCTCGGGGCCTTGCACGGTTGCTTCAGACTCCTCGGAAACTAACGTAAAACAGACATAAAATAATATCAATTTCACGCTTGCCTCTGATCAAGCTAAGTAATTAAAATAACAATCTATTAAAAAGAAATAAAATACAATAAATATTCAAATGGCTTGGGTTGGATTTTTGGAAGTGGCTTTTGGGGTAACGGACATCGGAAATAAAATCAGGATGTCGAAATGAATCAAACGGATATATTTTTGCAATTTTTCTCTCTCGGGTGAACTGTAGCTACCTTGCAGGCCCGCCCAATATTTTTCGCGCGAGCGCGTGGGCACGTTCAAACCCGAGCGGTGGGCCGTCGGGCGCGGCCCATCTCACATGCGCACGCGGCCGAGCGGGCCAGGAGCGCGCGCTAATCAGCGACTATCGTCGGATTACGCACGAGCGACTAGGATACACCCACATCGACCCAAGAGGGTCGTCTTCTACCTCTGTCCGGGCGCGACGGCGGGAAGATAGAGGCATGCCCACCTCTGCAATTCGACCTCGAGGGAGGGTCCCTACGGCCGTGATTGGTAGCAACGGACTCAGGGGAGTGAGGTGGTCCCATTTTCGGGTCTGGACGAACGTGAGAGTTCGCGACGGCGGTCACCGGCTAGAGAGAAGGTGGTGAGAGAGTTGGCGGCTCGGGGAAGCTCTGGGAATGATCCAGCTTAAACAGCTCCGGTTTAACCATTCTTGAGGGTTGAAGTTAACGGGGAAGGTACGGGTTGAGCTTGGGGAAGGCCCAGCTGGACTGTCCACAGAGAGGTGGCGGCGGCCGGGGTGGGGCTTATGGTGCCAGGCCAAAGGAGGAACTCTCACGTGGAATTGAGTTGGGCTTCGAGTTTGCGACGGTGTGGGGGTGCTCTGACCGAAGTTAATTGGATTTTTATCGAGCAAAACGGGGGATTGGGTTTGCGGCCTACCAGAACCAGGGGAGAGCGGCGGCGGCGCTAGAGAGGAAGAGAGAGCAATCAAACGGTTCTGGGAGGAAAGTGTGAGTGGTGTGAGGCGATCTGCAGCTACAATCGAACTTTAAAGGCCGGGAAGGGTGGTTGGAGCAGTGGAGCCCTTCGGGGAGCAGCCGTGTGGAGGAGGGAGGCTATGGTGCACGGACACATGGGTAAACAGTCGTATCCGTGTCCGACACGGATACGACACGGACACGGCTCGGACACGTGTCGGCGGCGTATCGGCCGAATTTTGAATAAATTTTAATTATTGAAATTTCCGACACGTGTCAGACATGAGAAATAAACGAATCGGACACGGCCCAGGACACGGCCGGCCCAGGCAATCTGGCCCGCCAGAGGAGACGCGGTGGCTTCTTACCCTAGCCACGCCTGCCGCTGCCCCCATTCCCCAGTCTCCCCATCGCGAACGCCGCCCCCAGTCCCCATCGCGAACGCCGCCGCTCCTCCCCATCGCCGGCCTGCTCTCCTCCCCATCGCCGGCCTGCGCTTCCTCCAGCCACCGGCGCCGGCGCTCTCTCCCTCAACTCTCCTCCCCATCGCCGGCCTGCGCTCCCTCCAGCCGCCGGCGCTCTCTCCCTCAACTCTCCTCCCCATCGCCGGCCTGCGCTCCCTCTAGTCGCCGGCGCTCTCTCCCTCAACTCTCCTCCCCATCGCCGGCCTGCTCTCCTCCCCATCACCGGCCTGCTCTCCCTCCAGCCGCCGGCGCCGGCGCTCTCTCCCTCAGCTCTCCTCCCCATCGCCGGCCTGCTCTCCCTCAGCTCGCCTCCTCCAGCCGCCGGGCGCCGACGCTCTCTCCCGCAGCTCGCCTCCTCCAGCCGCCGGGAGCCGGCGCTCTCTCCCTCAGCTCGCCTCCTCCAACCGCCAGCGCTCTGCCGCTCTCCCTCATCTCTGCCGAGTGCAGACTGCCGACTGCCGAGGTTTGATTTACAATATCATTAGATGATTGTTGTTGACTTGTTGTTATGTGCTTGATTGTTTGTTTCATCGTTCTAGAAAAATGGAAGCCGCTAATTCTAGTGTTAGAGAGGAGGAAAATACCAGCACTAGGTTGAAGCTTCCATTGTGGAATCATGTTGATGTTCTAGATAGGGGTGGTCAGGGGGGAGGAAATGTGAAATGGAGATGCAAGTATTGCAAATATGTTGGTACTAGTAGCTACTCTAGAGTCAAAGCACACTTGTTGAAAATTACTAACGGTGGATGCAAGATATGTCCTAAGGTGACGGTACCTATTCTTACTCAACTTAAAAGTGAAGTTGCAAAGGCTGAGGATGAACAAACAAAAACAAGGGCAAGAAATGTGCCATTGACACCATCAACTGTTGGTAGTGCTACATTTAGTGCTAGTGTTTCTTCATCAAGTTTGGACTCATCTATGTTGGGGAATAAAAAGCGAAGGGGACCTCCTTCACCATTAGAGAAAGCTTGGGCCAAGAATGTGTGCCATCAGCTGGATGCACAAATTGCTAGGATGTTTTATTCTGGAGGTATGCAATCAACTTTTAATAATTGTTTCAATTTTATCCAATTTAACATTTGCATTCAACTAATCTTGGTTATGTCAAATTTACAGGATTGTCTTTCAATCTAGCAAGAAATCCACATTTTCAACAATCTTATAGCTTTGCTGCAAACCATAACCTTTCTGGTTATGTCCCACCTGGGTATAACAAGTTAAGGACTACACTTCTTCAACAAGAAAGGACTCACATTGAGACCTTAATGGAGCATACACGGAGCACATGGCCTGAAAAGGGTGTCACCATTTGTTCAGATGGATGGTCAGATTCACAGAGGCGACCTCTCATTAACTTTCTCGCTATTTCTGAGGGTGCACCGATGTTCTTGCAAGCTATCAATGCAGAAGGCGAGGTAAAGACAAAGGAGTACATTTCTGAAAAGTTGATTGCTATTATTGAAGAAGTGGGTGCAAAAAGTGTTGTCCAAGTCATCACTGACAATGCCACAAATTGCAAAGGTGCGGGTTTGATTGTTCAACAGAAGTACACTCATATTTTTTGGACTCCATGTGTTGTTCATACTCTCAATCTTGCTCTCAAGAGTATTTGTGTTGCTAAAATGCCAAGAAATGATGAGGAAGAAGTAGTCTTTCATGAGTGCCATTGGATAACTGAGATTGCTGCAGATGCTAATTTGATCAAGAATTTTATAATGAACCATGACATGAGGCTATCAATGTTCCAAGAGTTTAGCAAGCTGAAGTTACTTGCTATTGCTGAAACGAGGTTTGCCTCAGTTGTAGTTATGTTGAAGCGGTTTTGCTTGATTAAGAGGGCTCTCCAAAACATGGTGATTAGTGACAAATGGGAGACATATAGAGATGACAATAGAGGGATGGCAGTGGTTATTAGAGACCTAGTACTCAATGAAGTGTGGTGGGACAAGGTGAACTACATTGTTGAATTCACTGAGCCAATCTATGAAATGATACGTGTGGCAGACACTGACACACCATGCCTTCATCTGATTTATGAGATGTGGGATACAATGATTGAGAATGTCAAGAAAGTGGTATATAGGCATGAAGGTAAGGAAGAAAATGAGGAGTCTACCTTCTACTCGATTGTTCAAAGCATATTGGTTGATCGTTGAGCAAAAGGCAACACTCCACTCCATTGTTTGGCACATTCACTTAATCCAAGGTGAACTTAAATTTTCCTTTGCTTTTGCTAACATTTCACCATTTTGGTTATAATCCAATAATCCATTGATTCCATTTTTATTTGTAGATATTATAGTGACAAGTGGATAAACCAAGAAGGTGTTGTTGGCCGTGTACCCCCACACAAGGATCTTGAGATTTCACAGATGAGAATGAAGTGCTTCAAAAAGTTTTTCCCTGTCGTTGAAGATCTCAAGAAAGTGAAAGAAGAATATGCAAGATTTTCCACTTGTTCAGGAGAATTCAATGACTTTGATTCTATTTATGATAGATGGATTCTTGATCCAATGAATTGGTGGGCAAATCATGGACAATCCGTTCCTATACTACAAAGTTTGGCTCTCAAATTGGTTAACCAACCGGCCTCATCTTCTTGTTGTGAAAGAAACTGGAGCACATATGGCTTCATCAACAGCATGAGAAGAAACAAATTAACTCCTGAGCGTGCTGAAGATTTGGTATTTGTGCATAACAATTTAAGACTCTTATCAAGAAGATCAGAAGCATATAAAATAGGGACAACTAGAATGTGGGATGTGGGAGGAGATAGCTTTGAATCTTTAACTGGTGTTGGCATTCTAGAGGTTGCTTAGCTCTCTCTTGAAGAACCAGAGTTGGAGAGGGTGTTATTTGAAGATGAGCCAACTACGATGATCCAAGAAGAAAATGAGGACGAAGTTGAAGTCTAAGAGTCTCATGATGTCTTTTAATTAGCCTTGCTACTAAAATTTCAATTTGGGATGAAACTTATTGAATCACTTCTATGTTGCCTAGTGGCTACTGGCTACTTTCTTTTGGTTGAACTCTACATTTCAGTTTCTATGTTCGAACTTCAAACTTGGCTACTTCTTAATTTGTATCACTTATCGTTATCAATTGTTGTTCTTGTTCCTCTATTAATCTATTGTTTTGATTGTTCAATAATCAAATACATGTTATTTTTATAGTCTAACTGATCATGTTATTTTTTCCCAGGTTAATGGAATTCTCAATTGTTATTCCTAGAAATGGTATTCACTTCAAGTCATCAACAATTATCATCAATCTTCATGATTCATGATTAACAAAACAATTGATGAGGTACACATTCTGAATACACTTCACACTTTATAAGTTTATAACTTTATATTATTTCAATTTGACAAACATAAGAAAACATAGAAAATAATATATATATATACATATATATATATATATGTAATTTATTTATTATTTAAATATATATAGCCATGTCGCCGTATCGGTATTTTTGGGAAAATGGCGAATTCCGGTGTCGGTATCGTGTCGTGTCGGACACGCGTGTCCGTGTCCGTGCAACCTAGGAGGGAGGCAAGGAAGCTTCACCAGGGGGTGTGCACTGGCAGATGAGATGGTGTACGCCTCCTGCAAGGTATGGCGGGGGATTGACAGCCCGGGTACAGCAGGGACGTGCGGACGGTCGGAGAAGCCCGAGCACACGGCAAGGAGCTCCTTCGTCAAATTGGCGTGAAGGAAGAGGAGGCGGTGGCAGGGCCGGTAGAGAGGAGGCATTGAGAGGGTGGGGGCCACGACGGCAAGCGCTGACGCGAGCTCGGGCGCCAAAAGCGTTGCAGCGCCGCAAATCAGGGTGAGGAGGCGCGGGCGCGTGGGCGCTTGCGGGCGAGCGCGATCGCACCAGCGCGAGGCGGGGGGTGGGAAAGAAGGCACGAATATCAAGGAGGGTTAAGGGCTGAGATTTGGCAGGAGCTTCAAACAAAATCCAAGAAAATTCAAATTTGCTTTTGAAGTTTTGAGGTTGTTTCAGATTTCAACTTTCGCAGAGTGCAGGCATGCAAGAAAGTGAATAACTACCAACTTACATGTTCAACCAGTGCCTTGAAATGCCAAAGGAGTGTGTATTTTCCTGATCTTCGCCATCAACAGTATCATCAGGTGCAAAAATCTGCATTAGCAGTTAAGGATCCTAGGGGTGGTGCCTTTGTAAAGTATGGAGAATGAACATTAATAGCAAAGCAAAAGCATAGGTCTCAATAAAAATAGGATACACTCCTAGGAGGTTGCACATCCTGAATCTGCAATTTCAAAAAAAAAGAAGTCAAGTTGCTATTTTTATGCAATGTCCATGTCATTGCAATAGTAAAGCAAATGAATCACACTACCTTGGATGACTGAACCAGTAGGTCCTCTATGGCATCTGCAACATCAGGAACAGAGCTACTGTCCGGGTGTTTCTCAGCTTTTCCGACGTTTCTAGGTGTATCATTAGCCTTGACAATCTGCGATAAGCGTCTTCTTTTGCTAACAGCAGAAGCAACTATTTCTTCATTAACAGAGGCATTACCTGCTAAGCTAACATGATGAGTTTGTGGTGAAAAAAATTCTTTTCACAGCTCGTACAATGAACAATTACCAGAGCTGTGTTTTGAACTGCTTCTTGGTACTTGAGATTCACTAAGCGGCTTAGAGCAATCAAATCTGGAAATCGTATTGGCTGCCTGTGTGGGATATTGACTAACAGTGCACAGACCAGCATCTCTGTCCTGAGAAGTAGGTGGTTTCGGTTGAAACTTATCATAAGGGATAATTGTATCCTGCAATGACAATTTGCTATAATCAATCCCGTGCTCACAACGTATCATCAACAAGAAAATAGCTGGCAGGCAAGATTTGAATATGCTCAAAAGTCAAAACTATGCATGAAAGATGTATACCTGTCTTACACACTCGAAGAGCCACTCTACAGTAATCGTTGGAATTCCCTTATTACAGTAAGCCTCGTACTTTGGACCGCTTGCAAATTTGCAGATAAGATGGGTCACTTTCTTTGTTCTCTCTGTATATTTAGCACCTAGAGTAAAGCACAAGTTCTTCAGCAGTACTTTGGACCGCTTGCAAATTTGCAGATAAGATGGGTCACTTTCTTTGTTGCTCTCTCTGTATATTTAGCACCTAGAGTAAAGCACAAGTTCTTCAGCAGTACTTTGGACCGCTTGCAAATTTGCAGATAAGATGGGTCACTTTCTTTGTTGCTCTCTCTGTAAATTTAGCACCTAGAGTAAAGCACAAGTTCTTCAGCAGAAGTCTCTCTTTCTAGTCGTATTGAGAAACACAGAAACGAAAATCTTGGAACCCCGGGAATGGGATGCGATAGCGCAAAGGAGAGAAGATAGGATGATTTCCAACGTCTTGCAAGCAGCCCACCTTCACAAAACTTTAAATGTAAGTAATGTGACGATGGCTCGATCTTCCGAAAGGTACTGATAAATCGATTATGGAGAACTCGACGTTGATGATCCAAAGGCTCTGACCAAAACAGATCGAACCTCTCGCAATCACTACACCACTACCCCAATGGTTATCAACTGTACCGAACACGGTTGACCTCGCCAAGAAGGCTATCTCCTACAAGCGAATCGAGAACATAAACAAGAGAGTATAAGATGCAATCTGAAATTGTATTGTGAATAAAGATTAAGTTCACAAGTTGGGGTTCCTCAACCAGACGTGCGGTGAAACTGCTAAATAGAATAATCTCTTAATAAACCCAAAAAAAACTAAAGGGGTACGACCTTCTTAAATAGGGAAAGGGAAAATCGCACTTACCTAATGAAAAGGGTGTGGTACTATTCACAGTTACTGTTCACATAAACAGTACAGCCGCTGTGCTGTTCACGTGAACAGTACCGGTCCAAAAATCTAAGTGGTGATACAAAACCCTCGGCCAAAAATGTGTCGTAGCACCATGGATAATAAACCTAAATTCGTCAGTCTGATGAAGTAGACTTGATTAATGCAACCAAATTGGTGAAAATGGACGAATTAGGTGAAGTTCTTAATATGTTCCTCTTGCCGTGAGTTGTCTCCTCCTTTCCATGATTCCGAATAATAAGAAAATCACATGTCTTAGGAAGTATCGAATTCTCAGCGGAAATATTATTGACTTCTAAAAACGAGTTTACCTGATAGTTGAGTTGACGAGCACGTGCCCGAGTAATTGGACATTGCCCATCATTCATGGAAACAGTAAGAGAAGTGTTCATATCAGTAGAAGTGATGTCCTCATCAGTGAGAATTAGAAGCTTATAGTTTTTTGCAAGTAAAGTGCAGGGCATCAATAATCTGCTTCTTGTGTACAGAGTGAAGAAGTGACCATGAGCACATAAGAAGTTTGGATAAAATTCAAAGAATATATCATTGTTGGCAGTAAGACGGTGAATGGATAAAAGGTTTCTAGAATCTTCCGGAACATGAAGTATATGTCTAAGATTAAGATCTTTAGAGGGTGTATGAATAGTAGAATAACCAACATGACAAATGGACAAACCTGATCCATTTATAGCATGCACTTAAACCTTGCCTGTGTACTGCTCCTTGATTGCCAACCTATCCAGATCACTTGTGATATGATCCATAGTACCAACTTGTGTCAGTTATAACCAAGGAAAACATATCTAGAGGAATTGGAACTCTGACTTGCGTCGGTTATAAGGTCATAAATTTGGCCAACAAGCACATTCGAACACACGAGGGAGGCATGAAGCCGGGAGAAAGGAAACAGCCGATGACAACTTGCAGACGTCGGACGAATGGCCCCACAAGTCAGCCACTGCCTTGAGATGACCGCCGGCGTCTCCCAAGCTTCCCGCCTTCGACCAGGGCCAGCGTCCGCGTTCTCCAACCGCCTCCCTCACCGAGCTGCTGGGCTGATTCACTCTATGGGCTGCACCAACGTAGGCCGCCATTGAGTAACGGAACTCATTGAGTAGCGGGACTTCTTAGGCCTGCTGCTGAGAAACCGATTTACGTGTTTGCCTGCAAGGATGCTACGATCATGATCCGCATAGCAAAATCCTACCATACCAATCTACCAACCTGATCCTAACTAGGATCATATACAGTAGTGGACTGGACCTTGTAATCTCCTTATTCACGATTTTTTGAGGCATAATTCTGTTATCCGATCCTACACACACCGAAATGAAATTATCTAGATATGGAATTTTCATCAGGACGTGGATCGCAAAAATACAGTTGGAGACAACAATGTGGTATCAAGTGCTCTTCATGCACTGTCCTCTTCTGCTAGGCCCAGAAATAACGGGCAATATATGCTGTTGATTTACATAGCGGATAAATACAACAACTATCAATCGTGTCGTATGCTGTCAAGTCAATAAGCTGAGCTGCTTGTGTGCTGTGATGTTGCAGGTGCTATACATGTCATCACAGAGGTGGAATCGGGATTTAGCTATGTCCTGAGTTAAACTCTAGAATCTAACTAATGTTAATTTATACCCACACCACGGCATAATAAAAGTACATCATAAATACATCACTGATATAAAATTTGAATTCAATAGTAAAACATAAAATATAATAAAAAACATGATCAAATATAAATAATATAGCATAATAGAAATATATTTTGATTGCTAGTATAATCCTAACTAAAGTATGTCAAAAGTCCAACTCAACTTGTCCTTCAAGCTCATATGGCAATATTGAAGAAGATATATCAAAATATCACTCACTACATGTTACATTTGAAACAAAAAACATGCTGTTTCTAGTTGGGGACATGTATCCATCATATGAATAATAAAATATGAAATGAGTGATCTATCATCTGAATAAAGCGCATAAAGCTTGGTGGGCTGAGGGCGCGTGGCCGCGCGCGCTTTGGGCTGCCGGGTTGACATGCTTTCAGGCCTCGGGCTGGACCGGTATACCATGTATATTACAAAGGCGTACTAAATAGTAGTATTAGTAGGGTTATTGGACCTTGGGTTATAACCTATTTAGTCCAAGGTCCAGTTCTGCTCCTGTGTGATCAGAGAAAAAAAAGATATCTATGTGCACAGCTGCGTATGTACAGGGGCAAACTAGGCTTCTAGTGTCTATAGCGCCTTCTGGTCGATCTCTCGTTCCAGTTCAGGCGCCTGATTAACAGTTGGGAGCGGCTGCTGACTCATGGATATATGAACAGAACCTCCTCGACAATTGCTGCGTCCTTTTGCCGTCGAATTATACCCACGCGTTACTCGCATCATCTGGGACCTGGTAAAATTGCAAATGCAATGGCAGAGCAAAATTACTCAGTCAGTAAAGCAAGGCCGTGATATCGTGGGATGAAAACAGCTGAGCTAAGCTAGCGAAGTTCTGCATACATATACATACCAAACATTCATCTTTACATGAAAACAGTAGACATATCACGTTTCATCTATTGGAGATCAGTTGTTCCAGACCTGCAATTCAAGCCGTGCGGAGTCAGGAAGGATGACGGCTCTAAATGACAGATGAGTGCGCGCAGATTGGAGTAAACAGCATACATGGACCATTTGGATGGAGGAAACAGCACAAAACCACAATGATCAGAGTAAATAACTGTTCTGTTCGATTGGTACATGCAAGTATTCATGGGAAAAGAAACGGTTGACTTGCACAAATGAAAAGGTTACCAAACGCACATTATGCCATTGCTCCGGGTACGTTGTTACGTTTACCAATCGATGTCAACTTTCATTGCAAGGACGCTTGCAGAGTCGACTAAATTTGGTCTCGTTTAAGCAAATCCTACATCGACTGGCATGCATGTGCATATATATGTTTCTATATCGTACCTAGATCAAAATCGATTTATACTACACATGTAAAGTATTTATTTATTAGTGAAGTTCTGCTATGCTGTTTGAATAGACAAAATATAATCATGGAGGACCAACCAGACCAAGCACCAACCAGATCATCAAAAAGTTTATGTTATTGAGGAAAGGTGTACAATATATTACATGATTCATCTGGATTCCACTGTTTTTCCTTGAGCCTCTTTTTGTTCTTGTTTTCCGATTTCTGAGAAGTGTTTCACCTGTTATTTTGTTGGTCTGTTATTCAAACCATAGTCATATACTTACTACACTTTGACTGCTTGCAGGGACTGAGGGTGTATTTGTTCGATTGCATGCGAAGATATGCGATCAAGTACACTGACGGAGATGTGTGCTTTAGTATGGGTGGGTTCATTTGCATTTTGTTTATGTTTTGACTTTCATTTACTACACTAACTAGTTTTTAAACGGTACGTTTTTTAAAAACAAAATCTATAGATAGATTGTAGTACAAACTGTACTGAGTTCAATTACACCGGTCAAAATCACATACTACTATATTCTTCTATATACTATATCTCACGAACAGTCCAGAGTTTAAAAATTTCAGCCATAAATCACCCTTGCCGCCATGCCAATGACTGCGCTCTTTATCATTTCTGGCATGTGGCACTACTACAGAAACCATTATCACAGACGGTTCAAAAACATCACACAGACGGTTTTCTGAACCGTTGAAACGACCCGCATAATTACCACGGGGTAATTACGCTAGTCAACGGATTATTATTCGTTTTAGCCGATATAACACCGCTCTAACGAATAATAAGCCCATCAGAGTTAATACAGCAGAACAACAATTAGAGCTAATACAATCCATACACTCATATTGCCACGCAGGGCTAAATATCATACGGCCAGATAAGTCCAACTACTACAACTCTAATACAGAAGTCTGGTAGCAAACTAATTATACAGGATGAGAATGTCCCAAAAGTACGATATGCTAGTGGTGCCAGTACCGAAGGCGTGGAGCCTGGACTGCTCCTACAACCCTAGTCCTCCCAGTCGTCCAGCAAGGTGTAGCCCCATATGGCTCCGCCTCAAAGCCAATGCCCTCTCCAGGGGAGTAGGGCTCCTCCTGCCTGGTCTCATCTCCCTCAGCAGTGTATGGGCTATCCTCTAACAAAAGAAATAATACAAGGATGAGTACAGAGTACTCAGCAAGCTCATATAACAAAATGCATCAAAAACCTTTATCTTTCCTTTCTCTTTTCATTCTTTCTCTTTTCTTTAATCTCATGCTCATGAGTCAGTTTATGCTTATATGAGAAAGTAATGTTTTTGGTTGCAAAGATTCGATTTTTATGACCTTTAAAATCTACTGAACATTTGTATGAATAGCGAAGAACCTCCCTGGGTTCCCGTAATCTCCTTTCCCGGAGATGGGCATGAATCCACGATTTGAAAAGCATTGCGCAAGCCTGTATCACTTTACCCAACATCATTCTGATCTTACTGCACAGGGATTTCCGCATTTCCTAAGATGCGGTGCCCAGATCAGTAAACGAAACCTTTGTAACTATCTCAGTATATTATATCTCCACCCGACTATTCTCAGTTGGCAGTCCGACGGGAATCACCCTCGACCAACTCAACCAAAAGAGACATAGTCGTTGGCTGGGGCGGTTCCTGACCAGCGCCCATCACCCCACTGCGTAATATATCGCCTTCGCGTACCCCACGCTCGGGTTCTTGCGATCCGCATCCCCACTTCGGCCTACTCGCGATGCGGGACCATGCGGTGTGGATCCCCACTCCCGGTTCCTACCGGCTCTGGGTTCTCCCCTAAATAAAATACTTACCCGTGTGGAGGATATAATAACTTTAATAGCACTACTAGTCTTGTCCGCCCGTAGACGGAATGTCGGCTGATACGATAACATACGGTCCACTCATACAGATGAAGCTGGTGGTTACTTATGTTATAACTTATGCAGAGGTCCCCATTACGTCCTTCGATCTGCCAAGGCAACCTCTGCCCACCTTTATAATATTCTATACGATCGACTGCTCCGTCAGTCGCCGTTCTATCATTTTCAATCGTCTCGATTTAAGACTTTCCATTTAATTGCAGGGGTGATAATAGAATATTATCAAAATACTGAGATATTAAAATACTCGGGATTAAACAAGGGAATGCTTGCCTGAGTTGCCCAACAAGTCTGAGCCTCTGTTCTACCTAGGTACTTTTTCTCCTGCGAGATCGGAATGCCTTCTGCAATAAAAGTGTGGCTTTCAAAACTACGGTTTCATCGGAAAGTACTAAATTCATTAGTATGTATTAATATTGCCGTGAGGCCTCTACGATCTGGGTTCGATTGCTACGAGTTTTTATGTATGGTGAAATCCTACTTGATTGTTTCTCGCGACGAGTTTAATTTATGCTAATTACAGTTGGCGATAATTAATATTAATATATTCCTGCAACAACGATTTACGCTATGACAAGGGACGCGATAACAAAATCCACATCTATTTCTGTTATGCGGCAAGAGGGTCTAACGGCGGGTGCTACGAAGAAGCAATACCTCAACTTCCTCTCTTCTACAACTTTATTCTTAACCACGTATTTTATTTATCGATCTTTACCTTTATTCAGCCATATAACTCGGTATATATATATATGCACACACACACATATATATACACACCTATATATATACACATATATACATATACATATACATATATGTATATATATATATATATATACACATATACATGCACACACATGTGTATATACTGATCCGGCCGACCCAACCCTACATTCACTTGCGCCGGCCCACCTCTCTATTCCTCCTTTTTCTTTCCTTTTCCCTCAGTCTCCACTGCCCGCACCTCTTCCTCCCCTGGTCCCTTGCGCCGCTTCCTTCTCCCCCTTCCTCTCGGTGCCGCCGCCGGCTCTCTCTCCCTCTTCCTCTCGGTGCCGCCGCCTGTGCTCTCTCCCTCTTCCTCTCTCCCTCTGCGCACCGCCGCCTTCCTGCCCCCTTCTCCCTGCGCCGCCGCCTACTCTCTACCCCCCCTTCTTCCTCTCTCTCTCCCTCTACCACGCTGCCGCTACCTCGCCTCTCCTCTTCATCTCTGCGCCGTGCCGCGCCGCCTCCTCTCTCTCTCTCCCCTTCTACTCTACTCCAGTGCCACCTCCTCGCGGCCCTCTGGCCGTGCCGACTCGATCCGATTGCCGGATCCGTAGCCTTCGGCCCGGATCCGGCCCTACTGGGCCCGATTTCTACCCTCACATGCTTCTTTTTGGAATTTATGCTACTGATGCTTGATTATTCTGATTATTTTGGTTTTTGGTGCTAATGCAGGGTTGGCTTGGAGGTAGGCTGTCGTGGCTTAGCACGGCGGAGCCCGAACCGTACGCATGCCGGGGGAATGTGTAGTGGTTCTCGGGGGCGTGTGCTAGCTGCCGGCAGCGTGCCGCCGCCGACCTACACTGCGGTGCCCTCCCTCTTCTCTACCTCCTCTTACTGGTAGTTGAAAAGTTGCGTTGGTTTTTGTGGTGTGCTTGTGATGCTATACTACACGGTGGATATACTAGCTGGGTGTGATGTGCTACTGAAGAAGCTAGCAAAGAGGGAATGTAAGAGGCTACCTTTGTCGGTGGGTGCTGGGGAGGGGTTTGGCTGCGGTGGTGCTGATGTTGGTGCTTGTGGTCGTTATCTGGTTGTGTGTGTGCCAACTGGTCCCAGTGATGGCCTCCTTGCTCGTGGCTTGCGGTCCCTCCTTGATCCCGCTCCTGGCTCCTGATTGGATGCTTGAGCTGGCTTTGGTCGAATGGTGAGGTTGGAATCCTGGTGGGGCTGGTTTGGGGTTGCAAGTGGGGAAGAAGTGAGCTTCTCTTTTGCCTCTCTCTCAGGTGGCTATGTGTGTGTGCTTACCTTCTGTGGTTTGTGACTATGCTCTGGGGCTTGCTTTGGGATGGCTTTGTCTATGGGGTTACAGTTGCTCTGGTATTTGCTTGCTCAAGGTTTGCTGCCCATAGTTTGCTGCTCCAGCCACTGTGCTTACGCGAGCAAATCTGGGAAAGCCGGATCGGCCGCCGTCTTTGCCGCTGGCTGCGCTGGCTTTGCGGTGGGGGGTCCGGGCTGGTTCACTGGCCTGCGGACGTGTGCTGGCTGTGGTCTCTGTTGCTCCCTCCTGTGCTAGATATTTCACCTGGGAGGGGGGGTCCTGTTGGCCGATGGTGTTGGGCAGTTGCTTGGCTTGGCTGGTTGGTTTCCTTACTTGGCTTCCGACACCTGTTGGGGCTGTTTGTGCTACAGTACATGTGCTGCAAAATAGGTTTGTTTAAATCCGGATGATGAACCCTATGGTTGTGAGAGGTGCCGACTGGCCCCCGGACGGTCAGGTATCTCCGTGAACGGAATGCCCCGCCCGAGATAACCTCGAGGGCTCTGACGGTACTTCTTTCTTTTCATCACGGGCTTTTGTGATTTCTATTCTTTTGTTCGGTCTTTTTTTTGGTATTTAATCTACTGGCTGCTATCAATTGAACAACGGTGTGGCTCGACGGCAACTACGGATGCAAGGCAAAAAGTGTACTACCGTGTAATCTCAGGATAATTGTAATAGCGTGCGTGTGTGTGAACTTCCTAGTGTATGCATGAATGTACGAAATGGTCTTTGTATGTAATACGTTTCAAATTAATGTAAATGCAAAATTTCAATAAAACATGAGATGATTCAGAATTTAAATCTCTTGTGCTTGTGTGTGCTTATGTGGGTATTCTTACGAGATAATTTATCCTATTGCCGATTTAACTAACAGCTAGGCTTAGCTAAACCATCACTAATTAATCCACGCGATTACTACTAATCACGCTTAAGAGCTAATTAACAAATGAGGGTTATTTCAACCGTCTAACTTTATGGGTCAGTGATAATCAAAGGTTATCACAGACGGTTTTCAAACCGTCTGTGGAGTATATATCACAGACGGTTGGTAACTACAAACCGTCTGTGATAGCTAGCATCACAGACGGTTTGTAAGAAACAACCGTCTGTGATATAGGTATATCACAGACGGTTCTACTCCGACAATTCTCCTTTTTCCATGAAAAACTACATGGCGCTTCTTATTTGCCGGGTCGGTTACATAGAAAACTTGAACAACTTGGTTGGCGAGTACGAATGGTTCGTCTTTGTACCCGACACATTGGAGGTCCACGGTAGTAACACCGTACTTGTCAACCTTCACCTGTGAGAGATGCACCCAACAACAGCGAAATAAGGGGATCTCGAAAACCACGTAGTCAAGCTCCCAAATCTCTTCTATGAATCCATAGTACGAGTTTCTCACCCCATCAGTACTGAACGCATCTATGCGGACACCGCTGTTCTGGTTAGTGCTCATTACATCCTGAACCTGTGTGTAGAATGTGTACCCATTTATGTCATATACTTGCCATGTCACAACTGTAAATGTTGGCCCTTTTGCTAACCATGTCAGCATCTCACTTGACGAGCTCCTAGCGATTTGCTCCTTCAACCATTGGTTGAACCGACTGTTGTGTTGTCTCATGATCCAAACATCCGGCCGCTCCGGATTCTGTTGCCGAAGCGCATCCTTGTGCTGGTCGACATAAGGGGCCACTTCAGTCATGTGTTGCAAGACCGTGAAATAAGCTTACGCATACGCGTCCATATCTGGAGTGATTGCTTTCCTTCCTATAGTTCCGATACCCTTGAGCATCCCCTCATGATGAGATTGAGACACACCTATCAGTTGAATCTGAGCCATATAATCGACACAAAACTCAATGACCTTTTCGCTTGCATAACCTTCGACGATGCTGCCCTCCGGCCGAGATCGATTCCGTACATAGGACTTGAGAATTCCCATAAACCTCTCAAACGGGTACATGCTACGTAGGAATACAGGCCCGCACATTTTTATCTCCCACACAACATGAACAATGAGATAGACCATGATACCAAAAAATGAAGGAGAAAAATACATTTCAAGATGACATAGAGTCATCACCACCTCGTCCTGCAGAGCATCTAGTCCTTTGGGATCGATTACATTCTGAGCAATTGTGTTAAAGAAATAATATAGCCTCATGATTGTCTCTCGGACTTTGATCGGTAAAATATTCCGAATTACAATAGGGAACATTTGTGTTATCAGCACATGACAATCATGAGACTTCATTCCATTTAACTTCAAATCTTGCATCGAAACAAGTTTCTTCACATTGCCGGAGTAACCAGACGGAACTTTGACACCATGCAAGCACAGGCACAGTTCTGTTTTCTCGGCTTTGGACAGAGTGTAACACGCAGGGGGAAGGTACGTTCGTCTATTATCTGTTATTCTCGGTGCTAACTCACGCCTGATGTCCATATCAGCCAAGTCAAGCCGTGCGTTGACGTCGTCCTTTGTTTTATCACGAATGTTCAGTAAGAGACCAATTAAGCTGTCACACACATTCTTTTCTACGTGCATGACGTCGATGCAGTGTCGAACATCTAGGTACTCCCAATAAGGTAAGTCCCAAAATATTGATCTCTTCTTCCAGATGTTCTTCTCACAACCCCTCAATTTACGTCCCTTTCCGAGGACAACATCTAAATCCTTAACCATATTATAAGCCTCTTTTCCGCTTAAATACCTTGGAGCTGAACCGTCCTCCTTCTCTCCGTCAAATTGTTTCTTCATCTTGCGGTATGGGTGAGCCTTCCAAAGGAATCGACGGTGACACATGTACACGGTTTTACGTGAGTGTTTCAGCCACACACTCTCGGTACCATCTAAGCAGTGAGTACAAGCTTTGGCACCTTTTGTACTTTGGCCCAACAGGTTAGCAAGAGTAGGATAATCATTTATGGTGCAGAACAATAAGGAGCGCAAAGTGAAGTTCTCTCGTTTGTATGCATCCCATACCTGTACCCCTTCGTCCCACAGTACTTTTAGATCTTCCACCAACGGCGCTAGATACACATCAATATCATTCCCAGGTTGCTTTGGCCCTTGGATAAGTATCGACAGCAAAATATACTTTCGCTTCATACACAACCAAAGAGGAAGGTTATAGATGCAAAGAGTCACAGGCCAAGTGCTATGTCGGCTGCTCATGCTACTGAAAGGATTCATTCTATCTGTACTCAATCCAAACCTTATATTCCTCGGTTCTGCACCGAAATCTGCAAAGCACCTATCGATGTTTCTCCACTGGGTGGAATCAGCAAGGTGTTCAGCATTCCATCCTTCTTGCGCTCCTCTGAGTGCCATCGCAGCAGTTTTGCCTCCTTTGGATTTACAAAAAATCGCTTCAAACGGGGAATTATAGGAAGATATCATGCCACCTTTCCAGGAGGTCCTCTCTTCACCTCTGTTCCCTTGCCATCATCATCTGATTGATTGTTACGTTTGTACCGGGATGCGTTGCACACCGGACAGACATGTATGTTTGCATACTCTTTACGATAGAGGATACAGTCGTTCGGACATGTATGTATTCTTTCTACTTCCATTCTCAATGGACAAAGAACCTTCTTGGCTTTAATATACTTCTCTGAATCCTCCATCAAGCCTCGGAATTTAACATACTCTCTCTCATCATAGTTCTCTTCTACATCACGAAGCATCTGATTCAGATTGTCATCGTGCAGCCTATCCGAAACCGAACCACAATCATCATCCGGCAGTATATCATTGACTTCACCGGCGATGTCATCCGGCGGCATATCATTGACTTCACCGGCGATGTCATCCGGTGGCATATCATTGACTTCGCCATGACTGGTCCAACACGTATACCCCTTTTTGAAACCCCTCCGAATCAAGTGTGCTTCAATCTGCTCTCGATTCTTAAACATCTTTAAATTCTCGCAGTCAGTGCATGGACAATACATATATTCCACGCCCTTATTCAACATATACTCATCGGCAGCTCTTGTAAAAGCAGACACGCCATTAATGTACTCTTCACTCACACGGTTTGCGGTATACATCCAGCTTCGGTCCTATATTATGCACATATAAAACAACTTAGTATTAAAATTAATTTAATTAGTTATTACTACATATATACCACATGCATTGAGGCTAACTACATCTAAATTAGCTAGATCTTCAAAGTATATATATAACAGTTCACTGAAAATTAATTAGCTAGATCAAACTTATTTTGATATTGCAACCAAAAACAAATTTCATTACTAACCATATCTAGGGCAACCAAGAACTCAATGAATCTCCTGCCAAATAAGCCTCCTTCCACCAAAAAATGGCCTAAAAGCCTTGCTGCCTCCAGCTGCAGCACCGGCTAGATCTGGATCGAAATGAAGACAGATGCGGTCCGAGCGGCGCAATAAATACATAGCAGCATTATCACAGATGATTTTTAAAAAAAATCCGTCTGTGATACTTGACTATTACAGACGGTTTGTAGTTAAAAACCGTCTGTGATATCACAGACGGTTTTTAATAAACAACCGTCTGTGATACTTGAATATTACAGACGGGTTTTAGTTAAAAATCGTATGTGATATTCCCGATTATCACAGACGGTTCTTACCAATGAACCGTCTGTAATACGAAATATCACAGACGGTTCATTGGTAAGAACGGTCTGTGATAATCGTTTTCTCCGACGTCATCAACACAGACGGTGTCCAAATGAAAACCGTCTGTGTTAATATCGGTCACAGATGGTTTTGTCAAACCGTCTGTGATTTGGCGTCTAGTATTAGACTTTTTGTAGTAGTGTGGCCGGATGCAGAAACTCCACCACCGAGATAATTTCATCATATTTAGCTATGGGGAGCAAGTAGTAATTGCGTAAAAGCTTTCTCAGCTAATTCCAGTATAGTACCCACCCCTTCTGTACTCTCTTCACCTTGGCTCTAATAAAGTTGGGGGGTTCCTTTTGTCTTATAAAATGCATTGCATCCATCGAACTCGCTATACTTTCGACTTTTTTCTTGGCCTTGATTTCCTATTTCGTGCCTTTGATTACTTTGACTGTTTGAGTTGGGAAATAAGATTTTTTATATTGATTTTCGGGTTTTTATATTGCACACTATGGCAAGGAGAAACTCGACTCACGGAAGACATTTGAGTTTGAAGAAAAGTTGCAGAACGAATGTCTTTTTCTTGAAAGATCCAGCCACGGCTGGCATCATCATCATACGTATCATCCCATATACAAAGGTGGGGGGATTCACGCCCCCCCACACCATGGCCACGTGTCATTTCTTGCGAAATCATCCTCTAAGTTTTCGTAATTACGTATAGGTCCTTGATTCTTACGAAAAGACCCTCGATTTTTTGTGAAAAAGTCCCTCCGCTCTCCTTTTACTTGATAACGCCCTGCGGTTTTAAGTAATTACGTACAGACCCTTGGTTCTTTCGGAAAGGTCCTCAGTTTTTTACAAAAAAGCCCCTCCACTCTCCTTTTATTGCAAAAAGGCCCTCAATTTTTTTTGCAAAAAAGCCCCTCCGCTTTCCTTTTGCTGCGAATTTTTGTTTCTTTTACTTCGGTCCACATGGTAGCTAGCGTGGCGTGGCGCCGCGCTTACGTTGCTAATACGTATATCAAAGCTGGGGGATTCACGGCCCCCCAACGTGTCCACGTGTCAGTTTTTTAAAAAAAAATTGTGAGTTTTCGTTATTATGTACAGGCCCTTAGTTCTTACGAAAAGGCTCTCAATTTTTTGCAAAAAAGTCCCTCTGCTCTCCTTTTACTGGATAACACCCAGCGGTTTCAAGTAATTACATACAAGCCCTTGATTCTTTCGAAGAGGCCCTTGGTTTTTGCGAAAAAGCCCCCGCTCTCCTTTTTCTGGATAACGTCCCACGGTTTTTTTGAAATTATGCACGAGTCCTTGGTTTTTTTTCGTAGAGGCCCTGGCACGTCATTTCTTTCCCAAATTTCGTCTCTTTTTACTATGGTCTACATGGTAGTTAGTGCGGCGTGGCGCCGCATTTACGTTGCTAGTATATGTTAAGCTAGAACATATGTCTAAACGTAGGTGGTGATCGACAAATTACTACATATTCTTGCATGACATGTTCTAGTATGGGTATTGCACTGATCACAAAGTCGGCGGCGATTCTCTCTAAAACCAAATCCCACGAATCTTAAAGTGCTACAGTTATCCCACGAATCTTAAAGCGCTTCAGATATTAGTACAAACTAGAGGATCGTGATGAATTGCCTCAAAGAAATACCAGTTAACAAATACTTTTCTCCTTGATTTTAACGGTATATATAGAACAGAAGCTAGCTACTAGCTATGCTATTGCTATCGGCTCAAGTAATCACCAACTCACTAGTACTCCGTATATCAAAGTGGGGGGATTCCTACCCCCACCAAAACCACGTGTCATTCCCTGTGAAAATGCCCCTCGAGTTTTCGTTATTATATAAAGGCCCTCGGTTCTTACGAAAAGATCTCTGATTTTTTGCGAAAAAACCCCTCCGCTCTTCTTTCGCTGGATAACGCCCTGCGGTTTTCTGGAATTACGTACAGGTCCTCGGTACTTTCGAAAAAGACCTCTATTTTTTACAAAAAAACCCCACCGCTCTCCTTTTACTGGATAACGCCCTGCGGTTTCTTCGAAATTACACGTGGGTCCTTGATTTTTTTGCAGAAAGGCCCCTGGCACGTTATTTCTATACGAATTTTCGTCTCTTTTACTTCAATTCACATGGTAGTGAATTTTCGTCTGTTTTATTTTGGTCCACATGGTAGTTAGCGCGGCGTGGCGTCGCGCCTATGTGGCTAGTTAGTTACATACAGAAACCGTATCAACTATCATCAACGAGTCCCATGCACAACTAGTCAGTGCCGCTTCTCCTGGAGAAACTTTCAGCGCGTGGGAACTCAATGGGGAATTGTTTGAACTAATTCAGGTTTACTAACAATCATCAACATCGGTAGTATTAGTAAGGGATATACAATACCACCAATATTGCATACATCATGTGGCGAGCCTCGTCACGTTTCATATAAACTTTCAACAAATGCAGAAACTTTCAACAAAGCTAGCTACCAGCTGTGGCCCTCTGCATTGACCCGCCGGTCGTGTCCTCCGCACCTAGCCATTAACCTGCTTCTACTTCGGCCCTTAATTAAGGCTTCTACTTCGTTCTCTACTCTGGTCCTTCCCGCTTATATATACATCATCCCTTCTCCTTCGCTGCCTACGCGACGCATCCTCCATTTCCATTCTAGGTACGGAGCTTGCAATAGTGTAGTGGTGTTAGCATACGCTTTTCAGCAACCCGTCAATGACATCCTCCTCTATGAATGTATTGGTTTCAGAGATGGCGAGTATCCTACACGTTGTCCAGGCCTTCTTAGTTGACCTCGTCACAAAGTGGTACGAGAAAGATCAAGCGCACATGCCACAAGAACAGGTAACAATCGCAATCGTCTAGTGGTACGAGTCATTAATGTTTTTTTCTGACAAATTACATAAGTTACGATTGCTGTTGCTGGTTTACAGGTCGTGCAATCTGCGAACAATAGGTTCGTTGGCTATATCACCATCTGCTGTATGGGACTGGGTAACATGTACTGGGGAGGTGCAACAGTAGTTTTGAGTGAGATGCACAAGAGCAACTCTGATCAAGCTTATTACTGTGTTATCTACTTCCAATCTTCTCTACTTATGATGCTCTTAGGGGTCACGGCTAGCACTTTTCCAAGCTCCTCTCCATTGGCCGCATTCTTCTCAGGATTAGGTGCATGGCAAACTATTGTGTTCATACTCTTCTCCTTTCACCTGAATACGCTGGACTACCAACGGGAGCCAAAGTTCCAAAATACGCTAATCTCTTTTGGCATCACATCAACTATATTCACCATGTATTGGGCCTGCGGCGCCCAAGATCCTCTGGTATGTGTTCTTTGCCTTCTACCCTTGCTTAATATTATTAAACAATCACAATTGGTATTAACATTATTTTCTAGTTTCTCCACGTGATTGTCAAATTGGTCGGATGGCTCCTATATGGGATATACTTCCTCCTGTCTTGGCTGCTCAGGTTGTCAATTTGCTAACTGTTGTGTTGCATATAGTACTTTGATGATGTGATTGCTCATGTCTACGTCTTCATCATCAGGTCCTTTTGTCGTCTCTATGTGTTGATCTCGAAAGGAGTTGGTGTACTCTATGCACATGTCGTTACAAGGTCAGTATGTCATCCTCTCATTGTTTCCTTCCTGTTTATACAATGATGATGATCTACTCATCTCATTTTCATCTTTACAATGCAGAGGCTGTCAGCCAGTCCCACCTACGCCATGACTACTTTCTCGAAGCAATGCTGATCAAAGCACAAGCTATATCTTCCCTTGCTTTTTATGGTGTCACACAGTCCTTGTCAGCGTGAGTTGATTTACACGGAGATCATTGTACACACGAACAAATTACCATTCAATTGCTGCAATATGAAATTTACACATCCCCTTTCTCTAGTTTTCTTTCTCATGTCAAAAATACTGAGACCATAGGTTTGGTTGAGGAAACACTCGCAAGCCAAACCAATCAGATTACTCATGTGTGTTGAATGGTGAATAGCAACCGACTAAATCAGATTACATGGCAGCGTACAATCATATACAATCAGGAAACATCTAACTTAGAGATACAAGTTTACCAAACCAATCTACCTACCTGAACCTAAATAGGATCATATACAGTAGTGGACTGGAGCTTGTAATCTTCGCATTCACGTATGATTTTTGAGGCACAATCATATATGCAACCTTGGTTGCATATATGCTTGAGCAAAAAAGTGAAGCTGAAGATATGGAATTTCATTAGGACGTGGATCGAAGAATACAGTTGGAGACAACAATGTGGTATCAAGTGCTCTTAAATGTGGAATATGGAAATTAATATACAGCTTATCACTCACCACGAACTTAAATGTATTATATTTGTATCTGGTATCTTGAGTATAGAAGGTTTGCACAAAACCATAACCAGGAATTCTTGCAAATATATCACGAACATCAGGCTCCACAAGAACATTCATCTTTTCTTGATGATGCAGAAATGAAGCAACCTGAAAAGAAAGTAGTCGGAAGTTTATAGCAGATCAAATGCTAAGTCTGTTGCCAAACAAAGAAGCGAATTAGGTAGAAGTACATGAAATGTATCGCCTAAGTGACTATTAAACAGCTTTAAGAAGAGAACTAAATCTCACGACCAACATCGACATTTCCAAAGATATGTTGGCAAAGAGCATACACTGCATGAGTTACACACATTGTGAAATGTTTAGCGGTAATTTTAACCACAAATTTCTAAAGTTGCACCCATGATTATTCCTACCATGAAATGAGACCAACCATTTAATCCAATTCATATCAAAAAGGGATATATTCTCCAAGCAATTCAATAACTGGCCAGATATCCCCATTGGTGTATCCTAGCGCTTCATACAGCTTAATTTAATTTTGAAGCAAACCATTTTAATCGGCACTTGTTGATCGATGCAAATCTTTCTACAATGTAAACTCAAAGAACATTTCCAAACTACGAGAGATTATTTTATTTGTTCACTAACTAATGATCTCTCTGCAATACTAAAAAGCTTTCAGTTAATTCTATGTAGTCCCACATCTTACTACAAATTCATGCTGTACTCATACTACTACAAAAAAGTTTATATTAGACGCCTCATCACAAACGGTTCATAAAAACTGCCAGTGTTAAATGCAATCATAAACGGTTCTTAATAAGAATCGTCTGTGATACCGTCTGTGATATTGGCAATATCACAGACGGTTCTTCATAAGAACCGTCTGTGATATGTTTTCCGCCTCTCACATCCCTAAAATTTCATAATTTTCCGCTTGAGTTCAAGTAGGATTCCGTTTTGACACACCTTCAGTAAAACGGACATAACTTTTGCATACGGTGTCTATTTTTGACGTTCTTGTACTCATTGGAAAGTTAACGACGAGCCCGATAAAAAAAACGACCAGCTACTTTTTTGGGGTTAGGACTGCTCAATTTGTAATGTAAATGGATAGTAAATAGAATGTTCTCTGCTATGTTTTCTTGTATGATATTGTAATGGTGGATTGTAATCTTGTGATGTTGTAATGGTGGATTGTAATGAAAATAAAATATTCTCTGCTGTGTTTGATATTGTATTTACTTGTTTTCAACAGGCATAGCTAACATTTCCTGAGGCTAACTGAAAAATAGAAAAAAATTTAGATATAGAATGAACTATCATAGACAGTTTGTAGTATAAACTGTCTGTGATTCACACATCACAGACGGTTCTAGTCTAGTTTTACCAAAAGCCTGCTTATCTTGCTTCAAGCTCTCAGCGTACCAACATGTCAAGCAACAAGACATTCATCACCAACGGAAAACTACACAGGCTGTTTTACTTATGTATGATGTAGCTGCTATCAGTCTGATCCTAGAAGATGTAGCTGCTATCAGCCTGATCCTAGAAGCTGAGTAACAGATAAATCTCAAGCTGTCACAGATCAGTGCATGACCTGATTAAAGTCGATAACACGCGTCAGTCATTTAGATGGTCCAAGAAGGTGTAATTATATTAAAGTGGTAGCTATTGGCTATCCTTCAATCTTTACATAGAAATTTGCCACTTAACGAGCTGCCTAAACTATTTTCAGTTTAGCTTTTTGCGAAGAATACTTTGCATGGAATCACTAAATTATTTTTTTTAGAGAACGCTCAAAAGGATTGCTCGCCTTTGTATCAACGAGGAGAGAAAAAATAGTACTGAAGTGCGAATAGTTTACAAGCAAAAGAAAGAAAATACTAGCTAGTTGAAAGAAAGGAACTGAAACTGGAAACCCCACATTGCTGACTTGGGGAATACATCTACGCTGCGAAGGTGCAGCAATAGCGAACTAAAGGGGAGCTCTCTCAGGCATCAATAGGGACCCAACGCTGGCTCGGTGCCAGCAGGATTCGTCGACGGTCATGGTCCAATGATGTTCCTTTCGGAGTTATCGAAGATACGGGCGTTTCGTTCCTTCCGGATCGTCCAAGAGAAAAGAATAGCTAATGAATAGAAACCCTTTTCACATTGGTGTCAAATTCTCGAATCTTGATGGACATATTGGTGTCAAAGACAAGCAGCCCCCTGTTTCATGGTCCTGCCGCCCTCGTTCATTGTTCTGAAGAAAAACTAATAGCTTGTTCACGAGAAAAAAACATATTAATCATCCTGGTCCGTTGTTCTAAAGAAAAACTACGAAATGAAAACCGTATTAATCCTATGGCTTAAAAAAAGTAAATTGCAGTTTGCACCATCCATGGGTAGTTCTTATATGTATTACCCTCTCAGTACAAGTTGCATAAATCTTGAAGAAAAGGGGTAAGTAATCAACATCTACCCTTCCTTCATACTTTAATATTAGTACAACTTTTAAATAGTGATGCATAGAAGCACCTCCAATTATGTAATTTGACTTCTGTTATACAAAACACCAAGATTGGTCCTGTTCATTCCGGCTTCGGTTTCTGGTGGGACGAATGCGTTATGTTGGTTTCTTAATTTCAGTTTTTTGTCTTTTTGGTTTTTTTAGTTTTTTTGTTTTTTCTTTTGCCCTTTTTCTTTGTATTGTCCGTAGAGATATAATAATGTTTTTTCTTTTTATTTTTCTTTAATTAAATGTTTTAAAAAAATTAATAGTCACTATAGTACAATTTTAACCAAAATATTTTAGAAAAAACCAAAATGAGCGGCCCTTGGACTTTCTTTGCACTAACACCAGGCAATATGATATTGTGTTGCACTTCGACTCCGAAGGGATCCGACCTACGGTCCTGACAGGCTGGGCTCTCTTCTCGGGTTGGTTCCGCTTGGAAACAATGCCACTTTCCCTCTTTCGGATGACGATAACCACCCACAATCGATGTCGGCAAAATTGATGGATCAAACTCTCCGTCTCTCTCTCTAAGAGAGGATGGATCAATGAACCAAGCTAAAAGTGGTTCACTTTAACACTTTATCTTGCTCCAATGCTCAACTAAACGCCCAGATGCAGTATCATATAGTACAGTTTTTTTTTTATCTCAAATGCACATAATTCCATATCATCCATATAAACTATGATGGCCCGAACGTAACAATCTGATGACAACGGTAAAAGATATTTGAGTACAGAAAAATCAGTAGTTCTTTTTGAATAAGCAGGTTCTTAGAACAGCCAGAAGAGTCTATGGTAAACAAGAACATTACCGAACGGAACATCTTGTGGTAACAAATTACTCACTTCATTCTTTTTTTACTCGTTGTTTTATAATACATAATCAACCTTTTTAAAACTTTAACCATAAACATACATAAAAATATTTAGATTTGTAACATGAAAGATGTACCGGTAGATTCGTTATCAAAAATACCTCTATATCATTATATTTTAAAAATCTAACATATAATTATAAAAAGCAATTATTAAAGATGAATATTAATGACTATGTGGTGTTCAAAACGATAAATAAAAGAAGAAGAATGATGGTTGTTTGGTGATAATTCCCGAGGTACAGTATGTACACCGCGTAGTGTTCACCATCAACTTTTAAATACAGAATAATCTAAAATATATTAAATGCAGAACGAAAGCAACCTCGACATGCACACCTCATCACATCACAAATCCTTTTTATGCACACCTCATCGGTCAAACCCAGCTCGTTTGTCTGGTCAAACTAAGTGTGAACTTCTTACCACTTCAAACTTCGATTTAGTCCCGAATTCTCCTCCGATATATATGGAACATATATATTGCGAGCATATTTAGTACTAAAGACCTATTTAATGCTAAAATGCTAAAACTTCTACAGAGTCATCCGATCTGACATGTACGACTGGGATTAAGGAGGATGAAACCCCCATCTCATTTAATTCATTTAATCAATCTTTCACAAAACCCCCTGTATAGATTATTTTTTATGAGGTGGGGATTCCACCTTCATTGATTTAAGCTATACAGATCAAATCAAATGACTCTGTAAAAGTTTTATCATTTTAATAGACCTTTTAACACTAGATATGCTTCCCATATATATCTAGTGCAAATGACTATTTCGGTGCTAAAATACAAACAGCGCGCAGGACCGTCGGATTTTCCTCGGGCGGGATGCACTCACAAAACCCCCTGCATAGATTATTTTTTATGAGGTGAGGGTTCTATTTTCTTTGATCTAAACTATACAGGCCAGATCAAATGACTATGTAGAAGTTTTAGCATTTTAATAGACCTTTAGCACTAGATATGCTTCCCATGTATATCTAGTGCAAATGACCATTTCGGTGCTAAAATACAAACAGCGCGCAGGACCGTCGGATTTTCCTCGGGCGGCCACGATCCACTCGGGCGGGATGTACTCAGCTGACTATACCTTTTTCCGAAACCCCCTCGCATGGAGTCCCCTCTTTCCAGTTCAGTCCCTCCAGTCCTCCCGTTGCTCCTTCCCGTGCGACGCCTACGTTAGGGTTAGGCGAACAGAGAGAATCCGCCACGAGCTTCCTCCCCGAGCGCCGCCGAGCAGCAGTCCTCCCCAAGCGCCTCCGCCTCCCTTCCCGAGCGTCGCGGACTCCCATCCGGTCTCCTCCACAAGCGCCGTCGCCGACCTCCCCGAGCGCCATCGTCCGCCTCCCCGAGCGCCGCAGCCGACCTCCCCGAGCGCCTCCGCCCTCCCTCCCGCACTACACAGTCGACGTCGTCCCCGAGCGCTGCCCCCCTCCCTCCGGCACCTGCGACGAGGAGCTCTGCACCAGCCTCGCGGCTTCTATACTATTTGAATAGACAAAAATATAATCGTGGAGGACTCGGTCAGCAATAAAATTGCAGCCAACGATTGCGTCGGGCGATCAGCAATATATATTGTTTAATCAACCTCAACGGGCGCGTCCTATTGCCCATTAGGCTGCCCTCCATTTAGTTTTTGACATCTAACTCCTGTTTTTTCAGTATTTATTAATTTCATCTTTTTTGTTTTTTTTATTTTTGAGCATTTTTGCCTTTCCCCCCGTATTCCATGGTATTGTCTATGATGGACTAATATATTTTTTATTTTTAATTTTTCTTAAAATTTAATTATACCAAATAAGCCAACTTAGCTACAGTAAAAAATAAGTCCCTCACAGTAAAAAAGCTATAAGCCAATGTCATTCTAAACACCCCTTAGTCTCGTCACCGATGGCGGTGGGAACGGAGAGGTGGTGCCAGGAGGGCGGGGGCGTAGCGTCTGTGGCTAGTGGTGTTTCTAGGTGGTGGTGGAGTCGTGTCGCAAGAGTGGCGAGCACGATGAAAAGTGTCATCCACCCTTTCCCGAAGGTTCAAAGAAGATATGTTGCCCCAGAGAGCGATGAGTTCTTGAATATACTATGCAGTTGGGCCGTTCAACCAATTGTGATCTTGTAACCATTTATTTTTAGTTAAGGCCGCATGTAGTGAACGGTTTTTTCTTTTTGAGGCCGCAAAAAGACACAGCACAATGTTGCATAGACGTCTCCCTTGAGCGCAGGCCGAGTTCCAGAAGGTTGCTAATTTCCTATCTCCGATTGTAATGGTGGTTACTAAAAGAACCCTAACCCTAATCCTTAACTAAGCAAGTGTTTCGCAATAATTGTGAATCTATGTATATATTTCATTAAGCCTTATTACAAACTATGATTACAAAAATGAATTACATTCTCGAAACTTCTTTAGCAATAATAGTGCGGGCGGTCGGTGGTCGTGGCGTGCGGGCCGGCGACTGACCATGGTGCGGCTGCGGCGTGCGGGCCGGTGGCCGACGCGGTGAAAACCCGAGCACCCTTTTTTTTCAATCTACAATTTTGATGTATGTAATCTACCGATCGGCGAAATCTTCGGTGACTTCCAGTCTGCTTACGGTAGATTAGTCTATGATGCAATCGACATCCACCCTTTGAAGCAATTTACCGATCGACATTGTGTCGGCGATTTCAGGTCTGCTCGCGGTAGATTAGGGCGAATTTGCACCGTAGACAATCAATGCAAAAATTTTCTTTTCTAATCTATAGTGCAATCAACATCTACCCTGTTTCACAATCTACCGATCGACATTGTGCCGGCGACTTCCAGTCTGCTTACGGTAGATTAGGGCGGATTTGCACCGTAGAAAATTAATCTAGAACGCGAAGAAAATTGCAAATTCAAAGTGATCTAGAAAACCAATCTATTAAGTGCTTCGATGATTATCTTCGTTCACCAGAGCGATCTCGTGCTGATAACGTGTTGAGGAACCATCGCTGGCGACTAGTCCGAGCGATTCCTCTGTTTAGAACAAGAACGAATCAATCACAGAAGATGACAAAATAATAGATTGAACACAGAGAGGTAGAGAGAACTCCTGGTCTTTCTTTATTGTTTCAATTGCATTGGGTACAAATTTAGCCATATGGCTCTCTATTTATAGGGGTGGTGAGGTGCCCATTTCAGATAAGAACTTTTAAACCAAGAGTCCTGGTTTTCTAATAATTCAGTTACCATGCACTTATCTCTTTTGGTGTCACACCAGCTATTTTCACCATGCATTGGGGCTGGTTGGCCCATGATCCTGTGGTATGTGTGCTTTAGCTTCTTACCATTGAGTTACTCATTGATAAAAGGCCGGAAAGAGACCGCGTTTGACAATATTGCTCGCCCGCGTGGACTAATGAGCGTGCAAGCCATCAGCCATGTACGCGGTTCATCCCTTTCGCGCTCGCGCGCGCCTCATATATATACACCCTCCCTCCCTTCCCTTGACTCCCTTCTTATCATCCCTTTTCAGTATTTCCATTCCAGGTATGCCAGCCACCTTAACTTCACTTTTTTTTATGCGATTTTGGGTCGTTTGGTTCACGAGTAGCAGGCTGGAATTCGCGTCACGTTGTGGATGGGTGGCGAAGGGCTGGAGGTGTTCCCAGGCAAGTAGAGGCAAGAGCGGCGAGCGTGTAATGGAGCGTGCGCATGCAGTTGTCTCGGCTTAGGAGTGGTACTCGTGCATGATCCAGTTGGTCTCGGCTTAGGAGTGGTACTCGTGCATGATCCAGTTGGTCTCGGCTTAGGAGTGGTACTCGTGCATGATCCAGTTGGTCTCGGCTTAGGAGTGGTACTCGTGCATGACCCAGTTGGTCTCGGCTTAGGAGTGGTACTCGTGCATGACCCAGTTGGTCTCGGCTTAGGAGTGGTACTCGTGCATGATCCAGTTGGTCTCGGCTTAGGAGTGGTACTCGTGCATGATCCAGTTGGTCTCGGCTTAGGAGTGGTACTCGTGCATGATCCAGTTGGTCTCGGCTTAGGAGTGGTACTCGTGCATGATCCAGTTGGTCTCGGCGTAGGAGTGGTACTCGTGCATGACCCAGTTGGTCTCGGCTTAGGAGTGGTACTCGTGCATGACCCAGTTGGTCTCGGCTTAGGAGTGGTACTCGTGCATGACCCAGTTGGTCTCGGCTTAGGAGTGGTACTCGTGCATGATCCAGTTGGTCTCGGCTTAGGAGTGGTACTCATGCATGACCCAGTTGGTCTCGGCTTAGGAGTGGTACTCATGCATGACCCAGTTGGTCTTGACGCCCTTAGGCGGCTTGCCTGCGTAGAAGACGAGCGCCTTCTTGATGGCCACCGGCCGCGGCGACCCCACCGGCTTGTCCGCCCCCGTCGCCTTCCAGTACCCCATCCCCACCGCCCGGTTCGGGTATTTCCTGTCCCTCGGCGAGAAGAAGTACCGCTCTTTCTCCCCTCCCATCGCCTTCTCTGCAACCATGCACACGCACGCATCGATCCATCCATTAACAAAAAATCTTACATACTAAGACGATCAAATAATTTACGAGATTAGCTAATTAATTACAGACCTGGGAGCTCCCAAGGGTCGAACTTGTAGAGGTCGACCTCGGCGATGACCGGCGCGACTTGTGGCAGAGGTAGTACATCACCAGCTCGTCGTCGGTCGGGTGGAACCGGAACCCTGGCGGCAGCTGCAGCGCACCGCCGCAGTCCATTCCAAGCAGCAGCAGTTTAGCCGCACGCACGGCGGTGTCAACCTCCGTGAACCATGCGTTCCGCAGTTGTCTCGGATAGGAGGGGTGGGAGGGGCAGACGAACGCAAGCTAGGGAGATCACACGCGCGAGAATAGGAGCTTGAAATAGTGTAGTGGTGTTAGCATGAACTTGCAATAGTGTAGTGGTGTTAGCATGAGTTTTTCAGTAACCCATCAATGAAATCCTCCTTCATGAATGAATTGGTTTCAGAGATGGTGAGTAACCAGTTCCGGTCCTTCTTAACCAACCTTACCACAAAGTGGTACGAGAAGGATCATACGAACATGTCGCAAGAACTGGTAACAATCGCCATATCGCTTAGTGGTACAAGTCATTCTTATTTTTTCTGACAAATTATATTAGTTGCGATTGTTGATGTTGGTTTACAGGTTACGCAATCTGTGAACAAAAGGCTCACTGGCTATACCGTCATCTGCGGTTTGGGGTTGGGTAACACGTACTGGGGAGGTGCAACAACAGCTTTGAGTGAGATGAACAAGAGCAACTCTGATCAATCTTATTACTATGTTATCTACTTCGGATTTTCCCTACTCCTCATGCTCCTAGGGATCACGGCTGGCACTTTTCCAACCTCTTCTCGATGAACCGCATTCTTCTCAGGATTAGGTGCTTGGCAAGCTATTGTGTTCATGCTCTCCTCCTTTCACCTGGCTACGCTGGACTACCAACGGGAGCCGAAGATCCAAAACGCACTTATCTCTTTTGGTGTCACATCAGCTATTTTCACCATCCATTGGGGCTGCTTTGCCCAGGATGCTGTGGTATGTGTGCTTTGCCTTCTTACCCTTGCTTAATACCATTAAACAATCACACAGCTGATAATTAACATTATTTTCTAGTTTCTCCATGTGATCGCCAAATTAGTCGGATGGCTCCTGTATGGGATATACTTCCTCTTGTCTTGGCTGCTCAGGTTGTCAATTTGCTAACTTTTGTGTTGCATATAGTACCTTGATGATATGATTGCTCAGGTCTATGTATTCATCATCAGGTCCTTTTGGTGCCTGATCTGTGAGTTGATCCAGAAAGGAGTTGATGTATACACACAAGTCCGCAACAGGTCAGTGTTATCCTCTCATTGTTTCCTTCTTGTTTATACGATGATGATGATCTACTCATCTCATTGTCATCTTTACAATGCAGAGGCCGTCAGCCAGTCCCACCTGCGCCATGACTACTTTCTCGAAGCAATGGTGATCAAAGCACAAGCGGAAGCTATATCTTCCCCTGCTTTCTGTGGTGTCATGCAGTCTTTGTCAGCGGCATGACATGTATTTATACTCGTGTATCGAATGGTGAATAGCAACTTACTACAACAGATTACAGGGCAGTATACAGTCATATACAATCAGGAAACATCCAACTTAGAGATACAAGTTTACCATACCAATCTACCAATAATCCGAAGTAGGATCCTATACAGTAATGGACTGGACCTTGTAATCTTGTCTACCAATAATAACGGGCTATGCTGTTGATTTACATAGCAGATAAATACAAGAACTCTCAATCGTATCGTATGCTGTCAAGTCAATAAGCTGAGCTGCTTGTGTGCTGTGATGTTGCAGGTGTTATACATGTGATCAGAAAAAAAAAGTTATCTATGTGCACAGCTACGTACTACAGTTGAGCTAGGCTTCTAGTGTCTATACTCTATAGCGCCTTCTAGTCCAATCTCTTGTTCCAGTTCAGGCACCTGATCAAGCTACGGAACCAGTCGCCAGTTTCGTCGGACTTATTAACAGTAGGCAATTGCTGCCTCCCTTTGCCGTCGAATGATACCCACGCGTTACTCAGTCAGTAAAGTAAGGCCATGATATTGTGGGATAAAAACTGTTGAGATAAGCTAGCGAAGTTCTGGATACATATACATACCAAACATTCATCTTTAAGGATAGGATAATAAGATTACATGAAAACAATAGACATCTCACGTTTCATCTATCGGAGATCAAGCCGTGTGGAGTCAGGAAGGATGACGGGTCTAAATGACAGATGAGTGCGCGCAGATTGGAGTAAACAGTATACATGGAACATTTGGATGGACCTCGACAGCACAAAACCACAATGATCGGAGTAAATAACTGTTCTGTTCGGTTGATACATGCAAGTATTCGTGGGAAAAGAAACGGTTGACTTGCACAAATGAAAAGGTTACCAAACGCACATTATGCCATTGCTCCGGGTACGTTGTTACGTTTACCAATCGATCTCAACCTTCATTGCAAGGACGCATGCAGAGTTAACTAAATTTGGCCGCGTTTAAGCAAATCCTACATCGATTGGCATGCATGTGCATATGTTTCTATATCGTACCTAGATCAAAATCGATTTATACCAATCAACATAAAAGAACTACTACACATGTAAAGTATTTATTTATTAGTGAAGTTCTGCTATGCTGTTTGAATAGACAAAATATAATCATGGAGGACCGACCATGCACCAACCAGATCATTAAAAGTTTATGTTACTGAGAAAAAGTTTACAATATATTACATGATTCATGTGGATTCCACTGTTTTTCCTTGAGCCTCTTTTTGTTCTTGTTTTCCGCTTTCTGAATAGTGTTTCACATGTTATTTTGTTGGTCTGTTATTCAAACCATATTCATATACTAACTACACTTTGACTGCTTGCAGGGACTGTTGGCCATACTGTGGGTGTATTTGTTCGATTTCATGCGAAGATATGCGATAAGTACACTGACGGAGATGTGTGGTTTACTATGGGTGGGTTCATTTGCACTTTACTTATGCTTTGGCTTTAATTTACTACACTAACTAACTTTTAAACAATGTATTTTTTTAAGATAAAGTCTACAGATATATTGTAGTATAAACTGTACTGAGTTCAACTGCACCGATCAAAATCACATACTATTATTTCCTTCTATATACTGTATCTCGCGAACAATCCAGAATTTAAATATTTCAGCCATAAATCACCCTTGCCGCCATGCCAATGACTGCGCTCTTTATCATTGCTGGCATGTGGCCGGATGCAGAAACTCCACCGCCAAGATCATTTCATCAGATTTAGCTATGGGGAGCAAGTAGTAATTGCGTAAAAGCTTTCTCAGTAAATTCCAGTATAGTACCCACCCCTTCTGTACTCTCTTCACCTTGGCTCTAATAAAGTTGGGGGGTTCCTTTTATATTGGCTTTGATTTCCATCATTTCACCTTGGCTCTAATAAAGTAAAATGGATTGCATCCATCGAACTCGTCATACTTTTGACTTTTTTCTTGGCCTTGATTAGCTATTTCGTGCCTTTGATTAGTTTGAGTTGGGAAATAAGATTTTTTATATTGTTTTCGGGTTTTTCTTCCTGGGATTCGAACAGTATATATACTTGAACACTATGGCAAGGAGAAATTCGACTCACGGAAGACTTTTGAGTTTGAAGAAAAGTTGCAGAACGAATGTCTTTTTCTTGAAAGATCCAGCCACGGCTGGCATATATGTTAAGCTAGAACATATTTCTAAACATAGGTGGTGATCGACGAATTACTACATATTCTTGCATGACGTGTTCTGGTATGGGTATTGCACTGGTCACAAAGTCAGCGGCGATTCTCTCTAAAACTAAATCCCACCAGTATTAGTAAGGGCTAAATCCCACAAATCCCACCAGTATTGTATATATCATGTGGCGAGCTCGTCACGTTTCATACAATAGTATTAGTAACAAATGCAGAAACTTTTAAAGCTGGCCACTGAGCCGTGCCGGGCCGGCACAGCACAGGCCCGTGCTCGGCACGGCCCATTAAGGCCCGTGTAATAAACGGGTCATGTCGTGCCGGCCCGCGGGCCGCGGTGCAAGCCCAGGCACGGCCGAACGCAGTTAAGGTTAAGCGGGCGTGCGCCCGCTAGCCGTTTAGCGAAAAAAAGAAAAATAAGAAAAATTGTAGAAAAATAAGAAAAATTGTAGAAAATTCAAAAAATTATAGAAAATTATAGACATTGCTAATCATAAAAATAAATATTTACAATGACATAATAAGCTTTATTAACTTATTAAATTACATGGGATGACTGCCTCATTAAAAATTTTACCAAGTAAAAACTCAATTTGAGAAAACCTTGGTAAAGAAAAAAGAGTATAACCTATAAAGTTCATTAGTGACTATATGTGAAGAAAAATATTGAAAATCCTATTCATTGCTATGTAAATACAAATTCTCAAAAGATTCTTCTAAATCTTTATTTTCTGCAATATGTTGGAGTCTTGATTCAGCTTGTTCCCAGTCTTTGACAGTCATAAGTACTACGACCATCTTGTTGGAGAGACTTGTTCGTCGCTCCTCGATTATTCTTCCGGAAAGACTGAATGCTGACTCCGACGAGACTGTAGAGACAGGAACAGTCAACACATCCCGCGCTAATATGGATAGCACTTGATATGATACTTTCTGGGTTTGCCACCATGAGAGAATGTTCAACTCCTGCTCGAAACTGACGCTATCACTGTTGAGATAGTTTGATAGGTCTCCAGTACTTTGTCGCCTTCCTCCTCCTAACTGATGTGTACCTGCACCTGCACGAGAATTAGACGAAGAACCAAAAATCTTGCCCCATTGCATAGCCCCCCTAAAGGTGCTAGGGACTACCGGGGGTCTTTCCAAACGCACAGACCCAAACTTATTTTCATATTTATCATATACCTCATATAATTTATTCTTAAATAATGTAAAGTATGAAGAATAGTCTAAATCGGTAGCCTCACTTAAAATTTGTAAAACATTCATAAATCCTTGGAGTTTGGCCTTAGGATCCAAAATAAAAGCGAATGCATATAAAATAGGAATTTCTCTCCAATATTTTAAAAACTTAATTTTCATGGCAGCTCTGACATCCGTAGTATATGATCATGTTCAAAAGCCTTTAGGTGAGTTGCAATTTCAACAATATTATGAACAATTATAGGAGATGTAGGGTAATATACTCCAGAAAGACAAAGTGTATCTTTATGAAAAATTTCTAAAAAGGAAAATATTTTTTTAGCAACAACCCAATCGTCTTCAGTAAGTTCAGGGTCTCTAACTTGGGTTCTACTGGAGGAGCTCCGAGATTGATGGCTTTAGGTGTGAAGGAAAATAGATAAGGTGCTCCTATATAGCAATATATGTTTAAGCATAACGTAAGTAGAGTTCCATCTAACAGGCATGTCTAAAACAAATTTTTTAGGACGAACATTCATTGCTACGTAAAAACTCTTATATGCGGCTATTCGTTGGTTAGAACAATTAATAAATGAAATAGCATCTCTAAAAGAATCAATATAAGCATTTAATCTTTTTAAACCGGATTTAACAATAAGATTAATAATATGACAAGCACAACGTTGATGCAATAAGAAAGAGTGTGCATAAGTATTAAATACAGGAGTAATAATTTCCATAGCTTTAGTGTTTGCAGTTGCATTATCTAAAGTTATAGAAAAAATTTTATCTGTGAGGCCAAAATCTTCTACAACGCTAATAATACTTTCTGCAATATTTTCAGCACTATGTGAAACATTAATTAATTTAAATCCTATAATTCTTTTTTCCATTACCCAGTCATCATTAATATAATGAGCAACAACACTAATATAATCATCTCTAGCCCTACCACTCCATATGTCAGAAGTCAAGGCAATAGAGAATGTACAGGTATGAAATATTTCTTTCATTTTATCACGACAATTGTTATAATATTTAATTAAATATCTAGTTGTTGTTTGCCTAGATACAGAATTAAATCGAGGGTTATGAGCAGTCCTAATATATTTTTGAAAAGCATCAGACTTACCAAAATTTAAAGGTAAATCTTGAAAAGTAATTAATCTACAAAGCGATTCCCGAGCTACCTCTGGGTTGTACTCCCATGTACGTACCGAGCCGTCAGGGTTATATTGCAGTTGTGTCTGGCACATTTGTATTCCTTGCTTTTTCTTGCAGCTTGCAGCATGTCGTTGTAGATGACCCGTCCCACCTGAAGATTTCGCAGTTAATTCATTACCACAAATTTTACAAACAGCATACCTCACCGAAGTCCCATCATTCTCGGTCTTGAACTTTTTGTCGAAATCATTCCAAACTGTTGATGTACTAGCTCTTGATCTTTTTGCACTCGTGCTTTGAGTCGTGGATGCACTTGTTGAGCCAGCAGAAGATGAATCAATTGGACCCTGCGCTCCCGGGGCCATCGTTTCTTCGGCATCTTCGGATGGATATGCTTGTTGAAACGATTGTATATCCTCCGCCGAGAGGCCGAATTCGGAGAGTTAAAAATCATAGTTCTCCGTTAAATCAATTGCAAATTGAAATAGTAAAGAGCGATTAACTTACTATTAAACCAACAAATAATAGCAAAAAATTAAACTAACAAATAATACCCAAAAAATAAAATAAGACAGTATTATTACCTCTTTTGCAGCTCTCACAAAAAAAATTTGAAGATTTTTGAATTTTTGAAATTTTTTCTGAATTTTCACAAAATTTGTGCAAACACTTTCAAAATTTTCACAGCTAAACCGAGAGAGAAGAGTGAGATTTGAGGTGTGAAGAATGGAGGCCGGATGCCCCCTATTTATAAAAAAAATTTCAGATTTTTTCTGAATTTTTTTACCTCCAACGGTCATAAAAACGGCTATTTTTTCGAACGTTGCAGGTCGGGCGTGCCGTGCCGGGCTGGCACGGCCCGTTTAGTGCCGTTGGGCGTGCCGTGCCGCACCCTCGGCCCAGGCACGGCCTGGTTCGACATGTCGTGCCGGCCCGGCCCGTTCTGGGTCGTGCCGTCGCCGTCGCGGTGGGTCTGATCTTTGGGCGCGCAGCGGCCGTTTAGGCCTGGCCCAGATGGCCAGCTTTAGAAACTTTCAACAAAGCTGACTCTTATGGCGAGTTCGTCACGTTTCATATAAACTCACCTGCCAGCTGTGTGGCCCTCAGCATTGACCCGCCGGCCGTGTCCTCCGCACCCAGGCATTAACCTGCTTCTACTTTGGCCCTTAATTAAGGCTTCTACTTCGTTCTCTACTTTGGTCCTTCCCGCTTATATATACATCATCCCTTCTCCTTCGCTGCGACGCTTCCTCCATTCCCATTCCAGACACGGAGCTTGCAATAGTGTAGTGGTGTTAACATGCGCTTTGCAGCAACCCGTCAATGACATCCTCCTCCATGAATGTATTGGTTTCAGAGATGGCGAGTATCCTGCACGCTGTCCAGGCCTTCTTAGCTGATCTCGTCACAAAGTGGTACGAGAAAGATCAAACACACATGCCACAAGAACAGGTAATAATCGCAATCATCTAGTGGTATGAGTCATTCATGTTTTTTCTGACAAATTACATAAGTTACGATTGTTGTTGCTGGTTTGCAGGTCGTGTAATCTACGAATAATAGGTTCGTTGGCTATATCACCATTTGCTGTATGGGACTGGGTAATATGTACTAGGGAGGTGCAATAGCAGTTTTGAGTGAGATGCACAACAACTCTACTCCTGATGCTCCTAGGAGTCACAGCTGGCACTTTTCCAAGCTCCTCTCCATTGGCCGCATTCTTCTCAGGATTAGGTGTGTGGCAAGCTGTTGTATTCATACTCTTCTCCTTTCACCTGAATACGCTGGACTACTAACGGGAGCCGAAGTTCCAAAATGCACTGATCTCTTTTGGCATCACATCAGTTATATTCATCATGTATTGGGCCTGCGGTGCCCAAGATCCTATGGTATGTGTGCTTTGCCTTGATACCTTGCTTAATACCATTAAACAATCACAGCTGATAATTAACATTATTTTCTAGTTTCTCCACGTGATCGCCAAATTGGTCGGATGGCTCCTGTATGGGATATACTTCCTCCTATCTTGGCTGCTCAGGTTGTCAATTTGCTAATTGTTGTGTTGCATATAGTACGTTGATGATGTGATTGCTCATGTCTACGTCTTCATCATCATATTCTCTTATTTATTACGTCATCATATTATCTGAATATACCCCTTAACGATAAGAGAGAAATTTCATAGAGTAATCATGAGTCTCATTGTGACTACTCCATAAATTCTTCTATGGCCACCTAGCCATAAGATATGCTACGACCACATAGTCGTAAGTTCTGCTACAATTACATAGTCATAAGTTCTTCTACGACTACATATTCGTAAGATATGCTACGACTATCTAGTCATAAGTTTTGCTCTACGACTACTTAGCCATAAGACCTGTTTCGACTACTTGGTCGTGAGTCTTACTATGACGGTCTGATTGTTCTCCAATTTACGACTAACCTACTCCTACAGTAGGGAAGCCCGACAAGGCAGTTAAGACGTGCATAACTACACACGATCCTACCAACGACTTTCTGACAATAACCGTCCTACGGTGAACTGCTGCCCATGTCTCTCTGACAGTAACCACCGTCCAGCAGTTAACTCCCGACGTATGAAGACGTCTTCTGGCAAGAAGCAACAGCCGCCACTTCGCTGGCAATATAAAGGACAAGTCTTGAGAGATGGGGGAATTCGATCAACCGGAGATTGAGAAATAGATGCAGTGAGAGAACAATCAGTTCCGTAGACAGTAGTGATTCCCCGCACTGTCTGCACTTGTAAGCTGTTCCTCAGCAACAATAGCACAAGACGTAGGGTTATTATTCTCCAAGAAGAAGACCCAAACCTAGATAAAATTCTTGTGTTTTTGTTCTGCATGTCCAAACAGGAGCCTTGAATACTTTCCCTCCAAATCCAAGAAATCATACATAAGATCGATATTAAAACATTGACAACCGGTGATCCTTCTCAGTGCCGGGACATAACACATCATTGCTCAAGTCATCATATGCCATGTTAGGGCTCACATCAGCCAACACAAGAGTGCGATATGCATACGCTGATCTCACATCAATTCTAACCTGTAATTAGTAGAGCAGGATAAGTGACGAGGTGGCTTACTTGAGAATAGATCCGACAGTGTGGGTTGGGTGCGACTGATTCCCAAGCTGCCGCTGGGGTCCCTCCCTAAGTCCCTACAGCCGCCGAGAAGCGCGACGACCTCCGGCTAACGGGCACGGGCGTGGTAGGGGGTTGTGGATGAGGGCCAAGCAAACGCCCCCACATGGAGGTGGAAGACGAAGAGGGGAGAGGAGCAAGTGTGAGCGGCGCCGGCGTAGAGGAGTTGGAGGGCCGTGATAGGGTTCCAACCCTAGAGGAAGTGGCGAGGTGAGGATGTGAGAGGGGAATTCATTGGGCCAAGCTCCCTGTACGGGCCACGCAACCAAACACTCGGACGAGACACCATCTAAACATGGTCGACGCCGATGGAGTGCACGCCGGAGAGGATGACGAACTCCTCGACGGTGAAGTTCTTGTGGGTGAAGTTGTCGATGAGCTGCTGCACGGTGAAGGTGGAGTCCGGGAGCTCCGCTTGGGCCTCGTAGGCGGAGATGACGTAGCCATCGAGGCGCCCGGTGGGGACATCGAAGTGGACGTGGCCGTTACTAAGGATGCTGGCTGCATCGCGGGCGGCGTAGATGAGAATGTCGGAGCAGGAGACCACACCGGGGCACATCTTCTCGACGGCGGCCTTGATCTCCTCCAACAGGTCGAAGACGGCGAGCCCGAAGTTCACCAGCGCCTCCTTCTCCGGGTGAGGGTTGTCGTAGGCCGCGTCAAGGATGACAGAGCCGTTGCATCCGTGCATGGTTAAGTAATTTCAAGTCATTGGTTTCGAAGGGTTTGATTTAAATTAACGTCTAGTATATTACTAGCTACATTAATTAATCGGACGTAAACTAGATAGGTCACTCAATGAAATGGTCGATGCATAAAACTTAAAAGGCCTCTTTAAAACTTTAAGACCTACCATAAACTGTGGAGGCTTGTATATGTTAAAAATGTAGATAATATTTTAATTTTAAATTTTACTAGAAAACAAATACAATAAACTAGTGATGCAAAATGTATAACTAACAGCAGGCTACTATTGTACTTCAGAAAATATAGTATCAAAGTTGGTGGAACGCACGAACGACTTACTGTTGGGTTTGATGAAGAATAGGAAGCAACGTAGGTACAAAGTAGTTCAGGCTTGATACAGTGCAAAACGTAGATGAAGCAGAGCAGGAGCGATCGCACAAATACATTGCCTAGAAACCTTATTGCTGTCCCATGCAGATATTCTCTACGGCAATGGTTCGGAGATAGCCGCTCTCCTTTCTTCTAGGTGCACACTGAGAAGAAAGGTCGACGAGATTCGATCGCTCAACACTCAGTACAAAACCTCCAGAGAGGAAGAAAACAATGGAAGAAGAAGATGGAAGAGTTCAATCACTTTAGCCTGGACATCTCCAGACCTTTATATTGATATGTTAATTACCCTCTAGTAACTGACGCCATTAAACTGAAATGTACTCTCAAGTAATTGACTCCATTATTTAATGGTAACTGCTAATATTCAAACCAAATAATGATAATTAAGCAGCTTTATTATCAGTCAAAAAGAGAGATTATGCATGGTTCAGCAAAAATAAAATGGATTTAGTCTGCCAAATGGCGCGCCATGTCACGTCACGGCGCGGTTTTTATGCAAAAATACACGAATACGTGTGCATGTGCACATGTGTGATTAATCAAAGCCTTACTCATACCATCTCCATCTATAATTCAAGGAGTGATATGGACTTTACTTTATAAATTGGTATCTCACACCTTACTTTAGCAATATGGTACTTGTTAGGAATAATCCCACATTAGTTGGGGGAGAGGAGAAAGCACAACTTATAAGTGCGAGGGAGTCTCTATCCGTAGAACTAGTTTTTTGGGGAGAAGACCTAATACCACTTATAAGTATGTTACTCCGTTGTTTCGTGGGCTTAGTTGTGTTCAGCTCATTTGGACCTGTGGCCCAGGGAGTAAACTTGGTTGGATCTAGGGATGCAGCTCGGGTCCGGATCTAACAGTACTAAACTATACACGCTTTAGAATTAAGAAAATAGTCTTCACTCATAGGTCAATTTTTAAAAGTATATACATATCCTAACGAAGCAGTCATGGAAGAGAATGCTGACGAGAGCAGCGCCGGTGCGGAGGTTCATCTTGAGAGCCCTGATGACATGCAACTTGATAACGTTCTCCACGCCCCTGCTTCTTGTTGTAGTACCCGACCTCCAGCTCGCCGGCCTCCGCCGACGGCACGGCGAGGACCGCCTGGACGGCCACCAGGGCGCAGAGAACGGCCACCGAGAGCCTCATATCTCACAAACTAAACTAAGCAAGCAACCTGCGGATTAGAAGGTTAACTAGCTAGCTCAGTAAGCGATGATGCTAAGCTTGAGCTGTGATGCGATGTTGAGCTTGGAGGGGGTATACATCGCCGGCTTTGGCTAGTATTTTAACGGTTCATTATTGAGTGTACCAATAAGCAGAGTCCAACTGGAGCGTGGTGCGACTTGAGCGGTTAATCTTCAAACCTCAAGGTCACGAACTGGCCTATAAAAACTCACCGATCACACCACAGCGCTCAGAACTCCACCAAAAACCTTCTCTCTCTCGCTCCTTCAGGTACGGCTCCAACATCTCCTCCCTCGCTTTTTTTTAACGATTTTAGACCGTTTGGTTCACTAGTGGTAGGCCGGAATTCGCGTCGCGTTGTGGATGGGTGAAAAAGGGGTGGATGAGTCGTTTGCTGTTATATGTCACATTATGTCTAATTAGTCGGGCATATTTTTTTCTTAATTTAATGTGGATTCATTTTTTAGGTTAAACCCAGTAAGTTATAATGATTAGTTGTGTTGTATATCTGGCTAAAAGGTCATTAATATCCAGCCATTATACAAGAGATATAGGGGGTGATCGAAATAGCGATGGCTTTTAGCTTTTGCTGAAAAAACACTGTAGCTGGTTGAAAAAACGCTGTAGCTAAGTTGGTTTATTGAGTATAATTAAATGTAAAAAATTGAAAAAAAAAAACCGAAAACAAAAAACAAAAAAAAAGTGTAAGTAAATTTTTTAAAAAAAAATCAAAAAAAAATAATTTTACTGTAGCAGATACTGTACCTGCTACAGTATTTTAATCGCCATCGCAGCGATCACTGAAGCCGTTTTGATCGCCCCTATAGATGCGCGAATAGAAAACGGTGCAATACCATCACCATGTAATGCCCGAATAGACAGCTCACAGGTGGGGCCGTGGGGCCCAGCTAACGTCACGTTTCGTATCAGATTCGCCACGTTCGCCTTGAGAGCTCCTAGGAATCCCCTTCCGATCACGTTTTGTTCGTGCGATTTTGTGCCATCGTTTAGGGGCAGACGGATGCAAGCCACGGAGATCACACTAGGGCTGTGCATTCGGTTTATACGGTATATACGGTAAATACGATGTTAGTAATTTGGTTATATACGGTATTTTTAGAAATACGGTTCGGTTTTGGTAAATCCCAATTTATTTCGGTGTGGTATCGGTAAATACCGTATTTACCAAAGTTAACGCGAATTGATAACGATATAGCGACTAGCGAAATGAGTAGACGATAATACATATACTACTAGCCGGCAAAAACCGATAGGAGTAACATATAATACATATACTACTAACATATACTACATATACCGAAGTATAATACATATTTACCAAAGTATATTACATATACTACTAATATATACTACTACATATACTACTAACATACACTCAATTTGTACTAGTTCGGTTTGTTCGGTTTTTAGCCGGTTTTTCCCGAAAAAACCGAACTCAAAAAAACTCTAAAATCTGATAACCGAACCGAATACCGAAAACCGGTCAAACCGAGCTGACCGGTTCAGTTCAGTTTTTTGGTCCGGTTTTTTCGATTCGGTTATAAAATGCACAGCCCTAGATCACACGCTTGAGAACAAGAGCTTGCAGTAGTGTAGTGGTGTTAGCATGAGTTTTTCAGAAACCCATGATATTCTCCTCCACGAATGAATTGATTTCAGAGATAAAGAGTACCCGACACACTGTCCGGCGCTTCTTAGCCAACCTTATCACAAAGAATTAGGAGAAGGATCACGTGAACATGCCACAAGAACAGGTAACAATCGTAATCGCCTAGTGGTATCAGTCATTCATATTTTTTCTGACAAATTACATAAGTTGTGATTGCTGTTGTTGGCTTACAGATCACGCAATATGTGAACAATCGGCTCACTAGCTATATTGAGATCACCAAGTACTGTGGGGGGCTGGGTTCCATGGGAGGTGCAATAGCAGTTTTCCGTGAGATGCACAAGAGCAACTCTAATCAAGCTCATTATTATGTCATCTACCTCGGATTTTCTCTACCCACAATGCTCCTAGGGTTCATCGCTGGCCATTTTCCAACCTCTTCTCGATGGACCACATTCTTCGCAAGATTAGGTGCGTGACAAGCTGTTGTGTTCGCACTCTCCTCCTTTCACCAGGCTACGCTAGACTACCACCCGAAGCCAAAGATTCAAAACGCACTGATCTTTTTGTGTCACATCAGCTATGTTCACCATGTGTTGGGGCTGCTTTGCCCAGGATCCTGTGGTATGTCTGCTTTGCCTTGTTACCTTTGCTTAAAACCACTAAACAATCACACAGCTCATAATTAACATTATTTTCTAGTTCCTCCATGTGATCGTCAAATTGGTCGGATGGCTCCTGTATGGGATATACTTCCTCCTGTCTTGGCTGCTCAGGTTGTCAATTTGCTAACTGTTGTGTTGCATACAATACTTTGATGATGTGATTGCTCATGTCTACGTCTTCATCATCAGGTCCTTTTGCCGCCTCTGTGTGTTGATCTCAAAAGGAGTAGGTGTACTCTACGCACAAGCCCGCACAAGGTCGGTGTTATCCTCTCATTGTTTCCTTCCTGTTTATACGATGATGATGATCTACTCATCTCATGTTCATCTTTTACAATGTAGTGGTTGTCAGCCAGTCCAACCTACGCCATGACTACTTTCTCGAAGCAATGCTGATCAAAGCACAAGCTATTTCTTCCCCTGCTTTTCTATGGTGTCACGCAGTCCTTGTTAGCGTGAGTTGGTTTACACGGAGATCATTGTACACACGAACAAGCTATCAATCAATTGCTGCAATATGAAATTTACACATCCCCTTTCTCTAGTTTTCTTTCTCATGTCAAAAATACTAGAGACTTGGGGTTGGTTGAGGAAACACTCGCAATCCAAAGAGTTGCGACATGACATTTGTTTATACTCGTGTGTCGAATGGTGAATAGCAACCGACTACAACAGATTACACGGCAACATACAATCAGGAAACATCTTAGGGATATAAGATTTACAGAAGAGATACGCTATTAAAGATAGAATAGGAAACATATCTATACTTATCTCTTAACACTCTCTCAATCTTAACCGAGTTAAGATTAAGATTGTGCCGCGACCGTGAAAACTGTCTCGTAGGAAGAGACTAAAGATATCAGCCACTTGGTTTTCAAAGAAAATAAAACGAAAATCCAGCATCTTGCATGCTACTTTTTCACGAACAAAATGAAAATCAATCTCAATGTGTTTAGTCTGAGCACGAAATACCAGATTCGTGGAGAGAAATGTAGCACCCAAGTTATCACACCATAAACTTGGAGGCCACGATTAAAACACACCAAGTTCTGCAAGAAGTGATTGTATCCAATGTAACCTCAGCAATTGCATTGGCTAAAGACTTGTACTCTGATTTGGTGCTGGACCAAGAGATCATTGCCTGCTTCCGTGAACTCCAGGACACAAGATTTTCACCAAATAATAGCAAAACCTCCTGTCGATCTCCTGTCACCTGAGCACCCAGCCCAATCAGCATCTGAAAACGTGCTGATTAGAGTTGTTGATGATTTCCTGATTGCAAGGCCAATATCACTTTGTGTCGTTCAAACATCTCAGAATTCTCTATGTTGCCGCCATGTGCTTATCAATGGGTATATGATGATACTGATGTGATATACCCTATTTACTGCAAAGGAGATGTCAGTGTAACATACTGCAATGCTCCAACTATGCTTCTGTATCTTGATGCCTCCTCTGAAGACAGTGATGTACGAGATTCTTCGAAAACTTCTCTGATGATGACATAGGTGTAACCACTGGCTTGCAATGCTGCATATTTGTTTCCTTAAGAAGATCAAGAATATACTTGTTTTGTGACATGAGAATAGCTTGTTGAATTAGTCATAGTTATCATTACTTAAATTACTGAACAATTACCAACAGAAACATTCAATCACACAAACATCACAAAGCATTGCACATATCACAAAATTACAAATTAACAGTGCACAATTATAAATTTATGTGAGCAGTAATTAATTAATAGAAGCAAAGAGAGAAAGGGAGAGGAATTGGAGATATACCGAGGGGTAGTAGCAGCAAAGGTGAGGCCGAGGTAGAGGGTTGAAGCCGATGTAGAAGTAGCAGTGGGGGTGTCGGTGTAGAAGAAGAAGGCCGTCGGCGGTGGAGTGGAAGCAGTCGTCGCCGGCGTAGTGGAGGAAGAAGACGAGGTCGATGAAGAGTAAGCAGTGGAGATCATTGGCGTCGGCGCGGCGGCGTGGAGGTAGTTGCGGCGTAGGGGGGAGGGAAGAGTTGGATCTGGGAGGAGGCCCGGTGGAGAAGGTGGTGGTGTGGTTGGCGCGCCGTCAGTGGAGCAGAGCGTCGGCGGTGGTAGGGCAGAGGAAGGGTAGCGGTGGCGTGAGGAGGGCGGCATGGATCTGGAGGGCTGTGGCGGCGCGGATTTAGAGCGGCGGTGGTGATGGCGGCCGCTGATGGAGGGTGCAGAGCGGCAGCGTTGTGGAGGCAATGGGGGAGATGGTGGCCGACGGCGAGGTGTGGCCCGGCAATCGCCGGTGCCGGAGCCTGGGAAGGAGAGGAGGAGGAGAGAAGCAATCGGGGGCAACGAAGAAAAGCCGGGCTCGGCGGCGTGAAGCAAGAAGGGAGCTAGGCGACGGTGCACGGGTTTTGGGGCGGCTCTGTGGAGTTGGAGGCAAAGTGGATGCAGAAGCGGTGGATTTGGATGGAGCTGGGGGAGAAGAGGAGGAGGACAGTGGCAAGGTGGTGCACCGACGAGCTGCGGTCCGGCGCTCGCCAGCGACCAGATGCGGAGGAGGGGAAGAGAAATAGATCTGTAGATGGGGGCGAGGGAGAGAAGCAAAAGCCAGGCTCGGCTTCTGCAGGCAGGGCGATGCGTTCTAAGGAACTTTTTGGTATTTTGTGCGATTTAGTCCTTATAGTTCCTGAAACTAGCAAAGAGATCCCTGTTGCCATGTAATCCTCCTAATTGCTGGGTGTTAGGATGAGTAAAAGCCAAAGATGATTCTGTTACTTTTTCTCTAGTGCAAGAGAATCCATCTGTACATATCAGAAACCAGTGGCGGAGAGAAGGGGGCGACCACGGCCCTGGCCCTCCCCAACTGGCCTCTCGTCTCCTAGGAACCCCAAGTGAACAACGCCCATAGCCCAAATAAGATACAATACGCCAGTGCCAATGCACGATTTTTCAGTTGGCCTTTCAACAAATGACTAGCCTAGCCAACTGAACTGGCCTTATGCAATGCCAATGCATGAGCTGATGAGCACAAGCTACATAACTCTGTCTTTCCAGTTCAGTTGTCGTTTCATCTTTCTCCAGTTCGTCTCTTCAGTTCAGTTGTCAGTTGTCGTTTCAGTTCAGTTGTCTCTTCAAACTTTAATTCTCTCCGCCACTGCTGTTAACAGCATGTTAGTGTTTCATTCTCTTCAGTTCTGCCTGACGAGGACGCCAAGGAGCAAGCAGTGCAGGAGCAGGACTGGACTGCATGACATCTAAGGTATTGCTACTGTTGCAATCTATATTTCAGGAACTCAGTTCGCAGTTTTACTTGTTACTATTTGGTAAGAACATTATACAATCTATATTATGCAAAAACTGTGTGCAGATGGAGTTCTAGTTCTTAATTATTCCCTCCTTTTAACAGAGGTATCAATCATGAAGAGGAAAATAATAGATAGATTTTTTTAATAAAATAGGTAGTAGTCCAGGCTCCCAACCTGATGTTGAAGCTTCTACACCTATTGATGATGTGCAAGCTCCTCAACAGAACATCTCCAATCCTATAGATGTGCAAACACCTGATAAGAATGTTTTAGCATTAGCACAAACTTCTAACCAGAATGTACAAGCTAGAATTGGATCCATTTCATATGAGAGAGCCCCAGGTAAACATCTTCAAATGTGGGAGCACCCTGGTTACTTGGCCCTCTCTATGTTCAATTCCTGATTCCGTAACTGCCAGAAACATCTCCGCTTTTCTTCTCCATTGAAGTCTAGTAACACTAGTTGAAGAGGCACACATATTACCATCAACAAGATCTGATGAGTTTCTCTCCAGATAAGGGGCACCATTCTTTTCAGCGGATTTTTGTGATCCAAGCAGCGCATTCCCATTAGAGTTGCTGGTATTAGATGTCTAGGATCATTGGTATTAGATGTTCTGGGGAAAACATCGCGAGAAGGAAATTGCGCCTTAAGGGGATTACTCTCCGGTCTAAAGTCTGACAGAAGTTCTGTCCTGCTGCCATGCATTTCTCCATGTTCAGTGCTTTGATCATTGGGAAGGGAAGTAGTGATTTCCAGATTACGACGTGCTATTTCTATGTCTATGTCACATGGTTCCCCATCATTCATGGTTCTATCAGATTCCACTGGTGTACCGTTTTCACCACTGTTTGAGGAGGAACTTGGGCTGCTTGTGTGCTGCTCTGTCAGATCGTTCTTCAGGACCTTACCAATCCCATTTAATGAGTGGTTTTGGGTAGCCAGACTCTCAGCACGAGTGACATACTGCTTCCATCTGGAGACCATCGCCAGGCACCGGACCCACCCACAACAGCTGGGACAAGTCCGTTGTGTGAAAATTCTATATGAAACCATTTCATCAATTAATATAGAATAATTTTATCTAAGACGCAACGAAACTAACTACTGCAAATTCATAGGGGACTATCGATCCAATCAAACAAGAAACAAAATTCTAGCTCATTTATAGCATCTCATCAAACCGTTTGATGTAATGCCCACAAGAACCACGATTGACTACAACGTGAACAAGCACATGCATCATCCATGAAATTTTCTAAAGAAGGCTCAAGAACAAGACGCCGTGAGCGCGTCCCGAGCCGCCCCCCAAATGTTCGACGGAATGCTCAATAACGGCGAGGGAGCCGACGAACCGGGAGTCGAGCCCGATCCGGGAATTGAAGAAGGACGCCCGCGCGGCGACGCCATGGCAAGCCGCAGCCGTGGACGGGCGCCACCACCACCTGCCGGCGACCCAGGCGACTCGATTCCCGGAGAGTGGCGCCGGCTCCGGCAGATGCGGGAGCTTGGCGGGCCGGTGGCGCGCGCAGACGGCGAGCATCAAGCGGGACGGGAGCGCGCGCAGACGGCGAGGCGGAGGTAGAGTTCTTGGCGAGGAGAGGGAAGAGAGTGCGTCGCTGTCGAGGCGCTCGAGTTCTCGACGTGCCTTTCGATGGCATCCACAGCCGCTGCTGTTGTGTGTCAAACACTGTGGTTCTTTAGCGGAAAAACTGTAGTTGGTGGGTTATACTATTATTGTGTTTTTGTGCACATTTGTTCTTGCCATTGCCAAATGAAGCACACACATATACACAAAAAGAAGTGAAAAGAATAAGAAGGAAAAAAAGGCATATACAAAAAAAGTGGGGATAAGAAGAAAAAAAGGCATCCACAAAAAAAGTGAGGAAAAAAAGAAGGAAAGAAAAATTGAAGTCTTGGTAGTTGAGATGATTGGAGGTTTCCCTTCTGAGATGGACGTTCTTGGAGGCTTGCTAAATGAATGAGGTTCAAGCTGGGGATGCCATGGACCACAAAGTGTGGTTTGAGTTTTGTGACTGTTGTAATTTTCTGTTTTGTGAAAAATGGAAAGAAAGAAAATGGTTTGTGTTGTTGAGGATTTTGGGGTGATGAAATTGGTTTGTTGTGTTTTTTACCAGTGGATATGGAACCATGTTTTTATTTATGATATGCTTAGGGTTTATTGGGTCAATGGTATTAGCACTAATTTACATGCCCCTTAGGGGCTTGATTGATTATTTTTAGTCCCAGGGTTGGAACCATGGCTACATGCCGATTGCGTTCCTGTCCATGATTGACAAAATCTAAGTTCCTTGATCTCGATAAAAAAAAATCACCAAATAAGTTCGAACAAAATTTTTGCGAAACCATCTTTTGTCAACTTTTAAGTTTTCTCAGCATCTTCTGTCTTTTTAGGAGTCAATTCAGAAAAAGGTTAGGCTTTAACTCGGCCAAGAAGCTTCGATCAAGCAATTTGGCGAAGGTTCAAGTTCAAAAGTCGTACAAGCTGATATTAGTGCCTGCTAAGCCGTCTTCAAATTTCGCAACCATCGTCGCAAGTCAAAACACTTCTAGCTTGTGAGATTGACCAGAATCAGGTAGGCAACTGTGTACTGCTACCGAGGATTGCTTGCCTGTGTTTAATTTTCTGTTGAATTCTCCAATGCAGCCAAATTACGGTTCCAATTAGGACAAAAAAAATTGAGCTTGTCGTACAGGATTGCTTCTGTGTTTCAGATATGTCCTTTATCAAACATGACATGAACAAAAGCTGCTCCCATGAACCTGTAGTATTTATTTGAACTTATAAACTCAAACTTTTAGCTTTTTTTTTACACTGTAACGGTTAAAAATACATTATTGCTGCTATTAGTTTTTCAGCATAATTAAATTTAAAAAATTATATCATTACAGACAATACAAAAGGATAAGTGGAAAAAATAAAAAACAAAAAAGCAAAAAGCAAAAAAAAACAAAACTAAAAAGCTAAAAAGCACAAGCCAACTAAACTGTCTACCAAAAGTAGGATACACATTACACAGAATTTTTGCCATATTTGGTACTGTTTTCAACCGTAATTACAAAAATAACCGTATAAAAATGGTATTAACAAAAATAATATTTTCGTCGTCCGGTGGTCGGACGGCAGCGACGAAGGGGCGACACGTGGCCTTGCCATCCCGCAAGCAGATGGCAGGCCGCCTGCCGCCCCACCAACGGATGGCAGGAGGGCCTGCCGCCCCATGAGGAGATGGCAGGTGATTAGATCGGCTAATTAGCCAGTCTAATCACCTGTCTTTTCAATTTTATTTTAAATTTTATAAATTTTTTAATATAGCAAATAATCTCAATAAATTATGAAAATTTATATGCAGCTTTTTAACACAACGTAGTTAATTGTGTAATTTTTTGTAATTTTATCCACCGTGAATGTTGCTCAAAAATTTGTAAGATTTTGATATTCGTAGGAGTTGTTACATATAGCAAACGAGCTTCCAAAATTACAAAATTTTACGCGAAGCCTCCTGACACAGCTATAGTAATTGTATAATTTTTTGGGAATTTTATGCGCTAGAAATTGGATATTTAATTTATGTTAATTTAATCGTGAAATTAGCGATATGCATCTATCTTTTCTTTCATGCTGCGTCCTTCGTACATTTGTCCGCCTTTTTCGCACCGCACAACTTTGGTAGTTATGTCCGAAGTTCTTGCAGTAAGTGCACTGAACTTCAGTTGGTGCAAAAGCAGGAGCAGAAACTGGTACCGGAGGAGAAGCTGTAGTAGAAAGCATTGGTGTAGTCGAAGGAGCAGCAAGCACAGTCGGAACAGCCTGGGCTACTAATCCGAGGCGAATCTCCTCAGCCCGAAGCATTGAAAGAGCTTCGGTGACGGTCGGTCGTGGCGAGCAGCTCAGCAGTTAAGCCCTAACAGGTGCTGGACCGCCGGACCGGGCGGAGTGGCCGGCGGCCGACAGCCGGTGGCCTAAAGACACTCCGACGGGGCGGCGGCGCGGGGCGGCGGTGTGGCGGCAACGCTGCCGGCGGGCGGCTGTGGCGGCGGCACTGCCGGCGGGCGCAGGGGCCGGTCGGTGTAGCGGCGGCACTCGGATAATTGGCCGGCAGCAGCGGGACTCTCGATGATGGTGCACTCCGAGCACTGAGCAAAGAGGAGGCCAGAGCCGTCGGCCGTTGCCAGTACCTGCGGGCGCAGGGGGCCACCGGACGTGGGGCCGGCGAGCAGAGGAGGACCATCGGCGGCAGATCGAAGCAGGACATCGTCGGCGTCAGCAGATCGGGGCAGGACGATGACGGCGTCGGCAGATCGAAGCCATCGGTCAGGAGAGGAGCAGCATCGGGTGGACTCCCCCTTGCCGGTGAGTGCGAGGAGCAAGTCACCGGCGGTGATTCTCAGATTTGAGAAGATGACGATCTGGACAGCGGCGGCGGTGGCCAGGACAATGTCAGCAACGGAAGAACATGTTAGAGACTAGTGCTCTAATACCATGTTATGAATATTGTGTGTATTGCCATGAGGCCCAAGGGGCTATATATATACAGGGGTATGCTATATACAGATACAGAAGTATACATGGAAACAAATAGCAATCCTACTCTATCTCCTATTCGTTTCTATCTCTAACAATAACATCATCTCTCATCATTCAGTTTCGAAATGCTACATAGGAATTTCAGTGCAGAGTGCCCCATTTTTTTCTAAAAAAAAAGATCTTCAGCGCAACAACCAAATTGAATATTAAATATACCGGATGACAAATTAAGAGAAAACTGGCAATTTAGTTCATAGGTAATGGAGACTGGCTGTTCTTATTATTCTTAAATGGAGATGGCTAAATGTTATGTATACAAACTTAACCAGTGGGCAATGGAAAGCAAGGATAATTCCAGATGTTCCTCATCATGCTTCTTGAAACATGTACAGGGTGCAATACAAGATAGAGGTTTTTTTTAATTATAACCAAAATATCGTCTTTTCATATAGGCATGTGCTTCATTAATGAGAAATGTCCATTTGCCGCATGCCATTATGTGACAAAAGAAACATGCATTATGTAACACATGATAACGCTTTTGTTACCATGCCATGAATACAATTTAAGCTGATGCTTCCTTGGATATGAAACTTGTAAGAATTAACCTACCATTGAGCCGCCTGCAGCAGTAGAGTATGCCGTGCTGCCAGTTGGTATTGCCACTATAACCCCATCTCCTTGAACTTGGATATATTTCTCATCAGATTCAAAACATAAGTTTGAGTTAAATTAGATACACACAAAAATTACTAAAATAATCTTGAATTTCTAAATAAAGGCTAGTATAGAACAACAAAGTATAATCTCCAGGCATAAGAGTTCCATACAGCTGCTGCCTAAACTTTGTCAAGAATAATACATTTCAGAGAAGGTCTAACCTCAAGATTCCATCTATTAAAATTTCCAAACGGAAGCAAAAAGGCACAAAGAGAGACGGCTAGTTTTCTAATATTTCTGCATATCTTACCTTAGTGATAAGGTGGTTATGCTCGTAGCATTCAATTTAAACTGACAACAGGTGGTACAGAAATTCTAAAGATTGAAGTCAGAAATCCAAGAGAACATGCATTATGCTTAGCTTTGGGTGGACTAGGAGTGACAAGGATTGTGTTGTACAACGACAGGTGACGAAAGGAATACCTGTCAGCGTCCGATCCGTCAGACGTCTGAACGGATCAATTCCCCGTCCATAGAACAGTGGACCGGCCCATCTTGCAGTAGAAACTAAATCGCTACGATTACCCTTACCTTATATGAGAGCCTAAATATGATGACAGATGTTCAAATTGAGCTGTATATGATGAGCAAGTATAGCGTAAAACCTTTCATAGTTCCAGTTGTATTGTACCGATCGAACTCAGTTCTACTTAAATCGAACTCATTCTACAGATTTTATGTACGTTCACACTCGTTAAACAACGGATTCCGCGACTGTCACATTCGTGGGACGACGGATTCGACGACAAATACCGCCCTGTCGATTATGCGAGATCTACCAAACCTCGCGTTCTAGCGCCTATATAAACCTCGTGTTCTAGCGCCTGTCGATTATGATGACAGATTTTCAAATTGGGCTGTATATGATGAGCAAGTATAGCGTAAAACCTTTCATTGTTACAGCTGTATTGTACCGATCGAACTCAATTCTACTTAAATCGAACTCATTCTACTTAATTTGGTTTTCTGTACGTTCACACTCGTTACACAACGGATTCCGCAACTGTCACACTCGTTGAACGACGGATTCGACGACAAATACCGCCCTGTCGATTATTGGAGCTCTAACCTTCCTGATCCAGGCTTCCAGCGCCTATATAAACCCCAGCCTCAAAAGGGAAGACAAAGCACCGCCCCTTCTCCCTCCAGACCTCCATTTCAGGTCTCTCTCCTTCAGTGTGAAGCACCGCCCCTTCAGTGTCTCTCCTGCTCAGGTACGGCTCCAAACATCTCCTCCCCCACTGTTTTTGTGCGATTTTTGGGTAGTTTGGTTCACGTCGCGTTGTGGACAGAGGTATTAATGGGTCGGGTTCAAATGAGTTCAATTGGGTGAGTTTTGATTGGATTGGCTTTGGTTGGGTGCAAAGGGTTGAAAGAATGAATTGGTTGGGTCTGATTGGGTTGCCTCATAGAAAAGATTGGGTATGGTTGGAATGGGTTTTAAATTTAGAGTTAAAATTAGGTTGAAAACAGGCTCAACCCGCGGTGTTGTAATATGACTGACATGTGGGTTGAGTCCACCCATAGGGCACATCTAGATAATTAGGTCTAATAATTTGCACAAAGTAATATCTCTATACTTGAAATCATATGTAGTAAATTTCGTGAAATTTTTATGGTGTAAACACGAGTTATAAATTTTAAATATCAAACTTTTTCAAAAATTTCTTATAAAAATTTATTGGTCCCACCTATGTGTCTGGACCTAACAATTTGCATAAAGTAACATCTCAATACCGTAAACCATCTATTGTAAATTTTAGGCAATTTTGAGAAATTTTTACTGCGTGAACGTGACTTTAAAATTCCAAATACCGTACCTTTTCAAAAAAATTCTATGAAAACTTGTTTGTTTCACCTATGTGTCTAGATTTAATAATTTATACAAAGTAGCGTCTCTATACCTGAAATCACCTATAATAAATTTTAGAAATTTTTATGGTGTGAACATGAATTATAAATTTTAAATACTGAACTTTTCCAAAAGCTTCTTATAAAAAGCCTATTGATCCCACCATTGTGTCTAGGCCTAAAAATTTATACAAAGTAGCGTCTCTATACCCTAAATCATTTATAGTAAATTTTAGATAATTTCATAAAATTTTTATGGTATGAACATGTGCTAAAATTTCTAAATACCAAACTTTTTTTAAAAGTTTTCTATAAATGCATTTGCCATAGTAGTGTATCTATACTCGAAATCATCTATAATAAATTTCATGAAATTTTTATAGTGTAAATAAGAGTTATAAATTTTAAATGCCGAACCTTTTCAAAAGTATTTTATAAAAGTTTGTTGGTCCCACCTATATGTCTGGGCCTAACAATTTGCATAAAATAACTTCTCTAAATCATCTATTGTAAATTTCAGATAATTTTGTAAAATTTTTATAGTGTGAACGTGACTTAAAAATCCAAATACCAAATCTTTTCAAAAAAGTTCTATAAAAATATGTTGGTTTCACCTATATGTTTAGACCTAATAATTTTCACAAAGTAGCGTCTCCATAACCGAAATCATCTATAATAAATTTTACAAAATTTCATGAAACTTTTAGGGTATGAACGTGAATTATAAATTTAAAATACCGAACCTTTTCAAATAATATAAAGGACAAGTCTTGAGAGATAAAGGGAATCCGATCAGCCGAAGATTGAGAAATAGATGCAGTGAGAGAACAATCAGTTTCGTAGACAGTAGTGATTCCCCATACTGTCTGCACTTGTAAGCTTTCCCTCAGCAATAATAGCACAAGACATAGGGTTATTATTCTCTCAGAAGAAGGCTCCAACCTGGATAAAATTCTTGTGTCTTTGTTCTGCATGTCCATACAGGAGCTTTAAGTGCTTTCCGCCGAATCTAAAAAATCATACGTAAGATCGATATTAAAACATCGACAACCGGTGATCCTTCTCCGGTGCTGGGACATAACACATCGTTGCTCAAGTCATCATATGCCATGTTAGGGCTCACATCAACCAACACAAGAGTGCGATATGCATATGCTGATCTCACATCAATTCTAACCTGTAATTAGTAAAGCAAGATAAGCGACGAGGTGGCTTACCTGAGAATAGATCCGACCGTGGGGGCTTGGGTGCGGTTGATTCCTGAGCTGCCGCTGGGGTTCCTCCCTAAGACCCTACCGCCACCGTGAAGCGCAACGACCTCTGGCTAACGGGCACGAGCGTGGCAGGGGGTTGTGGATGGGGGCCAAGCAAACGCCTCCACGAGGAGGTGGAAGACGAAGAGGGGAGAGGAGCAAGTGCGAGCGGCGCCAGCGCAGAGGAGCTGGAGGGCCGAGACAGGGTTCCAACCCTGGAGGAAGCGGCAAGGTGAGGATGGGAGAGGGGAATCCATCGGGCCAGGCTCCTCAGACGGGCCACGCAACCAAACACTTGACGCGACACCGTCTAAACATGGCCGACACCAATGGAGTGCGTGCCAGAGAGGATGACGAGCTCCTCGACGGTGAAGTTCTTGTGGACGAAGTTGCCGATGAGCAGCTGCACGGTGAAGGTGGAGTCTGGGAGCTCTGCCTGGGCCTCGTAGGCGGAGGAGACGTAGCAGTCGAGGCACCCGGTGGGGACGTCGAAGTGGACGTGGCCATTGCTAAGGATGCTAGCCGCGTCGTGGGAGGCGTAGATGAGAATGTCGGAGCAGGAGACCACGCTGGGGCACCTCTTCTCGACGGTGGCCTTGATCTCCTCCAAGAGGTCGAAGGCGGCGAGCTTGAAGTTCACTGGTGCCTCCTCCTCCGGGTGAGGGTTGTTGTAGGCCGCGTCAAGGAGGACAGAGCCGTCGCACCCCTGCATGGTTAAGTAATTTCAAGTCATTGATTCTGAAGGGTTCGATTTAAATTAACATCTAGTATATTACTAGCTACATTAATTAATCGAACGTAAACTAGCTAGGTCACTCAATAAAATGGTCGGTGCATAAAACTTAAAAGGTCTCTTTAAAACTTTAAGATCTATCATAAACTGTGGAGACTTGTATATGTTGAAAATGTAGGTAATATTTAAATTTTAAATTTTATTAGAAAATAAATACAATAAACAAGTGATGTAAAATGCATAACTAACAGTATGCTACTCATTGTACTTCAGAAAATACAGTATCAAAATCGGTAGAACACACGAACGATTTATTGTTAGATTTGATGAAGAATAGGAAGTAGCATATACGCGAAGTAGTGCAGAAGCAATCGCGCAAATAACGTTCTCCACGCCCCTGCATTTCTTGTTGTAGTACCCGACCTCCAGCTCGCCGGCCTCCGCCGACGGCACGGCGAGGACCGCCAGGACGGCCACCAGGGCGCAGAGATCGGCCACCGAGAGCCTCATATCTCACAAAGTAAACTAAGCAAGCAACCTGCGGCTAGTTAGTATCAAAGTGCCATCATTATTATATATTGAGTGTACCGATAAGAAGAGGCCAACTGGAGGGCAGGGCCATTGGAGGGCAGGGCGAGCGCCATTGATCAGGCTATAAAAAACCCACCGATTTACATCACAGGGTTCACAACTCCACCAAAAACCGAGCCTTCTCTCTCTCCCTCCTTCAGGCGTCCATTTCAGGTACGGCTCCAACATCTCCTCCCTCACTTTTTTTTTTTGCGATTTTAGGCCGATTGGTTCACTAGTGGTAGGCCGGAATTCCCGTCGCGTTGTGGATGGGTGAAAAAGGGGTGGATGAGTCGTTTGGTGTCATATGTCACATTATGTCTAATTAGTCGTGCATATTTTTTCTTAATTTAATGTGGATTCATTTTTTAGGTTAAACCCAGTAAGTTATAATGATTTGTTGTGTTGTATGTCTGGATAAAAAGTCATTAATATCCGACCATTATACAAGAGATACAGATACGCGAATAGAAAACGATACAATACCATCACCATGTAATGCCCGAATAGACAGCTGACAAGTGGGGCCCAGCTAACATCACGTTTCGTATAGATTCACCACGTTCGCCTTGAGAGCTCCTAGGAATGCCCTTCCGTTCAGGCTGGGTGGTGCCCAACATTTTCGATTCAGGTGGATATCGTTTTAGCGATGATTTTTGGTATTTTTTACTGTAGCTGATTTTTTTACTGTAGTTGAGTTAGTGGATAGTGTAATGAATAATAAAAAAAAAGCTAAAACTTTTAAAAGCCAAAACGATCACCACCTCAGGCTAGGGACCATCACCTATGTAAACCCTCGCCGGCTTTTCAACCAGACAAAGCGAAAACCGCCCCTTCTCCTTCTCTCTCGGTCAGGCCACCATTTCATGCCGGAAACGTAGTCAGCTAGCGGTTGGGTCTCAGGCCCAATCCTCTAGAGAACACAGGAAATTGGTATTCTAGTCTATTAGCTATAGTGTTATATAGTGAGCAATTTTAATTTAGACCTCAAGTCGTTGCCCCGACGGCCTAAAGCTCAACTTCGCCCCTGATTTCAGGTACAGCTCCAACCATCTCCTCCTCTACTTTGTTCGTGCGATTTTGGGCCATTGTTTAGGGGCAGACGGACACAAGCCAGGGAGATCGCACGCTTGAGAACAGGAGCTTGAAGTAGTGTACTGGTGTTAGCATGAGCTTTTAAGAACCCGTGACATCCTCCTCCAGAATGAATTGGTTTCAGAGATGGCTGAGTACCCGGCACGCTGTCCGGCGCTTCTTAGCCAACCTTGTCACAAAGAGTTACGAGAAGGATCACGCGAACATGCACCAAGAACAGGTAACAATCTAATCGCTTAGTGGTATGAGTCATTCATATTTTTTTCTGACAAATTACATAAATTGTGATTGCTATTGTTGCCTTACAGATCACGCAAACTGTGAACAATCGGCTCACTAGCTATATTGAGATCACCAAGTACTGTGGGGGGCTGGGTTCCATGGGAGGTGCAATAGCATTTTTCCGTGAGATGCACAAGAGCATCTCTAATCATGCTCATTATTATGTTATCTACCTTGGATTTTCTCTACCCACAATGCTCTTAGGGTTCATCGCTGGCCATTTTCCAACCTCTTCTCGATGGACCACATTCTTATCAGGATTAGGTGCGTGGCAAACTATTGTGTTCGCACTCTCCTCCTTTCACCTGGCTACGCTAGACTACTACCCGGAGCCAAAGATCCAAAACGCACTGATCTTTTTTGGTGTCACATCAACTACGTTCACCATGTGTTGGGGCTGCTTTGCCCAGGATCCTGTGGTATGTGTGATTTGCCTTGTTACCTTTGCTTAAAACCACTAAACAATCATACAGCTCATAATTAACATTATTTTCTAGTTCCTCCATGTGATCGTCAAATTAGTCGGATGGCTCCTGTATGGGATATACTTCCTCCTGTCTTGGCTGCTCAGGTTGTCAATTTGCTAACTGTTGTGTTGCATACAATACTTTGATGATGTGATTGCTCATGTCTATGTCTTCATCATCAGGTCCTTTTGCCACCTCTATGTGTTGATCTCAAAAGGAGTAGGTATACTCTACGCACAAGCCCGCACAAGGTCAGTGTTATCCTCTCATTGTTTCCTTCCTGTTTATACGATGATGATGATCTACTCATCTCATGTTCATCTTTTACATTGCAGAGGCTGTCAGCAAGTCCAACCTGCGCCATGACTACTTTCTCGAAGCAATGCTGATCAAAGCACAAGCTATTTCTTCCCCTGCTTTTCTATGGTGTCACGCAGTCCTTGTTAGCGTGAGTTGGTTTACACGGAGATCATTGTACACACGAACAAGCTATCAATCAATTGCTGCAATATGAAATTTACACATCCCCTTTCTCTAGTTTTCTTTCTCATGTCAAAAATACTAGAGACTTGGGGTTGGTTGAGGAAACACTCGCAATCCAAAGAGTTGCGGCATGACATTTATTTATACTCGTGTGTCGAATGGTGAATAGCAACCGACTACAACAGATTACACAGCAACATACAATCAGGAAACATCTTAGGGATATAAGATTTACAGAAGAGATACGCTATTAAAGATAGAATAGGAAACATATCTATACTTATCTCTTAACACTCTCTCAATCTTAACCGAGTTAAGATTAAGATTGTGCCGCGACCGTGAAAACTGTCTCGTAGGAAGAGACTAAAGATATCAGCCACTTGGTTTTCAAAGAAAATAAAACGAAAATCCAGCATCTTGCATGCTACTTTTTCACGAACAAAATGAAAATCAATCTCAATGTGTTTAGTCTGAGCATGAAATACCAGATTCGTGGAGAGAAATGTAGCACCCAAGTTATCACACCATAAACTTGGAGGCTACGATTAAAACACACCAAGTTCTGCAAGAAGTGATTGTATCCAATGTAACCTCAGCAATTGCATTGGCTAAAGACTTGTACTCTGATTTGGTGCTGGACCAAGAGATCATTGCCTGCTTCCGTGAACTCCAGGACACAAGATTTTCACCAAAAAAATAGCAAAACCTCCTGTCGATCTCCTGTCACCTGAGCACCCAGCCCAATCAGCATCTGAAAACGTGCTGATTAGAGTTGTTGATGATTTCCTGATTGCAAGGCCAATATCACTTTGTGTCGTTCAAACATCTCAGAATTCTCTATGTTGCCGCCATGTGCTTATCAATGGGTATATGATGATACTGATGTGATATACCCTATTTACTGCAAAGGAGATGTCAGTGTAACATACTGCAATGCTCCAACTATGCTTCTGTATCTTGATGCCTCCTCTGAAGACAGTGATGATGACATAGGTGTAACCACTGGCTTGCAATGCTGCATATTTGTTTCCTTAAGAAGATCAAGAATATACTTGTTTTGTGACATGAGAATAGCTTGTTGAATTAGTCATAGTTATCATTACTTAAATTACTGAACAATTACCAACAGAAACATTCAATCACACAAACATCACAAAGCATTGCACATATCACAAAATTACAAATTAACAGTGCACAATTATAAATTTATGTGAGCAGTAATTAATTAATAGAAGCAAAGAGAGAAAGGGAGAGGAATTGGAGATATACCGAGGGGTAGTAGCAGCAAAGGTGAGGCCGAGGTAGAGGGTTGAAGCCGATGTAGAAGTAGCAGTGGGGGTGTCGGTGTAGAAGAAGAAGGCCGTCGGCGGTGGAGTGGAAGCAGTCGTCGCCGGCGTAGTGGAGGAAGAAGACGAGGTCGATGAAGAGTAAGCAGTGGAGATCATTGGCTTCGGCGCGGCGGCGTGGAGGTAGTTGCGGCGTAGGGGGGCGGGAAGAGTTGGATCCGGGAGGAGGCCCGGTGGAGAAGGTGGTGGTGTGGTTGGCGCGCCGTCAGTGGAGCAGAGCGTCGGCGGTGGTAGGGCAGAGAAAGGTGGCAGAGGAAGGGTAGCCGTGGCGTGAGGAGGGCGGCATGGATCTGGAGGGCTGCGGCGGCGCGGATTTAGAGCGGCGGTGGTGATGGCGACGGCTGATGGAGGGTGCAGAGCGGCAGCGTTGTGGAGGCAGTGGGGGAGATGGTAGCCGACGGCGAGGTGTGGCCCGGCCCTCGCCGGTGCCGGAGCCTGGGAAGGAGAGGAGGAGGAGAGAAGCAATCGGGGGCAAAGAAGAAAAGCCGGGCTCGACGGCGTGAAGCAAGAAGGGAGCTAGGCGACGGTGCACGGGTTTTGGGGCGGCTCTGTGGAGTTGGAGGCAAAGTGGATGCAGAAGCGGTGGATTTGGATGGAGCTGGGGCAGGAGAAGAGGAGGAGGACGGTGGCAAGGTGGCGCACCGACGAGCTGCGGTCCGGCGCTCGCCAGCGACCAGATGCAGAGGAGGGGGAAGAGTAGTAGATGGGGGAAGGGAGAGAAGCAAAAGCCAGGCTCGGCTTCTACAGGCAGCGCGATGGGTTTTAAGAAACTTTTTGGTATTTTGTGCGATTTAGTCCTTATAGTTCCTGAAAATGCAAAGAGATTCCTGTTGCCATGTAATCCTCCCGACTGCCGGGTGCTAGGATGAGTAAAAGCCAAAGATGATTGCAAGAGAATCCGTCTGTACATACCAGAAACCAGTGGCGGAGAGAAGGAGGCGACCAGGGGCCTGGCCCTCCCCAACTGGCCTCTCACCTCCTATAGATGCAATACGCCAATGCCAATGCATGACTCTTCAGTTGCCCTTTCGACAAATGACTAACCTAGCCAACTGGCCTGGCCTTATGCAATGCCAATGCATGAGCTGACGAGCACAAGCTGCACAACTGTCTTTTTAGTTCAGTTGTCGTTTCATCTTTCTCCAGTTCTTCGTCTCTTTAATTCAGTTGTTGTTTCAGTTCAGTTGTCTCTTCAGACTTCAATTCTCTCCGCCACTGCTATTAATAACTTGTTAATATTTCATTCTCTTCAGTTCTGCCCGATGAGGACGCCAAGGAGCAAGTAGTGCAAGAGTAGGACTGGACTGCATGACATCTAAGGTATTGCTACTGCTGCCATCTATATTTCAGTAACTCAGTTCGCAGTTTTACTTGTTAGTTGTTAGTTGTTAGTAAGAACATTATACAATCTATATTATGCAAAAACTATGTGCAAATGGAGTTCTAGTTTTTAATTATTCCCTCCTTTTAACAGAGGTATCAATCATGAAGAGGAAAATAATAGATAGATTTTTCTAAGAAAATAGGTAGTAATCCAGGCTCCCAACCTGATGTTGAAACTTCTACACCTATTGATGATGTGCAAGCTCCTCAACAGAACATCTCCAATTCTATAGATGTGCAAACACCTGATCAGAATGTTTTAGCATTAGCACAAACTTCTAACCAGAATGTACAAGCTAGAATTGGATCCATTTCATATGAGAGAGACCCAGGTAAACATCTTCAAATGTGGGAGCTCCCTGGTTACTTGCCCTCTCCATGTTCAATTCTTGGTTCTGTCACTGCCAGAAACATCTCCGCTTTTCTTCTCGATTGAAGTCTAATAACACTAGTTGAAGATGCACACATATTTCCATCAACAAGTTCTGATGAGTTTCTCTCCAGATAAGGGGCACCATTCTTTTCAGTGGATTTTTGTGATCCAAGCAGCGCATTCCCATTACAATTGCTGGTATTAGATGTTCTAGGATCAACAGTTATCACTGAAGCTGCCCTTTCCTTTCCTTCAACAGGTGAGGAGGATCCACTGTTGGATGGTTTCCCATTAGTAATACCTGAAGCAACTGATAGAATATAATCATTGTCAAACGGTGCCCCATTTGCAAACGGTAACTTTTTAGAATCGTAAACTCTGCAGCTTCATAGTTGTTTTCACCATGGTGTTCAGCACTGAGATTTTGTTTTCTCCTTGAGACCAGCAAGCTACTCGATCGTCTCCGAGAGTTCAAAACAGATTTTGGATAAACTCTTTTGCTTCTAAAAAAGTTGGTCATCTCCTTTCTGGAGAAAACATCGCAAGAAGGAAATTGCACCTTAAGGGGATTACACTCCAGTCTAAAGTCTGACAGAAGTTCTGTCCTGGTGCCATGCATTTCTCCATGTTCAGCGCTTCGATCAGTCTAAAGTCTGACAGAAGTTCTGTCCTGGTGATTTCCAGATTATGACGTGCTATTTCTATGTCTATGTCACGTGTTCCCCCATCATTCATGGTTCTACCAGATTCCACTGGTGTACCGTTTTCACCACTGTTTGAGGAGGAACTTGGGCTGCTTGTATGCTGCTCTGTCCGATCAGTCTTCAGTGTTAGAGTACAATATATTTGGTAGGTTAGAGTCCATTGGGATTACAACTCTAAATCTTGTACCTCTATATATACCGCCCTAGAGGCTCAATGCAATACATCCAATTCCACCTATTCTATCTTCCTTCATGGTATCAAAGCGCCTAGGTTTAGATCCTAAACCCTAGCCGCCACTTGCTTCCGCACCGCGCGTCCCCGGGGAGATCTATCTCCGCCGGGGGCAGCGCCACCGTTTAGGCGGCAGATCCTATTGATCCGGCCACCATCATCGTCGTCGTCGTCTCGCAGCAGTAGTTCGGGCCTCCTCCTTCTCTGGTCAATCTTGGCCGGACGCCTCAGATCCGTCGTCGCTTGGCTCGCCTCAAATCCGCCGTCGCTCGGCCCTCAGGGAAGCCCGTGGCCGCTCGGATCGAGCCGCCTCGCCTCAGATCCAGGGCCGCCGTCCTCGGATCCGGTCACCACGGGACTCCTCGGCCACCGGTGCATCCGGATCCCGCACCGCCACCTCAGGGCCCGCTGGCGCCAATCCTAGGCCGCAGGCTGCAGGCCGCCGGGCCCCCCTTGCTTGGCGTCACCGGATCCCGTGCCGAGAAGGAGGCGCCGTCGTCTCGTCCACCCTGCCTGGAGAGGTCGCCGCCGTCCGGGGGCCTCTGCTTGGAGCCCGGGCCGCCGAAGACCCCGCCGCCTTCCTCCTCAAATCCGGGGCCGCCGCTTGGCTCGTCCTCCCGGGCTGGCACTGGCCCTCCCGCCTCCGTCTCCTCCCGGGCCGGCGTCACCTTCGCCTCCTCCCGGGCCAACACCGCCTCCGCCTTCGCCCGGGCCGGCGCCGCCTCCCCCTCGTCCGCCTCCGCCCGGGCCGGCGCCTCCTCCCCCGCGTCCGCCTCCTCCGGGCGCGCGCCTCTCGCCGGCTTCCGCTCGGGCTGCTCTGCGCCGGCCGCCGACCGCCGCCACGAGCCTTCGCGGCCCACGTGGTCGCCGCCCCCTCCTGCGCGTATGGAGGTGCTGTGTGTAGAGTGCACACAAGTTGGTATAAGTAGCTTCTTTTAGAAGCTAAGTATAAAAAAAAAGAAAAAAAAAGAAGGGGAGGATCAGGCTAAGCTAGGTGCTTTTAAAGAAAAAAAAAGATAGAGGAGGCTAGGTGTACCCAGTGAGTTGCATATGGAGGATCCCACTGCTGCTGTTGTATCTTTTTTTTTCCCGATCACTGATTGGGGTTGAGTCGCCCACCGCCTGTCGACCTCACATGTATCTACTCTGACATCGGCGTCGACTACACCGGCCTCTACCTCTTCGACTGTGCGGTCAAGCCAGGCACGCGATGCCGAGGGGACGCCTTCCCGCGTCACATCTCGGTCATCCCGTCCGCACGTCTTCTCCGCCGGTTCGTCATCGCCACCACGGATCGAGACGCCTCCGCCGACTTCTTCCATCATCGTCCCGTCTCGCGCGTACTCGGTCTGATCAGCCGATTATGCGTGATCCACCCGGCTCCCGTGATGTCCATCGTCGAGTACTACGAGCATCTTCTCCGAGCAACAGGGCTGCTGCTGTGTCGCCTCCTCAGGCCGCAGCACCACCGCACGTGTGTCCCCTCACCGTTGCATCTACATCGCCGTCCCCTATGCATCGACGATAGTGCTGCACAACATCTTGTGCGCCTTCTGTCTGCACCTGGTCTTCGTCATGCTAATCGGGCCTTCCTCACCAACATCGAGCGCTACCGCCGCCGCCGTACCTTGCGTCAGGACTGCTCGCCTTCGAGCTAGAGCATCGCCGGTTGCTCGCCGGGTAAAGCGTCGCTCCGCGCTCGCTTCTTCTCGTCCGGCACAACCATATGCGGTTGGGGCCCTCTCCTAATACGTCCGTCGGCAACACCGTGCGTGCTTTCGTCCCGACGCGTTGCCGAAGTCGGCAAACCGGCTGCGCCTCGGCCACGGTGGCTTGATCGCATCGACCCGGCATCGACCCTCCGTTCCGTCCCGTCGCCTCGATTGCATCGCCGCTGTTCGTCTACATCCTCGACGGCTCTGACTGCGTCGACCTCGGCATCGCCCCCCTTCCACGACGACTGCCTCGACGCGTCTCCGTCATCACAATGGCGCCTCTTTTGCGCCCGCGGCTTCATATGTGACCGCTTCGACATCGGTAACCCGACCACGTCTACGTCGACCACGGCCATCTCCAGCACGGCATCCTCGACCACGACTACTCCGCCCTCGCGCTCGGCTACCTCGACATCGGCACAAAGGGTTACCGCCTTGCTTGAGCTTCTCGTCGGTTTCTGTTCCAGTCACAGCATACGCAACGCATCGACAGTTATGACTACGGGAGATGTCAGCTCTTCGGCTTCTTCTCCAGTCCCACCGACGCTCCCGTTGTGACTGCGGAGGATGTTAGAATACAATATATTTGGTAGGTTAGAATCCATTGAGATTACAACTTCAAGTCTTGGACCCCTATATATACCGTCCTAGAGGCTCAATGCAATACATCTAATTCTACATATTCTATCCTCCTTCATTCAGAACCTTAACAATCCCATTTAATGAGTGGTTTTGGGTAGCCAGTCTCTCAGCACGAGTGACATACTGCTTCCATCTGGACACCATCGCCAGGCACCGGACCCACCCACAACAGCTGGGACAAGTCCGTTGTGTGACAATTCTACATGAAACCATTTCATCAATTAATATAGAATAATTTCATCTAAGACGCAACGAAACTAACTACTGCAAATTCATAGGGGACTATCCATCCAATCAAACAAGGAACAAAATTCTAGATCATTTCTAGCATCTCATCAAACCGTTTGATGTAATGCCCACAAGAACCACGATTGACTACAACGTGAACAAGCACATGCATCATCCATGAAATTTTCTAAAGAACGCTCAAGAACAAGACGCCGCGAGCATGTCCCGAGCCGCCGCCCCCCGCCCCCCCCCCCCAACTGTTCGACGGAATGTTCAATAACGGCGAGGAAGCCGACGAACCAAGGAGTCGAGCCCGAATTGAAGGAGGACGCCCGCGCGGAGACGCCATGGCGCGCCGCCACCACCTGCCGGCGACCTAGGCGACTCGATTCCCGGAGAGCGGCGCCGGCTCCGGCGGATGTGGGAGCTTGGCGGGCCGGTGGCGCGCGCAGACGGCGAGCATCAAGCGGGACGGGCGCACGCGGAGCCGGCGAGGCGGGGGTAGAGTTCTTGGCGAGGAGAGGGAAGGGAGTGTGTCGCTGTCGAGGCGCTTGAGTGCTCGATGTGCCTTTCGATGGTATCCACAGGCCACACCGCCACAGCTAGATACAAAGAAACGTGCTTTTTTGTTTTCGAGCGAAAAAACTGTAACTTTTTTTAGTGAGACTGAAGTGAAAGAAGCAGCAAAACAGTTTCGGAAACCAGGTGGGTCATGCTGCTATTGTGCTTTTGTGCACACTTGTTCTTGCCATTGTCAAATAGAGTGCGCGCACACACACACACAAAAAGAAGTGAAAAAATAAAAAGAAGAAAAAGGCATACACAAAAAAAAGTGGGGAAAAATAAGAAGGAAAGAAAAAATTGAAGTCTTGGGAGTTGAGATGATTGGAGGTTTTGCCTCTGAGATTGACATTCATGGAGGCTTGCTAAATGGATGAGGTTCAAGCCGGGGATGCCATGGACCACAATGTGTGGTTTGAGTTATATGACTGTCGTAATTTTTCAGTTTTGTTCATGTGAAAAAAAGAAAGAAAGAAAATGGTTTGTATTGTTCAGGATTTTGGGGTAATGCAATTGGTTTGTTTGTTGTGTTTTTTACCAGTGGATATGGAACCATGCGCTTATTTATGATACGCTTATGGTTTATTGGGTTAAGGGTATTAGAACTACTTTTAATGCCCCTTAGGGGCTTGATTGATTATTTTTAGTCCTAATGAAGGGTTGGAACCATGGCTACATGCCGATTGCGTCACTGTCGATGATTGACAAAATCTAAGTTCCTTGATCTCGATTAAAAAATTCACCAAATAATTTCGAACCAAAAATTTTTGCGAAACCGTCTTTGGCCAACTTTTAAGTTTTCTCACCATCTTCTATCTTTTTTACCTTTTTAGGGAGTCAATTCAGAGGAAGTTTAGGCTTTAACTCGGCCAAGAAGTTTCTATCAACCAACTTGGCCAAGGTTCAAGTTCAAAAGTCCTACAAGCTGAAAGTAATGCCTGATAAGCCGTCTTTAAATTTCCCAGCCATCGTTGCAAGTCGAAACACTTCTAGCTTGTGAGACTGACCAGAATTGGGTAGGCAACTGCGTACTGCTACCGAGGATTGCTTGCCTGTGTTAAATTTTCTGTCGAATTCTCCAATGCTGCCAAATTACGGTTCCAATTGGGACAAAAAAAATTGAGCTTGTCGTACGGGATTGCTTCTGTGTTTCAGATATGTCCTTGTATCAAACATAACATGAACAAAAGCTGCTCGCATGAGCCAACCACTTTACCAACCGAACTGTCTATCAAAAGTAGGATACGCATTACACATGCATCAAACTAGATTGGTACATTTGTACAGGCTTTTTCACATGCTCGCCAGTTACATCAGACCACTCGAGAGCTGCAATACTATCAGTCAAGAAAAACAACGTCTCATCAGGCTTTGCTACTCTTGTAGTATCCCATGTTTTTGTTAGACGATCCGGTACAGCAAACGTACCAGTTTGAGTCTCTGACCATGTTCTCCAAACAAGCACAACTGGGTTGAGTTGCTATGCAAAATTGCGGTACAAGCACTTTTCCCAATGCCATTCCAAAAGAATGTTCTGCAGTTGTGCCGCTAGCACATATTGCCCCCTGCATTGGAATAGCACTCCATCCATCTTGCTGGCACAGATGCAAACAAGGACAAGCAGATTTGATAATACTTTCCCTTCCATCGCAATTGATGGACAGATCTGGCTGCAAACAAATGTACTACCTCGTCTCCTAACTATCTGAAGGTATTTCATTTGATGGAGTTACATTGATGCTCTGAGATCGAACTCTGTCAATGATCTTCTGCCTGCCGGTCAGATCTTCTTCGTATCCAACAATCTGCATAACAGACCGGAGTTTACATGAGTTGCGCAGTGGTGTAGTGTCAACTGCCAGGTAGGAAAGTGTTAGTTCTAGGATAGAATGCACACCTGGGACTCTGTCTGCGTCTCACTGAAAGGGTAGTAGGTAGTGGGGGCGGGGGCAGGGGCTGGGGCGGGGGTGGACTTTAAGCTTTGAACGTTCGTGCCAGGGGTGCTGTCTTGCTTCTGTGGCCTGAAGGAAACAAATGGCAGTCACCAGTAAGGGGAAATATTTCCAGTGCAAGTGAGCAATAAGATGGAAGACAAGTTTCTGCTGCATACTCATAGCAATTGCCAGTGGTTCAAAAGAGAAAAGGATCTGTTAAGAGTAAACATGCTGGTCTGTTTGAATTGTCATGTTATCATTGTATGGGGAAGTGAAAGCATTAGCACGCAGATGATGATGATTGAACGCATGAATAGGTCGAACCTTATTAGAATTAGGGAAGTCATCCAGCTTGATTAATAAATTCGAAGTTACAGTAGCTTCAAAAGTATATATTTATTATTTACAGAGGCACGTATTATCCATGCAGTTGCACACACAAGGAATTGTACACAAAAAGAGAAGATTTCAACTTTCGCAGAGTGCAGGCGTGTAAGAAAGTGAATAACTACCAACTTACATGTTCAACCAGTGCCTTGAAATGCCAAAGGAGTGTGTATTTTCCTGATCTTCACGATCAACAGAATCATCAGGTGCAAAAATCTGCATTAGCAGTTAAGGATCCTAGGGGTGGTGCCTTTGTAAAGTATGGAGAATGAACATTAATAGCAAAGCAAAAGCATAGATCTCAATAAAAATAGGATACACTCCTAGGAGGTTGCACATCCTGAATCTGCAATTTCAAAAAAAAAAAAGTCAATTTGCTATTTTTCGGCAATGTCCATGTCATTGCAATAGTAAAGCAAATGAATCACACTACCTTGGATGACTGAACCAGTAGGTCCTCTATGGCATCTGCAACGTCAGGAACAGAGCTACTGTCCGAGTGTTTCTCAGGTCTTCCGATGTTTCTAGGTGTATCATTAGCCTTGACAATTTGCGATAAGCGTCTTCTTTTGCTAACAGCAGAAGCAGCTATTTCTTCATTAACAGAGGCATTACCTGCTAAGCTAACATGATGAGTTTGTGGTGAAAAAATTTTCTTTTCACAGCTCGTACAATGAACAATTACCAGAGCTGTGTTTTGAACTGCTTCTTGGTACTTGAGATTCACTAAGCGGCTCAGAGCAATCAAATCTGGAAATCGTATTGGCTGCCTGTGTGGGATATTGACTAACAGTGCACAGACCAGCATCTCTGTCCTGAGAAGTAGGCAGTTTCGGTTGAAACTTATCATAAGGGATAATTGTATCCTGCAATGACAATTTGCTATAATCAATCCCATGCTCACAATCTATCATCAACAAGAAAATAGCTGGCAGGCAAGATTTGAATATGCTCAAAAGTCAAAACTATGCATGAAAGATGTATACCTGTCTTACACACTCGAAGAGCCACTCTACAGTAATTGTTGGAATTCCCTTATTACAGTAAGCCTCGTATTTTGGACCGCTTGCAAATTTGCAGATAAGATGGGTTACTTTCTTTGTTGCTCTCTCTGTAAATTTAGCTCCTAGAGTAAAGCACAAGTTCTTCAGCAGAAGTCTCTCTTTCTCGTCGTATTGAGAAACACAGAAACGAAAATCTTCGAACCCCGGGAATGGGATGCAACAGCGCAAAGGAGAGAAGATAGGATGATTTCCAACGTCTTGCAAGCAGCCCACCTTCACAAAATTTTAAATGTAAGAATTGGAAGCTTATAGTTTTTTGCAAGTAGAAGTGCAGGGCATCAATAATCTGCTTCTTGTGTACAGAGTGAAGAAGTGACCATGAGCACATAAGCATGTACCTTCAAACACGAGTGTATCCAGTGAGTTGAAACAACAGTTGAATGAGAGAAGTCGCAGTGCATGCTGTTCTGTCCATGGCACTCGATTATGAAATCCACAACTGTTGATTGCACGTCATCCACCATAATGCCTCCGCCTTCTATCACCCAGTCAACAACCTCAGCTCTCTGAATTAACATAACCACTTCGTCAACAGAAAGCAAAGCAAGCGGTAACTAAAAATTATGCATATCATCAAAAGAAAACAAGGCACAATCTAGATGAATAAGCATTTTTTTTGGCTCTGGCGTACTATGTCTAGCAACTTCAAATAATTTCTCAAGAAGTTGATGGATCAGCATCTAATATTTGAAAATTTTAACAGCATAATTTACTGTCAACCTGTTTGTCCCTGATGCCAAATCTAGTCAAGATTGAACCAGGACAAGTCATCTTAAGTGGAAAAAGAAGGCGGCACAAATAAAGAAATGAATGAGATATTAACAGCTTAGAATACCTTATCATGAGAAAATGAATTTGAGAAACAAAATGTTTTCCCTTCGAAAGTATTTGAAGATCCGCTCCTCTGAAAATTCATTGCAGAAGTTGCTTGTAATTGGGGGTGGTACCCGCCAATACTGACCACTCCATTCTGTTGACTTGATTTTGCAGACATGGTTGCTGTTCGGGTGTTTTTTATGTTTTCATGTTTGCCCCTTGCTGCTTTTCTTTCAGATGACGGATCTTTTCCTCGTTGTTTATCATGTGAATCATTGACAGTTGGAACAATAAAAGTTCGACATGAGCTTTTGGCTGCCTTTGTTTCACGTGTATCAGCAGACTTTTCCATGCCCACATTCGAAAATTCTGAATTCAAAAGGTAGAAAAACATGGAAAATGAAGTCAAGCAAGGAAAACATATCTTTTAATGTGATCCATTTCAACAATCAGATATACTACTAAATCTGGTGCTTCCATACCTTTTGAGAGCAACTCGCTGGCCAAATGAATTGGAGATACTTTGACTTCCTTTTTTGCTCTATTGCAGTCTTCTAACCACGTTACTTTTACCACATTTATTATACCCCAAGCAGCCAGACGTCTTACCTCCTTTTTCTCTCTGCCAAGACAAATAAGCACCATTAGCTGCAATCACAACCAGTTCATAATAAAACTATTATATGCAGAACAGTAACATGAACTTACTCCTCTGAAGGTGCACCTAGAATAATATGAGTAAGCCTCTCACTTAACATAACATGCCGGGATCCACCACCATTCCGTATCATCATGACTAACCTTGACAATTCTTTCTCCTCAAAACCCACCAGAGAAATTCTGCACTGTGATAAATAAAGATCATCATCTTCCGCCTCTGAGTCCTCAGCTACATGACTATTGACCAGCATTTCATTTGTCTCTTGTGCACCGACAATATCAGTGCTGCAGATCTTTGAATCATCACCAAACGAAGCAGGCATGTACTGTGACGTTGATACTGAATCATCAACTGATGTTGCTGGAACAGGTTGAAAACTTGCACTTGCACTACTGATCTCTGGGTTGTGTTGCTCCTTAAGGGAACTTTTTACACCATTAAAATTAGTAGAATTCTGACAAACAAGATAGGCATTTTCATCTAGGCAAGCTGCATTCCAATTAAGAAAGAAAATCATGAGGTTAGTTTAACCTTACTAGCTTTGTAACTTCTATAGGAGAAACAAGCAAATAACAGCAGCAAAGCCAATAGTAACCCATGCATGTTGACTATTACCTCTTCGAGCAACGGATTGGTCAACCCATCTCGGATCTACAATGTGGATATTACCCCATTTTTGGGCCACAACATACTTGTCACCACCAGGTTCGTAATAACATGTTAAGGAAAGTTTCCTTACACTTTTCTGATAAATAAGACAGATGAATATAGCAAATCAAGTGCAGTGTTTTTGAGAAAGTTGTACAGGACATGAACAACACTAATCAAATGTCAAGCAGCATGTGCCATCAACAGTACAGCAAAAATTAAGTTGATTATGATAGGCTAATGTAGGGCATGTTTGTTTTCCTTGCCCACTCATGCGTAGCCTTGATAGTGGGCAAGGAAATCCTTGCTAGTGTAGGGCAGCAAATTAGGTTCTCCCTCAAAGAGCAAGGAAATCCTTAATCACCCTTGGGTGAGTAAGGTAACCCAACATGCCTCCTTGCCCAATAGCAAGTCTAGTCAAGGGTGAGCAAGGAAACCAAACAGGCTCTTAGTTTTCTATCAGTGCTTCATAATTTTTCATTGTAGGGATGGATACATGGCGTTAGGAATTCACAGCTAACATTTCTATCCTTCTATATGAGGAGTATGATTGCATAGATTTCCTGAAATTTAATTTGGTCTATGATTTTTGCTGCTCAGTGCCTAGAAAGACCTTCAATCATCAGACTTAGCCAAATTTCTTTGGATGTGTCAACTACACTTTTCAGTTGTGCTGGGGAAATGAACCTAAGGGGCCTCACTTATGAATCATCATTGAGACACCATGTTACATGTGACATACCACAGCACCACCTTTTTTCACTGAGCATAGATTAACAGCCTAAAGTGACTGAAGACACATGAGCGGCATTACAACATTACTTGGAAAGTTGGAATACTATCCCTGTACTGCTCTATTCCCTATTCTATAGTTGTGTGGGAAACAAAACACAGGGTGGAGGATCCCATCTTTGGTCAAAAAGCAAGTATATTACTTCCTTGATATCTATTCCGCTAGAACTCAAAAAGAAGAGAGATAAAATAACTAATTTGAACAGATGAGATCTCAAATTTGAGAACATTAAATGCAGAAAACAGCAAAGGATATATTTGCAACTAAATGAGTGCACTTCCTTGTAAGATTTGCTGAATAATGTCCACCATTCTGCACTATTATTTCTGCCATTTCCTTCCGTTCATCTGATTAAACAAAAGAAATATAAGGCATGACAAATGAAGTAAAAAAACACTGAACAAAATAAAGCATATTGGTAGATGTAGTTGCCATAAGACAGTAGTGATAGTATCTTCTTAATGCCATAGATTTTGGCAGTTCTACATAGCTATGGCCAGCAGTTCATTACCTGAACTGGGACCAGTTGCTACCAGCTAGCTATTAACAGTTTCTGGCTGATTTCCAGTGGGATCTCTATGGCACAAATCTTAGCCCCAATCCTCTCAAAACCCAGACATAAATATATCAGATATTGGGCAGGAACCACCTGTAAAACTGTCTGGTTTAGTCTGTTAAGGATATTAGAGATAGAATAGAAATTGTATTATTCTTTTCCTTATATCCTAGGTTTCCTTATCTATATATGGTATATTCCCTTATAATATCCCCTTTGTACCCTATATATATTGTCCATTAGGTCTCTTCGATATACACATAATATTCATAATATGTATCAGAGCTTAGGTTAGGGTTAGGCTTACTGTAACCGCCGCCTAGCCTCCGCTCATCTTCCACATCTGCTACCCTCGGGAGGATTGATCTCCACTCCCGGAGGCGGCCACCTCGTTTCAGGCCACCGCTGCCCTCGGGTAGCCAATCCCTCATTTGGCCGCCTCCATGCTCCGAGTAACCGGTCCACGCCCGCGTCGGTGCTCCGTGCCGCTTGTCTGTGCCAGATCTGGTCGTCTCCGACCCGCATTGGCGCTCTGCGCCACCAGCCCACGCTAGATCTATCGTCGCCGGCCTTGCATCTGATCCACCGATCCTTGGTGTGCGCCCTCTGCTGTCGGCCTTGGATCTCGCCGCTCTAGGCTTGCTCTCTGTCACCGCCGCCGCTAGCATAGCGCTTCTTGCTCGACGACAACGATGTCACCACCGCCTCCTCGGTCAGCTCCTTCTTGCTGAGGACGCTGCTGATTCCCAAGCTCATGTTGGATCCGACCGCCCCAGCCCAAATCCTCAGCCGCCGTCGTCCTCTTCGATCTCCGCCGCGAAGAAGCACCCCCCCCCCCCGGCGCCCCCGGGCCGCCTCCTTTTCTTGGACTACCACCGTCACTCGCCTCTCCGTCGCTCCTGTCGTAGGCCTCCGCTTGCCCGTCGCCGGGTGAGGTGATGGTGGTGGTGAGACTCCAACTCCCGTCGCGACAAGCCTCAATGAGCCGCCGTCGCCGTCCTTCTGTTGGACTGCCGCCGCCACATGCCTATTCTAGCCGCCGGTTGTCATCCACCGCTACCGCTCGCCTCTTCTGGCCGCCAGTCGACCCCCCATCCCCCTCCCCTTTCTCCTCCCCCCGGGATCAGCAACTCCATCTCCACCTCCACTCGAATTCACTCGCGTTTGCATGCAGGAGGGAGAGGGATGGAGAGAGAGAGACTGATAAAGGAGAGGCGATTGAAGGGGTTGCTGCTTTTGGGCACCGGGGAGACATGAAGCTAATAAACTGGCTAAGGAACGGTGTACTAGTCCGAGGACCGTGGTATCTCTAGCTTTTCAGTCCTTTTCTTTAGAGACTTCCGTTGCGTCAATCCAAGTCCATAGTATTTATTTTTTAGTTCGTTCAAACCATACGAGTTCACAAATTTATTGTCAGTCATAGAAATATAGAAATTTCCTTTTGCATGGCAGCAGCCGCCGCTCTTCTCTCTGAGCCGCGTGCAGATCAAAGAAGTCGTTATGATGCCACCGCTTCTCTAGTGTCCACCCTGAACTTCTAAGGCCACCGTGCTTCTCCTGCACGTTGTGCACTACGCAGCCGCTGTCTTGGGTTTCGATCTGCGTCGTCATGCTTATATATATTCCTCTTCGGCTTGATTTGACAGTTTTCTCTATCCAAGAGATGCACGCTACGATGACATTATCAAGACTCAGACTTCGGTTTTTTACTATTTTAGTGACAACCCTTTTCAAATGCAATGCTATCGTATATACTTTGCATTTGAGGAGAGTGTTAAGGATATTAGAGATAGAATAGTGTTGAAGTATAAGTGAATTGCCCGTCTTTCCTCATCAGCTTAAGCTTTTGGATGAACTGGCTGGTGCATGCAACTCAATATGGTATCAGAATTCAAAGCCAAGAAGTCTTGAGTTCGAGACCCGGTTGGCGCAATTAAAAAAATAATTGCAGCCCACTTCTATTCCACGTCTTAAACCTGAGAGAGCCTACACGTGAGGGGGAGTGTTGAATTATAAGTGAATTGCCCGTCTTTCCTCATCAGCTTAAGTTTTTGGGTGAACTAGCTGGTGCATGCAACACAATAAATAGGAATTGTATTATTCCTTTCTTTATATGCCTAGATTTCCTTATCCATGTATAACATATTCCCCTGTAATATCCCCTTTGTACAATATATATATTGCCCATTAGGCCTCTTCAATATACACACAATATTCATAACATAGTCCACTTCCCGCTCAAAAATGAAAAATGGCCAATTCTTGACTAATTATTGATGGTTTTAAAATTTTACATCAAAGAATAATGGAAACCCCAGAGAACTTTGCCATAATCAGGCTAATTCAGAACATCTGAGCAATTTGCACCAGCTGGGATTCCAAATACCACCATATACCAGTATTTCCAGTAAATGGTACTACCTGTTTAGCGTCAATTTTATGAACCTTTGCTATATCATTAATTCATTATCATATTTCATTTGATAAAATTATCCCCGCAGTCAACAACTACCGGTTTTTAATAAAGATGCAAAAGGAAAGCATGTATTGATTGAAAGAAAAAGTTGAACTCACTTCCATCTCTAGGCTGAATACAATTGAAATGCACCTACCTGCATTCAGTTTGGTGATGCAAATATTCAACCCAGTGAAAGGAAGAATCCTGTAAGGTTCATGAGGTACAACACGATGTTCGGTCCAGCATTGCTCCAACCAGTTCATCCTGACAATAGGCTTCTTCAGAATATTCACTGCCCACTGCACAACACAAAAAAGATTAAAGCACATCCCTATTAGTCATATCAGGCCAACAGCATCAATGCTCAGAGGACATGACATCCTAAAACAATTCTTGCTTTCATGCCAAGGTCAAAGAAGTCAACAGAAACCAAACATAGCAGGCAATTATTCTTGCTAGCTTTACAGCATAAGAGCCACAGTAGTTATAGAAGCTCCATAGGTATCAGTAACTGTAAGTAGGGAAAGCTACATAAATCTAACATGAAAATGGGCAAACAGCCAAAATATTGTAATCAACCCTAACAGCTCTGCTCAGCAATGTCAGCAACTCAGCATCCAAAGTGTCAACCTCAATATGAGCAGTAAAATCAAGCAATTGTTTCTATTAATGTTTGCTACACGAATCCCAACAACTAAGTAACACATTTATCTTTATGTTGTGGCAAGCTGGAGATCAATTGAAAATGACCTGTACCAGATTTATGGCTTAATTTGGCATTTCACTAATAAACTAAACTGACACTATGTACACTGTACAGTATTGAACAGTGCCTAGACAAAATAAATGAATTGTATATAATAGTATAATATAATTGGCAATTTTCCATACTAATGTTATGAAAGAATTACTTCTGAACTCCAGAGGCTGCTAGATGGGCTACATAGCAATCCATAGTACATGTAGGGTAAGCATATATAACTTCTCATACTGCAACAACTGCAATGGCAATTAGCAAATTATTTCCATTCCATGTTAACAGCTTTCAGCATAACTTACTTTATATTTGGCAGCCAAGACATCCTTTGCAATTACAAAGTTAACATCCATGGACACTTTAGTTTGCAAAAAACCTCCCATAGCTGTCACAAATTGTTCAATCTTAGCCTGCAAGAACAAAAACAAAGTTGAGAATGAGATAAATACATCATGCATTTACTAATGGAACTGCAACAGTAAGACAAGTTCTGATACATAATACCTTCTCATCTTTTTCAAAGCCTGAACAAAGTATCTTAACCCCATCCATTGCAAGACAACAAGTATAACCTTGCTTAGGAAGGAAGCGACGTTCCTTAGCACAGGAAAGAATGCACTGTGGTCCTGTCAAAAATTAAACCTGGTCTTACACTCAAAGTTATTACACAAAATGGTTGTGGAACTTATTAGATGGCTTTGGTTGGCTGTGGTTTCAGCCTTAGAGAATTTTGTGCACTACAGCGCTACAAAACACATCACAGTTTGGCTCCATACTAACAAGGAAGCCTGACAAAGTAGACAAACTATGTGACCTAGCACTTCGAGAGAAATTTTACATAGATTGCCTTCAGATTTTTCTAGATCATGGTCCTTAGTGACTCATGACAGAGAACCATCATAACATCTGCACTATCGCAACATTCAGCTACCAGACTAGTAAAATGATTACTCCAACTTCTACAAGTTCTAGCCCTAGGGCGTGAAAACTTTGCAAACCACAAAGTAAATTAGGGCCTTCAACTCCATCAAATATAAAATAAAAGCAAGATATAGTGAGATACCAAAATTTAAGGCACTAAAATAGGCATACAAACCGAAAAACTTCAGAACATTTGTCTTCTAGAGCACTCATAATAATAAAATTATGGCATACAGCCGCATAGATCCCAGATCCTCGTATCTAAAGATTTTTTACAACTTTAATATAGTATTATAGCCAACTTCGTTACAATTTGAGCTACTATTTTTTTAAAAAAAATGCTCTACAGATTTAAACAAATTTTAGCTCCAACTTGCAAAAATCAGCACACTCCATCAAGCAAATTGCAGCCTCTAAATATCTAAGAAACTCTCAAACTTTAGCTACTCTGATACAGTATTGCAACAATCTGAAACACTGGCATCTAGTGTAATATCACAAACAAGAAAAAAAAATCCAAATCAAAAGTAGATTTAGTTAGCACACTTCACCAAGAAATCATGGGCCTATCTGCTGATGGATTACACATGCACATACTCTAAAATCCGAGCCACAAGCTCTCTAATTACAAGGCATTGAAGTCATTTAGTGCCAAACTGTCATTTGAGGTAATTCCACTAGATAACTTCACAACTCAGTGTCACCCAAGAAAATTAACACTCCCACTGCCAAACTGCACAAATTCAGCAAGGCACTTAACCGAGCAAATTGCAGCCTTTGGACCTCAGATCCGCGAACTTCTCCTGCAGAAAGACCAGACCAAAACGGAAGCAAACATTTAGGGATTTGGGAACCGAAGAGGCGGTCGCGCCGCGTGGGGGTGGGGAAAGGGGACAAGTGCGTACGTGGAAGGAGGACGAGATGACGTGAAAGTCGAGGGGGCCCGTACGGCCGGGGTCGGCGCAGAGGAAGACCTCGGCGCCGTTGAGGCGGAGCGCGTCGTGCACGGCGTCGAACACCTCGGGGGCCACCAGGTTCCGCGACAGGAACACGCTCGCGCCCGCGAACGTCGCCGCCCTCCGCCCGCCGGAGGAGGCCGCGGCGGCGGAGTCGTACGCCAGCGTCATCGGGGAGTGGCGGAGGCGGCGGCGAGGCGGGAGCGGGGAGGGTAGCAGGCGGGTGGAGGCGGCGAAATCCCCAAATGCGTCAGCGATAGCAGGCCCGACTTTTAAATTTTTCGGGAGGAACCGACAAATGACGCCGCGATTCCCAAACAATAATGTTTGAGACTTCGAAAACAATGGCATGTTGCCATGTCCTTTTGGGCCGTGGACCATGGTTATGTTTTTGTTGTCTTTTTTATTTTTAGTTTTGTTTTCTTGAAGCCGAGATAATGGGATGTTTTTGTTTCTCGAAAGCATTTTCTTAAATAGCCTTTCAAACTCAAAAATATGTATATCAGTTTTTATCTATGTTTTTTAAGACGACATCAGATATTAGAGATACAGACGACACACATAGTTTTAAATTCGAGAAGTCGTTTGAGAATCCGCTTTAATAAGCCTTCCTGTTTATTTCGACTTTTGGAAAAGCCAACCAAAAAAACATAGCCAAATGTTTTAAGTAGACCTGTCTAAACGGGCAACCTACCGGACACAACCCGTTTTGCCCAGCTAACTAAATGAGTCATATTGTGTTGGCCTATGGGCTGAGCCTTAAACTCAGGCACGGTCTGAGGAGATCATGGGTCGACCCAGGCACATTTAGCTTAATGTGTCGGGATAGATCCATTTAGCCTATCTCGTGCTTGAAAAATTGTAAAAAAATATATAAAGTTCAAAAATACAAAATAAAATTTACAAAAAAGATTATATACCATAAACTTAAAAGATTTTTAATCATTTTAAGCTTCCAAATGGTTACAAATGGCTAGAAAAATCCAAAATTCAATTGTTACCGAGCCAGCCCGCTGAGCCACGGTGGTGATCCAAGCACAGTATAGCCAGTTGGACCAGGCTAGAATAGCCCGTTTGACTCATGGGACATGTCGTGCCTCAGGTCAGTCCGACCATCACAGCCCATTTAGCTATGTCTAATTTTGAGCTTTCAGGTTCCAAACAAAGTTTGGAGTTTGAGCACCTAGTGTTCAGGTTACAAAACAATGTTTCGAGTTTTGGCACCAAGTTTGAGCGAAAGTTCAAGAGTTTTCACATCTCGAGGCATAAGTTCAACACATGTTTCATACAAGTTTTTGGCAGGATTTAACTTGGATATTACGGGATAACTGAATGGAACATGATATCAGTGAGGGTTGGACCGACAACAAGCCAACGCCCTGAACAGGGTATTCCTTTTGTTAGAGATGACCGTAGAAACCGGAACACTGTTCAATACATTGATCCAAACATGGCCACAATAAGATAGATTTAGCTTTATCCTCGCCAAGGTGGGCCGACCTGATCGAATGGGGAAGCACCTCATCGTTATGATCACTCATCAGCTATTAATGGCTCGATCATTGTCAATGAAAAATGGAAGATTTGCGTCTATTGATTTCGAAACTCTTCTGATACTCCGTCAAGGTGTATATGGTTTTCATGCACCTCTGTGCATATATTATCTCTAATTTGATCGCCTAATCATTAATTGATGCTTAATTGTTGCAGAAAAGGCTCGAATTAGTCGTATCCACATGCTGCCCCAGAGATAATTCCAATTCGACTGCATGCACAACTCACCTCTAGCAACAAGACGGGTCACCTTTACGGTTGCTACTGTGGTTACACCATATCGACGTAGAGACGCTTCCTCTCACCAAACAAAATTTTAAGTGGAATTTCTTGTTACCGCGTGTGCTGCGTTGGATTAATGGAACGCACGCCATTAGAAGCCGTCTGATCAAAGCAATATCATCGTGAGCCGTCCGCGTGTGGCCAGACAAAAAAGTGACCTACCCTCCTTTCCTGTGGTGTAGTGTGTGTCAATGGGAATCATATGCATATACATATGGAGTGTATCAATGATAGGTGGGCCCCAATGCATGGGCTGCACTATTGTCAGTCTAAGATAGCGAGGCCGAACACTCAACACTGTAATTTGAATCTCATGAGTCTCGCTACTTGAGAAACCAATTCATAACTCTCTCTCTCTCTCCTGTTAATATTCTGCCCCCTAATTATCTTATTCTCTCACTTTCTCCACTCAATTTTGTTGTTCATCCATGGTTTCCTAAGGTAGAGGACACACTTTTGCTGGTGCAATTGAAGGTTAGTAGAGTAGCGGGTGGTGGAGGCGATGGGGATTGACACATCATGACAAGGTAAGATGAGGATTTTTTTTGTGGGGTTATTTGCGGTGATTTTTTTGTGGAGTCCTCACCGCAGTGTTTCTTCGTCGCAAACACCATTACCTCCGATTCATGCCCACTCTAACAAGATCCCTTAGGTGCCGACCTTAGAACAACCCCTTATACCTTCTTCTACCACGCTTAGCTCCTTACAACTTGATTTTCCCCTGAAAATGTGTCCTTCAAAACATAGACCCTTGGATGGGTCTCATTGTCGACGCAAGGTGGGATGGCAGACTCTAGTGTGCGGTTCGTGTGTGAGCTGGTGCCTCTCATGTAAAATATTGGGGCTTTTCTTCGTAAGATATTTGTGTTGCCTTTTGCTTTCAAAATTATATTGATTTTGATCTTATAATTATGCTAATTTGCTCTTAAACTTATTCCGAATTTGCTTTGAATTTCGTATTGATTTGCTTTTAGAATTATACCAAATTTACTTTCGAAATTATCCTAAATTTGCACTCAGATTCATGCTGATTTAGTCTAAAACTTATCGTGAATTTGCTCTATGGATTATACTGATTTGCTCTCAAACTTATACCATTTTGCTCTTAGTATTATCTTGAATTTCCTTTTAAATTTATATTTATTTGCTCTCACAATTATGCTGCCTTTGATTTGCTCTAAATATTATACTAAATTTGCTTTGAAATTTATATTTGTTTGCTCTCAAGATTATGCTGATTTTGCTTTCAAATTATCTCATACTTTTATAGTTTTTGATTTTCTGTTAATGGAAAAGAAACTTATGATATCTAAAAAACATTCGGGCATTGAACAGAAAAGGAACGTTAGTGAAAACACATATTTTTAGAGCCATCTCCAATTTATAAGTGGATCTAGGGAAACAAATACATGCTGAAGCACATTTTTTTTGTGGCAACTGCTATATGGTAAAGTCAACACGAGAGGGTTAATGCAGAGTAAAATTTTTCATGTTGATGATGTATCTTGTGTGCTTTGCAATAGCCGGATCAAAGAAGAGTGGAAGCATCTATTTTTTGAATGTCAATTTAGTAAAGAATGTTGGGATTTAATCAATTTTTCTTGGGACACCTCGCTAGATATTTTAGAAATACTTGAATTGGCAAAAAGTCAAAAATGCTAATATCAATTCGTTTTTCATGGAGTTAGTCACCTTGAGGTATTGGTTCATTTGGATCCAACGAAATAGATGTATCTTTGATCAAGTTTCTAATGGTAAAACAAGATGGGAAAAAATGTTGCTTGCAAATTTAAAGCTCCTAAAGGACAGGGTTTCTTCTAAGACCCTAGAGCCTCTCAATGCTTGGTTACAACATACTTTATCTCTAGTTTCTTTGTTGTCAGTTCTGAGCTAGGTTTTTGTTCTTGTTTCTTTGCTGTTTGTCTGATTTATATGAGTTTTTTTTACTTCTATCCTTTTGGGGTCCAGTAGTCCTCCTTTTCTTTTATAATATTTGTAAATTTGTAACTTCTTTTGCTTTTTAAATTTCAGTAGGGCTTTTCTTTACTGTTTTCATAAAAAAAGCATATTTTGTCTCCTAGTTATTCGGGGATGCGCGCAAGTGACCCCTGGGACGCACAGATTGTAGTCATATCCAAATTTAAGATCCATAAAAAGATGGCCCCCAATTTTGGAGTAAACGAGAAAATCCATTGTAGATTATCTAAACCTCGACCGAAGACCACACCTCCACGTCACTTAAAAAAACCCAACTGTAGCATTTTGCTCCAATATTTTAAGCATTTTGGGAGTATTTATGTCAATCCTGCCTAAAATCGAAGGAGTCTTGGAATTATGTAAAACTTTGATTCTTCAATAATCTAGATCGATTTCAAATTATGTTTTCATATCATCATTCCTAGATTGTTCATCCCATTTTAAACGAAGAAAATTACAGAAATCCGATTATTATGGTTTAAGTTAAAAAAACTCCAGTTACATTAGTAAGCGCCACATGACCCCAGATATTTAGGCCTAAACTCTGCACCGTGTTAGCGCCTGGTCGGCACTGTGTGTCTGTGCCGCCGGGAGTCGGAACCACGCCGCCGGCAGGAGGTCGTCGGTGAACTTACTTGGAAATCCTCAAAGCATCAGGTACCTAAGTGGAAGATTACCTACAATTCCTCTCTCTCACCGATTTCATAACCCCACTTCTCCAGAAACTTCCTCAAAACCCCACCCGCGTGACCCACCCCGCCGCCTTCCCATCTCTCTCTCGAAACCCCATCCCTCCGGCGGCGGCGGCGAATATGATCATTCCGGTGCGCTGCTTCACCTGCGGCAAGGTCTCCTCCCTTCCCTTCCCCCTCCCTGTTTCACGTGGTGCCTAGACGATAGGAGTTTAGGGTTCGTTCTTCCCCTGCGTCTAGGGTTTACTGTGTCTTCTAAACTGACTCCAATCCTTTCTCTCTTTTGTCTTGTGCTTTCACAGGTGATTGGGAACAAGTGGGACCTCTACCTCGACCTCCTCCAGGCCGACTACACCGAGGGGTAGAGTGAATTTCCTTTACCAATTACTATCCCATGATTCAATTTATGGGCATGTTTATATTAGCTTTTGCTGATGGCTTTTGGCTGCGGCTGATGAATAGTAGTGTATTATATAAGAAAGACGGTACAACGAATGAATAGTAGTGTATTATATAAGAAATACGGTACAACGAAAGATACTACAATATTTGAACCGCCATATGACTTATGGAATTGTGATATAATAAAATACAAAATATATTACAATATATGAAAGTGAAAAGTAGTGGCTAATAAAAGTATATTACAATATGTGAAAGTGAAAAGTAGTGGCTGGTAGAAGCGGGGGTGTTCGTATTGGCTTCAGCTTTTAGAAGCAGAAGCCAATATGAACATGCCCATGTATTGTGTAATCTTTTCTGTGTTGGATCCTTTGTTTGGGTGTTTGGGAGGTAGTGTGTGGGGGGCTGTTAGGTTGTATATTTTGGGTGTGTATTGCGATCAATGTTGAGGCCTGAAATTGCAAGAAAAGACTGAAATATGGGTTCAATTTTTAGATATCCATGCCTGTTGAAATGGATCAATGTTTGGGCATTGGTTATGTGAATATGAATCTGGCACACAGAATTGGATTAGGTGCATTGATTGCCACTGTTTCAGTAATCTGCTAGGCTTGTTGACACTGAAGTTCGACATGTAGAATGTAGCCAATGTGAGTACAGCAGTGAGCCCCTGTGGATTTAGGATTCTGCAGTAGGTTTAGTTGAGGAATCTGATGCTAGCATATGATAGTAACATGTTGCAAATAAGACACTCTGTAACTTCTGGATAAATGCCGTATTGTTCTCTGTTTGCGGCACTTAACAGTGTTAAGGACATGTTTTCCTGTTGTGAATATTTTATGAAAAACAAGGATTCTATGATAGCCACCAAGGAAACTGCCTGTATAAGATTGTTCTGAATAGTTGAGATCAGCGCTATTTAAGGACATAATTTCCATAAATTCTACAAGAAAGATCTAGATGTGCATGTGTGTTCCTGCTCTGATTTTGTTAGGTGGATATATATGCGGCTATATAAAAACTACTTTGCCCACTTTGCACCTAGTTGATGCCTTGAGATTACATTTTGATTTGGTCCTGTTTTAGATTTTTTGTAAAAGCTTGTCAATATTTGATATGAATATCGGTTGTGAATGGCTCTATTGAATGGTTTTGGTGTTTAAAATATTGGGGTTTGGGAAGTTCTAAACTGTCATGTGTTGGGAAGGGTAGCCACTAGCCATAAAATCTTTTGTCACATAAATAGTCAAGGAAATTTCAACGATTATCATTTGCTTATTCTGACAATTAGAGGACTCAGTGTATCAAGTATAGCTGAACAAGTCAGCAGTGACATGATTGACATCTGGAATAGAGCTTAGCTCTTGTATCTTCAGCATTTAGGATGCTCCAGTTCCACTGCCTCCTCCATTTCTTTTTGTGAGAATCGAGGATTTTTTTGGATATATTTCTGTGGTGGTATATATATGACTAGGAAACTCAATCCAAGTTACATGTTTTAGATTTAATGAGATTGAGCTAAGCCTGTACTAATAATTAATAAAGGGAATTTGCAATGGCTTGAGATTGGTTCATTTTCTAAGCTAGGACAGAATGCTGGCTTATGTTTGATGCATGTTTCTCTTAGCAAATCACGAGTCAAATTAAATTTGAGTTAACCCAAGAGTATGCTGATTTGCTTGGCTTTTTCTCACTGCTAATTTTACACTAGCAGGCTATGATTTCTTAAACCTTGTGCCAATAATTTCTTTTGATCAGAGCTAAGTTATGCGCCCCTTTTTGGACACAAGGCTAAGCCATTTCAATGAAAGCTTCTTGTATTTCCTATGCACTAGTTCACTACAAACTTCACACTAACAATCGGTGTGCATCTTTATGCTGGATGGTGTGTTTTTGCCAATATTGCAATGGCATAATACAGTTTCTAATCGGCAAGTTAAAATAAAAAGCTGTTGCGAGTTGAATCAGCTGGTATGAATCATTGTATGTGATCACCCACTGTAATTCAGTTGTCTGTCATTTTTTTAATTGTATGTTATTCAGAGTACATATTGAGGGAAGGAGGGGAGGGCTGTCTAAAGTTTACTGGTCTTTATGACTTTCAATTTTTCGATATCATAAATATGAAAAAGTTCTGGCACCACTGCGGATTGAAGATCACTTTTTCTATTCTATTTTCAGGGATGCACTGGATGCTTTGGGCTTAGTCCGTTACTGCTGTAGGCGTATGCTCATGACCCATGTCGACCTAATTGAGAAGTTGCTCAACTACAACAGTAAGTTGATTTTGTTTGGCTCAGCAGCGTGCAGTCTTCACTTGTGATTTGTTTTCTTTTCTCCCGTCATATCACTAACACTGTCATTGCCAGCTCTGGAGAAGACTGAGACCAATTAAATAATCGGGGCAACACTTCTTCATTGCACTTAGTACCCTTCAGTCGAGTGCTATGCTGTGTATGTCATGTATCTGGACAAACTTAGTACTGTTGTGCTGATGCAAAAGTTGTTTCTGCACATGATGAGTTGTAAGGACTCCTCAGTGTAACCAGTGGTCTCCCTGCTGTATTTCAGCTAAGTAAACGTTTCTTTATGACTGCACTAGAAGAGACATGAACAATTGAGCATACTAACGAATTGCAGTATTGGCATGCACCTTTCTCCATTCGACCAATGCATCTCATTTCTTTGGACATTCATGCCAATTTTCCATGGTTTATCGGTTGCTTTATTTATGCACAACTTCTTATTCGCGAAGTTGAAATGATTCATGCTTTGCACTTGTCCATTATCGTTCGTTGAGACCTGCAACTTGCAAGGTGTACTATTATCCATGTGTGTCATCATTATTCTTTTTCATTCTTGTCGACAAGTAGGATGATCATGGCTTCTTTTTTCATTCTTGTCGATAAGTAGGATGATCATGGCTTCCTGACGTCGGTTTGCCCATGTTGGCATGGATGCCCAAAATGCTTTCCAGGATCCGTGCCATTGTCGGATGCACACTAGCCTCCACAGGTTGGTCCATGTGATGTAACATGCCCCAACTGGGTGCTTATGAAATGATTTAGCTTTCGTTTTCCATCTTAATGAATTCGTTGGACCTACCTGTTCAGATCATTTGATGTCATGCTGCAGATGACGATTACTCGTGAAGCCGACACTGATTAGTTAATGATTTGAGTTTTTCTTTGTTGTTAATGCTTGGACATGCATCGCCATGACTCGTGAGACACAGCTTAGATTAATACTGTAATGTGATCACAACTTACAAGGATAATACCTTCTACAGATCCTGATTTTATCATCTTGGAACAATTTGACGCACATACAAGGCATTGGACGCAATTGAACATATTCAGTTAAATTCAGCTGTAATTTATTGTTCACACAGACATGCCAGTCAATTTGAGGAAATACATTAGCTCATATCTAGAATGTATATCCTAAAAAGTAAGCAAAGGATATAAGAAACACCATTCATTTGGGTGCGGGCAACAACCCACAATTATATTCTTCCTACTTTATTTCTTATTTCTCATCCTTTGGATAAGAGAACTTGAGTGTAACGAAAGAAATGCATCTTTCTGAGAGGAAAGAACAGACGCATAAGAAAAATAAGAACCAAGACATAATCAAAAGATAGGCTTGGAGGAGGGCATTGCACGTGCCACCTCTCATCCAAGAGCAAAAATTAACTTAAAAAGAAAGATGAAAAAAAAAGATCTATACACAAAAAAGGATAACTCTGCCATGGATCAGTCAATCGAAGCTTGACGATCGGCTCCATCTTCCCCGTAGGTACTCTTCCAAGGACATGTTCGCGGCGATAAAATCGTTGCTGCTGACAGAGGCAGAATCATCATCGACATCAAATGCAAGATTGATGTAGGACTGGATGTTGCTGTTATTCTCCGGTGGTGTAACCACACCTTCATCACCATCGCTCTCGTACGACAATCTGACTTGCGGTCTAGCCCACTTAAGGATATCATTGTCACCGTCAAGTAGCTTCAGAACCTGATGTTACATAAGGATGCTTGTAAAATACAGCACAAAGGAAGTACACAACATGATAACTTACGCAATCTATGCATCAGAAATAAAATCTTACAACTGCGATGTGCGGACGGCTTTGAGGTGCTGGTCTGATGCAGAGGGAGGCAGCAAGAGTCATCCTCTCGACTTCATTGGTATGGCCCTCGGTAGGCAAGCTAGGATCGACGAGTTGCGTGAGCTTTCCTCCTTGTATGATAGAATTTGCCTATACAAAACAAACAACAATTAATTATCTGTTATTTGCCTATACAAAACAAACAACCATTGATTATCTGTTCAAACCAAACAAAAGAACCATTCTTAACCATAATTCAAGCCAAATTTCAGATTCAGACAAGAAATTGATACATAATGATGCATAGAACATGACACCTACCCACATCACTAGACTCTCCTGGCCTTTCGGACCACCAGTGCACAGCGGTTTCCTGCCTGAGATGAGTTCAAGAAGAACGACACCAAAAGCGTACACATCAATTTTGTCATTCACCTTGCCATGCATGAAGTATTCAGGAGCTAAGTATCTGGTGGAAGGTATGTCTACATCAGTAAGGCAAATGTTGAAACGTGGCAAGAAAAGGTAAAGCTGTTGAACAAATGATCAGCTAACTAACCCGAAAGTTCCTGCAACATCATTACATGTGATCTGGGATGTTGCATTGGCAGCCCAGAGTGCGAGGCCAAAGTCCGATAACTGCATCACACGAATATAGAGAACTTGAATTCAGTTAATTTGAGGTTGCACAAGAACTGAAACATTTCATGCTATTGGATCGGGGAAGGTTACCTTTGGCTCAAAATCCTCTGAGATGAGGATGTTTGAAGACTTGACGTCCCTATGAATCACAGGGCGACTGTTGCCATTACCGTGGAGATAGTCCAGTGCATGAGCAACTCCCACAGCCACGTTGAACCTCTCGGTCCAACCAAATACGTTCTTGCATTCTTTCTCACCTACATCACATTAACATATCAAGTTTTTAGATGGCAATGTCACAGGGAGAAAACAAGTGGTAAAAGATCTTAAACACACCATGCAGTATCTCTTCTAAGCTGCCTCTTTGCAAGTATTCATACACCAAAAGAAGGTCATTGTTGTTGAAGCAGAAGCTGATGAGGGATATGATGTTCTTGTGGCTCAGGGAGTTGACAATCTCAATCTCTGAGACGAACTCCTTCAGTACCTCATCGGAATACTTCAGGATCTTCACTGCCAACTCCTTGCCATTTGCCAAACAACCTTTGTAAACTTGGCTTGTGCCACCTTGTCCAACTACACACTCTGCACAAAACAACCAATTTGATTGCTAAACATAACATGTCTAAAAATTGGCAATAACAGAGACAAATCTGAAATGCATACCATGTGAGAAATCAGAAGTGACCTTTGCAAGCTCACTGTAACTGTATGAAGAATGAATGGATGGGAATTTCTCTTTGAGTGAGGTCAACTCCTCAGGAAATTCCTTATCCAATTCCTCGATCACCACAGAAGACCTTCCTGAATTGTTTCTGGAAGAGATAACCATCCGGTCACGCAAAATACGGCTGGCACTGATGGTTGTGTCTGGTCTGGTGGTTTTGTGTTCTAAATGGACTGGCGAAACTGCTGAATACCTGCTTGGGAGCCGCATTGCCCACTGTACCACAGACATCTTGGATTTGTCAGGCAAGGCAGCTTTTCGGTCCGGCAAGAACTTCTTCCTTAGGAGGGGCCAGCCGGTTGCCACTTCTGGCAATTCGCGTCGGCAACCCTTTACTGCAACCAATGCTAATGAAACTTCCTTTGGTGGTGTGGGAGACCTCATTGGCATGGTGACAGCTGGAGAAATGGACATATTGTCCTTCACATATTCGTCCCGAAGTTTCTCTCCTATGATGGAAGTCAGGAGCTTCCGGTAGCTCCTCCTTGGTGTCTTGGCCACTGTATTCCAATTCCAGACTTAAGCATAGTGAATTCACAGACACCACAAACCAGGAAATGAAAGTGCAAATGAAATTGTTTAATCAACATACTTGTGCTGGCGCTATGGTAGGGTTCTTGTTGTACCGCATCTTTATGGTAAACAATTTTGCCATTGTCCACTGCAAGAACTGAGCAACTCGGGGGAACTCTGTTTGCACAGTACTTGGCAACTGAAGTCGAGGAGGTTCTAATATTTGGAGTAAACAATAATGCTTATGTCAGAGAACAAATTACTTTGGATTAAGATTGCAATATGGAGTGGAGAGTGTGTCAAATTAAGTACCCAAAAGGTCGGGAATTCTGCGCAACACCGAGGATCAGATGTGTGGCACCATAAGAAGCCGCTTCTTTCACCAGAGTTTTCCGGATAGATGATCCTCCGCAGATCTTGAGCTCCAAATTGATCTGGTGAATGCGAATGGAACAACAAAGTGATGAGAAATTTGAAGCAACCTTCCATGAAAGATCGGCGAGCTGCGAAATCCCAAATTCTCAACTCTTTGCAGATAGACAAACTTTTGCAGTTCAATTGCATGAAAGGCCAAGATGTTGGTACTAATAAATTAAGGGTGACCAAAATTGCAAGGCGTCGAAAAAGAAAAGACAAAAAATCGGACCATCCAGTAAAAAATTGGCGGCATGAATGATACGGCAGAGGTGGAGAACTTTGAAGCAAAATTGGACGGACGAGTGATTGCCAGCCAACTTGGTAAGGTAAATCGCCAGGAAAAGGTCACAGCTTTGAACCACCACCAATGAATGAATAAAATACACAAGCAGCTCACGAATAAAGTAGAAATGAGAGAATTTTGTTTTGCAGTTGAGTATTGGGACGACGGACCTGCTTGAGGTTGCAGAAGCCGTCGTACACGGCGAGCACCGACACGAGCGAATCCGCGGCCTTGCTCCTCTCCTCCAATCCCACCCGTCCTCCTCCTCCTAGACAAGGAGATAAAAACACAAAATAGGGGATTAATCTCAGAACAAGATCGAATCAGGAAGAACAAAATAGTTGCCAGCTTTGCAACTCCAGCTGATCCTAGGAACAAGAACTAGTACAGTCCAAACGATCACAGGGACAAACAGAGCAAGCAAGCCAAGCTTAGCAGATTAGGACTTAGAACCATCTGAAACTCAAACCACACCCAGATTAAGGCCGCGTAATCGACAGCGATCCGCGGATGTGATAGGTGAAGAGAGCGGGGACGCACCGTCGGCGGAGACGTGGAGGGCGACGACGCGGTCGCCGGCATTGGCGACCTTGACGAGGGCCCAGGTGAGGAGCTCGCGGCTGGCGGCGTCCCTCCTGATCCCCACCACGACCGTCCTCCTGCTCCCCGCTGGCGCGGGGGACGGCGGCGCGTCAGACGGGCGGTGGTGGCGCGTGCCGTCGGGGACGAGGAGCCTCATGGCAGCGGCGTTCCGCTGTACCCCTCACTCCGCTCCTTCCTAATTTCCGTTCTCACTTTGCTTTGCCGCGGAGGAGAGACAGGTGTCTCCCTCTCGTAGTATGTGTGTGTGGTAGCACGGATGCGATGATCCGAGGGAGGCTGCGTTTTAAGGCCCAGGTCAACTAGCTTAAGGGTTAAGTTTTTTATCGCTAAAATTACGCTAACGTATATTAGTTTTTTTAATAAATAAATAAATAATAGAGAAAATATGAAAAATCATTATATCAACATGGACAATACAAACAAATAAAGAGAAAAATAAAAACCAAAAAGCCCCTAAAAAAAATCAAAATAAGCAGAAAATTAGAAGCTGATGTGTTTCAAGTGACCTCTAGCTTAAATAAGCCAAAATAAACCAGAAACTAAAGTCGTTTGAAATGAGCCTATACACGGGTTCTTTTTTGTTGGGATGCCTCACCGGAGAAAACTTTTATATGAATGGCGAGCGACAGTGACGGTGAAGGAGGTGGCTTGGAGGAGAAAAGAAACTCAGGAAGATGGTTAAGACAATTGGCTGCCTTGGGACAATGGCCCTCTTCGTTTGGCCTTTTGGCTATTGTTTTTGGTTTTTGTTTTTTTTTCTGAAAATAGAAGGCCTTTTGGCTATTGTTTTTGGTTTTTGTTTTTTCTGAAAATAGAAATAAATGAGACGATTTTGGAAAACAGATTATCTAAATAGCTTCTTAAACATAAAACCGTGTACACCATCCGTATCGATGTCTCCGCCATCCGCTACTATTTCAAAAAATATAAACAAAAACTATTAGTCATAGAAAAAAACCCATACGTCGTAACCCAAAAAAACAATGTCAATTTAGTGTCCACCGTATTTTTTTAAGGCGTGTCCAACATATTTAAAGAGGAGAGAACAATAAAACCGGTGGCAATGCTTAGTAACTTAGATTATCGATGATTAATAGAAAGGCACTAGGTTAATCGTTGGCTGCAAAATGCTACTATTTGGCTTAATTTGAACAACGATTAATTTTCAAATTAAAAGAAAATGCACCCCCAACATAAGACACATCGTGCCACTGAGTTGGTAGCCAAGGGCGGATCTCAGTGTTGTGCTCAACCCATGTTAGAATTCTATGTATACAAGGGTCTGTGCATGTTATCTTTTGATTTTGGTTTACGACTACTAATAGCTTATAGAGAAATTTGTAGAGATATTGGTGTGCGATTTTAGTTGATATAAATAAAGTTGCTACAATGTGTACTATAATGATTAGTAGACTCCGTCTTAAAAAGACACTCTGTTTTGAAAACTAGATACTGTAGAAAAGTCAGAAGCAGAAGCCAATATGAACGGGGCTAAAAGGTTACTCCATAAACTCAAATGAGATTAGTGTATGGAAAGAGTGACTCAATTTTGTGAATCCGCTCTTGTAGGTAGTTGGTGAATTAGGTTCTATTCTTTTCGATTGCGATTGATACTTTTTAATCCTAGTACGAGAATTTATACGGATGAATTGAATAACGATAAACCGATTCAAAAATGATGTTTCGATAAAACACTTCAAAATAGCAATAGAAAAATCTTCTTGTTTATTTATTCGAATAAATCATAAATTAAGTTATAAGACTTAGCCGAAAAGAACTGTCTTAATTTCCAAACCCCGGTATAATTCCGGTCTGTTGTGGACACTGGACTCGCTATGTCAGTCGGTCAGTTTGACGGGACGTGGTCAGGTCATACGTACATGCTTGTATATACTGACCAACCTGGCTGCTTTGGCTCGCTAACCAGCCGGCTAATCTAGACAAGACTCAATTTGTTGACTTGACGGACGAAATTGGGAACCTGCAGATTATTTTTTCTCCACGATGGGCCACTAAACAAATGCAGCTAGCTCTAATCTCGAGATCAATTAATTATATCGGCGATCGATTCGATCTGATCTGCCTTGTGGTTGTGAAAGGAGAGATGATGATGCACGAGATCGATCGTCGATCCGGTGTGTCACGATCACGCATGCTCAACCACCTCCCGACGACGTGGCAATAGATCCGTCCGTCGATCGGGCCCGCGAGCTAGCTATCAAGATCACGCGCGTGCGGCATGGCCACGTACGAACACAGAGATGGTTGCCAAGTGTTATTAAGATTAACCTGTTCCGATTAATGCCGCTGCGCGTGATCTTAATTAATCTATCTCACGAACAACCCGCCGTGCGGATGCACGTAATTAACGAACTAACTTGCACGGATAATCACGGTGATTATATATTATGTTACTGATAGATATTGTACTACTAACTAATTCGACGTGATCTTAACAATTAATTCAACTACGTGCCTAGCTTGTTTTGTTTAGGTTTTTGGTTTTTAACTTCTTCAAAAGTTAAAATAAAAAAGATAATTTTTTGAAGCGGATTCTTTAAACAGTTTCTCGAATCTAAAATTATATGCGTTGTCTGTGTCGTCGTCTTCGCCGTCATCTAGTATTTCAAAAAGCGTTGACAAAAATCATAAACTGTAGAAAAAAAAACTAGTATAAGCTAGTAGCATAAAAAAAACAGGACTAGCTATTAGTACAGCTTTTGGCACCGCTCAACGTTAGCTTTTTTCGACAGTGAGCGTTCGGTTTCGGCTTTTTTTTACTATTCACTTTTTTGTTTTTTCTATTTTTTGTGTTTTGTTTTTTTATGTATTTCTTTGCATTGTCCGTGATAGGTTGATATGTTTTTTTATTTCTATTTTTAATTTAATTATACTAAATAAGCTAACTCAATTACAGTAAAAAATCAACCAACCACAGTAAAAAAAATCATCAGCCATCCCTATTCTAAACTTACCTTTATTTAGCTACCTGCAGCCAGCATTGGCGCCCGTACATGTACAAGCTTTATTGTTTCGTATGCAACTAAATACTAATGAACAAGTGCTGCGTACAACGACTTAAAGAAGAAAAACACAGCCATTTCAGTTCCTTCTTGTGTAATTCGATGCCGGCCGAGGGGTCACGGTGAGTACAGTGGCTAAGCCACAAGCTTGGAACCAGGGCTCGTTTGGTATAGGTTTTGTGGAGATGTCACATGTTTCTTCAAGAAAGAAGTGTCAAAGTATTGGTGTACGGTCTATTATTGTTATTTACTTGTGTGAATACTGTCAGGGTATCAAACTATTTACATTTTTTTTATTTCTTTTACTGTACCTGATACATAACTTTGACCATTGATTTTCATTAGGACATAATTTAGGTACCACCGAAGGTATAACATTACAAGTTAATTTTCACGATGAATATACTAGCTTTGATTTGTCAAACAAGATTAAAAGACCCTGACTATGCATTTTCTACTGCGACGAGAAATTCTGATGGAGGGATGGTGAGAGTTGCCTACTCGAGTGATTATCTGAAAGAAAAGAAATAGAGTTACTTAGGAACGATGCAAGGCTAGCCGCCTAGCTAGAACATGTAGGTAGGTGATGGCTTGGTTAATTATATTTTATTTTAGATGGGTGGAGGCTTGGTTTAATATAAATAGGCTGATGGTGGAATCGTTTAAGAAAACTGCAGAATCTTCCTCTGGTGGAGGGTAAAGTACGTACGATTCAATTCTCCAACGGCTTGGTCGGTTGAGTTCGCAGTTTTATTTGGCGCCAGATCTAAGACATAGAATTATTTCACCACTAGTATTATTTACAGTGGTATAAATAACTGCTATTTATAATATTTATCTATATTATATATAGATAGTACTAAAAATAGTTTTGATAGTGATTTATCTTTTTACATATATCTATAAATAACTTTTCTGTGGTATAATGTGTCTTATTTCTTATGTTATATTTGACTGTTGTATAAGGGGTCGTAATTAAATTTTTTTTAAAAAAAATAAAATAGAAAAATATGTTAGCCTACCGCGAACAATGCAAAGGAATACAAGAAAAAAAGGAAAAAAACCCTAAAAAGTCAAAAAGCTAGAAAAAGATGAAATTAAGGAATAGTAAACTAGAAACTAGAAGCTGAAGCCAAAACGAGCGGGCCTAAAAGACGACTCAATTCTCTATACTCCATCTCTCCTCCATATCATCTCGTGTCCTACGTGACAAGGTTTACAGATAGCTGACGTTATACCACTATATATGCTCTAAAGACATGTACAATGGTATGACAACTATTATCTGTAATATCATCTATGTCATCTATAGATAACACTAAAGATAACTTCTACAAAGGGTTATCTTTTTATATGTCTTTATAGGCAGTTCCTCCATAACATAATATATCTTGTTTCTTGTATTACAATCGACTATTTTATAAGAGACGGCTTAATTCTCTATGCTCCCTATCTCTTCTCTACATCATCTCCTGTCCTACATGGAAAACTTACAGACAGCTGATATATGCTAGTATACATGGCCTAATAGTAGCAGTAGGATAAGGTATTCCCGATGCACAACGTGTATATGTGTTTCTAAATTTATCATGTCATTCAGAAATTACTTTAGATACAATTATTCTTAATACATGGTATCTAGCAACTATCCATTCAATTAATTTCTTTCCATCTATCCCACCTCCTCTACCTCCTTCCTTCCAGTCTGCTTCCTCTGATATTCTTGGTTATCTTAACGGGTTGTATCTTGTATATATGAGATATGGCTTTGCATTGGTGCAAATCTCAACTTTTTATTTCTGCGAGGAAACGAAGTGCACAATTAGTCGCACGGAAACATGGGCTCCGGAAACGTCGGGCCCCCCACCATGCATGTTTCCGTGCAGGAACTCCTCCGGCTGATCCGTCCACCACGTGGCCGGCATGTGCATGTGAGGTTATAGGTTGGGTCCTTTTCTAATGTGACGGGTGACTTTTAATCCTAATGTGAATAATTGTGTGAATGAATTAGATATTGATAAGTCGATAAGCAGTTTTAAAAAGACAGTTTTGGTAAATCACTTTAAAAAGATGATAGAGAAACTGTTATATTTATTTGTTTGAAAAATGACATAAGTTATAAGACGTAAGCTGAAAAGTAGCGTTTTTCCATGCAAGGATACATACAATTAGTACTCCAAGCTTGTAGTGGCACTAGTTAGTAGGATAATCCATCCGAGATCGACCCTCATGTTCCCTCTCTAAAAGAGCTACGGCTAGGCTTCATTTGAAACGCTGAAATTTATTCTGCAAGGATATCGATTTATCCTTCGTGTAAAACTACTTTACGTTTCCTGTGTCTTTTGAGCAAGCACTAAGTTCTTTAGGGTGCATATGCTTTTTTTTCCGTGTGAAACTTCACAAGTATGCAAGGGCCGCGAGTCAGGCAAGTGATGATCCATCCTAAGCTTGTCCTAGCTAGTCATGATGAAAAAGTAGTAGTTCTTGAGGTGAACCTGACCTGGCCGCAATGAGAGATTTGGCCTGCTCCTAGCCATGAAGAAAAAGTACTAGTCCTGATATTTGACTTTTTTGTATGTACTTTTTTAAGTGGTGGTTAGCTTTTTTAGTAAAAAATAAAAAATAGTAAAAAATTCAAAAAAAAAGAAACATAGCAAAATCTTTTAAGACAATATAAAAAAACAAAAAAAACTAAAAAAGATCGAAAAAAAAAAATCAAATTTTAGAAGTTAAAAAACTAAAGCCGTTTAGAGCTGAAAAGGCCGAACACAACTTCTCCGTGCAATGGAAGAATAAATCAATAAGCAAGTGAAGGAGGAAAAATTAGAAAATTAAAAAGAGAGGACGAAAGGGGAGAAGAAACCAGGCACGTGCAGAAGTGCAACATGACAAGGACGGGATGGGATGCGGCGGCGTACGTCTAGCCGGCCGGGACGAAGAGGCCAAAACGGGCGGGTACCTCTCCCTGCCTGCGTCGCCGAGCCATCTGCTGATCCCGCGGCCACGCTTGCGTCTTCCGTGGCCCGCCCGCCGTCCACTTCAGCCGTACGTAGGTAGGTTCGTGTCACATCCCATGATGCATTTCGCTCCAAATAATTGATCTCGCGAACCTCTGTCTTCTCCACGTACGCGGCAGGTAACACGAGCAGGGGGTTTGGTGCATGTATGCTAGGGGAAAAAAAATCCATTTTACTATCGTAAAGCATCACGAGTCCACTTGATCCTGTAAACTTTTAGACAGTCTATTACCTAGGCCTTAGTCAAAACAGAATGATTCCTGGCTTCCAACTTTGTTTTTTCTTTGTATTACCTTGGAGATATAAAAGTGTGTTTTTATTTTTTTATTTTTCTTTATATTTTTTATTTAAATAAATTAGAAAAAACTCATAGTTACAACAATACTATTTTAACTAAAAGATATAGCACTTTGACATAGAGCCCTAACCAGTGGCGGACCCAGAACTAAATTTTAGCTAGGGCGAACTCACTAACATCCAAATGGCCACTAAGCATTGTGTGAACTTTTGCTCAGCCACTAATCAAGTACTACATAGCCTATGTTATAGACTTATGGTAGTCAAAGAAAAGAAGGAACATTTTATATTTGCTTAGCTCCACACTCTTGACTGAAATAGCTCCAGCCATTCCTATGACAGACTTAACATTTAGGTGCTATTTGTATACTTAGAACTTCAAAGAAAAAATAGTCAGTTCGCCAATGAAAGGTTCTGGTAGAACTTTCAGAACGCAAAAACTGCAGTAGAGGCCCCTCCACCATCCAATTATATTCATTTGAACTACTTTAGCTGAATTTTATCTAACCACACCTCTCTATTATTCATTTTTGCTCAATTGAACCTCCATAGTCTATAATTAATTTCGTCTCCAATAATGTGTCTACATGTTTTGGTGTGTTTGGTTTATATGACTCATCTAATTTCCACAATAGAGTATTATTAATTGCACTAAGTAAAACAACAATCACTATGATAGTAGAAGGATTAAGATCAGATAGTCGTAGGATAGTTTACGACTGTAAGATGGTTATAGAAGAGTTTACGATCACTTTACGAATTTTCTTCCTTATTAATAAGAAGTATATTTAAAATATATAATGATGTAATAATTTAAGAATTATTCTATCATTGTCATTGCCCATTTTTGTAAAAATGCTACAGATATACCAGCAAAAAAACTAAGCGAGAACAAGCAGGAGAATTCACACAAGCATAACATCGAGCACCTGGTGTGCATGCGTTCCGGAATGGACGGCGGCTGGACATGAGACCCCTCCCAGGGAACTAACTCCACGAACGCATGAGTGGCGTGCACGAGGCTTTCGCCGAGGCGGCCGGTGGTGCCGAATCTCGAGGAGTGGAGGGGGATGGCCGGCGACGGAGCTTGGGCCCACCTGAAGGGAGCGTCCGCCCCTGGACGGATGGAACGGACGACCCATGGTGACGACGGCTCTAGGGGGTCCTTCGGCGACAGAGCTCGAGCGGCCGCCCAAGCATACCCGAAGGACGGATCCGCCCTGACCCTAACGCTTCTAATTTTATAATGCGTACGGGATCACTTCGTAGACAGAGGCTGATTTTAAGAGCGGTTTTATCACCGTGACTACCATCACACCTGGTTTATTTTGCCACATATTGGCTTTACAGGCCATTATACCTCCCGGAGGTTGTGAGCTCGCCCGTGGAGGTAGCTCGAGGCGGCGACACGTGGCGTAAGTTTGTAACGGTGGCTCAGCATGAGCTCGTACGTACGCGCACCACGGCGGTGGCCTAGTTCCCGCGCGGCGGTGCCCATGGCCCGACGCAAGCTCGCTCTCGCGGGCAGTGGTAGCTAGCATGCCTAGAGCTTCCAGGCCCTTCACATGGTCCACGTCACGTGGACGCCGGGAAGAAGGAGAAAATGAAATCGTGTTTTACATGACCGGGATTAAGCAAGGCAATTAAATGTTAGGTGGACTCTCGTGATCATGTAGCTAGGGAGTACGGTGTACTTTTTTTTCTTCGTGTTAAGATTAGTTGGTAGTTAAAAAAGTAGCCAAACACTAACGGGTTAGCATTGGTTAGACATGATTAGTTTAACCCCCGTCGAAGGATGTTTATTCATTATTCAATCAGACATTTTACAGTGACATGGACATATAGCGTAAGAGATTGCTAAGTTAACGAAAAACAACATTACGTGGTTTCCTTCAAAAGAAAACGTTGCCATTGTGTACACTCAATTAAACCCTTGATTACAAGAGGTAAAGAAAATTTTATTGGTCATATATACACACACACACATACGAAAACACTAATCTATGTGTACATGCACCATGCACGCTAGTTTGCACGTTAAGAAGTTACTATCGTTTGTCATTTATAAGTAAATTTACTGTCAAACACATGCATATAGAGTTACTACCCAGTTATGTACTGGCAGTAATTCTACCTATGCACTTAATAGTATTTATATATGTATGTATGTATATATATGTGTGTGTATATATATATAAAATACTATTCTATGCGCATGTGTAAAATGCACGTCAGAAAGTTACTGTCGTATGCGAGTGAGTTACTGCAAAACATATGTTGAGTTATTGTCAGTTTTAACACTACACAACTGACAGTAACTCTACATATATTTGACAGTAACTTTACTTATACATGATAGTAACTTTTCGACGTACACAGTGCATGTAGACGTAGAATAACGCAGTCATATACACACAGAGAAATACATACCAGCACGTACGATATAGTAGGGCAGTGTATGCAATATATATACCTGAACCGGATAGTGTTTCTCAAAGTTGGAAATTGGTGGTAGGATCATCGTTTGCTGGCAATAGTGTATACAGGCCGCCTGGTTGGTTGGTTGGTTAGTTCCATCGGCAGTAACATGAGTTATGGGTCACAAAAGCAGGTTATATATATATGTATATATATATATGTATATCATTATTAGGGCTATTTTTGTAGTAGCAGGAATTCCAAAATCTCCCTTTATTATTGTACACCGAGCACAGCAATCCGAATGAACCACCCAAATCTGATCTTACTATTGCAGTTCCGTTGTGTTTATTAGCTGCATTGCATGCAGTGACCACAAGGGTCCAATCATTGAGCTGAACCACAAGAACACCACAGCCTAGCTAGCTACCTAGATATTACGGACGCATCGGTCGGCTCCATCCTCGATCGATCCATGCACCAATCGTACATGTGATGTGACTGCTCGTTGAGAGGCAGCTGGAGCGAACGTGTCACCAACGGAGATTCCCCATGTCGGGGCCCCTACAGCCCACGCCCCGACGCACGCGTCACCTCAGTTTCTGCCCTTTTTTTTCCCGACGAATGGCTGGTGCATTCCTCCGAACAAATCAATGTAAACAGTTTATTATGGTAGTTTTTTAAATAATTTATTAATATTTAATTTATTATGTTAAAATTATTACCAGTCATAACTATAAACCATTACCTTTAGGCAAAAGGAACACACTCTTCATCTAACAGTTACAGCTACTGCATAATGGTCATTTCACATAATAACAGGAACAATCTTAATCTAGTTAATTCTTTGTCTGTTTTGTGATCAGTTTTAGTTTGTTAATTATTACGCAGCCTGGGCACAGGCGCAGGAAGCTACCGCTACAGCTAAGCTAAGGCATAAGCAGCAACTGGGGCTTAAATTATGGAATAAGCAGCAGAATTCATTAAGCATCATCGATCAGGTTGTTGTAATGTTGTTAATTAGTGCCCTGTCGGCCGGGCAGACACCGATCCGTATTGCAAATTAAGCAGCTTAAACTGTGCAGGTACGTTACCTGTTTCTTGTTGTTTGTACCGTGACCTCTGCGTTTGTTTATAAAGGACCCAGTGGGGTACGTGCTGTCCGTAGAAGTAATTAATTAAGAGCATAATCTTTTAAGAGTAATTCGTTAAGGAATATATGGAATCGCGTTTGCAAGTACGCAAAAGGACAAGTTCTATACGAAATACAGTGATTTTCCGCTGCCTTTTCATATCTCTAAAATACAATTGAGTTTGATTTTAAAATTTGTTACATGGTCACTAAACATCCCCTCCTGGCTGGCCTCCCCTATATCTAAATGTTTTTTCTGAGAATTTTTTGAATCGTTTAAACCTGGTTTTCGTATACTTTACACTTTACACAGAAATGAAGTGTTTCCGCTAGACAATCCCGTTCTTTTTTGTTTTTTAGTTGATTTTTGATTTTAATTTTCTTCAGCGATCGTTATTTATTAAATTAATAAGATACAACTCAAAAGAATACGATCTGGGACATGCACGCAGCAGGAAGGCTTAAATTATGGAAGAAGAGTTGATGGCCGGATATACATCGTTCTGCAGGTTGTTAATTGGTATTGTCGGCCGGGCAGACATCCGTATTCACAAACTAAGCAAACTTAAACTGTGTAACAACTAGTACGTACGTTACTTGTGCCTGTTGTTTCGTGTGTGTGTTTTTACCAGGATTTCTGGATTTAATTGCGTTTCTTAAACGAATTCCGTTGTCAATAGTTGTTTACGGAGCAGGTGTACTTACTGCCTAAGTAATTAAACAGCACCTGTACTTGGCAAGTTATGTTTAGCCAGCGATCTAAAAAGAAGCCATGTTTAGCATGGCAGCTTAAGTACGATCCGTGATCTCGCCGATCCGAATGATGGCGCTTGTGACGTTGCAATGGAGTACTAGATCAAGATCAATGTGGCCGACACAATCAAAGTCATGAATAATAAGGGACCTTAATTACTATTATTATGGCCTTCTCATCTCACAAGGACATGATGTGCCCCATCATGCTTATCGTACGGGTCGCCCGAGCTAGCTTGGGACCAAATCAACCTATCTCGTTCAGACTGCATCGGTCTCTAGCAATTCTGTCAATTCTGGCTTGATCGTAGTGTCCACATTTTGTAAATGTGATCGAGATGAACTACAGTTCCATCTGTGTTTCTTCGGAATTAGCACTGACACGCTTTTCTATCTATTAATTGAAGTATATAGCTCACCTTTTTTTCTTCATTATTTAAGTTTTAGGGTGAATTGAGTGGTGGATGAAATGTCAAAGCCTATACGTATTGGGTTCAAGATTTGGCTAACGTAACATTTGAAAAAACTTTGCGGCTAACTTCAATTCCATGTCTTAGACTTGTTTAACTTTCCTCGTTATTTTAATCTTTTGGATATATTAGTTGGTGCATGAACCGCAATACTATCAATAGAAATAGGAATTTAGAGAAATTTAGAAATAGCCTTAACGACGAATTTTAATGACCACATCTCCCACAGATGATAACCAAAATTCAAGTGGCGATCGACGCCTAGGGTTGAAATGTCGAATGCCAGTGAACCACCCATCGTGACCAATGAATAAGCAAGCAAGTTAGCTAGCAACAAAGCTTTGAATCCCCATCAATTCACTCATGATGATGATCTATATATGATAGCTAGCAACAAAGCTTCTGGGGATTGAATTTGAGGGAGCAAATGGGCCTCAATTAGCATGGATGCGCAAGCCCATGGTTCCCCTCCTCAACCTGGCATGGGCCTTCCCGAGCTCACAGCCTCCCTCACTGCATGTGTAATTCAATTCTGAAGACATGGGCCCACATGTAAGTCCTCCGTTCTTCCCTAGCTCCCCCGTCTCCTCTCTTCCCCTATTCCAAACCCACTCCCAGAGCCAACCCCGGGACCAAGGAGCTTCCTCCTCTATCCTGCACCGCCACCACCGCCGCTGCGGCCAGGGCGGGTTCTTGGAGGGACCTAGGCAGCCTCAACGCCTGGGTGGTGCGCTACTACTGCCGCCTCGTCGCCGCCGCTTCGGAGGCTTTCCGACGAACAGGTGGCGCGCGGCGCGGAATCCTTCCCAAATTCTTGGTTCCCGATGGTTTCTTGATTTGTCTGAGGGGGATATGCGTCTTTGCAGCTGAAGGTGAAGACGGCGGGGTTCCGCGGCTCCGCGCCCGCGCTCGCCGACGTCCAGGCTGGTACGGCTGCTGTTATTGTCCAGAGCTGCATTGCAGCGTTTTGGGCGTTTCCTTTGAGTTGGTTATGGTCTGATGCGTCGGTGTGTGCCTTTTTGTGTCCAGAGGCGTTTAACGTGGTGAGGGAGGCGGCGAGGAGGACGCTCGGGACGCGGCATTTCAATGTCCAGGTATTCGGCGCTGCCTGTTTAGGCCGGGAATGGAAGATGGGACGAGTTAGCTGGGGTGATTGAGCTTTGTTTCATTGATTTGTTTGTGTTAGATAATTGGTGGTGCCGTGCTTCATGTCGGTGCATTGCGGTGATGAAGACTGGTGAAGGGAAGACCCTCGTATCGACCTTGGCGGCTTATCACGACGCGCTGTCTGGGGAAGGGGGTTCACAGTACTGTACGAAATCAGATTTCTTGCATTTTGTTGTTGGCCAAACCTGCTAATCTAGGTGGTTTCATTGCTTTGTATGGAGCATGGCTGATCAATGCAATGCAAGCTCTTATCTTATGTGCCCTTTTTAGTGGATCAACTGGACCATTGCTGGCAGTTCATTATTATAACTTCTAGACTCTAGAGATATGTCAAAGCATTGCAGACTTATTTTGAATCATGTAAAGGGCGTGGTTGGTAATTGGTTGTCTGCAGAAGTCCAGGCTGGTTCAATGGGTTGAGTTAATTTGGTCGTTATAGGATGAGGGGATGCAAGTAGGAATTGTTTGCTTGGTTCCATGAGGTAGTCATATATTATTACACTTGTACATGTGGATGCAGTTACTGTTGATTTACTACACCTTTTGTGTTCATCAGCTGCTGCATTTCTTACATTCACTTCTCACTGGCAATTGACTGCGATGCATCTCTACATCTCTACACTGTGTTAAGAGTTAGTGGATCATATCATATCCCTTATCATTCCCAGTAGATACTTACACATTTTGAAAAATGGACAACTGGAAGGAACTATACCATGCAGGAAATTAATATCAATATTCTGTTTCTGTAGCCCATAAGAAGTGAGGAGTGCTCTGGTATTCTGGTACATGTTTAGTCTAACAATTCAAGCGAAAACTTAGCGCAAGTCATTTTAATACCACCACATTCCCCAGTGTAGTTTGTGACAATCATAATAAATAATATAAACATGAGAAAATTTTAAGTGATTGCTGCTACCATGGAATATATGCTTCTCGTTCGTGTTTAACAATCTGTGCGGTTATCCAGTTGATTTGCTGAGATTAGCAGATACCTTTACCTGACCCACTTTGCACATTTTAAATGCTAAGCTCTAGTTAGCCCTCCACGTCCTTCGTTCCCACTTCTTCACATCTTATAAGCACTCTGATCCTTTTTCAGTGGTGACTGTAAATGATTATTTGGCGCAGTGAGATGCCGAAAGGATGGGTCGTGTTCATCGATTTCTTGGCCTTACTGTGGATCTAATTCAGGTATTTACACTATGAACAATGCTATGGTTGTACTTTGTTGATCCCCTTCTCTTTCTGGCGTGGAAACACCTAGGATTGTGTACTGTGTGTCACTCTGTTTCTTCTGTGACATATGCATTAGCGAGTTTGAAGTCTGATGAAAGAAGAAAGAAGGGCCAACTATAGATGTGACATTACATACACTAACAACTCGGTAAGATGCCTAGTAGAAGAAGTGAAGAACAACTTTTAATTAGTCTTATCATGTGGTTATTCATATTAGAAGAGGCATTTTTTCTTGTGGTAACTTGGTATGACTTTGTATATTTGTTGAAGTTGACTTTGAATCTTTTATGGATGCTACTTGTGACCAACGCGTACGAGTACTTGTTAATGAGCCCCTCACCTGCTTATCTTGGTTATACAATGTCATGTAGTGATATCTCCATATATATAGTATAAATATAGGGGCACTATGGTGTCCAAGCTCCGATTGAGACTATGGTGTCCAGGCTCCATGATTGAGACTTTCCATTCATAACTGATTCAACATGTTAAATCAATGATTTTCTTTCCAAATCGATGCCTTTTCGAATTAAAAAATGCTAACAGGTTTGCCTAATATTTTATATATCATTGCATTTGTACGTATCTAAAAGCAATCCAAAGGCAGAGAGGTCTGGTGCTCATATCCTACAGGAGCTTGGATTTGACTATCTTCGTGACAATTTATCGCGAAGCACAGAACAGCTAATTATGAGATGGTACATTTGAGGCTGTCCTCTCTCACTTTTCAGAATTGTGCTTTCTCTCTATTTGTTAATTTTCTGGGTAATACATGATTTGATAGGCCAAGACCATTCCATTTTGCTATTGTGGTTGAAGTGGACTCAGTGCTTATAGATGAGGGAAGAAACCCATTGCTAATAAGTGGAGAGGTTTATCGCTAATTCTTTCTCTAACCTTATTCCTTCAACACCATTTGAGTTTCTTGACCTGTCAAAATGTAAGATATTCACCAACTTTTCCCTTCTTGTTACTAGGATAACAGAGACGCAGCACGGTATCTAGTTGCTGCTAAAGTTGCAGACCTCCTCATGGAGGGTGTTGTGAGTGTTTTCTTGTTGCTTGAAACTAAATGTTACAAGGAGTCATGGTTCCCTAATATTTGCTACTTAAAATGATTATGTTGATTTATTCCTGCAGCATTATACTGTAGAAGTGTAGAACTGAAAGGCAATAATATAGATCTTACAGAGGATGGAGTTACTTATGCTGAGATGATTCTTGGGACAAATGATCTATGGGATGAGAATGATCCATGGGCAAGGTGTCATCACTGTTTATTTCTTTTGTAGCTTTTTGTCTGATTGTGGTTATCTTGCTATGTGCAACTATTGATAGTCAACTAGTTAACTCAACTTTGAAATGCAGTTATTTTGAAGTGTTAAAATTGCTTACCAGCAAGTCACAAATGTCAGTATGTCCCAATTCTTCGATGGTAGTCTTAAGTTCCTTAGAAGTCATATCGATGCTTGTTTACTTCCTTTGTCATTATACATCTAGATAGCTTTTAAAATAAAATATAGTGCTAAATAATGCCACTACATGAAAGGTGCAACTAACTTATTAGCAACTTGGACATGCGGTGAATGGTGACTCTAACCTTGTCAAATGCTACAGATTTGTGATGAATGCATTGAAGGCCAAAGAGTTTTACCGCCTGGATGTCCAGTATATTATTGTCAAGAACGGAAAAACTCTCATAATTAATGAGGTATTATAGGCGTCGCTTAGGCGACGCTTAAGCGTCGCCTAAGCGGTAAGGCGGTCCGGGGGGGGCAAGGCGTCGCCCCCGCCTTGCCGCCCGTGCCCAAGGCGGCCTGGGGGCGGAGGCGGCGGCGGCGCAGGACCGGATCCGGCGCGGGGAGGCCGGATCCGGCATCGACCGGGTGGAAGCGGCGCGCGCGTCGGGTGGAGGCGGCGGCGCGCAGACCGGATCCGCGCGGGAGGTCGGATCCGGCGTCGTCGGGTGGAGGCGGCGGCGGCGGCGTCGTCGGGTGGAGGCGGCGCGCGCAGACCGGATCCGGCGCGAGGCCGGATCCGGCGTCGTCTGGTGGAGGCGGCGGCGTCAGGTGGAGGGCGGCAGCGCGACGGATCCGCGCCCGTCCGGAGGAGGCGCGCGCGAGCCAGTGGAGGAGGCGGCGCCGATCCGGAGGAGAGGCGGCGCGCTTCGAGAGGAGCGCGCGCTTCGGGAGACGGCGGCGGCGCGGAGGAGGCGGTCGACCGAGTGAGTGTACGCCCGAGTGAGACACACTCGGTCGACTGGGGTGAGGGGGTTATAAATAAATTGATATTTTATACTTTAGTACTCGAAGTTCTGTAAACTTACAATTAGGTCCTTTTTTAAGAAATCTTCTGATTTAGACTTTGATTTAGACTTCTAGAGTTCCATTTTCTTCGCCTTAAGATGCGTGCTAAGGCGTCGCCTCGCCTCGCGCCTTACCGCTTAAAAGTTGTGAGGGGGGTGGGTCGCCTCGCCTCGCCTTACCGCCTTAATAACTATGATTATCTCAGTTTCAGCATTCTTTTATTTGCCATAATATAGTGGCTTAGTTGGCCATTACTTTTTAGACATTGGATGGATGGTGACATTCTAGGTTTTATTTCAAAGAAATAACTTGATAGATGTTAACTGCAAAACTAGATTTCTTCTCTCAAGAATTATACAATTTACAAGGAAGATTAGATGGTCAGTTTCACAGCAGCAAGGCTTTTCAAGTACATTGAAAATGGGAAACCTTCATAGCTGCTTCATATCATCCTGTACAATCAGATGTCCCAAACAACCGTCAGTCCACTAGAAAAAAAATCTTGCGACTATCCTAGAAAACCTCATAGAACATCGGAGAATATCGTAGTCCTCATGTTGGCTTAAATAAATCCACTAGCTATTCAGTGCATCCAGGGTGTGATATTCCATTTTGGGATCCCTTTCATTTTTAACAATCATGGCGCACATCTTCTGCACAATTGCTAGCAAGATTTCTATGATAATACATGCACTTTCACAAGACCCATTTAAGAACTGTTGAATTGATCACAACATAATACCTATGTCCATGTGCACAGGTAGCTTGTGCAAAGTAATCTGCTGTGTCATGAGATAGGCAGATAGCCATTTATGAATCCCTGAAAGTTCCATTTATTGATTTACTCAACTTTGTGTCATGTTTTATCAAACATTTTTATGTTCCTAAATAAGAGCATGTTGGATCATACTGATCCTTCAATGCTGTCATTGTAACATCCCATTTTTGGGCATATAAAAGTTTGCTAGACATGAAATTTCAAATCTGATTTTTGGGCAGCCGAGAGGCAGAGATCGCCGGTCGGATCCGGCGTGGAGCGGAACCTTGCCATTGCTGGTGGCGCAGCCAGCCAGATGTTGAAGGAGCTCGGATCCAACCAGAGAGAGCTAGCGCGGGCAAGGTGGCGGTCTCGGGGGGATCCAGTTGATGGCGCCCAAGGCTGAGAAGGCGGTGGAGAAGCAGCCGTCTGACAGAGATTCGGCAAGATCCAGTGGCGGATGGAGGCAACCGGCTAGATTCAGGCGGAAAGAGGTCGGTGGGGTCCGGATCTTGCGGATCTGATGTGCACAAGCTGGGAGAGGGCGAGGGAAGACCGGAGAGTGCGCCAGCGATGGCGGTGCAGGAGGAGGCAACCCGGCGGTGGAGAGTACATGATCCATTCTAGAGACGCTGGATTCGGGTGGATCTGTTTGGCCATCGAGCAAAGAATCTCCAACCGCCTTTGAGCTCCACGGCATTCGGGCGACGAGGATTCGGCTCAGAGAGTTCACTAGCAGCGGCGACGCGTGAAGAGGCGATCCGGCTGGGCATGGGTGACGAGGATTCGGCCCAGAGCGCACGAAGCCGAGGCGGCTCAGATCCGACGGTGAGGAGGAGCCCGGCAGCTCGAGGGCATCCAGATTAGGACCCGAGGGCGGCGGCGACCCGAAACGAGATGACTGCCCCCAGGAGTGGAGATCGATCCTCCCGGAGGCAGCGGCAGTGGAAGACGTGTAGAGAGGCCAGGGTTTGAGATATATGAAACTTAGCTCTGATATCATATTATAAATATTATGTGTATGTATTGAAGAGATCTAATAAGTAATATATATAGAAAGTACAAGAGCAATATACCATATAAAGATAAGAAAGGCATATAAGAAACAGAATACAAACTCTATATCCTTAACAGCAACCACATTGGGCTTTCACATGGGTCACCTAACATTTTTCAGTAGATTACTCCAGCAATACGACGCGATATCGCCACAAGGCATGGGAATTACATGGCGTGCGTTAACCCTGTAAAAAATCACGACTTGGATATGACAGCGCTGTTGTGTTTTGCTAGCTGTACCAAATTTGACTTAGGATAACATCTTAGTGCAAAAGAGAATGGATTTTACATCACTGCATTCAGCTGATTATACATCAACACCACAATAATGTTTCTTGCAACACTATCTAAAAGTAGAGCTTGATTGTATGTTGCAACTTACAGGTAAAATAATTTCGTTCACACTGTACTATCCTTATCATAATTGTTATCCCCATAAGTCCACTCTGGACTTTTGCTTTGAGTGAAATGTTTACCGACCATGTGAATTTCATGTAGCGAGGCACTTTAAGACCTCTCGCTTATCTCTTGTCAAACGGGAGTGCATGTGGAATCTCTTACTTGTGGGCAAGGAAGTCTTCAAGTACTAGTGGCAATATTTGACATTGTGAAGTTGTTGCTTTTCATGATGATGATAGGTCAATCAACCAAGCAGGTATTCAACTTTGCAAATTTTGTTCATACCTACATCCGAGATTCGTTCTCAACATTAGTGTTGGTATTGGTATTTTTGATGGTATTACTGTGAGTATTTGTATTACCATTGGACTCTGCTCATTTGAACTTCTGCCTTTTGATTTCTAACTTTTTTTACTTTCATCTTTTTTTTTGGCTTTTTAGTTTTTTTAGGTTTTTTTCTCTTATTCCTTTGCATTAGCCGTGATGATATAACATTTTTATTATTTTTTTAAAATTTAATTATGTTGAAAAGCTAACAACAGTTACAATACAAGAAAGTCGCTACAGTGCAAAATAAGCTAAAAGTCTGGGCTTGAAACACCAAATGAGTACCACCTAAACACTGATTTATTCAGATGTGCCTGTTTTTTTTGACTTCGACTCATGGCTACAGTTTATAGCTTTTGGGTTATTGTGTGAGAGAATACAAAGTAATAGAAATTCACGTGCGGTTTTGATCGATATAAATAAAATTGCTATAGTATATATTACAATTAACTTATAAACCTTGTCTAGAAAAAATACTTTATTTGAAAGTTAATTACTTAAGAAAATTTAAAAAATAGTTTTTAAAAATTAAAAAGAAGAGGCCCGATGAAGCCTTAGGGGTAAGATGGTGCATAATTTTAAATATGCAGTTATGTTGTGTTTTTTGGGATCTTTTAGTATAGCTTCAGACATTAGGCATCAGCTTTGAAAAAATTATCTCAATAAATTACTTTAAAATTATCGGAAAAGCCATCAACCGAAAAGAATCTTCTTGCGCTCTGCGCGCTTCTTCCGCGTGGGCCGCTTCTCTTGGGGCACCACCTTTTCAGCACTGCTTTCAGGGCGCAAGATTTGGATTGTTTCCTGTAGCTACAGTAGATTTTAAAAAAACGGTGTGTTTTTAAGGTAGAGTTTAAAAGTTAATGTAGTATATATTATGCTAACTTTATATGAACCGGCTAAAATTATATATGAGTATTTATCTCTCTGTAATATCTTTTATAAACAACTAAAATTTATAACTTATATGTTAAAAAGTATAAGTTACAGCCAAAATAGTCCACCGTTAGAATGCGTACGACATCATAGCTGACGTGTGCAATTGATATTGCATATGCTTATTATGTGTCATCTGATGACATTGTTGGATGATTACATCCAAGCTTGTGTCGGCATATATATCTACTGATAAATTACATCCGCATGTTGTAATAATTTCATAGAAATTTTCTTTTTTTTTCCCAAAGGAAAATAGGCTAATTTCGGTAGAAACCAGGAATTCCTGCATTCTGGGACCTAAGAAAGCATCTGTCATTCTCTCCTCCACAGCCGTCCTCCCTGATGCTTTGCTGCACACGCTAGCACATTCCATGCAATGGCGGCGTACACCATGCCTTCATGCGAGCAGCGTTCCTTTTCTTTTTCTTGGGTTCTGCTTGGTTCCATCACGCTCACGCGGATATCATTGGTTAGTGCATCCTTGAAATTACACAAAATATCATTATGAGATAGTAAATAATTCTTATACAGATAAAAAATTAAATTCACTTTGGAGCAAATTCACCTAATAATATTTTAATACGGCTCAATAATTTTTTAGTTAAATAATATATTTAACTAAAAAGCGTAAGATATATACATGTATCCGCATAAGAGATGGAAATTTAGATTTATATTTTGTTAGAAAAATTGGGCTCAAGCATATGGTCTGTTCTTTTTTGCTTCTCAAAATGGCTTTTGGCTTTTGCTATAGTACCTAACTTTCAAACGGAGTATTTTTTAAGACGGAGTCTACAAGTTAATTACAGTACACGTTAAAAACCCAACATCTGTACCATCCAAAATTACAAACGAGTATCTCTTTCCGTAATATCTATCGTAAACAGCTAAAATTTAAAAATTTTAAACTAAAAATTATAAGTTATAGAAAAAAAGTAGGCCCATAGGCTGGGTTCAAATTGACGCGTCTTGCTCGCTGTGTTGTTTGATGCAGGGGAGAGTTAGCTATTTAGCCATCTATGTTATTTATTTGAGCTGACAGAGTGAGTTGTATGCATGCATGGGCCACCGATAAAAGAAATTAATTAATAGAGGTTACATGCAGTGGATGGACGTGTCCATGTGAGGCATGTGTGTGTCGGTCAGCTTGTTCAGACTTGTGTTCAGTAATTCAATGCTGCCAACTGATGTTGCCGGGTGCTGCTGTTTGCAATTCTGTGGATGGACCGGCATTGTGTTCCGGCCTGACCGTTTATTGGTAGCTGTCTGATAGCTGAAGCCCTGCGGTTAGACCGGTCAGAACAGGGAGGTATGGTCAGGTTATAGAGGCCGCTCAGTTCAGTTTAATAAATTGCTTTATAATTTATTTTTTATAGTTAGTTTATTTTACATTTTAATTGATAACGATTTATTTGGTATAATTAAATTTTAAAAAAAAATTAAAAATAGAAAAAACAGGTTAACTCATCACAGACAATGCAAATGAATACGAGAAAAAAGAAAACACAAAAAGCTCAAAATAGTCAAAAAAAAAAACAAGAAAAAGATGATATTTACGAATAGTGAACAAGAAGTCAGAAGTCGGAAGTTGAATCCGAAACGATCAGGGCCAGATTTGTGGGTTTTGAGTCGTGAAATAGGTTTTGGTGACTAAGATTAGTGGTTTTAGATTGTATGAGGCATGTTACTGCTAACTTGAGTCAAGTTGTGAAGGATTTGTGTCAAAAATGACTTTTTTATCTTTGGATATGCAGGTTCGCTTGGAGATGACACGGAGGAGACCGACTCGAGCACGGAGCCCGATGCAGCGACGGAGCCTCGGCCCAAAACGACAATGAATAGTACCTGACTTCACGGATTGCTGACGCGTGGCTCTGAGGTGATCGGATGGCAATGGCAAAAAACAAAGATCGGATCCGACGGTCGACTTCGGTGAACTACCGAATGGATGACACGTGGCAATGAAGGAATCCAAGGGCTGGGAATTATTGGGCCGGATGAACAATAATGGGTTTGGCTCAATATTGTTTAGAAATTTTGGGGGCTTTTCTATTTCTAGAATTCAAATAAAATAAAAGGAGCTCTAGAAAATAGCAAATAAATCTAGAAAAATCCAGAAAAATTTCTTGAGACACAAGGAACCCAAATAAAATATTTTCAATACATGTTAATGCTTATTTTATTCATATTAAATTCTTTTATTAATAAAAATTTAATTTAAGCTTTATTTAATTCTAGAAAATCTAAATAGTGAATTTTATTTTAAAAGCTTAAAAAAAGCTTTGAAAATCATTATGTTACATAAATGCTTCCAACTGATGTTGCCGAGTGCTGCTGTTTGCAATTCTACGGTTGAACTGGCTCTGCAAAATTTGTTTCATACCTACATCCAAGATTCATTCTCAACATTAGTGTTGGTATTTGTATTTTTGATGGTATTACTGTAAGTATTTGTATTACCATTTACCAGTGCTAGCCCACTATTTTAAACACTGACTTATTTTTTGTTTGCTCATTTATGTGATTCCATTGCTACCACTCAAATGTGCCGAAATGATGAAGCCTTGGGGGTAAGATGCTGCATGATGATGACCCGCAACATGCAGTTCTGTTAGTGTTTTTGGGATCTTTTTGGTGTAGCTTTCACGCCAGCAGACCTTATGCGTTCTTTTTGGCTATACTTTTTTTCAGCTGCGCATGATTGTTTATGGTTACGACTAATGATGTTTGATCTAACACAAGTATTTGTATAAATGAATCGAATGCAGGTTTCTTAAAACTAGTTTATATTTTTTTACTGGAGGTGGCTGATACACGTGATAATACAAAAATTGGAAAATTTCAGAGTTTTTTGGACCGAAAATTTCAAGAAAAATTTGAATTTCAAACAAATCTCGGCAGATTTGATACAATTTTATGAGTGTAGGCATGTTCAGGTTGGAGTTCATGTAACGACCCGCACAATTACCGTGGAGTAATTATGCTAGTCAGCGGATTATTATTCGTTATAGCCGATAGAACATCGCATTAACGAATAATAAGCCTATCAGAGTGCAGCAGAACCATAATTAGAGACAAAATACGATATTACAAAAATATCGCCACGTAGGGCTAAAATTCATTACAGAGCCGCAAGGACTCGAATATTACAATAATGAGGAAACCTAGGAGTAATTCCGATCGTCGCCTCCATCTCTTATTCTCTGTATTATGAGTCTGTAGTATTCCACCTGGTTAATACTTAAATCCATTTATGCAGTCTTACCAGATTCTAGCAATCCTCCAGTTCATCATGCATCTAGGGAAAGGAAATAATAGCAAGGGTGAGTACAAAAGTACTCAGCAAGTGTTATTAGTAAAATGCACTAGATGTTCTTCTACACCTTTGAGAACATACATTTATGTTCCCAATCTCACGATCATTCTCAATTTCTTTCTCATTCTCAATCCTCTTCTCGGGATTATAGAAAATAGGTTTTGTTGTTGAGTTTGAAAAGAAGTCCATATTATTAATTTAGAAAGCTATCGAACATTCGTATGAACGGCAAAAACCCCATAAGTTTCCGTGCTCTCCTTTCCCGGAGACAGGCAAGAATTCATGATTTGTATAGCATTGCGCAAGCTTGTATCACTTTACCCATCATCATTCTGATCCTACTGGCCCATGGGTTTCCACATTTCCTAAGATGTGGCGCCCAGATCAGAATACAGAATTTTTGTATCTATCTCCGTATATTATATCTCCACCCAATTATTCACAATCGGCAGTCTGTGCGAATTATTACTATCACCAGACTCACCAAAAGTGACATAACCGTTGGTTGGGAAGGTTTCCGGCCTTCACCCAACACTCCACTGCGTAATATATCGCCCTCACGTACCCCACTGCTGATACCATACCAGTCTCGGGTTATTGCGATTCACGTACCCCCTGCTGATACAAACCAGTCTCGGGTATGAGGTTCGGATCCCCCCTTGCTGATCACTAACCAGTCTGGGTTCATTTCCCTTTATTAATACTTACCCATGTGGAGAATATAATAACCTTGATAGTACTACTGATTCTGTCCGTCCGTAGACGAAATGTTGGTTGATACGTTTAGTACGGTCCATTCATACAGATGAAGACCGATTAACCTTATATCTTATCCCTATGCAGAAGATTCCCCACACCTGCCCTTTTTCTCCTGCCCTGGGGATCTTCCACCCACTTAATTACCAGCCTGACAGTGGCTTCTCCAACTGTCTACCTGATCTCTTCTTTTTCTTTCTTACCACAATTATTCGATTCAAACATGATTTTCATTTTCATGCATGGTGATAATAATTTCATAGGAAAATACTTTATTTTACTGAAAGTACTCTAATCATATGCTCAAAAGAAAAGCTTGCCTGGATGAACCACATATTCGGATTTAAGTAGAATCAAGTGAAGTCCTTCCCACGACTCGGATAGTTGTCTGCAATTAAATATGTAGACTACGACTTAATTTACGAAAACAATAATAAAGTGTGAAGTGTCGATGTGATTGTGCGCCTAGGGTGAGGTTTCGCTCAACTCAACTTCAATCGCGGTGATTAAAATTAATTTCTATATGATGCTCGTTAGTTGATATTATCGTACTAGCATCGCGAGATACAATCTATCTATGATGTAGGTTTGACGTTTTGCTGGATTCCAGTAATTTATCGATTAAACAAGATTAAATAGATGTTTAATTACTAAATTTAATGATTTAATGACAATACACTAATTTAATCGGAAAGCGCTATATTCTTATTCTATTGACAGTATTTACTTTACTAAAGTAAACTTAAGCAATGCTTATGGGTTTCTATGATTTAACTTATGGTGTTGACGAAGACTATGGTAAAGTAACAAATGCGGCAATATGTTGTGAGGCTTCTAAGGTTAGGTTTCGTCACCTGGCGGATTTTTGAAGTGCTGAAATTATGCCATCGGTGACTTCCTTGACGACTAGCTCAATATTAACATTTTAATGCGCATACTCGAAAATACTAAAATGACAGAAGTACTCCTAGGTTAATGTTTCGGATGAGTTTACTTAATCTCCTAAGATGTTACGCAGCCAAAGTCTAAATGAAGGTTTCTGAATTAATTTTCATTCTCTTTAAAACTCCCTTTTTATTTTCCTATTCTTCTTATCTTTCCTTTTTCCCTTTTCTTCAATTCGGCCGGCTTTCGGCCCATACTTGTCCCGGCCCACCTCCTCCTCCTCTTCCCCTAACCCGACCTCCTTTCCTTTTTCCTCTTGCGCCGCCGCCTCCTCTATCTCTCTCTCACGCCGCCGCCTCCTCTATCTTCCTCTCACGCCGCCGCTCTTCCTCCCCCTCGTCTGCGCTGCCGCCTCTCCCCTCACCCTTCTCCTCTTTCCCCCTTGCGCCGTCACTTCTCTTCCCCCTCTCTCTCCGCTCTCTGGCACCACTTCCCCCTTCTCCCTCTTTCCGCCGCGCGCCGCCTCCCCTCGGCCCGACGGCTTGGGTCGTCTCCGGTCGCTGGATCCGTGGCCTACGGCCCGGATCTGGCTCGCCTTAATCCGGTTGCCCTTCCCTCTTGATTTTCTACGGTTACTATTTACTTTCGCGTGGTTTCTTTTGGTTTTGGTACTAGGGCGAGGATCGGCCAGGAGGTGCTTGCTGCGGCTCGGCACGACGGAGCTCGAAGCCGTGTGCATGCCGGGGAAATGCGCAGTGGCTCTCGAGGGCGCGTGCGTAGCTGTTGGTGGCGTGCCGCCGCTGACCTTCACTATAGTACTCTCCCTCTTCTCTACATCTCCTTACTGATGGTTATGAACTAGTATCGGTTTTATGGGATGATGGTGATGCTATGTGCGGCACGGTGGTTTACTGGTTGGGTGAGATGTTCTAATGAATATGCTATTAGGGATGAGGGTTTGTAGCTACCTTGTTCTGGTTGAATGTTTGGAGGGTCCCTGTTGAGGTGGTGATGATGTTGGTGGTGGCTGTCCCTGGTTGCTTGTGTGCCGAAGTCCCCGTAGTGGCCTCCTGTGCTTGTGGCTTGCGGTTCCTTGGTCCAACTCCTTGCTTGACTTCGGTTGGCAGCTGCTTGGCTGAGTTGGTGATGGCTGTCTTCGGTTTGTGGGTAGAGCAAGAATGGGGTGGTGGCTGGCTGGTGCCGTGGGTTCTTTTCCTTCTTCCTTTTTACTCGGCTGGCTGGGTGTGCTGGGGTCTGTTGGCCCTGGTTGTGCTTTCTAGAGCTTGAGCTGTCCTCTGCGCTGGCGGACCGTGCGGTGCTGTGTGGTGCCTTCTGGATGCTGGAGTGCGGGCTGTTGACTAATGTTGTGGGGTGACTTAACTGGTGTTATGTTGGCTTGTTGGTTAATTGATACCTGTTGGGTGTTTGCTACAGTGTGACTTCTAAATCAGGTTTGTTTATGCCGAGTGATGATCTAATAGCTGTGAGAGGTGTCGACCGGTCCCCGGACGGTCTGGGAACCTCAATGAACGAAATGCCCTGCCTGAATTTAAATCCTAGAGCTCTGACGGCAATCCTTCTTGTACTTATTTTCTTTTGTTCGATCTTTTTCGGTATCTTTCTATTAACTCTTCTCGCACTTAAAACTGTGGCTATTTTAGAAATCAACTATTTAGTATTTGTTGTATGAAATGATATGCATGTAAGTTATATTTTCCATCGTTCTTGGTTAGTTGCGAATGTATAAAATGCCTAACATGTAATCTTATGTTTATGTTTGATGTAATATTACTCTGAACCTAATTACAGGTTTCAGCGAGTTGTAATATTTGTATTTAACTCCAATGTAAATTTTAGTTTTCATTTAATAGATGCAATTGCTTTATTGTATGAGAGTTGTAACTAGTTAACTGTTGTATCAGAACGCTAAATATTTCTTTTAATTAAGTTGAATGCTTTTACTTGTCGTACCGATGAATGCTATCTCTCTAATCTATATCGATTGTTCTATCCTCGTCGACGAGATTGGGAAAGTAACGTATTCGTATAACGTTCGTCGATTGCAATTTAATTTACACAAAAATTTTAAATTCCCCCAAATTTTAGATCATTAGCTACGTAATTAATCTCACTTAACCTATTAACACATCAATTAAGGTTAATTAAAAATGTGGGGCGTTTCAGTTCAGTTGCTTAACTTCTAGTTTCTGCCTAATCCTATGGCAAAGGAATACACAATATAAGTTCAGCAAAAAAAATACTTTGATATAATCCATTATCATAAACATGCTAGAAGTTCAGAACACATGCGTGCAGCCTTCAATAGTTGATTTGATCAAAAAACATAGAAAATACCAGGAAATCGTAGAAATTGTTCCTCCTGGGCTTCGCCGCCCAGGCCGCCATTGTCCTCCTCGCCACCCCAACCGCAACTATCCTCCTCGCTTCCGCACCCACCTCCTCGGCCTCCAACCACTGTCCTACCTTCTCCCCCGCCGCCACCCTCCATTCTGCGACAATCTCTAGGGGAAGGGGGTTTGAGAGGAAGGACGTGGGGACAAACTCAACAAGGGATCGGGCGTTCAGTGCTTTCGGCAAGATGGCATGAGGGGAGGAAGGAAGACAAAGACGAACACCGTAGAAGAAGACCTGTGGGCGGTTGCGGCTGCACGTTAGGGATTTATGGCTAAAGAAGGCGAGGAGATCTGTGTGATGCATGTTTAGAGCTTAGGGTAGCCTCAGGTTGATCAGTCGGGCCACTTTGGGAGGCTGCATTTCAAAATGGGTCGAAAGGTTTTGCCCGGTAGCCCATTTTATCTAGGGATAGCAATCGGGCGCGGCGGACACAGTAGTACTCACTCATACCCATATCGACGACCCCGATTTACACCCACATATATGCCCACAAAGGACGACAGAAAAAGAACCTCGTCCATACCTATCGCCCGTGGGTATACCCGTTTACCCGCGAACTGAGAGTCACCATCTGATAGTTAAACTAATGATAGATACATATAAGTAGCAGTTGTTGCTAGAAAATATAATAGCTATATTTTGTGGTTCTATTTAAATTTAATTTCAAATTAGTAGATTTTTTTACTAGAATTCTTTCTAAACTTATTATGAAAATTAATTATCCTCTAGATCAGGAACTAAAGAGTCTAAGATCAATTATAAATAACATCAATAGATAAGAGAATTGCACAATTGAAGAAGATCCCCCTTAATTAAAGTATTAAAAATACGCATGTACAAGTAATCATACATCAGGTAATTGCAAATAAGAAGTGCTTCTAATGAGAAATTACAGAATTACAATCAGTAAGAATTATTTCAATTATCTCAAAGACATGTATCTTCTCGTGGGTAAATGAGCGAGACAGATATGGGTGGAGTTTACCCATACCCATGCCCTTTTACTCGACGGATAGAGTGTTTTCCTCATTTTCATGCTCGTGAGTAAAGAAAATATCACATATCCAATTCTATTAGGGTATTTATCTACGGACACACGGGTAAATGGGCACAGTTGCCATCCCTAATTTTATCGGGGGTGTCCGGTAAGGCCGATTGAACCAAAAATCAGCCAGTTTTCGAAATCTTGATCAAACACTGATAAGTTATCTAAAAAACTGTTCTAATAAATTATTTTAAAAAAATAATTTAAATAATTATTCTAATAAATTACTTCGAAAAGATGCTAAAAAACTGTTTGGAAAAAACATTTTCCTTTTTGCCTTTCACGCGTTTCTTTCGCGTGGGCCGCTTCTCCTGAGGCACCATCATTTCAGCATTGCTTTCAGGGCGCAAATCTGCGTATGACATCATAGCTGACGTATGCAATTGATATTGCACATGCTTGTGTCATCTGATTGACATTGTTAGATGATTGCATCCAAGCTTGTGTCAGCATATCTACGATGAATTATATCCGTATGCTGTATTTTTTTTGTTGTGTAAGGTTAATTCAATTAAGAATGAACTTAATAATTTCATAGGAATTTTCTATTTTTTCAAAGGAAATAGGCCAGTTTCGGTAGACACCAGGAATTCCTGCATTCTGGGACCTAAGAAAGCATCTATCGTACTATTGTTTGTTTTCAGGGAGTTTTCTTTTTCAAATATGTTGCATATCATTCCTCGGATGGATATCACTGTTAGTAAGTGATGGTTTTCTATCAGGCAAGATAATACCATTGTTCAATTATGTATCATTTGTGCTGGGCATTATCTATGGTGCATCATCATTGATTCCATGATCTACTAAGATTCCGTTTGAAACGTGATAATCTTTCCGATTCCTACAGAAATTTAACTATTTTCTGTAAAATTTGTGCTTTCCAAAAGGGGCCCATATTGTTCACCAAACAATCGGTTCAAAACGAGACATGAGTACATCGGTCTAGAAAAGGTGGAGTCGAGTAAATGTCTGGCAAATTGACTCAAGTTTAGCCTATAATACAAGGATTGCAGCATTTTATTGCCAGCACCAACAAAAATGCGAAAAATAATATATCTATAGCTACCTTACTAACAGGGAATTAATTGCGTCCACAATATATATGTGGCTGTGCTGTTCAATCGCACGAAGACTTCAAGTAGACTTGGACCAAGACCAGCTCGATCATGTATGTATAGCGTTGGGACACATGGCTCCTAGCCGGATTTATACTTCTAGCTTCTAACTTCTTAATTTTATTTTTTAGATTTTTTTCTGTATTTCTTTGTATTATCTGTGATGGACTAATCTATTTTTTCTATTTTTATTTTTTAAATTTAATTATATCAAAAAAGTCACCATCAGCTACAGTGTAAAAACCATAAACCACAAAAAAAGCCCAATTGAGCACCGCCCTATTCTCGACATTGACAGGCTCTGTGTGTGTCACCGACGCCTAGGCAAACCAAAGCAAAATGATCATCGTATTTCTCAGGAGTTTATAACATTCACCCTCTTCTAGTTTCCAAAGCTATCTTAGCTATTCTGTCCACGAGTAAGTCTTAATCATCGATTTTGGTTTTAACTCTTTTTTGAGTGCAACCTTACTTAAATATCAAAAAGGTTTGAACCTTTATGTGAGTTTTTGCGATCCATGAATGAAATAGATTTTTGAGACCTTGAGCAAGGTGTCTATAAAGTTTCACAGCATTTGGATCATCGGATCAGTTATGTGGATTTTAAGTTTAGCAACAGTGCTAAAATTACTACAGCATTACCTGATTTTACTATTCACGATGATCAGACCATCTGAGAGAGGTCAAATCGGCATCTGGTTGGAGGTTAGACATCTGAGGTTTCTTGATCAATTTGATTTGAGAATTTGGCTATAGATAAAATTCATAGTACCTCTATAACTATTAAAGAATAAGATTAAGAATACTAAGAAAAAATTTTAGTCGGCGTTATTCATCCTGCTCTCTTGCCATTGATCCTACGGAACGGCTTATATGGGAGTACTTACAGTACCGATCGACGAGGGCACATCGACTTTTCCTGAGCTGCCGTTCTCCATTGGTAGGACCGACGTTTAATTATATAACTCCTTAGACAAGTACCATGTAAATTGCATGTTAATGAACAGATGACGTGTGCCCTTGCTTTGAGTTTTCACTGTTTGACGTTGACTTCTCAGGATTCTGGAGTCGTCGCCGAGGGAATGAGACTCCGGTAAAGGTGGGCCCTTCAGGCACCGATAGCTGATGAACGAAGACCATGACCGCACATCCTAATCGTTTGGAATTCAGCTATGTCCTTTAGTCTAACTGTACAGAGAAATATAACTTGAAAAGGGAATAGGAGTGTAGGTATTTCAACTTTTTAAATATAACTTGAAAAGGGAATAGGAGTGTAGGTATTTCAACTTTTTAAGTGACTGAAGTATGTCAATTGATAAGGTTAAAGGTATGTTCTTTTCAGCTTTTTAAAATAATTTTTGATTTTTACTACAGTATCTAATTTTTAAACGAATTATTTTTTAAAGATAGAGTCTACAAGTTAATTATAGTACACGTTAAAAATCCAACATTTGTACCATCCAAAATCGCAAGCGAGTATCTCTCTCCGTAATCTCTGTCGCAAACAGCTAAATTTCAGAAATTTCAATCAAAAGCTAAAAACCGCAGCAAAAAAGAACAGGTCCAATTCCATTGATTCTCACTTAGATTTTGTGCATTATTGGTCTATACACATTTGGTAGCTGGAAAAATATCGTGAAATGGAGGGAGTTGTATAATAATATTGTAAAGTGTCGAATCTTAGTAGCAAAAGCAATTTTGTTATTTTACCCTCTTGGTAGTTAGTCAAAATAAAGGAGAGATATGGCTCGCATCTGAATAAAATCACAGCAAAGAAATCACCAAAAAAAATCAGGTTCAGATGTGGTCTCAGTTTACCCATGTGTATCCTCGCAAGACCAAAAAAATGTGTAGGGTAAGATAAATTGCATTTTTTGTCATGTCAAATTCCATTGATAAAAGATCACGGGGAGAATCTGTCCAAGTTTAGTGAGAGTGCTCACTTGCTAAGCAACTTTATGGTCAAAGGACTAACAACCTTAATTAATTATTATTTTATTTAGTAGCCCTATATTAGAATATGCGTTTTTTTAGGGAAAAGAGAAAAGGACAAGGATTCTTTTGACTCTCACTTGGGATGATAAGAAGATTGTCCCACGATCTTAATCATGGTGCAATCACAGGAGGAAGTCCTTTTCGTATCCGCAACTACAAAGGATATGAATTTTTAATTTTAACTTCTATTTGAAAAAAAAATCAAAAGTTAATATGAACATCTGGTTTTTCGAAATGATTTCTTCACTCTTCTGGCTTCAAAGATAAAACAGAAGGTCATGTACGTATCATGTATTATACTCCCCTCGCCTCTATTTTACGCACGTATTTTTTTCCTCATTTTTACATTGGTCGTTCCCTTCTTCTAAAGACACTTCATTTAGCTACTATTATTCATTTTTAGCAAAAAACTATCAGCTGCAGCCAAAAATCATTACCCGCAGTCGATACAAACACCCGCATATTCTAATATAGGGGTACTAAATAAAATAATAATTAATTAAGAAGATGTCCCACGCTCTTAATCATGGTGCAATCACAGGAGGAAGACTTTTTCGTATCCACGGCTACAAAGGATGTTCATATTGGTTTCTAATTTTAGTTTATGTTTGAAGAAATTAAAAACTAATATGAACATCTGATTTTTTGAAGTGATTTCTTCACTCTTCTAGCTCCAAGGATAAAGCAGAAGGTCACAGACGTATCATGTATCATACTCTTCTTGCTTCTATTTTGTGCACTCATCTCTCCCTCATTTTTACACTGGTCGTCCCCCTCTTCTAAAGGGATAATTCGTTTTATGCCACTGCAATCGTCTCAGATCTGAGAAATACCACTGCAATCTTGAACTTTCGAGAAATGCCACTGCAATCGTCTCAGTTTTGGAAAATGCCACTACAAATGCAACTGTCGTCATTCCAATACTTTGAAAATGCCACTGCAATCATCTCAGTTTTAAAAAATGCCACTGCAATCATCCAACACTTATAACTGCAGACATGAGTGCAGTGGCATTTTTCGAAACCACGTGATTGTGATGGCATTTTTGAAAAGTGAGACCATTGCAGTGGCATGAAGTCAATTATCCCTCTTCTAAAAGTCAATTCTTTCAGTTACTACTATTTATTTTCAGCTAAAAACTATCAGCTGTAGCCAAAAACCATTATCCGTTGTCAATACGAACACCCACAAAAAAAGAACAAGAAACAAGAAACTGATAAGAAAAGAGGAAATAAAAAAGGGAACTTGATAGTAGCTAGGTCCACAAATTAAATAGGATTCAATGCAGTAACTGTCAGCTATATGTCTTCATCCCGCTAGTCCGCTGATACATCAATCACAGTGTAATCTAGAAGGTAGAATTATTTCAACCAATAAGGAAATTAATTTTAAACAAAAGCAATGACCAAACTACAGTTTGGTGGTTGGTACCAGTGCTGAAGATCCAATTGTTTTCTGAAACTTCTGAGGGACCGGGGTCCTTAATTCCACAATCATATGAGTTTTCCCCTGTATATGTTACTTGAAGTTGCAATGGGCTTGTTTGAAGCATAAGATTTTTTTTATAGAAAACAACAATGTCTGAATGAAATTCCTGCATATTTCAAAAGGGGCCAATTTGTATTGTTGTTTTTTTTTCAGAACACCAAGGTGTATTGTTGATAATCCAACATATAAGAAACCTATAAACTCCAAAAATTACAAAGAAAAATTAATCAAAGAAAAAACCAATGAGAAAGAATCAGTCGGTTTTCCACATACAAACCTCAAAGCGGTTCAAGGAGGGGATGCCACCATGACTGGAAGCCCTCGCTGGTAAGTTGGTACTATATATTTTACCATTTACCATTATTTGAAGAAAAACAAATTCACCCATGCTTTAAGGAGATAGATCTTCATCAGTTGAAGAAATTTTGACTGAGCAAAACCAAGCCTGGACATATATCTTATTCAGTGTTATTATTTTTTGTTCATATACATATATGATTGAATAGTATTTAAAAATAAATGCTTCAGGTGGTAATCATAAAAAAAACATAAAAATATATGCAGTGTCGTTGTTGAGCATGTGTTACACGTCGCGCAACGCCTTTGTGTGCCCAGACCGGTTATCATATTCTAATGACCAACCAGAATGCAGAAGTGCAGATCTTGTCGTTGATCAAAACAAATGCTTAATAAAGGGCAGCATGTGGTGATTTGACCCCATATTAAACAAGAGAGAAATAATTAATTTGTACCCGTTCATGAAATATGCTTTTGCAGCTTGGGAGTCTTTCACAAAAGTATCTGAAAGTTGGGACCTTCACATCTAGAGGTTTGGGACCCCTCCTCACCTCACCTTTAAGGTGCATGTACATGGTGTTCACAAAGCTTAATAAAAGGAAGTTAAATTACTCAAAATCGAAATTGTAAAGGTTGCTTTTGCTCATTTTGACTAGCAATGTTGGTGAGAGTAAGATGTGATGGCTACTTACATTTCCACTACATACAAATCGAAGACAGTTTTGAGTGTGCACACATGGAGATTAACACATGCGCAAGGGAACAAGTTCTAGATAATGCACATGGGCAATTGACCAATAAGCACCACAAAGATCTACCTTTCTTTATCAGCAATAAAGCGCAAATTGCCTGTAAAAAAAATGAAGTGCACACAGCCAAGTTGGTGCCTTGGTGGCCTAGATGCCAAATTTGCTGTGCCGTATTTCATGTGTTTGGAATAAGCCATTTTTTCTCTCAATAACATCAACAGCAACGCCCCTATTCTTATACACTAGAATCAAAATATTGTAATGTGCAATGTGCATATGGATTAACGGTTCCATAAGGGAATCGATGCTTTTCTGTTTGAAAAGCGTAGAATTTTGAGGCGAGGATCCTCCTCAGTGCTTCAGGAGAAGTTGACTCTATCTGAAAGGACAATGTACAGATCAAAAATATCATATGCTACGATGTAGCACATCAAAAATATCATGTACTACGATGTAGTACCCAGGAGTATCTTTGAGAGGACTACAAAGTGAGCAACTGAATTCTACGAGTCCCTTGATGCAAATTCCAGAAGTGCAAGATCAAAAGTACTACACCTTGCCCACCCCCAAGGGGAGACCGGCCACCAAATTATACTTGACCACTTCCTCTCTCTTAACCCCCCACACATTTCAACCCTCTCTCTCTCTCTCTCCCTCTCTCTCTCTAAGTCTCTGGCCGCCGTTTCTGGTAAGCTCGTCGGCCATGGAAGATGCCAGGGGAGAAGAAGAAAATTCCTTGTAAGTTCCTCTCTCCCATGTTTTTTTTCCCATAACTTTTCTCACCTCTCATCGCATATAAATAGTTGCTGCATGAAACGTGCGAAAAGTTGGTTACTTTACCTTCTTTGCGCGCCAATTTGAGACACCGAAGAGAGAGAAAGAGAGAGAGAGAGTGGTAAAATAAGTAGTTGCTGCGTGATGCTCTCAAATGCGTTCTCCTCTTTCAAGGTTCGAGACCAGCCATGTCCTCGGCGCCCTGCTCGCCTCCTCGCCGCTGCTGGCGCGCGCCTGGGACCGTTGCGTGGCCGCCACCGACGCAGCCGTCACGTCGGGGTTCGTGCACGGTGGCGGCGGCACGGTGTACGTGGCCTTCTCGGGGGTGCAGGCCGCGCTGTCGGTGGCGGGCGCGGCGGTGGCCCCCGGCGCCGACGCCTTCGAGCCGGTCGGCCTCGGAGAGGATGAGGCGGGGCGGCTCTTCGCGCCGCTGGTCGGCGCCGAGCCGGAGGCCGCCGCCGGGGAGCCGGTCGCCGTGCAGGCGCTGGCGCTGCAGTGGTTCTTGAAATTGTACGGCTCCCCTGAGTTCCAGGTAATTAATTAGTCAAATTGAAAATATCTGGTTAATCAACATTTAGTTGGGTGTTTAGCTCGTTAATCACTTTGCTTATAACTTAATTTGGCCTTGTGATTCGGGGTGTGATGATTTGGTATTTTCCTTTCTAGTTGGTTTGGGCAAAAGCTATGGTGATGTTGGTTGCCATGTCCTTATGTTCAGGCTTCAACAGATGTGCGAGATGCACTTTGATTTTATTATCAGTTTATCACAGTTTCAAAGATTTGGCATTTCAGTGGGTAATAATTTAACAGCTTAATTGGGTCAAGAAATGCACGAACATTGTTGGATGAAAACAAGAAAAAAAATTTTCTTTAGGAAAAAAACAAATTAAGGTCGCTATGAGTATTGTCTTTTACCCTTTTCCTTTTTCTCCATCTTTTCCTCTTTCATTTTATTTATGTACTTAGCAAATTACACTTTTTTTCTTTTTTGTTCTCCCATCTAACGTTGAAATCTGTGTTGTCGTGGACCACTTTTGTGTCTATCTTCTTAATTTTTCTGTGATTTGTTTGATCAACTTGGCGGCCAACTTGCGATGCTATGCACCTGTGGCTGTCCTGTCCATTTGTGTCAATGCAGACGAAAGGTACGGCACAAATGGCAAATTGCACAGCACACCAAAAAAATTGTTGTTATTGCTCTTTTCTCGTGGGAATCCATGATGTTTCATAATCTCTAGATTCTGAGAATAAAATGACTAATTATTGATGGAATGAAATCAGAGTTCAGTTCATAGTTCAGACTTCAGACTGATTTTAACGGGATATGCTCCTATGCTCTTCAACAAATAACCAACTTGGTTAGATGAGAGGCTTAAGATTAACTAGAGCAGAACAACTTCAGATGATCCTTCAAACCTGTGATCATTTTGCTAGGTAGTTAGACATGTGAATTACATGAATTCATCTCGTCAAATAACTGAATAGAGACTTCAGCATTCTTGATCGTTTCATTCGATAACAATATAACATTACCCTGTCCCCGTGTGATGTTATGCTTTCATGTTCTTGTAGTATCTTTATTACCTTTCTAGATCGAATATGCGACCTTATTCTTGCTCTAGATGTTCATATTATGCTGCGACGTTTTGCCACTACGAAGAATTTGTACTTACTCATTGCATTGCATTGGGTTAACAATGCAGATGCTACTGAATCAGATCAGGGGCAAGGCGGTGGTGTTCACCGGACACTCCCTCGGCGGCACCATAGCCGCCCTTGCGGCGCTGCACTACCTCTGCATCTCGTCGTCAAGCTCGACATGCGCCCCGGCTCCTCCGGTGTTTTGCGTCACCTTCGGGAGCCCGCTGCTCGGCAACGAGGCCCTTTGCAGGGCCATCCTCCGCGAGCGGTGGGGCGGCAACTTCTGCCACGTCGTCTCGCAGCACGACGTCGTCCCGAGGCTCCTCTTCTGCCCCCTCGACGCCATCCCCACGCACGTCATCGTCGGAATGCAGCTGCACCAATGGCCGGCGCGCGCTCGCCACGCGGGCGCGGTGACCGCGTGTATGGCTGACACTGACCAGGAGGCGCTGCGGCAGCTGATACAGACGCACGCCAGCGCCGTGGCGATGGAGCAGAAGCTCGCCGCCGCGGATACACAGGGCGGGAGCCCGTACCGTCCGTTCGGTACGTACGTGCTGTGCTCCCCGGATGGCGCTGCGTGCGTCGACAACCCGACCGCCGCGGTCCAGATGCTCTACGCGACGTTTGCGGCCCGGTGCTCGCCGGGCGGCGCAGTGTCCCCGGAGGCCGCGCACTCCTGCTACGGCGACCTTGTGCTGAAACTGCCGCAGCACTTGCTCCGCAAGCGGCGCCTACGCTCCGCCAACGACGACGCCCCGGCCGCGTCCAACTACGATGCCGGCATCTCCCTCGCGCTGGGGGCTTCCGGCATCAACGGCGAGGCGACGGAGGCGGCGACGGCGCGGCACTGGCTGAAGACGTCGAAACGGGCGGGCCGGAGACCGAGCCTGAACTGCGCGAGCCTCGCGGCGCGTCTGGGGCGGATCACGCCGTGCCGGGCGCAGATCGAGTGGTACAAGGCGTCGTTCGACGGCGACATGGGGTACTACGACGCGTTCAAGCAGCGGCGGTCGCCCAAGAAGTTCAGCAAGGCCAACATATACCGCATCAAGCTGGGCCAGTTCTGGGATAGTGTGATCGCCATGCTCGACGCCAGCCAGCTCCCCCACGACTTCCACCGACGCGGCAAGTGGGTCAACGCCGCCCACTTCTACCAGCTCCTCGTCGAGCCGCTCGACATCGCCGACTACCACCGCAACAACCTCCACAAGACAAGAGGCAGCTACATCGCCCACGGCCGCGAGAAAAGGTAGCAGTAGCATACGTAGCACCATTGTTCATGCTAGATCATAGAGTTAACAGAGCTAATGTATACCGGCATTGCGTCTAAACTCTACAGGTATGAGCTGTTCGACAAGTGGTGGAAAGAGAAGGGCTTCTCCGGCACCGGCACCGGCACCGGCGCCGGCGCCGGCGCCGGTGACACCTCGGCCGCGGGAAGGAGGAGCAAATTCGCCGGGCTGACGCAGGACCCGTGCTTCTGGGCTAGGGTGGAGGAGGCGAGGCAGCAGACGGAGGACGCCAAGGCCGAGAGCGACGTCGCGGCGCTGGTGATGAAGCTGAAGAGCCTGCGAGATTTCGAACGCTACTCTGGCGAGCTTGTGGAGAGCAAGGACGTGTCCGTGGACGTCCTCGCGCCGCAGTCGAGTTACACACTGTGGGTGGAGGAGTGGAAGGAGTTCAAGCTCAGAGATGAAGTCAGGACACTATTGTTTCAATTTTGAAGTTGGAACAGCAAGTTGAAGAATTTTAATTAGGTGATCATTTTGTAAGTAGTTTAGGCACAGATCATGGATCGATGTTAGTAATTAGTATAGGTGATTGTAATTATACATAGGCTTCTAGAGGCACTGCATTATGATGTACTATCTGTCCTTCATGCTGTACCTTGATGCTGATTCAGTTAATTTTCTTCTTTTCAAGAGCTTGATTTGACCTGTGTGATTGTGCGTAGTTTAGTATCAGGGAGATTGTGAATTGTATACACCTTCCCTGTATGATCAGAGACTTGTCGTAAGCATCTTGTGGGTTTTCTGATCAAGCAAATTGTGTGTATGATCTAATTCTTGTTTTGATGTTAAGAGACATTGCCACATTGGGGGTGTGAAATGACTCTCTTCAGAACTTCAACTGCAAGAGAGTAGCAATTTGTCATAACTCAGAAAATTCCTTTATAGTTCCTTGAAATCTGCAGTTCTACCCACTTCTAGTTTGCTTATGATGAGATAAACGTTTTGTACTATTTATTATATATTTCTTATGTGCTCATTCTAAAATATATACATATACACATATATATATACATACATATATGTATGATGTACTTGTTCAGTTCATAAACTACGTGGAAGCCTGGCGGGCAAAACGGAAGGGTAAAGGCTTCGTCAAGAGCAAGAAGTTGTCCATCAATGCCATTACTGTTCTTCCTTCTGGTTCTAGACTTACAGCCACGTGAGTGATTACTAACAACTAGTAGTACAGGTTAGAAGATGTAAAGCCAGTGACGGGATTAATAACGCGCTGAGTTTCAGCTGAAAATTTTGCTCTTGAGAACTCCGAGAGTCGCTCAGTAAAACCTCTGCCTCGCTAATTTCTACGTCGTGAAGATCGGACATCCCCTATAAACTCTTTTCACGAGGTGTGCGCACGTCGACTGTAGCGCGAGGGCGCGAAGCCATGGAGACGGTGGTCAATTGTAGGGCATCCAGATTTGGAACCTCGCCGGCGCAGTGGATCGAGCCATTGATGGATTGCTTCGGTTGTATTACTGGCCATATCTGATGGATCGATTCGATTGAATTGCAGTTCCCTCGATCGATCCATCCATCAATTTGACCAGGATTAGCTGTTCTTTTCTTGAGAAATGGATTAATTGAATCTCGTTTACTCGAGTGCAATTATTTGATTAATCCCTCTTCCTCCCATGGATTGGGTCGAGAGCGAACTACAGGATCATCCTTCACACGATGGACACTGCTGGGAAGAGCACGGTGCGGGGAGGACGAGAAGGGAATTGATTTGCTTTGAGATTGGTATTTGCCATGTGGCTAAATCTGGCATGGGGCCTTCGGAGTTGAGGTTTTAGGTCCTTCCTCGGAGACTTGTTTCCCCTTTTTATTCCACAAATGGAAAAGAAAAGGAACTCCCAGAACTAGAGTAGCTATAGCCCAAGCCCAGTGGCCCATGTAATGAATCTTGTGTAGTTCTCGCGAAGAAGGCGATCCCTCCTTGCTCGAGAAAAACAAAAGCCTATTGGGCTTTAGGCCCCTTTAGACATCCGGAGCCGATTAATGTAGTAAGTGCACCCCAAAACTTTCCAACATTTCTGTATAGGTCCTTGTCTGTTTTAAATAAAAAATAATTTTAGTAACATTTTTAAGAGGTACGTTTGCAATTTTAGGAGGAAAAGGGCCACTTCAATATAAATAATAGTATTTTCCCTCTAAAATCCAGTATAAAGAACAGTACAAATATTCCTATCTAGAATACAGTAGCTGCTCTGCATCGATCCCCGGTGCTTAATTTCTGGATTCGCCGCTGTTGTGTAACTTCTATATCATGGAAATTTCAGTAGAAACCAAGCCTAAAAGCAAGGAATTTCCCCCCAAGTGAACGTCCTTCTCACCATAAACTTGTGCATGCAAGCATCGACCATCATGGGAATGTTTCACCCCATTTGTCCTCTCTTTTTTTTTTTTGAATACAGCTCATTTACCTTCTTAAATTATGCTTCTACTGTCTAAAAATATAGGATGTATATTATTTTGCACATAAACTAAGAAGACATTAAAAATAAATAGACTATCTATAATTATTATCTCTGTACTTTACCCAATGTACGTATTTAGGGAATACAAGTAAAGCTAGATATTTATTAGAGGTATATAAAAAATAACACACTTATTTTGTATTAGAATATGGAATACGCTTTATATCTATAGACAACACTATTAAAAAGTATGCTCTGTATTTTTTTTATGAAGGGAGTATTTTTTTTGGAATGAGATAAAGCATGCAATTATATGTGTGCGTACGCAAATATCTTCTCTCTAGAAAGCATATCGGCATGGCGGCTTGTCAAAACATAGCATATATGCGAGCTTCATCACAGCGCACACAAAAAGTTTGGATCGAAGGCATGGCAGCGCACACAAAAAGATTACGGTGGCTGGTGGCGTACCTCTAAGCCATAGATGGCTGTGCACGGCGGCGGTTCGCCAGAGACGGTGAAGAAGATGCCACCGCTCATGGATCTTGACGGAAGTGGCATGATCAAAGGGGATTTACCGGAGGTGGTAGTGCGGTGGCCGTCGAATTTGAGCGAAGATTGTGGTCGACGGCGGTCAAGCTGGAGCGGAGATGGTGGCCCCTATGTTCGATGCCGTCGCCGCGCACAGACGCCGGCAAGTTGGACCTGCACCGCAAAGAGAACGAAATTGCTGAGGTGCCGATCGATCGACAGAGACGCACGCACATAGGCCCTTGCGTTCTTCTCCTCCCCGCCGGCCGTTGCCTTCAGGGGCGAGCTAGCTAGCCGATCAAATTGCAGTGGAGAAAACAAACCAGTCAACTTACACGTCGAGAGCTCCATGAAACCGAGAGGAACCAAGGAAGGAAAAGTTGAAGGCACAAAGTTGTGTTGGACAGATACCGCTGAAGTGGTGCATGATAGCTAGAACAGTTGCCAAACTCATGGCCGATCAATCAGCATCTAACCGGCCTATAACTTCTATGCCGTATATATAAGATCTCGTTCTTTTTAGTTGATAACTTATGGTTTAAACAGAACAAATAAATGAGATGATTTTTTATTATCATTTTAAAATAATTTATCAGAACAGTCTTTTTAAATCAACTTAATAGTACTTAATTCGTTCGCACCCGCACTTAAACTAGAATAAAAAAACTATCAATCAAGACATAAATTATCGGTTACATCTGAAAAGAGCTTATCTATAAACAAACACAAAAAAGAAAACAAAAACTTATTACTGGGAGGTCCACGTGTCAGCCGCTTCCCGTGCACAGCACGCGCGTGCAGACTTCGAGAGTTTTTCGTAGAGCACAGCATATCATCGTTTAGTTGCAATGATAAGCTAGTCAAACTAGGTCAATGCTTCCCATTGATTAGACAAGCACGGCATACACGCGCGCATAGCCAGATTAGGCATAAGCACGAAGCAATTAAATAATGAAACACATACATTGACATAAAGGCATCAGAAATGTATATATCACAATAGATCTTAAAATAAGTCTCACCTAATTGTTAAGACTGATTCTGTTATGTTTAAGGCTATCGCTCGGCTCTAACGAGAGTCCCACTCGGCAGTAAAAAATATCCCTCATACCACGATGATTGGTTGGTAGGGGAGAGAGAACATATGATTCAAAAGAAATGTTGTATTTTAATACTTATGGCTAGGTCTTTAGCTTAAGGATCGGTCTTAAGCTTTTTTTACTTATGATCTGCTTAAGATCAAACCTATAATATATAAAGTCATCTTTAAGATAATTTAAAATATTTTATTTTCATACACTACAGATGCACTAATAATAACAAGTAACAACACCTAGCAAGAGCAAGCATGTACAGCATCGCTTGCTGCTGGCCGGCCACCACATAAGCTAGAGGGTTAATAATCGGCAATAAAAAGGGATCAAGGGTGGTTCTGACCTAGGCACGTAGCTAGCTAGCGAGATTAATCCTGGTTTCATGATTAGTGCGGCCCTTAAACTAATCTGCCATGTCTTCTCCATGGTCTCTGGAAGCTACACGAAATTGATGCTCCAGGTCAAGAGGGTCACACGTATACAAGGCAGTAACAATGAAGGAAACCCAGGTGAATTTGAGGACTAGCTACCAATAGGGGTAGATCTGGGCCTCGGGCTAGGTGGATTATAGCCCGAGGCCCAGAGAAAATAGCAAAGAAAGTATACCTACGTAGGCCCAAGAAAAATCAAATTATAGTGGTCTAGCTCGAGGCGGTTCAACCCAGCCCGAGACCTCGCCCTCCCCCCTCTCTCCCCCCTCGCGGCCTCGCTCTCCCCCCGCCGCCCTCCTCCCTCTCCCTCCCCCCGCCGTCCTCCTCCCCCTCGCTCTCCCCCCGCCGCCCCCCGCCCCCCGCTGCCCTCCTCCCGCCGCCCCGCTCCCCCTCCTAGCCTCCCCCCGCCGCCCTCCTCCTCCCCCTCCGCAGATCCACCCCCCGCCCACCGCCGCCCCTCCTCTCCCCACCGCCCCCACTCCTCCCCATTCGCAGATCTGCCGCCTCCTCCCCTCGCTCTCCCCCGCCGCCTCCTCCTCTCTCCGGCCTCCCCGTCGCCCCCTCCTCCCCCCCCAGCCCGCCTCCTCGGTCCTCCCCGCCACCCCCCCCCCTCCCCACCCACCCTCCTCAGTCCTCTCCCCACCGTCCTCCTCCTCCCCCTCAGCCCCAGCCGCCGCCCTCGCCCCTCACTCCCGACACGGCGACGCCGTGGTCTGCGGTCCGCTGCCCTCGCGGACCTACGCCTCCGGTCTCCGGGTGCCCCCCGTCGGCCGTCGCACGTCACGTAGCAGCTGCCGCACGGTCCGCACCTGCACGATGCCGCCGCCCTCGCGCTCCAGCAGTCCAGCACTCGAGCTCAACGCGACAACACCCACAGTCCACGGCTCCACCAACGAGCAGCAGAGCAGCCAGCAGGTAGCATATTTTAGCACAACCCTTTTGAGTTGATTAAGAAGTGCAATTGGTGGATCTGGATCTAGGTGCATGAATTTTTTAAGCTACAAATTTTGCAATTTGCATGATATGTTGATCTATTATATCTGTTAATTCTGTTATGAGTGCGATTGTGGATTTGTAGGAAAGAGCACCATTGAGCTGTACTTTGTTTAAATTCGTACACATTTGCTACTTCAATAAAATTTCTGAATTGGTTTGTTGATACAATGAGAATGCAATTAGTAAGAATTATCTTTTATGTTTCGAATTAGTAGAAATGATCAGATGAAATGATGAATGACATATGTTTAATGTTTTACATTTGCTATTTAGGATCTAACTATTAAGGTTTAAATTTGTACTCGATGTATCTTTATTATGCTTCATTCTTTATGGTTTGATATACTTTCTTTATTATGATTTGTGTTGAAGACTTGAACTCTTCAAGTATTGAGCATTAAGCAAAATTTTCATATCAATGATGCATTTGTGACGTATTTTTTTGTTATATCATAATATAGTTTTGGACTTCTAGCGTGTTAGGTTGTTACTTGATTGAAATTTAACCTGGGGCGTGATCCAATCTTAAATCCGCCACTGGCTACCAAACATATTTAGGCTTAAAACAATAACCACCCCCCCTCAATCTATTTCTTGATCCATCAACTTGCCCATGAATTGTGTCGCCCATCGGCCGTTTGACTAGCTGCTTTACTTGTATATTTCATTGACCGACGACGACCTCTCTCGAACGCGACTTGCGTCTAGTGGCGTGCGCACGTTAATTAAAAATCAGGTCAACTCTGCATCCTTCTTTCTGTGGATCGACCATGCAAAGTGAGCCAGTTGCTGGCTGCTAAGGGGGCGTTCACCATGACGGTGTTTATAGTTTTTTACTGTACCTGAGTTAATTTATTTAGTATAATTAAATTTAAAAATAAAAAACATGTTAACCTATCATGAATAATACAAAGAAATATGAGAAAAAAAGAGACAAAAAACCCAAAAATATATTAAAAAAAGTCAGAAAAAACGAAATTACTAAAAAGTAAAAAAAACATAAACTAAAAACAGAAACTGGTTTTAAACTAGAATGAGCACTACTACCTAAGTTAGTTCTGCGCAATGAGAGATGTCGTACTATATGGTTTATCTTTTTTTTCTTCTTGAGCTACTCGTTGATCGTTACTAACAATCACTAACATTAATTTGTGCCACTAATTAGCACAATCTGCGAAAGCTTGAAATCTGCGGTCATTCATCAATCATCACCGTACTGGTATCGTTTCCCCTACCTTTTGTTGTTACTGCTTGGACAGTCGTGGAGTAGGACTCCGTTTTAGATAGTTTGAAACTAAAAACAATCGTGTACTCAAGAACCAAGCCTTAAGATGTAAACGTAAAGGCAACAAAAAAGTTACTTGGCTACACACACTCATCATTAAAAAAAGTGGACAAAATAGCTTAAAAGTCAACTCATTAGAGGGGTTATCCATAGTACTGTTTCTAAGATACCGTTTAATTTAACATCCGATTTTTTTTGCTTTTTTCACTATTAATTAATTTTATCTTTTTTTTTAATTTTTAGGCTTTTCTGTCTTTTTTGATATTCTTTTACATTGTCCGTTATGAGTTAACATGTTTTTTCTATTTTTAATTTTTTTTAAATTTAATTATATCAAATAAATCAACTTAGTTACAATAAAAAAATAAACTAACTACAATAAAACACCTATACGCTAACATCATTCTAAACACCGTTAAAATGGTAGAGGGTTTATATACGACACTACTATATATATATGCCCTAAGGACAACATGCACAGAAGTTACTTGAGTTCACGTGCGGCACATCGTTGATAAATCATGCACGAAAAGGGGGACAGAAACTGCGTAAAATACACCCAGCACCAAACCATGCATGTGCCGGATCATGCATCACAGTCCGCAGGCCCGACCGCCCGAGCAGAAGGCATTAAAAAGTTTTAGAGTGAAGAAAATAGCGTCTCTGCTCTCAGAAGAGTGAGCATTAAATGCAAGTTGAGGTAAGAAAAGCCTCTCCCTTTCTTCTCCCACCCTACTTATGTCTTGTGCTTTTTTTTCTCTCTTACACATTAATTTGCACGCATGACGTGACAAGCATGAGAAAAACAAGCCTCACATTTATATTATTTTCCCCTCAGAAAATGCCAAATTGGCAATTGATTGTCATGGCTGCATGCTACTCCATTCTTTCTGCAATACAAGTCTGATATGCATGTCTAAGAGGTATATTACTTAAATAATATTTAATAAAATTAAATCATACTTATCTCTAATAGGAATAATACTATTATGTCTATCTAATAGGAGTAACTATGATTTAATTTCACTAGATATTACTTAAAGGAATAAGTTTATATAACACCCTAAATTTTGTTTGAAAATCCGTCCAACACCCTGAACTATAAAATCAGATATTCAACCCCTGAACTTTGCAATCCATTTCAAATAACATCCTAACCCAATTCCGCATGCTAGTATTGCTTGCATAGCGTGATGAGTAGGCAATTTTGCCACATATGATGACATGATAGATAAGTTGGTTAAGTGACATATGGAGCCATAAGTGTTTCACCCCCATCGAGCTCTTAGCTGTGCTTTCATAGCTACCACCCTCTATAATTCCCTCTCTCTATTTTGATTGGGAAGAGAAGGCATTGTGGGCTCTATTTGTTATTCACCTAAATTTGGATAACGTGTCATCCTACGTGATAAAATCGTCTACTCATCGCATGACGTGGGCAGTACCATCATCTAAAACCGGATCAGGGTGTTATTTGAATTAGGTTGCAAAGTTCGGAGATCAAATCTCTGATTTCTTAGTTTGGGATGTTGGACGGACTTTCAAGTAAAATTCAACGTGTTATATGAACTTTCTTCTTAAATAATATGCTTTTTAGATATACGTGTCAGACTTATATATGCAAAATAGCCCTTCATGGATGCTGATCCTAGGAAAAAAAGAGGTGTGCAATGCGAAACAGATGACGAGGATGTTAGGACGATTGAGGACGCACAAGAGCAAGGATGCTGATCCTAGGAAAAAAGAGGTATGCAATGCAGAACAGATGATGAGGATGCTAGGATGGTTGAGGACGCACAGGAGCACTGCCTTTTGTCGCCATTGGCAGTGGTAGAGTGGAAGTTAAAAAGCAGAGGAGGCTTCACCTCCTCTGTCCGTCCCTTCACGCACCACCACACACGCTTCGAAGCTAGCCCTGCACGTCTCTCTCTCTCTCTCTTGTCTCATCGTCTCTACATGTACCACCTGTCCTCTCCTCCCATTTCACTCACACAAACACTCAAGAACACCATTGATCCTACTACTTCTCCAAGCCCCACAACTCGTCTTCTACTCTAGTGTTGGTGGTCAGTGTGAGCTTCTTGAAACTAGCGAGAGACAGAGAGATGGCGAAGGCGACCCGCGCGGTGTTGCAGCTGCGATGGCGCCGTTGGAGGTGTCGGTGGAGGCGGGGAACAAGGAGGAGGCCGAGTGGCTAGATGATGATGGGCGGCCATGGTGGACGGGCACGGTGTGGACGGCGAGCGTGCACATCATCACTGCTGTCATCGGCTTTGGGGTGCTCTCGCTGGCGTAGGCCATCGCACAACTAGGGTGGGTGGCCGACCCTGCCGTCATGCACCTATTCGCCTTCATCATCTGCTACACCTCCACACTCCTCGCCGAGTGCTACCACTCCGGCACCCGCGCCACGGGGAAGCGCAACTACACCTACATGGACGCCGTCCGCACCAACCTCGGCGGCGCCAAGGTCAGGCTCTGCGACGTCATCCAGTATGCCAACCTCTTCGGCGTCACCATCGAATACACCATCGCCACCTCCATCAGCATGCTGTAAGCTCCACCACAATGTCCACCCTCCGCTGCAATTCTTCTCTACTTACGGCTCCGCTCAGCGTTGCGCGTTCGGCGACAACGTTGAGTGGCCGGCCTTTTTTCATTGTTTTGTTTTTTTTGTCATTTTCTATTTTTTGTGTGTTTTTGGTATTTTTGTGTTTTGTTTTTTTCTCGTATTCTTTTTTATTGTCCGTGATAGGTTAACATGTCATTTCTATTTTTAAATTTTTTAAAATTTAATTATGCCCAATAAGTTAACTTAGCTACAGTAAAAAATCAGCTAGCTAAATTTCATCTAAAAGCTATCACTATTCTGAACACCCCCTAAATTATTAATAATATGACACGAATTTCAATTGCGTTCTACGAGGATGCAGGGCGATCAAGAGGGCGGATTGCTTCCACAAGAAGGGGCATAAGAACGCGTGCCACAGCTCGAGCAACCCCTACATGATCCTCTTTGGCCTCGTCGAGATCGTCTTCTCACAGATACCGGACTTCAACCAGATGTGGTGGCTCTCCATCGTCGCCAACGTCATGTCATTCACCTACTCCACCATCGGACTCACCCTCGGCATCGCGCAGACCGTCGCCAACGGAGGGTTCCAGGGCAGCCTCACCGGCATCAACATCGGCGCCGGCATAACCTCGATGCAGAAGGTGTGGCGCAGTCTCCAGGCCTTCAGCGACATCGCATTTGCCTACTCCTATTCCATCATCCTCATCGAGATCCAGGCAAGCAAGCAGCCACTATTGCATACTCTGTTCCTAATCATTTACTCTGTTTCTGTGTATTGACGACCCGTCCTCTGTTTTTCAATCTTGGATCAGGACACGATCGAGGCGCCGCCGCCGTTGGAGGCGAAGGTGATGAATAAGGCGACGAAGATGAGCGTGGCGTCAACAACGGTGTTCTACATGCTGTGCGGGTGCATGGGGTACGCCGCGTTCAGCGACAAGGCCCCTGACAACATCCTCACGGTGTTCGGCTTCTATGAGACCTTCTGGCTACTGGACATCGCCAACGCCGCCATCGTCGTCCACCTTCGTCGAGAAGTGGGCAGCAGCGACGTGGCCTGACAGCCGCTTTATCTCCCGGGAGGTCAGGGTGGGGCCTTTCGCGCTCAGCGTGTTCCAGCTCACATGGCGCACGGCGTTCGTCTGCCTCACCACCATCATCTCCATGCTGCTCCCCTCCTCGGCGCCGTCTCATTCTGGCCGCTCACGGTCTACTTCCCCGTTGAGATGTACATCGTGTAGCGCGGCGTGCGCCGGGGCAGCACGCAGTGGCTCTGCCTCCATATCCTCAGCGCCACCTGCCTCGTCGTATCTGTCGCCGCCGTGGCCGGGTCCATCGCCGACGTCATCGATGCGCTCAAGGTGTACCGGCCGTTCAGCAGCTAGGCAGCCAGCGTCCCAGCGAGCGATGCATGTAACATGCATGCACATATGTAATGCACGTGCAAGCAGCAGTGCAACACACGCTGCCACTAGGCCCTGGGACACCAGGTAATGTAACTCTGTAAGGAGAAGAAGAATTTTTTTTACTGAGCTTTGCGTGACTTTTTTGTTATTTAGAACCTTGTACATTCTTGTATTGTTCACCGAAAGCTAATTAACTAACGGAGCACCCCTTCCTTACAATTATATAAATAAAAACAATTGGTGATATTTAAGACATCTCCTTTGTTTTGAGGACAAGAAAATCTCATAATAATCTTTAAAAAAATTCTAAAAATTCTCACATTAATCGAAAAAAAAGAAAGATCAAAGACAAATGTATCATAATATCTAACTATGCAGGTAAATTTGCTAGTTTAAAAAATATTTAGTTGCATCCTTAATATGTTTCTTTAAAAATATTTTCTACGCTATTCTCCGGAAGATACCATTTGAATCAAGAGGCTGTCTATTTAGGAGGCTACTTATGTTTTCTCAAGTATAATTCGCATTTCTGAACCATCCGATGAAAAATCAGAACAAGGCACACACGCATCTCAAGGTAATACAAAGATCAAGAAAAAAAAAATCGAAGCTTACAAATAGCAAAACCACTCAATCGACTATGCAAGTATGACCAATGGCCGTGGTAGCCGGCCTATTTTTTTTTTTTTTTTGGCAAAGGAGTGGTATGACTTATCCTAGACTACTGGTTACTACTAGAATTTGCTTAGTGCTACTTTAACGGAAATTATAAGAAGCCACCGCAATAACAAACCACTGAATAGCAGTGGCAGTACTATTTTCCACAGGAAACATGAAAACGAAACCTTGTGCATCGTGTGATGCGTTCTGTTTGCGATCCTGTGACATGTGAGGCCATTGATGAAGCTTATATCTCCATGAACATTGCATTCTATCTCCCTTGGTACAAGTGGCAACCAGTATCTCACTGGAAGCAGGAAAACAGAACCCGTCGACGCGTCTCCACATCCCATGCTTGTGATCTTGTGACATGTCAGGGAGCTCAGCTTCTCTCTGATTTCCCAAAACCTTACACATTCCAGACAAGTCTGGAGATCCAAAGCATCACATCATTGCACTATGGACCCTCCCTTAATTTTGTGATCATCACATCATCAGGGAAGTGGTGAATCCACTGTTGGTGGATTAAGGTAACTGATAGTCCCCATTCATTCACTCACTCACCAAATCAAATCTCCTTTTGTTTCTTCCAAAAGGAGAGGAGAGGCACAAGGTAGGATGAGATTGCATGTGCATGCATTCCAGGGATTGAAGGAGGACCAAGGGGTACAGGGGTAGTGCTCATCTAGACCATTGGTGTTGCTTTCTTTGATTTGGCAGGTGCTAGGGGTATTTGGCCAGAGATCTTGGCAGGGACAAAGAGAATGGCTCACAGAAGACTGGAATCTTGGCACTCCTGGCTGGATTCTCTGCCAATCTTGCTGTACTACCCAAATAGAAAGTAAAATGGGCTGGCTGCACTCCTGCTGGCTGGATTTTCTGCCAATCTTGCTGTAGTACCCCAATAGGAAGTAAATGGGCTGTCTTGGATCGGCCCACCTTGTCCCAATCGGTTACACAAAAGGAGCACATTAAGGCAGTGCCCTACGGTTTTCTTCTTTCCCCTGCCCATTTGCTGCTGCTGCTGCTGCAGCTGAGAGGAGAACTGGAGAAGGAAGGGAAGGAAGAGAGGAGAAAAGGGTTGCGATCTCGCCGTTTGTCTCTAGGGTAATGTTCCAAACATATCCTCTCATGGTTTTAACATTTGAATTGAGTTTTTGATGATTTTGATCTGGATTTTCAGGGCCTAATCCGCTCGTAGTTCACCCTGGCTTGAGATTAGGTGCTGTTGGGGTATTTTTTGATCTGCGCAGTCTGGATCTATGGATTTTTCTGGGGGGCTCTAGATGCCGAATCTAGGAATAATGTTTACTAAGGAGTTTTAGATATTTCATAAGCTTTCCAGCAAGCTAAAGAACGCGCAAATCCATTTGGTATGTTGCTTGTTATGGTCTTCGGAAGGCTGCTGTCCTGCAGATCATCTCAGTTGGGCGATGCCGCGGAGTTTGGTAGATTAGACCTTGTAAATGGCTGAACTAGGTCTGTGAAATAACTAGGGAAGCGTGGATAATTTTCTAAGGTCTCCATAGAGTTCTCAATTGCTCAATTTGATAAAGAAATGGATTATATATTTTTTCCCCAAAGTTTGCTGTTCTGAAATCCTTTGCTAGTTGCAGTAGTCATGTTGTGATGCGATTTAGCCCTAGTAGATTATAAAATTAAAATTTGGTGTTAACTACAATGTTGTAGATAATTTTGTGTACATGTCCATAATGTCTTCTTTTAATGCAATCGGTGTTGAATAAGAATAGATATAAAATTTCGTTCATGTGGGAGAAAAAGAAGAGCGTTGAGTGCTGTTTTTGGAGAAGATAGTTAGCTTTGTACTAAAAGGTGACTAACTAAGAAGATGAGTTTTTGGCCACAGTTTCTGAATGTAAGATTATATTAAAATATAGGGCCATGTGTTTTACTATTTCTATGCAATTGGATGAGTATTAAGGTGTGGCAATGTGATCTTTGTCAGGACCTAGCTCTTCTCGCCATAGTTGATTGGTGGTCGTCAAGTGCTTCTTCTCGCTAAAGGCAAGTGCATAGTAGAATGGTAAATTTAGGTGGTGCGACGTTGTTAGATGGGTTTGATGCAATTTTCACCTTGTGTTATGAGTTGACTATCCCTGGTTGCATGATAACTACATAATGATTAATTGGCGATGACATGTTAATGGGAATAGTAATGGTAGAGGATATAGTTAGTAGATGTTGACATGTTGATGGGGATGATAATGGAAGGAGATACAATTAGATGATGTTGATACATTGAGGGGTAATGTTAATGGTAGATGATATGGTTATTTGATATTGACATGATGATGGGCAATGATGATGATATGTGGTATGGGAGTTTGATGTTGAGATGTTGATGAATAATGGTTAACAACACATGATAAATGTTTAAACGAAAATATCACATTGTATACAAGAGCATGGTAGAATAGTAGGCGGCAGTTTGCTTTTACTACTTGGTGCTTATGATATACTTGTCTTGTTGTTTTGTGCTTAAGTTGATGACTATATGGTGATGATGATGATGATGGAACATGTTAAATTATAATAGAAACCCATGCATTTGCATTATGTGCATGTACATGTCATGAAAGGAGTGCATCGGAGTCAAGTTGGTGAGAAAGTCATAACTAGTTCGGAGTGCATAAGTCAGGTCAATGAGTAAGTTATATGACTAATCCGAAGCGCTCTAGAGAAAGGCCTACGTCGGTAGGTTCTCCACAAGAGTGGAGTTTGAGATCCCCGCATGAAAGAGGGTGGGCTTAGGTGAGCATCGATGGGTGCTCACTTCGCTATACCGGTATAAACTAAAAAGAAGTTGAGAAATATGCATGAGCATTGCATTGCATCAACAAAGAGAAGCGATGTTCAGAAATACTTAATTGTTACTGAGATGTGAATAATGTGAATGACTACTGTTTTATTTGCACATGCCATGTGTATGTGAGCCTGCAGTACTTCATTGAAAGGAGCTAATGAAATGTTGTTCAAGATATATAGAAGTTGATGCTTACTGTTTTATTATGTACTTATTGAGTCTTGGACTCATCATTGTTTTGTTGATGTTTTTACATGTATGAGATGGGAGTAGCACTTATGCACAACGTCCACTAACAAAAAGTTTAGATAACACCTCTAGAACTCAGACTCACACTTTTGATAATTTAGCTTTTGCTAAACCGTGGTAAAAGTTATTGCTTATGTAGGCCTTATATTGCTTTTGACTCACAGTTGCTCCTAGGTCCTCAGCGTTGTCGGGCACGAAGTTCCGAGCGTTCTTGGGTGCAAGATCCCAAGTTTATATGTAAACGTTTGTGATACCACGTTATTTCTAATGTTGAATGAGTTGTTGTGGTACAACTATTAGGGATAGTGTTGCTAAACTACTACAATAATGATTTAAATTTAGAGTGATGAATGATAGTCGTGGCATTCCGGGCTTAGTGTTGGGCCAGAGTGTTACACTTGCTATCATGGATGTGTGATGGGCCGGTTTGCTTGGCTCAGATGCATGATTGGAAGTTGATGTTTTGGGTTTAGATTTTTTTGTAAGTTCTATTTTGCCTTTTCATCAGGTTCTAACTGCAGTGGTGTTTGGGGGAGTCATGTTGGCTAGGTGTGGTTTGGTTGTATTCTGAAAGTCTGCACATTCTGTATGCATGAGTGGATGGATAAGTCAGACTAACTAAGGTTGGTTACCTAATTAAAGCGAATATGCACATTATTCATGAATGGGCATACATTATAACCCAAAACTGCGCGAACTTATTTGCTTTATTTGGAACACAAGAATTTAAAAGGAAATTCACTAGAAACAATTTAATTTCTATAGGAATTAGGGAAAATTTCCGTGTTCCAAACGGGGAACGGGGATGCGGAACCAATAGCACATTTCATTTGTTTTGGTTAAGTTACCCCGAATCAAGAGATGGCAACGGGTACCCGAAACCCAAGTACTCGATGGGTTTTATCCGATAAAGGGGTGGGTATGGAAAAATATCTTCACCTGCGGGTATGCTAATGGCAAAGCGGGTGCGAGTGTATACTACCCGTACCCGCATACCCGTAGGTAAAATATACTCGATGGCTCATATACATAATACACTAGAGATGGCAACGGGTACATATACCTGTGGCCCGTATATATATATTTGAAACGAAGCCGATGAAAATACCCGCGCTCGTATATACCTGTGGTCTGTATATACCCTTATCAATTCGGGTATGGGTTATCCGTTGGGTATAAATACCCACGCGGGTGCCGGTATAGGTAAGTTTCTATACCCGTGTGCGGGTACGGGTATTGTAGCGGGTAGAGTTTTATCTATCGGGTGCAGGTATGGATAGACTATACTCAGCGGGTACATGGGTATGTACCTGTTGTCATCATGAGAACCAACCCATATTTCAGTTGTGACAAGACTAAACGTACAATTTCTTTTCACTTTTCACCGTGAAGTATGTCCATGTCGTTCTCACTGACCAACTGGTGGCTAGTGCAATCGGTATGACAAACATGTATTTGGCAAACGGCCACGGTTGAGTTCAACATCCTAGAAACCTCTAGCTTAGTGAACCTTAAGGACTATGAGAACAAAATGCACCCATCTAAAAAAGATGAATATCCTAATCATTGACAAAATTGGCTTAACACCTGGAGATGATAGATACATATTCTGTACTTCGTTCTCTTAAACTTGTATTTGTCTCTTTCCTAAAAAATACCGGTATAGGAATATATACGAGGCGATCTACATTGTTAATAAGTTATTCTTCACGCAAAGCATATATATCACCTGGTCAGCAGTGGCTATTGCATACCTCAGGCTTGCACGCATGTGTGTCTATGGTACTGTCTAATCAAGAGAGGGGTTTTTTTGCTATTGAAGCAACATCTGAAAGTTGCTGCACTATTGCTACATGGATATATTCCATTATACTGTTCAAGTATATTACGTAGTTATCCATTAATTGCTAGATCATATCGTTCCTAAACAATAAAGTGTCCAATAATTTTGTTTGTTTGTTGAAATTGAAGATATAATGCCGGCTAAACCGAAGGGTGATGAACTGAGCCTAGCTTAGCTGCACAGCACCACATCAAGTGTCGAACCAATTAGAAAACCAACGTATGAACCTTGTGTGGCTCAGCCAGAGCTTTACAAAGTTGGCAGGCCGAGCCACATCAGCAGGTGATGTGTACAACAAGTAGGCCACGTCAGCAGGTTGTTTTTCGCTGGCTAAGAAAGTCGTCAAACTAATTGAAATGATGAGGATATAACAGGAGCTAAAATATTAGGGATGCTTCGAGTATAAAATGGAGAGGATGGAGGGCAGAGTTCATCAAGGCTAAATGAGAGTTCTGATGATTAAACAGCAATCACATCTTATTATCTTGATTCTGTACATAGCTTGTGGACCTTCCTGCCAAAAATGCCGATTCTCTTCAGCTCCTCTAATCATCTTTTAAACCCAGCAATGCAGGCTCGATTTGGAACTCGTAGAAATTTCACAAGAATTACATAGGACATAACAAGAAACACAGACTAGGATGAACCCATGAATTTTGGCGTGTTCCAAGTAGGGCCTTACTGTGTAGTCGCGTGATTACGCCAAGATCATCCAGATTCTTGCCATCATCCCTGCTTACATCGATGTGTTGATTGAGTTGATCAAATCTAATTTCCCCCTCACGTCGTTTGCATCTTCGATCACCCTACCACTGCAAAGCAAACACGAAAGACAACCATGCAATACATATCTGATCCCCTCTATGTTGAAGATTTTTAGCAACAGATTTCATTAACATCACGATGATTACATGTTCTCCGGTAATTGAAAGAGTTTACATGTCAAGTATCTTACAGTTAGTTCAGGAGCCTGGCGCCGGCGAGTCGGCGCGCGAGCACATGCTGCTGGCCGCCGGCACGACGGTGGCCTGGCGCTCGGCGGCCCGGGCCTTGGCGCACCGGTACGCGCACGTGGCGACCCAGAACGCCCACGGGAGCGCGACGAGCGCCAGGCCGACGGCGGGGAGCCAGCCCGGCGCCTCGCTCGGCGGTAGCACGACGTAGCCCACGAGGCACCCGCCGCCGGAGAGCACAGAGAGGAGGAGCAGCGCCGTGACCAGCCACACGCAGGCGCTGCCGGCCGGCCGCCCGCACTCCTCCTGCTTGGGCGGCGCCATTGTTGCGACTCGGGATCAAACGGCAACTCACAAAACTAAACGAAGGTTAATAGCAAGAACAAGGCGACGTTCATGGCAATGACATCAATCAATTGCCTTCTGACCTCGTTCTTGGATGAAAAATGTGCCAAAAGGCTTTGATGTGTTATGTTGTTTGCCTTTTGTGGATCTTGGAAGAGGAGAAGCAGAGGAAATGTTCAGACCAGGGTGGCCAAGATGGAGGGAGTGGTGCGGAGAGAACGGTGGAGAGTAGTTATCTGTGCACTCTCTATAATAAGCTAATAGCATTAGCATGCAAAAAATGGCAAAAACATTTCCTTTGCGTCTCCAGGAATTGCTGCATCAAGTGGAATATATCTGAATAATTCCACTGCAAAACAAATCAGATCAGCCCATTCTTGATCTGAAGATACATCAAATTTTTTTTTACATTTACATAGACTCCACTTTACAATCCAGACAATCAAGAACATAAAGAAAAAACACCAAACCAAAGGGAAAGAAAGAATCAAAGAAAGCACAGGCTCCATCTAGATTAAACACAAGAAGATCAGCCACAACCTGAGCACACACAAGCCACTGATCAGGCTAGCACACTGTAAAGATCCCCATTGTAGAAGCCGTCACCCTTGTCCTTGGTGCTCTTCCTCTTGGAGGAGAGTATGTAGCCAATGAGGGGAACGATGGGCTTCACCTTCTGCGCCTTCCTCCTCCTGCCGCCGCTCGTCGTCTATCTCGCCGAGGCTCAGCGCGTGGCTGAACAACGGCAGGTACTCGCTGTACCTGCCGGACTTCTCGGCCCACCGCTCGCTCCGCACCGAGTACATAGGCACAATGGCTTGCGTTGCCTCTGCCTCTGGCTCTGTCATTGCATTTGGAGAAAGGGTAGTAGTACTGCTACTACTGCTATCCTCATGTCTGGCATTAGGGGTGGCAATGGCATTGGCATTGGCATTTGGGGGTGGCAATGGCAACAGCATTGCCATTGGACCTGGAGTGGCTTTCACCGACGAGGATGCGCTCACCGAACATCGCGACCGCCTCTTTCACGGACCGGAAAGGGTGGGCGCTGTCGACCTCGACACGGTCCGAGGCCATGGCCATGGAGGAGCCTGCAAGAAGGCTGGCTTTTCCTCAATGATTTGGACTGTAACTCTGTAAGCAACATTCACAAGCTCTTGGAGGCTTATATGAAGGTGAGGCTGGTTTTTTTGCTTCCACTTCAGTAGCACACTGGCCACCCGCTATCCCCAGCAATCAGTTTCCCAATAGCAACAAGCAAGAAACATGACTTGCCACCTAAAAGAAGTAAAAGAAAAACCCCCAAAACTCAAGTAGAAAATCTGCAGGAGTGGAGCTGAAGCAGGGATGCCTTTTGATAAGCTTAATTGTGCTAGAGTTAAATCTTGTGAAAATTGCCCCAAGCTCATCACTGAAACCGAAGCTCTCACTAAAACTTTGCAAGACAAATGTGACAAGAAAATTTTGCTTATATTCATGCTTCAAAGAAAGTTGATTGTATTATTCCAATAGCTTATATATTTTGTGCTAAAAATGGGTAAATTACATCACCCCATTAATATATCTGAAGAAGGAACGGCTTGGCAGCTTCGATGCCAAACAGGTTAAAACAGCTCATGGATTAACAGCTATAAGATGCTCAAATGCTGATCTGCGAGAAGTAGTATGATGTGCAGTCAAGTGGACAATTGTGTCACGAGAAAGTGCTAGGCATCTTCTCAAATATGGGAGCACAAACGTTAAAACACAACATACTTCAAAAGAAAAAGGAAGAACATTGATTCTTCAGCTTAGAATGCGGTACTTGTTTTCGTTGGAACTCGAGGCTTTTCAGCTTCTTAGTCGTATTAGCTCTTGCAATTGAATTATTCGATCAAATGATGATGTAGTGGAGATTATCTTCAGGAAGGTAAAGTAGAAAATTCTACTCCAAGTCACAACAATCCAGCATTTGCAAGTCCAGAAACAATAATCCTACAGTGAAGGCACATGTCGTCAGCACGAGGAGCATCATCTGAAACCAACCTACTAGCTTATCCTTACAAAATGACAGGATTCAGAGACTCGTTGATATTACAAACCTTGGTGATAACTTTGCTCGGGACTTCAGTCTGCTATTTCTACCTCACCGGTCTCTATTAATGGCATATTTCCAAGTCTTCGGTTTTGATAGCCTAGGCCCTGAATCATAAATGGTGTTAGAATTTATATGTGTAAATCAATGTGTAATACAACAGAGTTAACTACAGAATCTTTATCGTAGTGCATGCCACAATGACCATGAAAGTTGAAAGAAAACGATTCTTTATGTAAGAAAGGTGCAAGACAATTAAACAAGTCATCTAGCTTTGGACTGTGGTACATTTTAGAACCAAACTTTTGGAGTTGGGCTTCAGTCCATTCGATCGGATATTATTAAAACTAGTAAGTCTTTGTGTCAACTACACTAAGGGCTTCTTTTCTACCAGGGGCGAAATTGATGGGCCAAAATGATCCAATGAAATAGTTTAGGTATTAGAAACGCCAAAGCCCCAAGAACCAAAATGCTCCTATCTCTGACCAAATCAAAACTTTGTTTCTCACCACTGAATTGACGAGTTTTATTACCAAGTATTTGGTTTTGCAACTAGAAAATTATTACCAAATCAGAAGGCATACTTTATGTAAAATTCGTACGTGACACTAGTTTGCTTGGTTCATTGCACTTGGCTTAGTTCTTTATCTCTTTGGAATAAAAAACTCTTTCTGTTCCTAAATAGATGTCATTCTAATAGTTTGCACAACAACCAAAGCATGTATATAAAATATCATATTACCCCTTCATTTAGTCACTTATTGCTCTTGTATGATATGTGTTACTCTAGTCCAAAATAGTAAATGATCTTGAAAATATGTATAGGTGTGCAAAAGGAAAAATAGTAATAAATTATCTCAAAATCGTAGAATTATCCCACGGGACGGCAAGGGCTATGTGTCACCTCACTGGTGTTGCCGTCCGGTCATCGGACGGTAAAAACACAATTTCTGACAATACGATTTGCATACGGCTATTTTTGTAATTACACTTACAAACATTGCCAGATCTAACAAAAACTCGAAATAGAAATGAATGGAAGCATGAGTTTGTTGGAGGGTACCTTCAAAACGAGAGTCTATATATTTCCTCTCAAGGCCCTCCAATCGTTGCTGCAGGCATTCAGGGAGCAACTTTATACCAGGGCAGGTAGTAATGGTGAGGGATTGAAGGGAGGTGTATGCTTGTGGCCCATTTGGTATGGCCGCCAGGCAAGGGCAATGACTAAGGAACAGGGATTTCAACGATGGGAGCTCCCCCGAGCAAGATTCCAGTGCTCTCAACCCGTCACAGCGATAAATTGCTAGTTCTTGTAGGGCATCCAGCTGGCCTAATAGGATCTCAATGTTATCGCACCCTCTAATATCGATACACGTGAGGGTCAAGGGAAGATTGAGAAGCTCTGAAATGCTATCACAACCATATAGTCGTAGAGATTCCAGGCATGGAAGGAAAAGCTCTAGTACAGCTGTGGAGGGCATGATGTCAGTGCGACGCTGAATCACTGCTGACTCTTCCTGCTTCCGAAATTTCAACTTAAGCTTGGGGCAACCCTTAATATCCATTACTTTTAGAGACAGGAGAAATGGCAGGAGCTGACTCCTTTCTGATGCTGATTGGTCAGGAGGTTGTGCGTATCCAGTCAGTTCCCTGCAGTAATGAATTCTTAATGTCCTCAAGGATACCAGGCTTTGGAACTCTTTCTCTGGCCAGTGGACGAGCCCATCGCAGTCTTCAATGTGCAAATATTGAAGTTGTACAAAACATTTCCATAGCGCTAGCGCACTTGAGTGCAAGAAGAAGTTGCACCCATCTAACTTCATGATCGACAGAGGGGATTCATAGTCCGCCAGGTCAGTCGGCAGTTCTATTTCTATTTCCCGGCCAGTTGAGAATTCCAAACTGGACAATGAAGTCATAGCATATCTAACTGCCCGTAGATAAATCTGTTGGTCGCCACCAGATCTTATGACTAATGCACTGAGCTTCGGTGCTTCAGGAAAACTTGTTAGCGCCAGGCATCCGTCAATACGAGCATCCTCAAGGTTAGGAAAGGTGGGTTGTTCACCATCAGTTCCTTCCATCACCCCCCAGCTTTTCAAACTATATAAACCACATAGCCGAATTACCTTTAATTCTGGAAATGCCGAACTGAAACTTGTATGGTCTCCACGCAGCAGTGGTGCTTCCGGTAACGCTGTTAGCTTGTCGCAACTCTTGATAGACAGCTTCTCAAGTTGAGGAAACATTATCTGTTCTCCTTGCCTCCCATCTATTTCCCACCATCTCTCGAAATCCGTCAGACTTTCTAGCTCAAGCTCCTTCAATTTTGGAAATGTAAAGGATGTATCACCGCCGCTGCACAAGAGTTTTAATTCTACCAATCGACGCAAAGTAAGAAGTCGTAGTTCTGGTAGCTGCCACAGTGGAGGAAGCTTCTGGACCTTCTTGCAATGACACAAACAAAGCTCAACCACGTTTTGCAACATACCCATCCTGGCCATCCATGCTGGAAAAGTGGTGTCTTGGTAGCCCTCTAGCGTTAGAGCCCGCAGCCCATCATGAGGTTTGAGACCTTGCAGCACCGTTTGATAGCGTCCTTCCTCCTCCTCCAGAGGCTCACTCTCTGTCCATGATAATGTCAGTTCTGTGAGTCCCTTCTTATTTTCGAGGTTTGCTGCTTTTGCATCTGCATCTGTCACATTTTCTAGCTGTCTGAGCTCTAGTCGACCACAAAGGTTTAAATGCTGCAGCTCTCCAAGATTACTGTAATCAGAGCCAGTTCCCACTACAAAACATGTAAGTGTCTGGAGGGAAGTGAGTCGTCCAAGGTCTGGCGGCATGCACTCCAACCTCGTGCATCCATCGGTGCTGAGGTGACGGAGGGCATTCATGTATCTCATTTGCGTTGGAAGTCGACGAAGACGAGCGCAGCCAGACAGGTTCAACGTTTGCAGATTATATAGAATGCTTATATCTTCAGGAAGCTCTTTGATTTCACTATCCGAGAGATCAAGATACCTCAGGTGATGCAAGTGCTTTGGTTCCAGTAGGAATGTACTCCCATATTGACGGAGTCGTAGTGCTCGCACTGAGCTATACTTTGATGGATGCTGCAACGAACCATATACTTTAGCTTCACCACAAAGTAGTGTTTGGATAGTAGGAGACATCTTCTTTAGAGAATCATTCAAAAGAGTAACTTGGTTGCATGGCAAAAACAAATGGCGAGCAGTACTTGGAAACAACTCCATTTGACTAGGTTCCTCAGCTATGGTGACACATTCCTTTTGCATAACAGACTGTGCAACATCATGCATAAGATCATGGATTTTACATGTAATTCTAGAACAATACCCATGTATGCTTTTATCTTTGTCAACTGGGACTGGCTTCACGTCCTGAAAGAATGACCTTGAGGCTAGCTCATTGAATATCTGTTTCCCGATGGTCTCAGGACGAACTTCATTTTGCGCTGGGATAAAGCCATTTGCCATCCATATTTGGATCATCTTGTTAGCATCAATCTCATAATCCTTGGGAAACACAGCGCAGAAAGCAAAGCACTGTTTCATGTGTGACGGCAAGTCGTCGTAGCTGAGCTTGAGTATCGGTAAAATTCTAGTCTCCTCATCGCAGATGCTGCTTTTTCTTAACACAGCCCTCCATTCTTCCACGCTGGTCTTGGTACGCAGTACAGAGCCTAGTGCTGTTGCGGCTAAAGGAGAGCCAACACATTTCTCCGCAATCTCACCAACCATCTCAACTAGCTCAGGCCTTTCCTCTTGCACATTGAATGCTCTTGTCTTGATAATTTCCTCTAGGAAGATATTCTCCAAAGCTATGAGGTTATAGGCTTCAACTGTACCCATTGCTTGAGCCACTCCTTCATCACGAGTTGTTGTCAGCACTGCACTACCAATGGCACCATGTTGAAGGCGGGCCTTTAGCTTCTTCCACTTATCGGAGAAGGTGATCCCAGTTTTCCAGACATCATCCATTACAAGGAGGTATCTCTGTGCACTCACTACATTTTGAAGGCGATCCAATGGTGGTGATTTGCTATCATCCTTCTCTTTGGTAGGTGCTGCTTCAACTATACTTTTAGCCAGAGAATCCACATCAAAGTTGTCAGACACACACACCCAGAGCCGCAGCTGGAAATGCTTCTGAACTTGAGGATCACTGTAAACAAGCTGCGCTAAGGTAGTCTTACCCAGCCCCCCCATTCCAACGATGGGAACAACCGTGAGATCTGCATTGCTAGCTTGACCAAGCAATATATCAACAATCATCTGATTATCTTTGGCTCTTGATCTTTCGGCAATCTTCGTAGGGTCGAAGATGGTAGGATCTGTCTGCTTCCAGTGCATGGACAGCTGTGGTTGAGGGTGGTATCTGAACCCAAAAGCATTCATCTCCACGACAAGGCCCTCAATACTCTGCACAATCTTGGGAAGCTTGTTGCCCATCTTGTTACGAAATGCGATACGGTTGTGAGAAGGAATGAGTTTTACTGCATCAACGACGCCAAGCTTGCCGTAGTGCCCATCCTTCCTGGCTTCGCGGCGGAGTGCCTCGTACTTGAACTCGTCGAAGGCGTCATTCGCCTCGTATGCCACCTTCTTGAGCGCCTCAAGCCAGGCTTTGGCCCCTGCTCTCTGGGCCGCCTGCTCCTCGGCGTCAGTGATGACGTCCAGGATGGCCGGCAGCTTGCGCATGAGAATCTCATGCTGCTCCTCCATGCCCTCCATCACCTTGTACTGCTTCAGGAGGTTGCTGGACGCCTTCTCCTTCACCATGGAGACAAGCGGCCCGACAATCAGGTCAGCCATTGGAGCACTCAGAGCTCACAAGAACGCACACGCGGTAACACAGGGAAACACAACTGCAGAGTGGAGAGTCTGAGCGAGTGCCTTGGAGGAAAAATGGAAATCAGACCAAATACCTTCACCGGCAAGCCATGTGAGGGCATCTTGGAAGGATTTGCGAAAGGGATGCGTGCTCTCTGTCTAACAAGCTACCCCACGCTAATCAGTGCGTTTGACATGCATTCTAGGCGTCACTTTTTTTTGACCAAAGAAAGGATAGTATATGGCCTCGCTTCATGCCATGCGCCTTGGTCTTTCTTTTTGTCTAAAAATAAAGCTCCTATGTATGCTCCTATGCATACTCAATTACATCATAGAATTCTTACAAGCCTTGTACAGTCCCAAAAACATTAGGTTGATATGGCCAGTTCTGGTTTATCCGCAGTTCTTTATTATTTTCTGAACCCTGATTCCACTCGTTGCATATCATTATGCCGTCCTCTCACGATATCATCATCGACCGTCCTTTCTGGCCGCAAACATGCAAGAAGTGGTTGTGTGTGGTCCATGTCCTTAGAGCAGCGATTGGGATGAAGAATATCATAGTCAATAGAAATGTGCAAAATTTGTGGTTTTGATTGGGGGTAAAGAATATGAGCCCTTTGAATGTACACCTTCTAACAGCTAAGTAACCCTTCTAACCTCGGTATAGGTAAGAGTTATGATAAATCTGAGCCATTGATTACTAATGGATTGCTTTGGCCAGTAAAAAGGTGTAACACCTCAGCCTAGCATTGAGCCTAGAATGCTGCTGCTACTACTACTCAATATCACTCTAAGGGCATCTCCAATGGTGCTGAGTCAACTAGCTATTTGTATGTACACATCAGCATATATCCTATGTGGAGGAAAGAGAGTATACAAAACACAAACAGCTAGCTACTATTTCGTCTCTAGTCTATAACGCAAAACGAGTCAGGTTCTATAAATGACTGTGTCTGCATGTAAACATCAAATAGCTATCCTTATAGATAGTCCTTTGGAATGCTAGCTTTTAGTGTGTACTCTATAGATGATGTGGAATCCTTATAGATAGTACTTAGCTAGGACCATTGGAGATGCCCTTCAAACCTTTACTACTAATTTCAGCAATACCTTCCCTAGTTTCCTAGAGACAATCAAATCAGTATTCTGATCTACAATATAAACATTAAGACCGGGAACAAGAGTAAGCATTTCACAAATATGCTTACGACCTCGCGTCCAGAAACGCTTGGAACCTTACACCCAAGAGTACTTGGAACCACGCGTAGAAGAGCAGCCACCTTGCATAAGCAATTAGCATCAACCTCAAAACTTAACAGTCGCATTATTGGACGACCTTCACGGCCAATAATTCTTGGACCAGCTCAGCCATTGGAGCAGTACTCAGAGCTCACAAGAACGCACGCGCAGTAACACAGGGAAACACAACTGCAGTGGAGAAGAGAATGGCCGTCTGAGCTAGTGCCTTGGAAGGAATTGGGAAAGGTATGCGTGCTCATTAGGGAATATTTACAACCTTTGGTAGATAAGACTGGGGCATCAACTTGTCCTACTATTAATGTAAAAATGGAAATCATTTGGTGCTTCCTGCCATGTGCTTTAACAAGGAAGACAAGGCAAGGCAAGCCATGTGAGGGCATCTGGGCATGGGCATCTTGGAAGGAATTGCGAAAGGGATGCGTGCTCTCTGTCTAACAAGCTACCCCACGCTAATTCCTACTAGATACTGTACCCTGATAAGACAAGGCAAGGCAAGCCATTTTGGTAGATAAGACAAGGCAAGGCAAGCCATGTGAGGGCATCTGGGCATGGACATCTTGGAAGGAATTGCGAAAGGTATGCGTGCTCTCTGTCTAACAAGCTACCCTGATATCCCCTTACACTTGAATAAGCTCATTAGGGAATATTACAACCTTTGGTAGATAAGACTGGGGCATCAACTTGATGTCCTACTACTAATCTAAAAATGATAATCATTTTGTGCTTCCTGTCATGTGCTTTACATAAGACTGGGGCAGTAGTTTGGTATACGTCGCTCTCAAAGAAGGAAGACTGATGTGTGTGGGGAGACAAGAGTTTGGTGTATGTCAATCGCATCTGGGCATGGACATCTTGGAAGGAATTGGGAAAGGTCTGCGCGCTCTTTGTCAAACGAGCTACCCCACGTTAATCAGTGCGTACATCTGGCCCTTTCCACGTTAAGTTTTATACTTTTCTTTTCGCTGGATTTCTTTTTTTCCTGGCATATATAAAGTTACTCTGAAACAATCCATTTCGATATTTTAATAAGAATTTGGGACCTGTGTGCAGTCTGCTAGTCAGGCTACAGATACTCCAAATTTTAGAGGCTACTCAGATAGGTTAAAATTTAGTGATTTATAGCTGAAATTGTATGACACTTGACTGAAATTACACTATAGCTGATAATAGTTTATTTGACATAATTAATTTTAAAAAATTTACAAAAAAAAAAAATTAGCCTATCACGGACAATGTAAATAAATACAAAAAAAAACTGGCCAAAAAACTCAAAAAACCCGAAAATCAGAAAAATATGAAATTTATAAATAATGAAAAATAAGTTAGAAGTCAGAAACTTAAGCCACACTTTTTTAGACCGAAGGAAGTATAGTATATGACCTCGCTTCATGGCCTGCGCCTTGGTCTTTCTTTTTGTCTAAAAATAAAGCTCCTATGTATGCTAGAGGGAATTTTTCAATGCAAAATTAAGCAACTCAATTACATTATAGACCTTACAAACCTTGTACAGTCTTAGAAATATTAGGTTGACATGGCCAGTTCTGGTTTATCCGCAGTTCTTGATTATTTTCTGAACCCTGATTCCACTCGTTGCATATCATTATGTCGTCTTCTCATGATATCATCATTGACCGTCCTCTCCGGCTGCAAACATGCAACAAGTAATTCCTCTTGCTAAGCATAATCAATAATAAATGATGATTAGATCAGTAAAACATGGATGTTTTAAAATAAGCCTTGTTCTATAACATGGATGTTTTAAAATAAACATGGATGTTATAGACCTTACAAGCCTTGTATAGTCTCCGATACATTACGTTGGCATGGCCAGTTCTGGTTTATCCGCAGTTCTTGATTATTTTCTGAACCCTGATTCCACTCGTTGCATATCATTATGCTGTCTTCTCATGATATCATTATCGATGTTACAGAACAAATGACCAACTGCTCCACCGGCGTACGGACGCGACGTTCCGTACGGACGCCAGTACGTCCGTACGGACGCGACGTTCTGTACGCTGGCAACTATTCATAATGTATAAATGAGTTACATCCATGTACAGAAAGATTTGAGTTAATAGAAGAGCAATATTTCTCTCTCTCAAGTTCTTGTCCAAATACTCTCTAACACGTTATCAGCACTTTGTCTCTAGACATCAACAAGAATCAAGAGAAGGTATTGGAGAACGATCAGATCGATCTTTGCGAGAAACATCAAAAGGCATTACTTGAGTTTCTTGCTTCAATAGATTCCCTGTGTGAATCACTACAAATACTTCTTTCTCCTTGTCCAACGGCACCCACGACAGTCATTGCAACTGGCCATGGTTCTTCACTAGTGCGTCGGTGTCCATGGGAGGCTCACGGAGTTTTCCCACCAGCAAGGACCCCGCGCTATGGTCCTTACCGGTGCCCGACGCATGCCTCCACAACGGCAAACCGCCGTCCCGGCCTCCGGATCCGCACTCCTCCACCGGCCTCCTCTGTAGAGGACGCTTTCTCCTCCACATAAAAAAAATAAATAAAAATGAGAGGAGGGGGAGTGCGGCCAACCTGCAGCGGCGGCGTGGTCCCAGGCGCGGCTACCACGGCAGGCCGACGCGTTGCCACGGCAGGCCGGCACGCTGCCACGGCAGGCCGACGAGGCAGCCACGACAGGGCCCGGCCGGCGGCGGCGCGTGGTGACGGGCCTGATCCCCGGCAAGGCGCGCGGCAGCACCTGGCGCGGTGGCCCCTGTCCCCGCCACGGCAGCCCACTGGCAGCGTGACGCTACCGCACGGCAGCCCACGCCCCAGCGCGGCGCGCGGCGCGCGCGACGGCGGCCGCACGGCAGACACAGCCCTAGCGGGGTGGCGCGGTAGGCGAGCGGGCGGCGTGGCGGCGCCGCGCGCGGCCGGCCGAGCCCGCGGCAGCTCTGCTGCGGCACGCGACACGCGGCGCGCGCGCGCGAGGCGGCGGCCTCGGCGCGGCGGCATATGGGGATGGCCGGCCGGTCGGTGGAGGCGCCAGCAACGGTTCCCGAGCCCGCGCAAGACGAGGCGGACGGCGCCGACGCGCGGTGGGCGCGGCCCAAGCAACGCGGCGGCGCATCTTGCCGCAGCGGCGCGACCACCGTAGGCGCAGGGCGGCGCTTGGCCGGCGGCGGCGGACGGCCGGCCCGACCAGGCGGCGGCGGCAGTGGGGAGTTAGGGAAACCCTAACCCTAACTCCCCCTTTTATAGTCTTGCCCATAAATGGGCTTTTGGCCCATTAAGCCCCACCTCCCCTTATGGGCCTAAAGGCCACTCGGGCTTGAGCCCAGGTTGGCGAAAAATTTGCAATTCCCCCTCCATTTCATAAAAAATTATGTTTCCTATTGTCGTTTTTGCAGAATAACCCCTGTGAATTTTTATAATTGTACCCGTCAGTGTGTATTTTTATACATTCGCGTTTCAGTCCCTACAGGACTTGAAAATTACGTAAAATTTTACATAAATGTGCATCCACATTTATATAATTTTACATATGTGGGATTATTATTTTATTGCAACTTATCTACATTATGACTTGCGAACATATTTAAATTTCGCAAATTTTAAATACGATTGCTATTCTATAAGTACCATTGTACTTAATTTAGAAGATATTTTATTATTCTTTTATTATTATTGTACGTAATGGCGTGCTGCAAATTACCAAACTTATTCTGATCTTATGCATACTATACTTCAGGCAGAGAAGCATGCTGAACTTCTTTTAAAGAACAATCAGCAACGTCCCATTGGGGCTGCTCAACTTCCTGAAGTTCATGCTAATCAGAATAACATTAAGTTCCGTGGTTCAAAAGACCACTCAAAGAACTTTAAAGGTAAACACAAACGCAACATGAAGCAAAAGCGTGGTGGATTTAAGAAGGGTAAAGGCAATTTTGGTAAGCAAGTTGACAAAACTGAAGTTTGTCAAAAATGTGGTTGCTACAATCATCCTACCAAGAAATGCCGCACCCCGAAGCACCTTGTGAACCTCTACCTTCAATCTCGGGCTCAAGGCAAGCATGCTCAAGAGAAGAGATTTAAAGCGCACTTCATTCTCTCATGCAACAACAATGAAGCTGGATGCTCTCAAAAGTTCATTCAAGAACTCAAGGACACATATACTTCTCCAAAGAAGGATGATCTCATGAGCACCGAGAACACACTTGAAGAATTTACTTCTCAAGACATGTTTGGAGATCTTGTTTAGACTCATATTGCCATAGCTTCTAAGTACTACAGTGTTGTAATATAAATAATGTTGTTATTTATATTGTAAGCTTGCATGCTACAATCATATATCGAACATATTCAGTATTGTAACTAAAGTTTGTATGTATTCTATATATACCAAAATAAGATTTTCATTAAAATTCTTCTTTAGTGTATATAGATTTTTGGAGTCAATCACATGGAGGAGGAATTATGCCTTGTGGATAGTGGTACCACAAACTCTATACTTAGGGACACAAAATATTTTCTAACTCTCATAAGGAGGAAAGGAAATATTTTAACCATCGCTGGACGCGATGCAATGATAATAGGCTCTGGTCGCGCCTCTATCACTCTCCCTATGGGTACACAGTTAGAAATTAAGGATGCACTCTTGTATCCCGATTCAACACGTACCCTACTCAGTTATAGAGATATCTGTCAGAATGATTTCCATGTTGAAACCCAAAATGACAACAAAGAGGAATATCTCATCCTCACCAAAAACAACGGATATGGCAAACAAGTACTAGAAAAAATTCTATCTTTAACCTCCGGATTGTACTATACATACATCAAACCGATTCAACATATTGCAACCAAAGTAATTTTCCAAAACACTAACACATTTCAAACATGGCATGATCGCCTTGGCCATCCAGACATTGGAATGATGAGAAAAATTATTAGCAATTCCATTGGTCATACATATCTCAAAACAAAATTTCCGGAATCCTCAGATTTTGTGTGCACTTCATGTGCCACCGGAAAATTGATTTTAAGACCCTTTTATATTAAAATCAGAGCTGAACCACTTAAATTCCTTGAACGCATTCAAGGAGATATATGTGGTCCTATACAACTATTATGTGGACCATTCAAGTATTTCATGGTTCTCATTGACGCATCTACTAGATGGTCACATGTGTGTCTATTATCCACATAAAACCATGCATTTGCTAAGTTAATTGGTCAAATTATCCAATTACGCGCACATTACCCTGAATATTGAATTCAATCAATTCGAATGGACAATGCTGCTGAATTTTCATCCCATGCATTCAATGATTATTGTATAGCTGTTGGGATACAAATTCAACATTCTGTTCCATATGTTCATACACAAAATGGTTTAGCAGAATCTCTTATCAAGAGAATCAAGCTCATCGCCAGACCACAGCTACAGAATTGCAATTTACCAACATTATGTTGGGGTCATGCAGTTTTACACGCTGCTGACTTAATTCAATTGCGTCCAACTGCATATCATAGCACTTCCCCGCTACAATTAGTACGTAGAAATCCACCAGATATTTCCCATCTGCGAAAGTTCAGTTGCGCTACATACGTACCGATCTCACCACCGTAGCGTACCTCAATGGGACCGCATAGGAAACTTGGGATCTATGTTGGGTATAAATCTCCGTCGAATATAAAATACCTCGAGCTCCTAACTGGGGACCTGTTTACGGCCCGGTTCGCTGATTGCATATTCAATGAGGAACATTTCCCGGCATTAGGGGGAGATAACAAGTACCTAACTAAATGCCAGGAAATTGATTGGAATGTTCAAGGCATTCCTGCCTCAGATCCACGTACCAGAGAGACTGAACTTCAAGTTCAGAAACTCATTTATTTGCAAAACATTGCAAATAATCTGCCAGATGCATTTACTGATTATAAGGGTGTCACAAAATCCTATAATCCTGCCAGAAATGTGCTTGAAAGAGTGGAGGTACCGCAAAATTCCACTCAACTCCCAGTTCAAAATAAGAGGGGGAGAAGTACGGCACAAGTGGCGGATACAGCTTCTAACAAGCGACAAAGGAAACAAAATAATGTAAATGCAGATCAACCTCATGTTGATAGACACCAAAGGATCCTCAAACCCAGATCAACCGTGCACTCAAATACTGATCCTGGGACATCGGAATACCCCGACTCAAATGTTTTGGAAAATAACATTGAGTCATCAGGGGTCCAAGAAATTTCCACTAACTATACTGATTCTGGAGAATCATATGATCGAAAGACTACAATTGTCGACATTTATTTCTCTAGAACAATTGCAAACAATCTTCAAAATGATCCAGATCTCAAGACCATGGCAGAGTGCAAACAGCGCTCGGACTGGATTCAATGGAAGGATGCAATTCAAGCGGAGTTAGCCTCGCTCAAGAAAAGAAATGTATTCACCAATGTGATACATACACCTCCCAATGTATTCCCCGTCAGATTCAAATGGGTTTTCATCCGCAAACGGAATGAAAACAATGAGGTGGTGAGATACAAAGCAAGGCTTGTAGCACAATGGTTCACGCAGAGACCCGGCATTGATTTCAATGAAACTTATTCTCCAGTAATGAGTGGAATAACATTCCGATATTTAATATCATTGGCAGTACAAAATCATCTATCTTTGCAGTTGATGGATGTAGTGACTGCATATCTTTGTGGGTCACTTGATTGGGACATGTACATGTAAGTTCCTGATGGAATTTCAATCCCGAATCCAAACGCAAATCGCAATATATATTGTGTAAAATTGAACAAGTCTCTATACGACTTGAAACAGTCGGGCAGAATGTGGTACAACCGACTAAGTGAGTTCCTAACCAAAAAGGGATACTCCAACAATGATGATTGCCCATGCGTGTTCATCAAAAGATCCTCAACAGGATTTTGCATTATATCTGTGTATGTTGATGATCTCAATATCATTGGTAATACACAAGATATAGATGAAGCACGTAATCATCTTAAGACGGAATTTGAAATGAAGGATTTGTGTAAAATCAAATTTTGCTTAGGTATACAATTTGAGCACCTTCATACAGGCATTCTAGTGCATCAATCAGCCTATGTCCATAAAATATTGGAGAAATTCAATATGGACAAAGTATATCCATCGAAGACCCCCATGGTTGTTCGATCTCTAGACAGGGACAAAGATCCATTTCGACCCCGAGATGACAATGAAGAGCTATTGGGACCCGAGGTTCCATATCTCAGTGCCATCGGAGCGCTTATGTACCTTGCAAATTGCACCCGGTCGGATATTGCATTCGCAGTTAATCTACTTGCTAGATATAGTGCTGCTCCAACCAAAAGACATTGGGTAGGAGTGAAGAATATCTTTAGATATCTTCAAGGCACTAAAGATCTCGATCTATTCTTCCAGAAGAATAAACATCTGGATTTAATAGGATATACAGATGCTGGCTATTTATCAGATCCCCATAATGCCAGATCTCAGACAGGATTTGTATTTTTACATGGTGGAACAACCATCTCTTGGAAGTCTTCAAAACAGACTCTAGTGGCTACATCCACTAATCATTCTGAAATAATTGCATTATATGAAGTATCACGTGAATGTGTATGGCTTCGCAGAATGATTAACTACATACAACAATCATGTGGTATAGGTGCTATCGCATCATCCACCATTATCTACGAAGATAATGCTGCTTGCGTTATCCAAATGCAAACGGGTTACATAAAGAGCAATATCACAAAACATATTGCACCTAAACTATTTTACCCACATGAATTGCAAGAGTGGGGAAATAACTATTCTGCAAACTAAGGCTTGTTATAATCTCGCAGACTTATTCACTAAGTCATTACCAACTTCCACATTCCAGAAATGCGTTCATGGAATTGGTATGCGAAGACTACGTGATTTGCAGGCGTCAGGGGGAGAAATCTCCTAAGACTTAACCCGTTCAAAATATAAATATTGTACTCTTTTCCCTTTATGAGTTTTCCTCTAAGATTTCTCATCAAGGTTTTTAATGAGGCAATATGACAACGTAATCATACATATATTATATCTCTATTTTCCCCACAGGGGTTTTTAAAGAGATAATCAAATATATGCCATATCATTTTTCTCCTTAAATTTTCTCACTAGGTTTTAAAGGAGTTTTTTATGGCATATCTACTCTTCAGATTCTCATATTTTTCCTACAGGGTTTTAGAGGAGTTTTTCTAAGATGATGAATCAATGTGATCATATGAAGACACATTGGTCAAGGGGGAGTGTTACAGAACAAGTGACCAACTGCTCCACCGGCGTACGGACGCGACATTCCGTACGGACGCCGGTACGTCCGTACGGACGCGACGTTCCGTACGCCGGCAACTATTCATAATGTATAAATGAGTTACATCCATGTACAGAAAGATTTGAGTTAATAGAAGAGCAATATTTCTCTCTCTCAAGTTCTTGTCCAAATACTCTCTAATAATCGACCGTCCTCTCCGGCTGTAAACATGCAACAAGTAATTCCTCCTGCTAAGCATAATCAATAATAAATGATGATTAGATCAGTAAAACATGGAATTTTTTAAATAAGCTATTTTTATTCGACATTACATAAATGTACCTGCGCAAAATTTTTTTGCTGGAATGGGTTCCAGTTGCCCAATCGTTTGATGACTGGACCCTCTCGCCAAATGGCCGTGCGACACGCAAGCGGTCCACGGACCGTTGGGCAACATAATTGCAGTCGTCCAGTAGTTGGGTGACTGGGACTTATCGCCCTACCGTTGGGCGACTACAACTCTAGTTGTCCAACAGTTGGGCGACTACAAGGCAGTATAAATCGGCCCGTGGCCAAGCCCCCCGGCCATTTCCTTTGCCCATCGACTTGCCGCGAGAGAGAAGGAAAAGAAAGAAAAGAGAAGGAGAGGGAAGGAGAAGAGAGGAAAGGAGAGGAGAGGAGGGAAAGGGAGAGTAAGGAGAGGTTCTACCATTTGTGTGAGGTAAATTTTTTTATGTTGTAGTTAATTGTTTTATTTGAAGTAAATATTTTGTTTGGTGTATAATTAGAATCAATAGAAAATCATAGCTGTAGAAAAAAATGGTACAACTTTGGTGTGAAGTAAATAGTCATGGAAATTTTAGTTAATGTAGTTATAGAAACTTAGTATCCATAAAGAATTACAGTTGTAAAAAATTTAGTGAATGTAGTTGTAGAAAATTAGCATCCGTAGCAAATTAACATGCCTAGAAAATTGTAGTTCTAGAAAATATAGTCCGTAGAAAATTGTAGTTGTTGAAAATTCAGTCAATACTTTTTTATGAAGTAAATAGTTTGTTTTATGCAAAACATTATTACGTAACATTTATGTTTAATTACGAATGAATATAATATCGGTATTACATTGAAAATTCACGCGTACCGTTAGAACTGGTATATTGGTGAAACCCATTAGAAATTATTTACAATAGGATATAGCTTGAGTAGCAAGAGAAGAGCGGCATCGGTGCATGTGGGAGCTGATAGGGAATTGATGCGTATTGGGTCGGAGGAAAGGGAGCGATGTCGGTGCGAATGAGGATGGGTTGCGCTATAAGGGTAGTGTAGTTGGTCATTGTAGACGAATGGTCGTAGAAAATATAAATTATAGTGCAGTAGTACTTTCATAATGTGCAATGCGATTTGACTAGTTGCAACAATAAAAATATTTGCAGGTAGACATCTGCAATGTCGATACCCACTATATTGAAAGTGTATTACAGTGTCGGCATCGTTCATGAAAGTACGAATGGTTTTGACTTGAGCAGCTTTGAGCAAGCCACTCTGGTACACCTAGATGGCAAGAATGCTTGAATCGCAAATGTCAAGCACTGGCTCATCCGCAGCTTCTCCTTGGACCCTGAGGTGTGTAGTGTCGTCATACAAGGGTTTTGGAGCCAGTCTCCCACGGACATTAGATGGGAGTTGAGAACATTGATACGCACTGCTGCATGGAAGGGGTTTGTACAAGGCTGTCGGCACCATGGATATGAGTGTGTGTTATTTGTGTAACCATACCCAATAGAATTTGTACAAGGCCATGGCGACGGCTATCATCTGGGTGGTGCGAGCAGCTCGGACAGCCAGCATGTTGGTCAAGAGGATGACCCAGAGGCCCATGTCACAGAGGTTGCAAAGGAAGTTAGTCATGACAAGGCCAATGCAGTATATGGAGGAGAGGAAGAAGGGTCTTGATATGGTGAGTATTCTGTACAAGCTGATGAAGGGGAGCATATGGAGTACATATTGCATCAAATGGAGAGTGATGACCGGATGGCTAGATTGAAGAGGAAGCTGTACAGGAGGACGACGAGAACAGTTCCGATGAGGACAAAACTTCGATCCTGTACGAATGGAACAGGTTTGATGTTGAGGGTGTTGTTATGCATAACGAGCACGAATCACCATGGGAGTACAATGGCATAGAGGTCTGACTGCACTCAATGTTTGCTGACAAGGCATGATTGCAGAATGCCATCAAGTTGTGCGCCCTGTCCATACAGCAGACTTTTTGGGTCATTAAATCAAGCCAGGAGCAGTACACCGTGAAGTGTGAGCAGGCAGGTTATCCTTGGATGGTGCATGTATATAGACCGAAGTACGAGGCTCACTAGATTGTCTCAAAGGTAGAGCCACACTTCTGCATTCTCAACAATATTTTGCTGAGATATCATAACTTAACGTCCGCCTTTATAGCTAATTTGATGTATGGAGAGATAGTGAAGAAGAAGGATATCGAGGCCATGCACATCATGATGGCTATTAAAAAGAAATTCAAGTACAAGATTAGCTACGTGAAGGCGTGGCGTGCGAAGCAAAAGGCTTTGGAAAAATGGTTTGGGTCTTTTGAGGCGGTGTACAACAACCTTCCTCGTATACTCCAGGTGTTGTAGGACGAGAACCCTGTCACATATATAAAGGAATACGCGTAGGCTACGGAAGCAGAAAACAAAACTTTTCTACCGCGCACCCAAGAACATCATGCTAAGAAAGGATCATGGATCGTTACCACTTAGACGCCAGCAGCAATGAAGAAGAATTGGAAACCGATCCAATCACGCTGCCGAGGTAGTAGTGGAAGTAGCCGATCGTCCCGAACAGATCGTCTCTCCACGCACGCCGATCAAGATCGCAACGAGCAGCGCCTCCACCGGTATCCACACGCCCGGGCCGAACGCCGATCGCGAGTGTACTAGCACTCGTGAGCGCCTAGGGTTTGGCTCGGGAGGTGGCGGCTAGGGTTTTGCTAGATGTTAACAGCACACCTCCCCTCCGCCTCGCCTCCATATATAGACCTCCTCACGTGGGCCTCGTGGACCGAGGCCCAATAGGAGTCTATTCGGATCTCTATCCGAATTGAGCCCATATCCGAATCATATTCGAATTAGTGTTCCAACCCGTTAAGCGTGCGACCAGAGGTTCACGTATACTTGGTCGTGACCGAAACGCCTTTCCGGTTACCATGTTAATAGCGGCCTCTAGTAAGACATATTAACCCCAAAGTATATGTAAAGATCATATCACTGAACTCGTAATGTTCTCTCATGTACGAATCCCTTTGCCTCACGATATAGATTGAGCTCAAGGCGAGACTCGTGTCATCCTCTTAATAGCTCAATCACTCTCTCGATTCCGTGATGGATTATAAACTCGTGATTGACTCCTCAATCACCTTGGCATGGCCATGCACTTCCATAATCCATTACATCGAGGCCCAGAGATATCTCTCCCATAAGGAGGGGCAAATTCTATCTTGATCATTCACATCCCACTACATGTTTCATGGCAAACCCGAAGACTACTTTTATGACTACCCGATTCACGGAGTAGTGATTAGTAGTCCCAAAATAAGCTACTACTCATGTTGGGAACCATGATGACCTCAAGTCTAAGGACTCTACATAAACACTACTTGAGACCAACGATGACACATGGAATCTCTGCGCAGTTGTCTCATGGCAGTCTATCCAACATATGTTCACTAACACATGTCCATATTATTGATTTGGTATCACCATACCATGATCCATGAGACATGATCATCAATCAATACATATGCTGATCTTTGTCTTTGAATCATATTTGTTCCTCATATGATATACGATCAGGATCATTTAGAAATAGCAACATCTTAGTATTTAAGAGTCTCATGAATAAGTCACATACTCATTGATCAATAATGATGATGTCTATTCCAAGGAACAAAGTAATGTATCATAAACATAGTATGTGATATATACAACATCTCCATGTTGCCTCTAGGCATATCACTAACAGCTCCCACTTGCACTAGAGTCAACCATGTAGGTATCTAATACCCATTGCCCTAGTGTGAGCCTCATGCTTTGGTGGGAAGCGGCTTTGTCAACGGATCTGCAATGTTCAAATCCGTTTGTACTTTGCATATCTTAACATCGCCTCTCTCACTATCTCGCGGATGAGATGAAATCGCCGAAATGTGCTTAGACTTCAGTGCGATCTAGGCTCCTTGGCTTGTGCAATGGCCCCACTATTGTCACAATGAGGTCCATTGGGCCGAGGCACTAGCCATCACACCAAGCTCGAAATAAATTTCTTGATCCAAACGACCTCTTTGGCGCCTTCCGTGCTGCTATGTACTCGGCTTCATTGTAGAATCAGCAACCGTCTGCTTGGAACTCTTCCACTTACCGCACCGCCATTCAGCGTAACACAAATCCAGATTGCGATCTAAAATCATCTTTGTCGGTTTGGAAGCTAGCATCGGTGTAACCATTTACAACGAGCTCTTCCTCACCTCCATAGACAAGGAACACATCTTTAGTTCTTCTCAAGTACTTCAAGATGTTCTTTACGGCAATCCAATGACTTTCACCGATCTCGATGGTATCTACTCGTAGCACTTAAAGCATACGAAACATCCGACGTGTACAAAGCATGGCATACATAATGGACCCAATAGCCAAGCATATGGAATCGCATTCATTTTATCCCGCTCATCGGTGTACTAGGACACCGATTCTTGCTAAGATTTATACCATGTGACATAGGTAGAAAACCTTTCTTGGAATCATGCATGTTGAACCTTTTCAACACCTTGTCAATGTACGATCTTGGCTTAATCCAATTAGCCTTTTGATCTATCTCTATAGATCTTGATGCCTGAATATATGCTGCCTCTCCTAAGTCTTTCATAGAGAAACTATTTTTAATGAAGACTTAACATTCGAGCAAAGGAATGTCATTTCCGATCGGTAATATGTCATCCACATATAAGACCGTAAATACGAGTGCGCTCCCACTAGCCTTTTGTAAACACAAGGCTCTTCTTCGTTCTTGATGAAACCAAACCCTTTGATTACTTCATCAAAACGAATGTTCCAACTCCGAGATGCTCGCTTTAATCCATAAATGGATCTTTGGAGCTTGCATATCTTTCCAACGGATTGCGGATCGACAAAACCTGTGGGCTGTGTCATGTACACATCCTCACTCGATTTCCATTAAGGAAAGCTGTTTTGACATCCATTTGCCATATTTCATAGTCGAAATATGCAGCAATCGCTAGAATGATCCGAATAGACTTTAGCATTGCGACGGCGAAAAAGTTTCATCATAATCAATACCTTGAATTTGTTTGAAACCTTTGGCCACTGTCGCGCTTTATAGATGTGAACATTTCCATCTATGTCTATCTTTTCTTGAAAACCCATTTGCATTCAATGGTTTTAACACCATCGTGGATCAACCAAGTTCCAAACTTGATTACTATGCATGGATTCAATTTCGGATCTCATGGCTTCAAGCCATTTCTCGTAGTCCGGTCCCACCATTGCTTCTTCATAGGTCTTAGGCTCATCGTTGTCTAACAACAATATGTCCCGTTGTTGAGTAGTCAAGAACATGTACCTCTCGGTGCACGACGTGACCTTCGACCTACGTGGTGCTGGTGTGTCCACAACAGTTCTTCAACAGTTTGTTCATCCCGTTGTGGTTCTGGAGCTGAAACGTTATCGTGTGTTTCTTGAATTTCTTCAAGTTGCATCTTTGTGCTCCCACTATCCCTTCTTGAGAGAAACTCTTTCTCTAAGAAGACACCATGCCAGCGACAAACACTTTGCCTTCTCCTCGATTATAAAAGTAATATCCTTTTGTTTCCTTAGGATACCCGATAAAGAAGCATTTATCGATTTAGGAGTGAGCTTATCAGATTGTAAACGTTTTACATAAGCCTCACATCCCCAAATCTTAAGAAAAGACAAGCTAGGACGTTGTCCCGTCCACATCTCATATGGTGTCTTTTCTCACGATTTTGATGGAACCTGCTTAGTGTGAACGCGGCTGTTTCAAGAGCGCACCCCAAAAAGACAACGGAAGATCACTTTGGCTCATCATGGAGCGCACCATATCTAATAAGGTGCGATTTCTCGTTCGATACCCCATTCCATTGAGGTGTTCTGGCGGAGTCAATTGTGGAACAATTCCACAATCCTTTAGATGATTGCCAAACTCATGGCTCAAATACTCGCCTCCACGATCGATCGTAGAAACTTGATTGTTTTGCCTAAATGATTTTGCACTTCATTTTGGAATTCTTTGAACTTTTCAAAGGATTCGGACTTATGCTTCATCGTAGATATACCCATATCTACTAAAGTCATCGATAAAAGTTATGAAGCATCAAAACCACCTCGGTCATTAAGCTCATTGGTCCACATACATCAGTATGTACGAGTGCCAATAAGTCATTTGCCCGTTCACCTTGACCGGTGAAAGGTGCCTTTGTCATCTTGCCAAGTAAACAAGATTCGCATGTCTCAAATGATTCAAAATCAAATGAGTGCGAATACCATCTCTATGGAGCTTCGCATGCGTTTCTCATTTATGTGACTTAAGCGGCGATGCCAAATAAACGTGGGATTCAAATCATTCGGACGTTGCCTCTTTGCATTAATGTTATAGACCGGTGACCCTTCAAGAGTAAGAACGTATAACCCATTCACCAATGGAGTATGACAATAGAACATATCTTTGAAATAAAGAGAACAACCATTGTCCATAGATTTAAAGTCATAACCTTCTGCTTGCAAACATGAAGCAGAAATAATGTTCTTTGAAAGAGATGGAACACAATAACAATTATTCAATTCCAAAACTAATCTCGAAGGTAAAGACAATGGCATGGTGCCAACAGCTACCGCAGCAACTTTTGCTCCATTGCCAACGCCAAGATCCACTTCGCTCCTCCTCAAACTTCTACTTCTTATTAGCCCCGCAACGATTTGCGATGTGAGCAACCGATCCGGTATCAAATACCCAAGAATTAGTGGAAGAAGTAGCAAGATTGATTTCTATAACATTTATACCGAGTGGAAGTCATACTTCCCTTCTTCTTCTCAAGATCTTCCAAGTACTTTGGGCGGTTCCTTTTCCAATGTCCCGATTGCTTACGAGTAACAATCGCATCGGATGAGCATCGCCTTTCTTGTCTTTCTTGGCCTTAGAACCGCTCGCGATCGCATCGGAGCTTTCTTTCTTTTGACCGCGATTCTCTTGACATAGGGCTTGCCCTTGCCTTTCTCGCATCATCATCACATGATTGCTGCTTTTCTTAATGCTTTCTCGCAGATTTTAGCATCCCATGCAACTCAGCCAGGGTCTTGTCAAGATTGTTCATGTGAAAGTTCATTATGAATGGCTCAAAGCTCGGGGGGAGCGACTGGAGAATCACATCAGTAGCCAACTCTTGGCTAAGGGGAAAACCAAGCTTTTCCGGACTCTCAATGTAACCAATCATCTTAATCACATGAGGGTCGACGGATTCCTTCGCAAGCCTCGCACGCAAATAAGGACTTTGAAGTATTGAACCTCTCACCCTTGCTTGGTTCTCAAACATACCACGTAGCCCCACAATGATATTGTAGGCATCTGTGTTCTCATATTGCTTCTGAAGCTCAGAGGACATTGTGGCAAGCATGAGACAGCTCACATCAAGGCAATCATTCGTGTGCTTATCATAAGCTCTCCGTGCAGCCACAGAGCATTATCGAGCAAGTCTTCGGGGTAAGGAGACTCAAGGACATACTCCTTGCGCTCTTGCTTGAGAACAATTCTCAAGTTGCGATACCAATCCAAAAAGTTTGTTCCATTGAGTTTTTCTTTCTCAAGAACAGATCGCAAATTAAAAGTACTTGGATGCGGCGTTAGTGACATGATCTACAACACAAGAATATGCAAAGTTTAGCACTATGTTTATGTTCATCTTTATTAAACTATTTAGCAAAAGACTCCCACTATGAGTTTTGCAACAAAACTCCCTCTAAGTTACATAGTGGGTAAAGATCCTCATTTCACTAATTCCTAGTGAGCTTTGGCATCACGGCTAGAAAACTAGTGACATGGGTAAGCAACACTTTGCTAATCACATCCCTATGTGACTCTACTTTGGGTGACATTAGTATGCCTCGGCCCCAATCTATGCCCTAAGGTCCAAAACTATTTTGATAACCTTGTTAAGTAAACCAAATGCTTCCGCATGTAGATGTCCGACATCTACCCCAAATGATGATGATAACCGATGGCACTCTACTTTGGTAGACCTACCATGCGGTGATCATTATCTTTGGTGCAACATATGGAAGGGCATTAACACCTAATTTTAAGAGGATTCTATCCTACCAAAGCAACATATCACATATATCATTGCATAAGAATAAGATAGATAACATCATAGATAAACACATTTAATCGTGAAGTAGTATGGCCCAAAAATGGTGATATCCATCTCCAAGTAGGTGTAGACGATCTCCATCCTCCACATCACTCCTTTAGGCCACCATGCTTAAAAGCTTGTAATCTCAAAACTAGGCTACTACCTATAATAGCTAGAAATCAAGATTACAAAGATAGATTCAAGCATTAAGGTCGACACGCAGGTCGTTAAATACAATATATACAGCTAACAATAGCTGAAATAATCATGACACGCAGCCATGAACGAATGTTACATGCATCACATACATCTCATACATTCAAATAAGCTATAGGGCCATACTATTCACATCATTCTCTGCAAAAACAAGTTAGACGTAGAATCGCATTCTACCTAACGATGTGAACCCAAGACGCTATACAAGGGGATACACACGCGGTCCCGCTGGCCGGTCGGCGGGGGGGTCGAGGGGAGCCGCCCCGCGGGTTTCGTGGCAGCGCCATGCGCTCTCCTCACAGCACTTACATAGATCGCATCTATGAAATCGCTATGAAAATCTTATCGAGCCGATCAAATCAACCCAAATTCGAGCCATTCAAAATGTCTCAATTTTCATTAGATCAATCATATTGATCATCGCGATCGGTATACTTGAGGAGACCACAACACAAGACCTCGATCTGTTGGCTCGATCTACTGATTGTGCGCGCAGCTAGCCCCGATGGTGATTCCACCGGTAGGGGCAAGTCGCGCGACATCAAAGAAGGAGCACGAACTAATCTTTTTGGCCTTATGATGCTATCAACTCATACCTATTTCAACCCCTTATGACCGATTGATCTCATCAACCCGTGCTACCTGATTTAGACTGTAATAGATCCAATCTACTACTATCGCATATCAACATATGCGCTGATCCAGATTGCAAACTAAGCAAGATGGCTCGATATCACTAAAGGAATACGCGTGAGGCTACGGAAGCGAAAACAAAACTTTTCTACCGCGCACCCAAGAACATCATGCTAAGAAAGGATCATGGATCGTTACCACTTAGACGCCGCAGCGCAATGAAGAAGAATTGGAAACCGATCCAATCACGCTGTCGAGGTAGTAGTGGAAGTAGCCGATCGTCCCGAACAGATCGTCTCCTCCACGCACGCCGATCAAGATCGCAACGAAAGCGCCTCCACCGTATCCACACGTCCGGGGTGGAACGCCGATCGCGAGTGTACTAGCACTCGTGAGCGGCTAGGGTTTGGCTCGGGAGGTGGCGGCTAGGGTTTTGCTAGATGTTAACAGCACACCTCCCCTCCGCCCCTCGCCTCCATATATAGACCTCCTCACGTGGGCCTCGTGGACCGAGGCCCAATAGGAGTCTATTCGGATCTCTATCCGAATTGAGCCCATATCCGAATCATATTCGAATTAGTGTTCCAACCCGTTAAGCGTGCGACCACAGAGGGTTCACGTATACTTGGTCGTGACCCGAAACGCCTTTCCGGTTACCATGTTAATAGCGGCCTCTAGTAAGACATATTAACCCCAAAGTATATGTAAAGATCATATCACTGAACTCGTAATGTTCTCTCATGTACGAATCCCTTTGCCTCACGATATAGATTGAGCTCAAGGCGAGACTGTGTCATCCTCTTAATAGCTCAATCACTCTCTCGATTCCGTGATGGATTATAAACTCGTGATTGACTCCTCAATCACCTTGGCATGGCCATGCACTTCCATAATCCATTACATCGAGGCCCGAGATATCTCTCCCATAAGGAGGGGCAAATTCTATCTTGATCATTCACATCCCACTACATGTTTCATGGCAAACCCAAGACTACTTTTATGACTACCCGCCACGGAGTAGTGATTAGTAGTCCCAAAATAAGCTACTACTCATGTTGGGAACCATGATGACCTCAAGTCTAAGGACTCTACATAAACACTACTTGAGACCAACCGATGACACATGGAATCTCCGCAGTTGTCTCATGGCAGTCTATCCAACATATGTTCACTAACACATGTCCATATTATTGATTTGGTATCACCATACCATGATCCATGAGACATGATCATCAATCAATACATATGCTGATCTTTGTCTTTGAATCATATTTGTTCCTCATATGATATACGATCAGGGATCATTTAGAAATAGCAACATCTTAGTATTTAAGAGTCTCATGAATAAGTCACATACTCATTGATCAATAATGATGATGTCTATTCCAAGGAACAAAGTAATGTATCATAAACATAGTATGTGATATATACAACATCTCCATGTTGCCTCTAGGGCATATCACTAACAGCTCCCACTTGCACTAGAGTCAACCATGTAGGTATCTAATACCCATTGCCCTAGTGTGAGCCTCATGCTTTGGTGGGAAGCGGCTTTGTCAACGGATCTGCAATGTTCAAATCCGCTTGTACTTTGCATATCTTAACATCGCCTCTCTCCACTATCTCGCGGATGAGATGAAATCGCCAGTAAAATGTGCTTAGACTTACAGTGCGATCTAGGCTCCTTGGCTTGTGCAATGGCCCCACTATTGTCACAATGAGGTCCATTGGGCCGAGGCACTAGCCATCACACCAAGCTCGTAAATAAATTTCTTGATCCAAACAGCCTCTTTGGCGGCTTCTGCTGCTATGTACTCGGCCATTTGTAGAATCAAAGAACCGTCACGCTTGGAACTCTTCCACTTACCGCACCGCCATTCAGTGTAACACAAATCCAGATTGCGATCTAAAATCATCTTTGTCAGTTTGGAAGCTAGCATCGGTGTAACCATTTACAACGAGCTCTTCCTCACCTCCATAGACAAGGAACACATCTTTAGTTCTTCTCAAGTACTTCAAGATGTTCTTTACGGCAATCCAATGACTTTCACCTGGATCTGACTGGTATCTACTCGTAGCACTTAAAGCATACGAAACATCTGGACGTGTACAAAGCATGGCATACATAATGGACCCAATAGCCAAGCATATGGAATCGCATTCATTTTATCCCGCTCATCAGGTGTACTAGGACACTGATTCTTGCTAAGATTTATACCATGTGACATAGGTAGAAAACCTTTCTTGGAATCATGCATGTTGAACCTTTTCAACACCTTGTCAATGTACGTATCTTGGCTTAATCCAATTAGCCTTTTTGATCTATCTCTATAGATCTTGATGCCCAGAATATATGCTCACCCTGGTGTGTGTGTTATCCATGATCAGCTGAATTTTAATATATCATAAGAAACAATATTTAACAAGTAATATCGTTAGTGTAGTCTCCGACCTACACTAAACTAAACACGGGCATCCCACCCGGTCCATTTTCAAAACCATCATTTGCCCAAAAACCAAGTTTTTGAAAAATCAAGTCTAATCTGTGAAAACTCTACTCAGCATGTCCATGACCGTGGACACGGCTATCCAGGATAGATTATCACTCTACAGAGGTGTACAACTTTACCCATAAGACATGGTCATCCCATATTGCCACTAGATTAACACACTTCGTTTGGTGTATGGCGAGAAGATCATGACAAGGCTGTTACAATGATCCATAGCCAAAACAGTCACGCTGCTACTAAGGTTTCACCACAACTTGAATCCACGAGTTGGAGCCCCCTCTTGAGCCATGTGAGACTTCTCGCGGCCTACGCCACGCTCACATTCAGCCTATAGCGAAACTATATTAGGAATTTCACAAATTACTTAGCCAAGTTCGTCCCATACCGGACTTGTGGTAGTACGAAGTGACTTCGTAAAATGAAACACAGAAACAGTCCTTAATTGACTCAGGCTCAATCCACATACCCACATGCACGACAATCAACCTGGTGTCACCAAACGCGAGGCATGTCGGTACCCACCACCTAACCATTAGCCTAAGTTCAAATCATAAGTTTCTATTTTTATTTTTAAACCATTTCATAAACTATCCTTGACTCACTGAAGTCAAGAATGCAAATCCAAATCATCATTTTATGTGAAATAAATTATCCCACCTAAATTCTTCTAAGCATGACTAAGCAATTTGCTAAAAATATTTCTAGTTAATACTAATGTACTAACTAGTTTTCATCTAGGTGACAAGGTATATGAATTTGAGATCAAATTGGCTATACAAAGGAATATGGGTGTAACTAGAGTTTAAATTGTCGTTAAACTATATTTGAATAAAAATACGCCTGCATATACAGTAAAACAATATAAATAAATTTAAAATAATAGGGTCAGTATGGTCAAAGGTGTAACTTGCCTTGCTCGAAGTCTTGCTGTGAATCGTCGAAGTCGTACTCGCTTAAATCTATGCGAAGAACCACAACAAAAGACACCAAAAACAAGATTCAACTAAAATCCAAATAAACTCCAAAATTATAATATATACTGGAAGATAGAATTCGAATTTGGATGTGAACTAAAAATTTGGAAAGGAATTAAGGCTTTAAAAAGAATTGGAATTATAATTTAATATTGAAATTTTAGGGTTACCAAATCATATTCATTCAAAATTTAAATAAAATTCAAATGGAGGCCAGAAATGGAAAGTGCATGATTTTAGAAAAATTTAGAAATTTGAATGAGTCAATTTGAAGTTAAAATGAAGAAGTTATGGTTTTCAAAGTTTAAATTCAATTTAAAAGAAAATACTCATTTTCTTGAATTATTTTTGAACTGAAAATGCAGATTATGACGTCAGCACCAGAAATAATTTTTGGTTTCATTTATTTCTATACTGAAAATTGGATTTATTGTGTCAGCACGACGTCAGCGATGATTTTTGGATTTAATAAAAACCGGTAGGGCTGACGTGGCAAAGGAGACTGACGTGGCCTGTGATGTGGCACCACGTGGCACGACGTGGCTGCCTCGTGGCTGCCACGTCACGGCACTGAGTCGTCGTGGCCAGGACTGCGCCACGTGGTGGTCGGGCGCATGGGTGGCAGCGGCGTGGCGCCGACTGGGCTGACGCGGCCGCCATGCAGCACCCACGTTGGCCGCCACGGGGGCACGGCTGGCTGACGTGGCTCGCCGTCCGAGTGGTGGCGCACAAGGCCCGATGGCCGCCGGCGCTCCGGCGGGCGGCGGCGCCGGCCGAGCTGCGAAAAAGGGAGAGGAGGGTGAGGGGAGGCGGTTGGTACCGGCGGCGTGTCCCGAGGGTGGCCGGAACGGGCTGGCGGCGGTGGAGGGAGGCGATCGGCGGCGGGGCGCTTCGACGACTCTCGAGCTCGGCCAAGTGGTGGAGGAGGTGCGCGGTGGCTTGATGAAGCTGTTGGTGGCGACGGTGCAGTCCGAGGGGGTTCGAGGCGCTCACAATTGCTCGCCGGAGTACTTTCTGCACAGATGGGGAAGGTTGCACGGGGCGGTGGCGCTGTAGACGATCTTGAGTGAAATTGAGAGAGGGGAAATAAGCGGTGTGATGAGGGGAAACTCGGGGTGGGCTTTATATAGGTGGAGGAGGAGTAACGGCGGCGCAATTTCTCCGCGCGCAATCGGGCCGATTAATGCAGTAATGAGGGGGAAAACGGTCAGTGTGGGTGCGGCGGTGATTGGGGAAGTCAATGCGTAAACGCACAGGAGGAAAGGCAAGGAGTAACCAAAGATTTAAATCTTCGGTTACGCGCGCTAGTGGCGACGGCATCGTGGGCGTGGGAAGGAAGAAGGTGGGGGAGGGAGACGGGTCTGACAGGCGGGGCCCGCATGTCGGCAAGAGGGGTGAGGGCGAAAGGAGAAGGCGGCGGCCGGATCTTTGACATGTGGAGAGAGAGAGAGATGGCGGGGCCGTCGGATGAAGCGCGAAGAGGTAAGTGAAGAGGTGCGGCCAGGATTCCATCCGGCAAATGAGATTCAATCTGCGCCGTTCGAGCGAGGGCCGAAGAGGTAAGTGACTGTGGGCGGCGGCGATGTAATCTGGCAACAGCGGAAGGCTTCGATTTATGCCACGCATCGGCTCGAGGGGAGGGGAAGGCGGGGGAGAGGTTAAGGTACAGTGGACGGTTGGGATTAGTTCAGTGGCGGGGATTAGCTGAATGAGCGACACTTGTCAGCTCCTGGGGGAGTTTTGGATTTTATTTTTTTTCTGATTTTCAGAAATACTTAGGAGGCTTTAAAATACTCAGAAAAATACCAGATAAATTTTGAAAATTTCAGAAAAATTCATAGAATCTTCTGGAACCTTTCTAGACTTAATAAAAATATTTTCAATCCATTTTAGAATTTAAATTTTGCAAAAACAGAAATTGACTTTAAAAGGAGAGTTTTAAATCTTTATAAATTCCTGAAAATTATTATAATTATAGATTTGACTTTAGGAAAATGAAATGCACTTATTTTCACCTTTGTAAAATGAAATAATTAAATTTTGGCTTTTATAAACTGCAAATTTTAACTTTCCTCACTTCAAAGATTGAAAATAAAATCCAGAAAAATCCAATTAAATTCTAATAAACTCAAATAATTAATTTGGAATGGTTTTATATGGAATTTCAAAACAACCTTTACTTAATTATGCAAAAAAATTCTTAACAAAAGCCTCTTTTAGAACAGAAATTTATGCAATTTAAAATTTTCAGATTTAAACAACCAAAAGCAAATGTTTTATTTTATATTTAAGTCAAATAATTGTTTTTTAACATAAATAGTTGGGTTGTTACAGAACCAGAGCAAACATTTGACGCTTTATGAACACTGTTGGATGGGCACAGTAGGAATCACGTCGATGAGAAGAATAAGGGACTTGCCATGCCTGGGGCGGCATAACCCGAATGCCTCACAGCACTGGGTGAGCCTGACGTAGCTGGTCTGAGGAGGAGAAGCTCGCGAAACATCAAGTGCTTCTCGCAGTGGATCGAGGCCAAGCCATTGGAGAAGTGGTCCTTGCTGCACGACACAGACTGTCCGAGGTACATCATAATGACGATTAACCTTACCAAGGTGTACAATTGGGTTCTCAAGGGCCTTCGTTCTCAGCCCCTAGTCGCCATCGTAAAAGATGTTCTACACATCACAATTGGCTATTTCAAGGAGAGGTATGCAAATACCACACTTCATGCACCCAACCCCACAAAAATTGTACTGCTCGAAGATTACGACATACATGGATGCAAAGACAGAGAAGGGCCAATTGCATTTGGTGCACGTGATGGGTAATAGGGAGCATCATTTCGACGTACTTCTTTGGGATAGAGCTAGATTTGGGATGGTTCATTCTCTTATCACCCATGAGGTATGCTCTGGAGATCATGTAAATGAACCTAGGTGCTCGTGCAATAAGCCGAAGCTATTATACAAGCCATGCTCTTATGTCCTCACCGCATGCGGGACTGTGGGCATGAATCCTTCGAACTTCATGTCCGAGTACTTCTTCAAGGAGAGAGTGATACAGGCGTGGTGTGGAAAGCGTAGGGGTTCAGGGTTGTGGGCAACTTCGCCACCCTGGATATTGCAGGGAGGACCTGGATTCCGGATGTTGACATGTTGAAGGGTGGAAAGGGTCAATGACACAGCCATCGTATTGCCAATGATATGGACGAAGCGCAAGATAGAGCATCACGTAGACGCTGCAAGTGTTGTGGTTAGGAGGCCCACATAACTAAACGATGCAAGGCACCTGTTGATGAGTAGGCATGTAGGCATGGTTTCAGCTACCGGTCATTCGAGTGTGCAAAGTGGCTCCAAGATTACAAAATATTGTACACTGTATTCTGTACTTGGTTAGTTGGCACATTTGAAGTACGTACTTCTATAGTAACTGTAGCGTACATTGCATGTATCATTTGTACAACTATTGTGGTATTTTTCCATTTTCAGTACTGTTATAAGTATTGTCCTGGTAGTCTAGTATTGTTTCGTTCATTTATTTACAAGTTATATTCATTACTAATTTACTTTCAATTTTTTCCCGCATAAATGCTAACTTGAACTCATTTTGCAGGTATGGCTCATGAAGTTCGCAGTGGACTGGCCTTATGGTCTCCTAGATGTGCGTGTCAACTGGCAGCATCGGGCATCGTGCCGTGTCCTACCTCCTGAGAGCATAGAGGAGGCGATTGACTTGGGGGGTGGTTTGTACGCGCACACCCTGGGTAGCATGGAGGTTAGACCCACGCTGGACAGCCAGGTCGTTGTCTTCTTGTCATACGTAGGTTGCATGCTGACCTTTTTTGCTTCGCAGGCTGAGTGATGCCAGACTACCACCTCTCGCTTGGATGGTGTAGGCCACAGACGAGGACGGTCTGCCACTAGTTGCGGGCGGGGACGACGGTGCAGAGCGGTCGTGATGCTTCTCTTTCGACCACTCCCTACTGATAGCTCTTGTGGACTGGTGGCGGTCGAATCTGCACACTTTTCACTTCCCATTCGGGGAGATGGCCCCTACGTTGTAGGACGTCGCCCTCCTACTCGGCCTTCCTATCGCGAGAGCTACTGCCTTCCTACCGGAGGCCCCTATCGGCTGGCGCATGGACCTGCTGGCGAGGTTCTAGGGAGTCCTTCCGCCTGGGGCCGCAGAGGGGTATTACGTCTTCCTGTCCAGTCAGACGCACAGCCCATCGTTGCAGTGTCTCTTGTAGTTCCGGTACGTGTTTAACGCCCTTCCTGATACGAGTCGCTCGCATTTCCACAGTACATTCTTAATAACATTTTGTTGCACTCAGGTGGAGCGGGTGGACCCTGCCGCGAACAGGCAACAGGTATCGTGGCACCTGGAAGCCTACTTGATGTGGTTGTTTAGTTGGGTACTCTTCACCAACAGTCACAGCAACACCATCGATGCATGCCTCATTTCCTACGCTAGGGTCATCGTCAACGGGGAGGCCCCCCACATTAGCTAGGGTTCGGCCGCACTTGCCACGACCTATCGTGGCCTGTGCGACGCTTATGGGAGGACCAAGGCGAACTTGGTCCTCATAGGGTGTCTGCTACTACTACAGTTGTGGTTGTTCGAGTGCTTCAACCTCAGACGGCCCATGTTGGAGTGTCTCACTCCGTATGGGGTGGAGATGTACCTGGGATGTGAGGTGGATCGGCCTACGATGGGTACTCTCTAGTGCTGTAGACGAGTACATAGTCTCGCTTGTAATTAATTTATTTATTTTTCGGATCACCCTATATAACTGCTAGTGTTCCTTGTATGTACAGTTCGCACACGTTCAGGTTACACGAGTGTATCTGCCCTTCGTGGAGCAGTTCGACCAGATCACGACCGACGGCATGCGCTGGGAGCCCTACTCCCCTGAGGCACTAGAGAGCCACGCTCCCGATGGTTTGTGCTTGCTATGTTGGCGCGATCGGTCTCTCTGGCTGACACGGAGGAAGCTCATGTTTGACAACTTTGTGGAGGACTACGAGACACATCGTGTCATGCACCAGTTCAGCCTATGCTAGGCCGTTCCAGTCCCAAACGGGCCACCTTTTCCAAACAACGTCCACATGTGAGTTACCGCCACAAATGTCTCTCCTTTTACTATTGTGTCGTTGCATGATTTCTAACCAAATGTTACCTCCTGTAGGCACTCTAGGTAGGGAGTAAAATGTGGGATAGACTGGACGACAAAGATGGAGGCGTGGACAACCTAGTGGGAGGGCACATAGCACGACTATGTGTAGGAGGACACCCCGTACGATCGCAGTGCATACAGCGAGTACCTACGTTGGTACGCTACTCGAACACGTACTAGACTGATACATCCTTCGGACTACTCCAGATTCCCAATGTAGGGCACGTATAACGTGTCATATGTCCCTCCGAACAGCTTCGAGCATGCCATGGCGCTATCCAAGGGTATGTCGTGCGTCCTTTTGTTTTCTCCTATCTCTTTACTTGACAAACTAGCGATATTTCCACTCCAGGTCTTGTGCCTGTTGTGGTGTTTGGGGTCTCCCCAGGCCAGGAGGACACAGATCAGTACTTTGCGGATTTGGGCGAACAGGCAACGGGCCCGAGACCTCAGCCCACACCTCTTGAGGTTCTCTTTGGGTCACAGCTCACTGGTGCTCCAGTAGCCATACAGGCGGCACTGCAGTCTACCCCTCTGGCTTTAGGACCTCATACATGTAGGCATCCTGAGCCTCTTATCTTGCTAGGGCACCGACACCCAGTGCTGAGGAAGATGGCCAAGCGAGGCCGTACAGGAGGACGCAGACGCCGAACCAGTGGGGGCCAGGGTGGCGATGGAGGGGGTGTTGGGGGAGTTGTGGGGGGTCTAGTGTTGGGTGTGTTTTTGTCATTCCTGTAATATTTACATTTCATACTTACTATGTGATGTTTGTGATACTGTTGGATTCTTATTTGTACTCTTTTTTATAATATTCGTTTGTTCGATCCATGTCAATGCCTCTAGTTTAATGCATGTAGCGCACCACTAGAATAGTACACTCAATAAATGGCAACATCATCGATGTGTAAACCATTAGATTACATGCTTTAGGACATTAAATAAAACTGTGGACAACAGGAGAGAGTACTATGGTACAACCTTCTTCGTACATGCCTACTAGTAGAATGTGCCTCGCGCTACCCACATGGAGCGCGGTAGAGGGGGCCCCTCGGATGTGGCTGGTCATCATTGTAGTGGCATGCACATATGCAAATAGGATTCGTGCAGCAGCATGTCGAATCATACGAACTTGCTATGTAAACAATCTCCTCGTTGCCCTTCTCGCGCTGCATCTACTAACAGAGGTCATCATTCTCCTTTTTCATACTTTGAATCCGTGCCCGAAGTCAAAGATTCACACCCACAATGTATCCATGTACCTCACAATGTGCTGTTCATGAGGAGGATCGATCCAGCGAACGAAGTCGTATTTCACCATCTACTGGATAGGAGGGTTAACATGGAAGCTCTATTAGCAGTAAAAGAAAATAAACAACTGGTAAATTGTACCCCAGAGTTTAGGCATTGAAAGAAATATCATCCGCCATTGAACTGGTCATCCGAGACCTACACGACCGCATTCTCCCTGTGTCCGCATTTCGACCACACCGGTTCAACACGCCTGTTTGGCATCAAGCAGTAGCTAGGGCTGAAGTCGTCCCTCCTTTTTAGCGAAAGGTCTTCCTTTAGTGACCCATGTTTGATTGGACCTTCGGCATCTACCATGGTATGTTAGTCTACCACACAGAAGGTATTTCTTCTTACTAACAAGGGGGTGGGTGTGCATTTTATATCCCTTGGGGGGTGCACTGAAAAGACAGGGGTAAGCATACCACAACGTGATAGCTCCCTGCATCTTTTCGCAATCACTGCACTAGACAGAGTAGCTTTACGTAGTGAGAAGACCAGACGGGACAACTTTGAATAGTGATAAGACCAGATGGGTCAGCTTTGGATAGTGACAAGACCAAAGGGTACAACTTTGCACAGTAACATGACCAGATAGGGTAGCTTTGTGTAGTGAAAAGACCAGATGGCCCAACTTTGGTAGTGATAAGACCAAAGGGTGTAGCTTTCCGTGGTGACAAGACCAGACGGGGCAGCTTTGTGCAGTGAAAAGATAAGATGAGCTACCTTTGTGCAGTGACAAGATCAAACGATGCAGCTCTCCTCAGTGACAAGGCCAGATGGAGCGGCTTTGCATAGTGACAAGAACTGACGGCAAGCTTGGCGCAGTGACAAGACCAGACGGGGCGGCTTTGCACAATGACATGATTTGACGGTAAGCTTGGCATAGTGACAAGACCAAACGAGATAGCTTTGCGTAGTGACAAGACCAGAGTGGGCAGCTTTCTGAAGTGACTACACTAGACAACTTTACACAGCGATAAGACTAGACAGGACAACTTTGCGTAGTGACAAACCTAGAAGTGGCTGCTTTGTGCAGTGATAATACTAGGCGGGGCAGCACTCTATCTCGTAGACTATTTACATGAAATTAACTACACCATGCCAACGCTTTGGCTTATAAAAAGAAGTGAAAGAGATCTGGGAGAGAATACTATGCAACCAAAACCCACACTACACTAGATCTTGGTTCACCACGTCGGGATGGACAAGAGGCAGCAGAAGAAGCAATGGGATAAGATGATGAAGCAGTGGGAGGAGATCCGTGAACTAGCAAGATCTACTACGGCCTACGACGAACAAGCAAGGGCTACTGCAGCACAGGTCGAACAAGCGGAGCATGTTAAGAGGTCAACTCCCCACAATGACGACCCCTATAGCAGCAGCCCCATCTCAAACGTTCCAACCAAGCGTTCGCTGCAACACCCGCTCGAGAGAGAGACACCAACCCACTCTTGGTGCAAGGACCCATGCAAGTTTTCCATGTCTAAGCAGTGGCTCTGTCTGGACATACGTTACTAGGGTTACGTAAACTACTCCTGTGACTATCCCAACCGCCTCGGGACACGAGTACATATCGACAGTCGGTAAGGACCAGTTATAGTGTGTTTCCCCTACTATTTATCTTTTAAAGTACACACTAACACCATCTCCCATCTATCTGTAGTCCCTAAAACCGCTAAGTGGCTACCGCAAATGGATCAACCTGGAGATCCACCAATATGATCAGTAGAGGCTCAACTTCGACGAGCGGGATGTCAAAAGGGCCTATGAGATCCACAAGGGGAGGCGCCACAACGACGAGCAAGCTGAGTATATATGTCGGAAAATGAAAGCCCATCTCGAGGCATGCACACGCAGGGAGCGCGATGCTCGTGAGAGGGAGCACGAGAAAAAGAGGGAGATGGCGGTCAAGGCCAAAGTGGTCGTCGAGTAGTTCAACACAGAGCTCGCAAGGAAGGAAAAATGGCCCAGGTCCATACAGTAGGTCGGGCCCTTCCGCACTGCTCCCCCAAAGCTTGAATTTATTTTTATTTCAAAAAAGTGCATATGTATCGTAGGAGTAGATCGGTTCGTTGCATTATGCATGATACTCTTTCTTATGCATGTAGCCAAACCCTACGCGTCATGTTATTTCTAGCTTTATTATGAAGTCTATTTTATTTCACAAAAGCACATATTATCATCTTTTCCTACTCAATTCTGGTGTACCAACACATCCAATACTATAAAAAAAATTCTCCTCCATGTATGAATTTTCGGTTGCATCACAATATCACTTACCGTCGTACTTACCAATCGTTGCTATCTTAATTGTCCTCAAATAAATTTCACAAAAATTTTTGCACTACAATAATATATGACGATCGCAAAATATTATTGCGCATCTAAATATTTTGAACTATTTATAATCTACGAAAATCATAAATAGATCAACTGACATTGCCTCTTGTTATTTTTTCCAAAAAAATAAAGTTACATATTAAAATTGTATATGTTATCTACCTACAATAGTTGTCATTTACTCTATGCCCAGTTGGAGGGTTAGTTGCGCAAAATGGGCTCAAATTGTAGCGGGAGGGAGAAGGGGATCAACGACCAGATCCGGCGACCGCGCCACTTCTTCTTCGCCCATAGCGGTAGCCGAACAAGTAAGCTTTTGCTGATCATTCAATTGATTAGGTTAGATTAGTCAACCCAATAGAAGATTAGAGGAGAACAATTTGATTACTCCTCTTTGTACTTGCCTTCCTATTCTCTCTTCCTTCTTGCGAGGAGAAATTTATAAGCTTTTGCTTGCTTTGTGCTGTGAGTACAGGGAGAGGTTGGGGTGGTTGCTGCGGCGGTGGCGGCAGAGTAGAGGAGGAGCGGTGCATCCAGTCCCACACCGTCCAGGTCGAACCCCTACCACCCCCATCTATCTATCAAAATCTTGCTTCCCTACTTCCAGCTATCGGACCGCTCAGTGACTATCTGTTTTGTACACGAACTTGTACAATTACGCGTTCATATGTTGTTTGGAATTGGAAGCCAGGCAAGTGTTTTGCAGGTTGTAGGATCTCGGTGCCTAGGCTGAGAGCACCTGGTATATCTTGGACTCAGGCGTGCAGCAGTTCTTCAGGTGTGGGTTTTATCATGTGGTGAGGTTCAAGTTGTCGGGGATTCACCGGCAATGGCGCACTCAAGAACACACTAGAGAACTTTGAACTCAGGTATTTGGTGCTGCCTAACTGGTTGCCTTTTCTTTGTGTATTAGTCTCATATATATAGGGAATACAAGGTCTGAAACTAACGCATGACTCTTGCATACTATAAACTGAAAAATTGAAAGACAATGAAGGGTACTAACTGAGAAGAAACTGAAAGCACTAATTGAGAAGAAACTGAAAAAGAAACTGAAGAAACTACAATGAAATATTCATGAGATTGTAATGGTGGTAATGGTGAGATGCATGGAGTAATTTGACATTTCTCCCCTAGTCCTTGCTCATCTCACCAATCTTGTTGACGCTGATCATCCCGCGCAGCTCAAGGAACCGCACACGACCGAGCGCCTTGGTCAGAATGTCCGCCAGTTGTGTCTCCGTCGAGGTGTGCTGGAGGACAATCTTGTTCCCATCGATACACTCCCGAATAAAATGAAAATGAGTGTTTATATGTTTACTTCGGTTGTGAAAGACGGGGTTCTTGCTGAGGGCGATGGTGGACTGATTGTCCACCTTAAGCTCCAGTGCTCCAGACTCGATGCCGAGCATGTTAGTCATGAGCCGAGCTAGCCAGATGCCTTGGCAGGTCGCTGTAGCCGCTGCAATGTACTCTGCCTCACATGAAGACAGAGCCACCACCTTTTGCTTAGAAGACTGCCAAGTGATAGGGTTGCCGGCGAGAAAGAAGACGATGCCACTGGTGCTCTTGCATGTGTCGATGTCGCCTGCCATGTCGGCATCGCTGTAGCAGACCAGACAGACTTGTCCCTTCTCCCGCCTAGCGTAGTGAAGACCATAGTCGTGGGTTCCCGCCACGTACCACAGTACGCGCTTCACCGCATTGAGATGGTCCTCGTGTGGTTTCTCCATGAACCAACTCAGATAGCCTACCGAATAGGCTAGATCTGGCCGGGTATGCACCAAATAGCGTAGTCTGCCAATGATGTGCCTACACTCAGTGGCATCCACCAGCTGTGCAGTGCTGTCCTTGCTCAATTTGAGCCGAGGCTCCATGGGCGCCGAGTTGGGGTTGTAGTAGCTCATGCCGCTCCGTTCTAGCAGCTTGGTTGGATAAGTGGATTGACATAGCGTGATGCCGTCAGGACTCTAGTTCACCTCGATGCCGAGATAGTATGACAGAAGCCCGAGGTCACTCATCAGGAAGACGCGCTTCATCTCGAGTTTGAACGCCACGATCTCAGTGCTGCTGGTGCCGGTGATGATCAAGTCATCAACATACACCCCGACGATCAGCTGTGATCCCCCTCTGCTCCGCATGTACACGCTGTGTTCGGAGCTACTCCTCTGGAAACCAAACGATGCCATGGAAGCATCAAGCTTGGCATTCCAGGCCCTCAGTGCCTGACGTAGGCCATACAACGCCTTGTGGAGGCGCAGTACCTTGTGCTCGCTGCCGTTGACGACGAAACCCGACGGCTGGCTCACATACACCTCCTCCTTCAGTTCACCGTTGAGGAAAGTGCTCTTGACATCCATGTGATGGACCTCCCAGCGCTCATGCGCTGCTAGAGCTAGCAACGTCCGCACGGACTCCATTTGCGCGACCGGGGCAAAAAACCTCATCGAAGTCGATGCCCACATGCTGCACGTAGCCTTTGGCGACCAGACGTGCCTTGTGCCAGATCACATTGCCGCGCTCATCGTGCTTCACCTTGAAGACCCACTTGAGCCCGATTGCACAGTGCCCAGCGGGAAGAGTGACGAGCTCCCAGGTGTTGTTGTCCTCGATCGACTTCATTTCTTTGAGCATCGCTTGGCGCTAGCTCACCTCGCATTCTGCCTCGCTGAAGGAGACAGGCTCATTCGTCGTGGTGAACAGCAATTCCTCGTCAAGCACCCGGGTCATAAGCCTAGGTGGCGAGGTAGGCCCGATGACGGCATCGATGGCGCGGAACCGAAGTGGAGCATCGGCATGGTCCGTATCCAGATTCTCATCAGGATCAGCCGGTGGCGTGACGAACTCAATCGGTGCACTTGTAGGTGACATCGTGGGCGCATATTGTGCCGGCGGCGTCATGGGTGCAGAGGCCAGTGCTGGTGTGGTCGATGAAGACATATGAGCTGGTGATGCAGCATCGGCTCGAGGCATGCCGGTGACGTACTCTGTGATGTCCTCGACGATGAAGGGCTCAGCATTGCCTGGATCACCGCCGCTATCATCGCCCCAGTTCCACTGCGCAGCCTCATCGAAGACGACATCGTGGGACACCACGATGCGCTTGGCGGAGGGGTCGTAGCAGCGGTAGGCCTTGGAGCCACGCTCGTAGCCGACGAATATGGTTGGCGTGCTGCGATCATCCAACTTCTTGAGTCCCGGCCATGTCGACTTGACGTGAGTGACACATCCGAAGGTCCTGAAGTAGTGGACGGCGAGGCGTTCACCGTGCCAAGCCTCGAAGGGGGTTTTGCCGTCGAGCGCATGTGTCGGGGCACGGTTGAGAATGTGCACGGCGGTGTTCATGGCCTCACCCCAGAAGTAGCCGGGCAGCCGCTTCGCCTTGAGCATAGATCGCGCCATGCCGACAATGCTCTGGTTGTGGCGCTCCACCACCCCATTCTGCTGTGGTGAATAGGGGGCGGTGAGCTGCCGCTGGACGCCATGATTAGTGCAATACTCGCTGAACTCCATGGAGGTGAACTCCCCCCCACGATCGGTGCTGAGGGCCTTGAGGCGTCTCCCTGACTCAACCTCTACAGCCACCTGGAAGTTCTTGATTGCTACCGACGCTTGATCCTTGCTTGACAGCAATTGGAGCCACATGTACTGACTTGCATCATTAATAAGTACTAAAAAATACTTGTTACCGCTTGGAGGCGTAGGCGCGATGGGTCCGCACTAGTCGTCGTGGATGAGGTCGAGGATGTGCTCTGCTCGCTGCCGTGCCTTGTCAGGGAATGGTGTGCGTCTCTGTTTGCCAGCGAGGCAACTGTCGCATACTTGATCCACCTGATCAAGTGTCGGCAACCCACATACCATCTCCCGTTGGGCGAGCGCGCGAAGAGACTTGAAGCTGATGTGGCCGTATCTTGTGTGCCAGCGCCAGGCCTCCTCCGAGCTGTGCACTGAGAGGCACACCGGCCGGCTGATGCAGAGTTCCAAAATGTAGAGGCGTGATGTAGAGCGACGGACCCGGGCTAGGAGCTTGCTCTGCTGGTCGTAAATCCGTAGAGCCCTAGAGTAGAGCTCGATGCGGCAGCCCGCCTCTTCAAGTTGACCAAGGCTGATGATGTTCGCAGTCAGCCGGGGAATGTAATATACCCTAGTCAATGCGCGATGTTCTCTGTTCTTGTAGCTGAAGATGACAGTTCTGCATCCCTTAATCTCAACCTCGGAGCCGTCCCCGAAGCGAACCATGCCGATGATGTTGCCATCGATGTCGGAGAAAGCTGACCGTGCTCCAGTCATATGATTTGTGGCTCCGGTGTCGAGCAACCATCGACGGTCGTCGCGCTCCTCCCTCAGACCGAGCTGGGTGAAGACCTTGGCCTCGTGAATTTCGAAGCGGTGCATCGGTGTTGTCGCTGCGCCTGGAGCGGAGGAAGCAGACGGAGTGGACGGAGCGGGCTGAGCACTTAACAGAATAGATGGAAGGCCCGAGGAAACGGACGGAGCTGTCGGTGCTACAAAAGGAGCGGACGAAGTTGTCTCCTTTTGTGCGGGCGGATCTACCGATGGACCTGGGGCAGACAGAGCGAGCGGGTCGCCTGATCCGGTCGGCGGCACAGCAAGTTGAGCGGGCGGTGGTGCTGCTGGAGCGGTTACGGCGGCTAGCGGTGCACTCGCAGGAGAGAACAGAACACCCGCAGGAGCGGATCCGACCGGCGGAGGTCCCGATCTGACAGCCGGCGCCACATCTGGAGCAGGCGGTGCAGATCCGGCAGGCGAAGACGCAGCAGTAGGCGTGGACCCGGCGGGTAGAGATGCAGCCGCAGGAGCGGATCCGGCGGGTGGAGGCGCATCACCTGGCACGGACCCGGCGGGCGGAGATGGCGATGCGGCTGGCGGCGCTGCACCAGATGGGGAAATGGAGGAGGCGTGCGTGAGCGGTCAGGCGAATGGTTCCCGCCAGCGTTGTTGCCGGTGATCCCCCCGCCACTCAAGCTTGGTGGCGGTGTGGCCATGGCAACCTCCTGAATGTCAACGAGGCTCTGATACCAATGTCGGGGATTCACCGGCAATGGCGCACTCAAGAACACACTAGAGAACTTTGAACTCAAGTATTTGGTGCTGCCTAACTGGCTGCCTTTTCTTTGTGTATTAGTCTCATATATATAGGGAATACAAGGTCTAAAACTAATGCATGACTCTTGCATACTATAAACTGAAAAATTGAAAGACAATGAAGGGTACTAACTGAGAAGAAACTGAAAGCACTAATTGAGAAGAAACTGAAAAAGAAACTGAAGAAACTGCAATGAAATATTCATGAGATTGTAATGGTGGTAACGGTGAGATGCATGGAGTAATTTGACATAGGTTAGGTCCCTTGCAAGGGTTCCCTTGCTGTGATATTTATATGACGTAGGCATGCATGTCGCATTGTCACGTTGCTTGCACATCGTTAGTGTGATTGCTGCTTGGTAAATAGTTGTGATTGCTGCTTGGTAAATAGTGTCACGGGAGTCGTGTGATTGCTCAATGGGTAAGACCGCTTTGGTGGTGTATGACTCCATCTGGTCGGGTTGGATTAGGGGGATTGTAGTATTAAAAAAAGGACTGTGCATTGCTTTGTTTTCAGAGTAGTAAATGACAAGATGTTTAATTTTTTGATTCGATATGTGTGCTCCACTCATGCCGTTTTTCTTTAGTTTAGGGTATGTTGGCAACAAATCAGCCGTCTTCCCCCGTGCACCTCCTCAGTTTTGATGTGGATCCGATAAATGTTTTACAGTTTTCTAATTATACAGGTAGAGGTGGGCTGCTTCAACATCTTATGTGAAATTTGTTTGACACACCTAAATAATTCCCATTGTGTGTTTTCTCAGGATACCCAGCATTTAGAGGACAAGTTCTCAATGGCAGTCAGCTGTGGGATCTTATTGAAGGACTTGAGGAAAATGATTTATTGCCCTATACCCATTTATTAACAGGTGAATGACTGTTATGACTTAATTCAATTTTGACTTGCCCATCCTTCATGTCAAAGAAAGAGCAAGTTGATTGTTCTTCACTGATATTTCATCGTGATGGTAGACCATTAGTCGTCTCCTTTTACTACCAATATGGTGCTTTATACACAAAGTAACATGCTATTTATGGTATTCAGGTTATATCGACTCTGTTTCCTTTTTAAATACTATGGTATAAGTTGTCGACAAATTAAGATAAGTCAATTCTGATCTTATATATGGTAATTGTTTCTCACCTTTCATTTTTTTTGTATGGTTGTTTATTCTGTACCAAATTTTATAGGAGCATTGTGTCATAATTAAAGACTGATTATAATTGGTTAATATTTGTTTGCAAACATTCTGCAGCTTGCGACCCAGTTCTAAGTGATAAGGAAAATTATATGTTCCCCAGGAGTTGATATATGTTTATCAACAGAAGGTGATTTGACCCATTTCAACTTGGCTAAGGCCCCGCTCACCATGGCTGTGAGCGGTGGCGGCGGCGGCTCGGCTTTTTGAGCACTGTAGCATTTTTGTTTGTTTCCTTTTTTGGTATTTTTGTGTTTTATTTTTTTTCGTATTCCTTTGTATTATCCGTGATACATTAACAAATCGCTTTTATTTTTACATTTTTTTAAATTTAATTATGCCTAATAAACCAACTCAGCTACAGTAAAAAAAATCAACCAGCTACAGTAAAATTTCAGTCTAAAGCCATCGCTATTCCGAACGCCCCCAACGTTTATCACGTATGATATCATATTCTAGGAATTGCTTTCTCTTAGGCTTTTTTAATGTCTAGAAGCTGTTATTAACATAAAAACAAGCTTTGACTGTATGCCAACATGTAGTGCTCACAACTTCTATAAGCAAATTCCTTCCCTAGACTGAAGTGTTACTTTTTGTTACAGAACAGTATAGTTATACTACATCTCGTGTGGAAGTGAGCAGAGCTAGTTCTTTACATTGTGTTCAGAACTTGGTCTTGTCAGCTTGTGAACCATTTGGCTAATTGATCTTTGAAGTGAAAATTATACCATAGACCAGAGTCTATTTCAAATGTGATTTTTTTCTTAGTTCTCATTCTTTATGGCATGCTCAGAATGCTTTACACAGGCCGCATATGTAAAACCATAATCTATTCATTTTCTCATCAAATTATCCTTAGGTTGTCCCAGTTGCTTCGATGCTTACACCTAATCAGTTCGAAGTTGCTCTACTCACAGGAATGAGGTAGTCATGCTCTTCATTTTGAAAAAAGAAAAGAAAACGGGTAATTCTGTTTATGGTCATACATCACACCATAGTTAGCTGATTCCTGGCAGATACCTTCATTCATTGAGAATGTGCAGCATCTTTTATTTTCAACATCAGTTGTGATCATTTGATTCATCAGCCTTTTGGTTTATAACGCACGGGGCACAATGTGTTTCGATAAACTTTAACGGCAACTCAAAATTTATGATTTATGGTGCTATGACTGTTTCGATAAACAGATACCTATGTTGTATGACCATTGCCTTTTCTATTAGGCTTTCTATGCGTCCCAAGATGTATATAGTGGTTTGGAAGTTTATCTAGTTCACTTCTGTGTCTTATATTCTTGGTTTATGTGTGTTATCCCCATGGTTTGCCCTTCCATGTACCGCATTCGAGCTTATATTGTTAACATCACCAGCTGATTGCCCAAAACTGATATTGCAAACATACATTTAATTATCTCGCTATATAGCCAATCATGTGCGCCTTACACTATTGCTCCTTACAAAATTGTTACGGTCGATCAAATAGATTCATCGCTTAGCACGACAAAATGTGTATCGGCACAGCGTAGCGCGTTTATTTTTTACTGTAACTGAGTTGGTTTATTTGGCATAATTAAATTTAAAAAATTTAGAAATAGAAAAAACATGTTAACCCATCACGGACAATGCAAAGAAATAAAGTGAAAAAAGAGAAGGCAAAAAGCCTAAAAATCTAAAAAATACTAGAAAAAGACAAAATTACTGAATAGTAAAAAAAAAGCAGAAGTCAGAAGCATTCTTGCGAATTGTTTGTCATAGGTCCTAACAAAAAAATTGCTAGGCAAATTGATCAGCTCACTTAATCCGGGCTCCATAATATACAAGACCTGAAAATAACTTAGCCTAGGCATAATCACTAGGAATGAATCAAATAGGAGCATTCTTGCGACGACAGTTCATCACGACTTGTGGTGGAGGATCATCGTGTGGTTCTTGTGGAACTGCATGTACATCTTCTAACCATTGTTCCTCGTCCAGTCAACTACATGTACAGACTAACTTAAAACATCCGACTCAAATGTTGGTGTTTGATCCCAATCGCATTGGTCTGATGGCTCTTGGAGGCACCTGTGACAACAAATATAATTTACATGGCAATCTTAATTTTGCTAAAACAAATATAAGTAGAGAATGGTTTACCGGTGCATTGTTGACTCTCTCCTGTGTCACTTGGCTTGCATCTTGTGATGCTGGGACTGCATCTGCATTTGTCACGTTAGCACCAATATATCTTCTGAATCCTCTTTGTGAGTAGATCCAATCTTCGATCACATCCAAAGCAGCCGTATCTCTAGGAGGGCTTGGTATGTGAATGTTTGTGGCAACATCATCGTAAGGCACGATGCCTTCGATCTCAATAGACAATTAATCCAGCCTCACTGAGCGTGTTTTGTAACCTAGGCTCAAAATTGAGGTATCTCAAAACCTAGCCTCACTGATATAGAAGGCGATGGCAAAACTAACAACTTACAATGCGAGCTAGCGGTGGACCACTAGGCATAAAGCCAGTCTTCTATGTTGTGTCGTGGATATGGGACGGTATCCTCGAGGCCTCCCGAGCACTGCAAATCCAAGAAAATGGTGTACATAACTCCGGCAATTTTTTTGTGGGGTCAAAAAGTTGTTCGCCCAATCGTACACTCCATGCTTGATTTTGTGTAGTTTCCGGAATTCGTCCTTATTTTGTGGGCGGGTTGGTATGGTTTGTCTTCGTTCAAACTGTCGCATCGCCCTGTCTAGACGGTGGAACTCCACAAATGGATGAGCGGTATTATAGGTATGTTTTTTTTGACTGCGGCTGATAGTTTTTTAGCTGTTTACAACAGAGATTACGAAAAGAGATATTATCGCTTACGATTTTTGATGGTACAGATATTAGTCTTTTAACGTGTACTACAATTAACTTGTAGACCACGTCTTAAAAAAAATACTTTGATTGAAAATCAGGTACTGTAGCAGAAACCAAAAGCGATTTTTAAAAGCCAAAAGCAAACAGGCTTGCTGCAAGCCACCAAGCATGTACGCTCATTATGCACTTGCAAAGGAGAGCAAAAACAAATACCTAGAGAGTTGTGGTGGAGTCACTGGAGAGGGCCTCCGCCGCCGCTGAGATTCATCGCTGCCCTTCCGTGCGTCACAGTATTCCATTTCAGCCAAAAGCACCAACCAAAAGCAAGTTTTAAGTCGGGGCATTCAAAATAGCGATGACTTATGCCTTTTTTACTGTAACTGGTTTATTTTTTACTGTACCTGAGTTGGTTTATTTGGCATAATTAAATTTAAAAAAATTAAAAATAGAAAAAACATGTTAGCCCATCACAGACAATACAAAGGTATACGAGAAAAAAAAGAAAAGGCAAAAAACCTAAAAAATAAAAAAAATTAGAAAAAGATAAATTACTAAATAGTGAAAAAAAAGCAGAAGTTAGAAATAAAAACTGGCTTAAAAGCCAAAGTGTGTAAGGGTGAGCCATGAGGACTCGGACGTGGTGCGCCCTGGCGTCCACGGGTGGATGCGGTTCCACTCCATGTCCTTCCTACATTTGTAAATTTCGGTACCACTTTCCCACTTTTGTAATTTTTGCACTGTTATTTACTATAAATAAGAAAATTCGGATTTATCCTATCACATAATCTGAGTGTATCCTCGGTATAAATTGAAAGTTAACTAAACCAATAGGTCCTAAATTCTCACAATTCTTCCAAATGTATCAGCACGGTACCTCTACCAAATAGAAACTCAAGAATATCCATCGTGGTAAATGAACGTCGTTGCACAGAATAAGGTCTTCAAAATAACACATTTCAAACAACAGCTTATTTCTTCTCTCTCAATTCAAATAAATGTAGCATTGACATCAAACCAAACTATCACCAGCATTTACAAAATCGGCAATCGATGATCATTTTTAGGCAAAAGAAAAACAAAATGCCATCAATAACTTGAAATTAACCTATTTAATTCAAGAGACAAAAAGAAGGAAGAAAACTAAACAAAAACAGGCAATTTTCGTCAAAAAAAAAGACAAGGCAACCAGCTGAGAAAGTTCCGAATTTTTTGTTAGTGATAAATATCAATTCCAAAATCACCAAAGTAAACAAGGTTTGCTCGCTTTGATGAATTTAGGAAAGAAGCTCTAGCAGATTGCGTCCAGCCTTGGACGCAGGGGGTGATCGGAATAGCGATGGCTTTTGGCTTTTGGCTGAAAAAAACACTGTAGCTGGCTGAAAAAACACTGTAGCTGAGTTAGTAGATAGTGTAGTGAATAGTGAAAAAAAAGCTGAAGCTAGAAGCTGAAGCCGAAAAAAGCTGAAACGATCAGGGCCGCAGTAGGAAGTAGTGTCCACACCTGGACGCTCACGTGTGCAGGGCACTCCTAATGGAGTGATATAAGCAGTGTCTATAGCATATCAAATAAGTAAAAGACTGATATGAGAGGATAATTAAGGAAGAGAGATGATAATAGTGTCTTATGCAGGACATTGTATATTTAAGTGGGGAAGGTAAATCCTCAATTTCCCAACTATGAGGAGGGTATATGATCTAAACCCCCAATATTTAAAAGGACAAAGAAAGCTAGAGGTTGGAAATTGGTAAAAAGGAGAGACAGGAGATGGGATAAGAGAGAATAAATTAATTGAATAGAGTGGTCGCTAGATATTATGCATTAAAAAGATTGTTTCTAGTTTTGTGTATATGTAAGGTGGCAAGTTATAGACATTGTTATACAGTGTCTCCACTGGGAGTACTCTCACATGACACTAGACTGCAAGACCTCCATCAACAAGTCTTTTTTGCACAATAATGGCCATAATTACTTGTGACTTTTGCATTTACTCAAACAACACCCCTTCCGCCACCTTCTTGGATACTTCTTTTGATTGAGCTGGTAGCTAATCTGAACCAAATCACACATGACAACTCACTTGTAACAACTCAATCTGTACAGCTCATGAAAACTTTGCACGCATGAGAATAGCTGACTTGTACAAGAATCACCTTTGGAATTGCACATGTACAAGAATATGAACATCACGCTTGAACTTCTTGCATTGACTGAAAATAAAATCATGAACTGTTTCAAGATTATTCGAAATTAATACACAATGACATATACCAGAATCTGAATTTTGGATCATGTAACTTTAAGCATTAACTGGAAATTTCAGCAGTTAACTATTAAAATTCAGATAAGGCTCCACATTTATTTTTTACAAATTCAACCGGGGGAGAGGTTCCACACCTTAACAAAAAGATAAGTTTTGCATTGTACAAAGAGGGAAAAAGAGCAGGGAGGTAGGAGGGGAACTACTTTCTTACAGAAGAGGCTAAGTAATATCTTAGGATCGTTGCACTTCGCTTATCCAGTCTTGAATGAATCTGTCTATCCATATTGTGAGATCGATCTTGGCTGCTGCTTATGGAGCTCCACATGTGAATCAGGCAAGCAGCTCTCCTTTAGGTCTATGGAATTTACCGAGCTTAAATTATTAAATACTATATACAAGCCCTGAAAGTGAACATGAACCATAAACCTACAGGTCATAAAATAGCTTATCATAAAATGTAGCTGCTAGGAATGAATCTGACAGCTTTTTCTTGTGTTAGCAGTAAATGGCACCTTTATCTGTTACACTAGACAGATATATCTTCTAAATCCTCTTTCTGAGTAGATCCGAGCATCCATCGCATGGATCATTAAAACCTATGGAGTAGTTCCAATATTTGCAATAGCAGAATTACATAAGTATTTGCATGGTAGAGCAAACTACTGGCTAAGTATTGGCAGGGGGTAAGGTAAACGGAGATCGAACAAGGTAAACGGAGAAGTTTTGCAAGGATTGGGTTTGGCTACTCAATTGGAGCCTATTTAGCCGAGCTAATACAGGTTGGCCCATGTTGTGTAGTTTGTACAACTGAAACCTGTGTTATCTGCAGCTTGCAAGAGCAAACTAGTGAGTTTTAGCCAAGCGGTCGAGAAGAAGATCACTCCTCTAGTTCTCTTCTCAAGAGCAAACTAGTGAGTTTTAGCCAAACAACTGGTATCCCAATGTTGCATTCTGTGTTTACATCTTGTAGATCACTCCTCTAGTTCTCTTCTCATATGTATCGAACCGATTGTTCGCTTTGTAACAGTAACATTGCGATTAATCTCAATTTCAAGCAAAATGACCGTCCAATGGTAGGCCTTTCCCCTGATGTCCCGAGCTCTAGTTGACGCCTTTGTGCACATATTTCTAATTGCGCACCTATAAGTCGAGGATTAGATAATTTGTTTGAGGCAAAAATAAAAAAGAGTTTGTACCGAACAAGTACATATTTTCTCCCTAAATTTCAAGCATTTCTACAGCATTAACTTTGAATGGCAATCAAGCAGATGCTATTGATGGATTAGCGATGGGCGCTACTGAGAATCTCAGTAGTTGGTGACAAGCAGAGCTTTGCAACCACAGCGCACCACTGGATTTGTGTGTGTTTGATATCAAGTTTTTCTTTCGATTGGATTCTATCTTCGCTTTGCTTTCAGTTTACAGCGACTGCGGTGGTTTTCTCTGACAAAAGGAAAAAGAAAAACTATTTCGTGCCAACGAAATCCCCTTCGACTTGCTCTCACCGACAAGTGGGCCAATGCGAATCTATATTGAATTGTTAGGTGATTTATTTCTTAAATTTTTTTACAGGAGTTCGGTGATTTCTTAAGAATTCTAAAAGCTCTCAGTAAAGCTGTATATGCATATGTGATACTTGGGTGCCCCTCTCCCTGCGACGGCTTACAAGGACTGTAGTTCAACCTATTATCGATCGGACCGCTAATCGTCTACCGGGGTGGAAAGCAGATTTGTTAACGAGGGCGGGTAGAAGAACATTGGTGCAATTTGTGCTAACATCTATGGTGATCTACTTGGCCTTGGCAGTTGACCTTCCCCCGTGGGCTATCAAAGAAATAGACAAAATCCGTAGGAAATTTCTGTGAAGAGGCAGAAAAGACATTAAGGGTGGTCATTGTCTTGTGGCATGGGGCAAAACCTGCCGACCTATTGAACTTGGTGGCCTTGGCATCACTGATCTCCAGCGAATGGGGTGGGCCCTTAGAATGAGATGTCTTTGGTTTTAGAAGGTTGAACTTAACAGACCTTGGTCCTCCTCCCCGATCCAGGTTCACCACTGCGTTCGGTCCTTCTTCTCTATAGCAACAAGCACAGAGGTCGGTAATGGGGCCCACACCCTCTTTTGGATGGACAGATGGTTTCATGGGCAAAAGATTGCTAATCTAGCACCCCGCCTTTTTGCATTGGTTCCCACGAGATGTGCCAACAAGCGTACGGTAAGGGAGGCAATCACGGATTACAAGTGGATTGCGGATTTGCTAGGAGCGATGTCGGTTGGGGCTATCGCTGATTTTCTAGATCTTTGGGACCTTCTATCATAGGTAGTGCTGAAATCTGATTCAGAAAACAAACACATATGGCGCTTCACTGCCAATGGAAACTACTCAGCAAAATCAGCTTACGAAGGCTTTTTTCAGGGGAGAATTGTGTTAAGCCCCTGGGAGCGAATTTGGAGAACATGGGCCCCAAATAAATATCGATTCTTTATGTGGCTGGCTGCACATGATAAGTGTTGAACTGCTGATCGTCTGGCACACCGAGGAATGCAGCATCCTTCTCGCTGCTTACTTTGCGATCAGGAGGACGAAACCATTAACCATTTCTTGGTCTCATGTGTGGTTGCCCGACAGTTCTGGTTCGAACTGCTACATAAAGTTAGACTACATCATCTCTCCCCTCAGCCGGATGAACCTTCCTTAGAAGATTGGTGGTCCAGAACACACACTGCAGTGGATGGCCAGGCTCGGCAAGGTCTCAACTTCATCATCATTTTAGGAGCATGGTCTCTTTGGAATCTCCGCAATCGTTGTGTCTTCAATGGGACTGCACCGGATGTTAGGACTCTTTTATCTTCTGTTGGTGAGGAGATAAGGATTTGGGGACTGATCGGAGAAAAGGTAATAGCATACCTAACTACTCCGTCACAGTCTTTGGCCTCTTTGGTCTAGATTTTGTCTCTAGTAGAGGTCGAGCTTGTTTTTGTACCGTAGGCGAAAGTTTTTCTTCCTAGCGTAAGTGTGTGTTTTGGGGCTGTGAGTCTGTAAGAGTTCTCTCCTTCTTAATATAAAGATAAGCAGTTCTCCTGCGCGTTCGAGAAAAAAAAGATACTCTTTGTTTTCTAGGGCTTTTTATAGTATGCGTGGTAAAACATTAAACATTGGATTAATTTGAGGTTAAGGTGGTAAGAAAAGTTGGATATATGGTAAAGCCGGGTTAGTCTAATCTTTACACGCGTGCGTTAAGAACGCATGTCGTGGACGATTTTTCTTTGTATGCGAGCCGGGAGCATCCCACCACTTCCCACCTCTCCTTTTCAGTTTCTCCAAATAGCTTTTCAATTCACATATTCAAACTAAAAAACAAACTTTGAACCGCAAAATCCAAACTTTTAATTCGTTCATATACTTCCATCTTGAAAGCCCCAACCAATTCCAAATCAAACATTGAAATCAGAAATCTAGACTTTCAAATCGAAACCCAAACTTTCCATTCAAACGATTCAAGCTTTCAATTCGTGTATTCAAACTTTCAACTCGGAAAAATCAAACTTTCAGTCGCCGATCCGAACTTTGACATGAAAATTAAAAGGCTTTCAACTTGATTCCCTAGAAACCCAACTCCAAAAACAAAGCTTTCAAGTCAGAATCCAGGACTTTCGCCTAGGTTTTAGGAGGGGAAGAGAACGGGAATGGCAAGACTTGGTGTGCTCGGGCCAGTTGGCTACTCCACAGGTCACTGACAGTGGAGCTCAAGACAGCTGGGGCAAGCTGGGGTAGGGGAAGGCGGCATGAAAGGAGACGTGGGAGGGGGAGAGGAGGGAGCCGCGGGGGCGAGGCGGCCCTATGGCGGTGAAAGGAGGCGGATCCACCTCAATCTACTCCAAATTCGGAGACCTCGACGAAAAGTGGCGGTGGCGGTGAGAGCAGGACAACGAGCTCGCCGATCCACTGCACATTAGGAAGGCGGTAGTCGTGGCACTAGGAGACGTGAAGGGGAGGAGTGTGAGGGAGCAGCTGATGGAATCAGCCCTCTGATCGTTAAATACTCGCAGCCCACGATTTAGCCAAGGCACAGAATTTTGCACACGCGAGATGTGTTTAGGAGAGCAAAGCAATATTCAGAACAGAGAGGTAGGAATGCAGAACACTACAGAGCGACAAGCAGAGTCTGGACGCAGAGTTTTCCTAACTCTGAATTTTGCCGGATGAACAACAGTACAAAGAAAGACCACACTCTGAAGCTTAACTCTGAACTTTTTCAGACTAACAGACTAACTGAAAACTACTGGCAGATCCGCAATACATGCATGATCCACTTCCTACGCACGCACATGCTGCATTAACTAGTCATGTAGCCTAAAGACTCGGCCAAACCGGCCACAACTCAACACAAAGCAGAAAACAACTCGGCACTGACCAAGTCGTGATTATTTTCTACAACAACGAGCCCAGGAGGGTGGCGACGGCAAGCATACTAGCATAGGGTCGCAGATGGGAGGGAGGAGAAGGAGCTCTCATGGGGAACAGGAGGACGGTGCCACCGGAGGTGGCCGAGAAGCTACCACAACATATCATGTCGATCCCGGCCCGATCCGCCGTCGCCTGACCAGCTGCACTGGAGGAAAGCAATGGTCGCGGTGGCGGTGCCAGGCTACGCGAAGGGAGGAGGGGCAAGGAAGCGTGAGCAGGCAGCAGCGGCGGTGGGAGGGAGGAGGAGAGAGCTCGCGGGGAGAAGCGGAAGATCTCACGAGCATAGTAGAAAAAGCCGCTGAGAGATCATCGTAACTTTACCACAGTAGCCATAATATCTGCAAAGACTTGCACCCCATTAGTATCTCCGATGAAGGAACGGTTTGGCAGTTTCGGTGCCAAGCAGCATAAAACAGCTCATGGATTAACAGTTATAAGATGCTCAAATGTTGATCTGAGAGAAGTAGTATCATGTGCAGTCAAGTGGACAATTGTGTCACGAGAAAGTGCTAGGCATCTTCTCTTATACGGGAGCACAAACGAATTTAAAACACAACATACTTCAAAAGAAAAAGGAAGAAAATTTATTCTTCAGTTTAAAATTTGGTACTTGTTTTCGTTGCAACTCGAGGCTTTTCAACTCTTGCAATTGAAATATTCCATCAAATGACGATGTTGTGGAGATTATCTTCAGGAAGGTTAAGTATTATCTTCAGGAAGTAGTAAATTCTACTCCAAGTCACAACAATCCAGCATTTGCAAGTCTGGAAACAATAATCCTACAATGAAGGCACATGTCGTCAGCACGAGGAGCATCATCTGAAACCAACCTACTAGCTTATCCTTACAAAATGACAGGATTCAGAGACTCGTTGATATTACAAACCGGTGATAACTTTGCTCGGGACTTCAGTCTGCTATTTCTACCTCACCAGTCTACTAATGGCATATTTCCAAGTATTCGGTTCTGATAGTCTAGGCCCTGAATCATAAATGATGTTAGAATTTATATGTGCAATACAACAAAATTAACTATAGAATCTTTATCGTAGTGTATGCCACAATGACCATAATTAAACAAGTCATCTAGCTTTGGGCTGTGGTACATTTTAGAACCTAACTTTTGGAGTTGGGCTTCATCGGATTTTATTAAATTTAGTGAGTTTTTGTGTCAACTACACTAACGGCTTCTTTTCGACCAGAGGCGAAATTGATGGGCCAAAATGATCCAACCGAATGCTATTAGAATCGCCAAAGCCGAGTTTAAGAACCAAAATGCTCCCCCCCCCCTCTGACAAAATAAAAACTTATTTATTACCACTGAATTGATGAGTTTTATTATGAGCGATATGATTTTGCAACTATAAACTTAGTACCACTTAGTACCAAATTTTATTACGAGTTATATGGTTTTGCAACTAGAAAATTCGTACCAAATCAGAAGGCATACTTTGTACAGAAGGCATACGTGACACTAGTTTGCTTGGCCCCTTTGCACTTGGCTTAGTTCTTTCTTTTTTTGGAATAAAAAAATACATAATACTCCCTCCGTTTGTAATAGATGCCATTCTAGTAGTTTGCAAAGCGATCAAGGCATGCATATAGAAATATCATATTATCCTTATTCATTCAGTCAATTATTGCTCTTATATAATATGTGTTACTCTAGTCCAAAATTGTAAATGACTTCAGAAATAGGTATGGATGGGCAAAGGAAAAAAGTTAACAAGTTATCTGAATCATAGAATGATATGTATTTGAAAACAAAATTTAGAAGCGAGAATGATATGATATTTAAGAATGGAGTAGAAACAATGGATGCTATGAGTTTGTTGGAGGTACCTTCAAAATGAGAGTATATCTTTTCCCTCGATGCCCTCCAGTCGTTGTTGTAAACATCTAGGGAGCGACTTGATATCAAATGTAGGATTATCAATGATAATTAAAGAGAGTGAATAATTATAATTCCTCATAAAAGTTTTTTTCAAAATCTACTATCCTCTTTTTTCTTACCTGTTAATCACAGAAGACACACAAAAAGAAACAGCAAAAAACAGTACGCGGCGGCGAATTTTGTGTACACTCGGCACGCTGTGAACAGAGGACAGAGGCACTAATCTCTTCTCTATGCAATCACGGAAAACGAAGCAATGTCTTGGTCAAAAACTCCATGCTTGCATGCAGCCACCGCAATCTGTTTTTATTGCTTGAGAGGACCTAATTAGCTATCAACTAATCACACCTCATAAAAAAAAGAGTTTCGGCAGCCACCCCAATGTGTAATGAACTCTGATGCCAAAAGCTCGCGTGGTGGAACAAGACACATCTGATGTCCACCTATTGAACCAAAATAAAATAAAATAAAATCTTCTCTGCTCTTTGTAGTATCACGAAGGCCATCACATCACCAAGTCTACATGCAGCACTTCAAATTACCGTAGACTTCTGTGTTACGTCTTCCAGCACTTCCTTTTTAGCGATGACTTTGACTTTTTTTTATTATAACTAATTTTTTTACTATAACTGAGTTAGCTTATTAGATATAATTAAATTTAAAAAAAATACAAAAATAGAAAAAAATATGTTAACCCATTAGGGACAATGTAAAGGAATACAGAGAAAAAAAGAAAATACAAAAAAACCCAAAATATATAAAAAATTCAGAAAAAGACGAAATACTGAATAGTGAAAAAAAAACTGAAGCTAGAAACTGAAACTGAAAAAAAGCCAAAACGAGCGGGGCCTAAACTACAGCCTCGACAAGCAGTGCATGAACCAATCCACGGCCGTGAGGAACGAGCGAACCGAGAACTTCACGCGCGACAGAGATTGAGAACAAGGCAATGATGCCGATGCACTCCGAAATTTTCTTGGAATAGATATACTTTTATTTTTAGATCATATTTATAGCTGCAAAGTGTTCTTCTGATATCTCTAAACTTTAGCATAAAATTAGTATATTTAAAGTCACTAGTCAGTCTCCAATTCCATCTTTATTTATAGTCCAGGGTCTAAAATCTGGACTTATCCTAAGTTCATAAGTTGTAATCCAATTACAACAGTAAAGGGACCCGAAACCCTTCCTAATACGGATTTTTTTAATGTTCCAATTTTCCCAACTCGTCACATATCGAAACCTCCAGGACCGCACCTCCCGTAGCTTTTCTACGTATCATCCGTTTTTGATATCCACGCGCTCCAACTCGAGCACGATCGTCTCCTCTGGTATCCTTGACCCTCTAGACTATGACTTTATAACAAGCCATCTCCCAGTCATCACCTTAGACCACGATCACCTCTGAACTATCTTGTACATGTAAAGACTAAACTAATATTTTTTTTTGCATAAGTTCTTCCTAACTTGACCGACATCAGTCCCTACACACACGCGACACACCATCATAACTACGCTAAGCAATATTGTCAATTATTCATCATCACAAAAATTCTAAACTTAGCCACATGGTCTAACACCAAGCTAGGTGACCTTCTTTGCTAGGATCATTTTTGTCGCTTTGTCATCCAGTTTAGTGTATCATCTTAGTTGCCCCTTCACTTTGTAAGTCATTCATCTTATGTATTAGTACCTAAAGGTTTTCTCCATGGCCCTCAAGCTATGTATGTACCTCAACATCTAAATAAATGAAACACAAATCACCTACGTTTTTGAGAAAAAAACATACCCATCCATGTTGGAAAAGTGGTGCCTTGCTAGCAATATATCTTTGAAGTCTGCAACCATCATGAGGTTTGATGATGAGGACACCATTAGCAAACACAATAGCAAACACACTACAAGTGTTAAAACTAATGGACCAATCACAAGAGCTAAAGCAAAACAAATGCGACAAGAGGTGAATCTTTTCCTTAGTGATTATTCTTGTACTCATGAGAATTTGTTGCTACCTAATCTCCTATTTTATGTGTTCTCAGATTCGAGGAAAAGATAACAGAAAGAAAAGAAGCTTTAGTAACGTGGGCAGCATAGCCACAAAAGATCGTACAAATATGATGTCAGCGCTTACCTCATTACTTTCTTAGCCCCCAAGTCACCTTAGCCACAGAAGATCGGAGAACATGATGTCAGCGCTTACCTCATACGTTTCTTAGCCCTTAAATCACCTCACACTATAAATAGGGGGGCGCCTCCCCATGTATGGCATAAGTTTCATGGTTTAGTAGAACACTTGTTCTTTTTGTGTGTGAGTCATTTCCACCACTAATTGGGATTGGGTGTTATTTCTGAGTTGCTACTCCGTTGTTCTTGCGAATCCTTGGTGATTGCTTGAACGTGTCTGCTCCACGTTAGCAAGTAGGCGAAGGCCGTAGCGTGTAGTTGAGTAATTTGAGTGCTGTAGGTTGCTGTATAGAGACGGTGGTTGGCCGTATCAATTGCTAGGTTGTACGGGCTAGTTATCCATAATCCTACGTCGCGAAGATCGGGCCACCCCTCCCCCGCATCATTTGAGACCTTGCAGCACCGTATGATAGCGTCCTTCCTCCTCCAGAGGCTTATCCCATGTCCATGATAATGTTAGTTTTGTGAGTTCGTCCTTATTTCTGAGGTTTGCCAATTTTGCATGTGCTTCTATCACATTTTCTAGTTTACTTAGCTCTAGTCTATCACAAAGGTTTAAATGATGCAGCTCTCCAAGATTACTACAATTGGAGCCAATACCCACTACAAAACGTGTGTCTATAGGGAAGTGAGTCGTCTGAGGTCTGGCGACATGCACTCCAAATCCCTGCATCCATCGGTATTGAGGTGATAGAGGGCATTCATGTACTTCATTTGCCTTGGAAGTCAACGAAGACGATCACAGCCAGTCAGGTTCAACATTTGCAAGTTATATAGAATGCTTATATCTTCAGGAAGTGCTTCCATTTGACTACATGAAAGATCAAGATACCTCAGGTGATGCAAGTGCTTTGGTTTCAGTTGGAATGTACTCCTGTGGAGTTGTAGTGCTTGCAATGAGCTATACTTTGATGGATGCTACAACGGACCTCATACACTCCTTTCACATAACAGTGTTTGGATAGCTGGAGACGTTTTCTTCAGAGAATCATTCAAAAGAGTAGCTTAATGTTTGCATGACAAAAGCAAATGGCGAATAGTACTTGGAAACAACTCCATTTGACTAGGTTTCTAAGCTATGGTGATGCATTCCTTTGCATCACAGACTCTACAACATCATGCATAAGATCATGGATTTTACATGTAATTCTAGAATAATTCCCAAATATGATTTTCATTTTGTCAACTCGGACTTGCTTTACATCCTAAAAGAATGGCCTTGAGGCTAGCTCATTGAATATCCGTTTCCCGATGGTTTCAGGACGAAGTTTGTTTTGCAATGGGATAAAGTCATTTGCCATCCATAATTGGATTATCTTGTCAACATCAATCTCATAATCCTTGGGAAACACAGCACAGAAAGCAAAGCACTGTTTCATGTGTGATGGCAAGTCGTCGTAGCTGAGCTTGAGTATCGGTAAAATTCCAGTCTCCTCATCGCAGATTGTGCCTTTTTTAACACAGTCTTCCATTCTTCCATGCCAGTCTTGGTATGCAGTACAGAGCCCAGTGCTGTTGCGGCTAAAGGAGAGCCAACACCTCTCCACAATCTCGCCAACCATCTCTACTAGCTTGCTTTTCCTCTTGCTCGCTGAATGCTCTTGTCTTGATATTTTCCTCTAAAAAGATATTCTCAAGAGCTGCGAGGTTATAGGCTTGATCTTCACCCATTGCTTGAGCCACTCCTCCATCACGAGTTGTTGTCAACACTAATAGCTAAATACAATCTCCACCAACTAAACTTTAGAAAGATTCCAACTCCAAGAGAGATATTCACTACAGATCAAATCATCTAGTATAATAATTCAACAATCCTCATCATTCAAGTAACTATTACATCAATTAAATTACTTCACCAATTTTTTATTCTCACTAAACTACACCATCCAATTTCATCTACAAAATCCAACAATTTTACATAATCCCATCCTACTTAATTTATCACAATTTCAAACTTTCGGTAACCCCAAATTATCCACAATTTATGCCAACATATCCTTATTCACTATCTACTATGAATTTTACTAGTAGCTAAAATATGATCAGTTTGCTCTAAAGATAATTGTTGCATAAAATCAATTTCTCTCCAAGAATTATAGTATGAAAACAAATCATACTTCTATGCTCTTTAAATAACTTGGCACTCAATACCTTATAAGATTATATACGTTATCACTACTTGTCAGTTGCCACTATAAATCATAAAAGACTTCATAACACGAATTAGTTATTCCCTTCACAAAAACAAAAAAGTGGCAAATAAAAACAAATTTAGGAAACCAAAAAACATTAGTAACTTGTAGCAAGCAAAACCCCAAGGGAATGATTAAATAGCAAGGTGCCCTTTTTTAAGGCAAAAATTCATAAACCTCTTAATCCATGGAAACTCTCCAACACTTCATGAAATTTATTCTCGATGTTAAATAGAATACCACTTCCTCATAATTTATGAATCCAAAAACTCATAAGCAAAAAAACTACAAAATATTTCATTTGAATAACGCCACGAAAGGCAATCAAATTCTCTTCTTTCTAAAAAGAATCAACACTATCCTCATTATGCCTTTACTGACAAGCTTGATATCATTAATTTACTAAAACCCTTAACAAATATCATCAGAATCCACTACTCCATCACAAAAATCTCCAGGACTCACTAAATGGCTTTATAGTACTTTATCACCTCATCCTCAATTGAGAATTCACCCAAACTTCGCAACCTTATCATAATAACCACTTTATTCTAGAAGATATCTAGTGCATAAATCAAAATGTTCCACCAATTTTTTTATCAGTCATCAACTATCATCCAATAATTCCACAAGCACATAAATATGAGACTTTTAGTAAAGTCCAGCAACTCGACTTTTTAGTGATTCTCAACACCAACTCCTAACACACAATAATTTCACTCCGATAATTTCTGTTAACAATTGGCTTTATTATGAAATCTAATTGCTATCCTATTTTTATTTGCAATTGCATGGACATGAACAAACACAGATTCAACTATTCCACCTTGCATAATCCCGCTAAAGCTTCACAAATCATAATCTTGTATCAATCAAAGTCTCTTATGAGATTACAACAAATTTCACCCGATCATACTAGCTAGATTAACTTACCCAAAACTCATTCCATAAATTCTAGATCCACCAATATTCAGATTTTTGAATCCTTTGTATACAACTTCAATAATTAATCATGTTAAGAAATAAATCTAGCAATTTAATATGATCACCAAGTATCCATAGAAGGGACACTTCTAAGAGTAATATCCATCAAGACAATAATTCAACATCCTCCTAACTTATCCATCCCAAACGATTAGATTAATCTATTGAGATCCAAATAATCTAATGTATCCAACAAGATTTGGCAAATTAAACAATATTAATGATCACCCATAAATACTTCATTCTTTTTTATAATCCATGTGTTCCTATTAGAAATGAACTTACTCTTAGTCACTATTTATCATGTAACTACTCTAAGGCACCATCGAATTTAATATATATATATATATATATATCTCTGAAGGATGCTATTTGAAATCAACTACACCATGTCATTTACAACACTTAGCCTCCCCCACACCTTATCACTTAGTTCCTATGATTATGTCATCTCATCCAAGCATCAAAAAGATATCTCAAAAGGGTTTTAATATTATTCTTCACAAAAAGGGCATTTAACTTCAATCGTTCAAAATATTTGAAAACAACCGCATGGGTTTAAATCTTCCTCATGAAAATAAACTCAAAAAAGACTTTTTTCATTACCCTCAACATCAAGTAAATGAATAAATCATATTCTTTAGCAAAATGGCAAAACTCTCATAAAATGGTGATTTTGCAATTTTACAACTTTCATGAGCAATGATAATAGCTCAACATTTGGAAAACCAACAATTTCTTCATGAAACACGATAGCGCATGAAAGCACATTACCAACACTACAAGTGACCAACCAATGAAAACTCATGAAAAGAGCAACAACTCACCCATAGAATAAAAATGACCAATAAAAACTCATCCCCTATCATAGGTGACTAAGTTTATCCAAGAAAAACTCATCATTAATTATGCACCACACACGATGGCACAACATAGCCATACCCATGGCCACAACCACGACCTCTATCTCTTGGCACCACTATACAACTCAGTTAACCAATCATCCAACACAAATATAGGCAACAACTCAGCATTCATTAATAATTATACAACTAACGAAAATGTAAATGCAATGCATCACCCAAACCCATCTTACTGTACACTAGTGTGTCAAATTTATATTTTAAATTAAGTATCCTAAGTCAAATTTTAGCATTAAGTTTTCCTAAGTCATTTTACTATTAGGATTATTAGTTTCATTAAGTTACTAAACCTGTGTTAAATTTAGTTGTTTAAATAAGTAAGTTATTAATTCACTCACCACGGACCTAATGTTTGCTCTGATACTAACTGTAACATCTCGACTTAACAAAAGTACACGATACCACCTACACACTATCGCCACCAACTTTAGCCAATAAACAAGCATTAAACTAGCATTATTAATAACTATAACTAGATGTCAACAATAAACATTCATCATAAAACAAATCATAAATAGTCGCCGAGTAGTCGAAGAGCAGCCGAGTAGGCGGAGTAATCGAGTAGAGGAAATCGGGCGGTAGAAGTTGTGTCACCGAGTGTAGGAGGAGCCCAGCGGTTGAAAAAGTGGGACAACCACCAGATCCAGCAAGTAGCCGCCAGATCCGACCATAAGAGGTCCCTACAACAATAGATCCAGCGAGGACCAAGTGGGCGGAGGTCAGATCCGTTCGGGTTTGGGCTGAAGAAGGAGGAGTAGCCGCCACTAGGGAGTAGTAGAGTAAGAGAAGTAGCAGCCAAGGCCGGAGGAGGAGAGAAGTAGCAACCAGTGACCGAGAGTGATAGAAGGGAGAAGAGGAGTAGTCGGTCATGTGAAGGCAGCCAAAGAGAGGAGAGGAGTAGTCGGCCAAGTGAAGGTAGCCGAAGAGGGGGGGTGAGAAATGAGGAGTGCGAGCAATCGTCGGGCGTATAGGAGGTCGTGGGCCGAGCAAGAACCATGGGCCAAGCAAAGGCCGTGGGCTGAGAAGGGTTTTGGGCTGAAAGGCCCGTTCTTTTTCAGAAAATAATATTCTTTCTTTTCTTCTTTTAGTTCAAAGAAATCTTATCGAGGTCGGTCGATCAAACTGCCAATAAATGGTATGAAAGTCCACCTAATCGGGGTAGAAAAAAAGGGAGTTTTCCTTCTAAACTATTAATATTTAAATAAATAATTTCTTATCAAAGCACGTATACCTGCAATGCAGAATGTGAGCAAGCCCAAGTTGAGATGGCAGAGCAAGTTGCCGACAATCCCAGCATTTACTACTACTCAGGCAAGCTGAATCTTGACCATGAACATAGCTATGTCAAACGTACAAATTATCTTCTGTATCAATACCGTATATATATATGCATCTAAAAAGATGTTTTTCAAAAAGGCTAAATCAAGTAAGGTGTTAAGTAAAGAGCTGATGAGAAAAGAAAAGAGGAGAAAAAGAAAGGGAAAGAAAGATGATAAAAAGATGTTAGTTAGTAGTCCGGCTGAGAGGAGCAGTAGGGCTACAAGGACCTTGTAAAGGAAGAGAGAGTGCAGGTAGGCCCCCTTTACGTATGGATAATATATAAGGATCCACCAGACTCTCACTCGGATCGGGGACCGTAAATAACGTGCCAACCATCCCTCCGTCTCAGACAGGCAGAAGATAGCACCCCATTACGTTATTCATCTCTCTACATTGGGTAAGTAATTATGCGTGAGTAGAGATGGATAAAGCTCAAAACCAGTACCGCCAGTCTGGAAGTGAGTAAGTCCCGAGACGCTATATGCGTTAGGTGGAGTGTTGGGCCGGGAGCCGGTGTTAACCAAACACTATTAGAAATCAGTAGAGCCCGGGTGAGCGACCCGGTATACCGATGGATAATAGATGGGCTAGAGAATTGAACAACATAACTCGGGAAAAATTCTGTACTTTGAGCTTGACCCCACACCAAAGGCAGTGTGGGAAGCCTAGTTCAGATGGTTCAGAGTAGTCATGGGTACAGTGGCATAAGCCTGCGCAGTGCTAAATAAAATCATGAATTCATGCTAGTCTCCTGGATTGCAGACTACGATGATCACTAGGGATTTTTCTTCACTGAGTGAATAGTAGAGTTTTCATAATTAAAGATGTCAGCTAATTTATTAAAGCTATATTTTTTTTGAACTCCTGGTAATTAGAATTTGGACATAAGGACAAACAGAAGCATACAAGTGCATTTTCTACTATTATGCTTGCTGAGTATGTCAGTACCCACATTTGCTATTAATTTCCCTTGTTAGACCCCGCTCCGACCGAAGATTACTTCGAGCCGGATAAAGGGGCGGCATGCACTGCAGAGTGTGCGGGAGAGGAGGAGGATGACTACCAGGAGCATGGAGAGATGGACCCCTTATACTTCGGTTGGGATGAGTAGGCACCCAGCGGGACGAGCGGGAGAGCCCTAGGGTACCAATTCGTACCTTTTGCTTATCTGTATTTGTAAAGCAAGACCTTAGCCTTCGTGGCAAATGCTGTAATAAAAGAATACAATATGTACATTATTGTTCTGCTGCGCGATTCTAGTAAAGGCTTATTATTTGCCAGAATAGTGTTCTACTGGTCAGGCAAATAATAATCCATACGCTTTCACACGATTATCCGTGGGATAATAGCGTGGGGTGCCACACTCTGGCTCTGTCATTGCATTTGGAAAAAGGATAGTGGCACTGCTGCTACTGCTATCCTCATGTCTGGCATTAGGGGTTGCAATGGTAATGGCATTGGCATTGGCATTGGGGGTGGCAATGGCAACAACATTGCCATTGGACCTGGAGTAGCTTTCCCCGACGAGGATGCGCTCCCCGAACACCGCGACCACCTCTTTCACGGACCGGAAAAGAGCCAGCGCTGTCGACCTCGACACGTTTTGAGGCCATGGCCATGGATGATCCTGCAGGAAGGATGGCTTTTCCTCAAGGATTTGGACTGTAACTCTGTAAGCAGCATTCACAAGCTCTTGGAGGCTTATATGAAGGTGAGGCTGGTTTCTTTGCTTCCATTTCAATAACACACGGGCCACCAGCTATCCCCAGCAACCAGTTTCCCAATAGCAACAAGCAAGAAACATGACTTGCCACCTAAAAGAAGTAAAACAAAACTCCCAAAACTCAAGTAGAAAATCTGCAGGAGTGGAGCTGAAGAAGGGATGCTTTTTGGGCACTCTTTGCTCATTGGCTGGCTCCAAGGAGATGATGGTAACAACTGCTGTCACAGCAACATGTAATAGAACACAAAATTCTTTTGTCATGAGAGTGGTTTGGAGAAATCATAGTTTTTTTTTTCAGTTGGGGCAGTTCTTGGACTTGGAGAAGATAGGAACATTGTAACATGATTCTTAGATGGCAGATATTACACATCAGTAGGTGAGAAACAGAAGAATGGAAGCAAGCAAATCAGATAAAGGAGTGCCTACATCTTTCTAATGTCTTTTTCTTACTGTTAAGACTCAACAGATCAATTACATAACATATGCAGTTATGCTAAAAGGGTTTTAAATAGCCATTTCAGTGAGAGGAATGACTTTTGGTACACTTATGATGACAGCATGGTTAAAATGATAACAAGTGGTTGCCCATAGTGCAGGTACGGAAGTGACAGCCTTTCTTAATTTTCAGTAGTATATTTATGAATTGAAAATTCATGCATAAATCATCAGTAAATCCACCTTAGACCAGTGACAATTCTACCAGTCGGTAACCGTTAGTAAAATCGGTGGGTCCTGGTAAAAATTAAAATCGGTCAAAAAAAGTGCAACTTTGATTTTCAAATGTTATAAAGAAGTATAAAAGAAACTATAACCATAGTAAATCACCACAGTGAAAAAACCTTTAGGCCACCATTGTCGAGGTCCTTGGTTCGAATGCTAGCTTTGCATCAATTTTTTTATTTCTTTTCCGCTATTACAAAGATTGGAAAAGGCTGGAAAAAATCAGTGGAATTGGGATTCGATCCCATGACTTTACATCAGAACAATTGCATATTTCTGTTTATATTACGCTTGAGGTTTCTTTCATCCATTAAATAAAAAATCCAAATTCAATCTTTTTTGAACTTTTTGGGCTGTAACCGGACTTATTGGCCTTACAGGCCACCTCCAGTATTTATTGCAAAATGGTAAAGTTTCCCCAGCATTAGAGCCGTAAAAATTAAAAGTGGGTGATGCGAATCCCGTTGGAACAAATGTGCGCGTAACCCAGCAACAGCAATAGCGCATAACCCCAAGGACGTCACGGTTAACAAGCTTGAATTTTGGATGAAGAGACGCCACACCAAAGTCCCAACGCTTGATGATGAGTCAGTTTGAACAGCAATACTGAGTTCATCAAGCAACCGAAAGATTACCAATAAACAACTTGTCAAAACTCGTGCACCACCTTGATGGCTTGTACAGCTTCCATCAAAATAATCATTACTTTTGACACACCTCTCCAAATGATGCATCGTTTGAAGTGTGTGAAACTAGACTTAATAAGCTTCCCAATGATGTATCATAAGCATACTGGAGTGTAAGCATCTAAACCCCTAGAACAACATGTTCTAGGTCTTGCCTTGCTTTGTATGCTGAAATTAAAAAATTGAGATGTTCTAGGTCATCCTTACTAGAACAACTAGAAAAATACTAAAACTGAAATTGTTAACATCAATTCTAGTTGTACTTGTATAGAAGCTTGTGACCCCTCTAGACCTAGTGTCTTGTCATGCTTTAATTATGATAAATTGAAAAAGAAATTTGCCATTCAAATTAGAAATTGCTTTAATTTAGTTCTAAATATTTACGTGCACATTGTGAGTTTAGGGAGCTAAACTCAAGGAATTATCTGACAAGCTTAATTGTGCTAGAGCTAAATCTTGTGAAAATTGCTCTAAGCTATCACTGAAACTGAAACTCTCACTAAAACTTTGCAAGACAAATGTGACAAGAAAATTTTGCTTCTATTCATGCTTCAAAGAAAGTTGATTGTATTACTTCAATAGCTTATATATTTTGTGCTAAAATTGGGTAAATTACATCACCCCATTAATATCTCTGATGAAGGAACGGTTTGGAAGTTTCGATGCCAAGCAGGTTGAAACAGCTCATGGATTAACAGCTATAAGATGCTCAAATGCTGATCTGCGAGAAGTAGTATGATGTGCAGTCAAGTGGACAACTGTGTCACGAGAAAGTGCTAGGCATCTTCTCTTTTATGGAAGCACAAACGTTAAAACACAACATACTTCAAAAGAAAAAGGAAGAACATTGATTCTTCAGCTTAGAATGTGGTACTTGTTTTCGTTGGAACTCGAGGCTTTTCAGCTTCTTAGTCGTATTAGCTCTTGCAATTGAAATATTCGATCAAATGACGACGTAGTGGAGATTATCTTCAGGAAGGTTAAGTAGTAAATTCCACTCCAAGTCACAACAATCCAGCATTTGCAAGTCTAGAAACAATAATCCTACAGTGAAGGCACATGTCGTCAGCACGAGGAGCATCATCTGAAACCAACCTACTAGCTTATCCTTACAAAATGATAAGATTCAGAGACTCCTTGATATTACAAACCTTGGTGCATGATACTTTGCTCGGGACTTCAGTCTGTTGTACCGCACCAGTCTCTGCTAATGGCATATTTCCAAGTCTTCGGTTTTGATAGCCTAGGCCCTGAGTCACAAATGATGTTAGGATTTATATGTACAAATCAATGTGTAATACAATAGAACTAATTCTAGACTATTTACAGCAGTGTATGGCATAATGTCCATGAAAGTTGAAAGAAAACCATTCTTTATGTAAGAAAGGTGCAAGACGATTAAACAAGTCATCAAGCTTTGGACTGTGGTACATTTTAGAATCTAACTTCGGAGTTGGGCTTCAGTCCATTTGATCGGATTTTATTACATCTAGTGAGTTTTCGTGTCAACTACAATAAGGGCTTCTTTTCTACCGGGGGTGAACATAGCTGGGTTCTTTTTGGACTTATGTCTTTTAACTTATGTTACAGTAACTAGCTTTTAAATGGTATGTCTTTTTAAGACGGGGTCTATAAGTCAATTGTAATAGACGCTGTATCGAATTCACCTATATCAGCCAAAATCACACACGGGTATCTCTCTCCGTACTATTTCTTATGAATAGATAGAATTCAAAATTTTAAGTCAAAAGTTATAAGCTGTAATCCAAAAGAACCCACACATTGATGGGCCAAAATGACCCAACTAAATAGTTTAGGTACTAGAATCTTAGTACCAAATCAGAAGGCATACTTTATACCAAATTCATACGTGACACTTCACACTAGTTTGCTTGGTTCCGACCCATTACACTTGGCTTAGGTCTTTCTCTTTTTAGAATACAAATATATATATATAATACTCCCTCCATTCCTAAATAGATATCATTCTAATAGATTGCACAACAATGAAGGTATGTATATAAAATATCATATTACCCTCCTTCATTTAGTCACTTATTATTCTTGTATGGTGTGTGTTATTCTAGTCCAAAATAGTAAATGACTCTAGAAATAGGCATGAGTGTGCAAAGGAAAAATGGTAACGCGAGTGTGCGACGGAAAGATGGTAACAAGTTATCTCAGAATCGTAGAATGGTATGTATTTAAAAATAAAATTTGAAAGCAAGAATAACATGTATTTTGAAACAAAAGGAGTAGAAACGGAATAGATGCATGAGTTTGTTGGAGCTTACCTTCAAAACGAGAGTCTATGTCTTTCACCTCAAGGCCGGCGAGTCGTTGCTGCAGGCTTCTAGGGAGCGACTTTATACCAGGACAGTTATCAATTAGGAGGGTTTGAAGGGACGTGTATGCTTGTGGCCCATTTGGTATGGCCGCCAGGCAATCGCAACAATAAAGGCCCAGGTGTTTCAACGATGGGAGTTCCCCCAAGCAAGATTCCAGTGATCTCAACCTATCACAGAACGAAATTGATAGTTCTTGTAGGGCATCCAGCTGACCTGATAGGATTTCAATGTTATCGCACCCACTAATATCGATACACGTGAGGGTTGAGGGAAGATTGAGAAGCTCTGAAATGCTATCACAGTAGAATAGCTTTAGAGATTCCAGGCATGGAAGGAAAAGCTCCGTGGGTGATGGCGACAGCTTTGGTACAGCTGTGGAGGGCAGGATATCAATTACTGCTGACTCTTCCTGCTCTTCAACTTGATCTATTGTTACTGCTGACTCTTCCCGCTTCCCAAATTTCAACTCAAGCTTGCGGCAATACGATATATATAGAGACTGGAGACGTGGCAGGAGTTGACTCCTTTCTGATGCTGATTGGTCCGGAGGTTGTGCGTATCCAGTCAGTTTGCTGCACAAAGTAATTTCTAATGTCTTCAAGGATACCAAGCTTTGGAACTCTTTCGCTGGCCAGTGGACGAGCCCATTGCACAAATAAATTTTCAAATCCTGAAGCTGTACAAAACATTTCCATAGTGCTAGCGCACTTGAGCGGAACAAGAAGTTGCAGCCATTTAACTCCATGATCGACAGAGGGGATTCTCCTTGCCGTTCCACCAGGTCAGCCAGCAGTTCTATTTCCGAGCCACGGTATGACAATGTCAAACTGGACAATGAAGTCACATTTATTGCAACATGGTAAAGTTTTCCCAGCGTTAGAGCCGCAAAAATTAAAAGTGGGTGATGCGAACCCCGTAGGAACAAATGTGCGCGTAACCTAGCAACAGCAATAGCGCATAACCCCAATGACGTCAAGCTTGAATTTAGGATGAAAAGACGCCACACCAAAGTCCCAACGCTTGATGATGAGTCAGTTTGAACAGCAATACTGAGTTCATCAAGCAACTGAACGATTACCAACAAACAACTTGTCAAAACTCGTGCACCACCTTGATGGCTTGTACAGCTTCCATCAAAACAATCATAACTTTTGACACACCTCTCCAAATGATGCACCGTTTGAAGTTTGTGAAACTAGACTTGATAAGCTTCCCAATGATGTATCATAAGCATACTGGAGTGTAAGCATCTAAACCCCTAGAACAACATGTTCTAGGTCTTGCCTTGCTTTGTATGCTGAAATTAAAAAATTGAGATGTTCTAGGTCATCCTTACTAGAACAACTAGAAAAATACTAAAACTGAAATTGTTAACATCAATTCTAGTTGTACTTGTATAGAAGCTTGTGACCCCTCTTAGACCTAGTGTCTTGTTATGCTTTAATTATGATAAATTGAAAAATAAACTTGCCATTCAAACTAGAAATTACTCTAATTTAGTTCTAAATATTCATGTGCACATTGTGAGTTTAGGGAGCTAAACTCAAGGAATTATCTGACAAGCTTAATTGTGCTAGAGCTAAATCTTGTGAAAATTGCCCTAAGCTATCACTGAAACTGAAACTCCCACTAAAACTTTGCAAGACAAATGTGACAAGAAAATTTTGCTTCTATTCATGCTTCAAAGAAAGTTGATTGTATTACTCCAATAGCTTATATATTTTGTGCTAAAATTGGGTAAATTACATCACCCCATTAATATCTCTGATGAAGGAACGGCTTGGCAGTTTCGATGCCAAGCAGGTTGAAACAGCTCATGGATTAACAGCTATAATATGCTCAAATGCTGATAGTATGATGTGCAGTCAAGTGGACAATTGTGTCACGAGAAAGTGCTAGGCATCTTCTCTTTTATTGAAGCACAAACGTTGAAACACAACATACTTTAAAAGAAAAAGGAAGAACATTGATTCTTCAGCTTAGAATGTGGTACTTGATTTCGTTGGAACTCGAGGCTTTTCAGCTTCTTAGTCGTATTAGCTCTTGCAATTGAAATATTCGATCAAACGATGTAGTAGTGGAGATTATCTTCAGGAAGGTTAAGTAGTAAATTCTAATCCAAGTCACAACAATCCAGCATTTGCAAGTCTAGAAACAATAATCCTACAGTGAAGGCACATGTCGTCAGCACGAGGAGCATCATCTGAAACCAACCCACTAGCTTATCCTTACAAAATGATAGGATTCAGAGACTCGTTGATATTACAAACCTTGGTGCATGATAACTTTGCTCGGGACTTCAGTCTGTTGTACCTCACCAGTCTCTACTAATGGCATATTTCCAAGTCTTCGGTTTTGATAGCCTAGGCCCTGAGTCACAAATGATGTTAGGATTTATATGTACAAATCAATGTGTAATACTGCAGAACTAATTCTAGAATATTTACAGTAGTGTATGGCATAATGACCATGGAAGTTGAAAGAAAACCATTCTTTATGTAAGAAAGGTGCAAGACAATTAAACAAGTCATCAAGCTTTGGACTGTGGTACATTTTAGAACCTAACTTTGGAGTTGGGCTTCAGTCCGTTTGATCAGATTTTATTAAATCTAGTGAGTCTGTGTCAACTACACTAAGGGCTTCTCACTACTACAGAGGAGATCATACTAGACGCCTCAACACAGACGAATATATAGAATCCATTAGTGTTAAGCTGCAGCATAGTTATCTCAGACATTTTCCTATCATGACAAATAACTATCACAGATAATTTGTAACACAAAAGTGTCTATGATATATACCATCATAGACCGTCTTTTGTATTAGCCGTCTGTGATATGTCAGATATCACAGACGATTATTTTTAAGAACCGTCTATCATATGTGATATATCATAGACGGTTTGGTTGCCGTCTGTGATAGCCACCTATTATCAATGATACAATAAATCAGGTGGTTCAGAAATCGTCTCTGATGAGGGTTACAAACTGTTTGTGGTGACCTTCTCTGTAGTAGTGTCTTTTGTACCAGGGGTGAAATTGATGGGCCAAAATGATCCAAACGAATAGTTTAGGGACTAGAATCGCTAAAGCCCCAAGTTTAAGAACCAAAATGCTCCAAAACTTTATTTCTTACCGGTGAATTGACGAGTTTATTACCAGCTATATGGTTTTGTAACTAGAAAATTAGTACCAAATTTTACTATGAGCTATATGGTTTTGCAACTAGAAAATTAGTACCAAATCAGAAGGCATACTTTATACAAAATTCATACGTGACGCTAGTTTGCTTGGTCCCATTGCACTTGGCTTAATTCTTTCTCCTTTTGGAATACAAGAAACATATAGTACTCCCTCCGTTTCTAAATAAATGTCATTTAGTAGTTTGCAAAACAACCAAGACATGAATAGAAAAATATCATATTACCCTCGTTCATTCGGTCACTTATTGCTCTTATATAGTGTACTCTAGTCTAAAATAGTAAATGACCTTGAAAATTGGTATGGTGTGCAAAGGAAAAATGGTAACAAGTTATCTCGGAATCGTAGAATAATTTGTATTTAAAAATAAAATTTGGAAGCGAGAATGACGTGTATTTGGAAACAAACGGAGTAGAAACAAATGGATGCATGAGTTTGTTGGAGGGTACCTTCAAAACGACTCTCTATATATTTCGACTCAAGGCTCTTCAGTCGTTGCTGCAGGCATCTAGGGAGCGACTTTATATCAGGACATTTATCGATGAAAAGGGATTGAAGGGACGAGTATGCTTGTGGCCCATTTGGTATGGACGCGAGGCATCGGCAATCACGAAGGTCCAGAGATTTCAACGATGGGAGCTCCCCTGATAAAGATTTCAGTGATGTCAACGTATCACAGTCCATAATTGTTAGTTCTTGTAGGGCATCCAGCTGGCCTGATAGGATCTCAATGTTACGGCACTCCCTAATATAGGCGTTAGTGAGGGTCGAGGGAAGATTGAGAGGCTCTAAAATGCTATCACATTTCATAATTGTTAGATTTTGTAGGGCGTCCAGCTGGCCTGACAGGATCTCAATGTTACGGCACCCATGAATAAAGATATACGTGAGGGTCGAGGGACGATTGAGACGCACTGAAATGCTATCACATTCAGTAATTGTTAGTTTCTGTAGGGCATCCAGCTGGCCTGATAGGATCTCAATGTTAGGGCACTCCCTAATCTTGATGCTCGTGAGGGTCGAGGGAAGATTGCGAAGATCTGAAATGCTATCACACTTATATAGTTCTAGAGATTCCAGGCATGGAAGGAAAAGCTCCGTGGGTGATGGCGACCGCTCTGGTACAGCTGTGGAGGGCATGATGTCAGTGCGACGCTGAATCACTGTTGGCTCTTCCTGCTCTTCAACTTGATCTATTATTACTGCTGACTCTTCCTGCTCTTCACCTTGATCTATTATTACTGTTGACTCTTCCTGCTCTTCAACTTGATCTATAATTACTGCTGACTCCTCCTGCTTCCGAAATTTCAACTCAAGCTTGGGGCATTTGTAAATATCCATTATTTTGAGAGATGGGGCCACGTGGAAGACCTCCACCAAACTTTCACAGTCCATTATCTCTAGAGACTGGAGACATGGCAGGAGTTGACCCCTTTCTGATGCTGATTGGTCAGGAGGCTGTGCATATCCAGTCAGTTCGCTGCACGCACGAATAAGTAATGTCCTCAAGGATACCAAGCTTTGGAACTCTTTCTCTGGCCAGTGTACAAGCACATCGCAGTTCCATATTTGCAAATCTTGAAGCTGTACAAAACATTTCCATAGCGCTAGCGCACTTGAGCGGAAGAAGAAGTTGCAGCCAGTCAACTCCATGATCGACAGAGGGGATTCATGGTTCCGTTTCTCCTTGCCGTCCGCCAAGTCAGCTGGCAGTTCTATTTCCGAGCCATAGTATCCTAAGTTCAAACTGGACAATGAAGTCATATATCTAGCTGCCCATAGAAAAATCTGCTGGTTGCCACTATATATTTCCAATGCATTGAGCTTCGGTGCTTCAGGAAAACTTGTTAGCTCTGGGCAACTCTCAATACGAGCACTCTCAAGGTTAGGAAAGGTGGGTTGTTCACCATCTGTGCCTTCCGTCATCCAACAGCTCTTTAAACTATTTAAACACCATAGCCGGATTACCTTCAATTCTGGAAATGCGGAATTGAAACTTGTAATGCCGTTAGCTTCACGCAGCAGTGGTGCTTCCGGTAATGCCGTTAGCTTTTCGCAACTCTTGATAAACAAATTCTCAAGTTGAGGAAACATTATCTGTTCTCCTTGTCTTCCATCTATTTCGCACCATCTCTCAAAATCCGGCAGACTATATAGCTGAAGATCCTTCAGTTTTGGAAATGTAAAGGATGTATCACCGCTGCAAAAGAATTTTATCTTTTTCAAGTCATCCAAAATAAGAAGTCGTAGTTCTGGTAGCTGCCACAGTGGAGGAAGCTTCTGGAGCTTATTGCAACGACTCAAACGAAGCTCAACCATATGGTAGTTTTGCAACATACCCATCCATGTTGGAAAAGTGGTGTCTTGGTAGCAATATATGTTTAGAGCCTGTAGCCCATGATGAGGTTTGAGACCCTGCAGCACCGTTTGATAGCGTCCTTCCTCCTGCTGCTCATCATGATAGCTGAGACCTCTGAGTCCCTCCTCCAGAGGCCCATCTAGCGTTAGAGCCTGCTGCTCATCATGATAGCGACCTCTGAGTCCTTCCTCCAGAGGGTCACTCCATGATAATGTTAGTTCTGTGAGTCCCTCCTTATTTCCGAGGCTTGCCACTTTTGCATCTGCTTCTGTCACATTTTCTAGCTGTCTTAGCTCTAGTCGACCACAAAGGTTTAAATGCTGCAGCTCTCCAAGATTACTACAATCAGAGCCTGTACCCACTACAAAACTTGTAAGTGTCTGTAGGGAAGTGAGTCGTCTGAGGTCTGGCGGCATGCACTTCAACTTGCTGCATCCATCGGTGCTGAGGTGACGGAGAGCATTCATGTACTTCATTTGCCTTGGAAGTTGACGAAGCCATTTGCAGCCGGAAAAGTTCAACGTTTGCATGTTATATAGAATGCTTATATCTTCAGGAAGTGCTACGATGCCACTATCCGAGAGATCAAGATACCTCAGGTGATGCAAGTGCTTTGGTTTCAGTAGGAATGTACTCCCATATTGACGGAGTCGTAGTGCTCGCACTGAGCTGTACTTTGATGGATGCTGCAACGAACCATCTACATCAGTTTCACATAGTAGTGTTTGGATAGCTGGAGACGTTTTCTTCAGAGAATCATTCAAAAGAGTGTGTGGATCTTTGCATGGCAAAAACAAATGGCGAGTCGTACTTGGAAACAACTCCGTTTGACTAGGTTCCTCGGCTATGGTGACACATTCCTTTTGCATAACAGACTGTGCAACATCATGCATAAGATCATGGATATTACATGTAATTCTAGAACAATACCCATGTATGCTTTTATATTTGTCAACTGGGACTTGCTTCACATCCTGAAAGAATGACCTTGAGGCCAGCTCATCGAATATACGTCTCCCGATGGTTTCAGGACGAACTTCATTTTGCACTGGGATAAAGCCATTTGCCATCCATATTTGGATCATCTTGTCGACATCAATCTCATAATCCTTGGGAAACACAGCGCAGAAAGCAAAGCACTGTTTCATGTGTGACGGCAAGTCATTGTAGCTAAGCTTGAGTATCGGTAAAATTCCACTCTCCTCATCGCAGATGCTGCTTTTTCTTAACACAGCCCTCCATTCTTCCACGCTGGTCTTGGTACGCAGTACAGAACCCAGTGCTGTTGCGGCTAAAGGAGAGCCAACACATCTCCTCGCAATCTCACTAACCATCTGCATTAGCTCAGGCTTTTCTTCTTGCACACTGAATGCTCTTGTCTTGATAATTTCCTCTATGAAGTTTTTCTCCAAAGCTGTGAGGTTATAGGTTTCAACTGTACCCATTGTTTGAGCCACTCCTTCATCACGAGTTGTTGTCAGCACTACACTACCAATGCCACCATGTTGAAGGCGGGCCTTTAGCCTCTCCCACCTATCGTAGAAGGTGATCCCAGTTTTCCAGACGTCATCCAATACAAGGAGGAATCTCTGGGCCTTTTGAAGGCGATCCAGTGGTGATTTGCTATCATCCTTCTCTTTGGTAGGTGCTGCTTCAACCATATTTCTAGCCAGGGAATCCTCATCAAAGTTGTTAGGCACGACCACCCAGATCCGCAGCGGGAAATGCTTCTGAACTTGAGGGTCATTGTAAACAAGCTGCGCTAAGGTAGTCTTGCCCAGCCCCCCCATTCCAACGATGGGAACAACCGTGAGATCTGGGTTGTTAGCTTGACCAAGCAATATATCAACAACCTTCTGATTATCTTTGGCTCTTGATCTTTTGGCAATCTCCATAGGGTCGACGATGTTAGGATCCTTCTGCCTCCAATGCATGGACTCAATCAGTGGTTGAGGGCGGTCTCTAAACCCAAAATCATTCATCTCTGTGACAAGGACCTCAATACGCTGCACAATCTTGCGAAGCTTGTTGCCCATCCTGTAACGGAATGCAATACGGTTGTGAGAAGGAAAGAGTTTTACTGCATCAACGACACCGAGCTTGTCGTAGTGCCCATCCTTCCTGGCTTCGCGGCGGAGTGCCTCGTACTCGAACTCGTCGAAGGCGTCATTCGCCTCGTATGCCACCTTCTTGAGCGCCTCAAGCCAGGCTTTGGGCCCTTCTCTGTGGGCCGCCTGCTCCTCGGCGTCAGTTACGACGTCCAGGATGGCCGGCAGCCTGCGCATAAGGATCTCATGCTGCTCCTCCATGCCCTCCATCACCTTGTACTGCTCCAGGAGGTAGCTGGACGCCTTCTCCTTCACCATGGAGACAAGCGGCCCGATAATCGGGACAATCATCAGCTCAGCCATTGGAGCACTCAGAGCTCACAAGAACACACGTGCAGTAACACAGGGAAACGCAACTGCAGAGTGGAGAAGAATGGCCGTCTGAGCTAGTGCCTTGGAGGGAAAATGGAAATCAGACCAAGCAATGTGAGCGCATCTGGGCATGGGCATCTTTGTCAAACAAGCTACCCCACGCTAATCAGTGCGTTTGACAAAGTCAATAATGTTTGATTACACGCATTCTAGGCGTCACTTTTTTTGACCGAAGGAAAAGGATAGTATATGGCCTCTCGCTTCATGGCACGCGCCTTGGTCTTGCTTTTTGTCTAAAAATAAAGCTCCTATGTATGCTATAGGGAATTTTTCAATACAAAAATTAAGCAACTCAATTACATCGTAGACTCAATAGAGGTAAGAGTTGGGAAAGGTATGCGTGCTCTTTGATGTCCCACTACTAATGTAAAAATAATAATCATTTTGTGCTTCCTGCCATGTGCTTTATATATTTACAACCTTGGTACATAAGACTGGGGCATCAGTTTGGTTTATGTCGTTCTCAAAGAAGGAAAACCTTTGCTTCATATGCTGATATATGTGGGGAGACAAGTGTTTGGTATATGTAGCTCTCAATCGCATCTGGGCATCATAGGCATCTTGAAGGAATTGGGAAAGGTGTGCGCGCTCTTTGTCAAACGCTAATCAGTGCGTACATCTTCACCGGCATCAGGACTCTTTACTCTTTTTTTCACTCTAAAAGATTCCTTAAGTTTTATATTTTTCTTTTCGCTGGATTTCTTTTTTTCCCCTCCTTGTACATAGTAACTATCAAACAATCCGTTTTGATTTTCAATGAGAAAATGGGACCTGTGTGCAGTCTGCTAGTCCGTCTACAGATACTCCAAATTAACTTGTTAAAAATGACTGTACGCACGGAATTCCTGACAGGAAGCTGATTTGCTCGAAAGAAAAGCTGACAAGAAGCTGGTTTGCATTCCTGGCTCGCCACGCGCCACGTCACCAAGTTTACAAAAAAAGTCATCTACTTTTTTTGCAATTACAAATAGGACCTTATCTTTAGTATTTTTTACATATAGATCTTTACTTTTTTCAAAAAAACTTCTTTACCTCGCGCCTACGTCGGCCGTCCAATCAGGCGGACCGCGCAATGCAGGACCTTCGAGGCAGCTCCGTGTGTTCTCGTGAATCTTCGTGTCGTTTTTGTCATGGCGCACCATAACTACCTTTTTCGCAGCAACGCCCGCATCCTCCACTCTGCTACCCTTGCCTGCCATCCCCTACCTCCTCCCCGACTCCCTTATTCTTGTCACATTTATTGTAAGCTTTTGTGAACCATAATTGTTAGTTGCGGCTATTTGGATATATGGACAAATCATGTTTGCTTTTTTTTATGAACCTTTGTGGATCCTCTCATATAGATGCATGTATGTTGTATTGATATGCTTATTGATTATATTAATATTGTTAACATGCCTTCTTGGGTCCAAAATATAAAGAAAACTCCGCCAAAATTTACAAAATCCACATAAATGTGCATGAATCCCGTTCAAACCCTTATGCACATATTTAGGGGGAGCTTTCTTTATATATTGTGACTTTGCTAAGCATTAACTTCAAAATTCATCTTGTGCTAAAAAAAGGAATGAATTTAATGCTTCCAAAGCTTATCCAAGAGTATACAATTGTTGTGTACAAGGTGTATACTCGAAAATTAAACTTCTACTTCATTTTACTTAATGAGTATTGTCATCAATTACCAAAAAGGGGGAGATTGAAGGATCTAGACCCGTCATTATGAGTTAATGATATATTTTGGTAATTAATGACAATCAAATTGTGGGACTGATAGTTTCATTAAGATGAATGAACAAGATATGTCTCATGATGATAGATGACTTGAGAAGGTTCATATGGTTGAGTATCCTCAAGTAAAGCAAAGACTTCATGTGTTGATGAGTAGAGTCAAAGATCCAAGCTTGAAGTTGAGATATATTTTATCAAGTCTCAAGTAAATGCATAAGGCAAAGGTATGGCTAACTAGAGTTAAAGCATGTGTTCTTAGTCTTTTACCGGTCTTGGTGTTTGGTTGTAAGACCGGGTTGCTAGTATAGAATGTCGTACTATTAAGAGGGGTCGTGACTAGTAGCTTGAACATATCATGTGTTGGTAACTCATTTATTTTCTCTAGCTCTCTCCATGGCATGACGCTAACATTTTCGAATGTGTTTTAAAAATGGTTGTAGCTCATGCATAAGTCCTTCGCAACATGTGACTAGATGTTTGTGAATGTGTTTTGCAACATGATTAAAGTCCATGTTTTCTTTCCTTGTAACATGACGCTAACATTTTTGAATGTGTTTTGAAAATAGTTGTAGCTCATGCATAAGTCCTTTGCTACATGTGACTAGATGTTTGCGAATGTGTTTTGCAACATAATTGAAGTCCATGTTTTCTCTCCTTGAAGCATGATGCTAATATTTGGGATGTGTCTCCCAAATGATGGTAACTCATGTAAATACCATTGCTACATGGGACTTAAGTTTGAAAAAGGCCATTCGAATTTGGTTAGTCCATGTTCTTCCTGGTGATGTGATTTCAAAAGATAATTATGGATGTGTTCCTTTATCTATTGTCAGTCACATTGTAACCTTGGATGCATATCCCTATTTCGCAAAGATTTTGTGTAAAGTTCTCAAGAAATATGCATTGTTCTCTGTTGACTTGGTCCAAACTAAAAGGTGGTGGTCTGACCGGCCTTGTATAAGCGGTCAGACCGGCCTAATCGTGTTCACCTGGGTTAAGATGGAATCTAACCGGTGGACTGGTCTAACCGGTGTGTATAAGGCGGTCTGACCAGCCAGACCGGTCTGACCGGCCCAACTATGGTGGTTAGACCACCCGGTGGTCAGACCGGCGTGTGGACAGCGGTTCGACCGCTCCGCGGTAGTTCCGTTTTCTCTCGCGGTATGTTTTTCCAGAGAGCAACTTTTCTTATGGCGGTCTAACTGGTACCTTTGCAGTCTGACCGGACCTGGCGGTCAAACCAGTCCCTGTGTGGGTGATCTGACTGGTAGTTTGCTCTAACAGCTAGTTTTTTAACTGTTGGAGGGACTGCGGTACTACCGGCCTCTAGGCTGATTATTGGCCTCTACTTATTCCAACGGCTAGTTTTTGGTTGAAGTGTATAAATACCTCCCCAAGGGCTATTGGATAAGGTTGCTGGTGCTATTCTTCCTCCCCTTGAGCAAAGAGCAAGTCTTCTTCCCATATGTGCATGTGTTGCACTTAGTAGGCTTTGGAGAAGCATAGATGTAACATCCTGAAATTTGGAACAAACAAAATTTTAAAGAATTTAAAATTTTTATTTGCATCTTGTTGGCATTCCAATTTCCTTTGCAATTATTCTTGAGTTCTTCCTAAAATTTGTATTATGCCAAATTAGAATCAGGGCATAACACCATAAAGATAAGACAATAGTAATAATAATAAAATCATATAATAAATAATATACAACAAATACAAAGTAAATTAAAAAGGCAATGTATGAAAAATAAAAGTCAGGTTTAAGACGGTAAAACAAAAGAGAGAAATCCGAAAGTTAAACAGTACATCTGAAAAATAAATAAAGATTTCAAGCCTGACAATTAACTACAAAAGAAAAATTAATAGAACAAACGACACTTTATAATTAATTTGAAAACCTAGCAAAATGTTTAAATTTAAATACTAAAATTTTTCCTGGGGTAATCCTTCTTTCTTCCCTTCCCATTTTCTCTCTTAAATTTTCCCTCTGCCAGCTGGGCCCTGCGCCCCACCTTTTTCTGGCGCAAGCACCAGGCCCACTCGGCAGCCTCCTCCCTTCGCCCCCTCTCTTCTTTCCTCCCCCACCGCTCGATCTCTCTCCTTCTCCCTGTTTCTTCCGAGCGCGCGCCGCCTCCTCCGGTTCCTCCGCCGCCGCACATGCCGTGCTGCTCGCCCACTGCTTCCTCTCTTCCGCCCCTGGTTTCCTCACGCGCCCCTGGTTTTCCCCGATCTCCGCCGCTACCCCGCGCTCCTGCTCCCTCTTCCGTCGCTCTCCTCGTTCCTGTGCGCGCCGCCCCTACATCGGCCTACGCGCCGCCGCCTAAGCCGGCTCCTGTGCCGGTGACGTCGGCCACAGCAGCCGCACAGTCCTCCTCCCCTGGTTATAAAGCCGCCCCCGAGCTCGCGCTTGCCTCCCCTTGCGCCTTTCCCCATTTCCTTGCCGCCGCCACCATTTCCGGCCGCTCCGGTGAAGCTTCCAACCGTCCAACCGCATTCCCGTGCGCCTCTCCCTCCCTAGAACCTACACCAGCGGCTGATTGAAGCCATTTGAAGCATAGCTCGCCGATTTCGTTTCTCCCCCAATTCCGACCGGCCACTGCCCAATCCGCCGCCGACTCCCCCTCGGTGAATCTCCCACCGATTCCTTGCGGCGAGAGCATCTACACCAAGTCCTGGAGCTTCTCCAACCATCGCCCAAGGCTCTCCCTCACCGGAGTGCTCCCTCCACGGTGACCACCCGGCGCCGCCGTAGGCTTCTGCCGCCGGCCTTCTCCGGCGCCTCTCCGGCCTGACCAACCCCATGGTAAGCTTCCTCGAGCCTCCCCTATGCTTGTGCTCTCCTCGTTTTCCTCTTCCTCTCCTCCCGCCGCCGCTGCCTCATTTCTTCTCCCTGGCCGGCCGCCACAAGTCGCCGCCGTGGGCTCCTGAGGCCGCTCCGGCCGGTGTGACACCACCACTAGACTCACCGAGCTCCCCTGGACTCGTTTTGGGTTGCGGCCCCCTCGCCGACCTCTCATCACCGCCGGCGTCCGAAGCTGCGCCGCCCCCTCTGTCGATCGGCCGAGCAGCAGCACCCTCCTCTATCTGCATTTTTCTTGTTGCTATTATTGGTATGACTTGTGGGTCAGCTCAATAGCAATTGGAGGAGGATAGCGTGCTAATTGTAGTAATTTTCATGTAAATAAAGTTTGAGTTCTGTATGTAATCAATAGCTCAAATGCGTGCTAGTTTGGATGGACTGAAATAGTAGTGGTGTTGCAAAGTTATGAAAAAGGAATGGGTTAGATGATTAATATTGATAAAGATTTGCATGTTAATCATGATTAACAAATTGGTTACTATGTAAAGAATAAAACACATCTCTTTTCATATTTGCAAAGGTTGTGGATGATTGATGTAAGTCTAAATCGTAACTATGATATTTAGACATTAGAACTTAAGGAAAAGAAGTATGACAAGTTAGTTATCTTTTAAAAGTGTTCTTGGTTATGCATTATATAAACTGTAGGTAATACAAATGTAAATGTTATGTAAGCCCTTTCTTTAAATGGTAGCTAATGCAAATAATTAGTATAAGCTCATATAAGAATGTAAGGGCCTACAATCTAGTCGTGCATGTATATGTGTATATGTACAAGTATGTATGATACGCAATAGAAATATGTTGTTAAAAGTTAAATAAGCTTGATTGTTAGAAGATCTAATTCGGTTTGATAAATAATCCATGATACTAGGAGGTACTTTGTAATAGTCTTGAATTGAATTATGCATTTAAAGTGGCATATAATCTAGTTGTAGGTTTAGAAATATATGTAATAAGTAATAGGAAGGAATTGTAGAAAGATCTAATAAGATTTAATATTGGCTAAAGTCACATGTTAATTAAGACTAACAAACTGATAATGTTACAAGGATTAAGTTATTTGAATACTAGGTCATATAGATTCATAAATAGAAATCATTTCGCATGTAACTACTTAAGACCCAAACATGGAAAGATAGGCCTTATTTGTATATTGTTAAAATACGAACATCATAAAAGCTCTTTTTAAATAATTAGCTAATATAAATAATTATCATAGACCCAAATAAAAGTACAATGGCCTATAGACTAGTTGTAAAGATATACATATGTGATAATAGGAGTAAAATGGTAAAAATCAAGAAAGGTCCTAATAAAATAAGAGTGTCGTTAATACTTATTTTGAAGTATATAGGCTAACTAAACATGATAATGGTAGCTGCGGGAAAGCACCTGAATGTCACAATGTAGTAACTTAGAATACATGTGTTGTCGATAGCAAATAATTAGCGGGACATCTTTAATTAAAAAGAATCATATGATGCATCTATTTAACATTCCCTGAGCATCGGTAAATAAAATAATTTGTGCCAATTGTATTTTAATAAACAAGTTAAAACTTGGGCCACATAAAATAATAAGCCTTCAATTACCAAAAATATAGGCTATAAGACTAAGTTGGTAAACCAAGATAATCATATACCTTATATATGTAACACATACCTTAATTCGTAACTGCTAACACGACAAAATATTATCTCGCTAAATTCATGCATCTGTCCATAAGTATACCCTAACTCATGGAACTTTCTTGATAAATATAAAATTATAAAAGAAGATTATTGAATAAAGCGGGTCGAGCTGTGATATTCTGCGGTCGGCTATACCTAGCCAATCTTTTGTTCCAGCAAATATTCCTTCCGCCATGATACTTCTTCTTCCTTTTGCTATTCATCCCTCCGTTCCAATCCCTTTGATTCCGTCAATTCTCCGTATCCGATCAATACTACCCAAAAGTCACCCTTTATCTTAAAATAAAGTCAAATTGATTTTTATTTGGATTCTCTTGGATCTTCTTGAATTATTTGCATTTCACTGTTTAGTGCGTAATTAGAGACTGGAATCTTGGAGAATCAACGGATCCGACGATACAAAGAACCAGAAGTCGGAGAAAACCAGGAGCTTGAGATCAATAAACGAGAAAGTCTTGAGTGAGCTCAAGACCGCGGTAAACCACACCAGGCGAGTCAATACCTTGATCATGTTTGAATACCCATTTTTGCAAGTTATTTAGATTTAAATTATCAAGTGCATGCTATTATCTTATGTGCCAACTCTATGTCTGTTTTAATACGTAGTTAAGCTGTCCCATTTAATCGAAGCCATTACTATAACTCTTTGGCATATTATCCTGTGAACCTTGTTAACCTTAGTAATAAATATAGATGTAGCTATTTTTGCGAATGGATATTATGTTTATTTCATATGGCCTAGAAATGCTTAGTTGTCATGAAAATCGGGTATATTCCAACATCATACGCAAAGGCAAAGTGAAATTTTGGGAAAAGTGGTAGTTGGAAATGGTTGGGTATGTTTAAAATGATCATTATTTTATGCCCACAAAAATCTCCAAAATTGCTGATACATTTGGGCGGATGGTTCGGGGGTATGGTGCAGTGGTGCACGAGTGTGTGGTTTTGTGTTAGAACCGTCCAGATAATTCAAGGACCGAATCGGGTCATGATCTCCCATTGTAAAACAGTACAACCACAAGCTGGCAAAGTGTAAGCATAACTAACTAATTTGCATCGCTAGTAAAGGAAAGCACTTCGGAGTGAACACGGGTTGTGGTGCTGGGGGGAAGCTGCCGTGTGGTGCAAGAGGGGGTCGGGGAGACGAAACCTTAGCGAGTGCAATCCCTTTACTAGATGCATTGTAACGGTCATGTGATAATCCTTTTGATCTACATGTCTAAGGAAATATGTGGAATATACCAACAGGGTTATCTTTTGTGGGTAAAGTTGTAAAACTCTGCAGAGTCAAAACTGTTCGAACAGCCGTGCCTACGGTCAAGGGCGGACATGGGAACTTAACTCTGATATAGTTCTATTTCAAAATAATTTTTCAAAAGGTTGGGATCTGGAATGGGAAAATGAAGGACGACGAACTGTCCTGGTTTGAGTTGTCCTGGGTGTTGCCCCAGTGGTGATTTAAGTGGCTATAACACTGAAAACTAGTTTGTGGTACAATCAACTTGGGTATTGGATGAGATCTGTACATATTCTATAAAATATTTTATTCAAAGGTATTATAAATTCTTGTCCAAATGCTAAGTCTAGGAATTTCTTATATAGGTATTAAGTCTTTTAAAATGCAACTTCTGGCAAAATAAAATAGAACCTGAGCCTATCCTTTGTCTGGCCATACATGTTATATAATTGCATTCTGTGTGTTGGCTCGCTGAGCACGGGGTTGGAGTGCTCACACTCGCATAACAAAAATCCAGAATCAGGAGTCGAATCGCTACACTTCAGCAAGGCGTCAAGTCAGGATGGAGAAGAAGATGAAAAAGTCAAGGACTAGGTCGCGAGCCTCCAGTTGGCTGCCTGTGGGTCTCACCTGTGTGCTTCGTTTTCCACTGCTGCTTTCATCGTTTTCGGCCTAATCGGCCCGTGTGTAAGTATCCTATTATAATTACGCTTCCGCTTGATATGTATTTTGATATTCAGTAATGTATCTGTGAGCACTATCTACTGATCCAGGGAATAGTGCGGTGGAATCACAGAGGATTCCGGATTGAAAATTCGGGTCCGACAATAGCCTTGTGCATGTGTTGCACTTGGTAGTGGACTTTGTGTCCTTTGAGCTGAGACACTTGATTTGTTCAAGTGAGGCTTTTCGACTTGTTACACTTAGAGTTTGCCAACTCCTAGACGGCTTCGGAGGCGTGTTGGTTTGGTGATCTTCTCAAGGAGCTTGTGAGAAGGCCTAACGAGTTGTGAGTGGTGTGGTGCTCACCATCTCCGGAGTGGAGGAAGAGCAACCATAGTGGATTGAAGTGGTTAGTCTTAATTCATGGAGTCGGTCCAATTTGTTTGGGCTTACCTCAACGTGGATTACGGGAAACTGGTAAGTTTCCGAACACCACGGTAAAAATATTATGTGTCATTGTGGTGTGTTCTTTTGCGCTTAATTTACATTCAAGCAATCTACATTCTTTAATTTAATTTGAATGCATGTCTCCTTAGAGTAACTTATATTGATATAAAATCATATTTTGGTGTAGTCAAACATAGACACCTTAGCATTTGCTTGTACAAAACCAAATAGCTTACTCTTTTGCATTATCAAATTTGGTTATAGCCTAGAAATAATTTTTAAAACAATCTATTCACCCCCCCTCTAGTCGGCCTCCTCGTCCTTACACCACCGCTCCCTCCTCCCCACCTTCCATGCTGGCCACCCCATCCTCCCCTTCACCTGCGTCGCACCCATCGCCCCTTCCTCCTTTTCGCTCGCGGTGCCCTCCTCCTCTTTGGCCGCGCTGACCCCATCGCTGTATACCTCCTACTGTCCCTCCCGTACTCTCATGGGTCGTGCTCGCTTTCTCCCCTGTCGCAGTTGCCACCGCCGCTCCCTCCTCCCTACCTTCCACATTGGCCGCTTGGTTGAGTTCTTGGGTTCTTGCTTTTTTTGGTTGGGTTCTCGATTTGTGTTCTCAGCCCATTTGTTCGACTGTCAGTTCCTCTCCATCCTCGATTCGATTTAACCTACTTTCAGTTCTTGCATTGTTCTTTTGGTGAAAGATTCCCCTCTTTACAATTTGGGTTCTTGCTTTTTTTCGTTGGGTTCTTCATTTGTGTTCTCAGTCCGTTTGTTCGGACGTGGATTCCTCTCTGTCCGAGATTCCATTTTCTCCTGCTTCCAACCAAGGCACCTCGACCACGGCCTCGGTCCATTTGTTCGGTCGTGGGTTCCTCTCCGTCCGCGATTCCATTTCTCCTGCTTTCGACCACAGTGCTGACAACGAAGCCTCGATCACGACTCCAACCATGGAGCCTCGACCACGGCGCCTCGACCATGGTGCTTCGACCACGGCCTTTTGACGACGTCTTCAACCACGACGCTTCGACCACGTGTCGAGACTCGAATATGCAAATTCGGACTCTCTGTGTAAACTGCACTAGTCCAGGATCACGCTAGTGCACACAGTCAAATATAGATGTAATCACAATCATACACACGATAAAATAAAGGAGAAACTCAAATATCGATAAATTTCAAAGGTATGACCTTATGGTCAAGCTTACAATATCTCTAGCTGGAAGGGCTTTAAAACTAGCAGCGGAAATCCAAAATAAAGCGTAGCGGTCAATCAACAAGCCCACAGGCTATCGAGTGGAGAACGAAGCCTAATCCGTGAAGTCGTCGTAGTACTCTCCTTCTGGAACCTCCTGCTGATAAAACTCCTCGCCCTCAACTGAGTAACATAGGCGTAAAGCCGTGAGTACATTGGTACTCAGCAAGTCGTTTTTAACAAATAAATGCAATATAGTATGTAAGGCTTACCAAAGGAATGCTGAAAGGTTAATTTGCATAAAAGGTATTTCACAGTAAATATAATAAATAGATTGAAAGCGAACTTTAAATGAAAACAAAAAAAGAGAGAGAGAAGAGAAAAAGAAAGAAAGAAAGAGAGAGAGAGAAAATGTTGATCTAACCGCCGTACCGTCCAGCGTCGCCTGTTAGACGCCGTTCCATTGGTCGCCGCGCCGTCTAGCGCCGCCTACCGATGGCTTCCATTCCACCAGCTGCGATTCCATTCTCGGGAACAAAACTTCATGGGACGAACTACAGGATGTGGTCCTCTCTCATGGAGATCACGCTCGATGATCTCCGTCTCTTGGGACATATTACCGGTGCACTACCTTCTCCGCCATCACTGGTTCAACCTCCTCCCAAGAAGCCTACCCCTGCACTACCTGCAAATGAGGCTGCCAAGAAAGAAGCTGAGGTTGCTGCTGAGGCTACTGCCGCTGCTGCTGATGCTACTAATGAGGTTTTTCAGCATGCCGCTGACGCTTTTGAGCGCTGGTGTGCTAATGAGGCTTGGGTCTGTGCCATCCTTGTGATCAACGTCAACGACTCCATCCAGCCAGATATTGTCGGTCTACGGTCTACCTGACAAATCTGAGAGTACTTACGTGAGCGCTACCAGTAGAGCAGTGATGCCGAGTTTTTCTTGCTTCAACGTGAGTTGGAGATGCTTCGCCAGGGAGATTCTTTCATCGACGACTTCTTTCAAGCCCTAGCCAGTCTCTGGCGCCAGCTGGATGAGCTAGCCTCTCCACTCTGTCAGGAGTGTCATAAAGTGCAGAAGGCACATCATGATCATCTTCGCCTTTATGACTTTGTCTGCCATCTTCGCCCAGAGTTTGAGCCTGTCAAGGCTCAACTGCTGAATCGCTCGCCATGACCGACTCTCACAAAAGCCCTTTTGACGCTTCGGGCTGAGGAGATTCGCCTCGGATTAACAGCACAATCTGTTTCGACTGTGCTTGCTGCTCCTTCTTCGACTACGCCGACGCCTTCGACTATGGTCCCTTCTCCGGCGCCAGCTGTTGCTCCTGCCTTCGCACCGACTGGAGTTCAGTGCAACTACTGTAAGAACTTCGGACATGACTACCAAAGTTGTGCGATGCGAAGAAAGCGGAACAAGGAATACACGAGTGGATGACACAAGGGGGGCAGGGAGGCCCTTCCTTCACAGGAGGACAGATTAGCTCATCGAGTTACGCTCGTGAGTCAATCATCCAGCGGCTCGCGGGCTCTACTTCAGCAACTCTCCCACAACTCTGCGGGTTCTGCCAGTCTAGCTCAGACATCTCCTCCAGGTACATCTTGGGTTCTGGATTCCGGTGCCTCGTTTCACATGACACCGGACTCCACATCTCTCACTTCTGTAGGATCTCCTCCTTTTTCTATCAATGTTCAGACAGCTGACGGCACTTCCTTACCGGTCAACTGTCAGGGCACTTTGTTGTCTACTGATTTCTCTGTTCCAGCTGTTTCTTATGTTCCTCAGCTTACCATGCAGCTCATTTCGGTAGGACAGCTCACTGATCTTGGTTGTAGGATTGGTTTTGACTCTCACACCTGCTTTATTCAGAATCGACAGATAGGGACAATTCTTGGTACTGGCCGCCGCCATAAGGATCGCCAGGGCCTCTACATTCTTGACCGCCTTCACCTTCCATCCTCTCAAGATGCCCCTACCGCGTCTACTTCCACCGCCACTGCTGCTGCTACCTCTGGAGATTTTGCACAATGGCATCATCGTTTAGGTCACCTATGTGGGTCTCATCTCTCTTGATTAGTTCATTAGGGAGTTCTTGGACGTATTACTATAGACACGTCTATGTTGTAAGTTGGGCAAGCAGCTACAACTTCCTTATCATTCTAGTGAGTCTGTGTCAGCTCAACCTTTCGATTTGGGTCATTCAGATGTATGGGGACCTGCGCCTATTATCTCAAAAGGCGGGCATAAATTTTATGTTCTTTTCATTGATGATTATTCTCATTTTACTTGGCTTTTCACTATGTCTACTCGAGGCCAGTTTCTTGTGATCTACTGTAGCTTTGCCACGATGGTTCGTACTCAGTTCGAGAGCTCCATTCGTACTTTTCGATGTGACTCTGCTGGTGAATATTGTTCTGGTGCCTTCCGCCAATTTCTTTCTGAGCAGACACTCTTTATCAGTCTTCTTGTCATGGTGCCCATGCCCAAAATGGGGTCGCTGAACGCAAGCATCGCCATTTGCTTGAGACTGCTCGCACTCTTCTTCTTACCTCCCATGTTCCACCACAATTCTAGGCTGAGGCTGTTTCTACAGCTACATATCTTATCAATATGCAGCCCTCTACTGCTCTTAAGGGTGCGACCCCTATAGAGCGTCTCTACTCTCGAGCTCCCCACTACAGTCATCTTCGCGATTTTGGTTGCACCTGTTTTGTTCTTCTACAGCCTCATGAGCGCACCAAACTATCTACCCAGTCAGTTGAATGCGTTTTTCTTGGGTATAGTTCTGAGCATAAAGGATATCGCTGCTATGATCCTTTTGCTCGCCGAATCAGGATCTCACGAGATGTTGTCTTTGACGAATCTCGACCTTTCTTTCACCAAGATTCGGCTCCTCGTCCTGTCACCACTGTTGAGATGATCTCTTGATTGTCTCTCTCTGATTCGTCACCTATTTCCTCTTCTTCACCGCCACCATCTGTTTTGCCTCCTGTGGTTCCAGCTGCACCTACACCTCTTGTGTTGCCTTCTGCAGCACCACCTCTTGCTCCTACAGCACCGTCATCTCGTTTCTCGGGGATTCACTACTCCAGACGTCCTCGGCATTCCCCAAACTCATCTCCTGGTATCTTGCCGACACCAACATCAGATTCATCTGATGATGCTCCTCGTTATGCCCTTCATGATTGGGCATCTCTTTGGCCTCCTGCTCGTTTTGGACTTCCTCGACAGCTCATGCTCTCTCTGTCCATGAGCACACTTCCTATCGTGAGACTGCTTCCCATTCTAAGTGGTAGCTCGCTATGGCAGAAGAGCTTGATGCGCTTCGATGTACGGAGACTTGGGACATTGTTTCGACACCTGTGCATGCTCGTTCTATCACATGCAAGTGGGTGCACAAGATCAAGACCAGGTCTGATGGTACCATTGAGCGCTACAAAGCTCGTCTTGTGGCGCGTGGCTTTCAGCAGGAGTACGGTCGCGATTACGATGAGACGTTTGCCCCCATTGCTCATATGACCACTATTTGCACCCTTATTGCGGTTGCCTCTGTTCGTCGGTGGTCTATCTCTCAACTCGATGTTAAGAATGCCTTTCTTAATGGTGTCTTGCAGGAGGAGATTTATATGCAGCCACCCCCTGGGTATTCTATTCCTGATGGCCATGTCTGTCGCCTTCGTCGTGCTCTTTATAGCCTCAAACAGGCCCCTCGTGCCTAGTTTGCTTGTTTTACCTCGGTGATTACCGTTGTCGGTTTCACTGTCAGTGCTCATGATCCTGCCCTATTTGTCCATGTCTCACCCCGAGGTCGAACACTGCTTCTTCTCTATGTGGATGATATGCTCATTACTGGTGACGATTCCTCCTTCATCGCATATGTGAAGAAGCATCTCAGTGAGCAGTTTCTCATGTCTGATCTTGGTTTGCTTACTTACTTTCTTGGGATTGAGGTATCTTCCACGCCTGAAGGTTACTACCTCTCCCAGCAGAAGTATGTCCAGGATCTTCTTGATCGGTCTGGTTTGACTGAAACTCGCACTACTGAGACCCCTATGGAGCTCTCCCTTCAGCTTCGTGCTACTGATGGCGATCCTCTTGAGGATCCTACTTGTTATCGCCATCTTGTTGGGAGTCTGGTCTATCTTGTAAGCACTCACCCTGATATTACTCATGCTGTCCATATCTTGAGTCAGTTCATGGCCCGTCCTACTCATATTCACTACAGCCACCTTCTTTGTATTCTTCGCTATTTGCGTAGAACCATCTCTCGTCGTTTGTTTTTCCCTAGCTCCACCTCACTACAGCTTCAGGCCTACTCCGATGTGACCTGGGCTAGTGATACTTCTGATCGTTGTTCGCTTTCTACTCACTGTGTTTTTCTTGGCTCCTCCTTGATTGCCTAGAAGACAAAAAAGCAGACTACAGTTTCTCGTTCGAGTGTAGAGGCTGAATTGAGAGCTTTGGCAGCAGTGACAGCAGAGATAACTTGGTTGAGGTGGTTACTTGCAGACTTTGGAGTACCGGTGAGGGGACCTACGCCCCTTATGTCCGACAGTACAGGTGCCATCAGTATTGCTCGAGATCCAGTGAAGCATGAGCTCACCAAGCACATTGGTGTGGATGCTTCATACACTCACTCACAGGTGTAGGAGGGAGTACTTGCTCTTCAGTTTGTGTCGTCTGAGTTGCAGCTTGCTGACTTCTTCACGAAGCCGCAGACACGGGCACAACACTTGTATTTTCTCTCCAAACTCAGTGTGTGTGATCCACCATGAGTTTGAGGGGGGTGTTAGAGATAGAATAGAATTGTTATTTGATTCCTAGTAGGCTTCTGTTTCCTTATCTGTATATGGTATACCCCTTGTACTCTCCTATATATATGGCTCTTTGGGCCTCATGTCAATACACACAATATTCATAACATTAATCATCATATTATTATTGATTATGCTTAGCAGGAGGATTTACTTGTTGCATGATTGCAGCCGAAGACAACGGTCGATGACGTTATCAGGAGAAGATGGCATAATGATATGCAACGAGTGGAATCAGGGTTCAGAAGAACTGCGGATAAACAAGAACTGGCCATGTCAACCTAATGTTTCTGAGACTGTACAAGGCTTTTGTAAGGTCTATGATGTAATTGAGTTGCTTAATTTTGTATTGAAAATTTCCCTCTAGCATAGATAGGAGCTTTATTTTTAGACAAAAAGAAAGACAAGGCGCAGGCCATGAAGCGAGGTCATATACTATACTTCCTTCGGTCTAAAAAAGTGATGTCTAGAATACCTGCAGTCAAACTAATAAGATAATGGGAGTTGCTATTTTGTGATTTTGGAACTTCTGACATCAAGCTGCTTTGAGAATTTGAAAATAGAGACTCATGTTAATTTCTGCAGGGCTTCGATCGATATTTGCTATTTGCTAAGGGTAGTTCTGTGTCCATGAATAGAACCTTATAAAGCAAGAAGTGGGCTATTGACCTATGTTGTTATCTCTTGAATTTGCTTTAAAAGTCTATCCAATGTTCCTATTCACTTTATCTTGTATGTGAAAATTAGATGTTTATCTTTCTCTTACTTCATCTAGTGTATTTTCAAGCTCGACTTGGCATGGTGTCCCACATTCAAAGCTATAGGTTCTTTTCGGCTGTGTTTTATAGTTTATGACTGTGGTTTATGGTTTTAACTCTAATACGAGCACTTGTGTGAACAAACTGAATGTTGACAAACTAATAAGCCGCTTAAAAAAATGTTCCGATAAGTCGTTTCAAAACGACGACGAAAAAACTATCTCGTTTATTTGTCTGAGAGAAGCTATAAGCCATGCGCTAAAAACAACTCAACCAAAGATTTTACTACTCAGTGGGTGGGTTGTTGCTCGTGACTTTCGTGCTCTAGTGTGCTTTCTCCGACACACCAATTCTAGAGAAGCTCACTCTTCAAATTTTTGAGGTATATGCATGAGCTCTTTTACGGTACACAACAATAACTATGGACCATCCATTGTCTTTAATCTAACGGATTAGATTATTTAGGACATAGCTATACTTCACCAATTACGGCAAGTATAACTCTATTAGGGGCAAATTAGTAATACAACTAGAGTTACATACTAAACCAAATTGCACGACATTTTCCCGTTCTTTCTTGTGACTTGGTTGATTTCCATATTTTTCTTCTCGGCTGCCACACCTGTACCATGGTAGCCATTACCATAAGCCTGATTACTACTTCAGTCTACTATGCCCGTTTCTTGTCATACATTGTTTTGGAGTTGCAGCACCTAACAGATCAAGCAAATGAGCAGCAATCTCACGTCGGCTTACACAGAGATCGATTGGCTCATCATTCACATTCCCTGTATAGGCATCCACGAGAGGAGATCGAGCACTATTTGGCGGCGCTGTAAGCCTGCAATTAGTCTTGCGGGAAGATGAAAAGATTAGGATGAATAAAATTAGGTCAGAGTATCATGGATTAATCTCGTCCACTGGATTCAAATCAAGTGGATGTTGTTTATTTATCCTAAATGTACAATAACTAAATCAATACCCTTTTAAAAAAACTTAACACAAAAAGTCCATAACACCCCTTAAAAATCAATGGGTAGATTCGTTTTCTACTACTATCCCTTTACTACCAGTAGAATATTGTAAAAATTCTCATATGCATTCTAATATGGTAGTTGATGTTTTACCAAAGTTATTACGCATGATTGATTGAGCTAACATATTTTTTTGTCAGGTATATAGCGACATGGACATATGGTGAAAATCGTAGTCCAGTGGAACAATTACTTCTATCTGAGCATCTTAAAATAGTCGAAGTCAGATGCCTAAAAGTTGATGAATGGGTTCACAAAATTTCAAAGATTTTCAATGCCTATGGCATAACTCCTGATAAGATCATTATCAAGATTAAAGAAGACTAAAATTCCATCTTTATGTAAGTTAAATATTGGCATTCGACCTGCTTCTTGTATTACTATATCTGCTTACATGTGCCCTAAAGCAAGCCGTGAAGGAGCTCTGAAAATAACTAGAAGTAAATGTTTGAAATTTTAGTGTTGGTTGAAAATGAAAAGGTTGACACTCCCCACATACGTGAAGGAAAAAAAAAGTAGTGAAGTGCTATGCATTGATTTTGTTACAACAATCATCTCGTGTGGTATTTATAGATATGTCGTGTGGAAATCAGTAGCAGCCAGCAGAGTCCGAGTCCAAGAGTTGTTAGAGGTAAATTCGTGTTAGGGAGTTAGTAATCAGAATTATAGATGAGTTAGTAAGGATAGAGTTCGATTGTCTCTCTAGTTTATCTTGTCCGATTGTCTCTCTAGTAGTCCTAGGTGACTAGGTAGTTGGGATTAAGCCAGAAATAAATCTATTTCCTCACCTACATTCTCTTCTCAGCCTTCACCTGCATTCTCGTCCTCACGACGGCTCCACCCGGGCACAAGCCTGCAACCGAGAAGTCTCCCACCTTGCACGATTACGTGTTTCGCAGGCTAGGGCATGACAAGAGATGTGGTTAAAATGAAGCACTGTCTATACAAAATCACATTATGTATCAAGTTATTCCAGTCGTGTAGGTCGTTGGCAATATTTGAATGGCGCTGCTTATTAGCATCGTTCCAAGAAGCTCTCTAGAATTACCAACACTAACGAGAGAAATAAAACTATCCATGTTAAAGGAGAAAATAACACCGCTAGTTTCCATCTCAGTCAAGTGAAAAGGGAAAATTGCATCTAACGCATCTTCAAACAGCTCATATTTTGTCCTCTTACATAATCTTTACTATTATAAAAGAAGCAATTGGTGGTTGGTCCGTCGTCACTCCTCTCTTCTCAGCCATTCGATCTGATTACGAGATTAAATTCGAACCCTCTCTCCTCACCTCCCTCCCTATTCCTGCCCGCCGCCTCTCCCCACCCCACGCGCCGCCTTCTCCCTCCCCTCCCCTCCCCTCCGTGCTGCATGCCTCACCACTCCTCCCCTCCCTCCCACCCCGCGCGTCGTCGCCTCCAGCCTTCCCTCCCACCCCGCGCGCCGCCGCCTCCTCCCCCCACCCCTCCGCTCCGCCCGCCGCCGCCGCCCCAACCCACATCAGATCTCGTTTCCCTAGCCCCCGCCCTCCGCTACACCGCTGCCGTCGGCGCGACTCCCTCCTCCATCACCACCGTGCGCGCCGCCTCAATGTCCATGGCTGCCGCCATCTTCTGCCGCACCAGCCCACTCCTCTTTGGTAAGCTCGCCCCAATCGAGATCTTGTTGGTCTTGACGGTTTCGGGTGCTGATCGGTTGGCATGAAGTTGCCACCATGTTGCGCAGAGGCCATGCAAACGGTGGCTAGCCATCGCTGATGCAAGTGGTGCGGAGTGGAAGGAAGAGAAGATGAAGGGAATCCCATCGTGCGCCGAGGATTAGTGAAGATGCGCGAAGAGAGAAGGGGATTGAGGAATGGGAGCATGTCAGGGCTGCCCCGACCTGGCGTCTTCTCCCTCCTCACCTTTGACGAGCCCCCCTACCCCAAATCCCCCGAGGTAACCATATCCTTCCCTTCTTCCTTCAGATCTAAATGGGGATCCAGGCTGCTAGGGGTTCAGGGGAGAGGATCAGAGGAAGGCAAACGCCCACACACCTTTGTGTTCCCTTGCTCCGGCATAGGCCTCGGGCTCCCCCACTAAACTCGCAGCCACCACCCACGATGGACTCCCACCTCCTCTTCCTCCACTCCAGGTCCCTACCTCTATCTCCCTCTCTCACCGCCGTCTGCATGGCGCGCCACCGCATTGATCCTGCTGCTACCCCGGGTCACCACGTCTCTCCCTCTCACCGCACCTACATGGCCCGCCGTTGGAGTGCTCCTGCTGCCACCGAGCCAGACGCTTGTCACATGTTCGATAAAATGTCTAAGTCAATGGCCAGGCTCTGTGGCGAGCACAATACCAATTCACATGCCGAACTTTAACATATATTTGTTAAGTTGTGTTCTAACCTGTTTAATTGTGTATACATCTTCTACGGCCTTCACTTTAACATATATTTGTTGTGGCTGAAGGTACGTTGGGCTATCATCAACAGGGATAACATATAAATCAAGCTCAGCCTCTTTTGGTAGCAACTAGAGTTCAGGTGAACGTTATGGGAGTTTCATGGCACAAGGAAGCTGATTCATTCAATGCGATTCTGAGGACAATGAACTGGTAAAACCTCGACAAGTAATAGTGGCAACAAAACTGGCGGACGATAAGAAAGGTGCGAAGCACAATAGAAGGTATTTTAAGGCTGCTTAGCATTTTATTCATATCTAGAGTAACCGCTCTCGGTTTTGAAAATCAGAGTCGATAACATTTATTTATCTCATCCCATTTATCATATAATTCAAAACTTGGTAGCCAGTGGGATAGGGTGGTATAAATATAATACCTGATTGCTTTCTTGGGTGCATGATGGATCATTTAATTTCCTGTGGAAATACAATTATTGTCTTAAAAGTTTACTACTATTGCCATTGGAGGCCCTTGTGATGTACCTTGTAGTGGTAAATGCAGCAATATCAGTTCTGGACTTGCCAACCTGTAGCCTCAGGCTTACCTTTTATTGTTAACTTTTTGCTCCTTCACTGATGTCGTATTTGTCAGAATACCACGAATGGGGATTCTTTTTCACCCAGCTCCTTGAAGCGCCCATCTAATACAAAAAGCAATGAGGAAGACTTCGATGACTTTGATCATCGTGGATCTTCTTTAAATGGTAAAATCTTGTACTCGGTATCTATTTGGTGCTTATAGTACTACTTTGCCAAGAATGTCGTTGTCTGTAGTATTTGGTTATTAAGTCAACGGTATATTAGCGATATATCGTCGTGTGGCCCCTCCGGCTTCGGCATGGAGCTGCGGATATATTGTCCGCTAACAGGATTGTAATACTTGTTAATGATTGTATTAGTTTTCTGTACTTGTTCAAAATGTATTGAAGCTGGGTTGCACTCCTTGAGCAAGAACTTAGTAGCTCCACAGTATTTCCTTCGTGAATTTGGATCATTTAATACATTAGGATTCTGAAATACTCATAAAACTCCCATTGTTTGAAAGCAGGACACCAACAGGCTCTTTTCTTATAGGAGCCGTGGAACTGACTTGAGCTGCAATGCATGTCTTGTATAATGCGTGGCTTCTGTTAGGTCAGTGTTAATTGTTTATATCATAAATTTGAAATCAGTTCTTTCGGTATCCAGTACTTAATTTCTTAGCTTTTCCTTCCTGCCACATATTCTTTTTTTTCTTCCTGTATCTTTTATTAATGCTGTTACTTGAAGGTAAGAACCTTCATTGCTCATAGGTTTCATGTGGGATGCACATAAATAGTGTTTATAAGCCTCATAACGCAGTAATGGGAAGCCCAACCTTTTTTTCATGTAGTTGTGTACTCTTTACCTTTTCCTTCTTTTTGTAATCTTTTCTTGGAAGGATGCTATGTTCGAAATATTAGTGTGTCTTTCAGGGTCAAGCCTTTTGTATTGATGCCTTTTGTTCACGCTATAGATTAGAACTCTATCAAGTCTGATATCTTACAAATTTCTCTTTGTGGATAGGTCTTACAAATAGTAATCTAGCAACATGTGGTTTGGGGCTGTTCAGGTATATTTTTCTATCCATGTTGCCCTTATCAACTGTGTACAAATGTAGACTCTATCCGTCCGAGCGCTCCAAGGGGTGCATCCGCCCATCCACACGCGCCCACGTCCTGTGCCCTAGCCTGCCATCCTGTCCCAATGGGTAGGAACACGAAGGGGGAAGATCAAGACATCTTTTCTTTGTTTTAGAACAGATTAAGACATCTATTCTTTAATTTAGAGCATATTAATAAGGGCAGTGATTAAGTGTTCCATTGTTCAAATTCAATGTTATTTTGATGTTACCTCCTCTATATGAAATTTTCATTGCTTAGATTCACATTGTGCGTCTGTATGGTTGTGTTTGTGTGCACCTATGTAAGTGTATGCGTGATGTGTCTGTGATGGCCTTCAAGTGTGGGGCCAAGTTTTGGTCTCAGCTTTCTTTTTTAGTTGGTCACTTTTGTTTATTGTCTGTAAGGTTGTTTCCTAGTTCCTGTGGGGACTAGACGAGGAGTTAACTCATATACTTTTAAGGAGGAGAAAGAAGGACTGTGGGCATTACAATTATTGCCTACAATGTTAATACCTAATCTGTGCTACAGCATAGATTACTTTCCTGTTGTTCAATTCGTGTGTCTAACCAGACCAGATCCAACTTTTAACCATGTATTGTTCACTGTTGATAATTTGTTGGCGAGTAGAATTACAGTGTATGCATGTTTTGATCATGGCTGTCTTCATTGTCTTAACATATTCCGTTCTCTATTGTTGCATATCATCAGAACTTGTTATTATGTTTCGAACTTTCTACTTGATACAAGCTTCTAATTACTATATCAATTTTCTTTCAGTTACTTGCAGGCGTGTTGCTTTCTGCTGTACATACATATAGTGTTGTGCAAGAGATGTGAGCAACTCATGTAAACACACTTAATCCACAAAGAACAACAATCATTGTGGCCGATTTTATCAAGGTTTATTATATTTGATCTGTAAGCACTTGCCTTCTTAATATATAACTGCATTATAATATCTACTACTAAGTTTTCTTTTCCATAGCAACGCATGGGCACAAGACTAATAGTAGAGTACATGTGCTGAATAATTGACGGTTTTTCATTATTTTTACAAAATAATTTGTTGTTAATAGTCTTTGCTTGGACACGTTGGCCTCTAAGGTCCTAATTCATCTGAATTTGAATATGTAAGATGTCATTTCTTTATAAGTTGTTAACAACTGGATTGGCACTATCGGGTGTGAATTTAAAGCTTTGGTTTAGCATTTCTTTTAAATAGGATCATCCACTTGTGGTACGTGGGATTGGACTATTTCTGTGCCATTGATTAAATGGGTATTTATGCCTGCTATTGATGGTATGTACTCAAGTTGTCAATGTGCTTTTCTTGTGGGCAAATGGATCATTACCTACTGTAAAGGACTGCTGATAAATAATACTATATTATATCACTCACAATAATATTCATGTTTGTAAAGGATTGCTTGATTAAAGGACTGCGATAAAAAAAATGGGTTGGCATTGGCCTTCGTTGTCAGAGATGGTGGCGAAGCCATTGGAGCCGAGGGAAGATGGTTGTGTCGCCTAAGATTCCGCGGTGCCAGAGTTGTCGGAAGCCAACGCAAGTAACTGGTAGAAGGAGGTAGAGGGAAGTGAGAAGAGTCCGGCAAGGGGTTTGGTTTTAATCACTATTCGCCATGGGGTCTTTACGATGATAATAATTTAATATATTATATTCCAAAGATAACTGTTAAATTTAACCGGTGTCTTTAGAGGGGGCTAGACTTCAATTTCGAAACCATCTTTAGCACGACCTGTCTGTTTAATGCATGTCCGTTGGAACGAAGCTTAATTAAGTAGATGATTCGTGATACTATGATCTAAAATATATAAACCAAATAATGAGTTTAGAACCTGTTGTCTTATTTATTAAATATCCGTTGCAACGTACGGGCACTCTACTAGTACATCTAACGAATCTTTACTAAATGAATTTCGTGCGTTGACTGGCAGAGCCGCCGCTCAATCCTTCCTTCCGATTTTCCTGTACACGCCGCTCCTCCTTCCTAAATCCTATCGAATAGTTCAATCAAGATCTGTTCTATTCCACTTGCGATGGCCTCCGCCACCACTGCGGCGACAAAGGATGGATCTAGCCCTCGCCGGCTTCGATAATCCAGAAAAACTTCATAACAGGGTAACTTACAGCACCCCCATTAGTATCTCAGATAGGAAGGTACGGCTTGGCAGTTTCGGTGCCAAGCAGGTAAAAACAGCTCGTGGATTAACAGCTATTGATGTAGCATAAAATGAGTGGGTCTAGCAATTTCATGCCCCTCTTAGCGGTTTATACAAATGAATAAGGTAGAATAGAAAATTCTCATCATACCCCTTAATAATTACAAATGTTGAGGATAAATCCATACATTCCCTTCTATGCGCAATAATATGCTATTAGGCTTATTTCAAAACCCAGTAGTTAAACATAACGGGCATAGGGGCTGGGCACCCCCACAACAGCTATATAAGATGTTCAAATGTTGATCTATCTGAAGTAGTATCATGTGCGGTCATGTGGACAATTCTGTCACGAGAAAGTGCTAGGCATGTTTAATTTAAACACAACATAATTCAAAAGAAAAAGGGAAGAAAAATACAACATACTTCAAAAGAAAAAGGGAAGAAAATCAGTGCAGCGTGCATCTATCTTCTCGATTCTTCAGCATAGAACTTGGTACTTGTTTTTCTTGCAACTTGAGGTTTTTCAGCTTCTTTGTCGTATTAGCTCTCGCAATTGAAATATTCCATCAAATGACGATGCAGTGGAGATTATCTTCATTCTTCAGGAAAGTTAATGGCATATTTCCAGGTCTTCGGTTTGAAAATATTTCTACCTCACTAGTCTATCAATGGCATATTTCCAAGTCTTCGGTTTTGATAGCCTAGGCCCTGAGTCACAAACAATGTTAGGATTTATATGTGTAAATCAATGTGTAATACGACACAACTAACTCTAGAATCTTTACAGCTGTTTATAGTCATCAAGCTTTGGACTGTGGTACATTTTAGAACCTAACTTTTGGAGTTCGGCTTCAGTCCGTTCGATCGGATTTTATTAAAACTAGTAAGTCTTTGTATCAACTACAGTAAGGGTCTCTTTTCCATAGTTATTAAGACGGTAAGGCGAGGCAAGGCGACCCACCCCCCTCACAACTTTTAAACAGTAAGGCGTGAGGCGAGGCGACGCCTTACACGCATCCTAAGGCAAAGAAAACGAAACTCTGGAAGTCTAAATCAGAGTCTAAATCAGAAGATTTCTAAAAAGAAAGATCTAATTGCAATTTTATAGAACTCCGAGGACTAACTTTTAAAATATCAAATCCTTTATAAAACCCTCCCCAACCCTAGATCGACCGATCGACCGAGTGAGATCAATCGAGTCTCACTCGGGCGATCTCCCCCGAGCGCCGCCGGCCGCCTCCTCCCCCGAGCGCCGCCTCCTCTCCGAGCACCGCCGCCTCTCCTCCGGATCGGCCGCCGCCTCCTCCACCCCGGCTCGGCCACCTCCTCTACCCCGGCTCGGCCACCGCCTCCCCTTCGGATCGGCCGCCGCCTCCTCCACCCCGGCTCGGCCGCCGCCCCAGCCCAGATCCGGCCTCCCCGCACCAGATCCGGTCTGCGCCGCGCCCTCCACCCGGACGCCGCCGCCTCCACCCGGACAACACCGGATCCGGCCTCCCCGCGCCGGATCCGGTCCTGCGCCGCCGCCTCCCCCCCAGGCCTCCTTGGGCACGAACGGCAAGGCGGGGGCGACGCCTTGCCCCCCGGGCTGCCTTACCGCTACGCCTTAATAACCATGCTCTTTTCAGCCAGGGCGAAATTGAATAGTTTAGGTACTAGAATCGTCAAAGCCCCAAGTTTAAGAACCAAAATGCTCCTATCTCTGACCAAATAAAAACTTTGTTTCTCACAACTGAATTGACAAGTTTTATGACGAGGTATATGGTTTTGCAACTAGAAAATTAGTACCAAATTTTATTACAAGCTATACGGTTTTGCAAGTAAAAAATCAACACCAAATAAGAAGCCATACTTTATACAAAATTCATAGTGATAATAGTTTGTTCGTTCCATTGCACTTGCTTAGTTCCTACTCTTTTGGAATAAAAAATATATAATACTCCCTCATTCCTAAATAGATGTCATTCTAGTAGTCTGCACAACAACTAAGGCATGTATATAAAATATCATATTACCATCCTTCATTCAATCATTTATTGCTCTTGTATGGTATGTGATACTCTAGTCTAAAATAGTAAATGACCTTGAAAATAGGTATGGTGTGCAAAGGAAAAATGTTAACAAGTCTAAAATAGGAATAATGTGTATTTAAAAATAAAATTTGGAAGCGAGAATGAGATGCATTTAGGAATGGATGGAGTAGGAACGAATGGATGCTATGAGTTTGTTGCAGGGTACCTTCAAAACGAGAGTCTATTCTTTTTGGCTGCGACTTTTGACTTTTGGCTGAATTTTTTTGCTGTGGAAAGAGCCTTGAGCGGAAAGATATATCTTTGCGCTCAAGGCTCTTGAGTCGTTGCTGCAGGCATGTAGGGAGCGACTTTATACCAGGGCAGTCAATAATGGTGAGGAATTGAAGGGACGTGTATGCTTGTGGCCCATTTGGTATGGCCGCTAGGCAGCGGCAATTACGAAGGTCCAGGGATTTCAACGATGGGAGCTCCCCCGAGCAAGATTCCAGTGATCTCAACCTATAACAGCGATAAATTGTGAGTTGTTGTAGGGCATCCAGCTGGCCTGATAGGATCTCAATGTTACGACACCATTCAATCTTGAAGCGTGTGAGGGTCGAGGGAAGATTGAGAAGCTCTGAAATGCCATCACAGCCCCAAATTTCTAGTCGTTGTAGGGCATCCAGCTGGCCTGATAGGATCTCAATGTTACGGCACCATTCAATCTCGATGCGCGTGACGGTTGAGGGAAGATTGAGAAGCTCTGAAATGCTATCACACTTATATAGTGTTAGAGATTCCAGGCATGGAAGGAAAAGCTCCGTGGATGATGGAGACAGCTTTGGTACAGCTATGGAGGGCTGAATCACTGTTGACTCGTCCTGCTCTTCAACTTTATCTATTATTACTGCTGACTCTTCCCGCTCTTCACCTTGATCTATTATTACTATTGACTCCTGCTCTTCAACTTGATCTATAATTACTGATGACTCTTCCCGCTTCCGAAATTTCAACTCAAGCTTGGGGCACACGCTAATATGCATTGTTTTGAGAGATGCGGCCACATGGAAGATCTCCGCCAAACTTTCACAGCCTTCTATCAGTAGAGATTGGAGACATGGCAGGAGTTGACTCCTTTCTGATGCTGATTGGTCAGGAGGTTGTGCGTACCCAGTCAGTTCCCTGCACGCACGAATATATAATGTCCTCAAGGATACCAAGCTTTGGAACTCATTCTCTGGCCAGTGGATGAGCCCATCGCACTCCCAAATGGTCAAATCTTGAAGCTGTACAAAACATTTCCATAGCGCTAGCGCACTTGAGCGGAAGAAGAAGTTGCAGCCATGTAACTCCATGATCGACAGAGGGGATTTCTCCTTGCCGTCCGCCGGGTCAGCCGGCAGATCTATTTCTGAGCCATGGTATGACAAGTTCAAACTGGACAATGAAGTCATAGCATATCTAGCTGCCCGTAGATAAGTCTGCTGGTTGCCACTGTCTGCTATGTCTAGTGCATTGAGCTTTGGTGCTTCAGGAAAACTTGTTAGCTTTGGGCAACTCCAAATACGAGCATCCTCAAGGTTAGGAAAGGTGGGTTGTTCACCATCTGTTGCTTCCGTCACCCCCCAGCTCTTTAGACTCTTTAAATCACGCAGTCGGATTACCTTTAATTCTGGAAATGCCGAATTGAAATTTGTATGGCCTCGACGCAGCAGTGGTGCTTCCGGCAATGCCGTTAGCTTTTCACACCTATCGATAAACAAATTCTCAAGTCGAGGAAACATTATCTGTTCTCCTTGGCTCCCATCTATTTCACACCATCTCTCGAAATCCAGCAGTCTTTCTAGTCGAAGTTCCTTCAGTTTTGGAAATGTAAAGGATGTATCACCGCTGCAAAAGAATTTTATTTTTCCCAATCCATCCAAAATAAGAAGTTGTAGTTCTGGTAGCTGCCACACTGGAGGAAGCTTCTGGAGCTTCTCACAACCATACAAACGAAGCTCAACCACGTCTTGCAACATAGCCATCCATGTTGGAAAAGTGGTCCCTCGATAGGAATATATATTTAGAGCTTGCAGCCCATCATGAGGTTTGAGACCTTGTAGCACCGTATGATACCGCCCTTCCTCCCCCACAGGTTTACTCCATGATACTGTCAGTTCTGTGAGTCCCTCCTTATTTTCAAGGTTTGCCATTTTTGCATCTGCTTCTGTCACATTTTCTAGCTGTCTTAGCTCTAGTCGACCACAAAGGTTTAAATGCTGCAGCTCTCCAAGATTACTGCAATCAGAGCCGGTGCCCACTACAAAACATGTAAGTATCTGTAGGGAAGTGAGTTGTCTGAGGTCTGGCGGCATGCACTTCAACTCCGTGCATCCATTGGTGCAGAGGTGACGGAGGGCATTCATGTACTTCATTTGCCTTGGAAGTCGACGAAGACGATCACAGCCAGACAAGTTCAATGTTTGCAGGTTATATAGAATGCTTATATCTTCAGGAAGTGCTACGATGTCACTATCCGAGAGATCAAGATACCTCAAGTGATGCAAGTGCTTTGGTTTCAGTAGGAATGTACTCCCATATTGACGGAGTCGTAGTGCTCGCACTGAGCTATACTTTGATGAATGCTGCAACGGACCATCTATACCCATTTCACATAGCAGTGTTTGGATAGATGGAGATGTTTTCTTCAGAGAATCATTCAAAACAATTTCTGGATCTTTGCATGGCAAAAACAAATGGCGAGCAGTACTTGGAAACAACTCCTTTTGACTAGGTTTCTCAGCTCTGGTGACACATTCATTTTGCATGACAGACTGTGCAACATCATGCATAAGATCATGGATTTTACATGTAATTCTAGAACAATACCCATGTATGCTTTTATATTTGTCAACTGGGACTTGCTTCACATCCTGAAAGAATGACCTTGAGGCCAGCTCATCGAATATACGTCTCCCCATGGTTTCAGGATGAAGTTCGTTTTGTGCTGGGATAAAGCCATTTGCCATCCATATTTGGATCATCTTGTCGACATCAATCTCATAATTCTTGGGAAACAAAGCACAGAAAGCAAAGCACTGTTTCATCTGTGATGGCAAGTCGTCGTAGCTAAGCTTGAGTATTGGTAAAATTCCACTCTCCTCATCGCAAATGGTGCTTTTTCTTAACACAGCCCTCCATTCTTCCACGCTGGTCTTGGTACGCAGTACAGAGCCCAGTGCTGTTGCGGCTAAAGGAGAGCCAACACATCTCTCCACAATCTCACCAACCATCTGTACTAGCTCAGGCCTTTCCTTCTTCACACTGCAGAATGCTGTTGTCTCAATAATTTCTTCTAAAAAGTTTTTCTCCAAAGCAGCGAGGTAATAGGCTTCAACTGTACCCATTGCTTGAGCCACTCTTTCATCACGAGTTGTCGTCAGCACTGCACTACCACTGCCACCATGTTGAAGGCGGGCCTTTAGCCTCTTCCACTTATCGTAGAAGGTGGTCCCAGTTTTCCAGACATCGTCCAATACAAGGAGGTATCTCTGTGCACTCACTACATTTTGAAGGCGATCCAATGGTGGTGATTTGCTATCATCCTTTTCTTTGGTAGATGCTGCTTCAACTATAATACTTTTAGCTTGATCAATGATGGGAACAACCGTGAGATCTGTGTTGTTAGCTTGATCAATCAATATATCAACAACCTTTTGATTGTCGATGGCTCTTGATCTTTTGGCAATCTTCGTATGGTCAAATATGTTGTGATCCTTCTGCCTCCAGTACATGAACACCTGTGGTTGAGGGCGGTCTCTGAACCCAAAAGCATTCCTCTCTGCGACAAGGTCCTCAATACGCTGCACAATCTTGCGAAGCTTGTTGCCCATCTTGTAACGGAATGCAATACGGTTGTGAGAAGGAAAGAGTTTTACTACATCCACGATGCCGAGCTTGCCGTTGTGCCCATCCTTCCTGGCTTTGCGGCGGAGTGCCTCATACTTGAACTCGTCGAAGGCGTCATTCGCCTCGTATGCCACCTTCTTGAGCTCCTCAAGCCAGGCTTTGGCCCCTGCTCTCTGGGCCGCTTGCTCCTCGGCATCAGTGATGACGTCCAGGATGGCCGGCAGCTTGCGCATGAGGATCTCATGCTGCTCCTCCATGCCCTCCATCACCTTGTACTGCTCCAGGAGGTAGTTGGACGCCTTCTCCTTCACCAGGGAGACAAGCGGCCCGACAATCAGCTCAGCCATTGGAGCACTCAAAGCTCACAAGAACGCACGCGCAGTAACACAAGAACGCGCAGAGTGGAGAAGAGAATGGCCGTCTGAGCTAGTGCCTTGGAAGGAATTGGGAAAGGTATGCGTGCTCTTTGTCTAGTTCGCTACCCCACGCTAATTCCTACCCCACGCTAATTCCTACTGGATACTGTACCCTGATATCCCCTTACACTTGAATAAGCTCATTAGGGAATATTTACAACCTTTGGTAGATAAGATTGGGGCATCAACGTGTCCTACTACTAATGTAAAAAATGGTAATCATTTTGTGCTTCCTGCCATGTGCTTTAAATTTCTTAATCCATCCCCTCCTTTCTACCTCAAGAGTAAGACCCGTGCGTACATCTCGCCTTTGGTCATCTTTTTGTGGGGGTGTGATGTGATGACAGGACTCTTTACTCTCTTTTTTACTCTTAAAGATTCCTTTAGGTTTCATATTTTTCTTTTCTCTGGATTTCTTTTTTTCTCCGGGTACATGTAAATTAAAGTAACTTTGAAACAATCCGTTTCAAAGTATGCGCACTCTTTACCGAAGGAAGTATAGTATATGACCTCGCTTCATGGCCTGCGCCTTGGTCTTTCTTTTTGTCTAAAAATAAAGCTCCTATCTATGCTAGAGGGAATTTTTTCACTACAAAAATTAAGCAACTCAATTACATCATAGACTCAAACTTAAGGTATAGGTAAGAGTTGGGAAAGGTATGCGTGCTCTTTGATGTCCTACTACTAATGTTTAAATAATAATCATTTTGTGCTTCCTGCCATGTGCTTTATATATTTACAACCTTGTTACATAAGACTGGGGCATCAGTTTAGTTTATGTCGCTCTCAAAGAAGGAAGACCTTTGCTTCATATGCTGATATATGTGGGGAGACAAGTGTTTGGTATATGTAGCTCTCAATCGCATCTGGGCATCAAAGGCATCTTGGAAGGAATTGGGAAAGGTATGCGCGCTCGTTGTCAAACGAGCTACCCCACGCTAATCAGTGCGTACATCCCGCCCTTTCTCGTCTTTTGTCGGGGTACACCTTCACCGGCATCAGGACTCTTTACTCTTTTTTTCACTCTAAAAGATTCCTTAAGTTTTATACTTTTTTTGCTGGATTTCATTTTTTTCCCCTCATTGTACATAGTAACTATGAAACAATCCATTTCGATTTTCAGTGAGAAAATGGGCCTGTGTGTAGTCTGATTGTCAGTCTACACATACTCCAAATTAACTAGTTAAAAATGACTCTGTACGCACGGAATTCCTGCCAGGAAGCTGATTTGCTCGAAAGAAAAAGTCACAAGAAGCTGATTTGGATCTCATACTACCTGGGGATTCCTGACTCCCCACGCGCCACGTCACAAGTAGTTCTCTACTTTTTTTGCAATTACGAATAGGCCCTTATCTTTAATATTTTTTATATATAGATCTTTGCTTTTTTCAAAAAAAACTTCTTTACCTCGCGCCTACGTCAGCTGTCCAATCGGGCGGACCGCGCAATGCAGGACCTTCGGGGTAGCTCCGTGTGTTCTCGCAAATCTTCGCGTCTCTTTCATCGTGTCGCATGTGTTCTCGTGAATCTTCACGTCACTTTCGTCGTGGCGCACCACAACTACCTTTTCCACAACTGCGCCCGCATCCTCCGCTTTGCTACCCCCACTTGCCATCCCATACCTCCTCCCCGATTTTGGTTTTGGTGGTAGTGGTGGTGGTTGTGGTTGTGGTGGTGGTGGTCGACCACAATATTCCAACCATGATGTTTCGACCACTTTGGTTGACCACGATGTTTTGATCGCGTTGTTTCGAGCATGATGTTTCGACCATGTTGGGTCAACCACGATGTTTCGACTATGTTGGGTTGACCACGTTGGGGGTGTAAGGAAGGCTGAGTATACAGGGGAGTGGGAGATTTGTGCGGTTGTGTGCTGGTCTAGCAAAGGCCAAATATTTGACGTATTTCATGAAAAGAAATATTTCAATAACTATTGTTTTTCATTCCGAGAATTAAAATCGCGGCATCTAGAGCCATGGGCCATGGATTTGGACTTAACTGTAGTCTTTGCAATCTGGGCCAAATTGTTTCCAACTTGGGGCCCAATTAAGTAGTTTTTCTTATAGCCCAGTTAGTTTATTCTTTTAGAGCCAACTAGGCCAGTTAAGTAGTCCGGTGAAGCCAACACTGCAGACAAGCGTGCGCTCTATCAGGGAGGGAGCGCACCTCGTCTTCTCCGGTAGTCCGATGATCGTTTTCTATTTTGGGCGGCGGCGGCCAGAGAGCGGATCTGCCGATGAGTGAGCTGAGGCGATGCGCATGCGCCTTCTCTTCTCGTATCTCCTGCATTTCCACTGTGTTTTTCGGCATCTCATTCCTTCTCGCTCCCGCAGCACGGGCGCTCCCCACCTGTTCGACGGAATGCCTAGGAGGCGGAAGAACAAGAAGCGCAAGGTAGCGGCTGCGGTGAGCGGCGAGGACCGCATCGGCGCCCTCCCAGACGCGCTCCACGACGTGGTGTCATTCCTGCCCTCCCACGAGGCTGTGCGGTCGAGCGTGCTCTCCCGCAGCTGGCGCACCGTCTGGAGGTCCGCGCCCGTCCTGCGTATCACCGACGTGGGGCAGCCCGGCGGAATGCGGAGTTCAACAAGTTTGTCAACAATCTGCTGCTCTTGCGCGACCCCTCGCCTCTGCACGAGCTCCAGTTTTGTGCCTACACACACATGGTTCAAATGCAATCTCCTGCCTTTGCTGATAGCGTGGAGCAAATCCGGTATTGCAGAATTTCCTCCCACCATATGTCATCCCAGTTACTAAAGCACCTTGGTGTCACCGGGTGTGACTTCACTTGAAAGCATGCCTTTGCTAGTAACAGCATTTGTCAAGCTTGGCTTTCACTGTAGGGATCGTTGTAGGTATAGCCACTATGGAGATTGTAGTTCCGATACATGTGTTTGTTGCTATGGTAATCGCGACGGCAGTGACAAGTGTGTGCGTCTCAGTGGTTTGTCCAAAGCTACAAATTTGGAGTTGATAGCTGGATGTGGAGTGGTACGTTTACACTTACTTCTAACTTACCTCCTGTTTTTGGGCCATTCACACTATTATGCAGCAAGTCTATCTACCATTACATGTTTATAAACTCTAACAAGCTTCTTATGTTTGTTACCACCGGTTGTGTTTTATAAGTTTACATTTTTCAATGAGGACATCAGGCTGTTTTTAGAATTTGAAAATGGTTAGAGACTCGAGTTAATTTCTGCAGGCCTTCGATCCATATTTGATATTTGCTAAGATAAGGGTAGTTCTGTGTCCATGAATAGAACCTTATAAAGCAAGCAGTGGGCTATTGACCTATGTTGTTATCTCTTGAATTTGCTTTAAAAGTCTATCCAATGTTCATCACTTTTATCTTGTATGTGAAAATTAGATGTTTATCTTTTTCTTACTTTATCTAGTGTATTTTCAAGCTAGACTTGGCGTGGTGCCCCACATTCAGCGTTAGGATTTTGCTACTCAATGGATGGGTTGATGCTTGTGACTTTCGTGCTCTAGTTTGCTTTCTCCGACACACCAATTCTAGAGAAGCTCACTCTTCAAATTTTTGAGGTATATGCATTCTAATATGGTAGTTGATGTTTTACCAAAGCTATTATGCATGATTGATTCAGCTAACATATTTTTTGTCCGTTATAGCGACATGGATATATGGTGAAAATATAAGAAAATCGTAGTCCAGTGGAACAATTACTTCCATCTGAGCACCTTAAAATAATCCAAGTCAGATGCCTAAAGGTCGATGAATGGGGTTCACAAAATTTCAAAGATTTTCGATACCTATGGCATAACTCCTGATAAGATCACTATCCGCATTAAAGAAGACTAAAAGTCCATCTTTATGTAAGTTAAATATTGGCATTCGACCTGCTTCTTGTATTACTATATCTGCTTACATGTGTCCTAAAGCAGGCCATGAGGGAGCTCTGAAAATAACTAGAAGTAAATGTTTGAAATCTCAGTGTTAAAATGAAAAGGTTGACACTCCCCACATACGTGAAGGAAAAAAAGTAGTGAAGTGCTATGCATTGATTTTGTTACAACACTCATCTCGTGTGGAATTTATAGATATGTCATGTGTGGAAATCAGTAGCAGCCGCGAGAGAGACATCAGCAGCAATTTCGGCAGAAGAGAGTTTGGCGCAGCAGAGTCCAGCCAGGCTGTCAGAGTCCGAGAGTTGTTAGAGGTAAATTCGTGTTAGCGAGTTAGTAATCAGAATTATAGATGAGTTAGTAAGGATAGAGTTTGATTGTCTCTCTAGTTTATCTTGTCCGATTGTCTCTCTAGTAGTCCTAGGTGATTAGGTAGTTGGGATTAAGCCAGAAAAATGGCCCCACTCGAAAGAGCGATGGGCGACAGCGACGAGCGATCGGCTGGCTTTAATATTACTGTAGCAATTTTGTCTTCTAGTAAATTTTTTTTTGTTTTTTTAAATATTTTTGTGTTTTATTTTTCCCGTATTTCTTTGCATCGTCCATTCTAGATCTCGTGTGTTACTTTTTGTTACAGAAATTCCTTCCCTAGACTGAAGTGTTACTTTTTGTTACAGAACAGTATAGTTATACTACATCTCGTGTGGAAGTGAGTAGAGCCAGTTCTTTACATTGTGTTCAGAACTTGGTCTTGTCAGCTTGTGAACCATTTGGCTAATTGAGCTTTGAAGTGAAAATTATACCCTAGACCAGAGTGTATTTCAAATATGATTTTTTTTCTTAGTTCTCACTCTTTATGGCATGCTCAGAATGCTTTACACAGGCCGCATATGTAAAACCATAATCTATTCATTTTCTCATCAAATTATCCTTAGGTTGTCCCAGTTGCTTCGATGCTTACACCTAATCAGTTTGAAGTTGCGCTACTCACAGGAATGAGGTAGTCATGCTCTTCATTTTGAAAAAAAAAAGGAAAGAAAATGGGTAATTCTGTTTATGGTCATACATCACACCATAGTTAGCTGATTCCTAGCAGATACCTTCATTCATTGAGAATGTGCAGCATCTTTTATTTTCAACATCAGTTGTGATCATTTGATTCATCAGCCTTTTGGTTTATAACGCACGGGGCACAATGAGTTCCGATACCGTCAAGGGTTGTTGCCTTGAATCTTCCGTTTTTATCAGTAAATTTCAAAACTGATTACTTATGATAGAAAAGATAGGTGCCTTGGTGTTATGGCTGTTTCGATAAACTTTAACGGCAACTCAAAATTTATGATTTATAGTGCTATGACTGTTTCGATAAACAGATACCTATGTTGTATGATCATTGCCTTTTCTATTAGGCTTTCTATGCGTCCTAAGATGTACATAGTGGTTTGAAAGTTGATCTAGTTCACTTCTCTGTCTTATATTCTTGGTCTATGTGTGTTATCCCCATGGTTTGCCCTTCCATGTACTGCATTCGAGCTTATATTGTTAACGTCACCAGCTGATTGCCCAAAACTGATATTGCAAACATACATTTAATTATCTCGCTATATAGCCAATCATGTGCGCCTTACACTATTGCTCCTTACAAAATTGTTACGGTCGATCAAATAGATTCATCGCTTAGCACGACAAAATGTGTATCGGCACAGCGTAGCGCGTTTATTTTTTACTGTAACTGAGTTGGTTTATTTGGCATAATTAAATTTAAAAAATTTAGAAATAGAAAAATATGTTAACCCATCACGGACAATGCAAAGAAATAAAGTAAAAAAAGAGAAGGCAAAAAGCCTAAAAATCTAAAAAATACTAGAAAAAGATAAAATTACTGAATAGTAAAAAAAAAGCAGAAGTCAGAAGCATTCTTGCGAATTGTTTGTCATAGGTCCTAACAAAAAAATTGCTAGGCAAATTGATCGGCTCACTTAATCCGGGCTCCATAATATACAAGACCCGAAAATAACTTAGCCTAGGCATAATCACTAGGAATGAATCAAATAGGAGCATTCTTGCGACGACAGTTCATCACGACTTGTGGTGGAGGATCATCGTGTGGTTCTTGTGGAACTGCATGTACATCTTCTAATTAACCATTGTTCCCCGTCCAGTCAACTACATGTACAAACTAAATTAAAACATCCGACTCAGGGGGTGATCGGAATAGCGATGGCTTTTAGCTTTTGGCTGAAAAATATCAGAGTGGGTGAAAAACATCAGAGTGAGTTAGTGAATAGTGTAATGAATAGTGAAAAAAAAGCTGAAGCTAGAAGCTGAAGCCGAAAAAAGCCGAAACGATCACCCCCTCAAGTGTTGGTGTTTGATCCCAATCGCTTAGGTTTGATGGCTGTCTTGGAGGCACCTGTGACAACAAATATAATTTACATGACAATCTTATTTTTACTAAAACAAATATAAGTAGAGAATGGTTTACCGGTGCATTGTTGACTCTCTCCTGTGTCACTTGGCTTGCATCTTGTGATGCTGGGACTGCATCTGCATTTGTCACGTTAGCACCAATATATCTTCTAAATCCTCTTTGTGAGTAGATCCAATCTTCGATCACATCCAAAGCAGCCGTACGTATCTCTAGGAGGGCTTGGTATGTGAATGGTTGTGGCAACATCATCGTCAGGCAATCCAGCCTCACTGAGCATGTTTTGTAACCTAGGCTCAAAATTGAGGTCTCTCAAATTTACCAGACATGACCTTAGTATCGACTTGCCTATTTTCCTACTGCCCACAGTGACAACAGATTTGATTCCCCACACATCATTTTTTTGTCTCATGTAGTCCCTGCACATGACCAAAAAAATAGTTATTACCATAAGTGTGTTACTGATATAGAAGGTGATGGTAAAATTAACAACTTACAATGCGAGCTAGAGGTGGACCACTAGGCGTAAAGCCAGTCTGTTCTATGTTGCCTCCGCCGCTGCCGAGATTCATCGCTGCCCTTCCGTGCGTCACAATATTCCATTTCAGCTAAAAGCATCAACCAAAAGCAAGTTTCAGCCGATCTAAGGGTGTTCGTTTTAGCGATGGCCTTTGGCTTTTGTTTGAAATTTTACTGTAGCTGACTTTTTTTACTGTAACTGATTTAACTTTTTGGTCATAATTAAATTTTTTAAAAAATGTAAAAATAGAAAAAATATATTAGCCTATCACAAACAATGCAAAGGAATACGGGGAAAAAAGAAAAATACAAAAAAAACTCAAAAAATCTAAAAAAAATCAGAAAAAGATGAATTACTGAATAGTAAAAAAAAATTGAAGCTAAAAACTGAAACCAAAAAAACTGAAATGAACAGGGCCACACCCCTCGGTGTGCGAGGGTGAGCCATGAGGACTCGGACGTGGTGCGCCCTGACGTCCACGGGTGGACGCGGTTCCACTCCATGTCCTTCCTACATTTGTAAATTTCGGTACCACTTTCCTACTTTTGTAATAATTTTGGCACTGTTATTTACTATAAATAAGAAGATTCGGATTTATCCTATCACATAATCTGAGTGTATCCTCGGTATAAATTCAAAGTTAACTAAACCAATAGGTCCGAAATTCTCACAATTCTTCCAAATGTATCAGCACGGTACCTCTACCAAATAGAAACTCAAGAATATCCATCGTGGTAAATGGACGTCGTTGCACAGAATAAGGTCTTCAAAATAACAAATTTCAAACAACAGCTCATTTCTTTTCTCTCAATTCAAATGTAGCATGGATATCCGACCAAACTATCACCAGCATTTACAAAATCGGCAGTCGATGAGCATTTTCAGGCAAAAGAAAAACAAAATGCCATCAATAACTTGAAACCTATTTAACTCAAGAGACAAAAGAAGGAAGAAAACTAAACAAAAACAAGGCGATTTCCGTCAAAAAAAAAAAAACAAGGCAACCAGCTAAGAAAGTTCCGAATTTTTTGTTAGTGATAAATATCAATTCCAAAATCACCAAAGTAAACAAGGTTTGCTCGTTTTTTCGAATTTAGGAAAGACGCACTAGCAGATGGCGTCCAGCCTTGGACGCAGTTGGAAGTAGTGTCCACACCTGGACGCTCACGTGTGCAGGGCACTTCTAATGGAGTGATATAAGCAGTGTTCATAGCATGCCAAATAAGCAAAAGACTGATGTGAGAGGATAATTAAGGAAGAGAGATGATAGCAACGTCTCATACAAGACATTGTATATTTGAGATGACGAAGAAAGCTAGAGGATAAGGATTGGTAAAAAGGAGAGAGAGGTGAGATAAGAGAGAAGAAATGAATAGGATGATCGCTAGATATCATGCGTTAGAAAGATTGTTTCTAGTCTTGATTCTATGTGAGGTGATAAGTTATAGACATTGTTATACAGTATCTCCACTCAGAGTGCCCTCATATGACACTAGACTGCAAGACCTCCATCAACAAGTCTTTTTTGCACAATAATGGCCATAATTACTTGTGACTTTTACATTTACTCAAACAACATCCCTTCCGCCACCTTCTTGGATATTTCTTTTGATTGAGCTGGTGGCTAATCTGAACCAAATCACACATGACAGCTCAATCTGTACAACTCATGAAAACTTTGCACGCATGTACAAGAATATGAACATCGCGCTTGAACTTCTTGCATTGACTGAAAATAAAATCATGAACTGTTTCAAGATTATTCGAATTAATTCACAATGACATATACAAGAATCTGAATTTTGGATCATGTAACTTTAAGCATTAACTGGAAATTTCAGCAGTTAACTATTAAAATTCAGATAAGGCTCCACATTTATTTTAAACAAATTCAACCGCGGGAGAGGTTCCACACCTTGACAAAAAGCTAAGTTTTGCATTGTACAAAGAGGGAAAAAGAGCAGGGAGGTAGGAGGGGAACTACTTTGTTGCAGAAGAGGCTAAGTAATATCTCAGGATCGTTGCACTTCGCTTATCCAGTCTTGAATGAATCTGTCTATCCATATTGTGAGATCGATCTTGGCTGCTGCTTATGGAGCTCCACATGTGAATCAGGCAAGCAGCTCTCCTTTAGGTCTATGGAATTTACCGAGCTTGAATTATTAAATACTATATACAAGCCCTGAAAGTGAACATGAACCATAAACCTACAGGTCATAAAATAGTTTATCATAAAATGTAACTGCTAGGAATGAATCTGACAGCTTTTTCTTGTGTCAGCAGTAAACGCCACCTTTATCTGCTACACTAGACAAATATATCTTCTTAATCCTCTTTCTGAGTAGATCCGAGCACTTTTGCGTGTTCTACCTCTGCCCTTAAACATATTTCGATGTGTTTTTACTACCATAGATAAAAGATAATGATCAAAGCTCCAAAATGTTTGCTATTGTTTACTGGTTTCAGTCAAGTCAAGAAAAATAATTATCATTGTACAGATATGTATACCAGAACATAAGTGTGCCTATTTCGACTGAAAAGATTCGGGCAGAGATGGAGTAATCTCCACCGTAGTTCCCCTAGAAAATATTTAGACTAAAGAAAATCTCCGGGAGTACTCATCACTCACAACTTACTCAAGTAGGCACGCATGGCATTGCGATTTTCTGTACTCGTTCAGTCATTTGGGTTCAACCAACTTGCCACCTTCTTGACGCCTTCACGGGCATACGACAAATTGCTATATAAGCTAGGACAGAATTTCGCTTAAATTAATATAAATTTGGCATATTGATCCTTCGTTTGTAGTCATTTATCATTCAATTAGTGAAACATAAACTCATTCGATCTCCTGATATTAATCAAATTAGCATCTTTCCTCTTTTAGAAAGAAAACTCTTTTCCTTATTAGCAAAATTCTTTCTATTTCTACCTGCTCAAGGTATTTACCATTCCACAACAACTGTTGCAGTAGAATCACAACAGACTCTGTGTATAGGGAACTATGATAACTTAGCTACCTATCTAATTTATTGTAGAAATTCCGGTATCTGCGGTTGGACATGGAAAATAGAAATACTTAATTAATAAATAAAAGTATTAGGCTTAGACACGAATTGATGTAATTGCAAGGGTGCCACCGTTTGGAAAACTTAATTACCTTGTTATCTGCATGTAAATCCCAGTTTACCTTTCCTACTTGTGTGATTTAGGATATTTGAAGGACCATGTGAGAAGGTCCTATTTAATGTTGTGATGAATCATTGTAATGTTTATGGAGTGGTTATTTGATTTTGCAAAGATCGCTCTCTGAAAGGATTGTTCTGGCAGAAATTGAGGATTCTGTGTTTTGAGTCATGGATTGAGTTAGGGGGATCTGAGTCTCTGCATTAAGGTTGCATGAAGTATGTTTTGACTAACGTGGGTCAAGTTGTGAAGAACTTGTGCTCGAAAACAATTTCTTTATCTTTGGATGTGCAGGGAGGCTTGGAGTCGCCATGGTTGACGGCGAGGATCGGGGCTACGCTCAGGGAGGAGCCGAGGCCCAGAACGGTCAAGGATGCCGTGAGAGATGGTGAGCTTAAGCATGGCACAAGAAAGACTAAAAATGTTGAAGGCGAGTTCGAATGGCGGGTTTGCACCATATGGCTTGGTCGGTCCAACTGAGGTGTGGTCCGGTGGAACCGGAGTGGAAGAGACTTGCCGGCGTGTGGCAAGCCAATGGTGAATCTACACGTGACAAGCATGGCGATTGCTCGCAATGAAAGATGAAGATCCGGTCAAGAAAGGGTATTTTGGTAAGGTTGGCCAAAATACCGGAATCCATCTTAGATCAAAACCGCGGCGCATGCGGGGCGTTTGGAGAGCGATTTAGGTCAAGGGGATGCTGGTTTGATCAAGTTGGATCAAGCGAAAAAGGCTTAACGGATTTAGGCTTATGCGCTTTGAAAAGCGTGCATAAGTAACTTGTGTGAGTTAAAACTCGTGTGGTTGGGGTTAACAGGTTTTCCCCATTGTGCTAAGTGGATTATATCCATTAGGGCTAGGAATGGCTGGTTGGGCCTCCTATATAAAGGATTGGGGTGGAGACTTGTGTTGACCATCTAATCCATCTCTCATGTGTTCTCAAGTCTAGGGTTAGGGTTAGAGAGTTAAGTGCATTGTGTGCTCTTTGTCCTCCAAGGTGGAGTGGCTGTAAAACCCAACACAAGTAAGCAATACATCAATCTTGATCATCTCGATGAATCTTCTCTATGTGGATTGATTTGCTCTTGTCTTGGTTGGATTGATCTCTCTTCCTTTTTCTTGATCTTGCTGTGCTAAGGACGTAAAAGATATGGAGATAACCTGTGGAAATATATCTCATATTATCTAGGCACTTCTATAGCAAGTTTATCAAGAAACCCGATTTTGCATGTTTTTGGCCTACTTGTGTGATTTCTCGTTTTGAGAGTTTTTGATTGTTGTTTGCCCTTAGTCTAGCTTGCTGTGACATGTGAGAACACATTTGGAGCCATCTTGGCCGTCATATACTCACGAGCAAGTTGGATTCTCAAATTGGGGTTTTGACTCGGTTTTGGTGCAACCTTCCTACAAACTGAAAAAAGTCTCAACTTTGGATATATTTTTCATGATCGTTTGTTGGAATAGGTTCACAATAACCTAAAGAACATCTATACAAAATTCCATATCATTTGGATATATGGATCAAAAGTTTTCTTGGTTTTCGGATTTGAAATCGAGCTGAAAATACTATTCATCGCCTGATTTTACTGTAGTAGCGGCAGACCGCCATTATAAGGCTGGTCAGACCGCCCTTTGAACGCCGGTCAGACCGCCTGGAAGGGTTTGGTTTCAAGTTTAATTGTTTTGGGTCAATTGGAGTGATTTTTATCTATAGATTCTATGTTCTACATCTCTGTAGATGTTTGAGTCTAAAATCTTGAATACTAAAGGGAAAAATCAGAGTTGGCACTATTCACCCCCCTCTGTTGCCTTCTTCGGTCCTACAATATTCTATTTACTATTTAAAAAAAGCGACATCTCTATGCCACCGGGCTTCACTCCTCGGGAGCCGTTGGGTTGTATGTTTGAATAGGTGCCGGCATTTGAATTTCTTTAATTCGAATTGTATTGTTTAATATTTCGGCCGAATTTTTAAAAAAAACCTGAAATTTTGTGAAATTTCCGAATTTCACATTTCTCAGAGGGGTCCGATAATTTTCATGCACCGAAATTGTTTTCTTGCCTGTACCTACAAACATGGCAGCTTAACTAACAAGCCTGCATGACCAGAACACATGACATGATACACATCCCTCGGAAGCATCCTTACCCATGGATCACCGTAATGGAAGATTTGGACCAATTAGGATAAATAACCACTGAATATATCTAGAATGTGAGATTCTTTGGATCCTCAATTATTTTTTAGAGGGTTTGCAAAAAGCCAGCTAGATCAGCTCCATAAACGACATGATAGTTGCACTAATGCTTTGATAAAATTTATTCTATTGATGAATCTGCTATGGCTATATGGAATCTCTTGGTTGTTCAGAATTGCAAGACATGTTAACAGGCATGAGTTTGCACTCCTATGTAGCGGGCCGCTGCATGTGTAGGAATGGATCTTACAATTGGCAATGCAATTTAGCTAGTTGTATTTGGATCTGGTTTAACTATTCATCCTGTTTCTCTCGCACTTTTTTTGTTCTTGCATAGTTTTTCAAGATGACTTTATGTTCTTATGGATCATAACCTGCTAAAGGTATATGTTCCCTATGTTTGGTTGGATGTGCAGCTGATCATGATTTTCTGCTTGGCTTTCGAAATGATGATCTTGTTTGGTTTCAGCATCTTCTTTCCTTCTTTGAAAGTTTTGCAAGGATTGGGTATGGCTACTCAATTGGAGCCCATTTAGCCGATCTCATACAGGTTGGCCCATGTTGGTCGTTGTGTAGTTTGTACGACTGAAACCTGTGTGACCTGCAACTTGCAAGGGCAAACTAGTGAGATTGAGCCAAGCGATCGAGAAGAAGATTTGATATCCCAATGTTGCGTGCTGTGTTTAGAACTTTAGATCGCCCCTCTAGTTCTCTTCTCGTATGTATCGAACCGACCGTTCGCTTTGTAACAGTAACATTTGGATTAATCTCAGTTTCAAGCAAAATGGGCGTCGAATGGTAGGCCTTTCCCCTGATGTCCCGAGCTCTGGCTGACGCCTTTGTACACATATTTCTAAATGCGCACCTATAGGTCGAGGATTGGATAATTTGTTTGAGGCAAAAAAAAAAAAAATTTGTACCGAACAAGTACATATTTTCTCCCTAAATTTAAAGCATTTGTACAACATCGATCTACTTTGCCAAGGTTCATTCATCTGGGTCCAACTTCAGATTTTACCAAGCAGCTGCTATTGATGGATTAAGGGTTAGGGATGGGCACACTTGTTAGAAATAATCCTGACTATGTATCTAGTTGTGTCATGCATCAGTGTTTGTCTTGCATCAGTGTTAAACATCCAAGTTAGTTGCATGCGTGTTGTCATGGCATAGTGGGCGGATCGATTGCTCAACGTGTGCATGGCCATGAGTTTAGTGGGGTTGTTAGCTTGCATGTGGAGTTGGAAGGAGCACAGTGGCCGTCTCTGTTGGTAGCGCATGAAGTGGTCATGATCCAATGTTTTAGGATCAGGCGTGGGTTATGGCCTTAGTGGCCGGTGGTGTATAAAAGCTTATGTATGTTGTCGGCTTGGCTGGTGGAATAACAGAGCAAATACAGAAAACAGACGCAAGGCAGTTGCTGTGTCGTCGAAAGATCTAGAGAATCTATGTTGAATTGTTAGGTGATTTATTTCTTAAATTTTTACAGGAGCTCGGTGATTACTTAAGAATTCTAAAAGCTCTCAGTAAAGCTGTGTATGCATATGATGATACTCTTTGTTTTCTAGGGCTTTTCATTGTATGCATTGGATTAAATTGAGGTTAAGGTGGTAAGAAGAAAGTTGGATATGCGGTAAAGCCGGGTTAGTCTAATCTACACACGTGCGTTAACAACGCATGTCGTGGACGACTTTTCTTTGTATGCGAGCCTGGAGCATCCCACCGCTTCCCACCTCTCCTTTTCAGCTTCTCCAAATAGCTTTTCAATTCACATATTCAAACTAAAAAACAAACTTTCAACCGCAAAATCCAAACTTTTAATTCGTTCATATACTTCGAACTTGAAGCCCCAACCAACTCCAAATCAAACCTTGAAATCAGAAATCTAGACTTTCAAATCGAAACCCAAACTTTCCATTCAAACGATTCAAGCTTTCCATTCGTGTATTCAAACTTTCAACTCGGAAAATCAAACTTTCAGTCGCCGATCCGAACCTTTGACATGAAAATTAAAAGGCTTTCAACTTGATTCCCTAGAAACCCAACTCCAAAAACAAAGCTTTCAAGTCAGAATCCAGAACTTTCGCCTAGGTTTTAGGAGGGGAAGAGAACGGGAATGGCAAGACTTGGTGTGCTCGGGCCACTTGGCTACTCCACAGGTCACTGACAGTTGAGCTCAAGACAGCTGGGGTAGGGGAGACGTGGGAGGGGGAGAGGAGGGAGCCGCGGGGGCGAGGCGGCCCTATGGTGGTGAAGGGAGGCGGATCCACCTCAATCTCGTCCAAATTCGGAGACCTCGACGAAAAGTGGCGGTGGCGGTGAGAGCAAGGCAACGAGCTCGCCGATCCACTGCACTTTAGGAAGGCGGTAGTTGTGGCACTAGGAGACGTGAAGGGGAGGAGTGTGAGGGAGCAGCTGATGGAATCAGCCCTCTGATCGTTGAATACTCGCAGCCCACGATTTAGCCGAGGCACAGAATTTTGCACACGCGAGATCTGTCTAGGAGAGCGAAGCAATATTCAGAACAGAGAGGTAGGAATGCAAAGCACTACAAAGCGACTAGCAGAGCACACCAGAGTGACAAGCAGAGTCTGGACGCAGAGTTTTCCTATCTCTGAATTTTGCCGGATGAACAACAGTACGAAGAAAGACCACACTCTGAAGCTTAACTCTGAACTTTTTCAGACTAACAGACTAACTGAAAACTAAGCACTTACATGCATGATCCACTTCCTACGCACGCACATGCTGCATTAACTAGTCATGTAGACTAAAGACTCGGCCAAACCGGCCACAACTCAACACAAAGCAGAAAACAACTCGGCACAGACCAAGTCGTGATTATTTTCTACAACAGCGAGCCCAGGAGAGTGGCGACGGCAAGCATAGGGTTGCAGATGGGAGGGAGGAGAAGGAGCTCTCATGGGAAACGGAAGGACGGTGCCACCGGAGGTGGCCAATGTCAGCGGAACTCGTCTAGTGGCTAGGACTGGGTCTTCAGGCGACGCCCACGACTCCGCACGGCGCGCCCGTCATGCGTCCGCATAGCTAGGATCGGCCAACGGCCTCCTGTTGTAACATGTATATGTACACCGTTCAGAGATCAATACAAGTGCGGTTGATCCATCCTTATCTCTCCCTTCTACATGGTATCATCGTCCACGGTTCTTCTCAAGAATCCTTCGCCACTGCTTCCGCAACAATGGCGCCCTCCTCCACCCACTCCACGTCCTCCTCCATAGACGACGTTCCCGTCGATCCCGCTCCTGCCGCCGTTCTCCAGGCGGTCACCATCCGCTCCCACGTCCCGGTCACCCTCGACCTCGACGAGGGCAACTACGGGTAGTGGAGATGCCTCTTCGCCTCGGCCCTCGGCAAGTTCGGCCTCGAGGGCCACGTTCGTTCGCCAACCCCGTCCGAGGAGCACGACGGCGAGTGGCGCATGGTTGACTCGTGCGTTGTCAACTGGATCCTCACCACTGTCTCCCAAGGCGTCTTCGACATCGTCCGCCGGCAGCGCAACACCGCCTTCTCTCTGTGGCACGCTGTCGAGGGCCTCTTCCTCGACAACGAGATGCAGCGCGCGGTGTACCTCGAAGCTGAACTGCGCTCCACGCAGCAAGGCGACCTGTCGATCAATGATTACTGCACCAAGCTGAAAAGGCTTGCCGATCAGCTCCGTGACATTGGCCAACCTGTCTCCGAGCCGAGTCAGGTGCTGAACCTCCTTCGCGGCCTCAACCCCCGCTACCGCTACGTCAAGCCGGTCATCACCTCCAAATTTCCCCCGCACACCTTCCTGAGCGCGCGCTCCTTCCTCATCTTGGAGGAACTCAGTGCCCAGCACGACGCCAACGTCGAAGCCGGGCAAGCCCTCACCGCCACTCATGGTGATCGGTCTGACGGCTCCTTAGCCTCTAACACGCCACGCACCAACAACCGCTTCAACAACGGTAGCGGCAACAACAGATCCAATCGGAGGCGCGGTCGTGGACACGGCGGCGCACCCTCCCGCTCCACCAACCAGGGCGCGCCGTGGGCAGTAGGCTACAACCCGTGGCAAGGCATGGTGCAAGCCTGGCCTATGCCTTTCCGCGCACCTGGGGCAGGCGTTCTGGGACCGCGTCCTCCGTTCCAGCCACAGCAGGCAAGGACGGCAGCGCACGCTCCCACCGCACCTCCTCCTGGCGGGCACAACAACGTCTTCGACACTGGGGCTCTCTACGTCGCTCTGCAATCCGCCGGTGCCCCGCCTCCTCCACCGAGCGCGTCCGACTGGTACCTCGACACTGGTACCACGTCTCACATGTCGTCTTCCCCTGGTAACTTTCCACCTTCATCTCTTCAACCCTCTTCATCTGTCATCACAGTGGGGAACGGTGCTCGCATGCCAGTTACGCATCAAGCCCGCACTCTCCTTCCCACTGCTACTTCCTCTCTTCAATTGAATAATGTTCTTGTTTCGCCTTCTCTGATCAAGAACTTGATCTCCGTTCGTCGCCTTACTCGTGACAATGATGTTTCCATTGAGTTTGACCCTCTTGGCTTTTCCATCAAGGATCTTCATACCAGGGCGGAGATACTCCGATGTGACAGCAACGGCAATCTCTACCCCCTTCGGCTACCACCACAACAGGCCCTTGCTACAAGTTCAGAGGTCTCCCTTTGGCATCAGCGGCTTGGGCATCCCGGTTCTCCTGTCCAAACTCAAGTCCTTCAACATTTTCATTTTCAGTGTCATAAAACTGATCGGCATGCTTGTGCTTCCTGTCGCTTAGGCAAGCATGTGCGACAGCCCTTCGGCAACTCTATCAGCCAAACTTTTTTCCCTTTTCAGTTAGTACATTCTGACGTTTGGACATCTCCTGTAACCAGTTACTCAGGCTATCAGTACTATGTTGTTTTTCTTGATGATTACACACATTATATTTGGACGTTTCCACTGCGTCAAAAGTCTGACGTTCTTCCCACCATTCGTGCGTTCATGGCTTATGTGCACACCCAATTCAGGCTACCCATTCTAGCCTTCCAAACTGATAATGGCCGAGAGTTTGATAACACCGCCCTACGTCTTCTCTTCTCCGCCCACGGTGTTCAGCTCAGACTCTCCTGCCCCTACACGTCGCAGCAAAACGGCAAGGCCGAGCGCGTCCTTCGAACACTTAACGACTGCCTTCGCACTTTACTGATCCACAGTGCAGCACCGCTGGAGTTCTGGGCAGAGGCGCTCGCCACGGCGACTCACCTCGTCAATCGCCGTCCCTGCTGCGCCACGAGTCCTGCGACACCGTTCGCCCTACTCTTCGGCGTGGCGCCACGCTATGACGAGCTCCGGGTGTTCGGTTGCCGGTGCTACCCTAACCTTACGGCCACGACACGCCACAAGCTCGACGCTCGCTCGACGCCATGTGTGTTCATCGGCTACCCTGCCGACCATCGCGGGTACCGCTGCTACGACATCGCGTCACGGCGCGTGATCACGTCGCGGCATGTCATCTTCGACGAATTGGTCTTCCCGTTCCGCAGTGACCACGACGCCAACGCCGCTGTTCCACGACGACCTGTGCTGTACGACGACACACAATCTCCACTGCCTCGTCACAGTACGAGAGCTTCCCCCGCGTCTCCGTCGCCGGCGTCCACACTGCCGCTAGCTGCTGCTCTGCCTCCACATCCGCGACGCGCACGCACGCCGCGCCATCCGCCTCCACCGCTGCGTCGCAGCTGCCACAACACGCCGCCGCCATTGGACCTCTGTCTTCTCCGTCCACGACATCAGGCACAGCATCCGTAGCAAGCACGCCCATCGACACCGCCTCATCTAGGCACATGGGACATCCCATGGTGACTCGGGCGTGCGCAGGCATCCACAAGCCAAACCCGAAGTATGCGATGGCGGCGACTGCGTCGCTCTCGCCACTTCCCCGCAGCGTCCGTGGTGCTCTCAAGGACCCCAACTGGTATGCGGCTATGCAATGCGAGTTCGATGCCCTACAGGCAAACAAGACATGGCGGCTCGTCCCTCGTCCACCGGGGGCGCGCATCATCACTGGAAAGTGGGTTTTCAAGCACAAGATGAACTCCGACGGCTCTCTCGAGCGCTACAAAGCTCGATGGGTCGTCCGGGGGTTCAATCAACGCCCGGGTGTCGACTTCGGCGAGACATTCTCCCCGGTGGTTAAACCCGCTACGATCCGAACGGTACTGACACTTGTGTCCACACACCGGTGGCCGGCTCATCAACTCGACGTCTCCAACGCCTTCTTGCATGGCAACATTCAGGAGCAAGTCTACTGCCAGCAACCCACCGGCTTCGTCGACCAACGCCGCCCTGATGATGTATGTCTTCTGTCCAGGTCCTTGTACGGGCTGTGGCAGGCGCCTCGTGCGTGGTTCGAGCGCTTCGTCGGGCATGTCACGTCCCTGGGCTTTGTTCAGTCCAAGGCGGACACCTCTCTCTTCGTGTACAACCGCAACGGCGCCATGGCGTACCTCCTGCTGTATGTCGACGACATGATCCTATCTGCCTCGACCGTACACCTGCTGCAGCACTACGTGGAACGCCTACGGGACGCGTTCAAGGTGAAGGACATGGGTCCTGTTCGGTACTTCCTCGGCATCGATGTTCAATGAACACAAGCTGGCTTCTTCCTTTCTCAGTCCAAGTACACCGAGGAGCTCCTGGAGCGTGCTGGCATGGCCAACTGCAATCCAGTCGCCACGCCAGCGGACACGACGCCAAAGCCTTCTGCTACGGAAGGTCAGCTCATCGGCGATGCCACAACATACCGGAGCATTGCTGGAGCCTTGCAATATTTGACAATCACACGGCCCGACATCGCCTATGCCGTCCAACAAATATGTTTACATATGCATGCGCCCAGAGATGTCCACCAGACGATGCTCAAGCCTGTGCTTCGATATGTCAAGGGGACCAGCGGCCTTGGCATTCAGCTGCGCGCCGCGACGTCGCCCACCATCACAGCTTACTCCGACGCCGACTGGGCCGGGTGCCCGGACACACGGCGCTCTACCTCCGACTTCTGCATCTTCCTTGGCGACTCCCTCATATCGTGGTCCTCTAAACGGCAAACTACGGTATCGAGGTCGAGTGCCGAGGCAGAGTATCGTGCCATTGCAAACGCCGTCGCCGAATGCTCCTGGCTACGACATCTACTCGGCGAACTCCACTGCTCAGTACCTACGGCGACCGTGGCGTTCTGTGACAACATCTCGTCTGTCTACATATCGCGGAACCCAGTTCATCATCGGCGTACCAAGCACATCGAGCTCGACATACACTTTGTCCGGGAAAAGGTTGCCATCGGTGAGCTCCGCGTCACGCACGTTCCCAGCGCACGCCAGCTAGCTGACGTGTTCACCAAAGGACTACCCACGGCGTTGTTCCTTGATTTCAGAGACAGCCTCTCCGTCACCAGACCGCACGTTGAGACTGCGGGGGGGTGTCAGCGGAACTCGTCTAGTGGCTAGGACTGGGTCTTCAGGCGACGCCCACGACTCCGCACGGCGCGCCCGTCATGCGTCCGCATAGCTAGGATCGGCCAACGGCCTCCTGTTGTAACATGTATATGTACACCATTCAGAGATCAATACAAGTGCGGTTGATCCATCCTTATCTCTCCCTTCTACAGCCAAGAAGCTACCACAACATATCATGTCGATCTCGGCCCGATCCGCCGTCGCCTGACGAGCTACACTGCAGGAAAGCAATGGTTGCGGTGGCGGTGCTGGGCTACGCGAAGGGAGGAGGGGCAAGGAAGCGTGAGCAGGCAGCGGCGGCGGTGGGAGGGAGAAGCGGCAGATCTCACGAGCATAGGAAAAATGCCACTGAGAGATCATCGTAACTTTACCACAGTAGCCATAATATCTGCAAAGACTTGCAGGATAAGTTACAGCACCCCATTAGTATCTCCGAAGAAGGAACGGCTTGGCAGGTTCAGTGCCAAGCAGGCTAAAACAGCTCATGAATTAACAGCTACTAGTTAGAGACCCGTGCATTGCAACGGAGTTATAAAAATAATGAGACAGAACTTACTGCCTGGCCAACTTCACATATCAAAACATTAGAGAGTAAGCGACAGGGAGAGAAAGGTGGCCAGAATACGCGAGGAGATGGGAAAGTGGAGGAGGTGGGCGGTTGTTTCTGAGAGAGAGAGGAGGAGAGAGACAAATGGTCTAAATCAAATCGGATGGCCGAGAAGAGAGGAGGAAGGCCATACCAACCATCAACTCCTTCTTTTATAATAGTAAAGATAAGATGCTCAAATGTTGATCTGAGAGAAGTAGTATCATGTGCAGTCAAGTGGACAATTGTGTCACGAGAAAGTCCTAGGCATCTTCTCTTATACGGGAGCACAAACGAATTTAAAACACAACATACTTCAAAAGAAAAAGGAAGAAAATTGATTCTTCAGTTTAGAATTTGGTACTTGTTTTCGTTGCAACTCGAGGCTTTTCAACTCTTGCAATTGAAATATTCCATCAAATGACGATGTTGTGGAGATTAGTAAATTCTACTCCAAGTCACAACAATCCAGCATTTGCAAGTCTGGAAACAATAATCCTACAATGAAGGCACATGTCGTCAGCACGAGGAGCATCATCTGAAACCAATCTACTAGCTTATCCTTACAAAATGACAGGATTCAGAGACTCGTTGATATTACAAACCGGTGATAACTTTGCTCGAGACTTCAGTCTGCTATTTCTACCTCACCAGTCTACTAATGGCATATTTCCAAGTCTTCGGTTCTGATAGTCTAGGCCTTGAATCATAAATGATGTTAGAATTTATATGTACAATACAACAGAATTAACTATAGAATCTTTATCGTAGTGTATGCCACAATGACCATAATTAAACAAGTCATCTAGCTTTGGACTGTGGTACATTTTAGAACCTAACTTTTGGAGTTGGGCTTCATCGGATTTTATTAAATTTAGTGAATTTTTGTGTCAACTACACTAACGGCTTCTTTTCGACCAGAGGCGAAATTGATGGGCCAAAATGATCCAACCAAATGCTATTAGAATCGCCAAAGCTGAGTTTAAGAACCAAAATGCTCCCCCCTCTGACCAAATAAAAACTTTATTTATTGCCACTGAATTGATGAGTTTTATTATGAGAGATATGATTTTGCAACTATAAACTTAATACAAATTTTATTACGAGTTATATGGTTTTGTAACTAGAAATTAGTACCAAATCAGAAGGCATACTTTATACAGAAGGCATACGTGACACTAATTTGCTTGGCCCCTTTGCACTTAGCTTAGTTCTTTCTTTTTTTTGGAATAAAAAATACATAATACTCCCTCCGTTTGTAATAGATGCCACTCTAGTAGTTTGCAAAACGATCAAGGCATGCATATAGAAATATCATATTATCCTCATTCATTCAGTCAATTATTGCTCTTGTATAATATGTGTTACTCTAGTCCAAAATTGTAAATGACTTTAGAAATAGGCACTAGTATAGAAAACCATATTACAGATGGTTGGAAAACGTTATCACAGACGATTTCATGAACCATCTGAATTGATGGGTCAGTAATGATACGAGGTCATCCCAGATGGCTTTCGAACTGTCTGTGACGTAAATATCACAGACGGTTTTTTAATTAAAAACCGTTTGTGATAATTATAATCACAGATGGTCTGTGACATATAAATATCATAGATATCACGCATGCTTTTAACTAAAAACTATCTCGTGACTTATAATATCACATATGGTTTTTAATTAAAAACCGTCAGTGATTATAACTATCATGATTTGTTTTTAATTAAAAACCATTTGTGATATTCTTTTGTACCCCCAAATCTATTTCTGTTTATTGGCTAACATTAGGAAATGCTAGCCATACCATTTGAAACAAGCAGATCAACATGTACATGTATACATCCAATTCACATCTCAATTCATTTCACAAACAAAAACATCCATTATGCAAATCAATTAATTGAAATGAAATAAAATATCCATTAATAAATACACAATTACAATTAATGTCAATCTTATCCCAACCAAAAAATCATTCAACGTTGTGGAACTCTCCATCTGATCTTATGACTCTAGACATCAAAAAGAATGCGCACTCTCCTCGAATTCGTGCAAGGTCGGGCTGTTGCAACACAGTTGTAGAGATGGGCACAGCCTGTCGATAGGAATATCAATATGCATACATATATAATTTGATAAGTATGAAATAATTATGAAAAAAATTGACAAACCTTAGAATTAGTGATCTTCGATAAATTGAATAGTAGTCTCATATGGTGGCAAACGTAGAATCCACACGTGTTGCCCGGCGGCTACTGGTGGCCTTGCAAAAAATAGAATGTGTTAATTTAAGAGGCATTACTATCAAGTGTTGTATAGGATTAATTAATGTGTACTAGCGAATACCCGAAAATTTCGAATATGTTGCAGGGGCTTGTGTTGAGACCCGAATATGCAAATCCAGACTCTTTGTGTATACTGCACTAGTCCAGGATCACGCTAGTACACACAGTCAAACACAGATGTAATCACAACCATATACACACTAAATTAAAGGGAAAACTCAAATATCGATAAATCTCAAATGTACGACCTTATGGTCAAGCTTAAAATAGCACTAGCCCAAAGGGCTTAAACTCTAGTAGTGAAAAACTAAAATAAAGCGTAGCAGCCAATCGACATGCCCACATGCTATCGAGTGGAGAACGAAGTCCTAATCTGCGAAGTCATTGAAGTATTCTCCTTCTGGTACCTCCTGCTGGTAATACTCCTCCTCAACTGAGCAACATGGGCATAAAGCCGTGAGTACATTGATACTCAGCAAGTCGTTTGTAACAAATGAATGCAATACAGTATACAAGGCTTATCAATGGATGACTGAAAGGTTATTTTGTATAAAATGGCATTTGAATGTAAATACAATAAATAGATTGAAACCGAACTTTAAATAAAATAATAATAGATAAATAAGCAAAGGAATTGAATAAGACACTTGTGAACCTCCCATCCACAAGCTAAACGAACAGTGAACTACCTGTTCACTATCCAACCATCAACCACAAGTTTATATGAAATCACTATACCTTGTGTGAAATCACCGAGCATTGTCCATGACCAAGAACGCGCTATTCGAATAGTTTTATACTCAGAGGTTACACAACTGTACCCAGACGATGTGATTAGCCTCACGCTAAGGAAATCACAACAAGACCTTTACAAAGTTCAGTTCTAACTCAATCCCGCCCGCTAGGGTTTTGCATCACACCCCCTTGCACCTCATGGAAATCAGTAACCATGTTCATCACAATGACGAGATTGAAATTAAAACATCCCAAATTAATCAGCTAGGTCTATTCCGTACTAGACATGTGGTTTGCACGGTAAAGCTCAGATTAATGGTGCACAAAGTTAAGTCCTTACGATTACCCAGACGAGAATTCCACATCACACTTCCACCTTTACTGCACGATCAGTCGCCCAAGTGAAAACCAATTTTGTATAACCACCGCCAATGACACACCAATGTCATGGCACAAATTTTATAGATGTGGCACCAACCATGGTTCTCTGTGGCTCCAACCACGATTCCCTGTGGATCCAATCACGATTCAATATCTCATTAAGTCAAATTAATTAATCACATGTGATGATGAACCCAATCGCAAAATAAGCAAAGCTAAGCATTCTAATCGCATAACCCATACGATATCTAGCATAGCATCACTATTAAATTTCCCAAACTATAGTGACATGGCATAGTGGTATGCAAAATTATCAAGGAGGGAATTAATCAAGTGGGTAATAACTACCAAGTACAAGGGGTGTATTAAAATAGTGATGCAGAATAATTTAAAAATAAAGTAGTTAAATAATAGATTAAAATTTGGGTTCAACATGATCAAAAGACACAACATGCCTTGGTTATGCTCAGCGAGGTGCTCGGGGTCTTCTGGTGTTGCTCCTGCTCCTCCAGAATCGAAATCTAACGAGAAAGAAAATGACCGAAAACACAAAAACACATAAAATAACAAACAAAAGAACTCCAAAAACCCTTGAAACTAGCACCAACGGATAGAGCTTGATTTTAGATGAATTTAGAAAAAAACAACAGGGTCGATCGGAGTTAGGACGGAGGAGAACGGGCTCTCAAAAGTTTGAATCTACTGGAAAATGCTAAAATTCGGAGGGGTCACTATTTCAGTGGACTTGGTCCACGGACTGGGAGGGGCCAGCGCGGAGGACCGCGTAGCACGCATGGGCGCAAGCGGTAGGCCAGCGCGGTGCAGCGCACGCATGTGCCAGGTCACGTACGGCAGCGAGCGCGCATCTCGGCAGTGGTTGGGCATGGGCGCAGCATGGTCGGCGCGACATCGGCGGCGGCGCGCCAGCGCGCCAGGCCCAACAACCTCGCATGCTCGCGGCGCGAACGGGGTTCCGGGCAGAGGCCTTTGTTTTAACGTCCCCGTAGTGAAGGACCTTATCTCTTGTGGCCGAACATTATTTTTTTCCTATCTGTCTCTATTGTGGCATAATTCCCACCTGAGCCTTTCCGTTCCGCTTGTAGGTGCTGTCGCAGCGAGTGAAGGAACTCCCAGTCAAACTCTCGGTTCGGATCCTTCGTGCAGCGGTTTCGCCGAGCGTGCGCAAGGCAAGTACCTCGCAGCCGTAACCTTTCCGTTCCAGTTATCCATGTCTATGTATAACCACTGTTGTCTTGGATATTGTTACCGTGTCGTATGTTATTGCCAAAATCCTGTGATTAAGTAGTATTTATGTTGGTTGAGGCTATGCCTAGTCGTGCTAATGCTAAACGTTAATATTTTGATATTCGTGCTCATCATCTTAGGCTATTATGATAATCATGCTTGTCAAATTAGGCTTATCGTTATAATTATGCGTGTCATTTTATGCTTGTCATTATGTTCATGCTATTCCTTTATTATTACCGTTGTATCCATGCCATGCACCTTATGTTTATCATTTCATATATGCTATTATTTTATGCCAATTAATAGATTCATGCTCTTCGGTTAATTACATTATTGTTAGATACTTGCATTTTGTTACCCATACATTATATGCAATGGGCTGTTAACTTGACTAACGAATATGCAACATCTAATAAAACTTGTTGAATGACAACCTTGTATGCTTGGGCTTATTAAGGGTCTCGTATTAAATAGCCACTAGACCATATTCCTATCTTATATACTCTTCGTCTCATATCGTGAATCGTCATTAATTATTTAGCAACATTCTCATTGATTCTACTATCTATTGGTTATCTCTATCACCTATCCCTTGGCTCATGTCGTGGATCACATTATCAATGACTTAGAAACATCCTCTTTTATTATCTGTCCTATCGGTTTCCCTCTCACAATCGCAATACATTAAAACACATGAATTGTTTACATTACTTGAATACCTGGCTTGGGGTTATCCACATATAGGGGAGATTGCTACCCACCTGGTAACGTACGGGGGGCCGTACACTCTCGTTACACAGGATATTACACCCCGTCGCGGTATACAGTCGAGGACGATGGCGTGCTTGGCTATTCTCGTATACCGGGTATGTGGAGAGTAACCGCCGGTGCCATTACCTTAATTCACAAATAACAATTACCTCTTTTTCAACTGCGTTTGTTGCTTATGTCATGATAATCTGTTATCTCGCCACTCACTATCGTTGATGATCCGAATCATGTTTTAACGAGTATCGATTGCTTATTTACTTGGTTGCATCGCTTATCCTTGTTACCATATTTGACTGTTGTTGGGTACTTGCTGAGATTTCCAATCTCACACTTGCTCTTTCATCTCAGGAAAAAGGCCAGTGGAGTGATAGCATCATGCATGGGTGGGAGCACTTGGATTTTTGGCACCGTGGCTTGTTTTTACTTATTTACCTCATTTGTTAAATTTTGTTAGAGCGGACTGGTCCCATATTTATAAACTCTTGTTTAGTTTCCGCTGATCATTTAATAAAGTACACTTTAAAGGTTTATTTTCTTTTGTAAATTGTATTTTTGTTTTGTGAATGGAGTTTTATTTGGCGATGACGTTCCATAGTAATATCTCACATTGGTATGTGAGGTGTTACAGTTGGTATCAGAGCTCAGGCTGTAGTTTCTGGAAAAAAAAAATTTTTCTCACATACACGGGGCTTTGGGTTAACGCATTCATGCATGCATGACTAGTCCCTGGCTTATTATCTTAATATGAAGTCCAATTGTCACTTCACTTTTATTCCATTTTCTCATGCTGTCATTGTTCCAATCTTCCATTTCCATGCAACAGTATGCCTCCAGCTAGACGAGCCAGTGCTAGAGTGCAAGAGTATGTGGACCGTGTGCGCGGATGTACTAGCGACCCGGACAACCAGGGTCAGCCTTTGCCACAGACCAACTCTGCTCCCGATGCATCCACGTTACCTCCCCCGGTTGACCCTACAGAAGGCTCGGCTGGTGCTCCTTCGGCTTCGGCACCAGTTGCTTCCCAGAGCGAGGTGCAACAGCTTTCGACCCAGGTGCAGAACCTGGTTACGCTGCTACAGACCGCTCTTCCGGTGATGCTTGCCGGCCAGGCGGTGGTTGCGCCAGCTGCGCCAACTCAAGTGCCGCCTCCCCTTGCTCCTCATATGACAATGAGGGAGTGGCAGCGCTTGGGCCTACGGACTTTCAGTGGATCGGGACCAGTGGAGGCTAACGACTGGATTCGCTACATGAACAAGAAGTTCGACACCATGGAGCTTACTACCCAGGAGAAGGTGTTGTTCGCCTCCCAGCAGCTTCTAGGGGAGGCGGATCTGTGGTAGGCAGAGGTGCGCAGTTCTCGTGGGCCTCGCGCAGCACCACCTACGTGGGAGGACTTCACTGCTGCTTTTGAGGCGGAGTACTATCCTTTTGCCCTGACCACAGCGAAGGACTTCGAGCTCAATTCCTTGCAGCAGAAGGACGGTCAGCTGGTGGAGGAATATGAGAAGGCCTTTCGGGAGATTTGTCATTTCCTCCCAGAAGTCAATGCCAATGAGCACAAGAAGGCGTGGCGTTTCATTGGTGGCCTTCGAGAGGAGATTCGCCATGTCCTATCTGCTATGGACATTCGCACATATCGGGACGCGGTGGACCGCGCCCGGCAGATGGAGGTGCAGCTTCGTCAAACCGCTGCCCAAAAGGGCACCATCTCCGATAGGAAGAGGCCTCATTCATCGGAGGACCGTCGCGAGTCCAGCTCTTGGGGCTCTAAGAAGGCTCACCATTCAGAGAAGCGTAAGCAGTCATCTTCTCCTTCCCGCCGTTGCAGGGGCGGGAACCGCCTAACATCTCGAGGAGCACAGGGGAAAAAGTTGGTGTGCTATCGCTGTGGTGGAGACCACAAGGGCAACGACAGGGCTATTCTGGCAAGTGCCACACTTGCGGAATTCAGGGGCATAAGTCCATTGTTTGCTCCTAGAATCCTGACTCCATCCTTCCGCCTGGACTGATCAAGAAGCGAAAGGTTTCAGCAGGCTCAGATAATTCAGTGGGCATAGCTAATCAGCTTACATATCCACCCTCTGGTCACCAGAATGCAGGTACATTTGTCTATCATGTTTCAACCTCCCTCATCGATTCATTTTCTTTGGCAAGGTTGTTCTCAGTTGCTATGTTATTTCCAGTGGTTCTAGCTCCACTCCCAACTCCTATTGCTACCGCTCCTGGGGGTCCAGATGCCCGTCTCTACGCTTTGCCGACTCAGGAGTCTTACCGTCGTTCCGATGTGGTGCACGGTAATTTTTTGTCTACTACACTTAATTCTACTCTTAATTGCTCTTAATCGGATTCCTTGCATGTTTTAATCCTCTAGGTATGATTACCTTGAACTCTCGTCCTGCTCTTGCTTTGTTTGACTCGAGGGCTAGTTTCTCTTTCTTGGCATCCCGCTTTGTGCAGCAGCACTCAATACCAGTCAGTACCCTGGCGTTTTCGGTTGTTGTGTCCACCGCCAACGGACCGCTCACCAGTGATCTCGCCTGTCTCAAAGCTGCCTTGGAGTTGGAAGGCCATATGTTCAGCATTGATGCGGTAGTGGCACCAATCCAACCTTTCGATCTGATTGTGGGCATGGATTGGTTATCTTCCCATCGGGCTATTATCCATTGCTTTGATCGCAAGATTATATTACTCCAAGAGAATGGGGAGATCGTCTATCAGGGCAAGGAGCGTTTCCTTAGCCTTCTGTTTTTGGCTTCTTACTTTGATTGTCGCTGGATGACTAAGTCTGGTTGCCTCCTCGCCATGTTGGAGAAGCCGGTCATTGGATCTTCACCAGGAGAATGGCCGATTGTTCGAGAGTTCCTTGATGTTTTTCCAGCTGAACTCCCTGGTTTGCCTCCAGTTCGGGCAGTTGAATGTGCCATTGATATCATCCCTGGTACCGCACCCATCGCCAAAGCTCCTTACCGTCTATCCCGGACTGAGTTAGAGGAGTTGAAGCGGCAGTTAGACGACCTTCAAGGCAAGGGCTTCATCCGGCGCAGTACTTCAGAGTGGGCTTCACCGATCACATTTGTAGAAAAGAAGGATAAGAGTCTACGCATGTGCATCGACTATCGAGCTCTTAATGCGGTGACCATCAAGAATCGTTACCCTTTGCCACGCATTGATGACCTTTTCGACCAGCTCAAGGGGGCCAAGTTTTTCTCCAAGATAGATCTGCAGTCTGGCTATCACCAAGTTCGAATTAAGACCTCCGATATTCTGAAGATAGCCTTTCGCACTCGCTATGGTCTTTATGAGTTCTTGGTTATGCCATTTGGACTGACCAATGCCCCAGCGGTGTTCATGGACCTAATGCATCGGGTGTTCCATGAGTACTTGGATCAGTTTGTCATTGTCTTCATCGATGACATATTGATTTATTCAAGCACCGCTGAAGAGCATGAGCAGCATCTTCGGACTGTACTTGACCTTCTTCGGAAGCATCAACTTTTTGCTAAACTAAAGAAATGCGCATTCTGGCTCTCATCTGTCAGTTTCCTCGGGCATGTCATTAGTGGTAAGGGACTTTCTGTGGATCCTTCCAAGATTGCCGCAGTAGTGGATTGGCCGAGACCAAGCAACGTTTCAGAAATCCGCAGTTTCCTGGGTCTGGCCGGGTATTACCGCCGTTTTGTCCAGGATTTCTCTTCCATAGCCAAGCCTTTGACCCGCTTGACTCGTAGGGGGAACAGCCCGTTAGGCGGACGAGTGTGAGGCCAGCTTCCGTGCTCTTAAGGAGCGCCTTGTTACCGCTCCCATCCTTGCCTTGCCCGAGGGGATAAGAAGTTCACGGTTTCATCGTGATGCATCTCGATTGTCTAGGCCGTGTCCTCATGCAGAGGACAAGGTGATTGCTTATGCCTCACGCCGCTTAAGGAAGCATGAGCTCAACTACTCCACTCATGATCCGGAGTTAGGGCGTAGTCTTCGCCCTCAAGTTTTGGCGCCATTACCTCTATGGAGAAAAATGCGATATTTTCACCGATCATAAAAGTTTGAAGTACTTTCTTACTCAGAAGGAATTGAATTTGAGGCAACGTCGTTGGCTAGAATTGATCAAAGATTACGACCTCACTATCCATTATCATCCGGGCAAGGCTAATGTGGTGATCGCTGCCTTGAGCAGGAGGCGAAGTGAGGGTGTTCCTATTCCTACATCAGTTCAGGAGGAGCTTGAGGATCTCCAAACCACTCTATGTATTGCCTTCTCAGCCCTATCTTTAGAGAAGTCAGAAACTATATCCCTTTGGTTTAAGGCATTGTTGGAAGCTCAAGCCTCGGGTGCGGAGTCCAAAACTTTTCGAGGGGAAGTTGTTCGTGCTAAGCCTCAAGGCCCTGACTTTTCTAATGATGAAAAGGGGTCACATGCGTTTGCCATGTTTGGGTGTCTTCTGACTCTCAGTTGAAGAAGGATATTCTATGCGAAGCTCATAAGACTCCATATTCCATTCATCCTGGTGAGACCAAGATGTTCAAGGACCTGCAGCGGCAGTTTTGGTGGCCCGGCATGAAAAAGGATATAGCCAAGTTTGTGTCACAGTGTGCGGTGTGCCAACAGGTAAAGGCAGAACACCGTAGTCCTGCCGGTCTTTTGCAGCCACTGGAGATCCCTCAATGGAAGTGGGAGGATATTGCTATGGATTTCATCGTTGGGCTTCCTATATCACCCCGGCGCATGGACTCTATTTGGGTCATTGTCGATCGCCTTACCAAGTCAAGACACTTCATCCCGACCAAGACTACTTACTCAGCCGATGATCTTGCCAATATTTATGTCAAGAAAATTATCCGTCTCCATGGTACTCCAAAAACTATCGTTTCAGATCGTGATACCAAATTCGTCTCACACTTCTGGAAGAGTCTGCATCAGAATCTGGGCACAAAACTCAATTTCAGCACAGCCTTCCATCCTCAGACGGATGGTCAGTCGGAGAGGACAATCCGCACGTTGGAGGATATGTTGCGCTCTTGCTTGCTCGCTTGAAGGGCGTTGGGAAAACTACTTGCCTCTTGCGGAGTTTTCCTATAATAATAGTTTTCACTCTAGTATTGGCATGGCTCCCTTCGAGGCACTCTATGGCAGGCCTTGTCGTTCACCTCTCCATTGGGACGAGGTTGGAGAAAAGGCATTGCTTGGGCCACAACAGGTCAGTGATTGGAAGGAGCAGATCGAGCATATCAGAAATAATTTGCTTTCAGCCCAGAGTCGCCAAAAGAGCTATGCGGATCGTGGCCGTCGACCGTTGGAGTTTGAGGTGGGAGACCAAGTCCTCTTGAGATTCTCTCCGACCAAAGGTGTGGTACGGTTTGGGGCTAAAGGAAAGCTGAATCCTCGTTATGTTGGACCTTTCCCCATCATTGAGCGAATTGGGAAGCTTGCTTATCGATTGGAGTTACCTCCCTCTCTGGCCGGTGTTCATAATGTCTTCCACGTCTCGATGTTGAGGAAATTCCTAAACGACCCTGATCAGGTTTTGGAGCTACCCACCTTGGAGGTCTCCGAGGATCTGTCTGTCGTGGTGTGACCAGTCCGTATATTGGAGCGTTTAGAACGTCAACTTCGACGTCGGTCTATCCCCTATGTCAAGGTGTTGTGGTCTCATCAGTCTGAGCGTGAAGCCACTTGGGAGTTGGAGTCCCAGATGCGCGAGAAATACCTTGATCTCTTTAATCCAGGTTCGGATCCTCACAACTTCATTTTTTTCTCTCTCTCTCTAAATGGTTTACTCATGTTCTCTAAACCTATTCATTAAGAGTAAACGATTCGAGGCCGAATCTTTTCTAAGGGGGTAAGAGCTGTAACACCCAGGCCTTTGGGCCGTGAGCCCAACTAACATCAACTCAACCCTAATCTTCCATTTAAAAAGGTAGGCAGCAGCCAAAATCTTCCCAGGCAGCCGCCGCACACCCCTTTTTCCTTTCTTCAGGTATTCATGTCTCCTCTCTCCCGTTCATCTCTCTCCCGTTCCTCTCTCCATCCTCTCTCTTGCTCTTGCACGGCGGCACGGGGCAGCAGGCCGGCGCGGCTGCGCAGCGCGCTCAGGCGTGGGTGGCAGGCCGGCGCGGCGCATCACGTGCAGGCTTGGGGTAGCACGCGGCATTACATGAATTGTAAACAATTCACGTGCAGGCTTGGGTCCTATATTTATAAACTCTTGTTTAGTTTCCGCTGATCATTTAATAAAGCACACTTTAAAGGTTTATTTTCTTTTGTAAATTGTATTTTTGTTTTGTGAATGGAGTTTTATTTGGCGATGACGTTCCATAGTAATATCTCACATTGGTATGTGAGGTGTTACAGCGGAAAACAGTGATCTTTAGCAAAAATGGCACAAACTCAGGCGCGGTTAGGGCAGATTGGTAGTCAGTATGGGGGTGGAGGTGCGGCGAGCTCGGGTGGCGTTTTAAAGCCTCGGGAGGCTTGTGGGCGAGGGATCCTGTGGTGGCGCGGGATGACTCTCGATTGGAAACGGGAGGAAGAAGGAGGCCGGGTGGGAGATGGCTGCCGTGGGGACCCATCGGTCAGCGGGTGGGGAAAGGCAAGGGGAGGGGTGGACGGTGCAGATGCAGCGGGGCGGCAGCAAGCGGGGGGATCAGCGACACCTGGCGAGCGCGGGAGGCGGCTGGGTTAGGGAAGTGGAGGAGGTGGGTCGGGTCAGCGAGGTGGGCCGGGGAGACGAGGAAGTGGGTCGGGGAATCCGGCCCAAGGTTTTTAGGGTTTTGGGGGGAACTTTTAAAAGATTTTCTTTTTAAAACTTTGAATAACAGCAAAAGAGCTCTACAAAATAGCAAATAAATCCCAAAAATTCATCAAAAATACCAGAAAATTTCTTGTGATATAAGGAACTCAAATAAAATATTTCCAGCTTATGTTAAAGCTTATTTTAATTATATTAAATCATTTTAAATTTTGAAAATTTATTTTAAGCTCGTTTTAATTCCAAAAAATTTATTTTTGAAAATAGGACTTTAAAACTCCAGAAAATCAGGATGTTACATCTTGACCCCTTCCGTCGAGCCACGTGCCCTTGCAACTTACGTGGTGAATGACCTACGTGATTTGAAAAAGTTAGCTTAGTCATTCGAAATGAAAGAAAGAGTACGATATAGTTATGTATGGAAAAAATGTACTTACCTATCCAGTAATTGGCAAATAACTGTGTAGTTGGTTTTGTTCTTACTAAGGGAATCGAGGTATATTACCTTTCTCTATTTTGGTATAATTACAATTAAAATCCAATGGAAGCCCTGATTGTAAGGCATAAGTACAAATTCCTTGTCACGGTGAGCCAGCAGTGCTGTTGTAATGTACCTCTCGGCGAAGGATACATCCTCGTTGATGGTAACCATGGCGACCAAGTATGGGTCCAGAAAACCAATTGGTGATTTGGATGATCTAGCTTCAGTCACCATGTGTATATATATATACACACAAAAGTAACAAATTATATATGACATTTATCGGTATTACATGAATGGATACTGTGATTGTACATACTTATAGCGTCCAACATCGAACGAGTGAGGCGTCGAGAGCGTTGAGCATGAAAAGATTAAATAAATCCTCAAAGGTCACTGCGAAGACACAATCGTGAACTTCGTGCTGTAAATAATCCGGCCTGAATTTGACAGTGATACCCGAGCGCCGTTCTTCCTGTGGCTTATTGGCCTGTTCCATATACCAAGAGTGTAATTTCTAGTAACTAAGTCTTAGGGTTTGGAGACGCTTTGTTGGGACGATCAGCGGCTCGCCTAGCACGAATTTGCTGGCCAATGGCCACATTAACTTTTATTAAAAACTGTCTGTGATAATTCACAGATTATCACATACGATTTTTATTAAAAACCGTCTGTGATATTCCAGTATCACAGATGGTTCATCGGTAAGAACTGTCTGTGATACTCATTTTTCCCGACACCAATAACACAGACGGTCTCCAAATTAAAACCATATGTGAGAATGTACATCACAGACGTGAATCTGTGATTTGACGTCTACTAATAGTCTTTCTGTAGTAGTGAGGTATGGATGGGCAAAGGAAAAAAAGTTAACAAGTTATCTATGAATCATAGAATGATATGTATTTGAAAACAAAATTTAGAAGCAAGAATGACATGATATTTAAGAATGAAGGGAGTAGAAACGAATGGATGCTATGAGTTTGCTGGAGGGTACCTTCAAAATGAGAGTCTATATCTTTCCCTTCAATGCCCTCCAATTGTTGCTGTAGACATCTAGGGAGCGACTTGATATTAAGTGTAGGATCATCAATGGTAATCAAAGAGGGTGAATAATTGTAATCCCTCGTAGAAGTCTTTTTCAAAATCTACTGTCCACTTTTTTTTCTTACCTGTTAATCACAGAAGGCACACAAAAAGAAACAGCAAAAAATAGTATGCGGAGGCGAATTTTTTGTACACTCGGCTAGGGGTGAAAACAGATCGGATAGTTTCCGACCGATCCAGACGAATACGGATACAGATTGTGTCGGATCAGATTTTTTTCAGATAATTCTCGAACTGGATACGGATACGGATTTTTTTATCGAATATGGATACGAATACAGTAAGCCTGGTATCCGTCGAATACGGATACGAATACGGATTATCCAGATATTACGAAAACGGATATCCGAGATTTTAGCCCAATAGCCATCCAGCCCATAATGCCTCCAGCAGTCCAGCCCATGAATATGAAAACAAATATTTTGGATGTTTTGAATATGAAATATTTAGATTTCATGAATGTTTTGACAAGATGAACTATTTACGTATTTTCGTTAATTTTGGATGTATAGTTTAAGGGGTTTTCATGTTTTGATAAATATTCGTAACCGTGTTCGTTTCGATTCGTATTCGCTTCGTATCTGTATTCGATATTATTCGTATTTGTATTTGTATTCGAGTTATCCATATTCGTATTCGTATCCGAAAACAAATATGATAGATACATTATCCGTCCGTATCCAATCTGTTTACACCCCTACACTTGGCACGCTGTGAACAGAGGACAGAGACACTAATCTCTACACTTTGGCACGCTGTGAACAGAGGACAGAGACACTAATCTCTTCTCTATGCAATCACGGAAAACGAGAAAATTGGACATTGTTGGACCTGTGCAACTCCGAAATTCCATTTTTGGCCCCTGAAGCAAAAAAATTCCAAAACTGGACCCCTTTTGAGCGCGAGACCACGGGAGGCCGCCACGTGGCGATGCGTGCGATCGCAGTACCGCGATCATCGCCGCCGCTCATCATCGGTGCGTGCGGTACTGCATCGCATGACCGGCCTGCGTGCGCCCCCGGCCGCGCGACCTTGGCTCCGACCTTGGCTCCACAAGAGTCGTGCGGCGAGGGAGGCAGACGCGCGCTCGGGCGAACGGTCGCGCGGCCGGGCGTCACGCAGGCGGTCGTGCGATGCGTACCGCACGACCGGATGAACAAAGGCGGTCGCAGGTACTGCATCGCACGACCGCCATGTGTCGGCCTCCGTGGTCTCGCGCAAAAGGGGTCCAGTTTTGGAATTTTTTTATTTCGAGGGCTAAATATGGAATTTCGGAGTTGCACAGGTCCAACAGTGTCCAAATTTCGGAAAACGAAGCAATGTCTTGGTCAAAAACTCCATGCTTGCATGCAGCCACCGCAATCTGTTTTTATTGCTTGAGAGGACCTAATTAGCTATCAACTAATCACACCTCATAAAAAAAAAGGTTTCGGCAGCCACCCTAATGTGTAATGAACTCTGATGCCAAAAGAAGCTCGCGTGGTGGAACAAGACACATCTGATGTCCACCTATTGAACCAAAAATAATAAAATAAAATCTTCTCTGCTCTTTGTAGTATCACGAGAAGGACATCACATCACCAAGTCCACATGCAGCACTTCAAATTACCGTAGACTGCTGTGTTACGTCTTCCACTAAGGCCAGTTGTTTGCGGTTTCTAAAAGTCACTTTTAAATTTTACTACAGTAACTAATTTTTAAACGGAGTATTTTTTTAAAATAGAGTCTACAAGTTAATTATAGTACACGTTAAAAAACTAATATCTATATCATAAAAAATCGCAAGCGAGTATCTCTCTTTCTGCAATCTCGTCGAAATGACCAAAAGCCATCACCACACCAAAAACCATCACCGCGCTTAAAAGAACATGCCCTAAGTACTACAGCCTCGACAAGCAGTGCATGAACCAATCCACGGCCGTGAGGAACGAGCGAACCGAGAACTTCACGCGCGACAGAGATTGAGAACAAGGCAATGCTGCCGATGCACTCCGAAATTTTTCTCGGAATAGATCTACTTTTATATTTAGATCATATTTGTAGCTGCAAAGTGTTCTTCTGATATCTCTAAACTCTAGCATAAAATTAGTATCTTTAAAGTCACTAGGTCAGTCTCCAATTCCATCTCTATTTATAGTCCAGGGCCTAAAATCTAGGCTTATCCTAAGTTCATAAGTTCTAATCCAATTACAACAGTAAAGGGACCCGAAACCCTTCTTAACACGGATTTTTTAATGTTCCAATTTTTCCAACTCGTCACATGTCGAAACCTCCAGGACCGCACTTCCCGTAGCTTCTCCACGCTTCATCCGTTTGTGATATCCACGCGCTCCAACTCAAGCACGATTGTCTCCTCCGGTATTCTTGACCCTCTGGACCATGACTTCATAACAAGCCATCTCCCAGTCATCGCCTTAGACCACGATCACCTTCGAATTATCCTGTACATGCGAAGACTAAACCAACATTTTTGTCGGCACAAGTTCTTCTCAACTTGACCAACATCAGTCCACACACACGCGACACACCATCATAACTACCCTAAGCAATATTGTCAATTATTCATCATCATAAAAATTCTAAACTTATCTACATGGTCTAACACCAAGCTAGGTGACCTTCTTTGCCAGGATAATATTTGTCGCTTTGTCGTCAAGTTTAGTGTACCATCTTAGTTGCCCCTTCACTTTGTAAATCATTCATCTTATGTATTAGTACCTAATGGTTTTCTCCATGGCCCTCAAGCTATGTATGTACCTCTACATCTAAATAAATGAAACACAAACCACCTGCTTTTTGAGAAAAAACATACCCATCCATGTTGGAAAAGTGGTGCCTTGCTAGCAATATATCTTTGAAGTCTGCAACCATCATGAGGTTTGAGACCTTGCAGCACCGTATGATAGTGTCCTTCCTCCTCCAGAGGCTTATCCTATGTCCATGATAATGTTAGTTCTGTGAGTTCGTCCTTATTTCTGAGGTTTGCCAATTTTGCATGTGCTTCTATCACATTTTCTAGTTTACTTAGCTCTAGTCTATCACAAAGGTTTAAATGCTGCAGCTCTCCAAGATTACTACAATTGGAGCCAGTACCCACTACAAAACGTGTAAGTGTCTGTAGGGAAGTGAGTCATATGAGGTCTGGCGGCATGCACTCCAAATCCCTGCATTCATCGGTGTTGAGGTGATAGAGGGCATTTATGTACTTCATTTGCCTTGGAAGTCAATGAAGACGATCGCAGCTAGTCAGGTTCAACATTTGCAAGTTATACATAATGCTTATATCTTCAGGAAGTGTTTCCATTTGACTACATGAAAGATCAAGATACCTCAGGTGATGTAAGTGCTTTGGTTTCAGTTGGAATGTACTCCTGTGGAGTCGTAGTGCTTGCACTGAGCTATACTTTGATGGATGCTACAACGGACCCCATACACTCTTTTCACATAACAGTGTTTGGATAGCTGGAGACGTTTTCTTCAGAGAATCATTCAAAAGAGTAGCTTGATGTTTGCATGACAAAAACAAATGGCGAACAGTACTTGGAAACAACTACGTTTGACAAGGTTTCTCAGCTATGGTGACACATTCCTTTGCATCACGGACTCTACAACATCATGCATAAGATCATGGATTTTACATGTAATTCTAGAATAATTCCCAAATATGATTTTCATTTTGTCAACTCGGACTTGCTTCACATCCTAAAAGAATGGCCTTGAGGCTAGCTCATTGAATATCCATTTCCCGATGGTTTCAAGATGAAGTTCGTTTTACACTGGGATAAAGCCATTTGCCATCCATAATTGGATTATCTTGTCAACATCAATCTCATAATCCTTGGGAAACACACAGATAGAAAGCAAAGCACTGTTTCATGTGTGACAAGACAAGTCGTTGTAGCTAAGCTTGAGTATCGGTAAAATTCCGCCTCCGATGCGGGGGGGCCCGATCTTCACGATGTAGGATTATGGATAACTAGCCCGTGCAACCTAGCAATTGATGCGGCCAACCACCGTCTCTATACGGCAACCTACAGCACTCAAATTACTCAACCACACGCTACGGCCTTCGTCTACTCGCTAACGCGAGCGCACACGTTCAAGCAATCACCAAGGATTCACAAGAACAACGGAGTAGCAACTCAGACAATAACACCCAATCCCAATTAGTGATGGAAATAGTTCACACACAAAAGGAATAAGTGTTCTACTAAACCAAGAAAAAACTCCCTCCATACATGGGGGGGTGCCCCCCTATTTATAGTGTGAAGTGACTTGAGGGCTAAGAAACGTATGAGGTAAGCGCTGACATAATGTTCTCCGATCTTCTGTGGCTAAGGTGACTTGGGGGCTAAGAAAGCAATGAGGTAAGCGCTGACATCATGTTTGTACGTTCTTCTGTGGCTATGCTACCTATGTTACTAAAGCTTCTTTTCCTTCTGTTATCTTTTTCTTGAATCTGAGAACACATAAAATAGGAGAATTAGGTAGCAACAAATTCTCATAAGTACAAGAATAATCACTAAGGAAAAGATTCACCTCTTGTCGCATTTGTTTTGCTTTAGCTCTTGTGATTGGTCCATTAGTTTCAACACTTGTAGTGTGTTTACTATTGTGTTTGCTAATGATGTCCTCATCATCCTCCCCCTCTTGAGAAGGAGTCGTCCTCGACTCTGATTCTTTCGGTCCAAAGAACAGTGATAAATCAGCAACATTGAATGCAGAACTCACAGCATAATCATCACCCGGAAGCTCAATTTTGTATACATTGTCATTTATCTTCTCAAGTACTTTGAATGGACCATCTCCTCGCAGCATTAACTTGGATTTACGCTTGTCTGGGAAGTGTTCTTTGCGTAGATGCACCCAAACCAAATTACCTGGTTCAAATAGCAATTTCTTTCTGGACTTATTAGCTTTAGAAGCATAAGCACGTACCTTCTGTTCAATTACCTCTCTAATCTTTTCATAGATCTTTTTTCACAAAATCAGCGCACTTAGAAGCCTCCATATTTGTACATTCTTGTAATGGAAGTGGCATCAAATCAAGTGGCGTGATTGGTTTGAAACCATACACCACCTCAAATGGACACAATTGAGTTGTAGAATGTACCGCCTTATTATATGCAAATTCAACATGTGGTAGACAATCTTCCCACTCTTTTAAATTCTTTTTAATCATTGTTCATAGCAGCATTGAGAGCGTACGGTTCACCACCTCTTTTTGCCCATCAGTTTGTGGGTGACAAGTTGTCGAAAAGAGCAACTTTGTCCCAAGCTTGGCCCACAAAGTCTTCCAAAAGTATCTCATAAATTTGACGTCTCGATCGGATACAATTGTTCTTGGCATGCCATGCATCTCATAATTTCCCTAAAAAACAAGTCAGCTACATACAATGCATCGTCGCTTTTGTGACAAGGAATAAAATGTGCCATTTTAGAGAATCTATCCACAACAACAAAAACTGAATCCCTCCCCCTCTTAGTCCTAGGTAATCCTAAAATAAAGTCCATACTAATATCCTCCCAAGGTGCACTAGGAACAGGAAGTGGAGTATATAAACCATGTGGATTAAGTTTAGATTTCGCTTTGTGGCATGTCACACATCGCTGTACAAACCTTTCGACATCACACCTCATCTTAGGCCAATAAAAGTGATCACTCAACATCATGAAGGTCTTTTCTCTCCCAAAATGTCCTATCAATCCACCTGCATGAGATTCCTGCAATAAAAACAAACGCATGGATGAATTTGGAACACACAATTTGTTAGTACAAAATAAGAACCCATCATGAACATGGAATTTGTCCCATCCTTTCTCATCTTTGCATTTAGAATATGGTCCTGAAAATTCATAGTCGGAAGCATATAAATCTTTCAAGCTCTCTAATCCAGGTACCTTTACTTTCAATTGATTTAAGAGCACATTCTTTCTAGATAAAGCATCAGCTACCACATTCTCTTTCCCCTTCTTGTACTTAACAACATATGAAAAAGTTTCAATGAATTCTACCTACTTAGCGTGTCTACGATTCAGCTTAGCTTGGCTTTTCAAATATTTCAAAGTTTCATGATCAGAGTGAATAACAAATTCTTTAGACCAAAGATAATGTTGCCAAGTTTCAAGCATACACACCAAAGCATACAATTCTTTATCATACACAGGATAGTTCAATTGAGCACTTCCTAGTTTCTCACTACAGTATGCTACCGGTTTTCCTTCTTGCATTAAAACACCATCAATACCTATTCCACTAGCATCATATTCAATTTCAAAAGTCTTAGTGAAATCAGGCAAAGCGAGCAATAGTGCTTCAATTAATCGTTTCTTTAGTCCTTGAAAAGCATTTTCTTGTGATGCACCTCATTCAAACACAATACCCTTTTTAGTTAATTCATTTAATAAGGCAGCAATGATACTAAAATCTTTAACAAAATGACGATAAAAGCTAGCAAGACCATGAAAGCTTCTGATTTGGCTAACATTCACAGGTGTAGGCCAATTCTTAATTGCTTCAGTTTTAGATTCATCTACCTCAATCGCAGATGGTGCCTTTTTTAACACAGCCTTACATTCTTCCATGCCAGTCTTGGTATGTAGTACAGAGCCCAGTGCTGTTGCGGCTAAAGGAGAGCCAACACCTCTCCACAATCTCGCCAACCATCTCTACTAGCTTGCTTTTCCTCTTGCTCGCTGAATGCTCTAGTCTTGATGTTTTCCTCTAGAAAGATATTCTCAAGAGTTGCGAGGTTATAGGCTTGATCTTCACCCATTGCTCGAGCCACTCCTCCATCACGAGTTGTTGTCAGCATGACACAATTCCAACAATCCAAATAGACTCAATCACTATAACACTAATAGCTAAATACAATATCCACCAACTAAACTTTAGAAAGATTCCAACTCCAAGAGAGATATTCACTAAAGATCAAATCATCTAGTATAATAATTCAACAATCCTCATCATTCAAGTAACTATTAGATCAATTAAATTACTTCACCAATTTTTTATTCTCACTAAACTACACCATCCAATTTCATCTACAAAATCCAACAATTTTACATAATCACATCTTACTTAATTGATCACAATTCGAACTTTCAAGAACCCCAAATTATCCACAATTTATGCCAACATATCCTTATTCACTATCTACTATGAATTTTACTAGTAGCTACAATATGATCAGTTTGCTCTAAAGATAATTATTGCATAAAATCAAATTCTCTCCAAGAATATAGTATGAAAACAAATCATACTTCTATGCTCTTTAAATAACTTGGCACTCAATACCTTATAAGATTATATACGTGATCACTACTTGTCAGTTGCCACTATAAATCATAAAAGACTTCATAACATGAATTAGTTATTCCCTTCACAAAAACAGATAAGAGGCAAATAAAAACAAATTTAGGAAACCAGAAAACATTAGTAACTTGTAGCAAGCAAAACCCCAAGGGAATAATTAAACAGCAAGGTGCCCTTTTTTAAGGCAAAATTTCGTAAACCTCTTATAATCCATGGAAACTCTCCAACACTTCACGAAATTTATTCTTGATGTTAAATAGAATACCACTTCCTCATAAGTTATGAATCCAAAAACTCATAAGCACAAAAACTACAAAATATTTCATTTGAATGACACCACAAAAGGCAATCAAATTCCCTTCATTCTAAAAAGAATCAACACTATCTTCATTATGCCTTTACTAACAAGCTTGATATCATTAATTTCCTAAAACTCTTAACAAATATCATCAGAATCCACTACTCCATCTCAAAAATCTCCAGGACTTACTAAATGGCTTTATACTACTTTATCACCTCATCCTCAATTGAGAATTCACCCAAACTTTGCAACCTTATCATAATAACCACTTTATTCTAGAAGATATCTAGTGCATAAATCAAAATGTTCCACCAATTTTTTTTATCAGTCATCAACTATCATCCAATAATTCCACAAGCACATAAATATGAGACTTTTAGTAAAGTCCAACAACTCAACTTTTTAGTGATTCTCAACACCAACTCCTAACACACAATAATTTCACTCCGATAATTTCTGTTAACAATTGGCTTTATCATGAAATCTAATTGCTATCCTATTTTTATTTGCAATTGCATGGACATGAACAAACACATATTTAACTATTCCACCTTGCATAATCCCGCTAAAACTTCACAAATCATAATCTTGTATCAATCAAAGTCTCTTATGATATTACAACAAATTTCACCCAATCGTACTGGCTAGATTAACTTACCCAAAATTCATCCCATAAATTCTAGATCCACCAATATTCAGATTTTTGAATCCTTTGTATACAACTTCAATAATTAATCATGTTAAGAAATAAATCTAGCAATTTAATATGATCACCAAGTATCCATAGAAGGGGCACTTCTAAGAGAAATATCCATCAAGACAATAATTCAACATCCTCCTAACTTATCCATCCCAAACGATTAGATTAATCCATTGAGATCCAAATAATCTAATGTATCCAACAAGATTTGGCAAATTAAACAATATTAATGATCACCCACAAATACTTCATTCTTCTTTATAATCCATGTGTTCCTATTAGGAATGAACTTACTCTTAGTCACTATTTTTCATGTAACTACTCTAAGGCACCATCAAATTATATATATATATATATATATATATATATATATATATATATATATATATATATATATATATATATATATATATATATATATATATATATATATATATATATGAAGGATGCTATTTGAAATCAACTACACCATGTCATTTACAACACTTAGCCTCCCCCACACCTTATCACTTCGTTCCTATGATTATGTCATCTCATCCAAGCATCAAAAAGATATCTCAAAAGGGTTTTAATATTCTTCTTGCATTTAACTTCAATCGTTCAAAATATTTGAAAACAACAACATGTGTTTAAATCTTCCTCATGAAAATAAACTCGAAAAAGACTTTTTTCATTACCCTCAACATCAAGTAAATAAGCAAAATGGCAAAACTCACATAAAATGGTGATTTTGCAATTTTACAGCTTTCATAAGCAATGATAATAGCTCAACATTTGGAAAACCAACAATTTCTTCATGAAACACGATAGTGCATGAAAGCACATTGCCAACACTATAAGTGACCAACCAATGAAAACTCATGAAAAGAGTAGCAACTCACCCATAGAACAAAAATGACCAATAAAAACTCATCCCCTATCATAGGTGATTAAGTTTATCCAAGAAAAACTCATCATTAATTATGCACCACACACGATGGCACAACATAGTCATACCCATGGCCACAACCATGACCTCTATCTCTTGGAACCACTATACAACTCAGTTAACCAATCATCCAACACAAATATAGGCAACAACTCAGTATTCATTAACAATTATACAACTAACAAAAATGTAAATGCAATGCATCACCCAAACCCATCTTCTCAGACACCAGTGTGTCAAATTTATATTTTAAATTAAGTATCCTAAGTCAAATTTTAGCATTAAGTTTTCCTAAGTCATTTTACTATTAGGATTATTAGTTTTATTAAGTTACCAAACCTATGTTAAATTTAGTTGTTTAAATAAGTAAGTTATTAATTCACTCACCACGGACCTAATGCTTGCTCGATACTAATCAGTAACATCTCAACTTAACAAAAGTACACGATACCACCTACACACTATCACCACCAACTTTAGCCAATAAACAAGCATTAAACTAGCATTATTAATAACTAGATGTCAAGAATAAACATTCATCATAAAACGAATCATAAATATTAGCTATATGGTATACCATAAATTAAACTTAAAATAAACCAAATAATTGCCAAGATGAATCATAAATAGGTCTACACTAAGAAACACAGCAAATAGTAGTATTACGAACCATAAAGAGAGCTAAGGGAAATCATTAATCATCTAATTCTTACATGGGTAGTCTAAACTGAATATGATGATAAATTATGGGTCTCTAGGTGAAGTGAAGAACTATAAGAGTGTAAAGTTACATGTACTACTTCCAACCATCACATGTACTACTTCCAACCATGCATGTTGTCTTTGATGGTCACAAAAAAAGAACAATAAAGTAAGAATAAGTCCACGACTCAGCAAGTACAAAGCAAAATAATAAGCGAGGCATCATCTTATCAACAATTTATATCCATTTACTATTAACTCAATCTCTCATATTCATTCTCATCAGTTTCTATTCACTTGTCTCATTATCTCAAATCACTTTCACTTTCCATAAATGCAATGCAATACTCGTGCACATGTCTCAACGTATTTTTTGCTTATACTAGCATAGCTAAGTGTTCACCTATCGATGACACCTAAGTGTTCACCTATCGATGACACATCCTTACCTTGTCCTTTTTCATATAGAGTCTTATCTCCACTCCTGTGAAGTGCCTACTGAAATAAGTCTTTCACACTCCTGTGAGGTGTCTACCGAACTAGGTCTTTCTCTATTCGTGTGGAGTATCTATTGAAATAGGTCTTTCTCTACCCACTCTTGTAGGTTGCCCACACAAAATAGGCTACAGCTGATGGCATTTGATTGTGACTGGTAGGTTAGATGAATAGTACCAGCTAATAGAAGCCGAAGCCAAAAGCTTGTTGAAAAACTAAAAAGAACAGGGTCATAACAATCTCAACAGTGTTTCAAGATATGTCAATCTAACACCATATTCTCTAACATATGTCTATATTATTGATTTGATATCGCTATATTCATGATCCGTAAAACATAATCATCAATCAATATATATGTCGATCTATAAATCATAATTGTCGTATATAATGATATAAGATCAAAGATAATTTAGAATAACATCTAAATATGAGTAAATAGTTTTACAATAAATCACATGCTTATTGATTAATACGAAATATATTTATTCAAATAAAAAAATAATATATTGTTTAAAAAATCATAAATATAGAAGTGATACAACCATCCTCTAGGCTGCAATATTTTCAGTAGAAAAGGCCGAGAGACGGTGTCAAAAGTTCTTGTAATATCCAGCTCGAAAAAGCATTCTCGGCTTCTTTCTTTGATACCGTACAAGATATCTTGGCTTAAGGTGTCGGAGTACAGAGGCGCCATGATCTTGGGGAGGAGACCGTGAGTGCTGCATATGTCCCTGCAGTTGTGTTGGTCGCACGCGAGCCTCTCGAGAATTTCCAGGCCCTGAAGAACCAGCTGATTGCAGCTACCTGCTTTCCTGTTATCGATGGAGCTGTCCGCTTTCTTCTGCTGCACATCACCGTGCTGCTGAGCACCCTGTTCGTTTTTGCTCTTTTTTGCTCTTCGCTGTCCCACAGCACGGTCAAAGAAAAGGGTCATGGCCTTAAGCATTCTCTTTTGTCTACTAACCACTACCCGATCACTATCATTTGCCCAATAACTAACAAGCACAGCCCAGCAACTTTTAGGTGAGAGATCATGGGGATCTTGAGGTGGGAGATCATGGGGGCCTTGTTGGTTGTTACAATGTGGCGGCTGGGTGGTTTCAAGAAGGGAGGTGATGCACCGTGTTGCACCCGGGAAGTGGGCTAGATGGATGTCGGCGGCAAGATACGCCGCGATCCTAGCAGCGAGATCTCTGATACGTCCGGTGGTGCTATTTGCGCTGCAGCTTCTCAACCCCAGTGTGCCAATCAGCTTCTGAATCTTGGGCCTCGAGGCAAGAAGCAGTGTCCTTACATCTTCCCCCTGAATAATGAAGGCGTCCAGCATCCTTGCTCCGGAAAGATAGCCTTCCGGCGATTCAGAGTCCAGCAACCCAACAGCATCGTTGATCAAATTCCTACCCATGATGGATGCAGGGTCCCGTCCGCATTTAGCTCTGCTATCCAACACGTATTCCGCAACCGAGGTGCTATCCAACTGGCACTGCTTTCGGACTGACTGGACGATAATATCCCCGTAAAAATCAACTTGTGACCAGATCAAGAAGAGCGCACCTTGGCACAGAACCAGAGAGTAGAAGATGACCAGTGCTGGCGCCAGGTGTGCTTTGCTGTCATCTCCATCGGCAGCGCCATAATCACGGTGTGCTAGGCGCCACGACGAAAGCACCATACCCATAATCACGGTGTGCTAGGCGCCACGACGAAAGCACCATACAGACGATGGGCCCATTCGTGTAGAGGAGAACTGGAACGTAAATCACCACCAGGACCAATGCAAGAGGCAGTGATCTCATCACGCCAGATCGACGACGGTACAGCTCAGAGCCAGCGCCGTGCGGGAGCATTAGGGTATGTACAACTCACACACGAATTGTTGTCTCTAAGTTCTTTCCACTTCACACATAGATAACTAAACAGACAGCTTGTACCATGGATCGTCTATTTGACTGTCTGCAAACTGTTTAATACATACATGCAGCTATGATCAAGCATGAATATAATTCCTGTATACCATTATGTTACTTCTTGATATAAAACAGATCAAACATAAATAAGATGAATATAATTACAATATTTTTTAGAACCATCAATATAAATGATATATTAATATATATATCATTTTCACATATATTCACATACTGATTACCGGCTCACACTGCAACATATGTTCACATACTGTTCACATATTCACACTAGCAGCCTATTCGTACTACAAAAGTTAAATTCAAGCATCCGATTGGCCATACGTGCCATGTTGCAAATACAGCCACAATACAAGCATCCAACCACTTCCTTCTCCTTTCTGCTGTCTTTGGCCTATATGAAACTGATTAGTAAACAATCTGAAAATTGACCACAATACAATCTAAAATCCGAACACTTATTAGGTGACAACTGAACTTTGAAGATATTGTTGTTCATTTTGAATTCATGGTGGAATTACTGCAATACATTTGTAGCTAGAAATTACAATGATCATATTTAGCCTCATTTACATCAGTGTGAAAGAATCCACGATTCTGCACTTCCTAACAAGCAGCATATATAGGGCCTGTTCTTTTTTGCTGCGGCTGATGGCTTTTGGCTGCGGCTGATAGCTTTTTGGTTGTTTGCGACAGAGATTGCGGAAAGAGAGATACTCGCTTGCGATTTTTTATGATACAGATATTAGTTTTTTAACGTGTACTATAATTAACTTGTAGACCCTATCTTAAAAAAATACTCCGTTTAAAAGTTAGTTACTGTAGCAAAAGCTAAAAGCGGCTTATTACATGTTTTGTCAGTTTTTGTGTTAATTAACCTAGCACACATGAGAGCATGATACTTGGACAGAATATCAATTCTCATTCAGATCAAAATAACACATAGCTAAGGAGAGCTCTGAATAAAAAGGTGCAAATTAAGCAGAGAAACCTGAAGGTTGAAAGAGTGGTACACAACAGTAAAGTTCATCTAACTTACGTTATGTTGCATTCAACTGCTAGCAGACATGCATAACACATTATCCCAATAATCAATATTAAATTACAGTAAGCAAATAATTGTGCACTGTCAGTTTACAACAACAACTAGATGCTCCCATGGAATCATCATCAACAACAACAACAGCTTTTTTAACCCACCTATGGATTGCGATTTGGAACTGCTGGGTTAAATTTGGAACAACTGAAACACTAGCAGCTTTTTTAACTGAAGCACGCATTGGAAGAGGAAGCATACCGGGCCAAGCTCCAGTAGTATCCTCCTGAGTTGAGCAGCCCTGATCTGCAATGCCACCACCAAATCATCCAGTAAACAAATGACGGCTAGGAATTCAATCAAACAGCAAGCGTGCACGAGATCGAAAGCAAGCGTAAGGTGAGGTGGACCTCGAACATGTCGTCGGAGCGCCCGTTGACACGGTCGAGTACGCAGCGCGAACCAGCGCCAAAGGAGGTGCTAATCTACAGCGGCGCCGGAGCACGAGGAGCGGCCGCGGAGGTAGACGGCGCGATGCCGGAGAGATCATACGCGTTGGGGAGCTCCGCCTCGGTGGACACGCCCTCCTCGAAGAGTTACCCGGAGCAGGGCCTGGGCGGCGGGTTTGACTTGCGGAGCAGGAGGGGAGAGCGGGCGCGGGTGGAGCAGAAGCATCTGGAGATGCAGAGGATTCGGGGATTCGAATTGGTAATGGGGGGTCGGAGAGTTGGAGCGGGGAGATGAACCGGAGAAGAGAAGAGAACCGCCGTCCGCTTCTGCTCCCCTGCCGCCGCCACGGCCTTCCTCTCTGCGCGCCGCCGCCTTCCTCTCCTGCGCCGCCGCTGGTGCTGCTCCTGCGGCATGGTGCTTGTGGTGTTTCGGTGGGAAGGGGGAGAGGAGAAATAGCGCGAGCGAATATTTGGCGCCATACCCTCGGATTTACTCCCGTGCGCAGTGGATCTCGGACGCCGGCGACGACTCGGAGCAAGTCGTACAACGATGACTGTGCCGGCGATTTGTCCTGGGAGCACGCGCCCGTGCCGTCATCTCACGAGGCGACGACTCGCTTCTCCCTTTTCATTCACTACGGTAGAAGGAGGACAGATCTGCAAAATGATTATCATACAGACAGCTGTGACCATAGCGTTGTACGTGCCCTTCGAATCAGAAAATTGGGGAACAGGCCATCCTCCAAATCATCGAAGACCCTGTGAGTTGTTCGGGGAACGGCAGACAAGCATGCAAAATCAGTGTCGTAGACTCCTAAGCCCCTCAATCAAAATTAAAAGGGACATGCTGTTACTCCTGAAATTTTCTTATGCCTAAGTCACTTTTCTAACCGTAAGATTTCGCACCGCGGTTCATGCTCTGGTAGAGCCATTATCTCAGGCCAGTTGTGTGTGGCGCCGCCGGCCGCGGGACATACGACGTTGGGAGCTGCTAGAGATAGGAAAGAAGGATGGCGGATCTGATGTCGGTGAGGGTTGAGGGTGGGACGGCAAGGAGTTACTAGCGACGGGAAGGAGGAGGTGAACGGCTTGAGTAGTCGCTGCGGGAGAAAATAGTATCAAGAAAGGTGACTCACGTCATGCTAGTAAACATTCCTAAACCTACTTTCCTTTCGAGGAGGATAAGTCGGAGAAACCATAAGGAGGAGACATAATAACCCAAAGAGCCAAGAACTCATCCAAGGCAAGAGGATTATATTAGGTTATTCTTTATAACTAGATTGTTTAGTAAGAATCCAAGGTTTTAAAAAGTTTGAGAGGGTTGTGAGAGCGACAATACTTTACACTTTTTGAGGTTGTGTTTAAGGAATTTCTGATCGGCATCACCAAATGTTTTCTCTCTTGTCATGATTGTTTCCCCATTGTTATTTTGACTCTATACAAGATTCCTCTACTTCATTCTTTATATCGTGCATACTCGTGCTATATCTCATAGTATCTTATCTGATCTAGAAGTTGTTGTGCATAAGAAAGGGTATCAAATACAACAAGTGGTTAGAGAGTCAAGCTCAGATTAATTTGTTTTGTGAAAAGTTTAGCAAAGTGTAAAGTGTCACAAGATTATGTTGATTCTTGCCGTCAAATGGAGTCATTAAAAAACCATTGGATTCATCATCCTTTAGTGATTAAGCAATGGTTACCATAGGTATTGCAAACAAAAGCAAGGGTTATGGAAAGAAAAGGCACAAGAACAAGGGTGTGTGTGTGTGTGTGTGTGTATATATATATATATATATATATATATATATATATATATATATATATATATATATATATGAAAAATATCTTTTACACCTGGATGTAATTACACCTATATCTATTATACCACCTAAACAAATTTGAAATACTCCTTTATTATCTTGGATATACTCGAGTATTAATTATAAGATACTTCAATGTGAACTACATGAAAAAATTGCAAAGGAGTCTATATTTTTTAGCATATTTTGTAAATACCTTTATATACACACACATAAAAAGGAGTATGTCAAAAAAAATATACATACCACCTTTAAAAAATTATTCATACCATCTAGATGGTCTTAAATACTCGTATACTACATATACATACACTCCGTTACGTGGGATACTCGTTATATTGTGAGATACGACATAGGGTATAATTACACCTAAGTGTAGAAAGAGACTTCTCTTTTCTACACATGGGTGTAATTACACCCTATGTCATATATCACAACGTAGAGAGTATCTCGCATAACAGGAGGAATGTATATGTAATATACGAGTATTTAAGACCATCTAGATGGTATGAACAATTTTTCAGATGTGGTATGTAGATTTTTAACATACTTCTTTTATATGCGATATCTGGTATTTAAAAATACGCTAAAAACTATGGACATCCTTACAATTTTTATATGGTTCACATTGAAGTATCTTATAATTAGTATACGAGTATATTCAAAGTGATAAAAGGAGTATTTTAAGTTCGTTTAGGTGGTATATTAGATGTGTGTAATTACACCTAGGTGTAAAAGGTATTTTCCTATATATATATATATATATATATATATATATATATATATATATATATATATAGGAAAATACTTTCTACACCGGTGTAATTACACCACCTCTAATATACCACCTAAACGAACTTGAAATACTCCTTTATCACTTTGAATATACTCATATACTAATTATAAGATACTTCAATGTGAACCACATGAAAAACTTGCAAGGGAGTTCATAATTTTTAGTATATTTTGTAAATACCTTCATATACGCACATAAAAAGGAGTATGTCTAAAAAAATGTACATACTACCTCTGAAAAATTATTCATACCACCTAAATGATCTTAAATACTCGTATACTAACCGTACATACTCTCCGTTGTGCGAGATACTCCCTACGTTGTGAAAAACGACATAGGGTGTAATTACACCTGGGTATAGAAAAGAGGCTTCCTATATAGGAAAATATATTCTACATATATATATATATATATATATATATATATATATATATATATATATATATATATATATATATATATATATATATAGGAGCATATCTAGTGCAAAAGGGTATTTCAAGCAAAAGTGCAAAAACTTCTCTCTGACCATCGGATCTGCATTGTGCGGATCGGATCAAAGAGGTGGAACCCCACTCATTTAATTCATTTAATCAATCTTTCACAAAACCCCTGCATAGATTAAGTTTTATGGGGTGGGGTTCCACCTTCCTTGATCCGAGCCAGATGCAGCGGATCGATGGCTCTTAAAAGTTTTTGCACTTTTGCACTAGATATGCTCCCCATATATATATATATATATATATATATATATATATATATATATATATATATATATATATATATATATATATATATATATATATATATATATATATACCAGTGTAATTACACCTATATCGTATCTCACAATATAGAGAGTATCTCGTAATGTGGAGTATGTACGTGTAGTATACAGTATTTAAGACCATCTAGGTGGTATGAATACTTTTTCAGAGGTAGTATGTACATTTTATTCGACATACTCCTTTTATGTGCGTATATAAAGGTATTTACAAAATACACTAAAAACTATGGACTCGCTTGCAATTTTTTCATGTGGTTCGCATTGAAGTATCTTATAATTAGTATATGAGTATATCTAAGATGATAAAGGAGTATTTCAATTTGTTTAAGTGGTATATTAGAGGGGGTGTAATTACACCTGTGTAGAAAGTATTTTTCCTATATATATATATATATATATATATATATATATATATATATATATATATATATATATATATATATATATATATATATATATATATATATATATGTATGTATGTGTTGTGGTTTTGGACCAAACAAAACCAAGTACCAAAAGTCCTCTCCCGGGATCATCCATGGGAGGCTATTTATAGTGCAACTATTTTCAATGATACAACTTTACCCCTAGACTCCTCAAGCTATTCATGGGCATTCACGTCTTTTCAACATGCTAATGGGCTACATGGGCCTTATTCACTGGAACATTGATGCCCCAATTTTTGTTCAGGTCGAAGGGTCCATAAGTGGAGGTCATTTTCTACAACAGTAGTTTCCCACGGAAGAGAATTGACTGTAAGGCAAATTAAAATCGTGTGCCTAAATCTTTTGGTCTCCACTGTCCCTTCGACCAGAACCCGAGATTTTAATGCCCTCCAAAGCTACCTGAGGTGAATTTTGGACGTTTGTAGTACCGTATAGCGAAAAAATTACAGAAGTAGCACCGCGCGCGAAAAAATTTCATTTCTGGCCCCCCGACGCACCGCACGACCAAAGCTCCGAGCGCACGACCGGCGGGGAGCCGACACCTGTGCAAACGTGCGGTACCGGACCGCACGACTCTACTGTAGTACCGGTCGTGTGGTCCAGTGCCACACGACTGCACACGCGTCGGCACCCTCCCGGTCGTGCGGTCGGAGCTGCGGTTGTGCAATGCGTTGGGGGGCCAGATGCGAAATTTTTTCGCCCGTGGTGCTACTTCTGGAATTTCGTGGCTGTATGGTACTACAAACGTCCAAAATTCACCTGAGGTAGGAAAACCTTCACGCGATGTCGAAAGCTCTAGGTCCCCATGCTTCGATAAATAATAACTTCGTGAGTCAAGGCCCCCGCCTTTTTCGAGGGAGCTTTCTTTTTAGGACGACAGCACCTCCTGACTTCCGCATTATTCGAGGGTACTCTCCGCCGGAGGTGACGAAGTCCCATTGACCCTCGCGTTTTTCAGGGGATACTCTCCGCTCAGGGTGGAGAATAGGGCTGTGTATTTTTTAACCGAACCGAAAAAATCGGACCAAAAAAACCGAACCGAACTGGTCAACTTGGTTTGACCGGTTTTCGGTATTCGGTTCAGTTATCAGATTTTAGAGTTTTTTTAGTTCGGTTTTTTCAGAAAAAACCGGCTAAAAACCGAAAAAACCGAACTAGTACAAGTTGAGTGTATGTTAGTAGTATATGTAGTATACTTTGGTAAATATGTATTATACTTCGGTATATGTAGTATATGTTAGTAGTATATGTATTATATGTTACTCCCATCGGTTTTTGCTGGCTAGTAGTATATGTATTATCGTTTACTTATCTCGCTAGTCGCTATATCGTTAGCAATTTGCGTTAACTTTAGTAAATACGGTATTTACCGATACCACATCGAAATAAATTGGGATTTATCAAAACCGAACCGTATTTCTAAAAATACCGTATATAATCAAATTACTAACACCGTATATACCGTATAAACCGAATCAGATAAACCGAAAAATCGAATGCACAGCCCTAGTGGAGAAGTCCCATGACCTCGGCGTTATTCAAGACACTCTCGTTTGAGATGGCGAAGTCCCGACTTCCGCATTATTAGAGGGTACTCTCGCCTAAATGATGAAGTCCCGTAACCTCCGCGTTTTTTGGGGACACTCTCCGCTCGGGATGGCGAAGTCCTCCCTATTACACTGTATTCACAAGTATTGGAGAGAACAATTCCTTTCTATTAATATCACTGTTTCTGTACATGGATGTTTACACATTTATAGATGATGAGACGGTGGCGATTCACGTGTACGGACCGCTGCGTCCGATTGAACGTCTGCGGCGTCCGTCAGACGAACGTCGCGTCCGACGCGTGACCGTTGGTCATTTTTGTTGCAACACTCCCCCTTGACCAATGTGTCTTCATATGATCACCTTGATTCATCATCTTGGAAAAACTCCTCCAAAACCTCTGTAGAAAAAATATGAGGAGAATCTGTAGAGTAGATATGCCATGAAAAACTCCTTTAAAACCTAGTGGGAAAATTTAAGGCGAAAAAATGATATGGCATATATTTGATTATCTCTTTAAAAACCCCTGTGGGGAAAATAGAGATATAATATATGTATGATTACGTTGTCATATTGCCTCATTAAAAACCTTGATGAGAAACCTTAGAGGAAAACTCATAAAGGGAAAAGAGTACAATATTTATATTGGAACGGGTTAAGTCTTAGGAGATTTCTCCCCCTGACGCCTGCAAATCACGTAGTCTTCGCATACCAATTCCATGAACACATTTCTGGAATGTGGAAGTTGGTAATGACTTAGTGAATAAGTCCACGAGATTATCATAAGACTTAGTTTGCAGAATAGTTATTTCCCCATTCTCTTGCAATTCATGTGGGTAAAATAGTTTAGGTGCAATATATTTTGTGATATTGCTCTTTATGTAACCCGTTTGCATTTGAACAACACAAGCAGCATTATCTTCGTAGATAATGGTGGGTGATGCGATAGCACCTATACCACATGATTGTTGTATGTGGTTAATCATTCTGCGAAGCCATACATATTCACGTGATGCTTCATATAATGCAATTATTTCAGAATGATTAGTGGATGTAGCCACTAGAGTCTGTTTTGAAGACTTCCAAAAGATGGCTGTTCCACCATGTAAAAACACAAAGCCTGCTTTGAGATCCGCATTATGGGGATCGATAAATAGCCAAGATCTCAGATATCCTATTAAATCCATACCTTTATTCTTTTGGAAGAATAGACCGAGATCTTTAGTGCCTTGAAGATATCTAAGGATATTCTTCACTCCTGCCTAATGTCTTTTGGTTGGAGTAGCGCTATATCTAGCAAGTAGATTGACTGCAAATGCAATATCCGGCCGGGTGCAATTTGCGAGGTACATAAGCGCTCCGATGGCACTGAGATATGGAACCTCAGGTCCCAATAGCTCTTCATTGTCATCTCGGGGTCTGAATGGATCTTTATCCCTGTCTAGAGATCGAACAACCATGGGGGTTTTCGATAGATATGCTTTGTCCATATTGAATTTCTCCAATATTTTATGGACATAGGCTGATTGATGCACTAGAATGCCTGTATGAAGGTGCTCAAGTTGTATACCTAAGCAAAATTTGGTTTTACCCAAATCCTTCATTTCAAATTCCGTCTTAAGATGATTACGTGCTTCATCTATATCTTGTGTATTACCAATGATATTGAGATCATCGACATACATAGATATAATGCAAAATCCTGTTGAGGATCTTTTGATGAACATGCATGGGCAATCATCATTGTTGGAGTATCCCTTTTTGGTTAGGAACTCGCTTAATCGGTTGTACCACATTCTACCCGACTGTTTCAAGCCGTATAGAGACTTGTTCAATTTTACACAATATATATTGCGATTTGCGCTTGGATTCGGAGTTGAAATTCCATCAGGAACTTTCATATATATGTCCGAATCAAGTGACCCATAAAGATATGCAGTCACTACATCCATCAACTGCAAAGATAGATGATTTTGTAGTGCCAATGATATTAAATATCGGAATGTTATTCCACTCATTACTGGAGAATAGGTTTCATTGAAATCAATCCCGGGTCTCTGCGTGAACCCTTGTGCTACAAGCCTTGCTTTGTATCTTACCACCTCATTGTTTTCATTCCGCTTATGGATGAAAAGCCATTTGAACTCCGACAGGAATACATTGGGAGGTGTATGTATCACATTGGTGAATATATTTCTTTTCTTGAGCGAGGCTAACTCCTCTTGAATTGCATCCTTCCATTGAGTCCAGTCCGAGCGCTGTTTGCACTCTGCCATGGTCTTGGGATCTAGATCATTTTGAAGGTTGTTTGCAATTGTTGTGGAGAAATAAATGTCGACAATTGTAGTCTTACGATCATATGATTCTCCAGAATCAGTATAGTTAGTAGAAATTTCTTGACTCTGTGACTCAATGTTATTTCCCAAAACATTTGAGTCGGTGTATTCCGATGTCCCAAGATCAGAATTTGAGTGCACTGTTGATCTGCGTTTAAGGATCCTTTGGTGTCTATCAACATGAGGTTGATCTGCATTTACATTATTTTGTTTCCTTTGTCGCTTGTTAGAAGTCAGATCCGCCACTTGTGCCGTATTTCTCCTTCTCTTATTTTGAATCGGGAGTTGAGTGGTATTTTGCGGTATCTCCACTCTTTCGCATATTTCGCGGGATTATAGAATTTTGTGACACCCTTATAATCGTGAATGCATTCGCGATTATTTGCAATGTTTTGCAAATGAATGAGTTTCAACTTGAAGTTCATCTCTCTAGTACGTGGATCTCGAGGCAGAATGCCTTGAACATTCCAATCAATTTCGGCATTTAGTTTGGTACTTGTTGTCTCCCTAATGCCGGAAATATTCTCATTAAATATGCAATCGTGAACCGCCATAAACAGTCCCAGTGAGGGGCTCGAGGTATTTTATAATCGACGAGATTTATACCCAACATAGATCCCAAGTTTCTGTGCGGTCCCATTGAGGTACGCTGCGGTGGTGAGATCGATGCGTATGTAGCGCAACCGAACTTTCGCAGATGGGAAATATCCGTGGATTTTCACGCACTAATTGTAGCAGGAAGTGCTATGATATGCGCTTGGCGCAATTGAATTAAGTCGCAGCTGTAAATCGCATGACCCCAACATGATGTTGGTAAGTTGCAATTCAGAACAATGGTCTTGCGATGAGCTTGATTCTCTTGATGAGAGATTCTGCTAAACCATTTTGTGTATGAACATATGGGACAGAGTGTTGAACTTGTATCCCAAGAGCCATACAATAGTCATTGAATGCATGGGATGAAAATTCAGCAAAGATTGTCCATGCGAATTGATTGAATGCGATATTCAGGATAATGTGCTCGTAATTGGATAATTTGACCAATTAACTTAGCAAATGCATGGTTTCGTGTGGATAAAAGACACACATGTGACCATCTAGTAGATGCGTGAATGAGAACCATGAAATACCTGAATGGTCCACACAATGGTTGTATAGGACCACATATATCTCCTTGAATGCGTTCAAGGAATTTAAGTGGTTCAGCTCTGATTTTAAGATAAGAGAGTCTTAAAATCAATTTCCCGGTGGCACATGAAGTGCACACAAAATCTGAGGATTCCGAAAATTTTATTTTGAGGTATGTATGACCAATGGAATTGCCAATAATTTTCCTCATCATTCCAATGCCTGGATGGCCAAGGCGATCATGCCATGTTTGGAATGTGTTAGTGTGTTGGAAAATTACTTTGTTCGCAATATGTTGAATCGGTTTGATGTATGTATAGTACAATCCGGAGGTTAAAGATGGAATTTTTTCTAGTACTTGTTTGCCATATCCGTTATTTTTGGTGAGGATGAGATATTCCTCTTTGTTGTCATTTTGAGTTTCAACATGGAAACCATTCTGACGGATATCTCTATAACTGAGTAGGGTACGTGTTGAATCAGGATACAAGAGTGCATCCTCAATGTCTAACTGTGTACCCATAGGGAGAGTGATAGAGGCACGATCAGAGCCTACTATCATTGCATCACGTCCAGCGATGGTTAAAATATTTCCTTTCCTCCTTGTGAGAGTTAGAAAATATTTTTTGTCCCTAAGTATAGAGTTTGTGGTGCCACTATCCACAAGGCATAATTCCTTCTCCATTTGATTGACTCCAAAAATCTATATATACAAAAGAAGAATTTAATGAAATTCTCATGGTGGTATATATAGAATTCATACAAACTTAATTATAATATCGAATATGTTCGATATATAATTGTAGAATGCAAGCTTACAATAGATGACAACATTGTTTATTTTACAACATTGTAGAACTTAATAACTATGGCAAGAGGAGTCTAATTGAGATCTCCAAACATGTCTTGAGAAGTAAATTCTTCAAGTGTTTCCTCGGTGCTCATGAGATCATCCTTCTTTGGAGAAGCACATGTGTCCTTGAGTTCTTCAACGAACTTTTAAGAGCATCCAGCTTCATTGTTGTTGCATGGGAGATTGAAGTGCGCTTCAAATCTCTTCTCTTGAGCATGCTTGCCTTGAGCTGAAGACTGGAGGTAGAGGTTCACAAGGTGCTTCGGGGTGCGGCATTTCTTGGTAGGATGGTTGTAGCAACCACATTTTTGACAAATCGCAGCTTTGTCAATTTTCTTACCAAAATTGCTTTTACCCTTCTTGAATCCACCGCGCTTTTGCTTCATGTTGCGTTTGTTTTTACCTTTAAAGTTCTTTGAGTGGTCTTTTGAACCACGGAACTTAATGTTATTCTGATTAGCATGAACTTCAGGAAGTGGAGCATTTCAACGGACGCTGTCGATGGTTCTTTAAAAGAAGTTCAAGATGCTTCTACCAAGTATTGTATGCATAAGATCATAATAAGATTGGTAATTGCCAGCATGCCATTGCTGCTGGAGGACCCTGTCAGATGGGAGCATGGTAGAGAGAGTTTTCTCTATTTTATCCGCATCTGTTGGTTCCTTTTCACAAAATCGCAACTTGGAGCAAATAGCATGAAGGGCATGGTTATAGTCTCCAACTATTTTGAAGTCTTGGAGTCTAAGATGTGCCCATTCATGATTAGGCTCAGGTAAAATAACAGCTTTCAACTGTTCATATCTATTTTTGATGGCTAACCATAAAGTGAGTGGATTTTCCTCATATAGGTATTCAGCCTTCAAATCTGGATGTATATGATTCCGTATGATGCTCAAAACGGAATATTTTACAATATCCAGTGGGATTTGATCAGCTGGAGGATCGAATATCACCCTTTGCAACCCACGTGTGGTGAAGTTGATTTTTAGGTCCATAGCCCATGTAGGATAGTTGCTACCATCGAGAGCGAGAGGCTCAAATTCTTTGGTAGCCATTTAAGACCTACATGAGAAGTACGCCATAAGATAAATAATTTACATGAGGTAAATTAATATGTATGGTAATGTTGCAAAATATGTGGAAAACAATATGAGTATTGTAATCCGAATGAATATATACCCTAATTAATATAACATGTGGTTGTATTTAGAATACCGTATAATTACAATATTGGTGGAAACACCAATTAATTGTATGGCATAGCGTATAAAGAAAAGTAGCGATGTGCCATAAATTTGTAATCATGGTATTTGTTGTAGGTATGAATTCTTAATATGTTGCAAAAAAAATTCTAAAGTATTAAGTACGATGGTACTTACTAAAAGACAATATTAATGTAAATGTGCTAAATAAAGCGAATATTGAAATATTGTCGTAATACATATGGTAGATAATTTGCAACAAATTAATAATCCTACATATGTAAAATTATATAAATGTGGATGCACATTTATGTAAAATTTTACACAATTTGCAGGTCCTGTAGGGACTGAAATGCTTATTGATAAAAATACACACTGACGGGTACAATTATAAATAAGTATAAGGAGTAAATTGCAAATATTACAATGGACATTTATTTAAAAGAAAAATTCTGCGAATGCCACGAAAATAGAGGGGGAAAATGAAAATTTCCGAAAACTTGGGCTGGAGCCCATTCAGCCTTCTGGCCCATGTGGGAGGTGGGGAGGTATTGGGCTAAAAGCCCATTTAGCATCCAGCATATATATATGTGGGGATTTAGGGTTTCCCCCCAAACCCATCAGGCGCCGCCACAACCGGCCGGCCGGCCGCCGCTTAGGACGTGGCGCCACCGTCCAGGCGCGCTTGCCTCCCCACGCCGTCGCGCCGCCGCCTCACCCGGTGCGCGCCGCAGGGCCGCCGCCTTGAGCGCGCCAGTTGGGTGCGTCGGTCGTCGGCCGCCGGCGCCACGCGTCACGAGGCCGAGCCGAGCCCGGGCCGCCGCCGACCGAAGCGCCGCGCGGGCCGGATGCCACAGGGCCGCAGCGGTGGTCGGCGCGCCGGCCGGAAGCCGCGGGGCCGCGTCAGGCTGGTGCCATGCCGCTGCCATGGCAGCCGCGCCGGCCTACCGTGGCAGCCGCCCGCTTGCCGTGGCAGCAGCGTCGCCGACCGAGCGGTGGGTCGCGCGCGCCGCAGCGGCGGGCGATCGCCGAGCCTCCCGTGCCATGCCTCGTGCCGCACCGGCGTTGTGGACGCCGCCGTGTCGCGCCCGGCGCCATGGGCGGGCCGCCTCGCCGGATCGTTTTCTCTCGCTGCCGCCGCGCCGCGAGCTGGTGGCCGCACTCCCCCTCCTCTTCTGTTGTTTTTTTTATGTGGAGGAGAAAGCATCCTCTGCAGAGGACGCCGGTGGAGGAGTGCGGATTCGCAGGCCGGGACGGCGGTTAGCCGCCACGGATGCATGTGCTGGTCGCTGGTAAGGACCGTAGCGGGGAGCCCGCGCTGGGGAGAAGACGTCGTGCGTCTCCCAGGGGCGGCGACGAACCGGCCTTGATCCATGGCCGGTGGCGATAAGGGTGGTTGCCGTCATCGGACAAGGGGCGAGAAAATTTTGCAGGAATTCACACAATGAATCAACCGAAGCAAGAATCCCAAGTAAGGCTTCGTAATGTTGCTCACAAAGATGGATCTCATCATTCTCCATTACCTGCTGTGTTTGTTTTCTTGGGTGAAATGGTGTGGTGAGCGTGCTGATAACGTATTACACTGTATTCACAAGTATTGGAGAGAACAATTCCTTTCTATTAATATCACTGTTTCTGTACATGGATGTTTACATATTTATAGATGATGAGACGGTGGCAGTTGCCGGCGTACGGACGTACCGGCGTCCGTACGGAACGTCGCGTCCGTACACCGGTGACCGTTGGTCATTTTTGTTGCAACACTCCCCTTCCTTTTCTCGCTGTGGTACACCCGATAGGACTTGAAAATGACAGGCTTTAATGGCTGCAGGATGTTAAAGTCTGGGAATCAAGCAGTTCGCACGCGACTGCATGCTTTCAAGATTTTCCTTGCTTAAACCGCTTGCGTGTCGAGCCCGGATTGAACCAGCGGGACGCTGACGCCGGCTGCCCAACCTTGCATACTTTCGAGGCTGCCAACGGACCCCCGCCCCCCGCCTGCCGCACGTCACAATAGGATTAGTGCACCGAACAGGCGCTGCTCTAGGGGGTGCCCTTAAAAACTGCCCCGTTCTCGAGGCTCGCCTTCTCTCTATAAAAGGTGAATCTCCTCGAGCGCACTTTGTCTTCTTCTTCCCTTCCCGCAGCTCCAGTCGCACCTCTTCTTGCTATATCTTGCCACCTCTCTTCTCGCTCATTTAGCCTTCCTCGCCAACGTTGAGATGACTCGCGGCCATGATCATCCTCATCGTCCTACTGAGATTAGTTACGAGCTCTTGGACCGGGACTCGTCCGTCGCTGATAAGCGATGGTGCGCGGCTCGAAAGGAGGGCAGCCGCTTCTCCAACTTGCTGGGAACAAGCATAGCCGACGAGGCCTTGATCCGCAACTTGGTGAATGCTGGCAAAATCACCCGCAGGGAGGCACTTAGGCTTCCACCCCCTGGTGAGATGGAGCCTCACCCTTCGGACGCTGAAGCAGTGGTGTTTTCTGCGTTCTTCGACGCTGGTCTCCGGCCCCTGCTTCCATGTTCTTGGGCGAGGTGCTTCGGAGATATGGATTGAGCTGACCCAACTGACTCCGAATGCTATTGTCCGATTGGCTGTTTACTGCTGGGCCTGCCGGATGGAGAGTTCGAGGCCGAGCACGCCCCTTTTTTGCTTCCTGCACGACGCAAGATGCCAACCAAAGAAGCTTTCCGAAGGCGTGTATTCCAATCTTGGAAGCGTTAATTTCGTCCTACGACCACAATGCGCGAAGCTCTTTCCAGCAAATTCGACACGGACGAAGTGGGATTCCAATTGGGCACGTCGATGGTTTTACCATCGTGTGGAGGGCAGCGATGCGCTGAAATGGTCCGGTGGTGTGCTAGATTTTAATATGTCCCCTTCGATTCAACTAGACCGGGATGACGGCCAGAAAGCCCGCAAACTAGTCGGATTGGCCCTCCGTCTGAACATGAGAGACTTAGCGGAGGAGTTTCTGATGTTCGGAGTGTTGCCACTGGCCCGACAATGGTTTCTTCAGCCGGGTCGCCCTCGAGAAGACGATATCCGGCCAGCCATCTCTTCTCTGTTGGCCCCAGAAGACCCTCGTAAGTTCATTTTTCTTGGAGGTAGAGTTCCCTTTCCTCTTCTTTTATGATAGCTTAATCTGTTGTGTCACCTCCATAGGGCTGACGCTCGAAGATGCGGAACGAGCTGCTGTGGTCTTCCTAGGACCATACATTGCTAAAGAACACAACTTGCGTGAGTCTGTGACGAAGAACCTTGGGCGAATTAATCGCGTGTGTGAGGCTCTTGGCATTCCGGTGCCGGAGCGCCCCCCACCTAGCGCCCCGCGTGCTCGTGGAACTGGGGGTGGAGATGGTGCTGCGGATACCTCCACGGCTAAGCGCGCTCGTGCACCTGGAGGGGGAGCGGCGAAGGCGTCCTCTTCACGAACCAATCCACATCCTTCGCCGGAAGTTTCATTAGCACCTTCTCCACGTTTACTTCCATCCGAAAGAGACGATGTCCTTCCGGTTTTGGCCGTAGAATCGGACTCGGCCGATTATGCTAACTCGGATCTTGGGGGAGATGCGGACACAGTATCCAATCCTCAAGGAGGTCTTCGTGAGGACACGGACCCTGTATCCCCATCGGATGCCCGAGAAACCAAACGTGCTCGTCGAATCCTTTCCGACTCCGGAGATCAAGAGACTGGGGGCGAAGTTGGACAAGAGAGTCGTGTCCCCTCGACTCCAGGCGAAGCCGTGAATGTTATTGCTATCCACAAGGAAGGCACTTCTACGACCCACACTCTTCCTTCGAAACCAGCCTTGGGGTTTCGGGTAGCACTTTCCACTCGGCTAGGTGACTCAGACTCCGACGCGGAGGCCGCTACCCCGAAGCAAAGGGAAGAGACGCCCACAATGACAGCTGAAGTAGAAGGTGGCGATGGCCCCCAAGCGAGGTCTCCTAATCGAGGTATAAACGCACCAGGCTTCCTTTCATCTCTTGACTTCATACGATTCTCTTCTGTCTACTGACTTTGTCTCCAGCATCAAGGAGTCCGTGCCCTCTGATTCGTTCTCCGAGCCCTCGTATGATAGTCGCAAAAGACTTATCCACTCCGGCCGTTACGGACCTGCCCTCGAGTCCCTGTCCCCGCGAAGCCCCCGCTGTTGAAGCTCATCGCCTTGTCCAAACGGACTTCGTGGCCCGCCCGGAGGCATTACGTGCTCTTCAGGCGGCGGCCGACTGTGCAGATACGGCACTGGACCGCCGCGCGCTTTCATCTTGCGACTCCGGGTTACTAGCAAGCGCCTTGGAGGCTTCTCACATGAAGGTATATGTTATGCCTCCCGATGACATGCTCTTGCTGTGATATTCATAAGACCGCTAACTCGAGATATCATAGGCTTTGGGTCTTTCTCGTGCCCTCCAAGTTGCTCGATGTCGAGAACTACATGAACTCGAGGCTCGCTTGGCCGCGGCCGAAAGATCAAACGAGATTCTTCGTCGATCCGCCGAAGGAGCATCCGCAGCTGCCACTGAAGAACGTGCCGATCTCCTACAAAAAATCTCAGAGCTGGTTGCGGAGAAGACTCACCTGGCTTTGGAGATCCAATCCGCACGGCACACTTCCGAGGAGCTCGCTGTTGCCGCGGCGGAGAAGGATAAACAGATCCAGACCCTCAAGAGGGAGAGCGGCCAAGCCATTACTGAAGCACGGGACTTGACAGAGCGAGTCCAAGAGGCCGCTGCTGAAGAACGTGCCGGATTCCTTCGACAAATCTCGAAGTTAGAAGCAGAAAACTCCCGGCTTGTGTCGGAGGTGGGAGCTGCGAGGTGTACTGCAGGCAATGCCGCCTTGCTAGCCTGGGAGGCCATGGAGTCATTAGAGAACACCTTGACTGAATTAGGTGTTGAAGTTCCCCCCCAAACCCATGGTCCTGAAGACGCGTCAAGCAGCTTCCGCCAGATCACAGAGGCTTCGTCCCTGGCCTTAAATGCTGCACGTGCCTACGGTAATCACTGCTCCCTAGCCACAAGTAAGACGCTGCTTGGAATGCTTCATATCCGCGGGTGTCTGCATGTGGGTGAGTTGACGAACCCCCGCTTGGACTTGCCTGAAGGGGCTGGTGCCATGTCCGGAGCAGGGCGGGTCCTGGGATTTAGAGACCGGGTGAAACTAGAAATAGAGATCCTAGTATAAATATCTAAATATAAATCTACATCCAAATATTACGTTATATAGAAGTTGCTACGAGCATATTTCTGAAAATTTACAATATTAACTATATATATTTATGAATGAAGTTGAGGAAAGTGATGCAATTCATCTATATTTATGAAAGCATACCAAAAGAGGCAAATCACTGCCTTGTCGGAATGAAAATTGGTTAAGTGACTTGTATGCAAATGGATATATAAGTTTTGCTGTCTCCAGTGTAATCTTGTCAGTTTCTGCCAAGTAGAACGGTAGAATGATGCCTTCTTTTGCAGAATGTGTTGCTATTGGCTAGAATGACTTTATGCAAATGGATATATAAGTTTCTTGTCAGTTCCTGAGGAACAACTAACTGTGTTGCTTTTGGCTTTACTGTTTGCAGAATGCTGCCTTCTTTGGAATCCTCTTTTCTTTTCTTAAAAAATTCTCACCTCAAAACATGGCATGCTAATAATTCTGAATTGAAGTGTTCTGTTGGGTTCATAACTGAGACCCACTTTGTGCTGTAAGCATGTATGTAGCAGAATGCATTTGATATGTGGTTTCTAACTGTAATTTGAGCTAGCTACTAGGCACAAAATCTGATACTGTTCATGTCCAAATTTTGATACTATCCAATAAAGCTTGATATGCTAACATATTTATTTGCATGGACTTCCTTAAATCTGTAGTAGTAGCTGTGAGACTGTTCAATAAAGCTTGATATGCTAACATAAAGCTTGATATTGTCCAATAAATCTTTGTACATAAAGCTTGATACTGTCCAAAAGCTGGGCAACACCTATTGTTTAAAACTCAGCTAAAACTGATACCTCTAAAAAAATTCATCCTTGTCCATGTTCTCAGGTTGTTTGAGACAAATAGCAGACCATGCAAATAACAAAGCCTTAAGCCTGGTACTGTTTGAGACAAAAAAAAACTGATACCATTCATTAAGCTAGGGGGAGGCCGGGAGGCCGGGAGCAGCGCCAGGCCGGGGAGGCTGGGGCGCGTCTGGGAGGCCGGGAGCAGCGCCAGGGGCCGGGGGGAGGCTGGGGCGGCGTTGGCGCCGGGAGGAAGGGCGGCGCGGGAGGCGGAGCAGCGCCGGGGCCCGGGAGGTTGGGGCGGCGTCGGCGCTTGGGAGGAAGGGCGGCGTCGGGGGAGGTCGGGAGCAGCGCCAGGGGTCGGGGGGAGGCTGCGGCGCCGCGCGCCTGGGAGGCCGGAGCAGCGCCGGGAGGCCGGAGCAGCGCCGGGGGCCGGGGAGGCTGGGCGGCGCGGCGCTCGGGAGGAAGGGTGGCGCTGGGAGGCCGGAAGCGGCGCTGGGTCACCACGGGGCCCTGGATTTTGGGGGCCCGGGGCGGCCGCCCCGCTCGCCCCCCCTAGGGCCGGCCCTGGTCCGGAGCTATCTACGCGGTTCGGAGGTCTGTTCGCACCTTCCACCATCGGATCTGGGAATACGTCGGTGCAGCTGCTGCCAAAATCACCTTGCAACATACTCTTGGTGCCGATGATAACCTCGGATGCTGGTTGGGCAAGGTCCCTCGCAGATGCGAAGGCGAGGAGACGATGCAGGTCTGGACGTAGCTCCCAGGTGTAAACCGAAGCCCTGACGTTCCTCATGCTTCCCCGACTTCGCTTTTTGTATTAGAACACTTATGTGGTGCAAACAAGTATTATCATAATTATAATGAATCCTCGCATTCTCTTACCCCATGTTGGTTACTTGCGTTGATTAGATGCTTGATCGAGACGTTCCTCTTATCTCGGACCGTCTTGTTCGTCGTCGGCTACGACACGGGGGTTCGTAGAAGATTCCCTATAGTTCTGGGCTAGAAGACCTCAGAATGAATGTTGGAATGTAATCTTGAACATTGCTATTTTGGTTATTTTCACAGACTATGTATTTTGGTCTGCTAGAATAAAACCGAGTAACCGGAAGTAAGTAGCAGACTCGGTCATTCTTTGTATCTGTGGCCGAGAGAGAGTTGTCCGAGTTAGCAGGACAATTTATTTTCTTGTTGAACGTTTCTTGCATGTAACAGATCCCAAATTAAGTAATCAATAAGAGTATAAAGAGACTCTCGGTGGAACCGAGTTAAGTGCGCTCTGCACTACTCATTTATCTACTGCCTTCCCTGTTTTGTCGGATTTCCGTCAGGTTACTATTCACATCTGAAACCAACCTCTGAAGACGAGTTCAGTTAACTGGCAAATCCTTGAGTGATTGATTGCAGTAGCATTTTTCTGACATTTGGTATTAGAGTTGCGTTCTATGATCCTGAAATACCACCATGTCGCACTCGCCAAGCCGTTATACTCCTCCGGATGACGGCGCTTGAGCGCAACGGCGAAGCACCAGCGAACCGCGATAAAGACAACCAGCGATGGAGTTCTAACGCCGGTGATATCTCAGCAGACGACCAGGGAGTCGGGAGTGGCGCTGAGATATCCGATGCTGATGAGAACCAATTACGCCGATTGGGCGTTATTGATGCAAGTCAATTTGCAAGCCCAGGGAGTATGGGGAGCAATTGAACCCAGAGGTGGTGATTTCAAGGAAGATCGTATGGCCCTCGCGGCAATTCTTCAGGCCATGCCACGGGAAATGCTGAGGTCACTGGTGACGAAAGATTCAGCAAAGGCGGCATGGGAAGCTGTCAAGACGATGCGGGTCGGTGTCACTCGTGTGCGCGAAGCAAGACAGCAAGCTTTACGCCAAGAGTTCGACTCCGTCCATTCAAGGAAGGTGAGTCCGTTGAAGACTTCGCATGCGCATCACTGATCTCGTCAATGATATACGAGACATGGGGGTGTGCTCGAGGATGAGCAGGTGCTCAAGAAAGATCGCTAGGTGGGCTGCGCCGTCCTAGATGCTATCCCCGGCGGGGATCTCCGAACCTCCTCCAGACTGTCGATGTCGAGATCCACTGCACTACCTCCGGGGGCTGGTTCACTGTAGACCACCTCGCTGCCCCTACATGGGCCACAATCCTTTGCAGCCTTGTCTACACGTCCAATCCCAAGGCCATGCATGCGCGCGTGGAGGCTCTTGCAACTGCCTGCTGGGGAAATCACCCGTGGCTAGAAATGCCGGGGGCTGTGTGATTTGGCATCCATTGCAAGGCAAGGTCCTCGTGACCCCTTTCACATGCCAACACTACTCCCGTCTTTCCCCCATTTCTTTTGGCCCACCACAGAAGTCAAAGCTGAGCACTACCGAGGCTCCTCTCCTCTCTGTTGATATATAAGTGAATTACTCACCTTTCCTTATCAGCTTAAGTTTTGGATGAATTGGTTGATGCATACAACTCAATATGGTATCAGAGCCAAAAGATCTTAAGTTCGAGACCCGGTTGACGCAATTAGAAAATAATAATTACAGCATACTTCTATTCCACATCTTAGACCGAAGGGAGCCTACACGTGAGGAGGAGTGTTAAAATATAAGTGAATTATCCACCTTTCCTTATCAGCTTAAACTTTTGGGTGAATTAATTGATGCATGCAACTCAATACTCTCCACACGCTGCTCTCATTAATTCCGGTCCTCCCCTCTTTTGTGTGCCTTCTTTTTCTCATTGCCTTTCTCATTTCTAGCTCCCATCTATCCTCCCCTACATCGCCTTATCAAGCCGCCTTCCGCCCGACACGGCTCCCCAACCTGCCCCGGCGCCGTTACTCGCCGCTCACTTTTGGCACGAGCTAACCACCCCCTGCTGCCCCCGTTTGTCCCCACTGCTAGCATCGACCTCAGCTCTCTCCGTGTCACCCGCATGCAGCCCCTTGCTCGTCGGCTGCGGCCTCTCCACTCGGCCTGCTCGTATCATAAAATCTGATATGCTCATCTAGAACATAAATCTCAACAAACAAAACTCTTTGAAAGAGCAACTTTTCAGCAAGAAAGGCTAAAACAGTCTTATTACTACCGACTTCAAAAGTAATTGATTCCATTACATGGTTAAAATTGCTCATGTAAAACTGTCTGAATAAGAAACTATTATATCGTTAGAGTATAAGCTACAGTAAACCTCTCATATCAAACTACGACAATCCGAAGACATTGTAGTATACACAAAAATAAAATTCCTTGCACTTAAATCCTTCGTCTCAAACTAAAATTAAAGCAAAACCTTTACTTTCAAACAGCAAAACTCTAAAGAGTATCACGCAGGTGCCATCAAGATGTTATCAAACGGTAAATAAAATACTAAATTCAGTTGTTCCCACAACAGATATTGTTTTTTTAAACTCCTCTATCAACCAAGCATAGCTCAAATTACTCATTGTGAAAAAGGTGTTGGGAGAGGAGCGTGGCCGTGGTGAGGCAGCGCCTGAGTCCAGCCGAGGCCCATCTTCCCGGAGATAGGCTAGATGTAGCTGAGCGCGTGGGGTCCAAGAGGCAACCGGGATTGTGGTCCAGGCGAGCATAGGAGGCGCCCGAGTGGAGCACGCACGAGGAAGGCCGGGACTTAGGTCGCGTGGAGGAAGACTCGGACCGGCTCAGACAGCGTCGCCTGGACGGTTGCGGATGTGATTTGGGGAAGAATGCTGGTGGGTGGAGTGAGCCGGCTGGTGGAAGCCCATATCTATGTGCTAGAGTGGTCCACTGTGGACCATGTCTATCCAACCCACCAGGTCCATGTGGATGCTTGGCTCATATCACAGTGTGCACTGTGCACCCTGTTTACAGAATAGTGCTCATGAATAGTAACCTAGGGGCGCTTTACCAGATGCAGAAGAGCGTCCGACAGGCCATAGCGCCTCCGAGGCCGCGGTGCCTGAGGTGGCACCGAAACTCCCGACCACCTCGCGCTCCAGCCTGAGGGGGATCCCGCGACTCTGCTGAGGGTTGTAGAGCAAGAAGTTCGGCCGTGGCGTGTAATTCGTCTTCGGGTCGTACATCCCTCATCGCGACAAAGTACTTCGGGATTACTCTCGTCGGCCTCCATAGCTCTAATCTCGTCGCTTTAGGGCTTCTTCCCGGGGAACCTCGGGGGAGAGCTCGATTGGGGAGGTGCTTCTACACCATTGGAATTTGTTGCCTGATTGGTTCTAGCCAGAGGAGTGGCAAGAAAGATGGGGAGAGGGAGGACTATGATCCCACTCGTTTCAGCTTTTTTTCAGTTTCTACTTCTAATTTTAGTTTTTTTTATTATTCAGTAATTCGTTTTTTTTTGAATTTTTTACTATTCAGAATTCGTTCTATTTTCCAGAGAGAGGAAGATGGGGAAAGGTCGGTGGAGTATGGGCGCGGCGGCTGGGAGCTGTTTGGTCGGTTTGAGGGGCAAATGAGAACAAAGGTGGGGCCCACGGTGTAGCAAATATTCGAAACACATGCGTGCATGATTTTAGGAAGGGACGAGCCCAATTGACCACAACCATAAGCTCCTCGCGAAGATCCAGTCTCAACCTTTAGGTCGCTCTCAATTCACTTTTTCCCAACGACATGATCGGTTCCATGATAAAAGTACTATAGCAACATCAGAGCAAAGACTATAGCAATTTATCACATAGTGAATTTTTTGGTTTTTTGGTTTTTTTATGTTTTGTTTTTTTCCCGTATTTCTTTGCATTGTCCGCTCTAGATTAACGTGCCATTTTTATTTTTATATTTTTAAAATTTAATTATGTCCAATAAGCCAACTCATCTACAGTAAAAAATCAGCCAGCTACAGTAAAATTTCAGCAAAAGCCAAAAATCATCGCTATTCCGAACGCTACCTTAATTGCAAAACTAGATGCTTGACCCACCTGATGTCGCACCAATCTCTCCGCTTTAGACTCTCCTGGCACCCGAATCACTCGATGTGCCGAGGCAAGTCAGAGTCCGATCGCATCCATGCCCTTGAACTCACCTCTGGATGTGCCAGAGGCAAGCTGTAGTCCAGATCGCATCCATGCCCTTGAACTAAGGATACAGAGGAGATAGGAAGACTAAAGGATTGTTGATTTGGGAAGGGGTGCTCGCAAATGCTACTACTATATTATTTATTGATAGTATGGGTGGGCTACTTGGTGCCCCTCCGCCATCTCGCACTTGGGTGCCCTAGATCCTCCACGGGCTCCTTCGCATAACACCTTCGTGAACCTCCTCCACTCGCTTCACGCACCGACCCTCGGTGCTAACTCTGGTCGCACCACCTCAACAAACAGACTCACCTCAATGAGCTCTAACATGTTTTGATGGCTTAGCCTCGGTGTGGTTCACTTTGGCTTCGACAACTTTCGCCTCGGCTAAGCTTCGCTCGCCTTAATGATGTCTTCGACTAGGGCTCCCCGCTCGATAGATTCACCTCGGCAAGCTCTAACACGCCGATGGCTTAGCCTCAAAGATAGTTTGACTCGGTCCCGATGGTATTGCCTTGGCCAAGCTCCTCTTTGCTTTGGTGGTGTCTCCTCAACTAGGGGCTCCTTCTAGTCCGACAGACACCTCAATGAGCTCCAACACGCCTTGATGACTTGGCCTCGATGTGGTTCCACTCACCGATGGCTTTGCCTCGACCGGCTTGGCTCCACTCCACCTCGAGGGTGTCTCTCAACTAAGCCCCTAGTTTGACGGATACCTCGGCAAGCTTCAACACGCCGATGGCCCGACCTCGGTGGTTCACTCCATCCTTGACGGCTTTTGCCTCAACCGAACTTCGCTCACCTCGATGGCATCTACTTGACTAGGCCTTCGTAAGTATTACATATAGCTACATAGTCCTGCATTACGCTACCCTTTGCATATGTTTACACCAAGCCTACTATGATGCCCCTCGCTCAAATACATATGCCCTTATCATGTTCTTGTGGAATATTATGTGCTCTTAAGTCGCAGCTAGGTCGAGTTGGCGATTTCCTGCTCCAGGTCGCTTGGTGATCATCCTCCTCCGGGTCGCGCCAACGCTAATCACCCTTCCTTCGGGTTGAACTAATTCTCCTCCGTGGTCGAGCTACTTCTACCCTCCAAGGTCGAGCTAATTCTCCTCCAGAGTCGAACTAATTCTCCTCTCTAGGGCCGAGTTACTTCTCCTCCGTGGTCGAGCTAATTCTTCTCTCGAGCGCCAGTGATTTTCCGATTGGGGATGGGGACGTTCACACCTCCCAAGCAAAGCATCACCGTGAACTTTGTCTTGAGCACCGAAGTTTTTTCGATGGGAGGCGATAACGTTCTCGCCTCCCCAGCCGGCGCCGCCATGAGCTTCGCCCAAGCGCCAAGGGTTTTCGATTGGGGATGGGTATTAGGGCTATAAACGAGCCGAGCTCGAGCGAGCTTGACCTAGCTCGGCCAAGCCTCAGAGAAACTTGAGTTGAGCTCGAACGAGTTTGAGATTGCCGTTGAATTTCAAGTTGGGCTCGAGCTCGCCCGCATAAGCTCGAGCGCCCGTAGGCTCGGGGAGAGTGGGGACGAACCCGGGAGTACCCATCGCGAGGCGCAGGAGCCGTGGATGAGCTGGATCCGGTCGAGGAGGGGCGCCGGCGACGGGGAGAGACGCCGACGGGCGGGTCGAGGAGGGTGCCGCGCGCGGGAGAGGAGGGGCACCAGGGGAAGGAGGGGGACGGGGCGGGCGGGGGAGAGGAAGGGGACGGGGTGGGGCGGGCGGGCGGCGGCGAGGAGGTGGCGGGGAGAGGAGGCGGGCGCCGGGGAGAGGAGGGGACAGGGGCGGCGGCGGGGGAGAGGAAAGGACGGGGTGGGGCGGTGGGGCCGAGGAGGGGCGGCAGGGGCGAGAGGGGCAGCGGGGAGAGGAGGGAGGGGGACGGGCGCGGGCGGCGGGGAGAGGAGGGGCAGCGGGGAGGCGCGAGGAGGATGGGGGGGGAGAGGACGGGGCAACCGCGCGAGGAGCGAGCCGCGGCGGGGGGGTATGAGGAGCGGGCTGCGGGCGGGGCGCGAGGAGAGGACGGGGTGCGACTCGCGAGGACCTGGCAGATTCGCCCATTCAGCGGAGGCGGGAATTTGGGCGGGGAGGTGTGCAGATCGGATGGGGACCACGGAGTGGCGGCGGATACGGGAATAGCATAAAAATCTCAAGCTCGCAAGCTATTCGAGCTCGGCCATCAAGCTCGTGAGCTTGAGATCGTGCTCGAGTTCGGTTCGCTTGGAGCTCGAGCCGAGCTCGAATCGAATCTAAAATGAGCCAAACTTGAGTAGTTCGTGAGCCTCGAGCTTTTTTACAGCCCTAATGGGTATGTTCTCGCCGCCTGCGAAATGTCACTGTGAGCTCGCCTCGAGTGCCGAGTTTTTCTCGATGGGAGATGATAACGCTCTAGCCTCCCTAAGCGAAGTGCCGCTCGTGAGCTTTATCTCGAGCGCCTAGTGTTTTCCGATAGGGGATGAGGTAATGGGATACGCCTAATAAAAGAATAGCAAGCAAACTCTATTTTAACATTAGGAGCCAAGGTAGTTACGACCCCTTTACATTTTCACTAGATAAGGTCAGGGCGATCGCAGATAAACTTTGGCTATCCCGGCTTTGCATCACACCAGCAACAACGCAAGCCGCCTTACTCCCACGCAAAAATGAGTCACGAATGCCAAGTTCTCTTGATGAGGGATTCACACCATTGTCCGGACTCATAGTCCGCCACACGCCATCACCTTGGCTCAAGTCGACTCCATCGCCACTACTACTTATTGGGCTTGATCCAACGGGATCCACTCGCAACGGTCATGGGTGCCACCTCTGCTTCAACCCTGCCATGCATCTATGCAAGTCCAGGCTAGGGACAATAGACCTAGTCATGATGTCATCACCTTCCTTGTCCTCTAGGAAGCCATCCCCTAGACCAAGTCAGTGCTCCACCAAAGACAAGGTCAGTGTCACCTTGGCCACACGCATCTTGAATTCGTAAGATTCTCAGAAAATTCTTTGAGACACAAGGAATCCAAATAAAATATTTTTATCACATGTTAACGTTTTATTTTAACCATATTAAATCCTTTTAATTAATAAAAATTCATTTTAAGCTTAATTAATTTTAAAAATTCAAATAGTGAATTTTATTTTAAAAACTTCAAATAACCTCTGAAAATCAGGATGTTACATGAGATAAGCCAGACTTCGAGCACGTGACATGCTCAAAGAGATCACATATGATTTGCTCGGAATGATGACGACGCTGAATGTGTTAGGGACGTCCTGAATGTAATGAAGAAGTGGCTTCTACCTCATAAACTATGGAGGCAGGAGCAAAGCCACATGCTCCAGAAGAGCTAGAAGGTAAGGGTTCATCTCCCTAAGGCACAGTGGTACAAGCAGGTACCTAAAGGATAGTTAGGACTTGATCAAGTAGAGAACATTTGTCTTCATCATCCTCATCATCTACAAAGATGGTCTCAAATCGCATAATCGACTCGAGATATCGCCAAGTACCGTGACTAGTCTCATCGAAAGTAACCTCACATATCTATATTATCCTACTCGTCTCATAGTTCCAAACCCTATAACCCCGTAAAGAAGTCGAGTAACCCAGAAAGATACCATCAGATGAGCGAGACTCAAACGTATCTAGGTTTTCAGACTTCATAATGAAACGCTTGCAACTAAAGACACGCGAAAATGTGAGATACTGGGTTTTCACCCACATCTCAACTCATAAGAAATACGATGCAAGTGTGCCCTAAGAAAACTCGTCCAAACATGACAAGTGGTAACTATAGCCTTAGCCCAAAACTTTCTAGGAGTACCATACTCATCTAGCATCGTCCTGGTCATCTCGACTAAAGTATGGTTCTTCCTCTCCAGAACACCATTTTGTTGTGGTACGTATAGAGAAGAGAATTGATGCACTACACCTATCTCATCACAAAACCTCTCAAAGAAGGAGTTCTTGAACTCCATACCATTGTCACTACGAATCACTCGTAAGGCATCGTGGAGCTCAAGCAGACAACCTATTAAACAAACTCAAAATGATCAAATTCTCCTCCTTTGAGGCTAAGACAAACACTCAAGAGAATCTCAAGAAGTCATCAACTACAACAAGAATATACCACTTCCCACCAACAGATTGCACTCTAACTGACCAACAAAGATCCATATGAAGAAGTTGTCCTGGTATGTCACTCATAGTCACATTGACTGGAGGATGAGAAGCATCAACTATCTTGTTATGCTGACATAGAGCACAAACTAAGTCTTTAACCATCTTGAGCTTAGGCAAATCACGAATGAGGCCATGGCAGTTAACTCAGGTCAGGTGATCAAAGCCAATGTGACCAAGTCTCATATGCCAAAAAGAAATATCACGAGACTTGGAAGCAACCAAGCACTAGAAAGAATTACCAGAAGACTCAATAAAATCAGCACGAAAGATTCTCTCAAATCTAAAAATCCTGCAAACTAGACTTCCCAAAGAATCAATAATCTTGCAAGCATTTTTCTTAAAGCTTAACTCAAAATCATCATCGGTAAGTTGGGAAACAGACAGAAAATTTTACCACAGCTTACTTACTAAGGCAATATCGAGCTTTTTTTTCTTATTATGATCACACATGTTCTAAAATTGTTTAGAAATAGATTCAAATTCAACAGTTAAATTATGACAGTTGGCACAAGAAGAAACAGGCTCAATCAAAGTAGCATGCATTTTAGCAATTTTATGATCTAACTTCTTTAAATTATTCTTCAAGTTGTCACAGCTATCACAAGTTTCAAGCAGACCAAGGAGAAAGGTATACAGATCTCTAAAAGCATTGTCTTTGTCTTCACATGAGGTGCAGACTATAGTCTCAGCAAAATCAGACTGAAAAGGAGCAACTCCAGCCATCTCTAATTCAGCTAATGACTAACAATCTCTATCTTAAGCAAGTCAAGCCAAAAATCACATTATCATGCGAGGCCCTTAGTTTCTTCATATCTCTAACTAAGAAAGAACAAACATCACAATCATTATAGGAGAAAACAGATCTAAGTGAAGTAAACTCCCGTGCCAAGCTCTCTACCTTCTTCTCTAACTCACCATACCTAGCTCTAGATTTAGCATAAAACTTTTCTAACTTCAAACAAGCATCATTGAGCTGGTTGTAGGAGGGGCATACATCATCAGAGTCGCTGTAGAGATCATCATCACTGATGCTGTTCTAATTAGCCATGAAGCACATCCCGGTGAAATCGTCGTTGTCCTTGGTGTTCATTAGCAGATCATCCTCGCTATTATCATCGCTCCAGCCCTCCATGTCACCGAAGTCAAAGTTTCTAAAGGTGGTGAGGACACGATGGAAGAGCTTCTTCGTCTTACTATGATTGCAGAACTTCTTCTCCTTGCCTTGATCACGTGTTGGTGGCTTCTTATTGTGGTTTTTGTTAGTGTAGTCATTCTTTCCTGCACCGCCATAGTCATTCTTGCTCTTCTCCAGCTTGGGATAGTTTGCTCGAATGTGGTTAGGGCTACCACACTCGAAGTAGATCACCAAACCTCCTCTCTTTCTCTCTCTAACCCTCTTGTATGCGTGTGAAAACTTTCTAACTACGAGGACTAACTTACTCTCTAGAAACTGCTCAAACTGGTCATCACTCATCTCGTACAAAACAACCAAAGCGAAACCAGAGACACCATCCAATGATGTTCCATAGGCAGATGTGGTATTAGTAACCAAGGCCATTAACTGCGACTTCATCTTATAAGAGATGACATCGATCTCATGAGTCTTGAGGCGAGAGTGCAATGCGTCAAGGTTTAAGGTCAACAGATCAATCGTATTCTTGATGGTGGTTACTTTTATTTCCTAAACTATGAGATCTAGGAAGAAAGTATCTGACGAGCATTATCTGAGTCTGGATTTGTGAGACCAATAGCTCTGAGGTTGCTCAAGATTCTTGTGAAATCTACCAAAGCATTTATCCAAGGATTCACCAAAGACGCATCTTGAATTTGTTGTACTCTCTCTTGTACTAGTCTTGTCGTAGCATGCTCTTGATCTAGGTGGTGCCCTTATGGTATGCATCGAGGGTCACCTAGATGTCGTATGCCGACGAGAGGTGAGAGATGCGATCAAACTCATTTCTGCTAAGACCCTGAATGATGATTGTTGTGATTTCATACCAAACAATAAGACTGAAAACTAGTGAAATTTTTTGGAGGGGAAGAGGGTTGGTCCCCTCGAGATCACCCCGACCTTTATATAGCCACCATGCTTTTCATTTACAACTCTACCCGATTACGACGTTACCCTAGGACATACTTCTCCTTTATATACTCTGGTGGGTCTCTTGGGCTTACACATTTTACTATCTCTACAACTTCGTGCATGCATCTTGCTGGGCTGCTTAGACAGTTTGGCTGAATGGGCTAAGGTGGAGGCCATCCCCACAACAATGATATTTTTTGCCTTAGCATTTGCCTCAACATCTAGCATATTCATAGCCGTGATGTTCTCATCGGCAGGAACAACAAATCAGGTCTTAACCTTTTTCCAAATCGCATAGTCTTGAACCTAAATGTAAGACTATATCCTACTCTTTCAAAAGGGATAGTCGATTTATAGAAGATAGCAGCTTAGTGGAATGCTTATT